>OX246753.1:157211690-158461690 GCA_945910035.1 Brachypalpus laphriformis
GTGTCTGATGGCACCTTTATCTTCTTCTCTGGTTCTCCCATTGTTGCCAACCAGTTCTTATACTCATTGCGGCTTTTTCGTACCGACATGTCGAACTCTTCAAACTTCTTGGCGTACATTTCGTGGAAGGCTTCATTCTCCTTGGATTGGGTCAGAATTGCTTGCTCCAAGTTAACAATGCATGCATCCATGAGATCAGAGCACACAGCGACTAAGAAGGCATTCAAAGAGTACACCTTCTGTGAGTTAATCATCTTCAATTTGGACAAACAGAAGAAGAGAATATTCACGATCTTAAATACACTGGCTTCGTTGATATTGATACTCTTAGAGCAGAGTATTTTCCTCAAATCAACTAGAACACAGTGACAAAGACTATTGAAGTCGGGTACTTCTTTATCGAAGAAAAATATGTCCACAATGAGATAAAATCTTGCATAGAAGTCCTTCAAGTTAAACTCAACCTTGTTGGCATCTAACTTCTCCAGATAGTCTGCATGCGCTTGGAATAACTTACAGACGTTATTCTCGCTCAACTCAAATGGTACAATGCAGACCAGAGAGTACAGATAATGATAGATCGAATCCAAATCAAAGTTCTGCCCGTAGAACAAAGTTCCCAACTGATTTTGTGACATCCCAATTGCCGGGTTCAGCTTAAACGCCTCATAGTAAAACTTTGCTGCCATTTTCTTTGATATTTTCGGTTTGGAATCGATTTTGAAATCAAGAAAGTAACGATGGAGATCGCCCAGCGAAAGCAAAGCAGAATGAATAGTATCCAAGGCGAAACTAACCGCCTCAAGGCTCTTATCAACTACAAAATCTCCAATGACCTCCTCGCCGTCCGTGATCTTCTTATAGTCATTGCCATCGACTCCTTCAGTGAATACATTGAAATTAAGTAAAAATTTCAAATCCAAGTCATATATCTCCTCCATTTTGGATGCAATACGTTTGTAATTGGCTATTCCACTGAAAAGGAACTTCTCAAGCTTCTGAAGATTCTCCTGAGCGCTTTCTTCTTTCTGCTCTTTATTCCAGTTTTTCTTTACGAACGCAATGAACTCGTAGTAACCTTTGCGCCAGAGAATCTCGCGCGCTTTTTTCCCTACTGCCTGGAAATCCTTAAAGATGATGGCCTTGCACAGCTGCACCAGCTGTGAACGTTTGTCTTCGATGTCATGGTCAAACAGTTGTGACATCGAAACAATGGATTTCTTCTCATCGTCCAATTGTTTCGCAACCACATACAAGGAGCTGAAAGGAAATTTATATTTGAGATTAGTTCAAATTATGAATCGCAAATGAATTACATTAATCTAATAGTGACCCTGTTAGGAGTTTAAGGGAAGAGAATAAAAAAAGGAAAACCTGTACCTTCTCCATTCGTATTTCATTGCAGTTTCGGAAAAATACTGACATTAAATGCCCCACTTCAACTGTTTCAAATATTTTTGCGAAACTTTTAAAGTTGTGATTCAAAAAGTCTACAGATAAAGATACTTTATATGTGGTTTACACGGGTCGATTTCCGCCGCACGACTAGGCCTCATGACGAAAATCGACTCGCGTAAGCATTTATATAACTGAATAGTGGGTTATAAACAGACAGGCTCTTCGCAGGCAATGCATGCAAATCTGGTTTTCCTTTGCCTTTTGTCGTTTATTCTGCAAATTCTGCATGATTTTTTCTGGCCAGTTGTTTGGCTTGGATCGCTGGGCTCCTATTACTCCTATTACCCTTGGATTGTGCATCCTTGCTTCGATCTGCAATGCAGAATGCAGAAATTGTCGACGTGCATTGGTCTTGTTTGTTGCACTCGTATTATTCTACTAATTTTTTTTTTTTTTGTAGATTATGAAAGATGCCAATGCTGCGACATCCAACATTTTGTAGAAAAAAACTAATGGCCATCGCTTTGTCTGTTGTTTGCATGTATATTCTCCCAACATTTGGTCCACGACGTCCACGCCTACTTTGTGTTTATTGTAATACAGAATAGCTTGTAGCTTTATTGCTTCTCCAACCGATTCGGTGTCATAGTGAAGAGTTTACAGGCGAACCCCACAGGCGGATCAGTAGAAATGCGGTGAAGTGGGAGGGTTATGATCCCTTATTTTCGAATCATAACCTCGCTGATAAAAGGAAGAAGAAGAGTGAAGAGTTGACAGTAAAATGACTGCCTTTGATTTTTTCGGCACATAAAAAAAAAACAAGCATCGGTAAAATATCCCACGAAAATTAGGGAACATACTAGAAAAGTAAAGCGCTCGCAGGATATGGCAAACGACAAGATATTCCGGCGATAAAGCTATATTTAATAGACTAAATAACAAACTTAAAAAAAAGTATCGGTGAATTTAAAAATAGATCTGTAACTAAATCTATCTGTAACCTAACCGCTGACCAAGTCACAGGATATTCCCTTTGGAAGGCTGGCAAACATTTAAATAGATCTCAAACGCAAGTTCGCCCGTTAAAAACATCTGATGGGAAATGGATCGGTGACCCAAAAGAAAAGATCAAACTTTTTTCGGAGCACCTTACAAATGTATTTAAACCTTTTCCCCTAGCGTGGCAAACGAAACTCTCGAATTCTCCGATAGAGTAGATGAAGACGTAATCTTTTAAGTTTCGTTAAGAGAGATCAGCACATGTATTCATAAATTATCTAATCGAAAATCACCAGGTTATGATCTTATATGATCTTAGATACGAGTATGTTCCACATCACTGGAAGTTAGAAGAAATTATTGTGATACCTAAGCCACTATCAGAAGTTTCCTCATATAGGCCTATTTCACTTTTACCTGTATTATCAAAACATTTCGGGAAACTTCTTAAAAGACTAGACAAAATCTTTGGTCAATACTATCGGGCACCTCCAAAAAAGCATATAATATAACCAAACTTAATGAGGTACGGATGCGAATATCCAGAATGGAGCGAAATCAACAAAATACTGTCATCAGGAAGTTTGACTTCGGACGGCTACAACCGCAAGAGACCACCAAAGCCTTTACCGATCAAGTCTCCTTTAATCTCAATCAAAGTGCTATGCCGCCAGCAGAAAATACAGAAGATCAGTGGCAGCGTTGCCATCAAGCCACCAGAGATGTCACCTCTGATGTACTGAGTTTCTCTCAGCCACCACAACGAAACCCCTGGTTTGATGAGCATATGCAGCAAAACAAGAGGCGTACAAGGCGGCGCTGCATAGAAGGACTAAAGCTGCTCGCGATCTCTACGAGCGGAGGAGAAAAGAGGAACATCGACTTCTCAGAAAGAAGAAAGAAGAGCATAAGAAGCGCCCGATCGAGGAGATTGAGAGACTTTATTGCAGGAATAATGTTCGAAAAAAATACTATCGAAGTTTTTCCAACCACTGCACCAACGAGCTCTCACGACGATCGGTTCTACGTACGTACGTACGTCCCGGAGCGACACGAGGACATTACATTGACCAAGAATCGTCAACCTCAGCTACACAGCTGCTACAACAACAACAACCTAGACAGAATCATCTTTTATGAGGGTCGCGGGGGTAGGATGAATAGGTACACTCTCCAACATTCTTGATCCTCCGCCGTCGACTGCCACTCATCAGGAGGAATCCCTAGACGGCTCTAGGAGAGATGTCGGACTTGATCCAACCATCTAGGCCTCAACAACGGCGAATTAAACTTAATGAGTCAAAGTCCAATTATGAGAACCCGTATTGAAACTATAAATCTTTCTTTGATTGGACATTATAAATGTGGTGTTTTAGTGCGGTTAGAATCTAAGACTACTCTGGGTCTCTAACTCCAGTGTCTTCGAGATTTTCACCTTCACTAAAAAAAATGTTCGAATCCCAGAAAACACCAAAAAGTTTTTTCACGGTCCCACCTCTCGCGATCGTCTGACAAACATCCGAGTATTTGTTGCCACGAGAAAGCTTCTCAAAAACAAATTGCGCTTAGGCACGGGACTAAACTGTAGGTCCCTTCCCCCTTTCACTCGAGTGTTTGTGAGGAGCTAAGCCCATGCACTGAAGACCTGTTGCGCCAAATATTATTATTATTTTTAAGTTCCAACAAAAGCCAGTCCAGATTTCCACACCTTCGAAACTTGTAAAGAAGTTGTCAGCAACAACCGTCCTTCTGCTGGCTCTGTACTTAGGTGTTAGTTAAATTATCACCTTCCCGCCCAAATTGATGACCATCTTACAAATACAAATACAAATATTTGGCGCAACAGCTCTTTAAAGTGCCAGAGCCTAGCTTCTCGCAACCACTCATGTTGTGTGCGCTATATTTTCCACACGAATGGAGGGACCTACAATTTAATGCCGACTCCGAACGGCGATTTGAGAAGCTTTTTCGTGACAACAATACTCTCGGATGTTTGTCAGACGTTCGCGAGAGGTGGGACCGTGAAAAAACTTTTTGGTGTTTTCTGGGATTCGAACTTGGAACCTCATGCGTAGTGATCCGACACACTAACCACTTACGCCACGGCGCCCACCATCTTCCTTACCTGTATATAGAATTCCTTTGCAAGGGTATCCAGTTGAATGCGTTTATTTCGTCAGCCATAATAATTTAATTTCATACCACAAGTATGTTGATCTCAACTTGCTTCTAATCCTTTCAAGTAATGTTTACTGAATCAAAAAATAATAATACTTTTACTCTCATATATACCCAAAACTGAACAAAAATAATTAGCTAAAAATTTACTAGCGAGCTAATTATCTGGAAAATGAAGGCAATAAACGATTTACAAATAAATGTTCAAGTGACCCGGTGGCCTGCATACGCCATATACATAAGTAATTAGCGGAAAATTCCAGGTACTAAATATTGGGCTAAATACCCTAATAAATAATTTTGTTCATACATAATGCAATAAACACAACTAATTACCTAATATAATAACTAGATAATAATAAGATATAACTAAAAATAAAAGTTTTTTCGGATGAAATGTGAAATAAATTCGTTTCTCCTCGCTGGATGTACCTGCATCGACCACATAAACACCTTACGGATCATAATCGAACAATGCGTTGAGAACAAGTCTCCGTCATGGTGTGAGAAGGAATTTCCATGCACGAAAAAATCCGTGCGTCGTGGAAGGATCGGTGGACTCTACCTATTGCATCAACAACATCCTGGAGAAATATGTAGTTCCATTCGCACCGTTTATTGGGAAAAACTTCTTGTTGATGCAGGAAAATGCTAAACCAGACGTCACCAAGTACATTACCGAGGACTTGCAAGAAGCGGAAATGGACGTGATGGCTTGGCCTGCTAAGAGCCCGGACATGAATCCCATTGAACACGTTTAGGACCTGCTGGGGAAAAAAGATTAGGATGCAACCTGCCCTTCCAGAGACACTCAGCGGCCTGAGATCAGGGGTCGAATCGGATGACTGGTAACGTAATTTCTATTGTGTTGTTGGTAGATCTAGCAACAACATATGGTACATACAAATTAAGTGACGAGATATACGTTCACGGAGGATGCGATTCAACCCCTGCTTTTATCGGGGAATGGGACAATGTGGACGACAGTATCGTAACAAATCTTATCCAAGGTATGCCCCGTCGAATTACTGCCTTGTTAGATGATCGGGGAGGCAATACCCCCTACTAAAGGAAGGAGGACTCGTTAAAAAAAAGTAATAATAAAAATGTAAAAAAATGATTTATAAAGTTATTGTTTATTTTCGTTAATTTATGTTTTATTTCTAAGTCCTTTAACGGTTATTCTAAATGGTTCTCTTTATTGATTAAATTGTAGGCAAATAATAAGTACAAAATAATCAACCACTCGTCTGTACTTCAGTTCGTTGACTGTCCCTCGCTCACTGCATCGATCGTTGTTTGTAGGCGTTCGATGATATATCTGCCTGGCGAACATGTTGGTCCTTATTCGCACACCGCTGTCTCCTCGGTTCGCGTTACAGTCCTTTTTTTCGACATGAATTACTTACTTTTATATCAGTAAATAAAACTGTATTCTAATTTGATTTATTTTATTGGTTTGTTTTGTAAGCATTTTTTGGTTGCTACTTAACTTTTATTGTACCTCGCTTTAGGGGATTTACACTTGTATCGATCCCACAATTAAGGAATGCGGTCAACCTATGAGGTATAAGATATCAGACCGAAGGTATAGATTGTACCAAATCACTTGACGTTTTTCTGCGCAGGTCTCTTTTATTTGTACTCATTTTCATTCCTAGCAACCCATACACAATTCAATTCGATTGTAAACTGAGTTGTCAACTGAATTGACACTTGGCCACACACTAAATAAATAAATAAATATTTGGCATAACAGCTCTTTAAGTGCCAAGGCCTAGCTTCTCGCAACCACTCATGTTGTTTGCGTTATATTTTTCACACGAATGGAAGGGACCTACAGTTTAGTGCCGAATCCGAACGGCGGTTTGAGAAGCTTTTTCGTGACAACAATACCGGATGTTTGTTAGACGTTCGCGAGAGGTGGGACCGTGAAAAAACTTTTTGGTGTTTTCTGGGATTCGAACTTGAAACCTCACGCGCAGTGATCCGACACACTAACCACTTACGCCACGGCGCCAATTAATATTAATGGTAATGACAGTTTAATTAGCTAGCTAGCTACCAGGGCTTTAGGCTTAAACTTAAAAAAAATTAGGTCTAATGCATAGGTTCAGAAAACCCTGATATAGGGGGAGACCGAGCAAAAATAGAATCAGCAACAACCGAAGCAATCGAAAATATTAGAGACTGGCTAGGATCTGCCGGCTTAGAATCAGCAGACCACAAAACTGAAGCTGTTCTTATAACAAGTCGAAAAGCTGCTGAATATGCGAATATTCGAGTCGGTAGCCAGACTATAAGAACCAAAGAAGCAGTCAAATACTTAGGAGTATTGCTGGACAACAGGATAGGGCTTAAAACGCACGTCGAATACTCGAGCAAGAAGGCTTCACTACTGCAGGCAACCCTTTTTCGAATACTGCCAAACATCCGTGGACCTGGATAGACGAATTCTACTATCCAGAGTGGTTAGCTCGGTTCATCTATATGCTGCACAAGTTTCGGCGGCGGCGTTAACGATGATAGAAACACGGAGAAAACTGTCGCCAACATGCAGGATATGCGCGATAAGAACAATCAGCGGTTTCCGAACAATATCGGACGAAGCAGCCTGTGTCATAGCCAGAATGATCCCCATCGACATCCTTGCAAATGAGATGGTAAGGATCTACGAAAGGAGAACCTCGAGTCATCAAGAAGCAGGTATTGTCAAGAGAATAAAGGAGGAGGAGAAGGCAACATCACTAGCTATGTGGCAAGCCAGGTGGGATAACAGTACAAAAGGTAGATGGACCTACAAGCTCATCCCCATAATTGATGCCTGGACCAAGCGTGCATGGGGACTGCAACTACGACCTTACACATTTTCTATCGGGTCACGGCGGCTATCGCAAATATATACACAGATTTGGACATGATAACTCACCTCTCTGTCCACATTGGCCAGACCAGGAGGAAGATACAGAGCACGCAATATTCCATTGCTATCGCTTCACGGAATGGAGAAATAACCTGCCAAGTCCACCATTCCTTATACACCAAATGCTGCGGTCAGAGAATTGAAAATACTTTGACTGACAATGAGAAAAAAAGCTGCAAAGCGGCGGTTATATTCTGAAGAAGTTAAGAAGCAGTGGAATATAGCTTGTCTACTCCAGGAATTGGGTAGTTTGTCTATATAAATTTATATCTAAATCATCTCTTACACGGGAAAGTTTTGATTGTAGGTGACGAAGAAAAAGCCGTCGAGTTTGCCGAAAATCGTAGACTGTTGCCGAAGGAGAAGTTGTGCCGTGCCATAAGCATAAGTACGCGATGAAAGTGTGCAGGCAAAACAGCCCCATCGGTGAATTTAGGTGGCGCAATAGTTCGGAGTGAACCTGGGTTTCAACCAACAAGCCTCTTCATTTAGCTCGGTCTTTAGCTAATTGCCTCCAAGTTGGTCGAGGTCCCCTTGAACTTTTGGGCGCCACCTACGGAAAAGAGGCCCTCTACTGCGTCGTCCTTCCAGGATTCGAAGACTCCCGGCCGGAGCATTGGTGTCCATGCGCTCTATATGTCCATCTCAAACGTCCAATACGCAGTTTTATGTACGTCATATCAAGAGTCAATCGGCAAAAAGAGACTTAAATACGCTTATAAAGAGATAGATAAGCCAGTAAACTTCTGGTAGAAAGTTATATTTTGTGATGAAAGCAAGTTCTGCAGTTTTGGGATTAAAAGTCGTAAAATCCTGTGGAGAAAATCTGGTAGCGCACTTTACAAATAAAGATTACTTCGAACTGTTAAGCATGGTAGTGGTGGAATAATGGTGTGGGGTTGCATGGTGTAATGGCGTAAGAGAATTGGACTTTATAGAATCTATGGATAAATATAGATGTGTAAACATATGAAAAGGAAACCTTAAGCAATGTGCCGAAAAAGTGGGTCTTAATCATAGTTATTACTTTATACATGGTTACGATTCCAGACAAACCGGTGAAATTGTCAGGCTCTGGTCTGATTCAAAATAGTCTGTCTGGTTTCAAAATAGTTGTATTTACCACCCAAATAGTCAAATTTAAATCCAATTGAGCATTGGTGGGATTTACTTGAAAAAAGGATTCGGCATAGAACTAGCACGTCGAAGGATATGCTTAAAACGGTTTTAGAAGAAAAGTGGGAAAGAATCAACCCTTAGGAAACTTCAAATCTGATCAATTCGATGCCGATCAGACTATAAGAAGTCACCAAGCAAAAGGAATACCCTACAAGATATTAATTTTTATTTATTTATTAGGTGCGCAACTAAGTTCTCGCTGTTTGTCAATAGATGGCTCCAGCAGTAAGTGGTGGTCGATTTTGACATATCCAAAACGTCATGAACCGAGCTTAGACATATAATAAACAAACAGTTTTGACATATTAGTGATTTTGTTTTGGCGTCATATACTTTTGGTTGTGTGAAAATGTTTGATTTTGTGCCAAATAATCGTAATTTTTTTTTTTTTTTTATTAAATTCAGTATTCTCTTTTACAAAAATGTGTTAACAAAGATTTCATAAATACATGTTTATAAACAATAGAGAATAGATAGTGACATTTTTATTCTCCTAATAAAAGCCATAAATTTAAAAGTTAAATGCCACTTGTAAAATAAAATTCATTAATTGTGGGATGACAACATTACAATTCCTTATCACAAAAGTTAACAATAAAATAAAAATATACATAAACCATTTGCTTCGTTGAATGAAGGCGTGAATTTTAGCCGTGCAGGCGTTGCCGAGAGTGGCCTTCCTGATGTTGGCGAGCGCAGGACAGGCGCACAGGAGATGACTGATGGTCTCTTCTTCCTCTTCATCTCTGCAGCTTCTGCGGAAGTCATTATGAGGGATACCTAATATTTGGGCATGTCTTCCTATGACGCAGTGTCCAGTGAGGACATTTGTCATTTTTGAGAGGGTAAAGGCGAGTAATACTTCAACCTCACTATGATCGAAATCAAGAAGCCATGATTTAATTTTTTTAATAAATTTCAGATGAGTGCTTATGGATCTTATATCGAAAGGAAGACGATTAAAAAGCTTCCTGTAGTGAGTAGCACGAAAAGTTGGAATTTCAACAACATAGCGTGTAGTGCTACGTAGATTACGAGCATTATATATTGGACTCTGCATATAGCCTCCCCTCATAAAAAATATCTTAGAAACTCTAAAAAAAAAAAAAAAATGTCATATTGGTAGTATTTTTAAAGATCTAAACAACACCATAGAATGGGTTAGACGGTGAGCATTACTAATTCTTCTTATAGCACACTTCTGCAAAACGACGATTGGCTTTAAACTGGTGATGTAAGCACCGCCCCAACAACTTATTCCATATTGTAGTTTCGAATGGAAAATTCCATGATAGACGGTTTTAAGGGTTCTGCTTGAACAACACTTTTTGAGGCAGTAAAAACACTGAACGGAAGAACGTAGGTATTGCTTCAGTAGCGAAATGTGTTCTGTCCAACTCGTTTTTTTTTTTTTTTTTGCATGTTGCATTTTCATTAAAATTTGGTCCAGGCGCCTCTGTAGTACAATCACAATTAATTAAATTGATATGCGGGCAATCAAAGGAGTAGAATTTTATGTCAACGTTTGGTAGCTCAAGTGAGCCCAAGCTGAAAAACATTAGTTTGGTTTTTTCGCTTACAACCAACCTGTGTGCCGCAAACCACATCCTCAAGAAATGAATGTCACGATTTATTGAGGATAACAAGGAAATTGGTCTATATTAACACGTTAGCACATTTCAGGAGATCAGGAAAACCTCCACTAAAGATGCTTAAATTGAACAGATGTGCTAAGATGTCAACTAAATAAGGTGCAATATTTTTGAGGGTTATATTACAAAGGCCATCATAGCCACAAGATCTCGAATTATTTTGAGAGAGTAGATAATACTAAGTACCTCTAACCCATTAATTTCTTCAAAAAAGAAACTGCTACTCGACGTTTTTTCCATCACTTGAGACCTCACACATTGGTTAAAAATTGACCTACAGTTTGGTTGGAAGGGCATTCGCCCAACTGAAGCAATAAAGTTATTAAATTCATTGGCTACTGCTGCAGGCTCCACAATTTCAGCCCCTGCGCCACTCAGCACAATGGAGGTGGAATGACAAGAAGGGCTGCTATTAACTATACTATTAAAAACTCCCCATTCCTTTTTGGGGTTTCCTTGTGCATCACGGAATTTAGAGTAGTAATAGTTGTCGCGACAATTTAAGATTTCTTTATTTATATTCTTGCTCAATTTCTTGTACCGTTTTTTTTAAGTTAGAGTTTAGTGGATGTCTCTGACACAATTTTCGCAGTTTGTTCTTGAATTTAAATTTTTTCACGATACTAGAGTTTATCCAGGGCTTTAATCATGTTTGAGACTTCTTTTTGACAACAGTGAAACAAGACTTTTTAACATTGTTTTGGAGAATATTTAGAAACGATTCGTAAGCTTTAGAAGAATAATCCTCGGCGAAGACTGCCTCCCAATTCTCGAAACGAAGTTGATTATTTAATATGTCATAATTTATTTTAGTAAAAGTCTCTGAAGAACTCTTACAGGAACGCTTAATGGCCCTAAAATTCTTAAACAAAATGCCAGTGATACAATGGTCAGTTATTTACAAGTCGAAATTAACACCAACACAATGATTTAAGGGGATTTTCGCAAAAATTTGCGGGAAGTGTTGATTTTCGCCTGTGAACAACTGCTCCAGCGGCAAAAAAAGGAAGGGTTTTCTTCATCGCATTGGGACGGGTGGTGAAAAATGGATTCATTACAGCAACCCAAAGAGAAGAAAGTTATGGGGACTGCCCGGTCATGTTTCTACATCGTCGACTCGGCCGAATATTCACGCTGCGAAGGTTTTGCTGTGTATTTGGTGAGACCATGTCGGTGTTATTTATTATGAACTGTTGAAACTCAATGAAACCACCACTGGGGAAAGGTATCGACTTCAATTAATGCGATTGAGCCGAACACTGTGCGAAAAACGGCCACAATACGAGCAGAGGCATGAAAAAGTGATTCTACAGTACGACAACGCTCGGCCTCACGTTGCCAAACCCGTGAAAACCTACCTGGAAACGCTCAAATGGGAAGTCCTACCCCATCCGCCATATTACCAGATATTGCGCCGTCCGATTATTACTTGTTCCGTTCGATGGCACATGGTCTGGCTGATCAGCAGTTCCGCTCATATGAAGACATAAAAAAATGGCTTGATTCGTGGATAGCCTCAAAAGATGAACACTTTTACCGTAACGGTATTCGAGCTCTGCCAGAAAGATGGGAACAAGTTGTAGCTAACGATGGGCAATACTTTGGATGATTCATTTGTAACCATTTTTTCACAATAAAGTTGCCTTTTTAAAAAAAAAAAAAAAAAAACAGCGATAACTTAGTTGCGCACCTAATACTTCCTTTTACCAATTTTTTGTTTTTGTGTATTTTTCCCTATATCCGTACCGTTATGTATGCATTTCTTTGGTTGACGTAAGACCATTCTATAAATTTAGAACATGAATTTGAGTTATTATGATTTTACTTAGAAAGCGCAAAGAACTATTTTTTCCAGGGGCGAAGTTCAAACTGCATGGGTGTACGAAGACTTTTTCTACCGAGTGTATGTCTTTCAAACGAGCTATTACAATAGAACTTCCTAATCAACAACAGTGGTCGGTAAGGAAGAGTATCCGACCCCAGGATCATTGACATACTATAAATGTTTCAGCAGCTGTCAAAGTTACCAATGACATCCAGCTGTCAAAATATGCAGTAAGGTTTTCCATTTCATCACGCATCGATTCACGCTTGCCGAACGTGCCGAAATTATTAAAAAATATTATCGAAATTCCGGCTCAGTTGCAAATACGCAACGTGAATTTCGTCGTGAGCTCGGTCGTCATCATGGCTTCAGTGTGCAAGCAATTCGTCGCACCGTGGAAAAGTTTAAGCTTGAGTACACTCTTTTGTACCTTAATCCACCAACCAGACAGAGATTGGTGCAAAATGAAGAAAATATAGGCGCCGTAGCGGCCAGTATCAAAGAAGACCCAGAAATGTCGATTCGGCGCCGATCAGTTGAATTGTGCTTAGCCAGAGTCAACACGACTTTTTTGCGGTTGGATTTGGGCCTACATCCATACACGATTGTGCTGACGCAAGAATTGAAGCCGAACGACCATAACGACCGACGAAATGCTCAAAGTTGTGAAGGAGAAATTTGGGTAAGCTCACGACGAGCGTTCATCATTTGGCCGCCCGCCGCGATCATGCGACTTGACACCACTCGATTATTTTCTCTGGGACTACGTCAAATGCTTAGTCCACGCTAGCAAGCCAACCACTTTGGACGAGCTCGAGGCCAAAATTCGAGACGCTATTGCCTGAATAACGCCGTACGTATTAGACCGAGTCACCAAAAATTGAACCGACCGCTTGAAGCACTACCAGCGAAGCCGAGACGGCCATTTAAATGATGTGCACACATATGTCACACATAATGGCATGAATGTAGCTTCAAAATAAAGCCAGAATCAATTTTATATCTCACACCATTGTTTTATTAAAAAAAAAAAAAAAATGTTTCTATGGTTATTATCTGGTCACCCTGTATATGTACTGCTAGTAGCCAACTTCGCGTTGGTTCCAACATTAGCACTAGTTGTTGGCTCGGAGCGGAAAAAAAATGGAAACTCACGCTTGTTTGAAATTTGGTTGGATGCAGTTGGGTGTGTAAAGACAGTGTTTTCAAACGTTGTACTTAGCAAATCCACACAAACCCAAGAGGTGTCTACCATTCTATGGAGAAATTCAGGTTGGTTGACATTTTGTTTCCACATTTTTCTGCTCCGAACCAAGAGGGCTAGTTATGTTGGCGTCATTTTTTTAGGCAGTCTAGCAGTCCATATTCTGTGGGCACAAGGTGAAACCGCCTAAGTCGATTTTCACAGATTCTCAGAAAACAAGTTTAAAGTTTTCGTTTTTCCCGAAAACGTATGGGAATTTGGAATTTTAGTCTAGTTCCTTTGCCTATAACTCGGTAAGGATAACAGGTAATAATGTAAAAATTTGGTAGCATAGACTTCGAATAGTAGAACATCTTCTGACGCCCTTGACTCAATATTGTCCTAACTTGACTTAGGCGGTTTTACCTTGTGGCCACAGATATAGGATGTCAGATCCGACGGATTACACGATAGGGGAGTATGCATATTGGAAACCCGGCCCGTTACACTGCGGAGAACTTGGGTTATTTAACCCAAGACGAGAGATGTATTCTTGAAAAAATAAAAGCTTACGAACTCGATTACAGTTCTCGAAAATGTGAGGCTGCATTACCAGTTCATGGAATTAAAATCCAGAAACCGGAAAAATGACCGTTTTTCTCATTTTTATAACTAACGACCTTGGGTCTAACAATAATAAACAAGAATCCAGCAATGACCAATGTCGCCTTGAGACTCACACAAATTAAACAGAAATCAACAACCGTGACTCATCTACGGATCTAGCTTTCCATTATGACGAAATAGGTACGGTACGGGTTAATTGACGAAATACAGCTCAGGTATTTCCTTTTAGAGTCTACCTCAATCATCACTTCACTCAACCACTGTCGATCAGTCCTGCATTGAAACATATTTATGCCCTCCCCCCCACTGGACACCCTGTTTTGCTTTATTTTTTCGTTTGTTTGTGCAAAATTAAGACAGCGCTAATAAAAGTGCGATAAAGAAGCGAATAATCAGAAAATACTCTCTCGCGGAGGACCGCGTCCAATCTGTTCCCCCCCGCCCGCAATAAACAGAAAAATAGGAGAGGAACCAGTGGGCGGGTGGGGCAGCCATCACGGGGGATGATGCACACACATATGCCATAACATACAAACATACGACGACGGTTTATTTTGGGATAATTGTCATTTTGTTTTCACGAATATTGTGCAAAGGATGACCGATGAAGCATGTAACTTACCGATAGGTCTCCTTCGGGTCACGACTACCAGACAGCTCCATGGTTAGTGCCCCTTTCCGCTGAAATATCCAAAATATGACTTTCAATGCACACTGGAAATCTAGAAAACCACTTTTATTTCTTTTTTACCAATTTGGCTCTGGAAATCTCTGGACAAATCGAACTTTTTTTTATACAAATTCTCCTCCCCTCGGGCAAATTTAAACTTTCTATTCAATATTTCAAGGAATACACGTATTTCCTAAGCGAATTCGAAAAATTTCTAATCCAACACGTTTTCTCAGCACTAAAATACAGCGCGATTAGTTTGTGAACTTCTGAATTTCTGTGATTCAAAATGTGAACTCCATTGTGTTCAGCTGCTGCGTTTTGGTTCTGTCGTCGTCGATGATCGTGTCAAATTTTTCATTCTGCCAACATTTTTTCGAGTGCAATTCATTCGGAATTTAGTGAATTTGGCGAAATGATTGTCTAGAATTGATTGACGCACTAGATTCGTTGGGGGTTATTTCGCGAGACAAAATTTCAACAATTGCTCAATAATTCGCACTTTCATAGAAAAAAAAAAGATAAAAACTATACAAAAGAAAAGTTCTAATCGACTTTTTATTTTCCAGTGGAAAAATCACACAGATGTTATGTCGGTCGGGTAGGTAGTGCGTGCGAAGGGTTGTATTCAGGGCGCGTCTGGTACTCGATGTGAAATTTCTACTATCTGAAATAAAATGTTAATACACAAATGTCGAAGATTTTTATTCATTTTTAGTTCGATAGATTTCGGAAGTGCAAAAAAATAATTGGAGGTCTTTTTTCAGGAAAGCTTACCCCTTTCATAAAAAGCCATTCGGAATGGTACATATTGTAAAATTCTTGTTGGGTCCGTAATATTAAAAACGTCGTCTGTGTATTTCAACTATCAAATTTACTTTCGTTAGCCTTCCAAATATTTAAATCAGTTTACATACATGCATACATGTGGGCGCCGTAGCGTAAGTGGTTAGTGTGTCGGATTACTGCGCGTGAAGTTCGAAGTGCGAATCCCAGAAAACACCAAAAGGTTTTTCCACGACCCCACCTCTCGCGAACGTCTGACAAACATCCGAGAGTATTGTTGTCTCGAAAAAGCTTCTCAAAACAAATTGCCCTTCGGATACGGCACTAAACTGCAGGTCCCTTCCATTCGTGTGAAAAATACATAACGCACACAACATGAGTGGTTGCGAGAAGCTAAGCGCTGGTACTTAAAGAGCTGTTGCGCCAAATATTTATTTATTTTTTTTTACATATATACATACATTTTCTGTAGTCCGCTAAATCCTTCATGAGGGTGGCGGGAGCTAGGATGCTCAGGTGGGTTCTCTATCCTTCTCGATCCTCTGCCTTTGATTCCAACTCATGAGGAGGAATCCCTAGACGCCTCCAGGATAAATTGCGGACTTGATCCAATCATCTATTATATTTCTAGGCCTACCGGGGAGTCGCCTACCTGATGGCACGCCTTGGAAGCCGGTCTGGGGGCATACACACTACGTGATCAAACCATCAAAGAATAGATCGTTCCGCTCGGAGAGTAGCTCCTTAACATTGAGCGTCTCGCGTACTCTGGTGTTTCACACTAGATCCCAGCGCGTAGATAACCCAGCAACACCGCGAAGGAACCTCATTTCGGCAGCTTGTATCGCGATCAAATGACTTTATTCTTTATTAATCTCAACTTGAACTGTGTCTAAAAATCCACTGTTAATCACAATACCGTTTATTCTTAACTCAACACCAATTTTCGAATACTTAACTCACACTTGTTTATCACCATTTTAACCTCTATATATGGTATATGGTGTATTTATACCAAATACAAGAACCTCTAGAAAATTTTTTTTAGACAGAAGAGCACGTTAATTAACAAAATCATTAATCATCAAAATCGGTCATAACAACAGAAGTTATAACAAAAATAAATAAGAGTGTCCCAGCCACAAAAAAAAAATGTCTACACACTCGCCATATAAGCAAATCCCAAGAGAAAAGAAAAATTAGAATTACATAATTCCTAAAGAAATTTACAGATTGAAAATTTTAGAAAATAATAGTAAAAAATTCGGGCCAATGTTTCTGTGAGCACTCATCAATGCTGGGCCATTGAGGCGACTTTCTACCATAGTGCTCCTCAGTCTGGTTTTTATTCATCTTAAGATGCTAGAGGATTGCTCTATAGTACACGCTGATCAATCAAAATTTTTAAAGCTTTTTCAGTTTCGGGAAAGAAGTTTTTCGTCTATTTTAGGACATCAACAACGGTAAGTTCTATTGTGTTGAGCTTCCTATATTTTAGGCATATGAGCCAGTACTGGTAAAATTCAACCACCAGTTGGCAAACAATAGTTTTTCATGGAAACAGCGTACGGTGAAACCTCCCCTTACGAAAACCTCCCATGGACGGACGTCTTCCTTGTACGGACGTTGAATCCATGACCGCTGATCTTAATACTAATTTATATGGAATCATAAAAGAGTCCTAGTGTTTCCCAGGCCGAGCTTTACGCTATTGAAACTTGTGCTAACATTAACCTGCACTCAGGCATCAAAGGTGCCTCCATCCACATACTCACCGATAGCCAAACGGCGCTCAAACCACTGATCTCCCATTTGATCAGTTGAAAATCAGTTCTAGGTTGCTTCGACAGCTTACAAAACTTGGCCCGACAAAATAAAGTAAAATTGTGGTGGGTACCGGGTCATGTAGGCGTTGACGGCAACGAAACTGCAGACCTGTAGCTAGGAAAGACTCCTCTGAGTTATTCACTGGACCTGAACCTTTCTGCGAAATATCTGATGCCGCCTTTAAACTGGCCCTAAACATTTGGGAACGCAACATTTGCATCTTCCAATGGAATAACTCCCAAGATCTCAGACAGGCTAAAAAAGCTGTCCAACCCTTCCAAAGACAGGCAGTTGATATCCTAAAATACGGCAGAAATGGCACAAGAAGGATTGTGCGCTTCCTAACCGGTCACTGTCAACTTCTTTACCACCTTAATAAAATGAGAATTTCTGAGTATATCACCTGCCGCCTCTGCCTAGAAGAGGACGAAACTGCAGAACACATGCTATGTGAATGTGTAGCTCTGTGTAGTACTAGGAGAAGGTTTTTCCTTAAAGAGATCATATCTCTAATAGATTTAAGGAACTCCTCCGCAGCCGTAATTATAGCTTTTATGAGAAGAGTCGAAGTACTGCTGCCCTAAAAGTGGCTTCTGGCACAATAGATCTCCTTGGTCGCAGTGCCTACACGCCATTTGGGCGTGGCCACAGACTTGTTTTTAAAAAATAGAAAAAATAAAAAAAGTATGGAATCATTATTCTCTCGAATGGACATCTCTTTAACGGACGCGGATTCTACGTTACAAAGTCTCCCTTGAACGGACGCAGCGGAAGCTATGGAATATAGATGCTTTGAACATGAGATGGAGAAAATGGATGAATCTGAACACGTTTTTCACCTAGAAATAGGGTGTTCCCCTAGTAAGTCAAATGAATTCCAATGCGCAACATTCTCCTACGTTCACATATAGGGGTTTCCCCGATTTCATGCATTTGATCTATACTTGCACCAAGTTTCTTTTTATTTTGATTTTTGCTATTAAAATATTATTCTCACTAAAAAAAATTATATGTACATATTGATACTCTCACCTTCCTTCAAAGAAAATAAGAAAGCTTTCTATGCATTTCGATTAGGATCAATGTGCATTTACTTTTTAAATATTTGTAACTCATTCTTTGGCACAAACGTTTTGGGTTTTAATTCAAATAATGTTTGTAATCGGAAATGGACGTTTTCGAATAGACAACCACCACATTAAATGATAAGCAAACAAGCAGCTACACCTTCGAGGTAGTAAGAGACTTTATCTACATACATACATATCTACCTTGGCTTTACTATTAACTTTGACAATGATACCAGCGCAGAAATCAAACGAAGAATAACTCTCCATCGACTTTAATGAAAGCGGGTGAAGATATCCTTGATCGCTTCGAGAGAAAAATTGTTGGTAATTCTTCTTCCTTTTATCAGCGAGGCTATGATCCGAAAACAAGGGATCACAACCCTCCCACTTCACCGCATTTCTACTGATCCGCCTGTGGGGTTCGCCTATTTGACCTCATAAAATATCGGCAGGCCTGCCGATTTTGGATCACTCGGATACTGAGGCCAATGAAATGCCGATGTCGTCGCATTTCTCTGATCCAGGCGTTTATAGGCCTACGTTTCCTACATCGCGATGTCTTTGGAACGTGCATTGATATTGCCTTTTTAACAGGGTTCAAATGATCTCTTCTTTGAACGTGGCAATACCAACTGAGCCGGTCGCGCTCTATCTTTTGTACGATGGTTTCCTTGATGTGAAAGCTTCCACGGATCTTCGAACTTCTTATTCGATCAAGCTTTGTCACTCCTGCTGTCATGCGAAACATCTTCATCTCAGCTGCCGTTAATTTACTCTCATACTTTTTGTACATCGTCCAACATTGTGAACCGTATGTGAGCGCTGGACGTACAACTGCGGTGTAGAGCCTTCCTTTCAACTTAGGGGAAATTTTTCTGTCACAGAAGATATTGTTGGTAATTATTTACAATAGAAAAAGGGCTTACCTCCCGATTTTGATGAAATTTTAATATGTGAGAATAAGCATTTTTCTGACTATTTTGGTATATGTATATGTATATTAAAAGTCGGACTTTTCTAGTTTCGAAGATATATGCATTGAAAGTTCCCCTACAAAATAAAGAGGAAGCTTGTTTCAGCCCCATCATAGTTTTGCCTGGAAATATGCAACCATGTTTTAAATAAACACATTTTTCACGTTCAAGTTTTTCTACTCCTAACAGTATGCAAAGATCGACCTTCAATGGTTAAGAAGATGCTTATGTTCATTATTGTTTTGTATTCGCTTTACGAACTTAAACCGTAATGAGTGTAGTTCGTACTTTGTTGAATATTTTTTCTCAAAAGAAACGAGCAACAACAATGTTTACACAAATGGGAAAATCATCATTTACGGTTATTTCTTAGTAGTTTCGCATATGCCATAAATTATTAGCGAACGTTGAGGGAGCTCTTATCATTGCATATTGTTAGGAGTTGAAGTAATTGAACATGCAGAATGCTTTTATTTAAAACATGGTTGCATACTTCCCGGCGAAACTAAGTTGCATTTTGTATGGGAAATTGTAAAAGTTCATATCTTCAAAACTAGAACGTTCCGACCTTAAATACATATGTATATCAAAACTGTCTGAAAAATGCCTATTCTCACATATTAAAATTTCATCAAAATTGGGGGGTAATCCCTTTTTCTAAATAATTACCAAATTCTTCACCAGATATGCGGTCCCGTTTGCATTGACGAGTTCTGGACGAGAAGATTGAATGACGAACTATACGAGCTGTACAGCAACATCGATCTAGTCAAGAAAGTGGGTATTGGACATTTGAGATGGCCATGCCATATAGAGCGAATGGACACCAACACTCCGGCCCACAGAGTCTTGGAATCTTACCCGGAGGGACGACGCAGTAAAGGACCTCCTCGCCGTTGGTGGCGCGCACAAGTTCAAGGGGGTGGCAATGGTTTAATGGTAACGTCGTCAATTGCCACGCAAATGGTTCATGATTTGAAACGGTCAGCAAGCATTTATTTATTTCTCATGAAATATATAGTCAGTCCGATCAATTGCGAAAGCTTGTGGGAACACTACTGCAAAGGCATAACGCTGGCAGTAACTTGGTCATATGTCGGAAAAATTGCTTACTTTGTTGGATGATTGATATGCCTATGACGTCGGTAGTCGTGAAAAAAATACTGTGAATCAGAAGCAGACACAAATTTACAAAAATCTACGCAGTTATCTGGACGTCAGCTTCGGAGCATCTATGAAGCATAAACCACTGAGCTTCAAACCACTGCACCAAATCTTTCTCTCTCTCTCTATCTACCCTTCCCAACGCCCGCACTATGATTAGCTAAAGACCGAGCTAAATGAAGAGGATTGAGGCCCAGGTTCATCCCGAACTGTAGCCCCACCTAAGTATGTAAGTAAATTAAATGATTAGACTGAGTTGCCTATAGATAGTATTACATTTTGTTTTCCTGATATTTATTAGATAATGACAACTTTATAGAGTAACAGATTAATACATTATGTAGATAGCATCCGCTTAAAAGTATACACACACATTTTTTTTAAAACATACAACATAATAAATTCCCTGCGCATTACGTTAAAATAAATAACAACAACAATATTAATAAAATAACTGGAACTATAACCACCTTAGTATGGAATCTGGTTTTGATAGTACTGAATCATATCGTACGTTCGTGTCCTGAAGTTCTGATAGGAATTCCTTATAACAGCCAACATGTGTGCAGCAGCTTCGCGGTTATTCTTCGTCGCTACGAAGCGCTGTTTTAGCAAATTGATGGTCTGTCCACGAAAGCAAGGTAGTCCGGTGTCCAGCATAAGTGATACTAGTGAGACGATTGCATCCTGATAAGGACGAACAGCCAAAAATGCCTGTACGCAGAGTTCACAGAACCATTTGAAGGCGGGCGCCTCCATTTTACCACCCATTATCATCACCATTTCATCGGTAAGCTTCATATCGGGTTCGAAACCAATGTTACCACCGGGGGAAGATTCGAACATGAAACCGAAATCGATGTGTATGATGTGCCCATCCTTGTCGATCATTATGTTACCGTTGTGACGATCCTTGATTTGGAGGAGATACCCAATTAGAGAGTACGCAGCCATGGATTTCACAAAGTTAGCACGCGCCGCCTGGAACTCCTTGGAACTCTCATCTCCGTACTGATGTAAAAAGTACTCATAGAGGCCCGAGTCCGTCTGACGACCTAGTTGATCACGTGATTTGGCATTCGGTACACATTCAATTACACCGCACTGTAAAAAGGACAACTTAATTCAAGACACTCTTCAATCGGTACCAAACTCACCCCAGGAGCAGTGGCCACCACACGATAGGGAAACAAAAACAAGTCCAATCCGACTTGCTGGAAGATATTCTTAAAAATCGTAATGACTTGCAACGCCAACATATCCTGTCGGACGTCATCGCCAACTTTGAAAATGGCTGCTTGCCAGGACTCTACACCAAACGTCGCATGGGCGTCTTCTTGAGAATTCTAAAAACGACACATTCCTACACTAATGCTATACACAAACTAAAAACACAAAAACTAACCGGATTATTGGAAACCTCCATGGCCCTCGATTCCAGTTCGTTGATACCACAACGGTATACCCTGAATCTGGCCAAATACGGAGCCTTTGCCGCGCTCTGCATGGGAGTTCCGCTATTATAATCAATGTCCAGAACCATAGCCTCCGGGTTCGATGGTAGATAACATCCTGATTGCACCTTGATGCGACTCAAAGCAGCAAGACAAGCGTTCTTCCTCTCCGGACCTTTAGGGAATGAACGAATCTCTCCCGAAACAGCCGTGATTTTTCCAAAGAAGTCGAATTCTCTTTCGTAGAATCTTTTCGCCGCACCAGAGAACGAAGCTGTTATGTTCTGACTCAACAGCTCCAAAGCCTCATATAGATTTGGATCTTTATGTTGCTGATCCTCGTCCATGTACATGTTCGTTTGCATGTTCCAAATTAGCTGATGAGCTACGATCTGTGATCGTTTTGAGATGTTCTTAATGAACTCGGTCACATAGCCCATAGTGTCATGTCGGAGGGCTTGTACGAGTTGTGGAATGTAAGGAAGAACCGATTCGGCTGGATATGATGAAAGAGTTTTAACGGCGTATTGCGCTGTAAGAGGATGCGATGGATACTGCCTGGAAAAGTAAGATAACGCTTGAATTGGATTCACACCCGACCAAGCTAGGATATACACCAAATCTGGACTCTCCTGGAGCAAATTCTTGGTGGTAACGAGGTATTTCAATGCCTCGGGTATGTGAGCAACAGCAATTGGATCGGCGCAGACAAGTCGCGTTACCTCATCTTCGATGGAATCGGAATTTTTGATTCTCCAAGGAAGGAAAACAGCCAGCGCTGGATTGTAAGACCACGCCAGGCGAGTGTAGTCTCGCCAAACATTCATTTTATAGGGTCTGGCCCGCCATTCATTGATTTGCTCCTCTCCGGGTATTGCCAAATCAGGTAAACTGTTAGGATTATACCAAATGATCATAAATTCAAGTTCAACAGCCAGAAGTTCCAAAATCAAGTTTCGCTTCTTCATGTAATCTTTGTCGTATGCGTCCTTCTGATAAGGAAGTCGTTTGGATCGTGTCGATCGCTTGGAAAGCGTCGATGTCGAATGCGGAATTGTATTGTACCAACCACCCGTACCTGACATAGAACGGGCTACGTCACCTCCACTGATAAGCGACGCTGTCTCTGGGTTCTGTTTCACCGATAACATCTGATTCGATGCTGTTGTTCCAACTAAGCTCGCTACCTCATATTCACCGACTTCCGTAGTCACTAGATGCTTCTTTTCACTGCGCATAGTTTGCCAGAACTTCAGGAGTATTAGTATGTCGTCTAACAGCTGTTCCTTCGATTGATTTGGACACGTTGGAGGTCCACAGAAGTAGTCCAGCGCATTGTTGTAGATTCTCTCGCGGAGAATATTTCGAGCTAGTGACTTTGGAATCGTATTGCCTTGCAGGAGTGACAACCCACACTGAAGGAGTTTGAATCTGCAGCCAACCGTTGATACTTGCCGGTTCTGCTTGTTATTCTTTGATATTGGCAAACAGCGGTGCAGTAGCAGGCAGAACATCTCTACCTTGTCCCGATTGCAATATTTGGCGGTGTCAACCATTTCTGATAGCAACTGCAGCCAGATGAGGTGTGGCGCTATGAGAATCGGCTTAGAAACCAACTTGCAACCGTCATATGCCGCCAGAGGGTTAGTTATCTGGACCTCATCGGAGAAGAGTCCCAACTTCTTTTCGAAGGTTATTTGCCATGCGCTCACCATCTCCTGAATGAAGCAGAGTTCCAGGTCTTGCCGCGCGGTGAGGACCCATTGCCAGCATTCAACCGCAGTCTCCATAGCGGACTCTGTGAAGAGTTCCACCTGAGATGTTGCTGGAAAAGAAGAATTAAATATGTGTTCCATCAGTTACCTCTAGAAACTTACAAATAGCATGAAGCAACTTCCGATTGATTCCAGAACAAAGAATCAGGTACGCAGTTGCTCTCCAAAGCGCTCCACGATGTTTGGCATCACTCTTCTCAGCGCACGCATCCCACACGTCTTTCACCAGTCGATCTGCTATTCCCGCTTTATCCTTCTCACTCAGTGCAGACAATAATCCTGAGATCTCGCCAGCATACTTGCTGCGAAGACAAAGAACGGACACAAACCTGGGAGTGTCACTATTGACACAGTGCGGTCTCTTGCTAATCGATGGCAAGGCGTTGGGATACAACCTACTGCTACTAACCACCGAATCAAAGGCCAACGCGAGACCACTGTGATGAGCCAGCACCGGAGTAGGAATTTGATTTGGATACTCCTGCAGATGAGATCGCGTTGATCGTGGAGCCCACTTCATCGCTTCGTTCACGATGCCTTGACATCGATCGGCAAAGTCCTTGAGTCTTCCTTCTCTCGCAGGAAGGGAGTCCATCAAGTGGAGAGTATATGGCGTTGACACTACTCGGAGAGTGGGGGTTTCTTCGTTTGGATCCAGAGTAAGAGAAAACGCCAGCAGCTGTAGAATATCCAACATACACCAGAGGACTCGTCGATTCCAGAGCAAATGTGGAAACTTATCCACCAACTGCGAAAGATACTGATCGGCAACAAGCTGTATTTGCTTGTGAATGTGATTGAAGTACACTAGCAGAAGGGTGGCCTGGGATTCGAGAACCTTCTCACGGACGTCATCGTGTGTGAAGAGGACGTTGCGGAACTTCTCAAATACCTGATCGGCAATGCTAAAGGAAGAGAGTCAAACATGTATCTCAAAAGCACGCCTTCGGACTTACCATTTGACGCATTGCCAGATTCCTGACTTGTCCTTTTGCAACGCTGTATCGCAAAGATATCCTAAAATCGGCTCCAAGCTTGGTTCTTCAGAGTTCTCCACTCGAAGCGTCTCCAACCAATACACACTCAGCAGGAAGGTGCACTGAGCAAATGTGAGTTTATTGATGCAAGCTGTTACTTCAGCGGGGGGATGGTCCAATAGCAGCAGAATCTGGCTCCTCAACTCGTTCAAACTGACCGAATCACTCTTAATCGCCGTCGTATAGTTCAACTCTCGCATATCAGATTTATGCGCTGTTTGTGATATGAGCAGCGGTGACTTTGCCGCTATCTGTTGTACACCTTGATACCAATCCGCCGGCCAGAGTCGGGAATTTGTGAAACCCATGACCACACAATACACCCAGAAATCCTTGAAGAGCTTATGCAGACGCATCTTTGGATTCTTTATCGGCGGGAGGCGCCTCACCAACACCGCTATAACGGGGATAAGCATTCCCAAGTTTCCAGCACTTGAGCTGGCCTTCTGCGCACCCGGTGTGTTGTCATAGGAACGTTCACCCTCCAGACCAATCTGAACAAATAGTTCTAGGAGTTTTCCCAAAAGCTCCAGCATTTCAGAGTCACCTTGAATGTTGGCGGCAATATTCCCCAAGGCGTTGACCACGGCATCAGATACATTATGGAATTGCTTTCGATGATCAGGGTTCGACGTGTATGCCAAGGAAGCTGCTTGCACTGTAACTCGCGAGAACATCTTCATGATTTCATCAAAAACATGCGGCTCACACTGGGAAATAATCATGCAGCCTAGTTGATCGACTATCAGCACGTTCTGCTCTGATGGAACCTTGCAGAAGCGCTGAATGAAGAATTGCAGGATATTTTGCGTCGTCTTTGAGGTATCTTTGAGGGCCACTGCCACGTGACCAAGCATCACAATGATGTTCAAGCTCACCAGACTGGATTCTCTATAAAAAGACAGAATCAGTACAGATTCCTGCGAAATTCAAAAACCTAACTTACGATTCGTGTTTTTCCGCTGTGAACAGCCGATTTGAAACGTTAGCCACTAATGCTGGGACGCAGAACTGATCCAAGCAATGCGCCGATCTTAGCGCAATACTCAGATTCTCGATCGCCGCATCGCGAAGCGCCTCAAACGCCGCCTGTCCCGACTTGGTGAGCGTGCCCTTATTACCATCGCCAAAGACATCAATCGCTCGTAGTTCGCTGCTGTTTTGGACAACTATCTTGAAAGGCGTCACATCTTTGGTGTCCTTCTTCTGGGCATGATGTATACACTGCATGGTGGAGAATACATGGAGCTTGGCCAATATAGGACTTGGATCGACAAGGAAATCACGCAGATACGATATAGAGGTTCCCGCAATATTTGGGAACTTCTGCGCCAGCTTTCCCAGGCCTTCCAGGCACACCATCAACAGCGGCATATGGTCCATGACTATTTTGTGACTCAGAATCGAGTTAAGCTTCTGCGACAATCGACCGCAGAGCTTGTCTGCCTCTGTGGAAGAGTGAAATGCACTTAATAAGTAAAAGTCACAGCAAAAGCTATCAGACGCAACGCAAAAAGATATTAAAACAAAGGATCTTCGCAATCAAGGAGAGGATGAACGAGAAAACTCAAAACAAACGAAACGAAAACGAACGCAAAACAAAAGCGAACACCCCTTTAACCTTTCATGAGTAAATAATTTAAACCGTTCTGCAAAGAAGGAACATTGTAATCTTCATCGACTGTGAAAAATCTAAAGTTTAGCTACCAGAACCACCTCTCTAGACCCATCAACTGACCTGTTTCATCCCGGATCGCCCAGACCAGCAGGTCAACACAGGCGGCGTTCGCCATCACGTTCACTTTATATTTATTGACCACGGGTATGCCACCGTTATCCTCCTTCTTCTCCTTTTCGTGATCCTGCTGCTTGTTCTGCAGCTCCGTTTGGCCATTGAGAAACAGTCGCTTGACAAACTCTTGGACGTCCTTGGTGAATGGCGTCGGCAAGTCAACTTGATTTTGTAGCAGTTCCCGCAGTAGTGTCACCATGACTAGATTCAGCGTCTCCGAGAAGCTCTTGTAGCAATATCCCTTGATCTGGTGCAAAGCAAAGATGTCGCTGGCCTGCTCGTCGAGGTGCTCCAGGGTCTCCTTAGTCAGAAGCTTCTTCGCCATGGAAAAGATCGTCTGCAAGTGCTGAATTGGAAATGTTGTGGGGTTTGGACTGTTGTTGGACTGCTTTGTCGGTGAATCGCACACCCTCATGTTGGGGAACTGATTGAAACTCGAGCCGTACTTTGTAAAAAAGTGCGTCTTCGGATCGTAAGGAACCGAAAAATATGTCTGAAAGGGTTTCTTCACTGTGGTCGATTGAGCCACAGCAGCCACCTGTCGAATTATACGCGAGTCCGCTGAATCCTGACTCAAGCTACCCGACATCGAGCGCGGTATTATGGAACGAAAGTGGCTGAAACTGCCGAGGCGCTCATTCGAACTGAACACAGCAGTTTCCTTGTTCTTTACAACCGGCATTTCCTCTCGCGGGTATATCCTGCACAGCAGTGCAGGATCCGCTGCTGCATACCTTCCCATCGACCTAGCCAGTCCAAACAACAAAGGCACCGTCGCCTTGCACAGAATAATCGGTGGCGGCGCATTACTACTCTCCTTGCTCGACTTGATTATGTTCGTCAATGCACTCAGCGTCTCCACCTGATTGACGATAATTTCGTCCCTCAATTCCGGACACCTAGACGCAATATCCGACAGCAGTGTGTTCAAACAGAAACTAAACTTTTCAGCCGACGGAATACCTGCAAGCACGAGACAAAACAAAATCCATAAATTGTCTACCAGCTGACGTCACTTGACCTACGATCGATTTTACTCCACTTTGAGTCATCAATCCACACGGCCTTGGGCAGGCACTTTGCCAACCGCAGCAAGTAGGGAACTATCTGCTCTTCGTGTTGGCATTTGCTCTCCAGGAAGTACAACCCGAGCGCGATTACTGCGTCTTGTGCCTTGGCATCGAGGCAGAACACTCCTGCGGCGTTTTCCTGTGGACAGTAACGATACAGGGACTGGACCTGCAACCGAAAAGTCTGTACAAGGTTTCGCGATTATAGCGCTGTGCTGGCTTACCTTCTCCCATGGGGTTGGATCTATTTTGGCCAAAACTCGAGCGAGACTGTGACACATCGACTGAAAGGAAAAATAGTCCGCGCGGGCAGACATTTTCCACGGGAAAATATTTTAAGAAACTTTTATCTTGCAGCAATTGGATTTTGCACTTTCTTTCGTGTAGTGGTGGTTGGACAGATTTTTTTTCACTTTTGACGTTTATCATGACGTTTGGGTTTGTAAAAATCAAAATAAGGGGTATTGCGAAATTCGTGTGAAGAGGGGTGGGAATGAAATAAATATGTCGGCAAGGTGGAGTGTATGCTCATATTTTTAAGCGCACCATACACATTTCAACTCAATTGTAAACTGAGTCAAAGCAAATCAAAATCAACCCATTTGATGGATTTTACGGTTGGAAAGTTGGTTGAAGTAAAATTAAAAAACTGTCATTAACCCCCCCCCCCCCCCCCCCCCCGCCCTAAAACACGGACTACCCCATCCAACGTCTTAATTCTGATAAGAACTTCCTAGTCACCATCCCTCCCAGATATGCTTTTTTGGAAGATGAAGATGAACTTCTACACTTATGAATCAAAAATCAAAAGACGGGGTTGGTGCAGGTGTTTTCTCTGATAGGTTTATTCTTAAGCTCTCCTTCTGTCTACGAAATCATTGTAGCGTGCTCCAGTCGGAAATAATGGCGATTAAAGAAGTCTTATCGTGCCTTAAGAAAAGCGTGATATCTACCAGAGATATCCGCATCGTTTTAGACAGCCAAGCAGCAATCAAATCCCTGGAATCGACCTCTTTAAATTCCTTAATAGCTCTAGACTGCTCTCTTGCGGAGATGGCTGACCAGTTCAATATTCACCTATGTTGGGCGCCGTGGCATAGGGACATTCCAGGGAATTGTAACGCCGATGAATTCGCCAGAATAGGAACAACTATACCCATCCGGATAAAGGCACCTTAGGTATACCAGCCGCTACTCGCAAACTTAAATTTAAGCTGGATGCTGTTGAGAGTACATTTCTTAGGTGGACAAGTGGATCAACATGTCTAGCGACAAAACAGATTTGGCCAAAGCTGGATATAAAACATTCTAAGAATTTGATTTCTCTCAAATGATTGTATATCGGCGCTATAATATGTGCCATCACTGGGCACTGTCTAATAGGCAAGCATGCTACAAGGGTATGCCTTTTTGCGAACGATTTTTGTTGAAGCTGCATGAATGAAGAAGAGGAAAAAACTATTCCTCACCTTCTTTATTTCTACCCAGCTCTCTCCCGTAGAAGGAATCTTCACTTAGGAGCCCCCTATTACAACGACCTAGGCGACCTGATAGATATCGTTATTAACAGCGTAAGAAGCTTAAAATGGTCTTAGCGAGTAGGTAGAGAGATTTTCCCCTAAGATCCGCGTGGTATCACAATGGACCTATTATTGGTCTAAGTGTGTTGGCGATTCTCAGCTGGCAGCCACTTCAACCTAACCTAACCTAGCAGTTGAAGCAAAGTCTTCCAATTCAGTTGATGTAGTGTGTGGACAAGTATCAATTCAGCTGACAACTCAGTTTGCAATTGAATTGAATGGTGTATGGGCTGCTTTACAGTCCGATATTCAATGTTCATACAAAATGAATGATGGCAATTTAAGTAGTTAATAATACATACTTAAATGTAATTTAATAAATATATAATAGGTGGGTTTTTTTGTAGGCGTATACCCGCTAACTCAAAAATGTACATATTAATTACAATAACATGATAGCGTATACCCGCTTAAGTTAGCCAGGTTTTTCTCACAAAACCGATAAGCGGGGATGATCGTTTTTTTGTGCCATTTTTGAGTTAGCGCGTATATGCGTACAAAAAAACCCACCTATATATGTACATAAAATATACAACCTATTAAAAAAATGAGCCGAACCTCATTACAATTGTACTAGATTTTTCCACAGAAAACCTAAATATAACCTCGGTGGAACGATTGAAGTGTGCGGAATATTTGACTAGAAATTGTTTAGATGGTTATTCATAGCACGGTGTCTCCACTAGCCATGATTCATGCCTGGACAATTACGGCATATTTTTGCACTCAAAGCTTTAGAGCAACTGCAAAACGAAGAACAAAGGGAACAAACATAAAGGAATCTTTTTGTTTTCCGCTCGGTCATGACTTAATTTTGTTCGAAGTGACAGCTCGTACCTAACTTTATGGCAGATATGGATGCCAAGTGATAAATCCAAACATATATGTCAGGCCATGCAAGCAAAGAGACGTAATGCGGTCTCCATGAGACATATTCACGACATATCGTATAAAAGGTGTCCCAAGTAACAAGAAGTAATTTTTAATTAAAAATTGTAAATGTTTTATTGATTCAATAAGTACACAGTACATGGTTATGTATGAAATAGCATATCGAGTAAATTGCCTCAACGGCTTTTTTGCCACATACGCAATCTTTTGTCGAAATGTTCCTTAACGGATGCGGCAGAATTTTGTTGATACAGCTCTCAATTTCCTCCTTCAAGGCGTGGGTAGTCGTGGGCTTGTTGGCATAAATCCTAGCCTTAAAAAAACTCCAAAGAAAAAGTTAAACAGCGTTAAATCGCATGATCTGGACGGCCGATTCTGATCACCAAAACGGTAAATTATACGACTAGGAAATGACTCATGCAATAATTGAATTGTTTCTCGGGATGTATGGCATGGGGCACAGTCTTGCTGAAACCACATGTGGCGAACCCCACAGGTGGATCAGTAGAAGTGCGGTGAAGTGTGAGGGTTATGATCACTTGTTTTCGGATCACAACCTCGCCGAAATGGGAAGAAGAAGAAGTAATATAAAACCCCAATCCGTCAAACATACAAACATGTTGACAAGTAGTCAATTACAAATGAAATCTTCTAAAGTGCTGATCGACTGGTAATTTAAAAACCAATCATATTTTGTGCGGTGAATAGTCTCCGTCTGATGAGGAGTATATTTTCCGAAACACCGCGAGAAAACTGTCGCTTTGGTATGGGCATACTCAGGAATTTTCTTATCACTGTCGCCGTGAAATAATAGCCGTCGCGGCGACTGCGAGTATTCGCATTGTTTTGGGGACACCTTAACTTGTTTAGTTCTGTCCTAACACAGGTCAACATTTATAATTCGCTTAAACGACATAAGAAACAAACTTTTAAATTCCTGAGAGTGCGTGGGTCAAATAATGTTGTACACTTGCTTACGCGTCGCAAGTGTAACTCTCTTAAGTGAGAAATACACGATACAAACGTCGCACCGACTTGTGTTGTACTGACAACGGCCCAACTCCCGTATACAGAACACGCATTATACAATCTGCGTACGATTTATGTACGACCAGACATTTCATTTAGTCATTTTACACAAACATCGTGTATTTCTCACTTTCCCATCTTTGCCACTGTGGCAACGAATACAACGCGGATGTAAATATTACATTTTTTACTACCTTCCACCTACTACTCGAATGCGAAGAACGTAATAGGTTTCCCACCCGCCATTTTATTCAGCTGTCGCTGTCAAAATCTACTACAAGAAATATTGACACTAGCAGCAAATTCATGTGCTCTTTCTTCCTTTCCTTCTCTGTTTTTACTCCAAGATGGGTGAGTGCGGTTTTTTCGGTTTCCAAAATAAATCTATGTGCATCGGCTAAAAAATACAAGAAATACTTGTAGATATTTTCAAAAAACACCTTTATATAAAGTGAATTATCGTTCTGTGTAATTATTTGAAAGGGTTTTCCATTAATTACCAGGAGAAATGCGAAAACCAAAGAGTTTCGCTCTTCGGCTATAGTTTTTTGTTTTTTACTTCGTGGATTTTGTAATTTGAGTGATGCTCATCGATTTGTTGAAACCCCTAGTGTTTAATTGTTGCTAATGTGATGTCTTTCTCGTGGATTCGCAGGTATCAGTCGTGATAGCGCTCATAAGCGAAGAGCCACTGGTGGCAAACGCAAGGCCCTCCGCAAGAAGAGGAAGTTCGAGTTAGGACGTCCAGCCGCTAACACAAAAGTAAGTACACACCAATATCATTGCATGCTAGTCCTGCTTAAATGATGATTCTGCGTGTCACCTGCACACCGTTGATGATAGACAACCTTTATGTTCGGACTTCTGATTCCAAGTTGTCCTTAAACTCGAATTTCTTTGGGATTCGCCGACTAATGTCCTGTTTACTCTCGTTTCACAGCTCGGTGGTTCTCGCATCCACCAGGTCCGTACTCGTGGTGGTAATATCAAATACCGCGCTCTCCGCTTGGACACCGGCAACTTCGCCTGGGCCTCTGAGGGTCTTGCCCGCAAGACACGTATCATCGATGTGGTGTACAACGCCTCCAACAACGAGCTGGTGCGTACCAGTACCCTGGTAAAGAATGCCATCGTTGTTATTGATGCCACTCCGTTCAGACAGTGGTACGAGTCGCACTACATTCTGCCATTGGGACGCAAACGTGACCCCAAGCACGCACAGAAGGACGACGAGAACGATGTGCTTAACAAGAAGCGTAGCGACCGTGTCATGAAGAAATACCTGGACCGACAAAAGTACGCCAAGGTGGAACAGGCTCTGGAGGATCAGTTCATCTCTGGTCGTATCTTAGGTAAGCGAGAGTCTCACTCTGTGAAGTGGTTTTAGGTTCAAGTGATGTTACAACCCCAAAGCGAGCCATCAACTTATAGAGCTGAACTTGTTCTAAGTGAAGCTCTAGCCGATGGGAATGATATGCTTGTCATAGTTACTCTGATGTTATCTCAAGACTTCCTGAAAGTCGGTTACTCTCTTCGCGCACTTGCTAATGTGGGATTTTCTTTTGTGCTTACAGCTTGTGTCTCATCCCGCCCAGGACAGTGCGGACGTGCCGATGGCTACATTCTTGAAGGCAAGGAGCTTGAGTTCTACCTCAAGAAGATTAAGAAATAAAGCGGAAGCGCTACATAGTTTTATATGAAATCGGGCGGTTTTACTATCTAAACAAAAAAAAAAAGATGAGTAACAAATAAAGTTTGTTACGCTTGAAAGAAATTCCATAAGCATCGGGTTTTCTTTTGATTTCTTCGCTAAAGGATCAGTTGAACATGATCCCTTCTTTGAAATAGGGTATTCTTCATTGCATCGCTACTGAGTTAGTAGTTTTTTACCTGCTGGGTAGGTACTTGCAATAAGCAATAAATAACGTGCCGCCAAGTAGTGGCGGAAGTGTGGGAAAGGTACAGGTGCTGAGTTAAAAATTGTTCGCATTGGTTCTTACGAATGGTAAACTTGTCGACTCAACGTGAATATCATCCTTCAGCACTAGAAGATCCGAAACTTTTCGTTCTAATCAAAGAGCCCGCAATAATTTTAGGCTGTTAGAGGTAACCGAGATGTATGTGTATGTAGCCCAGATAAAAAAGATTTTAGATTAAATTGCCTGGCACGGTAGTACATCTTGGAAGCTAAAGGGAGTACCAGCATATCAAAGCATAGTTGTATTCCAAAATTTGAAGAACTAGTGCACAGTCAAATCTCGAGTAACGATGTTTCGAGTTGCGTCATTTTGACGTCAGATAAATTAGGAAGCTTACCTCCACATACATCATGTATGTATGCTTCGAGTTACGCCAAGAAACGCGTTAGTAGAATTTAATATTCATTAGGCTATTAAAAACAACTGCCTCCTGGAAAAATGTATTGTAATATCTTCTAACATCCCTTTACATCGGTTATCGGGAAAAAAGTACTGTGAATCAGAAGCAAAAGACAATAATAAACAAAAAAAATCTTCCCAGTTATCTGGACGCCACCCCCGGAGAATAGCTGAAGCATGAACAACAGAGCTTCAAGAACCACTACACCACTGACGGCTCATGAGCAGAAAGTTGTGAAGAGGTTTTAGAAACTATAGTTGAAGCTCACTCTAGGAAGTAGATCACCAATGGATTCTACTACAAGTAGAATCGATGTAGAGAATTTCATTACATGGATGCATATGCGGTGGGCTATTATGTCATTCGCACCGCTAAAAGCACCACAGCCTGATGGAATTTTGCTAGGTATGCTTCACAAAGCTCTAGTCAAGATTAGAAACATGCTTAGGGAAATTCTTAACCACTGTTTAAGTTCAGGTTACGTACGAGTGGCTTCAGAAGTAAGTGTTGCATCATCATTCCCTTCTTGAGTCTCTTCAATGGATTAGAAATTACTTTTCGGGCCGTTCAATACAGGGGCCTCACTCTGTATTGCTACTCGAAAGTCAAATTTTTGCGAAAGTGCTTTGCGATTCTAATCTTAGCCGGCACTCTGTAAGAAAACAGAATCGAATGGAAGTATTGCCAACTGGGGCTATGAAATGTGCGAATCTAGTTTCGAGTATCGAACGCTGAAATGTCACTTTGGAGCAAAATTTGTTCCAAAGAATTTTGTGTTTTATTTATATTTGAGAAAGAAAGTTAAATATATGTTATAGAAATGGAACTGAATGCTGTCGAATTGTAGTTCCATCAAGATAACATACAGGGAGAAAGAATAACGCAGGCGAATTAGAAATAGGTCGAAAATAATGGAGCTAAGTGATAAAAAGTAGAAGAAAAATATAGCAGTGGTTGGTTGAACCCGAAACTGAGAGTATTAGGTGGGAAATACACGATACAACCGTCGTACCGGCATCGGCATACTGTTGTATGCAGCACACACATACACTTTGCATACGACTTACGTACAACCAGACATTTTATTCAGCCATTTTACACAAACACACCATATGATTTCCATACAGTTTGTGTATGTTACAGCGGTTGTACAGTCAAGACCATGCAACCATACGATATCGGCACAACGGTCGGTTGTGTGAATACACACGACACAATTATCGAATACAACACCAAAGCTGTGAAACCGTTCGTAGAACAGTTGTATCGTGTATTTCCCACTTTACTCATTCTATCCACTGCTACCTTCAAGAGAAGTTAAGGTGGAGCATTTACATTTGATTTTTGGTGGACTGCCCTCATGTTCTAAAACACGTTTTAATCAAATAATTTCACAAAACTATTTTATGTATATCACTTTCATTGTATTTCAAGTTAAAAATAACATTAGATGCCATAAAATACTTACATTTTAAAAGAAACGCAATTGCTTATCTCAACATCCGCAAACCAAATAGCAATAGAACAAAATTATGCGAATTCGAGTTACTTTGACATTTCGTTTAGCAATACAGAGTGCTAGATTTGCGATAAGAAATTGACATTGAAGTTGGCAACAAAAGTTTGTTCGATTGTCATAAATTTGGATTTGCGATTCGAATTACAGAGTGCCAATTCTGCGAATTCGAATGATTTGACTTTAGAGTAGCAATACAGAGTGAGGGCCCAGGTTGTCTTGGACGGCTTCAAGTCTGCGATTCACCATACAAATGCTGGTGTTCCCCAGGGCTCCGTTCTGTTTCCGACTCTTTCTAATTTTTATAAATGACCTCTTGTCTGCTACTTCTAATCCAATCCATTCCTTCGCTGACAGTACCCTCAGTTTTTCATATTCGTTCCCTAACTCACGTGCTCTTTGGCCGCAGAAGAGGAACGTCAACGTATGTTAAACACATTAAATTCCGACCTGGACAGCATAACCAAATGGGGTTTAATCAATAGAGTGGAATTTAATGCATCTAAAACACAATGCTGTCTTCTGTCTCTCAAGCGAAATCGACTTAACCATTATCCTTGAATGGTAATTGCATCGCTCAATCCTAAAGGCTTGCCATTCTCGGTATGTGCATCAATAACCGTCTTCGATGGAACGTTCACATATTCGAGGTCGCCAAAAATGCTGCAAAATGCCTAGGATTCCTTAAGAGGTGCAAAAAATATTTTACCCCGTCTGATCTGGCCACCATTTACAAGGCATTCATCCGCCCAAAGCTGGAATATAACGCCCACATCTGGTCTGGTGCACCCAAGACCGTTCTGCACATTCTAGATAGGGTACCGAATCGCGCGTTAAAACTGATAGGTGATACTGATACTGACATTGTGAACTCCATAGTCTCACTTGAACATCGTAGAAATGTCTCATGTCTTTCCCTATTTTACCGCTTTTTTTATAAAAAATGCTCCAGCGAAATAGCCAGTTCCTCCCCTTCAAAACTTCACCCGCAATAGGCGTCACGCTTCGAATGCACATCAGTTGACCCTCAAGGCCAACTTCGAACGTACTGTCAAATATAGGGATTCGTAGCACTGATGGACATACCGAAAACCGAATATAAAAAATGTTTCGAAGATTGGATCAAGCGCTGGCATAAGTGTGTTGCAGTCGATGGGGATTACTTTGAAGGGGACAATATAGATTTAGATGAATAAACTTGTATTTTTAATTTTCTGAATAAATTCCGGGAACTTTTTGATCAAGGTGGTATAGGTATAATGCTAGACAAGAATCTAAACTGGATACTTAACATACAGGAAAAAGTGCGCAATGCTTATAATGCTCTCTTCATCTGTAAGAGGACTGCGGGGGAAAAAATTGGGGCTGAGGCATGCAATGATGCACTGACTATATATCCAGGGCTATCGTGAATAAAATTCCCCCCGAGATGTTTCCCTTTTTCGAAAAATAGGTATCGGCAATAAATTTCGAACGAGGGAAAAGTTTCCCCCGGACAAAATTGGTATCGTGAAGAAAGTTTCCCTCGGAATTTCATCGCGATTTCCCCCGGAATCTTTCCTCATCAATTTGCTGGAGAAATCCAAAACAAAAGCAGCAATTCATGGATAGCGTTGCCTTTTTATGCCAATTTTGTTGTTTTTTTTAAGCGGAAAATGAAAATACAGACGTCACGGATTTGATGTGCACCAACCGCAAAGGACGGGCCATTTCAAAAGTATTATAAAAAGTTTGATTGCTTTTATTTAAAAATACTAAAATAAACATTTACTTCTTTGAATTAAGTTTAACTTAACTATTCCTAAAACGAAAATAGAAAACACTAAAGTGGTACTGGAGGAGGCTATTTCAGGGAATACAGAATTTCCTATTTGGAAGAAAGCATAATTGAGATACATATGTTGCATGAGTGAATCAGTGAAATGTTTACCAAATAAAATAGGTCACGATGGATGATCCGATAATTGAGAGGGCACTTAACGTCTTCTGGTAGTGTAATGAAGCGATATTGAACCTTCCAAAGATCCACCCCAATTGAAAGTACACATAATTAGGAGGATATACCAACCATTCTAAAAGTATAATCTCGCCCAGGGGTGGAGCTACACCCATTGCAATAACGTCACAGCTCCTTGGCTCACCATGTACTTGCAGCGCCTGTGATAACTTCAAAGGGTTGGACTTGTCTATTTCACTTCTGGTTATGAATCTTTGTTGATTTTGATCTCATCGGTCTTACTCCCCGGCTAGCAATGTAAATCTAGGCAATAAATTTTATTATTTTTTGCTTTAAACCAGATATATTAAAAAATTTCCTAAATATTAGCTGTGATTACAACCAAAAATCCGCGAATGACAACTGGCAAGATATTCGAACATAATTTCGAAAACCGTTTTTAGATTCCGCGGGAAAGAAATTCCGATGGAAATTCACGATAGGAGGAATAATTTCGAGGGAACAAAAAAAATCCGGGGGAACTTTTTTTCCCTCGGAATTGCCGATAACCCTGATCATGATAGTCAGATCCATTCTTATGTATGTATGTGGCTCTTGTGTGGTGGAAGGCAATGAATACGAAAAATATACGGGATATGTTGGCCATGGTACAAAGAACAGCATGCATTGTCATCACGGGTGCTCTACGCACAAGCCTACGGCTGCACTCGAGATCTTTCTGTATCTTTTACCACTAGACCTATAAATCAAATTTCAAGCGGGCCACAATGCGCTTTGGCTCACTAACGTTGGTCTCTTCAAGACAAGTAATGTGGGACATAGCTCCATTCTTAAGGAATCATTTCCCGATATCTGACGAATCGGATAATATCCTTGGTACCTTAGACTTTGTCACACCATACGAAGTGATGTATCCTGGTAGAGAGGATTGGCAAAGAGATACAGTTTCTGACCACAACGAGATTGCACTATGTACAGATGATTCTAAGACTAGAGAGCCCTCGGGGTCAGGTATATACTCGAGAGATATTAACCTACAGGTGGCCCTGAGACTTCCGGCCACATGCAGTGTGTTCCAAGCAGAGGTTCTAGCTGTGCTTAAAGCTGCGGAATTACTTGAAATGATATTAATATCCGATAAGAATATCGCCATCTACATTGACAGTCAGGTTGCGCTAGTAGTGCAAGAGTCTTACGTCAATAAATCTGAGATCGTTAGGAATTGCCGCACAATACTTAAGGCATTATGTACGCAGAACCGTGCTCGATTATGTTGGGTACCTGCATACTGCGATACAGAAGGCAACAAAAAGCCGACGCGCTGGTCCAAGGAGGAGCTGAATTCCGCATAGTAACACAATTGGTAGCATTAAACCACCAAGGTGCAAGGCTAAGGGAATTATTCATGATAGAATCATAAACACGGCCAATCTAAGATGGTCCAACTTAGATGGTCATAGGGTATCCAATGCCTTGTGGCCTGTTTCAGACCGCAGGAAAACTGGGGAGATCATAAAACTAGGAAGATCATGGCTAAGAAAAGCATACTATGAGACTAGAATTATCAAATACGGATGTTTGTAGAAACTGCAATGACCTACACATCTCAGAGGACATAACACATATACTCTATGAATGGCAAGGAATTGCAAGGACAAGGCTAAAGTACCATGGAAGATACTTCTTCAATAACTTAGAAATGGGTAAGCTCCTTGACCCACAACAATGGCAACAGACAAATTCACACGTGAATGTCGAAAGGATACTAAGGAAATAATTAATATTTGAAAATCATCTGTACCACAGACATTTGCTCACTTAGATGGATGACTAGTTAAAACTGATAAATTAGCTTTTCTTAAATATTTAGAGAAAGCTGGAGATAGTGGTCCCCCTAACCAAATCGACGCTATTATTGTAGATAGCTTCTTTCTACTGCACACTTTAGGAGAGTGATCAATAACATTCGACAAAATTGCTCTAAATATTTAACAAAAGAAGGAATATTATCGTCGATTTCATAGACGAGGATTCAACATATGATAGACGACGATAGTCAAAATTTCCGTCCACCTGACCAAAGCGAAGTGAGTACTTCCTTTACTTTACTAGGGCCTTGTACGCACTGTGACCTATAAGATCTATTGTGCCAGCCCGGTGTTTGGCTGAGAACTTGGTTAAGGCTCTTGATAAACCTCAACAAAGCTCCAGGCTCAATATTCTAGAAGTCAGAGGGACTTAATAAAGCCCTTCCGATATGGAGAAGTCTTTCTTGCGGCCATAGGGCATTCACAAAGAATATGTTCTGCCGTCTCTCCACATAGCCGGCATTCGTCTGTATCTGCTACTCCTATCTTGAGCAGATGGTACCTGAGTGGGCAATGACCAGTCAAGTAGCCTGTTAAGTTTCTTAGGTCTGCTTTCCTAAGCACGAGTAGCTTTTTTAGCCTTGCAGCGGTTGAGATGAATGAACTTCTTTGCCTGTCTTAGGCCCTTGAGTTTGGCCCAGTACTCTGCATGATGATCATCTTCCCATTTCTTTATTTTGATGTTTACGCTACTCCGTGCGACTCTAAAATAGGGTTCAGGACCGACTAGTGGGCGACTAGCGCGTCTTCTCGCTAAGCAGTCCGCCCGTTCGTTGCCCTCGAAGCCTTTGTGTCTTGGTATCCAGGCCACAGTGACTGTGTTTTTCGATGCGAGATCTTCGAGTAGGTTCAGACAGTCCCATACAAGTTTTGATCCTACCGTGTACGATTGCAGAGCCATAAGTGCTGCCTGGCTGTCTGAGAGGATATAGATACGAGTACCCCCTCGACTCTTCTACGCAGACATTCTCGTACACAGAGCTCGATCGCATGGACTTCCGCCTGAAATATTGTTGGTGATTTCCCAAGCGCAGCCGTACGTTGGAACCTGGGTCCATAAACCCCTGCGCCAGTGCTACCATTTTCCGATTTGGAACCATCTGTATACCAAGTTTGAGAGTTTGGTAAGACTACAAGTCCTTCATTCCTCCATGTGTGGCGGTCACCTATGACCACATTGAATTTTCTGGAGAACCGGTATTTCTTGATCATAGTATCTGGGATTTTGAGGGTCATTTTGAATATAACCTAGAATCTTCAAATGGCCTGTAAAGTTGCTGATTTTAAGGTCCGAGATCTTGGGTAGCCTAAGAGTACTCAGCATAGCTTCTTTTTGTGCTGCAAGGTGCAACGGTGTGAGGCTAAGCATTACTCGCATTGCTGCCGTAGGACACGTTCTCATTGCTCCTGTGATACTCAGACAGGCTAGACGATGTATTTTATTCAACTGTTCCAGAGTCTTAGCCTGTAAGGTTTTTGGCCATCAAGCCAACGATGCATAGGTGACCATGGGTTTGATAATGGTGCTGTACGTCCAATATATTATCTTGGGTTTTAGCCCCCAAGTTTTACCATGTAGGCGCTGGCACATAAACATTGCTCTTGTCGCTTTCTCTGTAACCTTGTTCAGGTGTGAATTCCAGGTGAGCGTCTTGTCAATTATAACACCTAGGTATTTCGCTTCCTTGGATATGTCGATTGGGACGTTTTCCAGTGTAATTTTTTTGAGAGTGTGGTTTCTTTTCCTGAAAAAGGGTACACGTATAGTTTTTCCGGGGTTGATGGTAAGTCCCTTTGTCCTGCACCAATCGGAAGATAAATTGAGGGCACCTGGCATTAGTTGAGAAATTATGTCCTCAAATTTGCCTCTGACGCTGATAACAATATCGTCTGCATATCCTTGTACTTTGTAACCCGATTTTTCAAGTAGCTCTAGGACTTCGTCAATAACTAAGGTCCAGAGCAGGGGAGAGAGGACTCCTCCCTGCGGGCAACCTCTGGTAGCTGTTATAGTTTTATGCGAGCCTCCGCACTCGATTCTTATCTTCCTGCTGCATTGCATGGTTAGGATCCAGTTTATGATCAGAGGAGCGATATTTTTCCTGATCAAAGCCTTTTTGATAGCCTCATAGGAAGTGTTGTCGAATGCTCCCTCTATATCTATGAAGGCACATAGGGCTGTTTCTTTGGCAGCTAATGATTTTTCAATCAATAATGTTAAGCTATGAATTGAAGCTATGATATGAAGCAAATTGGTTTGCATGCAGAGGATCATGTATAAGGAACTTTTTCCTTATATGGTGATCGACAATTTTCTCCATCGTTTTTATGAGAAAGGAACTGAGACTAATGGGTCGAAAGGATTTAGGCGATTGCCTGCTTTGCCGCCTTTGGGATGAACCTCCTTAACCTCCTTCCAACGTTTTGGTATGTAGCCTAGTGTAAGGCTAGATCTGAAAATTCTTGTAAGGGTAGGAATTTACAGGTTTGCTCCTTGTTGTAGTAGGCAGGGAAATATGCCATCTATACCTGGTGATTTAAATGGGCTAAAGGTAGATAGAGCCCATCTAATATGGTTGGGAGTAAAGATTTTGCCAGATAGGCTATAGTCTCGTGTAGAAGCAATGAGAACGTCGTTTCTCAAGTGTTCTGGAGAGACAGCACAATCGGATATACAGCCTGGAAAGTGGGTATCAAGTAAGGCTTGACAGGTTTCCTCCGGACTGCTGGTGAATTCCCCATCTTGTTTCTTTCGGGAGGCAAGATGCTTGGAGTGACTCTGGGCTAGGGCCTTTTGAAGGCGAGCCGCAGTGGGGAAGCTTTCGATACGTTCACAGTGAGTTCTCCAAGATTCGCGTTTAGTTTCTCTAAGTTCTTTGTTATGACTTGTTAGAGCTTCTCTGTAAAGGAACCAATCGCCATTGATTTTAGCTCTATTGAATAGCTTCCCAGTTTCACGCCGAAGTGAGTATAACAATATCCAAGCTGAAATCGAAAAAGGCTGCTGGACCCGACAACTTACCGGCTGAGCTTTTCAAGGCATCTGGTGAGGAATTGGTAGAGATGTTTGCGTGATGAATGGAATCTCAGCATCGTTTCCCCGATCCACAAGGAGGCCCCCTCAACCGCGTCAATTATAGAGGCATCTGTCTCCTCAACAATACCTTTTCGCGATATTGTGTGAACGTCTGAAACCTCTCATTCACAGCCTGATTCGCCGCTATCAGCGTGGTTTTAGGCTAGAAAAGTCCACCATCGATCAAATCTTCACATTTTTGCGGATTCTGGAGAAAACCCAAGAAGTCGATATTCACAAATTCAAAGCTGCCTATGACAGCATCTATAAAGAAAAGCTAGAGCCATGTCTAGTTTTGATATCCCTGCAAAACTTGTCCGTCTGTGCAGAATGACGATGGAGAACGCTCGCTGCTCCATTGGACGTTTGAGAGGACTAGGACAAGTAGAGCGAAAGGACACCAACGCTCCGGCCCGCGAAGTCTTCGAATCTAAAAGGAGGGACGACGCAGTAGAGGACCTCCTCGCCATAGATGGCGCGTACAATTTCAAGGGGAGCCCAACCATCTTGGAGTGCGCAACTGGAGGCAACTAGCTTAAGACCAAGCTAAATGGAGGGGCTTGTTGGTTGAGGCACAAATTCACCTCGAACTGTAGTGCCACCTAAGTAAGTAACTAGTACAAAGTGGCCCAAAATGTATCACCTTATCGGATGCTACAACTTTTGTTAATGGCGGCAACTGTTAGTTTTGCAGATGCAGAATACACGTCGATAAGCCATGGAACGCTATACTCCTCAAGATCGCGGAATACTCGTGACTATTTTTTATGGAATAATTCGTCGACGCAGTGGACGATTTTCGGTCGAAATACATCATTAGCGACGAGGCCCATTTCCATCTAAACGGATATGTAAACAAACAAAATTTGCGCTTCCGGGAAACTGAGAATCTACGTATCATTCACGAAGAGCCATACACTCAAAGTCACTGCATGGTGCGCCATTTGCGCCGGAGGTGTCATCGGGGCTCATTTTTTCGAGGACGCCGTGGGTAACACGGTTACTGTGACTGGTGAGCCATACAGAAGCATCATCAATGAGTTTTTATTGCCGCAAATTGATGAATTGGGACTGGAGGACATGTGGTTCTAACAGGATGGTGAACCCACACACACAGCTGGCGAGACAATGGACATTTTGAAGGATGCGTTTCCGGGTGGCGTAATGTGATGTTTTGGCGATTTGCACTGCCCGGCAAGATTGCGCGATTCGACTGCTCCAGACTTCTTTCTTTGGTGTTTTTTAAAGTCACGAGTCTATGAGAGCTAGCCAAAGAATCTGAAAGCTCTCAAAGAGAATATTTGACAAGGGTGTGAGAACTTATTGCCCTAAGTTCTCTCCAAAACTATTGAAAATGCAATAAAAAGAGCCCAAATGGTCATCAACAATGGCGGCGCCCACTTGACCGATATTATCTTTAAAAAGTAATGGAAAAAAACTTGAAAAAAATGAAATTACAATGTCGTTTCATTTTAAAGATAAAGCAAAACAACATCGGGTGAGTGTTTTTGAGCCACCCTGTATTTCTGCCAAAAAAAATTGAGGTGTGCATCTCGGCTAAATAAGAATGAACGAAGACGGATTTTCGCGAGAAATTTGTGTCTAAACATAAACCGAAATAACGTAAATCGATGCTTTCGTCCGAATTTCGCCTTGGGAATTTTAACACACTTCCACTGGATCTGGGAAGGTTTTGGCTGCATCCAAAACGTCTTGGACCCATGTACCTATACTCAGGGGACTCTGTTCTCTTATTTATGAAAAGAATCAAGTTGTTACACTAGTTATTCAAGTTTTGGAATATAACCATGATTTTATGTACTTTTAGCGTCCATGTGTACTGCGAGGCAATTGAATTTGAATTTTCTTTTATCAGGGCTACATATTTACACGACTCTTCGCTGAACGCGTATCCCGAAATCTCTCAATCACCCCTATGCCGCCAGCATCATGTGCCGAAGACCAGTGGCAACGCTGCCAACATGCCACCAGAAACGCCGCAACTGATGTGCTGGGTCTCGGTCGCCCACCACCGTGAAAGCCCTGGTTTGACGAAGAATGCCGGCGAGTGCATGCAGCAAAACAAGAGGCATACAAAGCGGCGCTGCAAAGGAAGACGAGAGCTGCTCGTGAGCTCTACGAGCAAGAGAGAAGAACATCGGCTTCTCCAAAAGAAGAAGAAAGAGCATGAGAAGCGCGCGTTCGAGAATATCGAGAGTTTGTACTCCAGGAACAATGTACGGAAGTTTTACAAAAAGGTAAAAAGAACGTGTCAGAGAAGCAATACCCGTACAGAAAGCTGTAGAGATGAAAACGGAAACCTCGTAGTAGAACTACTTCTGCAGACTGTATAACGGCGACGAAGACCAACATATCGCTGTCAGACAGAATGAACCATTCAACATAGACGATGATAGTCAAAATTTCCGTCCACCTGACCAAAACGAAGTCAGGATAGCAATATCCAAGCTAAAATACAACAAGGCTGCTGGACCTGATGGCTTACCGGCCGAACTTTTCAAGGCAACTGGTGATGAATTGGTAGAGTGCATACACCAACTCATCTCTAGGATTTGGTCAGACGAGTGTATGCCTGATGAATGGAATCTCAATATCGTTTGCCCGATCCACAAGAAAGGAGACCCCCTCAACTGCGCCAATTATAGAGGCATCAGTCTCCTCAACATCGCATACAAGACCCTTTCTGCGATCTTCTTCTTCTTCTTCCTTTTATCAGCGAGGTTATGATCCGAAAACAAGGGATCACAACCCTCCCACTTCAGAAAATATCGGCAGGCCTGCCGATTTTGGATCACTCGGTTACTGAGGCCAATGAAATGCCGATGTCGTCGCATTTGTCTGATCCAGGCGTTTATAGGCCTGCCTTTCCTACATCGGGATGTCTTTGGAACGCGCATAGATATTGCCTTTTTAACAGGGTTCAAATGATCTCTTCTTTGAACGTGGCAATACCAGCTGAGCCGGTCGCGCTCTATTTTTTGTACGATGGTTTCCTTGATGTGAAAGCTTCCACGGATCTTCGAACTTCTTATTCGATCAAGCTTTGTCACTCCTGCTGTCATGCGAAGCATCTTCATCTCAGCTGCCGTTAATTTACTCTCATATTTTTTGTACATCGTCCAACATTGTGAACCGTATGTGAGCGCTGGACGTACAACTGCGGTGTAGAGCCTTCCTTTCAACTTAGGTGGCATTTTTCTGTCACAGAAGATAGCGGAATTTTCTCGCCACTTCATCCACCCTACGCGTACGCGATGGTTGATGTCGTCATCACAAGATGCTTTGCTATTGATCATAGATCCCAGATATTTGAACTTTTCGCACTTGGGAAGCACTGCTCCATTCAAATAAATGTCTGGAATAGGCCTGAGTGGATCAGAGAACGGGCAGCACAAGTACTCTGTCGGCGATACCCATTTCCCTCCAAAACGTCTACCCACACATCAAGTGCTCGTTGCAGGGATGTAGGATCCTCACTTATGAAGGCTCCATCGTCAGCAAAGAATAACTGATGTACCTTGGGGTCCATCACTTTACCTTCAAGCAGATAATCAAGGACTGTAATAAAGAGCAAAGGACTTAAAACGCTTCCCTGGTGTACCCCGACTTTGATTGGGAACTCTTCGGTCACTCCAGCGGGGCACCTTACTCTTGTCTTTGCTCCTTCGTACATGTCCATGATCATCTGTACATAGGTTTCTGGAACCCCTCGATGTCTTAGCGCCACCCATATCAAATCTCGTGGTTGTCTGTCGAATGCCCTTTTCAAAGTCAACCAATACAATATGCAAATCCCTTAAGGAATCACGATGTTTTTCCATTATGATCCTTATACTTTGGATTGCATCTGTGGTTGATTTACCCGAGACAAACCCGCACTGATCATCAGATAGCCGTATTATTTTTCGCAGTCGGCCACCTAATACCCGCTCAACGATCTTCATGGTGTGTGACATCAGCTTGATCGAACGGTAGCTATCACAGTTTCGCGTATCACCCTTCCCTTTGTAAACAGAGAGAAGGTAACTTTCCCTCCATTAATTCGGCATTCGATCACCTCTCACAAATTTGGAGATGAGAATTCTGAGCCATCTGAACCCGATGTCTCCCATGTTTTTCCAGAACTCAGACGGCATCCCGTCTGGCCCAACCGCTTTTCGTTTTTTGGAGTATTTGACCGCCTCACTAACTTCTTCGACTGTAATGTCGGGTATTTCTTCACAGTTAAGGGTGTCTCTTGGAAAGTATAGCCGGCGAAACTGTTCATTTAAAAGCTCTTCACAATACTGCCGCCACCTCTGAAGAATTTTGTCGTCATCCACAAGAAGCTGGCCATGAGCATTTCTAATGAACTTTGGCGAACGAATCTCCTGAGCATTCCTCCTTCTTTGGGCGGCTATTTTGAAGATAGTGGCGCCCTTGTTCATATTGTGTCTTTGCAGCTCCTGGATAGCCTGGTTTGCATCAGCAACCGGGGAAGATATTTTCTCCAGCTCCCGATACAGGCCCTCCGTACTCTCTGCTTGAAGCTGGGTGCACTTCTTCTTCGCTTTTCTCTTGCAACATCTGTATTCTATTTCAAGGCGAACTTTTCGTCATTATTATTAGAGGGGCACTTTGACCAAGCTTTGAAAGTCGCTTTCTTCTCATTTATCACCTTCTTAGCTTCATCACTCCACCAGCATGTTTCCTTAGCGTGTTGATAGTGGCCTTTTGAAGCTCCTAGCAGGGATTTGGCCTTCTTTAAGCAAGTTCGCTGTAGGGAATCCCACATATTTTGTGCTCTGCACTCTTCATCCTCAGCTCGGTGGATGGTGTGAGAGAGGTAATTTTTCATTACGAAAACAAAAGCCTCGCCTTTTTCTTTGTCCAGATTGTACCACTTGATTTTCTCAGAGACCCTTGTTTGTTTGCTTTTCTTCGGTGTTTTCATAAAAATTTCTGTTAGCAGGAGACGGTGTTGCCGAACGATTGCCTCTCCCAGGATCACTTTGCAATCTTTTACCCGAGACTTCATGAAACTGGCTACCAAATGGTAGTCAATCTGAGTTTCATCTCCACCACTGCTGCAAGTGATCAGGTGTCGGCTTTGTTTGATGAACATGGTATTTAACACGATTAGACCGTGTGATTTGCACATGCTTAGGATGTCTTCACCAGGAAGGTTCCTGGTGCCATATCCTAGTCCTCCATGACAGTCTTCATAGTCTTCGTTTGATTTCCCGACATGTCCATTCAAATCTCCTCCAACAAACAGAAACTCTTCCTTTGGGATGTTCTTAAGGAGATTGTGGAAATCTACCCAAAATGCATCTTGATCTCTCTGATTGCACCCATTTTGGGGAGCATATGCACAGACAATATTCCACACCTCTCCTTGTATTACTAGTTTGAGAGACATCAAATGCTCGCTGGACTTCGAAATGCTCAAGACGTTTCCAAGTAGCTCTGCCGCAAGGATGATACCGATTCCGTTCTTAGCCTTTTCCGTTCCGTAGTAGAACATCTTGTAATCTTTTGTTCTAACGTCCAAGAAACGCGCCCGATTTCCGGTGTTTTTCCAAGACCTTTTCTGCGATATTGTGTGAAAGCCTGAAACGTTTTATCAACAACCTGATTGGACCCTATCAGCGCTGTTCCAGGCCAGGAAAGTCCACCATCGATCAAATCTTCACACTTCGGCAGATCCTGGAGAAAACCCAAGAAGTCTAAATCGATACACACCATCTCTTTATTGATTTTCAGGCCGCCTATGATAGCATCTATAGAGAAGAGCTTTATAGAGCCATGTCTAGTTTTGACATTCCTGCCAAACTTGTTAGTCTGTGCAGGATGACGATGGAGAACGCTCGCTGCTCTATCAAGGTCGGTAATGACCTCACCGAGACCTTTGATGTCAGAAAAGGTTTTAGACAAGGTGACGCGCTGTCATGTGACTTCTTTAATATTCTACTTGAACGAATTGTACGGAACTCACAAGTCATCACCGGAGGCACAATCTATCACAAGTCTGTACAACTGCTTGCATACGCCGACGATATTGACATTATTGGAAGAACTCAGCGGGCTGTCACCGGTGCGTTTGCAAGCATTTAGGCGGAAGTGGCCAAAATGGGTTTAGCGATAAACGAGGGCAAAACCAAGTATATGGTGTCAACAAGAAGGGGCAACCAACACCGACGAATTGGACAGAACGTCACCGTGGGCAGCTATAACTTCGAGGTGGTAAGGGACTTTGTCTACCTTGGCTCTGCTATAAACTCAAAAACAAAATCAGCGCAGAAATCAAGCGAAGAATAACTCTTGCCAATCGCTGTTTTCTTGGGCTTATAAGGCAATTCAACAGTAAAGCCCTATCTCGAACAACTAAGGAGACTCTGTATAAGACTCTGATCATCCCACTCCTGCTTTACGGCGCTGAAACATGGACTTTATTTAAAGAGGACGTTCATGTTGACGAGTTTTGGAGGAGAAGGTTCAATCACGAACTATACGAGCTGTACAGCGACATTGACCTAGTCAAAAAACTGTTTATTGGACGTTTGAGATGGCTAGGACATGTAGGGCGAATGGACACCAATGCTCCGGCTCGCAGAGTCTTCGAATCTAACCCGGAGGAACGACGCAGATATTAATCCCCGGGGTCCAGCATATCGAATGGTAATGACAAAGCTGAAGGGTTATAAGTCACCGCAAATATCTAGCCCGATGATGCTTAAAACAATAGTGGAGCATTTATTCCCTCAAAGGCTCTCCAGCACATGTAACATAATAAGAGAAAGCATAGAAGAGCAATTACAACCGAGGAACTATTTCGAGCATGCAGAAGAATAGGTGACAAAAAAGCGCCGGGACCTGAATACCAAATATTGCATTAAAAATAGCTGTCCAAAAAGGACCAGACATTTTCAAAGCAACGTTGCAAAAGTTTCTGGAAGAAGGAGTTTTCCCCGAGCCTTGGAAATTGCAACACTTGGTTCTACTGCCTAAAGGAAAGAAGTCACCCGGCGAACCGTTCTTATGTCGTCCAATATGCCTCCTGGGTACAATGGGAAAAATCCTGGAGCGCATCATCTACGAGAGACTTCTTGCGGTAGCAGAAGAGAAGGATGCACTGTCCGACCTTCAGTTCGGATTTAGGAAATATCGCTCAACGGTAAACGCCATCAAGATGATAGTTGACATAGCAACTGAAGCGATACAAGGAGAAAGATGGCGTTTTGGGACTAAGGAATACGGTGCGATAGTGACGTTGGACATAAGAAACGCGTTCAACTCGGCAGACTGGTAGTTCACAAGGAGAACACTAGTCAGAATGGGCACGCCATACTATCTGCGAAAAATAGTGGCGAACTATCTGAATAATAGAAAGCTAAAGTATGAAATCGACGAGGGCTTGAAATATTACAACGTGTCTGCGGGCGTTCCACAAGGTACCGTACTCGTCCCCCTTCTGTGGAACATCAGGTACGATGGAGTTCTGTGACTATCTCTGCCGCATGGAGTAAACATTATTAGATTCGCTGATGATGTCGCTGTGGTTACTGTTGAGGAATATACCCACGAAATAGAGGCAGCCACAAATGAAGCAATATGACGCATCAAAGATTGGTTAGTGACAGCTAGTCAGGAACTAGCTGACCATAAAACGGAGGCCGTCCTTATAACCAGCCTTAAAATTCCAGAATATATCAACATTCAGGTTGGAACTAGCAAAGTCGCCATCAAATACCTTGGTGTGATGCTAGAAAACGGCCTGAACTTTAAGAGCCATGTAGAATCCATGAGCAAAAGGGCCTCGGGAATCAAGGTAGCGCTTTGCAGGGTCCTTCTAAATATCGGGGGACCCGGGTACGTCAGGCGAATCCTACTCTCAAGGGTAGTCAGATCGGTCCTCCTTTATGCGGCCCCGGTGTGGGCGAAGGCATTGACAACAAAGGCGATACGAAATAAACTCACTTTGGAATACAGACTTTGTGCTCTAAGACCCATAAGTGGATTTAGAACAATCTCGGATGAAGCAGCACTTGTTATAGCCGGAATGGTCCCCATAGACATCCTCGCAGATGAGATGCTGCGAATCTCTGTAACGAGATTCCCCCATCCGCAAGATGCGGCTGCAGCGAGAACAATAAAAGAAGAAGAAAGGTCAACATCACTAGCCACATGGCAGAATAGATGGGACAGCGCCACAAAACACAGATGGAGCTACAAACTCATACCAAAAATCGATGATTGGACAAGTCGCGAACACGGATACTGTAACTACCATCTTACACAGTTCTTATCCGCTCATGGAAGATATCGCAAGTACTTGTACAGATTTGGACACGATAGCTCACCGCTTTGCCCTGAGTGTCCAGAAAAAGAAGAAACAACGGAGCACGCAATATTCCGCTGCAGACGATTCTCTCATTGGAGAACGGCATTACATAGCCCTTTAATCGATCACATGCTGTTATCAGAAGAGCGTTGGCTAGAAATTGGCGCATACATAGCGAATGTGCAAAGAGAGCTGCGAAGAATCGAGAAAATTCGCAAAGCAGCAGAAACAGAAGCAGCAACAGTTGATGCAAGATGAAAAGCAAGATATGCTAACCAGCACCGTGAAGTAATACCTAACGGCAGCCCCATGGGGAGAGTGATAGAAGTGTGCAGCGTGTGGATTAGTACGTAGGCGCATTCCTGGCATCGATTATTCGGGCTTGCGAATCGTGCATGCTAGCGGCTCAGGCTACTAGTATCTTTGGAAGAATACCACATCTTTTGCCGCAACAAAAAAAAATAGTACATCCTTAAGGGGGCATCAATGTGCATTGACAGTGTTGCTTCCGAAAGATGCTGTTATTACCCTCTTCTTTAGCATCTCCTCTATGAAGCAACAGATGGGTTCACAAATGTAGTAGGGCATTGGTAATTCAATTTGTTTCAACGTTGTTAAAAGCCCCCTCTATGCCCAGAAATGACACTAAACTCTTTGATTGAGAGTGATTTTTCGATGGAGTAGATGATGGAGTGTAAGGTCGTTTCAACAGATTTGCCTTTTTCGTAGGCGTGTTGTGTTGTAGATAATAAGGTGCTATCAATGTTGGGCTTGATGTGTAGATCCAAGATTCTTTCCAGAATCTTGGGAAGAAAGGACGTTAGACTGATTGATCTAAGGTCCTTTGGAAGCGTGTGCGATGTCTTGTCTGCTTTGGGTATTAAAACCATTCCCACCTCGGTCCAGGCAGTTCGCGTTGTTCCGAGCTCGATCTTAAGAGGATTATGATATTAAAATAAATAAACGCAGATACGAGGCAAAACTAAGTTAATATTATTTTGGACCGCGCAGACAAAGTCGCGGGTATCTGGCAGTCTTAAAATAAAATAAGTAAAGCAGTTTTCACTGCTGTTTCAAAAAAAAAAAACAATTATACAGCCATTTGTCTAAAAAGTTACATAAATCTTTTTTCTAATTTTCTCCAAATTTCTCCTTCATACAAATACCCAAACTAACAACTGATGGGACACAATCAGACAGGTATTAAATAAACCGCGCAAAAAAAGAAAAAGAAAAAAAGAAGATAAGAGTACTGTAGCCAGGACGACCACAGAAAAGGACATTGCTCGCACTTAGCTTTGGATTCAATGTGAAATAATGTTGAATTAACTTTTTATCCATTGTCGGTGCCATACCAGAGCCAGTCTCGAACTCCCTGTCAGTATGTTCTTCTTGGCAATTCAATTTGAACGTGATTCTATTACGTTATTTCATTTCAAGGACGAATGCTGGCGCTTTAGTGTCCTTTGAACGTACCATTCCATTCTACATTATGCTCTCAGTTTCCTTCTTTTTTCATTTTGTTATTAGGTGTGCTTCGCTATGACTGACTGGCAATGTCTCCAGTGCACTATGACATTTTTCTTACTCAAGTCTATAATACATTTGCTGCTCCTGCTGGCGAAGAAGGATTCTTGTTATTATTATATTTTATTCCATAATTGCCATTATGATTATTTTATGACATAAATGGCCTTAGTATCCTGCCATTTCTCAATAACTTTAACCACGTTTGCAACAATTTTCACTCGAATGGAAGCTAAATTGAAATTGATTGGAACTTTCTGCGAAATGGTTTCTAAAGAGAGATGCAACAGGACAGGAATATACGAGTTAAGTGAAGTGTTGAGTAGACAGAGGATGTTGATGATTTGATTTTTAACAGACAGTTGAAGTTATTTGTTTGCATTTAGAGTTAGCAAAAGCCTAAGCAGCAGTAGGAAGTAGATCGATACTCCCTTCTTCAAGGAAAGTCGCTCCATCCCTTAGAAACATAATAAATTCTCTTTATTGCTGGGATCCTTATCAATAATTTGCGACAGAAAAACCAAGAACCGCGCCGGCGGCGGCTGTGGATCTTTTCGGAAAGCTTTTGAGGAAAAATGAATTAATAAACATTAGTAAAGTTACTATTTGTTTAGAGATTAAGTGTACTCGGAAATAATGTGCCTTTTATCCTTTTTATGAGCCACTTCTGTTTTCATGGCGGCCTCAAAGGACGAAAAATACTTGCAGTCAGGCAGGAAATAAATTTCAAGGGGATAATGAAATTTAATGGAAATATGTACTCGTGTGTACATTTGAGGATAGTGCCCTTGCTCAAAGGATTTACAGACTGGTTTGGGTTAAGTTTTCACTTAATTTACTACTAAGTGGGGTTATATAGACGGCCAGGGGTACGCTGGTGAAGTGTTTTTATATGCACATTCAAAGAAGGACAGGTAAGTTGAAAACAAATGTAGTTATCCTTTAGGGACGTTGTAATTTGAAGGTAAAGCTAGGTGAAGAAGTTTGGTTGGGTTAGGTTAATGTGGCAAGCTGCATAGACTAGGGAAGGTCCATTGTGGTACCGCATGGATGTATGATCCCCAGAAAGAATTACCCTTATAACCAATTGGATGGGTGTTTTCAGGGGCTATCTGTTCCATGGAGAGAATTGAATGAGCAATTAACTCCTCCCAGCCTTTTAAGTCACCAGGCTTGGATGGTATCACACTAGCCCTATTGCAGAGGGCACAAGACAAACAACTACCACACTTAGTGAGAATAACAAAAAGTAGTTTCGCATTGGGGTATATTCCAAACCAGTGGAGACGAGCGAAAGTTGTGTTTATACCAAATATGGGGAAGAAAGACTCAGCACAGCCGAATTCATACAGACTGATCAGCCTAACATCGTTTCTTCTCAAAACAATGGAGAAAGCTGTGGATAACTACTTGGAAGAGGATGTACTAAACACATCCCCACTTCATTACCGTCAGCATGCATACAGAGTAGGCAGATCTACTAAAATGGCTCTTTATCAGTTGACGGAAACCAATCAAAGAGCTCTTGAAACAAAAGAGATGGTACTCTGCGCCTACCTAGATATCGAATTGTAAGTTGATAACACTTCACGTGGAGCTATTAAACGAGCCCTGGACAGAAAAGGAGTTAGCAGAACAGTATGTACGAGTGGATGTACGAGTTGCTGAGAACAAGATCAACAGAAACTCAAATATCACGTAAAATTATGAAGGTCAACACATCAAGAGGGTGTCCATAAGGAGGAGTGTTGTGGATGAACTACTTGAGAAGTTAACAAACCTCGGAATCAATTGTCAAGCTTATACTGATGACATTTTACTCATTGCTAGGGGAAACTTTGAAGAGACCCTATGTAATATTATATGTATAAAGAGCCCTAATAGTAACTCAAAAACGGTTTGGCGCTGGCTTAATATAAACCCGGCTAAACCACAAAATTACCATCCACAGAAAAAGAAGACTTAAGCCAATCCGACTGTCGGGCATTATACTGACACCAGTAAAAGAAGTGAAGTATCTAGGACTACAGCTATCCGTGCTCTTATGATATGCAGGAGCCTAGCGGGTAAGTCTGGGGACTCAGTAAAAGCATTCTAAGATGGATGTATATTTCCATTGTGAGGCCAATGATCGCATATGGAGCGATAGCGTGGACAAAGCATACTAGTTTAGTCACAACGAGGGAGATACTCCCAAAAGTTCAAAAACTTGCGTGCCTCTGCATCACTGGGACTATGAGAACCTGTCCAACTGCAGCCATGGAAGTACTCCTAAACTCCGCTCCATCTTGTAGTGGAGCAAAATGCAAAGCTGACGATCCTAAGGATGGCAAAAGAAGGTATTGGAAGGGAGAAATGCGTTGGTTCGAGAAAATACGATGCACTTCGCAAGAAACTTCCCCATTTGGCAGTCTACAGGGACGACTGTATCAGAAAATTTAACTTTGGGAAAAACGTTGGTACAAAGTTAAGTAACAAGAAAGAGTGGAGCAACGAATCTACAATATACGATTTAGGTAACCACACGATAAGGTGGTATACAGAAAATTCGAGAACTGAGGAAGGAACAGGGCAGGCGTGTTTGGGCCGAGGATGAAGAACTCAAAGCCCATGAGCAAGAGTACCAGCATCTTTCAAGCTGAAATATGAGCTATCTCGAAAGAAGATACAGTAAGTGCGACAGTATTGCTACTGTTAGACAGTCAAACAGTTATCAAAGCACTTGGCTTATATGTCATTAAGTCAAAACTTGTGTGGGGAAAAAAAAAAAAAAAAAAAAAAAATATTTGGCGCAACAGCTCTTTAAAGTGCCAGGGCCTAGCTTCTCGCAACCACTTATGTTGTGTGCGTTATATTTTTCACACGAATGGAAGGGACCTACAGTTTAGTGCCGTATCCGAACGGCGCTTTGAGAAGCTTTTTCGTGACAACAATACTCTCGGATGTTTGTCAGACGCTCGCGAGAGGTGGGACCGTGAAAAAACTTTTTGGTGTTTTCTGGGATTCGAACTTGGAACCTCATGCGTAGTGATCCGACACACTAACCACTTACGACACGGCGCGTAGGCATTCCCACTTGTGTGGGAATGCCTACACAAACTTAATGAAATAGGTAGAAACAACAAAGTTGCGCACGACAAGAAGCTGCAGAACCCTTCATTGGACCTCAACCATTCTGTGGAATAGGGGAATATACCATACCCGAAGAATTCAGAAAAATTCAGAAAGAAGACAGGGCAAGAACCTGGAATGACACTACAGGTCTCAGGCAAGCTAAGAAACTACTGGGCTGTTGCAACCGGAAGAGATTTTAGGCCTGCATTTGTCTTAACAAGAATAACCTACGAATCCTAACAGGCTTCCTAACGCGGCACTGCAAACTCAGGGAGCATTTACGGAAACTAGGTATAACAAATGAAGCCCTTTGCAGATTCTGCAACGAGTCAAGCGAGACTTCGGAACACATTCTGGAATCTTGTGGAATACTGACCCACAAAAGATTGAAATACTTGGGCAAGTACCAACTATCCGAAAAAAAACTTTTAGTTTATGGTCAGTAATTTTTTTAAACTTTTTAGGCAACATCTCATAACTTCTAAACCAGGGTACATAGGACTTTGAAATTGATATCACTTCATATCTACGTCTAGACTAACAACTCCATATCCTTAAATAAAGTATTAGCTACGCTCCAATTAATTCGGGCATGAAAGGGTAAAGGCTTTGTATGATTTAGAGTTTGTTAACTGGGATTATACACTCGTTTTGCCCACTTTTACTGGACGATGAGAAGAACACGTCTATTCTTGCTTAATGCCCATTACACAAAAAACTGCACTCCTGGTGCAGTTTTTGCCAGAGTGAAATACAACATATCTCAAGTTCTCTCCAAAACACCAATCGCACCAAGTGTCCTCATGAATCCCAATGGAACCTGTGCAAAATCAGACGAAGCATAGCTCAACCCGCTCATAGGCACTTACTTCCCTGGTTGCTCGCCTATCTCCAACGATGACCGTACCTTGGTAAATGTTAGACCGACATATGTATGCGGCCTCTCCGTTAACCCGACGAAGACCGAGCTAGTTCTATTTACAAGAAAACACAGACTCCGCCTAAAATAAGAGGATTCACTCTTAAGCTTTTAAATGGCGCCAGCCCATTTTTCTTCTTCTTTTCCCTAGTAGCTAACGTCCTTGTTACGTCCGTTTGGTCACTTGAGTTGTGGCGGCGCTTCTGCGCTAATTAAGTGTCGGCATGGTTTGCTGACACAAACACTTCTACCTACCTAAAGCTTGACCACAAGCTAATTTGGAAAGAGAATGTCGTTGAACATGCCAGGAAGTCGTTGGCTGCTCCATACATCTGAAAGAGGCTAAAAGTAAAAGGCTATACACGTCGATAATAAAACCGATTCTTAAGTGTATGGGGTACTGGTAGGGTGGCCCGCCTTGGAGAAGAAGTCTATCCTATCTATCTAATGGAAAAAAAACTCAACGAGTTGCATGTCGCAGCATTACCGATGTAACGAGAACTTCTTCCACAGCGGCGCTCCAAGCCATGCTCCACCTATTTCCGATTGACATCGTCAGTAAACAATTGGCTATCAGCTTGGCAATAAAACTGAGCAATAGAAGGAACAACGCAAGGGGACGTCAAAATACTTTCGATGCACTGTCATCTCCTCAATTTCACTGATCACTTGCCCACTGAATATGAATTCAACAAAGGCTATATGTACTCAGAGTAGATGCAACGCGATGTCAAATATAACGAATCGCTGTCAATTTTCAAGGATGGGTCTAAAACCAAGGATGAAGTCGGTGGCGGAATCTTCTCCGAAGACCTAAATATACACCTCTCTTTTACCCTTCCAAACCACTGCAGCCGAAGCTACTGCAGCTCGCCAAGCCGCTGACTAGCTAGCAGCTAATACACTTGACGTAACGAAACTGCTGACCTGCTAGCTAGGAAAGGCTCCTCTGAGCTGTTCACTGGACCTGAACCCTTCTGCGGAATATCCGATTCCGCCTTTGAACTGACCCTAAACATTTGGGAACGCATCATGTGCATCTCCCACTGGAATAACTCCCAAGGTCTCAGGCAGCCTAAAAGAGCTGTCCAACGCTTCCAAAGACAGGTAGTTGATATCCTAAAATACGTTAGAAATGACATAAGAAGGCTTGTGAGCTTCCTTACCGGTCACTGTCAACTTTTTTACCACCTTAACAAAATTAGAATTAAGGAGGATATCACCTGCCGCCTCTGCCTAGAAGTGGACGAAACCGCAGAACACACACTATGTGAGTTTGTAGCTCTGTGTAGTACTAGGAGAAGCTTTTTCCTCAGATCATATCTCCAATATATTTAAGGAACTCCTCCGCAGCCGTAATCATAGCTTTCATAAGGAGAGTAGAAGTACTGCTGCCCTAAAAGTGGCCTATGGCACAACAGATGCTTTAGTGATTAAAGCTAAGGATGGTCTCTCTTATGCAGAAATGCTGCACAAGGTAAAGGACAACCCTGAATTGAGAGAGCTCGGCCAAAAGGTCAAATCAGGAGGACGGCCAAAGGAGACCTACTCTTAAAACTAAGGAGCCTCCCGACAACGGAAACGACCACGCTTCATGCATCCGTGGAAAAGGCCTTGGGAACAGAAGCGGAAGTGAAAACCCTAACGCACGAGGTACTCATAGAAGTCAAAGACCTGGACGGAATCACAACGAAGGAGGAGATCTGCGAAGCCCTAACCAAGCAATTAGAGGGATCCAAAGAGTACCATGTCGGAACAAGTGCCATAAAGTCTCTGCGAAAAGCTTACTTAGGGACACAGATAGCGACAGTGAGCCTGCCAGCGGAAGTGGCTGAGAGGCTGATGACTGCCAGCAAAGTGCGCATTGGCTGAGTGGTCTGCCGAATACGGGAAAAAATCACTCCAACAAAATGCTACAAATGTATGGACTTCGGACATACTGCCAGAGCATGCAAAAGTGCGGTAGATTTTTCTGACCGATGTATTAGATGTGGTGCTAGTGGACACACCGCAAAATCTTGTGCCCTAGAGCCAAAATGCCTGCTGTGTTGTGACAAAAAGGACACAAATAGCAACCATGTCACAGGAAGTGGCAAATGCCCAACCTTCCAAAAAGCCTTGAGAGAGCTGAAAAACCTTTTATGAAGATAAAACAGCTCAACCTCAATCACTGCGAAGTTGCGAACGATCTCCTCATACAATCTGTGTGCGAACAAAAAGTAGACGTAGTAATCCTTAGTGAGCCCTACAAAGAATTCAATGCAAACACGTGGATAACGGACACTATGGGAAAAGCGGCCATATGGACCTGTGGGAAAACCGCCTTCCAAGAGAGAATGCCAACATCAGGAGATGGTTTTATATGGGCAAAAATCGACGGCATATATATTTATAGCTGCTATGCACCACCAAGCCTCTCGATAGCAGAGTTCGAAGAGCTGCTGGACAAACTCGTAAGCGATGCTTTAGATCGAAAACCGGCGATCATTGCTGGCGACTTTAATGCATGGGCCGCTGAATGGGGATGCAAAGAAACGAACAGACGAGGAAGATCCCTACTGGAGGCTTTTACATCTCTAGACGTGGTACTAGTAAACAGCGGAAATAAACCCACGTTTTGCAGAGGAAGCGGCGCTTCGATTATAGACATCACGTACGTAAGTAGCTCCTTGATAGGAAGAACAAAGTGGGAAGTCAGTGACCTCTATACTCATTGCGACCACCAGGCGATAATATGTGAAGTATTGCCGGAAGCAACAAGACAAACACCGCTAGCCAGGCTACCCCAGAAAAAAGGCTGGAAATCAGACTCTTTCGACGTGGAAGCATTCACATGTATCTTCAACAGAAACGCAGTACTGACGGGTCGTATGGGCAGTAAAGCAATGCAGGCCATAAACGAGGTTACACGGGCATGTGACGCCACAATGAGGAGAAGAAAGGCTATGGAACATCGTCCCCCAGCTTACTGGTGGAATGAAGAAATCGCGCAGCTACGTACCAAGTGTCATCGAGCGAGAAGGGCGTATACGCGATCTAGAGCGAGGGCCATCTCCAGTGAACTGCAAGAAGAGTACAGGGTGGCTCGAAAGGAACTAAAAACAGCCATACTAAAGAGCAAACGGAAGTGTTTCGCCGAGCTGTGTGATGAAGCTGACGAAAATCCTTGGGGCAAAGCCTACCAAATCGTCATGAAAAAATTGAAAAGGTGCCAGCCACAGATTTCCACCTGCCCAGAGTTCTTACACAACATCATGGTCGGACTATTTCCTCATCAACAAGAGAACGCATTCTCGGATGATCCAATAGTAGAGGCACCAACAATCCGAGAGGTAACCATAGAAGAAATAACCCAGATTTGCAATAAAATTGAAGATAAAAAAGCACCTGGACCAGATGGTATCCCAAATATAGCACTCAAGACAGCTATAAAAGTAAGCCCAGAAATGTTTATTAACATTTACAACTCGTGCCTGAAGGAAGGAGTCTTCCCGGATCAGTGGAAACGGCAAAACCTAGTACTTCTTCCCAAAGGTAAGAAACCACCAAATGAACCATCATCATACCGCCCGCTCTGTATGTTAGATACGGCTGGCAAAATATTGGAGCGAATCATCTGTAACAGGGTAGAGGCAGCAGTTCAAGAATCTGGAGGTCTTTCAGAACACCAATACGGTTTTCGAAAAACGCGCTCAACAACAGATGCAATCAGTGTGGTAGTTAAAACGGCACAAGAGGCTATACAGGGAAGAAGATGGAGAGGCGGTTCCAAAAAGTACTGCTTGGTTATAACTCTGACATAAAAAACGCCTTCAATACGGCAAATTGGAGTCACATCTTACAAGCGCTCAGAAGGATGAGGGTTCCAAAATACCTCATAGACGTTATTGTTGACTACTTCAGGTGCAGAATCTTGGTATACAATACAGACCGCGGCCCCAAGGAATATAAGATCACAGGCGGAGTACCACAGGGCTCAGTCCTTGGCCCTTTGCTCTGGAATATTATGTATGACGGTATACTGCGACTTCCTATACCCGAAGAAACAAAAATAGTGGGATTTGCTGATGATATCGCCATTATTGTCACTGCTAAACTGTTGGAGGAGGTGGAACAGATAAGCAATGCGACAATAAGGATAATACGAAAATGACTCACCTCAGTTGGTCTAACACTGGCGGAGCATAAAACTGAAGCAGTCCTGATAAGTAGTAGGAAGAAGGTAGAAACTCTCACCATTATAGTCGGCGGCCATGAAATCACATCTAAACCGCATATAAAATACCTAGGTATCATGATAGATAGGAGACTTTCATTTAGAGATCACCTTAAGTATGTAGGCCGAAAAGGTGCAATAGCAAGTGCTGCACTCGCGCGTATCATGCCCAACATAGGAGGACCAAGACATAGCCGTAGGTTACTGCTGGCTAGAGTGGTTACGTCTATAATCCTATACGCCGCACCAATTTGGGCCGGGGCCATTGCAATTAAAACATACAGATCACATATCACATCTGTGTATCGAATATGTGCATTGAGAGCTAGCTGCGCATTTCGCACTACTTCTAGCGATGCAGCTTGCGTGGTAGCGAGAATGCTCCCAATAGATATCCTGGCAGTAGAACAGCAACGTCTGTACTGCGCAAGAAGAGAAAGAAACGAGGCCAGTGAAAACCGGCTCTATAGAGCAGAAAGCCTAAGAGAATGGCAAGAACGCTGGAATGCTTCTGAGAAAGGCAGGTGGACCCACAGGCTCATACACCAAATCCAGCCATGGTTCGACAGGCAACATGGAGAACTTGAGTTCTACTTAACGCAGTTCCTAACGGGCCATGGATGCTTTCGTTCGTACTTACATAAGTATAAACACGACAATAGCCCTTACTGTCCGCATTGCTCTGACTGCGGAGAAAACGCAGAACATATATTTTTTGAATGCCCAAGATTCCTCGACGAAATGAATGCACTAAGGAGTGAACTCGGCCATCCACTGACGCCAGAAAACATCGTTGGCGAAATGCTCAAAAGCCAGGAGGCATGGGACGCAGTCGCTAGGAGCACAATGCGCATAATGAAGATTCTAAGAACCCTAGAAAGAGAAAGGAAAGAATCAGACCGGCGAAATACAATAAATGCTGAGCAGGATAATGCAAACATGCACTAGTCGAATACATCAAACTAAAACCCTCCCGCGATGAAATGCTTGATGGCAGTAGCGCGGGGAATGGGGCGGTCGTGCGAGGGGGGTTTAGTGGGTAAGAGTCCCACATTGTTACTCAGGATGTACTGAGTTTCGTCTTTTGAAGATTACCCCTCCCAATCAAAAAAAAAAAAAAAATGGTACAACAGATCTCCTTGGTCGCAGTGCCTACACGCCATTTGGTCGTGGCCACACATCTGTTTAAAAAATAAAAAAAAAAACAAAAATAAACTATCTACATCGAATTTTATTATTTACATTGACAGTCAGGCAGCCATCAAATCCGACGCATCCAGCACTACTAGATCTAAGGCAGTGAAAGACTGCCGCGTATCTCTTAACGAGATAGCTGGACAGTACAACCTCACCTTTTGCTGCGTACCAGGTCACGGTGACGTACCAGGAAATCATGGAACTGACGAACTAGCTCGAGAAGGCTCCTCTGGTAAAAACAGCATAAGCATTACCGACATCGAAGCGCCAACGTCTTATGTTCCTTATCCAGGAAGGTGGTCATTGACCGATGGCAACATCTAGGCCAATGCAACACCGCCAGACAACTTTGGCCAACACTTAAGAAATCTAAGTCCATCGGGCTCTTGAAGCACAAGAGAGGAACCCTCTCCAAAATAACAAACGTTCTCAGCGTACACTGTGTCATAGGAAGACATGCCTACAGACTAGGCATCCCCTATAATGACTTCTGCAGGAGTTGCATGGATGAAAAGAGACCATCAATCACCTCCTATGCGCTTGTCCTGCGCTCGCCAACTTTAGGAAGACCACCCTGGGCAACGGCAACGTTTGCATGGCTAAAATCAACTCCTTCATACAATGAAGCAAATGGTTCCTAGAATGAGAGGGTGACCCACCCACCTTACACATCGGCAGTACAATGGACCTATTTTTGGCCAAAAAGCATTCTGATCGATATCCAATTTTAACCAACCAACCAACTAAGATATAAAACGAAAACTTAAAAAAAATTGTTTATTCTAGAATAGAACTATAGACAACTACTACCTTGAGTCCCTATTTTGGTCGAAAAGGACAACGAGAGACAGTTTCATTGGTGTTGACTTTGATAGAGCTAGTTGTAGATTCATAGAAATAAGTACATACGTAATTGAGCGCAGTTGCTTCCCATGTTTTCATCCCGCAAAAAGACTCCTTATCGGGTAGTAACTACTCCCATCTTATCAGGGAATATAATTACCTACAACGGTCCATTGCACAGCACCCTCTTCGTATTCCTGCGCTCTATTTGAATTCTCGCATGCTTCATGGTCACGCAAACAGTATCAATAGCCATCAATCAATACAATCTCTGAAATTAAAGAGCAAATATTAACCCTTTTCGGTCCACGCCAACACACACAATTCCCTCCCCAAACATTCGAATTATTAATAATAAATCTATTCAACTCGAAGCTTTGATATCATTAGCAATCCCAATCGCGTAGCACTCGTAATTTGATGAGTTCACATTGAAATCTGCACATCCGTTGGAAATTTGCTGCGCTATTCCCAAACACCAAATGCGAGAACTTCCTCTTTTGTGTTTGTGAACAAACCCTCGCTTTCTCTTTCCGATTAATGGTCGTTTAGGCGGAATAAATAAACAAATCCAATATGTATAGACTCCTTTTCGCCATCGGCGGGCGCGGCGTTGAGCGCTTTTAGCGATGAGCACACATTAGCATTCACATCATTCTCATCATCATGATCGTGTTGTTGATTACAATCGCACACACACATACACACCAAGCAAACATTAATTATCCTCAGTTACGATAGTAATTAAATTAAACAAAATTCGTTTGCAAAAAGCAAAACTATACGAGTATTATCATAATATCCCGGCTTTTATTGCCCACCCACATTTCCGGGAGGGAGTCGGCGGTGTAGGTGGTTTGAGGATTAGCTACCCAGACTAAGGAAAGGATATTTGTTTTTTTTTTCTTTTTTTTTGCATTACATTCATCAGCATTACCGTAAATGCTCGTTCGAGCGATGCTAATTTTCTAAACGTTGTTTGAGGTGGAGTTAACAATATGCTCGCTCTGGCAGGCATCACTCGGGCGTATACGTAACCTTTTTGTGTTTGAAGTTGTAGTACAGATAAAAGGTGAGGTACGTGGGCGGAGATTAAGCTAGTGGGCGGCAATGAGGACTAGAGTAAAGGAAGTTCAGTTCTATACTCGTAACGAGTAAGGGTTGTGTGTATAAGCGATTATTATTTCTTGCAAAGTGGAGTTTCCTTTTACGCGGTTTCTTTCTTTATTATTTGTTTGCCTTTTTTATAACCATTTAGAGAGAGCTTCTTAAATAACCTTAACAGTACCGGATTCCGTGGAAAATTTACTAATAATATCCCATTATTAAAAGAAAATGGGCCGATTAACGGATTCAATCCAAATAGGCGCTTTGAAAAAATCCGAATGAAAAGCTGGGGAAACAAGAAAGTTGTCAAATGGATGGGATGCCATTCTGTCGAAAGTTTGCCAGTTAGCGACAGACACTTAGTTCTGGCAACATGGGAACTAACTCTTGTCCAGGAGTATGGTATCACTGTAAAAAAGGAAGTGAATATCAACCGAGTTCTATTTAGCACTCATGGTTTTATTAAGGTGGTGGCGATGATGCAATGGTAACTCCATCGGTTGCCACGCTAATGAATCACGATTTAAATCCTGATGTCACTAAGTATTTATTTGTTTATTTTTCATGAAATATATAAACGTCCTTGGAATAGAGATGGTGGCGGAGGATCTCTTATTGGGCCAACGGTACCTCTACAAATCAGGTGTAGCTGAAGCATTAGACTGCTGCTGCTGGAGACATTGCCACTATTCAAGAACATTTACGATTGCTATAGACAATAAGGACATCATCTTTTCGAATGCGGATTTGTTATTAAAACCAGAACTAGGCGAGAAGTCTTGAGTTTTCGGCATGTGAATAAGTGCCTCATGAAAGACCGTACCAATGTTTTTTTTTTTTTTTTTTGAGGTAGAAGGGGAGGAAGGCAGAGACTGCCCCTGGAGCACTGCGTCCTAAAAATATATTTTGTGCTATCCCCTGATTAATTGATTTTGAATTTGTCAACTAGCTGAAATCAAGTTCATTCATGAAGCTAAGAATAGTTGGAGCTGAAGAAGAGGTGACGTCAGAAGGTGATGTAACGCCTTTATTAAAGTGCTTTAGCCTAAGTCTGGCTATGGCCGGGCAATCACAGAGTATGTGATGGGGTGTTTCGGTGTCCTCAAGACAGAGACGGCACGTTTCCGATGAAACACGGCCCATTTTCTTGAGATGGTAGTTGAGAGAGCAATGTCTAGTTGGGAAGTCAGTAAGGATCTTAGCATTCTGTTTGCTCATTAATAGAATGTCTCTAGTTCTATTTTTTGAGAAATTAAGAAATTTCTTAGAATGCCTTAGGCCGGGTTGAGCATTCCAGTGAGAGAGCATTTGTTCGCGTTCCCAGGGAAGTAGCTCTATTTTAATCTGGCTGGTAGGTAAACCGCAGAAGGGTTCAGGTCCAATATAAGGAGATTGGGCACCTAGTCTGGCAAGCTTATCAGCAGCTTCATTACCAGGGATACCTTTGTGACCGGGGACCCACATTAGTGTGATATTATTGTGTGCTGCAAGCTGCAAAAGCTTCTGGGGACAATTCCAAACCAGCTTAGACTTATAGTCAAAGGACGTGAGAGCCTTGAGTGCTGCTTGGCTATCTGACATTATATTAATATGCGATCTTCGGATGTTTCGTCTAATGCATTCCCTGGCGCAGAGCTCGATGGCATAGACCTCTGCTTGGAAGATAGTAGTGGATTGACCTAGTGGTGTAAAGAGTTTGTAGTTGGGCCAAAGATACCAGCTCCAACCCAATTTGACATTTTTGAACTATCAGTGTACCAATTGATTTGAGATTTTGATTGGGGGATTTGAGGATAGTCCCAGTAGCTGCGGTTAGGTATGTTTACTGTGAAGGGGTGATTGAGGTGGATTCTTTTGGGCATGAAGTCTGAGATGCATACTGCTGGGAATGTAAGTAGCGGAATTTTCCCAAGGATCTTCATGTGGCCAACTAATTCGGAATTTGTATTGTTGCATAAGAGGTGAAGCTTTAGAGCACTGGCAGCCGCAGTCTCTATAATATTTATGTGTCGGGGTGGAAGGTTTAAGAGAACTTCCAGCACAGCTTTGTGCGCATTGCGCCCGTAGTACCTACACATGCTAGTCTCTGTACCTTCTGGAGGGCGGAGCGGGTAGCGGTTTGATTAACTTTTTCCCACCATACTAGCGAAGCATAAGTTATTATCGGAACGATGATTGTGGTATAGGTCCAGTGGATCATTTTTGGATTTAATCCCCATTTTTTGCCGAAAAACCTAGAGCAGGCCCAGAAGGTTTAGGTCGCCTTCTCAGTGGTTCTGTTTATATGAGGTTTCCAATTTAATTTGGGGGGAAGAGTGCTTTTCTCACTAGAGCGCTTCTTCCTGTTCCAGGCGGCAGCGGACGAATTCCTTAGACGGAGTCAACGGTGGCGTCTATAGTTCCAGTTAGGTTGAACTTAGTGAACACCTTGCGCGAGCTGCTTCGACGTATTCGGATCACAGGTCGGTAAGGAATTTCCAATGTTGGTCAGGACATTGGAATAGAGATGGTGGCGGAGGAGCCCTTAATGGGCCAACGGCAGCACTCATACTCCCGTAGTGGACTACTTTCACCGGTGTACTCGGCCCCTCGTCCTTGGGGAATAATTAAGGAACTGGCCCTCCAGGTTGGGGGTTGTGCCGTCGGGGTAACTTCCCTACCACGTAAAAACCGCATGGTTCCGAAACAACCAAAAGCCTCGGATAAGGATGACTCAACTAATGACGACCCCAGCAAACGAAATAAGGACAACGACCTTCGGATCTGTACGTGGAATGTTCTGTCCCTTTACAGACCACGTGCAGCCGAACAACTAGCAGAGGCCCTAGACTGCTATAAAGCAGATATTACCGCCACCCAGGAAGTGCGATGGGATAGGCCGGGCAAAAAGAGGATGAAAAACTGTGACATCTACTACGGTGATTGCTACAGAGGCAACAGGCAACGCTTATTCGGATGCGGATTTGTCATACGCGGCAGACTTAGGCAAGAAGTCTTAAGCTTCCGACACGTGAGCGAGCGTATTATGACGATCCGGATCAAGGCTAAATTCGCTAACATAAGCCTAATATGTGTTCATGCCCCCACAGAAGAAAAGGACCCTGCCACCAAAGAGTGTTTCTACGAGCTCCTCGACAAAACATACGAGCAATGTCCTAAATACGACGTTAAAATCGTATTGGGCGATTTTAACGCCAAAATAGGAAAGGAGGGCGTCTTTGGTAGGGCAGTCGGTAAGCATAGCCTACACGGCACCACGTCTGATAACGGACTAAGGCTAATTGATTTCGCTGTGGAGCGAAATGTCACCATAGCAAGCACATGGTTTCCTCATCTCGATATTCATAAGCAGACATGGCGGTCCAATGATCATGTAACGATCAACCAAATTGATCATATTGCGATCGACGCAAGGCATGCCTCCAGTATTCTGGATGTCCGGACCTTCCGAGCGGCCAACATAGACTCGGATCATTACCTTGTTGTAGCCAAGGTACGAGTGCGGATATCCCAATCTGAGCAACAAAGAAGAATTACTGTGAGAAAATTTAACGTCGAAAAGCTACAATCGCAAGAGACCGCCAGACTCTTCGCTGAACGCGTATCCCAAAATCTCTCAATCACCCCTTTGCCGCCAGCATCAAGTACCGAAGACCAGTGGCAACGCTGCCAACATGCCATCAGAAACGCCGCGACTGATGTGTTGGGTCTCGCTCGACCACCACCGCGAAACCGCTGGTTTGACGAAGAATACCGGCGAGTGCATGCAGCAAAACAAGAGGCATACAAAGCGGCGCTGAAAGGAAGACGAGAGCTGCTCGTGAGCTCTACGAGCAAAAGAGACGGGAAGAACATCGGCTTCTCCAAAAGAAGAAGAAAGAGCATGAGAAGCGCGCGTTTGAGAATATCGAGAGTCTATACTCCAGGAACAATGTACGGAAGTTTTACCAAAAGGTAAAAAGAACGTGTCAGAGGAGCAATACCCGTACAGAAATCTGTAGATGAAAATGGAAACCTCGTAGTAGAATCACACTCGGTGCTGAGAATATGGAAAAACTACTTCTGCAGACTGTATAACGGCGACGAAGACCAACATCCCGCTGTCAGGCAGAATGGACCATTCAACATAGACGATGACAATCAAAATTTCCATCCGCCTGACCAAAACGAAGTGAGGATAGCAATATCCAAGCTAAAATCCAACAAGGCTGCTGGACCTGACGGCTTACCGGCCGAACTTTTCAAGGCAGCTTGGGATGAATTGGTAGAGTGCATACACCAACTTATTTCTAATATTTGGTCAGACGAGTGTATGCCTGATGAATGGAATCTCAGCATCGTTTGCCCGATCCACAAGAAAGGAGACCCCCTCAACTGCGCCAATTATAGAGGCATCAGTCTCCTCAACATCGCATACAAGATATTTTCTGCGATATTGTGTGAACGCCTGAAACCCTTTATCAACAGCCTGATTGGACCCTATCAGTGCGGTTTCAGGCCAGGAAAGTCCACCATCGATCAAATCTTCACACTTCGGCAGATCCTGGAGAAAACCCAAGAATTCCAAATCGATACTCACCACCTCTTTATCGATTTCCAGTCCGCCTATGACAGCATCTATAGAGAAGAGCTTTATAGAGCATGTCTAGTTTTGACATCCCTGCCAAACTTGTCCGTCTGTGCAGGCTGACGATGGAGAACGCTCGCTGCTCCCTCAAGGTCGGTAATGACCTCACCGAGACCTTTGATGTCAAAAAAGGCTCTAGACAAGGTGACGCGCTGTCATGTGACTTCTTCAATATTGTACTTGAACGGATTGGGCGGAACTCACAAGCCAACACCGGAGGCACAATCTATTACAAGTCTGTACAACTGCTTGCATACGCCGACGATATAGACATTATCGGAAGATCTCAGCGGGCTGTCACCGGTGCTTTTGCAAGCATTGAGGCGGAAGCGGCCAAAATGGGTTTGGCGATAAACGAGGGCAAAACCAAGTATATGCTGTCAACAAGAAGGGACAGCCAACACCGACGAATTGGACAGAACGTCACCGTGGGCAGCTATAACTTCGAGGTAGTAAGGGACTTTGTCTACCTTGGCTCTGCTATAAATTCTTCTAACAAAATCAGCGTAGAAATCAATCGAAGAATAACTCTTGCCAATCGCTGTTTTTTTGGGCTTATAAGGCAATTCAACAGTAAAGCCCTATCTCGAACAACTAAGGAGACTCTATATAAGACCTTGATCATCCCAGTCCTGCTTTACGGCGCTGAAACATGGACTTTATTAAAAGAGGATGAAGATATCCTTGGTCGCTTCGAGAGAAAAATTCTTCGTAAGATTTTCGGTCCCGTTTGCGTTGACGGGTTTTGGAGGAGAAGATTCAATCACGAACTATACGAGCTGTACAGCGACATCGACCTAGTCAAAAAACTGCGTATTGGACGTCTGAGATGGCTAGGACATGTAGAGCGAATGGAAACCAACGCTCCGGCCCGCAGAGTCTTCGAATCTAACCCGGAGGGACGACGCAGTAGAGGGAATCATCGCCGTAGGTGGCGCGCACAAGTTCAAGGGGACCTCGACCAACTTGGAGTGCGCAACTGGAGGCAATTAGCTAAAGACCGAGCTAAATGGAGAGGCTTGTTGGTTGAGGCCCAGGTTCACCCCGAACTGTAGCGCCACCTAAGTAAGTAAGTAAGTAATTTAATTTGTGGTTTAGAGTAATCCCAAGATATTTGTTTTTTTTGAGAACTCAATTTGAGCGTTGTTTAGTGATAGTGCTTGAAGGCTTATGTTTCTCCTCCTGGTGAAAGAAATGATTTGGGTTTTTGGAGGGTTAACCGTTAGACCTTCTGACTGGCACCAGTTACTTACTTTATTTAGGGCATGTTGCATTTGTTCAGAAATGCTGGATTCAACGCCTTTGACATCAGCAGCAGACTTAATTGATTGAAGCGATGTGTTATCGAAGGCGCCAGAGATGTTCAGGAAGGAGTATAATGCTATTTTCTTCTTTGACAAAGTTTCTTCAATAGCACTGACTAGATGGTGAAGGGCTGTGACCGTAGATTTACCAGATTGATATGCAAATTGAAGATTATTTAGGGAGTATTCTATAAGGGCGGAATTTCTTATGTGAAGATCAAAGATTTTTTCCATAACCTTAAGAGACACAGAAGTGAGACTGATTAGCCTAAATGCCTTTGGGTCTGATTGTGATCTGTCGCCGGCTTTAGGAATGAACACCACTACGTACCAAGGCTTAATTCGCCAACATTAGTGCTCACAATATGCGCTCACGCCCCTAACGAGAAGATGGACGACGCGACGATGGATGACTTCTACCAGCTCTGGGACAACACGCATGAACAACGCCCAAGCCTCGACGTTAAAATTGTCCCGATTGAAAGTAAAGCATAGCTGGGAATAGAGAACGCCTTAAGTAGCGTGGTCGGAAATCACAGCCTGCACGATACTACATCCGACAAAGAATTCAGCCTAGTCGACTTTCTGGCGAAACAAAACGTTGTCGTAACTAGTACGCGAGTGGTAGGAAATCATCCACTGGATGTACACAGCCATAGTCACAACCATTCTTACATATGGGTGCATTGTCTGATGACCAATAGAAAAGAAAAACACGCATCTCAAAGAGTTGACTAAAATACAGAGACTTGCCTTCATAGAAACCACAGTCGCCACACTGATTCCGCAAGATTTATTTGTCAAGAAATCAGCTGCGATGAGGGTCCTGCGCCTAAAAGGATCCAACCTATGGAGAAAAGACCACACGGTCCACCGTAGCATCTCAAGATGGGCTCAGTTAGACGCCACCACAGACTACCCCTCGACTTCAACCTAAACCCACATTGTACTTCAGTCTTCACTGATAGGTCCAAAACAAGCGAAGGAGTGGATTCGGGTATCTACTCAGCAGAACCTGATATTGCAATATCACTAAAGCTTCCGCACCACGGCAGTGTGTTCCGGTTAGAAGTCTTAGCGATAGCAGAGGCGGCACGAGAACTATCCACGAAACTTGTTACTAGGAATGAGATTGATATCTACATAGATAGTCAAGCTGCTATAAAGACCATCTCATCCGCGGTTATAAAATCAAAGCTAATAAAACGCTTCCGCGACGAGCTTAGTATGCTCATCCAAAAACACCAATCTGGTGGGACCCAGGACACAAAGGAATTCCAGGGAACGAGATGGCGGATGAACTGGCAAGAACGGGAACAGAACAATACCTCTCAATGGTCCAAAGCTCAGTCCTCCCTCCCCTAAAACTTCTTAAATCAAACATAGCACTTGACTTCAAACGACAAGCAGAAGAAAGATGGAGAGCACTCCCATCATGCCGTGTCTCCAGAAGCATCAGGAGAAAACATTACAAGATGAAAATCAAGCTCATCCTCACTCAAAATAGACAGAAATTGGCGCTTCTCATAGGTATCATTACCGGCCATAAGCTATTGGCGGCCCACCGGAAGAGAATGCGGCCAAGTACAGATGAAGTCTGCAGAGGCAACACAGACGTAGAGGAGGACACGGAACACTTCCTTTGCAAATGCCCTAGTTTCTGCAATACCAGGAAGACGGCCCTTGGAGAGCATTTCTTCAGCCATCTGGGCGACCTGTCTAAAAAGCCACCAACCACCATCATGAAATTCATAACTTCTTCAAACTGGTTCAGAGGAAGCCGTTCCATTAACACAGAGCTCTAGCTATTTTGTTTTTTCTCTCTTTACAGTTCTTCAGCCAGGAAACTCTATGTCAGATGAGCACAATGGATCTGTTTGAGATCCGATGGCAGGCTGCACTCATTCATTGCAGCTATCTCCTTTAACCTAACCTAACTAGTACGCGGTTCCCACGTTTCGATATCCACAGGGGAACATGGCTTTCTTTTGATCGAAAAGCAAGGCAGTCTTCCAGTATTCTGGCGGTCCGGACTTTCCGAAGATTCAACGTGGACTCGGATCACTAAGTAGTTGTAGCCAAGGTACGGATGCAAATATCCAGAATGGAGCAAAATCACAATGAAACCACTGGTTTGATGAGCACATGCAGCAAACCAAGAGGCGTACAACGCGGCGCTGCATAGAAGGACTGCAGCTGCTCGCGATCCCTACGTACGAGCGGAGGAGAAAAGAGGAAAATCGACTTCTCAGAAAGAAGAAAAAGGAGCGTGAGATGTGTTCGATCGATGAAATTGAGAGACTTCATTGCAGGAATGACGTTCGAAACTTTACCAAAAACTCAAAATTTGACCAAATATTCACACTACAGCAGATTTTGGAAAAAACCCGTGAATATAAAATCGATACGCACCACCACTTCATCGGTTCCAAAGTTACCTATGATAGCGTGTATAGAGGCGAGTTATACAAAGCCATGTCTATGTCTTGGCACCCCTGCCAAGCTCGTCCGTTTATGCAGAATGACGATGGAGAACTCTCGCCGCCCCATCAAAGTCGGTAAGAGCACCACCGAATCCTTCGATGCCAGGAAAGGTCTTAGACAAGGTGACGCGCTATCGTGCGATCTCCTTAATATAATATTTGAAAGAATTGTACGAAACTCACAAGCCAACACCGGAGGTACAATCTTTTACAAGTCTGTACAACTGTTCGCTTTCGCCGATGGCATTGACTTTATCGGCAGAACTCAGCGGGCAGTCAGTGGGCCGTTTGCGAGTGAGACAGAGGCTGTTAAGATGGGTTCAGGGGTCAATGAAAGCAAAACAAAATATATGCCGTCTGCAGAAATGGATACCCAACATCGGCGCCTTGGACAGAACGCCGCAATAGACAGACATAATATTGAGGCAGTAAAGGAGTTTGTCTACCTAGGCTCTATGGTAAGCTCCGCAAATGACACCTATGGGGTGATTAAATGATAAATTGCTTTTACCAATCGCTGTTCTTATTGGCTAGGAAGGCAATTGAGTAGGAAATACCTAACTCGAACTACTAGGCTAATCCTGCATAAAACACCAATCATCCCATTCATGCTGTATGGCGCAGGGGCATGGACTTTATCCAAGCTGAACGAGGATGCCCTTGGATGATTTGAGAGAAAAGTTCTTCAAGTGATCTCGAGTCTACCACCTGATACGAGCAAAAGCCGGACACTCGAAGAGAAAATGTTTCACAGTGTCGTCCTCCTCTCTACAAGCATCGCAGATTATAGTGTCACTTAAGCCTAGCACATTAAAATGGTGGGCGAATGCGAAGTGGCATGTCGAGACGCTAAAAAGCTGTCTGCAGTCTTTTTTGCTGAGGGACAAAAAGAATGCCGCTGATTTCTTACAGACAACCGGAAGCACCACTCGCCTCGTGGGCGCCGTGGCGTAAGTGGTTAGTGTGTCGGATCACTACGCATGAGGTTCCAAGTTCGAATCCCAGAAAACACCAAAAAGTTTTTTTCACGGTCCCACCTCTCGCGAGCGTCTGACAAACATCCGAGAGTATTGCTGTCACGAAAAAGGCTTCTCAAATCGGCGTTCGGAGTCGGCATTAAACGATAGGTCCCTTCCATTCGTGTGAAAAATATAACGCACACAACATGAATGGTTGCGAGAAGCTAGGCCCTGGCACTTTAAAGAGCTGTTGCACCACATATGGTATGGAAGCACCACTCTCTCTCTCTTTCTCCCTAACATGAGAAAGTAGCACGAAAATTATGCTGCGCAAAATTTTCAAAATTTCTCGGTTAATACCTAAGAATACTCGCTGAAATTAGTCTCATAATAAAATAAAATTAATTGTTAACTTTAACAAGTTGATTTTTTTTTTTAATACAGCTTGTGCCAGCTAAGCTTTAAAAATCTAAAATCAAGTGCGCTCGAAGTGAAGTATTAATTAATAATTTGTGAACAATGGTTAACAATTCTAATAGCAATTCTAGTGAAAACAGCGGAGACAACTTCATTTCGCTATCATGTCGCTCGTATAGTTCGTTATTGAATCTTCTCCTGCAAAACCCGTCAACGCAAACGGGACCGAATATCTTACGAATAAATTTTCTCTCGAAGCGACCAAGGATATCTTCATCCTCTTTTAATAAAGTCCATGTTTCAGCGCCGTAAAGCAGGACTGGGATGATCAAGGTCTTATACAGAGTTTCCTTAGTTGTTCAAGATAGGGCTTTACAGTTGAATTGCCTTATTAACCCAAAAAACAGGGCAAGAGTTATTCTTCGTCCTATTTCTGCGCCGGTATCATGGTCACAATTAATAGCAGAGCCAAGGTAGACGAAGTTCCTTACTACCTCGAAGTTGTAGATGCCCACTGTGACGTTCTGTCCAATTCGTCGGTGTTGATTGTCCCTTCTTGTTGCCCTCGTTTATCGCTAAATCCATTTCGGCTGCTCTGCTTCAATACTTACAAACGCACCGGTGACAGCCGACTGTCGAAACATCTTCCCTTGATCGAGATTGACTTTGAAGAAGTACATGAGAAAAATTTCAGTGATAAACGAAGTTCTCTTAATAACTCCTTAACTGCCTTGCAAACTGAAAACAAACGAAAAACAGCGCAGTAGAGGACGACTTCACGGCAGGTGGCGCAAACAAGTGGAGGAGAACCTCAACAAACTTAGCGTGCGCAACTGGAGGCAGCTGACTCGTAACCGTATTGGCTGGAAAGGTTTGTTGGTTGAGGCCCAGGTCCATTCCGGGCTGTAGCGCCACCTAAGTAGGCGAGTAAGTATAAACGAAAACCATAGCGAAATTTACAAAAAAATGTGTATTACTAAGACGCGTCAAAGAGTACCGCAAGCAGTAGTGCTGTTATTTTTAAGCTGTTATCACAAATGTACAAAGACGAGCGTGCATCGCCACAACCAGCGCGATGAGAACGACACCTACAGCAGGACTCAAGGCCATTCTCAATCTGCTTCCGCTAGACATCTTTATACGAGTATCGGCGGCTCTTAGCGCCGTAAGATTGAGCCAAACAGATAGCTGGAGACCAAATGCAAAGGGTCACACCACGATCCTGCAGAGATATCTAGGCAGTGTATCTAATGCAGACTACATAACGCCTTACCATAACGCCTTACCATTTTTAGCACCTATCCGAGCAGAGAAGACTGGAAAAATGACAGAACGCCTAACGAGCGATCCTTAGCTGTATACACCGATGGATCCAAAATGGAAATAGGTGTAGGCGCAAGCATCTTCTCTGAAATGCTTGGTCTCTCCACGTTAGCTCGGCTTCCGAACTACAGTAGCGTTTCCAGGCAGATGTCCTAGCAGTGACAATAGCAGCCCATGAGACTGCGATGCGGGCAATACCACGAGAGGATATCACATTTTTCATCGACAGCCAGGCAGCGATAAAAGCAATATCTGCTATAGAAATAAAATCGAAGCTTGTGAAGTGTTGTAGAGAAGAGCTCAAGGTTCTTGGAACACAGCACAAGGTAAAGCTCTGCTGGGTCCCTGGTCATGACGGCATACTAGGGAATGAGAAAGCCGATGAACTAGCTAGAGGAGGCTCAGCACTAAACTCGGACCAATCCGACCCCTCGGTGTACATCTCGCCTTGCGCCCTCATACTCGAAGCAGGAAACAAAGCCCTAACGGAGGCTAACAACAGGTGGACCTCTTTAGATACTTGTGTCATCACGAGGAAGCTGTGGCCTGCATTTGACAGAGTAAGAACCAATAGACTCATACGGAGCCATAGAAAATCCCTCTCTACTCTAATAGGAGTCATTACGGGGCGTAATACCATGCGGTACCACATGAAAAAACTACGTGTGACTAACGAAGACCTTTGTAGAGGCTGCGGCGACGAGGAGGCTCAGGAGGACACCGCCCACTTTCTCTGTCATTGCCCCGGCCTCTATCATTTAGGAAATAAGCTCCTTGGACAACACTTCTTTGATGATCAAGGAAGAGTTGTCCAACAGACCAATAAATGACATCGCAAACTTCATCAAATCCTCTGGATGGTTTGTATCTCGGGTACAGTAAGTACTAAATGTTTTCTTTAGGATATGTACAAAGACGATTTTTTTTCACAACGAAGGGATTCTCTATTCTATACCCTTTCCCCCCATGGGTATCACAATGGGTCTATATTGACCTGAGTGTGGTGTGGAGGTTTTCTATCCCCTACACCAGCGCACATACCTAACCTAACCTATTGTTAAGCTGTCCCATGAGCAAAACAAAATCAATATCTTAGAATGTAAGCTTACTACAAAACTAATTCTAAGCTCGTTCGTATATATGAGGATCTTTCAAAACAAAATCATAACATTTTCGAAAAGCTATTGACCTACGACACGCCAATCATTACCACTCTGTTTTACACGGAGGGGAAGAGTTTTCATTAAGGTAACTACTGATTACTGTTAAAAAATGGACTCTCATAAAACTCTTGACGAAGAAACTGCAAGCCTAAGCTTTCAAATCATGTCCGCCTGTGAAACCAGCTGTCAAGCTAAGGCTAGTTCATCTTTAATAAATTAAAATGCTCCAACTCATGGAGTGAATACAAGAACACTCTCACCACCACAGCTCAGCAATTAGGAAATCAAAAAGACACACTTGGAAAACTTTTTGTGTAAGCATCAATGGTCTCTCTTCATCCATTAGGGTGCAAAAGGTCCTCTCTAAAGACCGTAGTAATGGCATTGGTCTCCTACAAAAACCTAATGGCAGTTACACTGAAAACAGCACTGAAACACTAAATTTACTCCTAAAGACTCACTTTCCAGATTCTCAGACCACTGACGCGTCCACATTAACTGCCTATAAACCTCTTCCTCACCCTTCAAATAGAAACACCAAGAGTTTCTCTAGAAAATTCTTCTCTCCCCACTTAATCAGATGGGCTATCTCAACCAAAAATCCTTATAGGGCACCTGATATGCATGGCATATTCCCACCTTAATCTAACACGGGATTGAAACCATCATAGACTCCCTGGGCTCGATCTTCAGAGCCAGATTGAAACTAAATTACATACCCTTTGTTCGGAGAAATGTCAATGTAGTTCTCATTGCCAAAACCGGCTGCAGATCTCCCTTCGATCAAAAATCTTTTAAGTCGATTAGTCTAACCTCAGTGTTCTTAAAGTTAATGCAGCGGTACCTCCATATTAGAGGTATATAACACACTCTTGATAAATACCAATTTGCTTACCAAACATGCAAATGAAAAATAACAGCCCTACACCACTTGGTTGAAAATACTGAAAAGTCGTTGTTGAACAAAAACAATCACACTTTGTCCTTTCCTAAACATCGTTGGAGCCTTTGACAACTTCTTCTTTTTCATATTTCGGCAAGGTTATGATCAAAGAACAAGGGATCATAACCCTCCCACTTCACCACATTTCTACTGATCCGCCTGTGGGGTTCACCTATTTGACATCAGAAAATATCGGCAGGCTGGCCGATTTCAGATCACTCAGTTACTGAGGCCAATGAAATGCCGATGTTGTCGCATTTGTGTGATCCAGGCGATTATAGGCCTGACGTTCATTTTGCAAACGAGGCCAAATACCTGGGAATGACTCTCGACGCAAGGCGGAAATGGAATTCGCACGTGAAAATGAAATGTAAAGAACTCGAAATCAAATATAGCGAAATGTACTGGTTACTCGGAAAACATTCCCAGCTCAGTACTGAGAACAAACTGCTTTTATACAAGCAAGTGCTAAAGCCGGTGTGGACCTACGGTATACAACTTTGGGGTTGTACCAAGAAAATAAATGCCAATATTGTACAAACTTTTCAAAATAAAGTGCTAAGAGGGATTGTCCAAGCACCGTGGTATATTAGAAACGACGATATCCACAGGGATCTAGGAATTCCGACAATTGAAGCTGAAACTAGAAGCTTCGCGAGAAAGCATAGAAACCGACTAATCGGACATGTCAACAATACAGTAGTACAAATTTTGGATGAGAGCAATTTATTGCGCCGACTACAAAGGACGAAACCCTTCGACTTGGCGAGATAATGATAAACCGCGTCTAGATTGCGGAACATGCAGGATCTTTCAGTGGAAAGTAACCTGATAAACGTTTTTATTTCGTGATAGAAAAATTGCTTGATAAGTTATTACTTAGTTGCGATATCTAACAAATTTATATCGAAGGGTGGTGTTTTTTTAGTCAGTAAGAATCTGACACTACTATGAGCACGCGCTTGCTATTCTCATAATGTCTATGGAAGATTTTTCACCTACCCTCCGAAAAGAAGAAAAAAAAATTGATATTGCCTTTTTAACATGGTTCAAATGATTTCTTCTTTGAACGTGGCAATACCAGCTGAGCCGGTCGCGTATCTTTCGTAAGACGGTTTCCTTGACGTGAAGGCTTCCACGGATCTTCGAACTTCTTATTCGATCAAGCTTTGTCACTCCTGCTATCATCATGTGAAGCATCTTCATCTCAGCTGCCGTTAATTTACTCTTATACTTTATGTACATCGTCCAACATTGTGAACCGCATGTGAGCGCTGGACGCACAACTGCGGTGTAGAGCCTTCCTTTCAATTTAGGGGCAATTTTTCTGTCACAGAGGATAGTGACGTTTTTTCGCCACTTCATCCACCCTACGCGTACGCGATGATTGCTGTCGTCATCACAGGTTGCTTTCCTATTGACTATAGATCCCAAATATTTGAACTTTTCGCACTTGGCAAGCACTGCTCCATTCAAATAAATGTCTGGAATAGGCCTGAGTGGATCAGAGAATGGGCAACACAAGCACTTTGTCTTTTTTTAACTAATGCGATACTTATTTCCCTCCAAAACGCCCATCCACACACCAAGTACTCGTTGCAGGGATGTAGGATCCTCACTTATGATGGCTCCATCGTCAGCAAAGAATAACTGATGTACCTTGTGGTCCGTCACTTTACCTTCAAGCAGATAGTCAAGGACTGTAATAAAGAGCAAAGGACTTAAAACGCTTCCCTGGTGCACCCCGACTTTGATTGGGAACTCTTCGGTTACTCCAGATGGGCATCTTACTCTTGTCTTTGCTCCTTCGTACATGTCCATGATCATCTGCATATAGACTTCTGGAACCCCTCGATGTCTTAGCCCCACCCATATCAGATCTAGTGGTTGTCTGTCTTTTCAAAGTCAATCAATAAAATATGCAAATCCCTGCTTTTCCATTATTATCCTTATACTTTGGATTGCACCTGTGGTTGATATACCCGAGACAAACCCGCACTGCTCATCAGATAGCCGTATTATTTTTCGCAGTCGGCCACCTAATACCTGCTCAACGATCTTCATGGTGTCACATCAGCTTGATCGAACGGTATTTATCACAGTTTCGCGTATCACCCCTCCCTTTGTATACAGGAAGAAGGTAACTTTCGCTCCATTGATTCGGCATTGGGTCACCTCTCACAAATTTGGAGATGAGAATTCTGATCCGTCTGAACCCGATGTCTCCCATCTTTTTCCAGAAATCAGAGGGCATCTCGTCTGGCTCAACCGGTTTTCGTTTTTTTGAGTATTTGACCGCCTCACTAACTTCTTCGACTGTAATGTCGGGTACTTCCTCACAGTTAGGGATGGTTCTTGGAAAGTATAGCCGGGGAAACTGTTCATTTAAAAGTTCTTCACAATACTGCCGCTACCTCTGCAGAATTTTGTCGTCATCCACAAGAAGCTGGCCATGAGCATTGTTAATGAACTTTGGCGAACGAATCTCTTGAGCATTCCTCCGCCTTTGGGCGGCTATTTTGAAGATTGTTGCGCTCTTGTCTTGGCAGCTCCTCTATAGCTTGGTTTGCATCAGCAACCGGGGATACAGGCCTTCCATACTCTCTGTTTGAAGTTGGGCGCACTTCTTCTTCGCTTTTTTCTTCCAACATCTGTATTCCATTTCGAGGCGAGGTTTTTCATCACTATTATTAGAGGGGCACTTTGCCGCTTTCTTCTCATTTATCACTTCCTTTGCTTTATCACTCCACCACCATGTTCCTTTGGCGCGTTGATGGTGGCCTTTTGAATCTCCTAGCAGTGATTTGGCCTTCCTTAAGCAAGTTCGCTGTAGGGAATCTTACATATTTTGTGTTTTGCACTCTTCATCCTCAGCTCCGTTGATGGTGTGAGAGATGTAATTTTTTATCACAAAAACAAAAGCCTCGTCTTTTTTTTTGCCCAGATTGTACCAAATAATTTTCTCAGACACACTTGTTTGTTTGTTTTTCTTTGATGTCTTTATTAACATTTCTGTTAGCAGGAGACGGTGTTGCTGAGCGATCGGTTCTCCCAGAATCAATCTTTTTTCTTTTTTCATGAAACTGGCTACCAAATTGTAGTTAATTTGAGTTTCACCTCCACCACTGCTGTAAGTGATCAGGTGTCGGCTTTGTTTGACGAACATGGTATTTAACACAATAAGACCGTGGAAGGTTCCTGGTGCCGTATCCCAGCCCTCCATGGAAGTCTTCATAATCTTCATTTTGGAGCCTTTGGCAACACTTTGTTTTATTCTATAAAAGCGGCAGTCAATGCTAAAGGCATTGACCAACACAACCAAATGGATTTGCTCCATGTTTAGTAGCAGAACTATTTCTGCCAGGCTTGGTCAATTCTCTCTTTCCATCAAAAGCATTAAAGGTTGTCCTCAAGGAGGTTAATTGAAGTTCACCAACTCCTAAACGATCTTTTTTTTTTTATGGTTGCGCCAAAGGGTGTGTAATCTTCTAAAGATACCAGTAGCCCGAGCTACTGGCATGCACGATTCGCAAACCTGAATAATCGATGCCAGGAATACGCCTACGTACTAAACCACACCCTGCACACTTCAACCACTCTCCCCGCGGGACTACCGTTAGGTATTACTTCGCGGGGCTGGTTAGCTATTTATGCTCTTCATTCGCTGTCTTCCGCTCCTTGTTCCAAAAGTGTTGCCGGTTGGACTTGGTTGCTCTTTCTGACTCTTTCCAGCCGCCTAAGTTCCTGCACGATTATCGCTGCAACTTGTTTCACCGCGTCCCATATTGCATTCGATGCTATCATATGGTGCACAATGTTTTCGGGGGTTGGTATTTCTCCAATTTTTTCCTCCAGTTCTCTGTGCTCTATATGAAAACGTGGGCACTGAAAAAATACGTGCTGAGCGTCTTCTGAGGCCTCTCCGCAATTTGGACAGTTGGGAGATTCATCGAGCCCAAACCTGTTGAGATACGCTCGAAAGCAGCCATGTCCGGTTAGGAACTGGCTAAGATAGAAATCTACCTCTCCGTGTTTCCGGTCCATCCATTTTTGGGTATCCGGTATAAGTCGATGGGTCCATCTTCCCTTTGAGGACTGGTTCCATCGCTCCTGCAATGCTCTAATGCTTCGCTGTCTTTCTTCCAGCTTGATATTTTTGATTGACGCTTGAGGTTCCTGAATTTTGGCGTCGTAGGTCATTTGTAGCTCGAAAGCCAAGATATCCGCTGGTAGCATTCCTGCGATGACACATACTGCCTCGTCTGACACCGTACGGAAGGCACAGCATACTGTCAGCGCACATAGTCTGTTGACAGAGTTTATCCTTCTTGCGTAGGTCTTTTTCGCCATAGCTTTGGCCCATATGGGTGCCGCATACATAAGGATGGACTGCACCACCCTGGATAGAATAAGTCTCCTTTGTTGCCTAGGTCCTCCTATATTTATCATTATTCTTGATAAGGCACCGCTCACCCGAGCCGCTTTGTCACACGTTCTTTCAAGGTGCTCCTTGTAAGTGAGCCTCGCGTCGATCATCACACCTAGGTATTTGATAACCGATTTTGATGTCGTATTATGATCTCCTACTCTGGTGGTGATTTCCTCTCTTTTCTTGCGGCTGCTTACCAATACTGCCTCTGTTTTATGTTCGGCGAGCTCTAACCCGACTGCTGCCATCCACCGTTTGACTTTTCGGATACATTCATTTGCAATATCCTCTATTTCCTCTAGATGTTTTGCAACCACGACAATTGCAATATCATCGGCGAAGCCTATGATTTTTCCCTCATTTGGGATTCCAAGCCTTAGAACCCTATCATACATAATGTTCCAAAGGATAGGGCCTAATACCGATCCTTGTGGAACTCCGCCAGATATGTGGTACTGCTTTACTCCATCGTCAGCAGAAACCGTTTCTCGAAGTAGCTCAGTATTATTTTAATTAAGAACCATGGCACCATCATTGACCTAAGCGATTGCACTATGAGTCCCCAATTCGCAGATTTGAACGCGTTTTAGACGTCCAATGTTATTACGGCACCGTATTTCTTTGCACCGCCTCTCCATCTCCTGCCCTGAATGGCTTCTTCCAAGGTTGTAGTTACCCTTCTTATTGCGTGTACTGTAGAACGAGCTTTCCTAAAACCGTACTGTTGGTTGGAGAGTCCCCCGACTTCACCAATTACTACTTCTAGTCGGTTGCATATGCATATTCGCTCCAGTATTTTACCCATTGTGTCTAACAGGCATATGGGACGGTATGACGAGGGCTCGTCTAACTCCTAAACGATCTAAATAATCCTATGTGACTTGTGACTCAGATGAGAGACAGAAATTCAGCCATGCGATCGAGTTCAAAGAGTTTTTACATTCACTGGCCTTAAGTGCAGTCTGACTGTCACTACACTACACAGTTCATGGCCATTAGGATTGCATAAGTTTCCGCTTGGAAGACAGACGCATATTTGTGTAATTAGCAGTGAACTCTAATGCTGTTGTCTTCCACGAAGACACCAGCACGAGACCCTTGACTAGTTTTGGAGCCATCCGTGAAAATACGACATTGCGGGGCCAGACGCTAGCCAAAGCTGGTCTTGAATACATGAAAAGTCGACTTTAAATTTGTGTAACATTCGAAGTTCTGGTTTCATTGCATCAGGCGACGTACCTATGAGAGCGGAGTCATAGGATAAGTCGCACAACGTCATCAAAATCCCAACATGGATTAAACCAAAAACCATCCCGTCGAAGACGATGGATGACTTTGATAGTACAGCCCATGATATAAGCATAAAGAGGAGGTAATCATCATCATCTAGAGCAGAGCCAGGCGTACTTGGAAAAGCTTCAGTTTAGCCGAGACAATCCTTTTTTGGAGTTTGGCGCAAAAGGTACTCAAGTGTTTACGCGGAAGTCCCTTCTAAAAAACAAGCGACGCATCCGCTAGGAACGGTCTCATGATACCCGTATAGATCCAGAGGACCTTATTCTGCGACAAGCCCCATGTTTTGTCAAAAGCACCCTTACACTGCCAGAAAACTGAGAGCACCTTGGATATTTTCGACTCGACATTATTAGACGAAAGAAGTTTCTTATTCGGAATCACTCATAGATATCTTGCTGCGTTTGAAATACGGATAGTGACACCCTTTAGCAATGGCTGAGTCAGACCGGTTAGAATCGTCCTTATCGTAAAGAGATCACCTTAGTTGCCATCAGACTTGACTTTGCCATAAGAGTGACTTTAACCAACCTACTGGTTTCAGTCTACAGAAGCACATTCTGACAGCCGATTTAATCTGTTATACTCGTAGTGTTTTGTTTAGATCTAAAAAAGCCCAGTCCCAATCCAAATTTAGAAGTTTTCTGATTCTCTGCAGTTTAGGGTTCCACGATGGAACCGGCATTCTGCAGAATTTTTTTGCCACTGGGCACACAATTTCAAAACATCTGGTAAGGGTCGCAGCCGGGTATTGATCCTTATCCTCCACTTTTTGTCTCGCCCTGAGTTTAATTGGAGCTAGTTTGAGTTTTGATAGATCTGTCTAGTTCTTCCCTAAATCGTACTCAGTTGGTTTTCCTCAGATTCCTCCTCCCTTGCAAAGTTATAGCTTTGCATTCGATATGGAAAGTGATATATCTATGGTCTGATAAGGACACCTCCGGCAGTACCATCCAGTTAATAATCGACTTGAAATACATATTAGATAAAGTCAATTCAATTACCTCCTGCCTCCTTGCCCTAATAATAGTTGGCTGGGAGCCAAAATTCTAAATGACCATACCAGATGATAGTATAAAATCTAGGAGATGATTGCATTCTAAGCATTAGCGTCGCAAAATATGACTATTCCCATCTTCCGACTATTCACAGTAGCGGGGATACTGGGCGAGGAGAAACGCTTTTGACCACATCTCTCGATAGCTTGAACTCAATTGCTGCTGATAGAAACAAGACAACGAATGATGAAGATGATCACAATTAGTAAGCTACATAAAACTTTGTGTTTGTTTTCTTTTTTCTCTCTTTATCTACTCTCAATCTTGATTAATTTTTATATGTACCTTGGCCAAATGTCTGATTACTCTCCTTTCTTTTTACGTGCTATGTATTCTCTATGCGGGTGGGGAAAATTCTACTTTTTATTTTTCGAATATGATCAAAATGATATTTCTGGATCTGATAGCACAAACAACAACCTGCGTGTTATGTTAAACGTCCTTTGTAAACAGTGTAATGGGCTTAGAATATGTCATATCAATGCGCAAAGCCTTCTTCCAAAAATAGATGAGTTTAGGCATTTGTTTGAGAACTCCGGTATTGGCATTATATGTGTATCGGAAACATGGTTCCAGACTAGTATTCCGGATGTATTTTATGATTTAAAGGGCTACAAATTATTATACAGTGATAGGAATGATCGGGCGGGAGGTGGTGTTGCAATCTACATTCTAAATTGTATCAATTTCAAATACCATATGTCGTTGGGTCAGACGAGAACTCTAACACTGAATATTGCTTGGTTGAAATTCTTAGTGGATTAAGTAAATGCTTAATTGGTTTGGTTTATAGGGCTAACAAAAACATTGATTTATCGGAGTTTTATACAACCCTCGAACACTATTCAACTTCACACACAAAAATCATCTTGTGTGGCGACTTCAACTGAGATCTTTTATCCAAATATAATCAAACACAGCTATTTATTGAAGTAGCTAACGCCTTCGGCTTATTTTCAATCAATACCCAGTATCCTACACACTTTTTCACCAGTTCTTCGGCTACTTTGTTAGATATATTTCTTGTCAATAATCCTGAAAATACTCTTTTATACACTCAACTATCGGTCCCTATGTTTTCTAAGCATGATATGATATTTGCTACTTTCGATATCCAAATGCAAAAAACACTCTCCTCTTACGAATTTAGGGATTTTAAGATGATTGATGTGAACAGATTGGAAGAAGATATTTATCTGGTGAATTGGCAAGAAATTTACTTCATGACTTCTGTAGATGATCAGGTTAACTTTCTGCATAGTGCCATAAACAATCTGATGAACACCCACGCGCCACTTAAATCCAAAATTGTTACTTCCCAACCAGCTCGTGGTTTACAGCAGAAATTTATAATGCAATTAATGAGCGAGATCGGGCCTATAAACATTGGAAATGCTTTAAACTTGCTGAGTTTTACAACACTTTTCGGATTCTTAGAAATAAAGTTCGTATTCCAATCAGAAAAGCATAAAGCTAATTTTACTCTCATCGACTCAATCCAAATTTATCCGTCAAAACACTTTGGAATAATATTCGATAATATTCGAATAATATTATAACCTTGGAGACGCTGATCTTAACCCCCTTAATGCAGATTTTGTTAAAGCTCAAAGTTCACCGTGCGTTACACACTTACTGTCTCCGATGCCATCTGTATCTCGGGTTGAGGACAGTAACAGTTTTCAGTTTAATAGAGTTGATGAATATGAGGTTGTATGAGCTGTTCTGGGTATTAAATCTAGTGCTTCAGGCTTTGATCAGGTACACCCTACATTTCTAAAAATAATTTTCCCATATTTTTTCATATTACCAACAATAACTCATTTTTTGCAACAACATAATTCAGACCAGTTCTTTTCCTTTGGTATGGAAAATTGCCAAGGTCAAGCCTATTGTGAAAAAGCCTGCTACGCGGCTATCCCCAGCTGAATTCAGGCCTATCTCTATTCTTCCGTTTCTCTCAAAGGTACTTGAAAACGTTCTTCATAAACAGATTTTACGTTTTGTTAATACTAATAATCTCTTGAATTGTCATCAGTCATGTGTTAGGAAACAACACAGCTGTATCTCCGCTCTTCTTAAAGTCACAGACGACCTAAGAAATTCTATAGATTTTGACTCAGTGTCATTCCTCTGTCTATTAGATTTGTCAATGGCATTTGATACAGGTGATCACAAAATATTAATTTCTAAATTAAGGAATTATTTTCGATTTTCAAACTTTGCTGCCAGTTTGGTTTTTTCTTACCTTATTGGTAGAACACAAGCAGTTGTTGATGGAAGATACGCATCGGGTTTCCTTGAATTAAAGTCAGGTGTCCCGCAAGGATCCATCCTCGGTTTGTTGTTATTTATGATGTTTGTGAATGACCTTCCATCGGTTGTTGAGAACTCATCACAGCATATGTATGCCGATGATCTTTAAATCTACTTGAGCTACAAACTTGGAATGATAGAGAATGGGGCCTGTAGACTGAACAGTGACCTTAATAATAATAAACGATGATCTGAACAAAATAATCTATGTCTCAATCCCAAAAAATCAAAGTGTTTCGTTGTTTATAAAAGAGAGTTGGATAAATCTTATTTTCCTGTTTTACATCTTGGAAATGATATCATTGAATACGTGGAAAAAGCAAACAACTAAGGTATGTGGTTCAACTCCACGCTCAGCTGGGACTATCATAATCGCTTAGTCATTGCTAAAATATATGGATGCTTGCGTAATTTATCATTATCTAAGCATTTTACACCTCAGCCTATCAAATTAATACTAGTCAAAACTTTGATTATGCCGATCATAACTTACGGCTGTGAAATTTTTTGTAGTCATAGTGCGAAAACAAAAAGGAGGCTCACTGTAGCTTTTAAAAACATAGTCCGATATGTGTACAATTTAAAACACTTTGACCATGTTTCCGCTTACACAAAAAACATACTAGGATGCAGTTTTTATAATTACTTGAAATTTTGCACACTTAAAACATTAAACAAAATCATTATGAATAAAACGCCGTCATATTTGTACGAAAAAATTCAGTTCTCGTATTCATTGCGTTCTCAAGTTCTAATTCAACCAAGGTTCTCATGTATTACCTCTGAACGTGAACGTTTTTTGGTTGTGCTATCAGAAATTTGATTTCCTTACCCCTAAACATTAGAAGACTCCATGGCACCAAACAATTTGAGAAAGAAGTTTTCAGATATCTGGCCGAGAATTTGTATTCACTTAATTTGTATATTGTATCTATTTTCCATAATACCTATATCATTCTGAATTTTAAATGTAAAAATTTGTTTAACTCAATGCAAAGTAGTTTATAACTTTTACTGTTAATGGCTGTAAGCTTATTGTAAAAGATGTTAATAAAGAATAATTGAATTGAATTGAATTGAAATAACCTGCCAAGTCCACCATTCCTTATAGACCAAATGCTGCGGTCAGAGGAGAATTGGCTGCAAATTTGTACACTCATAGCGAATGTGCAAGAAGAGCTTCGAATAACTGAGAGAGCAAGGAGAGCAGAAGCAGCAATACAAGAAGCATAGCATTAATTGCTAACCAGCCCCGCGAAGTAATACCTTACGGCAGGTAGGCGGTAAGAGTGGTAGAAGTGTGCAGGGTGTGGATTAGTACGTAGACGCATTCCTGCCATCGATTATTCGGGCTTGCGAATCGTGCATGCTAGCAGTCCGGGCTACTAGTATCTTTGGAAATTTACCACATCCCTTGGCGCAACCAAAAAAAGGAAAATCTCCCGACTATTACAATAGTTTATGAGTTCGGCAACCGCCGTCGGTGGTGGAAGCATTACCGAATCATAAGGGAAGTAAGCTGGCGCAATGACGAAACTATTCCAAGATTCCTTCTTTTCGTAGCACACGGCTGCAGCAACCAAGTCCTGTCAACAAAATTGACAAGCTTGGTCATTGAGAGGAAATTCGGCATAATTAGACAAGCTCTCGGTCTCTTGGACTGCTCTCCATATAGCACCGTCATCCCAGTTCTGCATATATGGCTCTTGGATGGATATAATATATGTCGGTTATACTTGGACCTTAGCACATACGTATGTGTATCAGATTTGAAGGAAAACAATTTCACCAGCTGCTCTTTGTTTTTTCAGAAATCTGCCAAACCTTAACATGCACCATGTTTAGGACATGACCAGACTTTAACTATACTTTAAACTTTCCATAAAATTGTTATAATTTACTCATTTCACAGGGTAAGGCTGACCATCATAGCACTCATCCTAGAACGTCCCTTTGAAAATGTAATTAGGTCACAGCTGTAGCAAAAATTAAAAGGAACGTAGATTATATTATGCACTTCATTCACAATGTAGCCACAAGTCCCTTCGCATTTAGAAATGTCCTTTCCTTTTGAAAGTCCATCAAACTCAATAAGCTCAATATGCGTGTTCAGTAAAGAAGACACTCCAACCCATCTCAAGATTCCATCAAGACGCTCTCTCGGGCATATATTGTACAAACAAAGTCAAGTAATTTCCACATCAATGCAACTTGACTCTGTGCAACATGTCCTTTCTTCCGCATTACCCACCAGATCGGAACAAAAGTAAATGCTGCAACAAAAAAAAAAAAATTTAAAGATGAAAGAAGTGAAGAAATGTTCTAAAGGAGAATACTCGTAGCTTTACTACAACTTCTACACAAGACCGATGCCATGGTTAAACGAAAACTATTTGTAAAACAGCTAAGAGGGTGTGGGGGTGTAGTGGCCTCTCCCCTCACGGATATAAGCTAAGCAAATAAGAAAAAAAAGAAGCGAAATGAGACTCCACCATCTGTACACAGCCAAAGAAGATTTCCCAAAGGACTATTACACCGACGACGGGTAAGGTTAGAGGAATGTCCTTTGGTCTGCGGTTGTAAAGTGAAAAAAGAGAAGAAAATGGTTGAATGTACATATTTCCTTTTCGTAGGTAAACGTATTCCCCAATGACATTGGACGTATTTATTTGTTACGCTGATCATGTGATAAGAATATAGGAAGGGACGCATATACGGATCGAAGATTAAGGATATACATAAATAGTGTGGGCACGGTGAGGGTGAATGCATTTTTAATGAAATCGGTCCCCGTAAACGCGGGGAGTTCTTAAGTGAATTACATTGGATTCATTTTTGATTATGCGCAGGATGTTGTGGGAAATCAGAGTTATTAAGACTTTAAGGGCTGCAGAGAGCGCTATTAAGTAAATTAATTCCAATGCTCATCATGTTAAGGGAACTGCGCTGGGACATAGTTTGGCCAGCTAACCCAGGCTGAGCTTGATTTAGGTCGAAAAACGCGCAATTGGTATATTGAATAAGCCGAGGTAACAGATGAGGCCATCTCCTGGTGGTTTCAAGTCGCCTGCCATCGATGGAATACCATATATCCAGCTATGCTGCAACCAGGCATAAATCGCATTTTCGCTCCTCTCCTCACCAGGAGTATGCATGACTGACTTCATGCCTAAGCAAATCCATCTGAGTCGCCATTTTGAAGTGGTTAGCTCCGACCGAATCTCCTGGGATAATCCGACCATCAAAACACTTGCTATACCAACGGTTCAAAAATGGAAAACGGACTGGGCGCTGAAAGTGAATGGCTGTTTCAGTAGACTTTCCAGTTTGATAAGCAAATTGATTTGTACGCAGAGGATCATGTAAAAGGAACTTTTCCCCTATACGTCGATCGACAATTTTCTCTGTCGTTTTTAGGGATCTGTATTGCGATTGATCGGGAAACTACTGACTGCTCAAAACTTGGCTTGGGCCAGTAGCGCAAGAATCAAGTTCGTGATGAAGTGCTTGCTTTACCTCCTAGTCGTGGTTCCCGGGCAACTATACGTATACGCCCTTATACGTGTAGGCTAAAATTGTAAGTCTGGTTGTCTAGGGCCTTGATTCTAGGCTAGGTAACGTGGGCCAGCAACCTGCGTTACTGAAACCAGCTCGCTACGGAAACCGACACTATGCCTCGGATAAGGAATGATCACATGTTGATGACTATTGGCTATTGTACCCGGACAAAGATAGGTTTCTGGAATGTAAAGATGCTCCTCGATTCGGGAAGCGAAGGTCCGTACAATGCAGGATTACTTCAATTGGAAAAAGAATTCATGCGATATAGACTGGACATTTTGAGGGTAAGTGAAATCAGATGGTTAGAAGCGGGCGAGTACCAGTCCCCAACGCGTAACACTGTACTTCTCTATTCTGGAAGACCATCCGGAAGTCCGCGGGAATATAGAGTCGGACTAATGCTAACAACAACAGCACGCAAGGGCCTAATTTCCTGGCAGCCTCATGGTGATAGGATTATGATGGCCAGATTCCGGACTAGAGTACGACGGGTGACCATCATACAGTGTTACGCCCCAACGAATGGTTCGTCTGAGGACTAAAGGGAGAGCTTCTAAAATCTCTTAAGCGCCGTCTTCAATACAACACCAAATGAAGACATTGTCATAGTGATGGGGGATTTAAATGCCAAGGTAGGCAACGAGAACGAAGGGCTTAAACATGTAATCGGGAAGCATGGGCTAGGCAACCGCAATGACAAGGGCGAAAGGTTTGTGGATTTCCGCAATGCCAACCGCCTTGTGATAAGTGGCACCATGTTTGAGCACAAGACCTGCCACAAAGTCAGCTGGGTTTCCAACGACAGACAAGCAACCTCCAACCAAACTGACCATTTTGCCATCAGCCGCCGCTTTAGAAGTAGTCTCCTGGACGTCCGAAACAGGCGAGGGGCAGATGTGGGGATAGTACGTGATCACCATCTTATGATAGCTAATCTCCAACGACGCACTGCTGCAGTTCGAAGATCCCACGACAACACAAGAATGTCAGGTTCAACATTGATAGACTTAGTGATCCCTCAGTGCACCAACAATTAAGGCAGCACCTTTCGCAAGCTGTGGAAGCAATCAGCAGCTCACTGCCCGCAACCATCCAAGACCAAGGAATCCATTTCTTCAGCTGCTATGCACCACCGAGCCTGAGCATGAAGGAATACGAACAGATTCTGGACAGCCTTGTAGCCGAGGTCAGAGGAAAAACATCAACCATTATAGCCGGAGACTTTAATGCATGGGCACCATGACAAATAGAAGAGGCGAAGCACTGCTAGAAGCATTTGCCAGTCTCGATCTAGTGCTATTAAACAGAGGTAACAACCACACATGGCAGAGCGCGCTCATTCATCGACCTGACGTTCACCAGCAGAGCCATAGCAAGGTGGATGAAATGGCAAGTCTCAGACCTGTACACAAACAGCGACCACCAGGCCATCATATTCGAAACGGAAGAGCAACAGCGATCACAACACTGCAAACCCCCTCCAAAAGTACAAAAGCTGGGCAGGAAAACAAAACACGTAGATACCGAAATGCTCGAGTACATGATAAGCAACATGGACATAGTAAGAGGCACAGCAGAAGAACAGACTAAAGAAGTCACAATGCCTTCAATCCGAGGATGTGGCGCAGCTATGCCACGGAAGGGAAATGGAAATGGAAGAACACCTGTGTACTGGTGGAATGACGACATCGTCAACATGCTAGCAGAATGTCACAGAATGCGGAGGTCCCAGCAGAGAGCCCGAGGTAGAGGCACACAGGACTATGAGGTACTAAGAGAACAGTTTCAGAGGAAGAGATTAAAACTCCGCAAGGTGATGAAAAAGAGCAAAGCCGAATGCTTTCAGGCACTCAGAAAGGAGCTACAAGACAATACATGGGGAGGCGCGCATTAAATAGTCATGAAAAAATTAAAGAATGGCAGGGCAGCTGCACCGACTTGCCCGAATATCATGCACTCAATTGTCTGCGCTCTTTTCCCGATAAAAGATGGATTCACCATACCACAAGGAGCAACGCAAGAAACAGAGACAATACCAGCTGTCACCACAGAGAAAGTTTTAAAAGCCGCGGCAGCAATAAATAGCAACAAGACGCCGGGAATGGACTGAATCCCGAACTTCGTGCTAAAAGGAGCCATTAAAGCAAAGCCAGAGATCTTCACGCGCCTTTATACGACATGCCTAATGGAAGGCAATTTTCCACTACAGTGGAAAAGGCAACGGCTTGTCCTCATCCCAAAAGGAAATAAACCACCTGAGCAACCGTCGTCGTACAGGCCGTTGTGCATGCTTGATACACTGGCGAAAGTGTTAGAAAAATAATACGTACAAGGCTAGAGCCATACACGGAAGGAGACTCAGGGCTCTCTACTCGGCAGTACGGTTTTAGGAAAAAACGAAGCACCACAGGGGCGATAAGAGCAGTGTGCGACATTGCACGCGAAGCTACCGTGGGACAAAGATGGCTAGGAGGGAGCAAGGAGTACTGTGCTGTCGTAACACTCGATGTCAAAAACGCATTCAACTCAGCCAGCTGGAGCTGCATAGTTAGAGAGCTAAGCAACCTGCGTATACCTTACTACCTGCTGAGAATAATAGGCAGCTACTTTAGTGAGAGAACTCTTCATTATGATATGGAAGAGGGGTCTTAGAAGTACACAATTACGGGATGAGTCCCCCAAGGGTCAGTACTAGGCCCAGCCCTGTGGAATATAATGTATGATGGCATACTAAGAACGCCAAGGCCGAGCGGAGTAGAAATTATCGGCTACGCTGATGATAGAGCTGATAAGGAACGTGAGGGTATGGCTACAGGCATCAAGTCTGGAACTGGCAGATCACAAGACAGAAGCAGTACTAATAAGTAGCAGAACAAAGGTGCAACAAATTACTATACAGGTCGATGAGCAAACCAACCATTCACGTCCACACATCAAGTACATGGGTGTGCTGCTGGACCACAGGCTAAACTTCAAAGAGCACCTAATGTACGTAGGCGAGAGAGTCTCCAGGGCAGTAGCGGCATTGTCCAGATTAATGGCAAACTTTGGAGGACCCAGGCAGCCAATTCGAAACATGCTAGCAGCGGTAAGCAAGTCGATCTTTATGTACGCGTCTCCCCTATGGGCACAAGCGACGTACCGGATAACGTACATGAGACGGATGAACTCGGCCCATAGAATCGCATCGTTAAAAGTGTGTTGTGCCTTTCGGACGGTGTCCGCGGGGGCTATTAGCGTAGTCTCCGTCGATTCGGAAATGAAAAAGTCCACAGCAACCATCGAAACTATAAAAGAAGAATGGCAACAGAGATGGAACACCACACCAAAAGGAAGATGGACCCATATGCTGATCCCCAACGTAGAGGAATGGATCAGCAGAAAACACGCAGAAGTAAACTTCCACATGATGCAGTTCCTATCAGGGCACGGATGCTTTCGGAAATATCTCTACAAATACAAACACGTAGATGACCCATACTGCCCGCACTGCGAAGGCTAAATCCAGACCGCGGAACATGTTTTAATAGAATGTCGGATGTATACGACGGCCAAAAACATACTACAGAGAGAAATTGGCGGCCAAGTGACTCCGGGAGGACTTATAAAATTCATGCTGACGACGAATGAAGCCTGGAACACAGCGAACGAGATCATCACCAGCATGATGCAACAACTACGTCTGGAGGAACGAGCAGCAGCTGGAAATGAGGATCGTACAAACACTGGAAGGTAGACTAAGTTACCCAAAATGCTCACATAAGCAATGTAACGCAAGTGACATGTTAAAGACACACAATGAGAACTCACGCAGTAACAGAAATTGGAAGGTGCAAATTGAGCTGCTGCAAAGCAGCAGAAGCATAAAACGCAGCAATGGCTCATGCGTGATGAATAGCATGACATGCTAACCAGGCCCGTGAAGTAATACCTAACGGCAGTGCCGCGGGGACAGTGGTAGAAGTGTGCAGGGTGTGGATTAGTACGTAGGCGCATTCCTGGCATCGATTATTCGGGTTTGCGAATCGTGCATGCCAATAGCCCGGGCATCTAGTATCTTTAGAAGATTACCACACCCCTTGGATCAACCAAAAAAAAAAACATCCAAGACCATTGGCGTACTGTAAAAATGTTTTTACATCTGGTGCTGAAAGAATTGTCGGTCGATCGCAGGGAAGGCATAGGGCGTGGCTTTCCGAGGATACTTGGAGACGGGTTGATGAACGAAAACAGCTGAAAGCTCGTGTTGCAGTTAGTCCAGCAGCAAGGAGAAGCAAGCTGGAGTCAATATATCGCATGAAGATGAGAGAAGTTCAGCGAAGCGTGCGACATGACAAGCGCAATTACATCAACGCGCAGGCTACATAATCAGAAAAAGCTGCACGGAGGTGCGACAGCAGAACCGTCTACAGAATCACAAACCGACTTACTCTTCCTTCAGCCGCTTTTTACTGGTCAAATTGATTGCCCCGCGCTTCTTAAATTGGTCTCATTTAATACCAATCCCCGTAACACAAGGTCCATTTCGCTCTTCCGTCTCTCTTATCATCGCACCAATTACGGTTAAACGCACCTCTGTCCAGAATGTTGCGTTTGGCTAACAGTGTGGAAAACACCTTCGACTTCCACTGCAGCAGAACCACCCTTCATAACGATCTCCTTCACCGCTTCAACTCCTCCTAGCCATGTCCTATTTTGGCAATCCCTCCCCAAACCAATTTTTCCCCACCTATTGACGCTAGTTTTAAGTTTTTTATTAGTTTTAAGTTTAGATTGTTTAAGTGTGCGCTTGTATTAAGCTAATAAAGTGCCGGTACAGCCGGCGTGAATTCAATTCAATTCAAAGAGCTGACAGGTGGTCGTAGCTCCAGACAACACCCAGTGAAAAGCCTAGATGGCTCCTTGCTCATTTCGGATGAGAACAAGCTTAAGAGATGAAAAGAGCATTTTGCTACGTTTTTGAACCGCGAATTCGCTAGCGATATGCTCCCAAATCAGACTGAGATGCCCGAGGTGAGAAGTTCCCGAATACGCACCACGACTCCCAGTAATGATGAGATCACTACCGCGATCAAGGCACTCAAAACCAACAAGGCGGTAGGACTTGACGCTATTCCAGCAGAGCCATTACGAGCAGCTTGGCGCAACATCGGCTGCGGTTCTGCTTCCACTTATAGAGAGAGCTTGGGAAGCTGAGACTTTTCCTGATGAGTGGAAAAGGGAATGATCGTCAAGCTTCCTAAGAAATGAATTTAATGGAGTGCGGAAACTGGAGGGGTATCTGCGTGCTGCCTGCTGTAGCTAAGATAATAGCTAAAATCATCCTGGAGCGAATCAAACAACATCTCGAAGACACACTCGATGCCGAACAAACAGGTTTCCCATCTGGATCCTCCTGTGCCGACCACATCAACACCCTGCGGATTATCATCGAACAGTGCATTGAATATCGATCACCACTGTACCTGCTGTTCATCGATTTTGAGAAGGCGTTCGATAGTGTCAACAGGGATTTTATTTGGCGTGCCTTACGTAGGAGAGGTATTCCCGATAAACGAATTGCTAACAAAGCTTCATATGAAGGCTCCAAATGTCACGTTCTGCATAGAGGAAGGTTGTCTGAGGAATTTGAAATCCAAAGTGGGGTAAGACAAGGCTGTATCCTTTCACCAATACCATTCCTATTGGTGATTAGCGATGTGCTTCGTGCAGTTTTCTCCACGGAAATGGGGGAATTCGATGGGCTCTTACATCTCAACTGAAACATCTTGACTACGCTGACTATGTATACTTACTCTCCCACAGAATTATGGACCACCACCAAATGACAGCAGATGTAGAGAGGGAGGCAGGCGTCGTCGGGCTGAAAATTGATACGGCAAAAACTAAAATTATTAGTCTTGGAACAAACTCCTCGGCTCAAATATGCATTGCTGGACAACCGGTAGAGAGAGTAGAGGATTTCCAGTATCTTGTGAGTATTGTCTCGACCGATGGTGGAGTCGAATTGGATATAGCCAACAGGATCGCCGAAGCAAATTCAGCGTTCGGGATGTTGTCCAAAATATAACACCAAGCTAAGACAGTTTCGCTCCAACGTTGAATCCGTGCTGCTATATGGTTGCAGCACGTGGAGAGTGGCCACTACTATCACTAGGAAGCTGCAGACGTTCGTTAATAGGTGCCTGCGCAATATCGTAAGGATATTCTGGCCCAATTGTATCTCTAAGGAACACCTTTACGAGAGAACGGGTCAGGAACCAATAGGCATAACCATCCAACAACGGACGTGGCAGTGGATGGTCACACGTTCCGAAAGGGTGACAGTTCCATAGCGAACTATGCTATGTAATGGAACCCTTTAAATTAGGATGGCAGAAGACCTGGCAGTCCGAGGAGAACATGGCGCAGAACAGTCGGGAAGGAGGCACGGCTGTTGGGGAAAAGTTGGGGAGAACTCAGACACATTGCCAGAAACCGTACACGATGGCGCGTAGGCGTAGTAGAGGCCCTAGGACCTACAAGGGGATACAGCTCATAAGAATAGGGGTTGATGGTCCGAGTCTGAATCTGCATGTGGTGGCTATCCTTTTCGCGACGTTATCTGTTGGGGTAGCGCTGTCTGCTCTTGGACGTTTTGAGAGGCCTTCGTGTCGGCTCAGTGGAACCTGGGCTAGCTATCGAGCTTTCTCCAGGCTGTGGCCTTTCCTCAAAAACTCTGTCAGGCATTTGCGTTCAGCATCAGATAACTTGACCCTATCTGAGAAGAATTTCTAACGCCGTCGATACGAGCGTCAATCGCCGTTACAGAAGATTCAGGTGACGCTAGGAGGGTCTCTTCATCCCTCCGTATTTATGGAGTCGATGGCATCGATAGTACATTATTTTTGCAAACTCCACAGCAGGGCCAAGTGCCCTCTTTGCAGGCACTAGTAACTGATAATAGATACATACGCGAAAAATTGAAATTATTTTAAGCAGTTGAAAAATTAAGACAAAACAATGTACCTTCACCCCTTTCCACCGAATACCCCATCAAGCTAAAAGAAGACCTAGCCTTGCAGTGATAAACTTCTTTCCACTTTCACACTTCCATTCTGACACCTTCAAAGGCAAAGGTAATTCAAACTATTAACTAGTTACATGACCCGAATTGCTCAGAACTCTTACCCATCACGCTCTCATGAGACCACACGAGACACTACTCCACCTCTTCGTTCGGCTTGTTAACCAAAAATATAACACAATGTCCCCCAACCACCCGTTAGCTTATACATGCGTGTTGTTACTGCAACCGAATACTAAAATTGTCCCTACAATCATGTACCCTCACCCCTCCCAACCCCAGTTTCCACAAGAAAAACTTTGATTCAAAATGAAATCACCAGCGTTACCTACTCCTGTCTCTCAGGAGGACAAGGACTCCCAGCCTAAAAAAAAAAACCCTCCACATGCCTGTATGCATGGATGGACTGTGCCTTTCTACCATGCCATGGATGTTTGTCTAACCCGTAAACGAAGCCACTCTATGCCTCCAATTCTGGATCCTATTTCACAGTTTCTGCTCGTGAACTAAACATCAGTTTGTTGCTGTTGCTGTTGCAGTTGTAGGACACGCTGAGAGGCAATGTTTTCAAATTTACTTTGTGAAAACGTGCGTGAAGTTTTAATTAAAAACTTTTTGATGCTAAAAGCCGTGTTAGCTCGTTGAAAGGCATAAAAATGTTCATCGTCACAGTTTTTCGAAGGAACAATTGAAAGACAACTCTCCATCCATGGAGTGGTTGAAGTCGTCGAATGGATGCATGCGTGCGCGAGTTAGGTTGCAATTTAGTTAAAAGTGCATACACAGTTGGCAAGCGACTCCACTGTGGTAAACAGGAGACCAGAAAATGTTTGTTTTTGAATGCACCACACCGGCGCGAGGGGTAAACATGAAGATTGTTTATTCTTGGAGGAGCATATTTAACAAGCTAATTTGTACTAATTACGGTTGGATGCCGTAGTTGCAAACATTTTTCGAGATATTTACTTTATTTTTCGGTATATTAACAAAATGAGTGAAGGATATGAGGCTGCCCTTCTGAAAGTACCTATAGCATCCTTTGGAACTAGTGGATGGTTACTAAGAAAGCCATTGTGAATTTCAGGAGAAAAGATTATTTTAATTAGATGCTATGACCCTATGGTGTACATTCGAGTACACAAATTAGACGGTAAGCTTCCTTTCCGAATGAATACCACACCGAAATGCTGAAAAGATGCAGCACATATTCCTTTGCTGGTTGACTTTCAGGATGTATCATTGTGGTTCCAAATTAACGACGGTTTGTCTGTCAGAAATAATTCCACTTTTACCCTTCTGTAACTCTGCGAAATGCCTTTGCTTCCATTGACAAAGGTGCATTAAGTCTTTTTGCTTTGTTATAGTAGATTCTGATGGTAAATGACTAACAATGGCATCATAGGAGCAGTATCTCCCGATAGGTGTTGATCCGCTAAATAACGAGAAAGAGCTACTGCAGCCGAATATCTTGCAGCTGTAGTAGGAAGACCAAATCCCACAGCCTCGTGGTGCCATCTGGGAATTTCTTCGGAAATTGCAAACGGGATAGGATGAATGGCGAGCCCTCTGTGCTACAAAATAGGACAAGTGTAGGTTGGTCTGTGGCTCAGCGAGCCACGACCGTAAAAACCCCAATTGCTTCGAAAAGAAAACAAACGCCTCGGATACAGATGGATAACTTATTGACGATCCTTAGCCATCGGATTTAGAGAACGATTAGTTTCTGAAACGTTCAGACCCTCCTCGACTCACTCCAAGAAGGACATCACAACGCCAGATTCCTACAACTCGAGTGCAAGTTTATGCAATACAAGATGGATATCTTGGGGCTGAGCGAGATTAGCTGCCTTTCCTTCAGCTTAGGGGACATTTTTTGGTCACAGAAGGTAGCGGAGTTTTCCCACTACTTCATCCACGCAACGCTTAGGCAATGATTGACGTCATCATCACAGGTTGCTTTGCTATTGATCACAGATCCTAGATATTTGAACTTTTCGCACTTGGGAAGCACTGCTCCATTCAAATAAATGTCTGGAATAGGCCTGAGTGGATCAGAGAACGGGCAGCATAAGTACTCTGTCTTTTTTGAACTAATGCGATACCCATTTCCCTCCAGAACGTCCACCCACACATCAAGTGCTCGTTGCAGGGATGTAGGATCCTCACTTATGATGGCTCCACCGTCAGCAAAGAATAACTGATGTACTTAGGGGTCCATCACTTTACCTTCAAGCAAAAAATCAAGGACTGTCATAAAGAGCAAAGGACTTAAAACGCTTCCCTGGTGTACCCCGACTTTGATTGGGAACTCTTCGGTTACTCCAGCGTTGCATCATACTCTTGTCTTTGCTCTTTCTTTAGATGTCCATGATCATCTGTACATAGGTTTCTGGAATCCCTCGATGTCTTAGCGCCACCCATATCAGATCTCGTGGTTGTCTGTCGAATGCCTTTTCAAAGTCAATCAATACAATATGCAAATCCCTTAAGGAATCACGATGTTTTTCCATTATGATCCTTATACTTTGGATTGCATCTGTGGTTTATTTACCCGAGACAAACTCGCACTGATCATCAGATAGTCGTATTATTTTTCGCAGTCGGCCACCTAATACCCGCTCAACGATTTTCATGGTGTGTGACATCAGATTGATCGAACGGTAGTTATAACAGTTTCGCGTATCACCCTTTCCTTTGTATACAGGGAGAAGGTAACTTTCCCTCCATTGATTCGGCATTCGATCACCTCTCACAGATTTGGAGATGAGAATTCTGAATCATCTGAACCCGACGTCTCCCATATTTTTCCAGAATTCCGAGGTCATCTCGTCTGGCCCAACCGCTTTTTGTTTTTCGAAGTATTTGACCGCCTCACTAACTTCTTCGACTGTCTTCTTCTTCTTCCTTTTATCAGCGAGGTTATGATCCGAAAATAAGGGATCATAACCCTCCCACTTCACCACATTTCTACTGATCCGCCTGTGGGGTTCGCCTATTTAACCTCAGAAAATATCGGCAAGCCTGCCGATTTTGGATCACTCGGCTACTGAAGCCAATAAAATGCCGATGTCGTCGCATTTGTCTGATCCAGGCGTTTATAGGCCTACCTTTCCTGCCCCGCGATGTCTTTGGAACGTGCATTGATATTGCCTTTTTAACGGGGTTCAAATGACCTCTTCTTTGAACGTGGCAATACCAGCTGAGCCGGTCGCGCTCTATTTTTTGTACGATGGTTTCCTTGATGTGAAAGCTTCCACGGATCTTCGAACTTCTTATTCGATCAAGCTTTGTCACTCTACTACTAACTTCTTCGACTGTCGGGTATTTTTTCAGAGTTCTTTCTTCACTGTTCATTCAAAAGTTCTTCACAATACTGCCGCCACCTTTGCAGAATTTTGTCGTCATCCACAAGAAGTTGGCCATGAGCATTGTTAATGAACTTTAGCGAACGAATCTCCTGAGCATTCCTCCTTCTTTGAGCGGCTATTTTGAAGATGGTTGCGCTGTTGTTCATATTGTGTCTTCGCAGCTCCTGGATAATCTGGTTTGCATTAGCAACCGGGGAAGATATTTTCTCCAGCTCCCGATACAGGCCGTCCATACTCTCTGCTTGAAGCTGGGCGCACTTCTTCTTCGATTTTTTCTTGCAACATCTGTATTCCATTTCGAGGCGAGCTTTTTCGTCTCTATTATTAGTGGGGCACTTTGACCAAGCTTTGAAAGCCGCTTTCTTCTCATTTATCACCTTCTTAGCTTCATCACTCTACCAGCATGTTCCGTTGGCGTGTTGATGGCGGCCTTTTGAAGCTCCTAGCAGTGATTTGGCCTTCTTTAAGCAAGTTCGCTGTAGGGAATCCCACACATTTTGTGCTCTGCACTCTTCATCCTCAGCTCCGTGGATGGTGTGAGAGAGGTAATTTTTCATTACGAAAACAAAAGCCTCGACTTTTTCTTTGTCCAGATTGTACCACTTGATTTTCTCAGAGACCCTTGTTTGTTTGCTTTTCTTCGGTGTTTTCATAAAAACTTCTGGAAGCAGGATATGGTGTTGTCGAGCGATTGCCTCTCCCAGGATCACTTTGCAATCTTTTACACGAGGCTTCATGAAACTGGCTACCAAATGGTAGTCAATCTGGGTTTCATCTCCACCACTGCTGTAAGTGATCAGGTGCCGGCTATGTTTGACGAACATGGTATTTAACACGATAAGACCGTGTGATTTGCATATGCTTAGGATGTCTTCACCAGGAAGGTTCCTGGTGCCATGTCCTAGTCCTCCATGGCAGTCTTCATAGTCTTCGTTTGACTTCCCGACATATCCATTCAAATCTCCTCCAACAAACAGAAACTCTTCCTTTGGGATGTTCTTAAGGAGATTGTGGAAAAAAAATGTATCTTTATCTCTCTGATTGCACCCATTGTGGGAAGCATATGCACAGACAATATTCCACACCTCTCCTCGTGTTTCTGGTTTGACAAACATCGAATGGTCGCTGGACATGTTCAAGACGGTATCAAATAGCTCTGCCGCAAGGATGATACCGATTTCGTTCCTAGCGTTTTCCGTTCCGTAGTAGAACATCTTGCAATCTTTTGTCCTAACGTCCAAGAAACGCGCCCGATTTCCGGTGTTTTTCCATTTCGTCTCTTGGACACATAAGATATCCACCCGCATTCTATTCATCATCTCTTCCAGCTCGTAACTTCGACCGGTCATGCTTCCAACGTTCCAACTCGCGACCCTCAAATTTCGACGAAACTGTTTCATTATTTCGCTAGCCCCCGGAATCCGCATAGCTCTGACCCGAACATTTCTGCTCGGTGCAGGATCCGTGCCATCCACAGCAGTGGTAGTGCCTGGCAGGGTAGTGCCTTTCCTTTTAACAAGTATTACCATAATCATACAGTTTTGCAATATTATTATATTGCGATGGTGTTTGCTGTTTGACATGCGCATGCTCCTGTTTTATTATTGTTTGTTTGATCTTTCTTCTATGATACCGGTGATCTCCATTCGTGTCAACCCACGGACTAGCATACTCACTTGTGGGAGGTTTTTTTAAGGTAGTATATGTGTCGCTAGGCTTACTTAGGTGTTATATTGCCTAGATCTGATTTGTCCCCTTAGTCGCCTTTTACGACAAGCGCTAGTCATTGGGGGGACGCTGCAGTGATATTCTTAGCCCGTCCCTGCACGGGTCACGGGTGTTGGAGATGACTATGATTCCCTTTAAGCAAAAAGCTTCTCCTAATTCTTTACAGAGCTGCACATTCACATAGTACGAGTTTGTGTTCTGCGGTTTCGTCCTCTTCTAGACGGAGGCGGCATATGACATCCTCCGATTTTCTCACTCTATTGAGGTGGCATAGTAGTCGACAGTGACCGGTAAGGAAGCTCACAAGCGTTCCTATGTTGTTTCTGCTGTATTCAAGGATATCAACTGCCTTTTTTGGAAGGGTTAGATAGCTCTTTTAGTTTTTCTGAAACCTTGTCAGTTATTTCAGTGAGAAATGCACATGTTGCGTTCCCAACTGTTAGGGTGTATTTAAAAGCAGAACTAGATATTCTGCAAAAGAGTTCAGGTCCAGTGAACAACTCAGAGGAGCCTTTCCCGGCTAGCAGATCCACAGTTTCGTTGCCGTCAACGCTTACATGACGCGGTACCCACCACAATTTTACTTTATTGTATCGGGCCAAGTTTTGTAAATTGTAAAAGCAGCGTAGAACTAATTTTGAACTGATCAAGTGGGAGATCAGTGCTTTAAGCGCCGCTTGGCTGCCGGTGAGTATGTGGATGGTGGCATCTTTGACGCCTGAGTACAAGTTTATACTAGCGCAAGTCTCGATAGCGTAAAGCTCGGCCTTCCCTCGATTTCCCTTGGATCAAGCACCGATCCGCCATTATTCCGTAGATCACGGCTTGGGATCTGAATCTCAAATCTTCTCCCGAAGTAGAGCAATTTGGGCATAAAGTCAGAAACTGTGCCGCGCATATTTATCTCGGGGAAGTCGGTTAATAAATCCATGAGATCCACATAATCCCATGTACTATTAACAGCCGACTGTCGAAGGTTAACTGCACTGCGAATTGTCACTTTCTTTATGGATATAATGTAGCGATTATAGCCCCTGTGGCTGTTGTGGGACAGGTATGCGTATATAACAATGGGTCTAACTGCCGTGGTACATAACCAGAATGTGACCTTTGGTGACAGATCCCAAGTTTTGCCATACCTACGTCGACAGGCCCACATGGCAGTTGGCAATTTCATGTTTGATATGGGAGTTCCAGTTAAGTTTTTTGCCTAGGGCAATTCCTAGATATTTTACCTCGTCGGAAAAGCCAATGGTTGTACCATTTAGATTCACTGAACCAAGACTTGGCGTTCTTCTTTTTGTGAACGGTAAAACAACTGCCTTGCTGAGGTTAATCGATAGGCCTTCCCCAGCACACCAGTCTGAGACTACAAGGAGTGCATCTTGCATGAGTTGACACACATTGTCTTCATGTTTGCCCTTGATAATGATCACAAGATCATTTGCATAGCCTACATATAGTAGTTTGTATAGCCTAAACTATTAAGTCTGTACAGTAAGTCATCCACCACGAGAGGCCATAAGAGAGGCGAGAGGATGCCACCTTGGGGACAGCATTCAGCTGCGGAGACCGTCACAGGGACCTCTCCTGACGTAGATGTTATTATGCGGCTATCGAACATAGTTCTAACCCACCTGGTAGTAGGTTATTCGATTCCCTTACGTCTCATGGCAGTATTACCAAAAGCACCTTCTATGTCAAGGAATGCTGATTTTATCTCCGTGACGAAATAAGGGCGCCTTTCGTGACTAGACCAGAGTGCAGAGGTATAGTCTTCTCAAGAATGCCTCTAATATGAATGTCCAACAGTTTTCCATGGTTTTCAAGAAAAACGATGTCAATCTGATAGGACGGTAGGATTTGGGTAGCTCGCTGAGCTTATTATCTACCTTATGGACATTAAGGAATGTATCCCAGGTTGAAGCTTGTTCAAAATAGAGTTATCAAGGCGGGCAGCATGTAATCAAAACCTTTCTTGATAAGGGCTTGGAAAACAGCGTCTCTCCCCGGTGAATTAAAAGGTATAAATGAACCGATAACTCATTTAATTTTTCCTTGACTAGACAGATTTCCATACAAGCTGTTGACTCTTCTAGAGGTGCCACACGTGGAGCCTGCAGGAGTAGGTTAGGTTAGGTTAGCCCAGTGAAGGTCCTTTGTGATACCATGGATAAATCATTAGGCCACTTAGCGACTAACAAAACCAACCGGAGCTTTTGATAAAGCGAACGTCCAAGGACGCCAGATCGCCGAGGTTGTCAAAGAAGGGGAACCCTAGATAGAGCATTCTTTTATGTGAGAGGGCTGGACAAGTGCATAGGAGGTGAAGGATGCTTTCCTCCTCCTCCACGTCCCTACAGCTTCTGCAGAAGTCGTTGGAGAAGAGGCCAAGACTTTTGGCATGTTGGCCTATAAGCAGCTGATCTGTGTTCGCTTTAGCTTTACCAGCTCGGCACTAAGTTTTTGGTCCAGCTAGGCCAGATCTGTCTCGAAATGTGACACGTTGAACCATTTTTCCATTTGAGGTTGGTCATGCTTATAGCGTTCAGCTTTAGTAGATGCTTACATGTAGCGAGAAGGCTGGCTTGACAGGCAGAATCCTTAGAGTGGTACCCTGCCATATGCCGGCACCCAGCATATGTGAATGTTGAATTGCTCTGTCATCTCCATAAGAGATAAACGACAGCTTAAGGCGGCCTTTGAATTGAAGGAGCATGATTCCAGGGAGTTGATTGCCACTTGGCTGTCAGTGAAAATGCTAATATCCCTGCCAAATATACATTACACTTCAGTCAGGGCAGGGCTTCCTTAATCGCCATGATTTCCGCCTGAAAAACGCTACAATGATCAGGGAAGCGGAACGAGGTGCTCAGATTGAGCTTATTGGAGAATACATCACAACCCACCCCACACTGGGTATAAGGGCCATCTGTAAAGAAGTGGACAGAACTACAATCGACAGGGAGGGAGGTGTCCCATTCATCCCGATCAGGGATGCTCGTATGAAAGTTTCGGTCAAATCTCGGCGGGGTGTAGTTCGTCTTTTCGTGCTTGAAGTTGAGAAGATCAAGGATCGAGGAATGGCCAAAGCGATTGCTAGATCACTGAGAGGAGGCTTTTAGACGGATGGCCGCACAGGCAGCAATCTGCTTGCGGAAAATATCTAAAAGTAGCAGTTTCAACAAAATGTCCAGTGCCGCGGAGGGAGTAGTTCTCAGTGCACCACTGATGCAAATGCATGCAGATCTTTGCAACTTAGCTAGATGAGTTAGGTGGATAGGCCTGTCAAAAGCAGGGTCGTGCAACACCTTGATCCGGTCTACCGGAGAAAAGAGAGGAATGGATAGGATATGATAGGGAGTCTTCAGGAGCAACAAGTGTGTAATCATTTAAGACTATCGAACCTGGGAAATGTACTACTTACTTACTTACTTAGGTGGCGCTACAGTCCAGAGTGGACCTGGGCCTCAACCAACAAACCTCTCCAGCCAGCAGGGTTACGAGCCATCTGCCTCCAGTTGCGTACGTCAAGTTGGTTGAGGTCCCCTCCACTTGTTGGCGGCAACTACCGCGAGGTCGTCCTCTACTGCGCCGTTTATCCGGGGTGGATTCGAAGACTTTCTTGGCGGGAACGTTGGGCTCCATCCGCTCTACATGACCCAGCCATCTTAGTCGCTGTATGTGAACTCTACTGGCTTAGTAGATGTCCTTATATAGGCCGTATAGTTCGGCATTGTACCTTCTGCTCCACTCACCGTCTATGCAGACGGGACCAAAGATCGCTCGAAGAACTTTTCTCTCGAAATAACCAAGGGCATCCTCATCTGGTTTTGTCAAAGCCCATACCTCTGCACCATACAGCAGAACTGGGATGATTAGTGTCTTATAAAGAGTTACCTTAGTAGTCCGAGATAGGGCTTTGCTACTCAATTGCCGTTTTAGCCCATAGAAACAACGATTGGCAAGAGTATTTCTTCGTGTGATCTCCCTGCTGATGTCATTTGCGGAACTGACCATAGAGCCTAGGTAGACAAAATCCTTTACTACCTCAAAATTACAGCTGTCTATTGTGGCGTTCTGTCCAAGACGCCGATGTTGGGTGTCCTTTTATGTAGACAGCATATATTTTGTTTTGCTTTCATTGACCGCTAGACCCATCTTTGCTGCCTCGATCTCAATACTCGTAAATGCCCCATTGACGGCCCGCTTCCGATTATGTGAATGCCATCGACATAAGCGAGTAGTTGTACAGACTTGTAAAAGATTGTACCTCCGGTGTTGGCTTATGAGTTTCGTACAATTCTCTCAAGTACTATGTTAAAGAGATCGCATGATAGCGCATCACCTTGTCTAAGACATTTCCTGACATCGAACGGTTCGGTGATGTTCTTACCGACTTTGATGAAGTAGCGAGAGTTCTCCATCGTCATTCTGCACAAACGGACGAGCTTGGTAGGAATGTCAAGACTAGACATGGCTTTGTATAACTCGTCTCTACACACGCTATCGTAGGTAACTTTGAAATCGATGAAGAGGTGCTGCGTATCGATTTTATATTCATGGGTTTTTTCCAAGATCTGCCGTAGTATGAATATTTGGTCAATGGTGGACTTTCCCGGCTTGAAACAACACTGATAAGGACCTATCAGGTTGTTTACGATCGGTTTTAAGCGTTCACATAATATGGCAGACAGAATCTTATATATGAATCTTATATACTTATACCTCTGTAGTTGGCGCTCTTCAGAGGGTTTCCTTTCTTCAGGATCGGCAAGTGTACCTCGAGCAAAGTTGCCAGTTCTTCCCTTCGAGTGGAGCAATTCCATCCCATTGGAATGCCCCTTTGAGAGTGCCTTTTGGAGACGGGCTGCTACCCGACGAGATTTAATGTCTTCGCAGTTCTTCCTCCATTATGTTTTCTTGGATTTCCTCAATTCTATGTTGAACTTAGCCAATGCTGATCTATATTCGTCCCAATTTTTTGTGCGTTTAGCGATATTGAAAAGTTTTCTCACCCTTTTTCGGAGTATTTCCCTCACGGTACGCCTAGTTTACCCATATTGTCATTTCTTTAGACCCAGCTTCTCCTAAAGGATAAAATCAAAACGCCATTTAGTTGGCAGGCTGCCACGTCAACGTCACATTTTGACCTCAAAGATATGAGAAGCGTGTCATCTCTGACTGCGAGATTTTCGAGAAAAAGTACCAAATTAGTTCGTTTCAGTGCGTCATCTACTTACTCGTATTTAACCCCACCCGAGATGTTAAATCTGACGCGCTGGTGATCAGATAGAGAAGCTTCATTTGGCACCTGCCAATTGACGACAGAGTTGGAAAAATAGGGCTCGAGAATGTGAGATCAAGTACCTCTTCTCGAATAGAATTTACAAATGTTGGTTTGTTAACTTCGTTATACACAGCTAGATTTCTACTTGTAATACAATCAAGAAGTAACTCACCCCCTTTGTGGATGTCGCTATTACCCCATACTACATGATCGGAGTTTGCATCACATCCAATGATCAGGTGCCAGTTGCGACGGCGATATAGGTCTACTAATTTCTGCACAGCCACTGACGGGACAGGGTATGAGTCTCCAGGGAAATAGGCGGAGGCAAGCACGATCTACCGAATTCCTCCTATGATTGGAACTTTAACAATGCAGACCACCAGGTCTCTGCTGATAAAATCTGGGATGGGAAGAAAATTAATTTTTGAACTGATTAGGCAGGCATTCCCTATTATGAAGGCCTTTCATTTTGCCTCCAATCACCAAAGGCTTGAGGATGAGTCCAAGGGCGATTTTGATCCTTTCTCTTAATTTATTGACAAAAGTATACAGCAATCTCTCACAAAAAGTGCTTCAAATGACCACCTTTACATTTCTCTACTTCATATTTCGTTTGCCAAATATGTTGAAGAAGAATGAATGAAGAGGAGTTTTTACTTTCTCTAAACTGTGAAACGAAAGCCTAAAAGCCCGTTTACAATTGAAAGATTGTTGGCACATTTGTGCGTCAGACCTAGGGATATGCCAACCCATGTTAAACTAAATTAAACACGGAAAATGAGAAAAAAAAAAAAAAATAGGACTCGAATGCAAATATATGAGTAATTCAACCCGGACATCCTTTTTCATTTATACATATGCCATTGGGGAAATTGATGTAGGTTATTTTATACCCAGTAAATGTGACAGATAAAACGGACGTCCTTTCTAGTGTCAATACCATCATCAATTTGACCTACTAAAAAAAGGGAATTCCTTTTTGAATTAAATTTCGAGGCACTGAAGCGGTATGATCAAAATGTGTCAAAGGATAAAATTGTTGAATGAAATAAAATCGTTCTACTACTACTCGTATCATTGAGGATGTATGTCATTCCACTATTACTATTAAACTTAAAACCATTCAATTACTCCTTTACCTCCGTGCACTTTTGCATTTTCAAGCAAGTGACGGAATGTATGTTCCAAGTAACCTGCTGCATTTATATAGAAAGCCAGTGTTTTTCTTTTTATGTCATGCACTACTTAGGTTAGGTTAGGTTTTGAAGGGCATGTGCTGGAAAAGAACTAAACACGTACGCTCGAAGACCTAAGGGTCCAACATCGATCCCAGCACCGCAAAATCCCTCCAAAAGTACAAAAGCTGGGCTGGAAAACAAAAGACGTATAAATCGAAATGTTCGAGTACATACATATTTTGCATGCAACATTGCCATAGCTAGAAGCCTAGCAGAAGAACAGGCTAAATAATTCACAAGGTCCTTATCCCGAGGATACCACACAGCCATGCCACGCAAGGGAAAGGGAAATGTAGAAAACCTGTGTACTAGTGGAATAACGACATCGTCAAAATACGAGCAGACTGCATCAGAATGCGGAGGTGTTAGTAGCCCGAGCCGAGGTAGAGGTACTCGTACATAGGACTATGAGGTACTGAGAGTTCCACTTCGTAAGCTGATAAAAGAAGCAAATCCGCATGCTTTCAGGTACTCAGAGAGGAGTTAAAACACAATCCATGCGGAGGCGTGTGTCAAATAGTTATGAAAAAATTAAAGATGTCGAATATCATGTAATCCGGGCTCTTTTCCCGAGAAAAGATGACTCACCTTACCACGAGGAGCAGCGGAAGAAACAAAAGCAATACCAGAAGTCACCACAGAGGAAGTCTTAGAAGCCGCGGCATCAATAAAGAGCAACAAGATGCCTGGAATTGATGGTATCCCGAACATCGTGCTAAAAGGAGCCATTAAAGCAAGACCAGAGGTCTTCATATGTCTTTATACAACATGCCTAACGGAAGACAATTATCCATTACAGTAGAAAAGGCAACGGCTAGATCCCATCCCAAAGGGAAATAAACCACCCGAGCAACCGTGGGCGCCGTGGCGTAAGTGGTTAGTGTGTCGGATCACTACGCATGAGGCTCCAAGTTCGAATCCCAGAAAACACCAACAAGTTTTTTTCACGGTCCCACCTCTCGCGAGCGTCTGACAAACATCCGAGAGTATTGTTGTCACGGAAAAGCTTCTCAAATCGCTGTTCGGACTCGGCATTAAACTGTAGGTCCCTTCCGTTCGTGTGAAAAATACCATATAACGCACACAACATGATTGGTTGCGAGAAGCTAGGTCCTGGCACTGTAAGGAGCTGTTGCCCCAAATATTTGTATTTGTTTGAGCAACCATCGTCGTACAGGCCGCTGTGCATGCTTGACACACTGGGGAGAGTGCTGGAGAAAATAATACGCACAAGGCTAGACCCATACACGGAAGAAGACTCAGGGCTATATACTCGGCAGAAGTGAAGCACCTTAGAGGCGATGAGGGCAGTGTGCGACATTGCACGTAAAGCAAACGCAGGACAAAGATGGCTAGGAAGTAAAAGCCGTATTGTGTTGTTCGCAACACTCGATGTTAAAAACGCATTTAGCTCAGCCACCTGGAGCTGCATAGTTAGAGTGTTAGACGATCAGCATATACCTAGTTTAAGTCAGGTTAGGTTGAAGTGGCTGCCAGCTTACGCCAACACACATAGACCAAGAAAGGTTCCTTGTGGTACCGCGAAGGATCATGTAATCCCAGGCTACTCGTTAGAACCAATTACAGCTTTTGATGAAGCGAAGGAAGCTCCTGATGGCTAAATCTATCAGATCGCCTAAATCGTTAAAATAGAAAGCTCCTAGGTGAAGCTTCCTTTTATGGGAGAGAGCTGGACATGCACAAAGAATGTGAGGAATAGTTTTTTCTTCTTCTTCGTCCATGCAGCTTTTGCAAAAATCAGTTGAATATACGCCAAGCCTTGTTGCATGCTTGCCTATTAGACAGTGTGTTGTAATTACACCTATAATAGAGCCAATATGCAATCGATTGAGAGAGAGAGCAATTTGTTAGAGCGTCTCAGATCCAACTTGGGCCAAATCTGCTTAGTTGCTAGACATGTTGTACCACTTGTCTATATAAGATTTGTTCTTTCGATTGCATCCAACTTGAATTTAAATTTACAAGTAGCGATTGGTATACCTAGATTATCCGGCACCCAACAGAGGTGAATAGTAAACTGCTCCGACATCTCCTTAAGAGGCAAATGGCAGTATAGGGCTACTACTGAATTTATAGAAATCGATTCCAAAGATTTTATTGCAGCTGGGCTATCTGAAAAGATGAGGATGTCCTTAACGGATATCACGTTTTTCTTTAGCCTTATCTTGGCTAAATCGCCATTATTTCCACCTGGAACACGCTACAATGATCTGGTAGACGGAAGGAGAACTTAAGATTAAGCCTGTCAAAGAAAACACCTTCACGAGCTCCGTCTTTGGTTTTTGAGCCGTCAGTATAGAAGTGGATCGACTCTTCTTCTTCCTTTTCCTTTTATCAGCGAGGTTATGATCTGAAAATAAGGGATCACAACCCTCCCACTTCACCACATTTCTACTGATCCGCCTGTGGGGTTCGCCTATTTGACCTCAGAAAATATAGGCAGGCCCGCCGATTTTGGATCACTCGGTTACTGAGGCCAATGAAATACCGATGTCGTCGCATTTGTCTGATCCAGGCGTTTATAGGCCTGCCTTTCCTACCTCGCAATGTCCGTGAAACGTGCATTGATATTGCCTTTTTAACCGGGTTCAAATGATCTCTTCTTTGAACGTGGCAATACCAGATAAGCCGGTCGCGCTCTATTTTTTGTACGATGATTTCCTTGATGTGAAAGCTTCCACGGATCTTCGAACTTCTTATTCGATCAAGCTTTGTCACTCCTGCTGTCATGCGAAGCATCTTCATCTCAGCTGCCGTTAATTTACTCCCATACGTTTTGTACATCGTCCGGCATTGTGAACTGTATGTGAGTGCTGGACGCACAACTGCCGTGTAGAGCCTTCCTTTCAAGTTAGAGGTCATTTTTCGGTCACAAAAGATAGTGGAGTTTTCTCGCCACTTCATCCACCCTACGCTTACGCGATGATTGATATCGTCATCACAGGTTGCTTTGCTATTGATCATAGATCCCAGATATTTGAACTTTTCGCACTTGGGAAGCACTGTTCCATTCAAATAAATGTCTGGAATAGGCCTGAGTGGATCAGACAACGGGCAGCACAAGTACTCTGTCTTTTTTGAACTAATGCGATATCCATTTCCCTCCAAAACGCCCATCCACACACCAAGTGCTCGTTGCAGGGATGTAGGATCCTCACTTATGATGGCTCCATCGTCAGCAAAGAATAACTGATGTACCTTGTGGTCCATCACTTTACCTTCAAGCAGATAATCAAGGACTGTAAGAAAGAGCAAAGGACTTAAAACGGTTCCCTGGTGCACCCTGACTTGATTGGGAACTCTTCGGTTACTCCATCGAATGCCTTTTCAAAGGAAGGAATCACGATGTTTTTCCATTATGATCCTTATACTTCGGATTGCATCTGTACCCTGTAAACAGGGAGAAGGTAACTTTTCCCCCATTGATTCGGCATTGGATCACCTCTCACAAATTTGGAGATAAGAATTCTGGGCCATCTGAACCCGATGTCTCCCATTTTTTTCCAGAACTGAGAGAGCATCTCGTCTGGCCCAACCGATTTTTGTTTTTTGGAGTATTTGACCGCCTTACTAGCTTCTTCGACTGTAATGTCGGGTATTTCTTCAGAGTTCTTTCTTCGCTGTTCATTCGAAAGTTCTTCACAATACTGCCGCCACCTTTGCAGAATTTTGTCATCACCCACAAGAAGTTGGCCATGAGCATTGTTAATGAACTTTGGCGAACGAATCTCCTGAACATTCCTCCTTATTTGGACGGCTGTTTTGAAGATGGTTGCGCTCTTGTTCATATTGTGTCTTCGCAGCTCCTGGATAGCCTGGTTTGCATCAGCAACCGGGGAAGATCTTTTCTCCAGCTCCCGATATAGGCCCTCCGTACTCTCTGTTTGGAGCTGGGCGCACTTCTCCTTCGCTTTTTTCTTGCAACATCTGTATTCCATTTCGAGGCGAGCTATTATTGGAGGGGCACTTTGACCAAACTTTGAAAGCCGCTTTCTTCTCATTTATCACCTTCTTAGCTTCATCACTCAACCACCATGTTTCTCTGGCGTGTTGATGGTGGCCTTTTGAAGCTCCTAGCAGTGATTTGGCCTTCTTTAAGCAAGTTCGCTGTAGGGAATCCCACATATTTTGTGCTCTGCACTCTTCGTCCTTAGCTCCGTTGATGGTGTGAGAGAGGTAATTTTTCATTACCACTCGATTTTCTCAGAGACCCTTGCTTGTTTGCTTTTCTTCTGTGTTTTCATAAAAAGTTCTGTTAGCAGGATATGGTGTTGTCGAGCGGTTGCCTCTCCCAGCATCACTTTGCAATCTTTTACTCGAGGCCTCATGAAACTGCCTGAGTTTCATCTCCACCACTGCTGTAAGTGATCAGGTGTCGGCTTTGTTTGATGAACATGGAATTCAACACGATAAGATCGTGTGATTTGCACATGCTTAGGATGTCTTCATAAGAAAGGTTCCTGGTGCCATATCCTACTCCTCCATGGCAGTCTTCATTGTCTTCGTTTGACTTCCCGACATGTCCATACAAATCTCCTCCAACAAACAGAAACTCTTCCTTTGGGATGTTCTTAAGGAGATTGTGGAAAAAAAAAATGTATCTTTATCTCTCTGATTGCACCCATTTTGGGGAGCATATGCACAGACAATATTCCACACCTCTCCTTGTGTTACTGGTTTGAGAGACATCGAATGGTCGCTGGACATGTTCAAGACGGTATCAAGTAGCTCTGCCGCAAGGATGATACCGATTTCGTTCCTAGCGTTTTCCGTTCCGTAGTAGAACATCTTGTAATCTTTTGGTCCTAACGTCCAAGAAAAGTGCCCGATTTCCAGTGTTTTTCCATTTCGTCTCTTGGACGCACAAGATATCCACCCGCCTTCTATGGATGGATGGATGGATCGACTCATCTTCTAAAAAAGCCTCTTCATTCCAGAGTGATCTGGAAGGGATGGTGACAAGGAAGTTCTTGTCAAAATTTAGACGTGGGACGGTATAGCGCGTGTTTTCGGGAGGGATTGTGAATTTATTCAGAATGGAGGCGTGGCCAAATTCTTTTCTTGACCACTGTTGGGTAGCTTCAAGGCGAACGGCTGCATTCACTGCCATTTGCTTCCTACATATATCAAGGGGTAACAGATGAAACATAATGTCCAGTGTCCAGTGGAGTTGTACGTAGTGCTCCCCTTATGCATAGACAAGTTGTACGCGATTTATAGCTTTTTCTTAGGATGGCCATCACCCCGTATGTGAGTATCGGTCTTATGACCGAGATGTACAGATGTACCCCCTTTATTCCCGATAGCTTTTTTGCAAGAGAAAAGTGCTACGGCATCTTTCTTGACTCTTTCTTGAATGTTAGGTTTCCAGCTTAGTTTCCTATCCAGGATAAGATCCAAATATTTATCAAAGAAAGTTAAACTTGTTGCACTTTTTTCAGGGGGAGGGAGAATTAAACCGAGGGTCAATTAAAATAAAGGTAGCCGACTTGCTACACTGACAAATATATAAAAAAAACAACGCAAAAAGAGAAACACGACCGATCGCTTTAGCGATCGGAAAACGAAATGAAGGGCGAAGACGAGAAAAAAAATGCAACAATACAGCACGTTGAGTGCTGTTCACTCACCGGCTGCTCAGCTGGGGTGGGTTCGATTTGAGAAATCAAAGATAAATGGGAAATAGGGTGAGTAATGCGGGGTTTGGACGCCACGTAATTTTTGATATAATAGGGCGAGAAATTACGAAACCTTTTGGGGTCGTTTTGGGAAATGGTGGGGTGCACTAGTGCTGAAAGAAGAATAAAAGAAACAATGATTTTTTTTCGTTATAAATGCTCCCTAAGAGCGGGCGATTTATTAAAATAAAAAAGGGCAAACCAAATTACAAAATCGAGTTAAGAAACGAAAACGACAAAAGGTAATTTACGGGGGGATCAGAAAAAAACCTCGAAGAGGAAAAAAGATCCCCGGACAACAGAAATAATATCGCCGTTGAAATGGCCCGTTACGGCGAGTCCCGAACAAATTAACCGAACAACTATTGGTCGCGTGTCCCGCCTTCACCGGGAAATTTAAACACACAACGGAACAGAATCCTACCGGGTTTCGAAATTCAGAATAATCCTACACAAAACGCACTAAATTCTCAAACCAAAGTAAACAACAATTTCAAAGAAAAATTCAATCTTATCTGTTCTTTTGTTTCCTCCTTTTTCTGTGAACTTCCTGTTGGACGCCCCGTTCTGGCATCTGATACGTTGTCAAAAATCTAAAAGTCCTCGTCCTGAACTCGGGTAACTCCCGTTCTTCTCTTTTTCACTTTTTCCTCACTTCTCACTATAATAATCTTCCGAATAACCTTCGGCTTTGTTGACTCTCCTCGATTTTTTTATCCTTCCACAAAACAAACTTCTCAACTCTCTGCTGGTCGACCAAGAAGTGGTCTCCCGCTGAATACTAGGCCTCATCGAGCTTCGAGCCTTTTACTCACACATGTGTGAATCCCCGCTATTCAGCTATTGGATTCAAGAGCAGCTTACTGTGCATTACTCCGCTCGTTTGCGTTAGTATGCAACCACTCTTGAACTGCCGCTATTCCGCTCTCAATAATAACCCACATTCCGCTGGCTCGAATTCGCCCGACTTCGGCTTTTCCTCACAATCCGCTCTGTTTGATTTAACAATTCAGGAGAATCAACAAAGTGAAAAAAATATCAATTAAAAATTACTAAAGTGGGTTTCCTCCCACCAATAGTAAAAGAAGAAAAGAAGTGACCTGACTAGTTACAGGACGGGCCCTAAAATGCCATTCTGCGCTCAACAAAATTAAACTACCGGAAGAAAATAGAACTAGGAGTAAAATTCAAATTACGCGATTAAACTAAACTACCCGGTAGAATTCCACGCAGATTTGGGGACTAGGGACGAGCCCTTAACGTGCCATTCCACACATAGAGTCGAGGGTTAGGGTGGGCTCTCGGCCATTGATGGATTCCAACCGAACCATTTCTTATTCGTGGGCTGCCGCTTGTCTTATTTGTGCCTGATGGTGTTTGATGTCGATGTCTTCGCGTGTTGAGTTGTGTTTGTGATGTTGATTATGTTTGTATGATGTAGTGGTTGCGTTGTTTCTGGGACGCCTTGTCCCCTCGCGATGTATTAAGTGTTTCTCGTTGCTCGTAGGTTTTGGGACACCTCGTCCCCGCTCATGGCTTGTCTTGTGACGTTGGTTACGTCGATCTGGAACAGACTCTCTGGCCCATCTGTTCACGCGTTGATTGTTGTACTGCGTTCCAGTTAGTGTTGTTAGTGTTTGGTGTGTCCGTTGTTAAGGTGGACAGCTTGTAGTGGCGAACACACCGTCTTTGCCGTCGCTGGTTTCACCCTCGCCGCTCGTCTCAATCTCAAAATTGTTTTGGAGAAACCGCCCGTTTCTCCTCTCCTTCAGGGTTCGAACATCTCTTGGTAGTTGGAGGAACCTCCCGTTTCTCCACTTCTTCAGGGTAAAATGTCGATCACGGGAATCCTATATTGGTTGTCTCTGCAAGATGCTGGAGAAGTGGACCTATGGCTGATGGAACCATGGCTGCCCTCCACTTTCCCAGAATTTTGCAGAAACAGAGGGAAAAAAGAGGGAGGGAAGGAAAGATGCATAGAGTAGGCCTAGTTGTGGTAAATTTTACCGCAACAAACTGATACCATTACGAGAGCGAGGATCAATGAGCGGAATTTTATATTTCCTTGAGAAGAGTACCAGTTCAGTTTTATGTGGGTTTACGTCTAACCCACATCAAACCGCCCTTCTGGTTAACTTGTTTAAAGCGTTTTGTAGCAGTTCTTTTAGGGTATTAAGGTGCTTTCCTGAGACAGCCAAAGCATCATCTGCATAATCAATCACCGTGCATACCTCGCCCTCGTACTTAGTTGCGATATCTAACAAATTTATATCGAAGGGTGGTGTTCTTTTAGTCAGTAAGAATCTGACACTACTATGAGCACGCGTTTGATATTCTCATAGTGTCTATGAAAGTTTTTTCACCTACCCTCGGAAAAAAAAAATGTTAATAGTGTGCTGCTCCTTTCGGATGGTGTCCGCGGAAACTATAAGCGTAATCTCCGGTTCCAATAGATTTGGAAATAAAAATGTCATAAACGAGAACGAATCTCTAAAAGAATATATTTTAAAGCTTAGCGTTAGGTTCCCTTTCCGTTAGTTTTTAAGCTTGGCTTTAAGTTCTTGTTTGCATTAAGCTTAATTAAATAAAGAATGTGGGTAGTGTTCACCTGCTTTCACACCACACATTTTCCGACACCGACACAAATGTGGACACTTGTGTCGTGTGTATGGGCCCCATTATTGATTCTATGAAGTACTCGTACTGTCAGCATTGAAAATCCTTAAAACTTTTCCGCCTTTAACCGCATAAAGTTCACATAACTCACAACAAAATTAATTCGAAACAATCTCCTCTAATCATATGCCGGAAAAAACAAACAAACTGTATTCAAATATCTTCGCATCGCACAGGGATAGTAGAAAACTCAACAAACTGGCAATAGTTTTCAATCCACAAGGCAACAACATCACAGGGATAATGTATGTAAAAAAGGATACAAGTTCAATATGCCGACCATCGCTCAAAGTGCATTTTGTCTTCTGGTCACGTTCGTATTCTCGGTATTCGGAGCAAAGTTTCTTCCTTGGCTTACTATAAAGTTGTGTCGGCCTTCACTTTCGCAGGATATTTACCAAAAACAGCGCAGTGCACACACTGAATGTATGTTTTTGGCGAGCGTTTTTGTTGTCTTCTTTTTAACACCCAGCGGCGGCAACGTTTCAAGTTATATGAACGAGTATATCCTTGCGAATCACTCACATTACACACACAGCTAGAGATGAAACAGAGATCCTTGCTTTCCTTTCTCGTCATACCGAAACCCAACTCTTGGAGATAGTGATTGTTTGCATATGGCCAAGGAAGACCACAGTTACGGATACAATGATCAACATCCTTATGAGTGGGGGAACTTTAAATTATTCATATCGACATTGTCGTTGCACACTGCTGCCTGTGGATTATCCTTAAAATGTTCTTTATTCGATTAGATTGGATTTTATATACACACACGAGTGTTTTGTGTGTGCATAGGGATGTGGGCGTACAGCATTGCGCGCTTATATGTATGTTGAACTATTTATGGGATTTTTTTGGAAAATTGTTGTTTGACTTGGATATGAGATATCCATACACGCATCCGGGAGGCGGTCTTTTTTTTTGTCTGGGTTGGATTTGGGTTGTCGTCTATTCAAACTAGTTTTGCCTCAATAACTGTTTGCTTGTCCCAAATTCGTTCTGGCAATAGACGATTTGTTTGACTTTGTGATCAATTTTTTCACAGAGTACCTAATTTTGATAGTTAGATCGGGATATAGGATAAGGAATAGATTCACTTTTAGGAGTGTTATGGATAGCCTGCTTGAAGCACTGAACTCTTGCAGAGTTAACCCACTTATCAGTTGTTGGCAGACTTATGTCAATCAGTTTCCTTATACAAGTATCCGGAAAACATGCAATTTTTTTCGTTTAAAAAGGGAAACCCACCTCCCCTCCTACCCTTAGTCTTCACGGCACTGCCGTCAAGCGTTTCATCGTGAGGGGGGTCTTTAGCCTTAGGTACTCGGCTGATTTGTCTTGGCAGCCAGTTGCGCTAAGTTTCGTTGTCGCTTCTGTCTTCGCTGCTCCTTCATAATGGTTGCTACAGTGTCGCTTCTCAGGCATTTTCCCTGCTTATCATCTGTCTGGTGATGTTGTCTGGGGTTAGGTTCGCACCCAGCTTGCTCACCAGCAGGTGTTGTTCTTCATAATATCGTGGATGATGGAACATTATGTGTTCCGCATCCTCGACTCTCATCGTGTCGAGTCCTGTGGAAGTGGGTTCTAAAGCAACCATTGCCAGTAAGCATCTGGCTCAGGTAGAAAATCAGCTCACCATGGCTTCTATTGATTCAAGCGCCTATATTGGGGTTCAACATCTGCGTCCACCTGCCATTATTAGAGTAATACCATCTCTCCTGATATTCACCTAGACTTGTCCTCGGTGGTACCCCAGTATCACTTCAACTTGTCGCTGTTGATGCCGCTGGCAAAACATTTCTGTCGGGCTTCTTTTGCAAGAAGATCTATTGATGCCATCCCAGCCAGTACATAGGCCGCAGCATAGGAGGTTGTTCGGAAGGCGCTGCACACTCTCAACGCGTTGATTCTATAAGTTGCCTCCGTCTCCCTTCTGTACGATTTTGTTTGGAATTAGCCAATATTTGGGATCCATAGAGCACTATCTATGCTACAAACAGTCTCTTCTTGGGCCTTGGTCTGCCGATATTCGCAGGGGGAAGCCATATTCATTGCTACTTTCTCAGCCGCAAATTGCAATAAGCAGTTAGCCTTGCACCTATAGTAATCCCAAGGTACTTCAATTCTGGTTTGGAAACCACCGCGTGATAACGCACTGTTACTATTATAGTCTACATGACACGCCTGGTGCTTATGAGCGCTACTTCTAGCCTTTCTTCTGTAAGTTGTAGGCCTATGCGTACTAGCCAGTCCTGAACCATCCAGATGGCTTCATTGTAGTCATGCTTCAACTCCTCAAGGAGTTTGGTTACTACAACGATTGCTATGTCGTTCTGCATCCCCTTGTGGGCCTTAGGGCATCTACTACGCCTACACGCCATCATGTATGGATTCTGACAATGCGCCTCAGCTCTTCTCAACATTTCTCGTGCCTCCTCGGTTGCTCTTCGAAATGTTGAGACCACCAGGTATTCTGCGATCATGGGTCAAAACATTGGAAGTTCGTGCCTATTGGTTCTTGATCCATTCGCTGGTAGAGCTGTTCGTTGTTCAACGAACGTTTGCAGCTTTCTCGTGATAGTAATTGCCACTCTCAACCTGTTGCATCCAAATACGTAGTCTGTTTTTTTACCAATGCGGTACCCAATTTCCTCTGAAAACGTCCAGCAATATATCAATTGGTAAACGACTAACAAATGCCTTGCAGGAGCAGCATCTGCACCCAAAAAAATCCAATTGCTTCGAAATGAAGTAAAACGGCTCCGATACTTTGTTGACGATCAGTAGTTATCATACAACGTCAAGGAACGTCAAGACCCTCCTCGACTAATTCCAGGAAGAGCCTCAAAGCGCCAGATTCTTTCAACTTGGGCGCGAGTTAAGATAAATATCTTGGGATTGAGTGAAATAGGATTGTATGATGCCGGGGAATACCACTCCCCAACAAAAAACGCTGTATTTATCTATTTATAACTTGCCATGCACCATGCACATTTTATGTAGCTATATAGAACGTCCCAATCCTGCCCGTTTAATATGGCTTGCATTTCACTCGCAGTTAGATAAGTCTTCCTAAAGTGACTTCGACGAAATACTTTTAAAATTGGACAAATTCCTTAGAAGTGGGAGACATCTTCCCTCACCCGTAAGCTGCATAGAGTGCACTGCTCATCAAGAGCATCCCTGTAGGGCATATATCCTAGATGCAGAAGTTCTCCTCTCGTCTTGAAAATAGCAGAAATGGCTTCTAGGCTATATCGGTCAGGTAAGTTGTTCTTTTCGCCAAGGTTATGTTGCAATACTCGATACGAATGCCTTGTAATACTTTCCTAAGCCTTCTCTGTATATTTCGAGGAGATGGATTCTTGAATCTTACTGAATAACACTTGATGAGTGCTCTCCCAGCTCGAAGTGTCTTCCTCCTTACCCAGCCTGGACCATTCCTCAAAGAATTGTAGTTTTCGGTGTTGCAAGTGTTAGGATGGCAAACGACTAACAAAGGCCTCGTAGGAGCAGCATCTCCCGATAGATGCTGGTCCGCTAAGTAACGAGTAGGAGCCACTGCAGCCGAAAACCTAGCAGCTCTGTTAGTAAGCCCTACTCCAACCTCCTCGTGGTGTCATCTGGGAATTTCTTCGGAAATTGCTAACGGGAGAGGACGAATGGCGAGCTTCCTGGGCCAAAAAACAGGATAAGTGTCGGTTGGTCTGTGGCCCAGCGAGCCGCAACCGTAAAACAAACTATTGCTCCGAAACGGAAACAATCGCCTCGGATAAGGACGGATAATTTGTTGACGACCTTTGGCTATCGGACACGGACAACGATCGGATTCTGGAACGTTAAGACCCTCCTGGACTCACTCAAGGAAGGGCCTTATAACGCCAGATTCCTCCAATTGGAGCGCGAATTCGCACGGTATAAAATCGACATCTTAGGGCTGAGCGAGATAAGATGGTACGATGCTGGGGAATACACCTCCCCAACAAAAAGCACTGTGATGCTCTACTCTGGGAAACCAGCTGGAAGTGCATGTGGTTCTGGCGTAGGACTCATGCTAACCCCAGCAGCACGTAGTAGCCTCATATCCTGGAAACCCCATAGTGACCGGATATTGACGGCCAAACTCCAGAGTAGAGTTAGAAAAATTACCATCATAGACACGACTGGGGTTGAAAAGGATAGTTTTTATAGCCACTTAGGCGCCGCCTACAACCAAACGCCTAATGGGGACATCGTAATGGTAATGGGATATCTCAATGCCAAGGTGGGTAGCGACAACACCATGCTTAAGCACGTGATGGGAGTTCACGGCGTGGGAGACCGTAATGACAATGGTGAGCGGTTTGTGGACTTCTGCAATACCAACCGCCTAGTCATCGAAGGTACGCTGTTTAAGCATAACACCTGCCATAAGCACAGTTGGGTCTCTACTGATAGGCAACGAACATCCAACCAGATCGACCACATTGCGATCAGTCGCCGCTTTAGAAATTGTCTCCTGGACGTCCGAAACAGACGTGGAGCTGACGTCGGACAAGAACGAGATCACCATCTTATGGTAGCTCATTTACGCCTTCGTACTGTATCCGTCAACAGCAACCGCTCAAACCTACTTAACATCACCAGGTTTAATATCGACAGGCTCAAGGTTCCTCAAGTGCGCCAACAGTTCAGGGACCATCTTGGCTTAGAGGCAGAAGCAATCAGCAGCATAGAGAACATGGATGACCACTGGAGTGCTGTGAAAAATGCTTGTGCGACTGGGGCACGCACGTATGTCGGTAAAAAGCAGAAACACCACCGCACATGGCTTTCTACAGACACCTGTAGAAACCGTCGAAACTCCAAGCAACATCCAATGAAGAGTCTAGACGGTAACCTTCTGATTTCGGATGAGGATCAGCTCACTAGATGGAGAAAACATTTTGCTTCAGTGCTAAATCACTTAGACGATGGCGGTATGATCTTGAATTCGAATGAGCAGTTCGAAGCAACAAAATCCCGAATTCGCACCGTACCTCCCACTAAAACTGAAATAATAACAGCAATAATGAAAAAAAAATGGGCATAAATCCTCTTCTCTAGTCCTCCCCGTGGGCGCCCGCTGGAAATGGCTAATCCTAGTTCGATAGGTTAGTGTCAGCTAAGACTAACACGCACGCATCAATCGTGCGCAGTGGTCATCGAGAATGAGGTAACAACAGATACCTAACTCCCTGGTGGTGTGAGCTTTAGAACCGTGCCGAGGGATGGAAGACTGGGGGTTAAACCAGTCCTAACGAGCTCCTGTGGGCGCCCTGGCAGGGCCCACAGTAAGTTGCGCCTTATCTTAGCATGCCGGTAAACTAAGATCGACCAGTTGTTCCGTGCTTACTCGTGGGAATCAAAATGAACAATGAAAACCTAAACAAACAAATAACAAATATAAAATTACAAAAAACACAAAAAAATTTAATTTTACCTGGGGAAGTACTCTCTGGACAGACAGGGATGGAACTGGGGGTCGATGTCGTAGTGTCATCCCCACAGTCTTCCGTGTCTGGGCTAGAGAAGGAGTTAGAGGACGTTTTACTGGCTAGCGACAGCGAGGATGCGGACAGCACACTCACTGACGCTAGCGCAGTGGGAGGTGAGCAGGCTAGCACCCTCACTTCTGTAATTAAGGGCGATAGTGGGTTGGCTAGTACTCCCATCTTATTAGAGCAGGGCACACGTGAGTTGGCTGGTACTCTCACGGAAGTTAGAAAGGGTAGCAGTGAGTTGGCTGGCACTCTCACTAAAGGTGGCAAGGGATTAGTGACCAAAGGGACTAGTAGCGCAGCTGGCGAGAACTCTGCTGCTCCTAGTTTCTTTGAGGTCGTGCGGAAGGGTAGCAGGAAAAACGCACACCAACTGGAGAAGATGCTTGTGCGCAATGCTCGGCGGAAGGTCGAGAGTGCTAAGCGCAAGGTCCAATAGTTCGGGGTGTGTGACGTTAATTCCTTGAGTGCTTGGGATAGGTTACAGCTTGATCGGGCTAAGGCAGTCTTAGCCGATGAGGCTGCCAGGAAGGTAGCGGCCGCACAGGCAGGTGAGGCTAGAAGTAGGGAGGAGCTGGGGGCCTCTACGAGTGGAGTAGACTACTTACTTACTTAAATCCTTTAACCCCTCGGGGGGCATAGGGCGTCAACCACGTCTGCGCGCCATCGTGTTCGAAGTTCTGCAACGCGTTTGAACTGCCTCCAACTTATTCCTAAAGAGCTCGATTCCTCCTCAACTGTTCTGCGCCACGTTTGCCTAGGGCGTCCCGCTATTCTGCCTGCCTGGGTGAGCGGATTCCACTGCATGGCATATTTCGCAATGGAGTTGTCTTCGCGCCGTAGGGTGTGTCCAATCCATTGCCACTTTCTTCTTCGTATAGTAATGCTTATAGGTTCTTGGCCCGTTCTCAGATAAAGCTGTTCGTTAGAGATGCGGTTCGGCCAAAAAATCCTCAAGATGATTCTTAAGCATTTGTTTACAAAGACTTGCAGCTTCCGTGTGTTAATGGTGTCCACCTTCCAAGTACTGCACCCATAAAGCAGCACTGATTCTACGTTGGAGCGGAACAGTCGCAGCTTGGTTCTTAAGCTGATAACATTGCTTCTCCAGATTTTAGATAGCATTCCGAACGCAGCTTTAGCCTTCCCGATTCTGCTGCACACATCCAGTTCGGTGCCACCGCGATTAGCCGAGACCACACTTCCTAAATAAAGAAGTTATCAACTTTCTCGACTTGCTTTCCGACAACGTTAAGTTGAGCGCGGTTGTTAGAAGAAGTGCTCAGGGCTTTTGTTTTGGCTGTGTTTATTTTTAGCCCCACTTTGTTTGCCTCAGCTTCTAGATTTTGGGCCATCAAATGAAGATCCATTATCCGATGTGAAAGTAGACAAACATCGTCAGCGTAATCTAGGTGTTTAAGGTAAGATGTCATAGTCCAACGAATTCCATAGTTGCCTTCCGTCAATGCTGCACGGAGTACATCGCTGATAACCACCAAAAACAATAGTGGTGACAGTATGCACCCTTGACGTACTCCACTTTGGACTTCAAAATCCTCCGACACCTTACCATTGTGCACGACGTGACACTTACCGCCCTCGTATGTAGCCTTGATAATAGCTATTAGTTTTTCTGGGATGCCTCTCCTGCGCAAGGCCAACCAGATAGCATCTCACTTCAATCTGTCGAAGGCTTTCTCGAAGTCGATAAACATTAAATGTAGCGGAGACCTATACTCAACGCATTGCTCGATAATGATCCGTAAGGTGTTTATGTGGTCAATGCAGGAGGATCCAGCGCGAAAGCCTGCCTGTTCGACATCGAGAGTTGAATCTAAATATTCTTTAATTCGTTCTAGAACTATTCTAGCTATTATTTTGGCTACAGCTGGAAGAACACATATACCTCTCCAGTTACCGCACTCCACAAAGTTACCCTTCTTTGGAAGCTTAATGATCATCCCCCTTTTCCACTCCTGTGGAAATTGTTCACTATCCCAAGCTCTCCGTATTAGCGGATGCAGCAAATCTGCCGATGTATTTGGCGCCGCTTGAAATAGCTCGGCAGGGATGCCATCAATACCCACCGCCTTGTTCTTCTTGAGGGACTTGATTGCTGTTATTATCTCGGTTTTACTGGGAGGTGCGGTGCGAATTCGGGAATTTGTTGCTTCGAACTGCTCATTCGAATTCGAGATCATACCGCCATCGTCTATGTGATTTAGCACTGTAGCAAAATGTTCTCTCCATCTAGTGAGCTGATCCTCATCCGAAATCAGAAGGTTACCGTCTAGACTCTTCACTGGATGTTGTTTGGAGTTTCGACCACCGATGAGCTCCTTAGTGATGCTATACACAGTCCTACTGTCGCACCTACTCGCTGCTTCTTCAGCCCTTGAGGCCAGTGAGTTGATATATTGACGTTTGTCACGTCTCACACTACGCTGCACTTCTTTCTTCTTCGCACGGTATTGGGCTTCAAGTTCGGTTCTCTCTACTGCTGAGACCGCTGCAATCCGAGCCTTGATTGCTGTACGCTCATCGATCCGTCTCCAGGTGTCTGTAGAAAGCCATATGCGGTGGTGTTTCTGCTTTTTACCGCCATACGTGCGTGCCCCAGTCGCAAAAGCATTTTTCACAGCACTCCAGTGGTCATCCATGTTCTCTATGCTGCTGATTGCTTCTGCTTCTAAGGCAAGATGGTCCCTGAACTGTTGGCGTACTTGGGGAACCTTGAGCCTGTCGATATTAAACCTGGTGATGTTAAGTAGGTTTGAGCGGTTGCTGTTGACGGATGCAGTACGAAGGCGAAAATGATCTACCATAAGATGGTGATCTCGTTCTAGTCCGACGTCAGCTCCACGTCTGTTTCGGACGTCCAGGAGACAATTTCTAAAGCGGCGACTGATCGCAATGTGGTCGATCTGGTTGGATGTTCGTTGCCTATCAGTAGAGACCCAACTGTGCTTATGGCAGGTGTTATGCTTAAACAGCGTACCTCCGATGACTAGGCGGTTGGTATTGCAGAAGTCCACAAACCGCTCACCGTTATCATTACGGCCTCCCACGCCGTGAACTCCCATCACGTGCTTAAGCATGGTGTTGTCGCTACCCACCTTGGCATTGAAATCTCCCATCACCATTACGATGTCCCCATTAGGCGTTTGGTTGTAGGCGGCGCCTAAGTGGCTATAAAAATCATCCTTTTCGTCCTCAGTCGCGTCTAGAGTCGGAGCATAACACTGTATGATGGTAATTTTTCTAACTCTACTCTGGAACCTAGCCGTCAATATCCGGTCATTATGGGGTTTCCAGGATATGAGGCTACTACGTGCTGCTGGGGTTAGCATGAGTCCTACTCCGGAACTCCGTGCACTTCCAGCTGGTTTCCCAGAGTAGAGCATGACAGTGTTTTTGGTTGGGGAGATGAATTCCCCAGCATCGAACCATCTTATCTCGCTCAGCCCTAAGATGTCTATTTTATACCTTGCGAATTCGCGTTCAAATTGGAGGAATCTGGCGTTATAAGGCCCTTCCTTGAGTGAGTCCAGGAGGGTCTTAACGTTCCAGAATCCGATCGTTGTCCGTGTCCGATAGCCAAAGGTCGTCATCAAATTATCCGTCCGTATCCGAGGCGTTGGTTTCGTTTGGGAGCAGTAAAAGTTTTTACGGTTGCGGCTCGCTGGGCCACAGACCAACCGACACTTATCCTGTTTTTTGGCCCAGGAAGCTCGCCATTCGTCCTCTCCCGTTAGCAATTTCCGAAGAAATCCCCAGATGGCACCACAAGGAGGTGGGAGTAGGGCTTACTAACAGAGCTGCTAGGTTTTCGGCTGCAGTGGCTCTTTCTCGTTACTTAGCGGACCAATACCTATCGGGAGATGCTGCCCCTACGAGGCCTTTGTTAGTCGTTTGCCATCCAAAGTGGAGTAGAGCCTCCCAGCAAAACTGAGGGCACAGGCAGGGAGGGGGAGACTTTAGCTGCGGGGGCCAGTAGGGTGGCGTTCCAAAGCAAAAGGAGCAGGTCCGACGATGTCGTGGAACCGAGCGCGGCGAAAAAGGTGAAGGCTGGTATTTCGCCTTCGGCGTGCCCGAACTACGACCCGGAGGATGAGCTCCTTGTTGCTATTGTCAACGAGCAGGAGCCCTGCGGTCGCCTGACCATGGACCAATGGATTGCCACCGAGGAGAAGTTTCAGGATGCTCTGTGGAAGAAGATGTTTTCCACTGAGGATAGTGACCTTCAATTCGACGGTGCTGGATGGGAAGGGGGCCGGAAGGTTGTTGCCTGTGGGAACAAAGCCTCTGCTGACTTCCTCAGACAGTTTATTTCGGAGGTTGGGGAAGTGTGGAGCGGGTCTCAGCTCAAGTGCGTGACTATGGCGGAGTTGGCGAGATACACTCCGCCCAAAGCTTGGGTCTGGGTTCCGCTGCCATACACCTACCCAGAAAAACTGCTTAGTCTCCTCCACATGCAGAACAGGGAGTTGAAAGCCAATACATGGAGGGTGCTCAAGACAGGGTCTAGGAAGCAGTTTGGTCAGCACTTTTTGCTGGCCCTAAATAGGGAATCGCTGCCACCCCTTGAAAAGACCAAAGGGATGGTGCGATATAGCATGGGGAAGGTCATTCTAAAGATCATGACCAAGGGTGTTGAGGAGGAGGAGGAGCCCAAAGATGATGGAGGTGATGCAGATAAACCTGCATCACAGTAAGGCTGCGACGGCATGCTTGATCAACTATATCATCAAGCATGACGTCTCGGCCATACTGGTACAAGCGCCATGGACCAGCGACAACAACCAGATCCAAGGGCTCAAAAACAGGAATTACACGTTGTTCTACAAAGCCAACGAAAGTAAAATCAGGGCTTGTATACTTTTAAAAAACAACATAAGGGCATTTCTTTTGAATAATTTCAGTGACGGCGATCTAGTAGCAGTCTCCTGTGAAAGAGAGGGAAGTAAACCGCTGTGTCTGGTCTCTGCATACCTCCCGTACGAGCTGGCGGAGATTCCATCTGTGAAGTTGAAGCAGTTGGTAAGGAAGGACAACTGGCTCTTCATCGTGGGCTGTGATGCAAATGCGCATCACTCACAATGGGGTAGCAGTGATACTAATACAAGGGGTGAGTGTCTTTTTGATTTCATTCTTTCGACCAAGCTCACCATATGCAACAAGGGTTCTACGCCAACTTTTGTAGTAAGGAACAAACAAGAAGTGATTGATATAACCTTAGCTTCTTGTTCTGTTCACCTAACGGTAGAAAAGTGGAGGGTTTTGGAGGAGGCATCTCTGTCTGATCACAGATGGATACGCTTTCAAATTAATTTCGAGACTAGGGTTAGCAACAGCTACAGAAACCCTAAGAGTACAGACTGGGGTATGTATACAGAGCTAGTAAGGAAACATCTTAAGGATGGGCCTATTCGCAACGGCGATCCTCAAGATATAGATAAGGCGGTAGATAACTTAGGCAAAGCGCATGTCCACTAAGAAAGAAGTCCAAGAGGTCCCAACCTCCTTGGTGGAGCAAGGAAATCAACTCCAAGAAAAAACAGGTTAGGCATTTCTACAACAGGGCTAAAGAAATAGGAGACGGTACCACATGGGATGAATATATGGACCGCAAGCGGGAGTTTAAGTACTTAATCAGGCAATCAAAAAGAAAGTCCTGGAAGGAATTTTGTCAGTCCATTGCGGATACTAGTGAAGCTTCCAGACTTCGCAAGATGCTAGCCAAAGACACTTCTGTCCCAAGCTTCATCAAAAAATCTGACGGCTCGTGGGCAGAAAGTAGCGAAGAAGTTTTAGAAACGTTAATTGAAGCTCACTTCCCAGGAAGTAGATCGCCAATGGATTCTACTACTAATAGCTACTCGTACAATGGTAGGTCAATAGGGGACGACGTAGAGAATCTCATTACATGGAAGAATCTGCGATGGGCCATTATGTCATTCGCACCATTCAAAGCACCAGGCCCTGATGGAATTTTGCCAGCTATGCTGCAAAAAGCTCCAGCCAAGGTCAGAAGCAGGCTTAGGGAAATTTCTGAACATTGTTTAAGGTCATGTTACGTACCAGTGGCATGGAGGGAAGTGCGGGTTATATTCATACCTAAAGCAGGTAAACCAAGCCACACTTCAGCGAAAGACTACAGACCCATAAGTCTCTCGTCATTCCTCCTCAAGACACTTGAAAGACTTCTTGATATTCACATCAGAAGTAAGTGTTGCAACGGGATTCTATGCAAAGCTCAGCACGCATATCTGAAGGGGAAATCGGTGGAAACAGCTTTACACGACGTAGTAGGGAAGATAGAGACTAGCCTTCACCATAAGGAATATGCACTAGCAGCCTTCCTAGATATAGAAGGTGCGTTCAATAACGTAGAAGGAAGGGCCATCAAACAGGCCCTGGAAACAATGAACGTCGAGCATAGCATTACCAATTGGCTCTGCAATATGCTGGGCACTAGAAACATTAACTCCACTATTGGAAACAGTTCAATAAGAAAATCCGTTACCAGGGGGACTCCCCAGGGAGGCGTTATCTCACCCCTCCTCTGGGTTCTAGTCATCGATGAGATACTTAAAGAACTAAGCAACACAGGCATAAGCGTCACTGCTTACGCAGACGACGTGGTGATTTTAGTTCAGGGCAAGTTCCTTGACACATTAAGTGAAATTATGGAATCAGCTCTTAATAGTCTTGAAAAATGGGCTAGAGGGTGTGGACTACACGTCAACCCGGATAAAACCGAATTGGTACTCTTCACCAAAAAATACAAGATACCACCCTTCAAACTGCCTAAGCTAGCAGGGGTGGAGCTTTCCCTTTCGGATCGCGCTAGATATCTTGGGATAATGCTAGATAGGAAACTAAATTGGAAACTTAACATACAGGAAAGGGTCCGCAAAGCTTATAATGCTCTTTTCATCTGTAAGCGGACCGCGGGGAAAGAATGGGGCCTGAAGCTCGCAATGATGCACTGGCTATACATCATGGTAGTCAGACCCATCCTCACGTATGGGGCTCTTGTGTGGTGGAAGGCAACGAATACGAAAAACACACGGGATATGTTGGCCATGGTACAAAGAACAGCTTGCATTGCCATCACGGGTGCTCTACGCACAACACCTACGGGTGTAGGTGTCAGGTATTTACTCGAGAGATACAAACCTACAGGTGGCCCTGAGACTTCCGGACATATGCAGTGTGTTCCAAGCAGAGGTTCTAGCTGTACTTAAAGCTGCGGAATTACTTGAGATGGGATCAATATCCGATAAGAATATCGCCATCTACATTGAGAGTCAGGCTGCGCTAAAGGCGCTAGAGTCTTACGTCACCAAATCTGATATAATCAGGAATTGCCGCACAATGCTTAGGGCATTATGTACGCAGAACCGAGTCAGATTATGTTGGGTACCTGGACACTGCGATATTGAAGGCAACGAGCAGGTCGACGCGCTGGCTAAAAGAGGAGCGGGGCTCCCACGTAGCGATATAATTGGTAGTATTAAGCCACCAGGGTGCGTGGCCAAGGGAATTATTCGGGATAAAATCATTGACACGGCTAATCTAAGATGGTCAAACATAGATGGTCACAGGGTGTCTAAGGCCTTGTGGCCTGTGTTAGATCGCAGAAAATCTGGGGAGATAATCAAGTTAGATAGATCGAGGCTAAGAAAAGCGATAGGAATACTCTCTGGCCACTGTCTCCTAAGGAGGCATGCCATGAGACTAGGGTTATCCGATACGGATGTTTGTAGGTACTGCGACGACCTACATGTCTCAGAGGATATAACTCATATACTCTGTGAATGTCAAGGAATTGCCAGGACAAGGCTTAAGCATCTTGGAAGATACTACTTCGATAACCTTGAAGAGGTGAGGTCCCTAAACCATAACAAGGATCTTTTCAGATTCTGTAGGGAGATTGATTGCTTGGGAGAATGGGTTTAGGTCTTCTGCCGTGAAGGTTCCCTAGGGATCGCGATGGACCCACTTTGGTGCCTAGTGTTTTATGATAACCTCATAACCCTACCTAACCTAACCTAACCTAACCTAAGTCCCTCAAGAAAAACAAAGCGGTGGGTATTGATGGCATCCCTGCCGAGCTATTTCAAGCGGCGCCAAATACATCGGCAGATTTGCTGCATCCGCTAATACGGAGAGCTTGGGATAGTGAACTATTTCCACAGGAGTGGAAAAGGGGGATGATCATTAAGCTTCCAAAGAAGGGTAACTTTGTGGAGTGCGGTAACTGGAGAGGTATATGTGTTCTTCCAGCTGTAGCCAAAATAATAGCTAGAATAGTTCTAGAACGAATTAAAGAATATTTAGATTCAACTCTCGATGTCGAACAGGCAGGCTTTCGTGCTGGATCCTCCTGCATCGACCACATAAACACCTTACGGATCATTATCGAACAATGCGTTGAGTATAGGTCTCCGCTACATTTACTGTTTATCGACTTCGAGAAGGCTTTCGACAGCTTGAATCGAGATGCTATCTTGTTGGCCTTGCGCAGGAGAGGCATTCCAGAAAAGTTAATAGCTATTATCAAGGCTACATATGAGGGCGGCAAGTGTCACGTCGTGCACAATGGTAAGGTGTCGGAGGACTTTGAAGTCCAAAGTGGAGTACGTCAAGGGTGCATACTGTCCCCACTATTGTTCTTGGTGGTTATCAGCGATGTACTCCGTGCAGCATTGACGGAAGCTAATTCTGGAATTCGTTGGACTATGACATCTTACCTTAAACACCTAGATTACGCTGACGATGTTTGTCTACTTTCACATCGGATAATGGATCTTCATTTGATGGCCCAAAATCTAGAAGCTGAGGCAAACAAAGTGGGGCTAAAAATAAACACAGCCAAAACAAAAGCCCTGAGCACTTCTTCTAACAACCGCGCTCAACTTAACGTTGTCGGAAAGCAAGTCGAGAAAGTTGATAACTTTCTATATTTAGGAAGTGTCGTCTCGGCTAATCGCGGTGGCACCGAACTGGATGTGTGCAGCAGAATCGGGAAGGCTAAAGCTGCGTTCGGAATGCTGTCCAAAATCTGGAGAAGCAATGTTATTAGCTTAAGAACCAAGCTACGACTGTTCCGCTCCAACGTAGAATCAGTGCTTTTTATGGGTGCAGTACTTGGAAGGTGGACACCATTAACACACGAAAGCTCCAAGTCTTCGTAAGCAAATGCTTAAGAATCATCTTGAGGATTTTTTGGCCGAACCGCATCTCCAACGAACAACTTTATCTGAGAACGGACCAAGAACCTATAAGCATTACTATACGAAGAAGAAAGTGGCAATGGATTGGACACACCCTACGGCGCGAAGACAACTCCATTGCGAAATACGCCATGCTGTGGAATCCGCTCACCCAGGCAGGCAGAATAGCGGGACGCCCTAGGCAAACGTGGCGCAGAACAGTTTAGGAGGAATCGAGCTCTTTAGGAATGAGTTGGAGGCAGCTCAAACGCGTTGCAGAACTCCGAACACGATGGCGCGCAGGCGTGGTTGCCGCCCTATGCCCCCCGAGGGGTTAAGGGATATAATGAAGTGTGAAACCACAACATTTGGAAGTCGATGATTTGGAAGGGCTGTAATGTACCTTATGTAGGCGAAGTGCATTTTCAGGGTAAACATATATGATGGAGGTAGGCCAGTTTCCAGAGGAATCATGTAGTTTGGCGTATTTTCAAGTAATCTGAAAATTTTCTTGATGAAGTATGGCAGTAGCTTCTCTACTTCTTCGTACTGCAAGATTCCTCAAACTTGCGCCGTATAACACATGATGGACTTCATAACAGCTTCAAAGAGTTTATATTTTGCACTTGTAGCAATATTCTTTTTACTCAGTATACTCCTCCAATTACAATTGATTGCTATCTTTGCATCCTTGAGTTTTTCTTGAAGATGCTTCCTGAATGACAGTTGCGGAGTAATAACCAGCCCGAGATATTTGTACTCTTTCACCTTTTCTAATTCTTCATTCTCCCAGGTCCATCTTTCATCATTTGCGTACCTTCCAGTGCCATTGCGAAATACCATTATTTTCGATTTGTTTGTGTTCACCTTGAGATTCCACAATCGACAGTACTGTTGTAGCCGGTTTATCATCATTTGCAACATGTTTAAAGTTTCCGCTAATATGACTATGTCATCGACATACAGGAGAAGTTTGATGGTGATTCCTTTGAACAGAATCCCTCTCGGCAGAAATTCCACGAGGTCATCCAGAAAGATCGAGAAAAGGAGTGGGCTTAAAAGGCAGCCCTGTTTTACTCCCATCTTTGACTGGAACCAGCTGGACAATTCTTCCCCATACCAAACTGCGGTCATGGCCTCGTTGTACAAACTTTGGATAACCTTCAGCATTTTAGTTGAAACACCTAAATTGCTCAGCTTGTAGAAAAAAGCGTTCCGGTCAATAGAGTCAAATGCCGCCTTGAAGTCAACAAAGAAGACTAATCATTTTTTTCCATTGTCAAGGTATGTCTGGGCAATGCTTGTTAGTGTGAATATATTGTCCACTGTCGAATAACCTTTCCTGAAACCTGCTTAATATCCGCTAAGTAAACTATTTCGTCGTATCCATTCTGTTAAGCGTTCTACGATTACGCCTGCGAAAATCTTCATCACGGAGTTCAGAAACGATATTCCCATATAGTTATTAGGATCGCTTGCGTCTTCTTTCTTGAACAGGGGAAATATTACGCTTTTTTGAAACTTATTGGTACTTGACCCCTGTTAAAAATGAAGTTGTATACTTCTGTAAGCTGCACCATGAACTGTTCCGTCGCGTACTTAAAGAATTCATAGGGTATGCGATTCTCCCCATGTGCTTTTTTAAGATTGCAACGTTAAGCAACTTTACTGACTTTTTGAAATGTGATCAAATGGTCCAAATCTGAATTTTCAACAAATGACATGGCTTATTGTATTTGGTTAGAACTGATGCTCGGGCTTAACAGATTCTAGAAGTGGACAGCTTGTGTATTTGCTTCAATTTGAATTCCTCTTGCGAATTTTGCGCAAGGACCGACTGTCTCTTATTTCGGCTAGTTTCCGAATTAGAACCTCCGAGTATGCTCTCTGTTTTTCTCTACATATGGATTTGTAAGCTTTGTTGGCCTCTTGATATAGTGTTTTTGCGGCATCTGTATTTGTGTTTCTGGTTAGATGCAGATACTCAAAAGATTTCTTTCTGGCCTCTTCGCACTCTACGTCATACCATGGCTCTTTGTTATTTCTCCTTCCCGTTGATTGTAAGTGTCTCGCCGCTTCAGTTATACAGTGCATAAGGATGTCTGATCCCCATTCAGAATTCACCTAACTCGTACTTACGGAGTTGAGTCTGAGGTTGAGGTTATCTTTGTATCTCTGCGCCCAGTTATCTCTCCACCTCAATTTCGGCAGTAACTGATTATCAGAAGTTGGGGAGGCAGGTTGAGTCTCTATAATCACCGTAGCAGTTAGTGGTAGGTGATCAGAATATGTTACCTCATGTACCTCTAGAACCCGATCTAGATCCAACCATTTTCCACGTACAAGACAGTAATCAATACAATACATGTACAATACTTTGTGCAGCATTGACGGAAGGTGACAATGGAATTCGATGGACAATGGCATCATACCTTACTGTATGAACTAGAAAGTGGCAGTGGATTGGACGACGCGACTACAACTCCATGCAGTAACACTGCAGAGGAACCAAGCTCTTTGGGAATGAGTCGCAGGTAGTTCAAACGTGTTCCAGAACTCCAAACAAGATGGCGCGCAGGTGTTGTTGAAGCTCTATGATCTCTCGAGAGGTGAAATTAATTAATAAGTATTCGTTAAGCGTTCGTTACAGGGACAAAGGATTCACATTGTCAGCATAGAATAACTGATATACTTTGGGGTCTGTCCCTTTACCTTCAAGCAGATAGTCAAAGACTGTAATAAAGACCGAAGGACTTAAGACGCTTCCTTTCTTTGATTTTAGAACTCTTCGGTTACTCCAGCAGGGAATCTTACTCTTCTCTTTGCTCCCTCGTACATTCTTTTTGCGTTGGAATGTGGGAATCTTTCAAAGACGAAACTGAGCCCGTACTCAGTAACAGTGTGGGATTTCCACCCACTAAACCCACCTCCCCTCTTAGCAGTGGTCCTCGCGGCACTGCCGTCAAGCATTTCATCGCGAGGGGGCCTTCAGCCTTACATACTCGGCTCGTTCGTGTTGGCAGACATCTGCGCCAGGTTTCGCTGTCGCTCCAGTCTTCGTTGTTCTTTAATGATGGTAGCCACAATTTTGCTCACTGCTTCCCAAGCTTCTTGGCTGTTTAGCATCTATCTGGTGATGTTCTCTGGTGTTAAGTTCACACCCAGTCTGCCAGCAAGTTACGTTCTTCGTGATATAGTCCACAATGGAGCATGATATATTCTGCCCCCTCGTACATATGTTACCTGTCGAATGCCTTTTCAAATTCAACTTGTACAATGTGCGACTCCTTTAGGGATGTTTTTCCATTATGATCCTTATACTTTGGATTGCATCGTTGATTGATTTATCCGCGACCATATTCCACAGCTCTCCTTGCATCACCAGTTTGAGAGATATTAAACGATCGCTGGACTTTGAAATGGTCACTATGTTGCCAAGTAGCTCCGCCGTAAGGACGATACCAATAAAGTTGTTACTCTGTTCGATTCCGTAGTAGAACATCTTACAAGCTTTTGGCCTAGCGTCCTCGATTTCCGGTATTTTGGCATTTCGCTTCTTGGACACACAAGGTATCCACCTGCCTTCTATGCATCATCGCCTAAAGCTTCTAACTTCGACCGGTCATACTTTCGAAGTTCCAATTCGCAATCCTTAAATTTCGTCCAAACTGACTCCTTATTTTGTCAGCCCCCTGAATACGTGTAGCTCTGACTCGAGCATATCTGCTAGGCCTAGGATCAGTACAGCCGTGGTAGTGTCTGGCGGGCCCATGCTTTCCTTTTTGGCAAGTATGGTATTTCCATAATGTTACAGTTTTTGCAACATTTTTCCGATGGTCTTTGACACGGGCATGCTCCTATTCAACTGTTGTTTGATAATTCTTTTATGACAACAACTCACGGACTCGCATGCATACTCGTGGGAGAACTTTTAGGTACTTTATGCGTCGCTTGGCTCACTTGGATGCTAACTCGCCAAGATTTGTGCATTTAGTTGACTTTTATGACAAGCGCTATTGGGGGGCGGTGCTGTCATATTCTCAACCGGTCCCTGCACGGGGCTTTCAATAAGTTCACATAAATAATAAAAATAAGATGAATAAGGGTTCCTCAGTTTCCCATTCAAACTTATGGAGTGGAACACGTGCTCTTTGCTTTATTCATGATAATCCTTCATGACGCTGATTCCAATTAATTGCCATCCTCCTAATGCGGAAGCTCCATTCCGATGCCCGAAAAGCGCACCTACAGTCTCAATAGTCTAGTACTAAAGGAATCAACTTCTAATTACTCATTGGTTTTCCCAAATGCTTCCGCATTTACACTGCCTCTACACCATTCACATGGCAGCCTACGCTGAATGAAGTGACACTCGTTATGAGATTCCTATACCGACTTCCACCACTCTCTCTCTTTCTCTCTCCCTCTCTGGGGATCAGTTCAGTTAACGTAACCACGTCACTAATAACACAAACCTTTGAGGCCTATGAATCCGCAAATAATTACCAAATCCTTTCGTATAGATACAACCAATTCGAAACAGGATTACGAACTGGCGGTACACAAATATCAAATCAGTTAGGGATCTAGTGGCTGGAGTCAATAGAGCAACAGCAGCAATGGCAGCATATCCTGTCAATGTTTTATACCCCTTAATTACTTTCTAGCGATATGTATGCAATTAGTAGAGAGTGTTACACAGGCATATATACAAAAACACATTTATACATCACCCCGTCTGGGAATATAAACGTCCAAATCAAGGACTCTCTAGCATGGCTTCAGGCAGTTTTTCACTAACTTGCGTTTGATGGTGGTGCGGTGGTTGATCCCATGACCTTGTTGTTGTTCAGTATAAACGTGTTTTCCGGCAAATCTCTTTAATGTTTCGGTTACACAAGTTAAGAGCTGTTTTTTTTTTGGGGACGGGAAAGATATAGGATATCGGAGGATTATGAAATCCTTTGAGGTAGAATATGGCCCGCGAGGGTTTGCGGTGTTGTAGAGCTCTGCTTTTGACGAGTCCCAAAGAGCATCAGAAACGAACACAAAAAAGAAAAATAAGCACTAAACTGGAAAGCCCGTGAGTAAAACCATACCGGGATATTAGGCACAGGGAGTAATTAGATTAATTGGTCCTTTGATGAAATTAATCACGTAGCTGATTAGAAAATGTTGGTTGCTTAAGGACGTGCACGTTGTGGCCGATTGAAAGGGTTCTGTGAAAGGGTTGCAAGGCATTAGTGCTGGACATGCGACGGATAAAATCAATTATCGGGTGATGCTAAATACTGATTTAATGCTATATGCGACGTGCGTAATTAACCGAGATAATCGCAAATCAGAAACTTACTGATACGAGAGTAGGTTCAGGAACATAGCGTACCTACAGGTGGCGAAATCATTTGAAAGAGATCAGAATGATTTTATCATACACGATATTATTCCGCAGGTAGTACACAGGCATCCACCCGATTGTCCCCCGGTGAGATAGTACCACATCTAGCTATAAGCTCCGTGAAGTAGTAGAGAATAGATGATGGAGATTTGCATTTTTGGTTTTGGCTGGTCGGCGGTCTCTGCTTGTTTTCTCTTCCGCCACAAAGAACAATGGCTAGCGTGTATTTGCACCATCGGTGCAATGAGGACTACACCTACAGCAAGATCCGAGCTCATCCTCAACCTGCTTTCGCTAGACATCTTTAGACAAGCATCGGCGGCTATTAGTGTCGTAAGGTTAAGTCAAACAGGTAGCTGGAGGCCAAATGCAATGGGTCATACTACGATCCTACAGAGATATGTACGCCATATCTAGACTTCACAAGACCATTTCTAAGCACGCATCCGAGCACGGAAGAATAGAAAAACGATAGAAAACCTAACGAGCGATCCATAGCTGTGTACACCGATGGATCCAAAATGGAAATAGGTGAAGGCACAGACATATTCTCTTAAACGCTTGGTATCTGCTTGTCAGTCAGGCTTCCGAATTACAGCAGCGTTTTCAAGGCGGAGGTCGTAACAGTGACAATAGCGCCATGACACTGCGATGAGGACAATACCACGTGAGGATATCATCTTTTTCATCGACAGCCAGGCAGCGATAAAGGCAATATCTGCTACAGAAGTGAAATCGAAGCTTGTGAAGTGTTGTAGAGAAGAGCTCAAGGTTCTTGGAACGCAGCACAAGGTAGAGCTCTGTTGGGTCCCTGGACATGAAGGCATACCAGGGAATGAGAAAGCAGATGAACTGGCTAGAAGAGGCCCAGCACTAAACTCAGACCAATCCGACGTCTCAATGTACATCCCGCCTTATACACTCAAACTCGAATCAAGGAACAAAGCTCTAACAGAGGCAAACATCAGATGGACCTCTCTAGATACTTGTATCACTGCGTATCACAGGAAGCTATAGCCACCATTCGACAGAACAAAAATCAATAGACCTACGCAGAGTGATAGAAAATCCCTTTTTATTCTCCTAGGAGTCATTACGTGGCATGCGATACCACATGCAAAAGTTACGCGTGACGAACGAAGACCATTGTGGAGGCTGTGGTGATGGGGAGGTTCAGGAGGACCCACTTACCTTGCCACTGTCCAGGCTTCTACCATCTAAGAAATAAGTTCCTTGGACAATACTTCTTTAAGGATTTAGAAGAATTGTCCAACAGACCGGTACACGACATCGCAAACTTCATTAAATCCTCTGGGTGGTTTGTATCTCGGGCACAGAAAGTATTAAATGTGTTCGACTAGGCTATATACATATTTTTTTACGAGGAAGGGATTCATTATATCTTCTTTCCCCCATGGGTATTACAATGGGTCTATATATTGACCTGAGTGTGGGGTAGAGGACCCCAACCTTACCTAACCTAACCTTGTTTGCTCGGTCAGGCTTGACTTGTCAGAGCAAGGAATCAATGAAGTCTAATGCTCTCCATGTTATATGGATAAAACTTGTACACCCGGTTGCACCAAGTTTGTGTACTACCTTTACCGGTCTCCAAATGATAACCACCCGACCAGATTATTCCAACACTTTTCCAATAAAGTTGAATGGATACAAATTCATAATCCAACGGCTCAAATCATTACAAATGGGAGACTTCAACGTCCACAACTGGCTAGTTGTGGCACACACGGTATTAGATCTCCTCCGTTCTATAGAGCCAGACAATTATGTCATAAAGATAGGTGCACCTTTAGGAAACTCGAACCATGCATTCTGTGGACATGGTCCAGTCTCCGTTAGGTTTCTGGATAAAACTAGGGATATGAGGAGATTTGGAAAATATTTTTCTCAATCTATCAGAATTGTTTGTTCTTTCTATATTGCTACAGAATAATCTCTACGATTCTCGCTGAGCTTCCCTTATCTCATTTTTGAAAACCTTGAGGCTGTTCTTATAGTTGTCCCAGTCTTCTGGAGATCGCGAAGACTTAGCCATATTGAACTGTTTCCTACTATCATTTCTGAGTTTTGCTATGTTAGTATTCCACCAAGGTGGTTTATTACCAAGGCTACACTTACGAGCTAACCTCTTCTACAACTTAGGCGAGCTAGCTAACGTTAGTATCAGCAGCCTTCAGCAGTTCATCCCAATGGTTCCAGAGGTAGTTCTCCCTGGGGATGATAGATCCATGTGGTACCACAATGGGCCTAGTCTGGCCTAAGTGATGTTGCATTCTGCAGTCTTGCACTCTAACCTAACCTAACGTCCAACCTTCAACCGCTGGCTCATCGAAGGCTGGTGCGAGAATTATGCCTATTCTACAGACACAGCCATGGCAGATGTTCAGAAGATCTCGACAGAACGGTTTTTAGAAATTTAACCTTTCAACGTCCTACCAGGCAGGCCACTAGGGCACGCAACTTTAATATTAACCTGGCAACCCTTAGAACATCATTCAATCAAAATTATTTTTGTTACAGGGCAAGCAATCTGTGGATCTCACCGCCAGGTGAAATATTTCCAGAAAACTATAATCTGCAACAATTTAGACGCAGAATCAACGGACATCTGCACGCATTTCGGGGCGCTGGCACAGGTTCGTCTTTCCTCAGAGAAGTTTATAAATACAAAAAACAAGTGTAAATTTTGCTCTGTTATCCTTGACATCCATTACAAACACTATCACTTGCAGCTGATGCGTTGTAATTAGAAAGCAAACTCATCAAAAGTATACTTGTACTCGTAATGCCCATCGCAACATTTCGCTTAATTATGTTAGATGCATTCGGTATCTCTAACTGTCTCTGCATCTCCCGGTTTACTCCTAATTAAATGTCACTACTGAAAATAAATGTTCACATTCATCGTTATCTGTGTGCTCTCTGTAGAAGTGGTAGTACCTGGGTACCAGCTGCTGTTGATGCTACTACTGATGATGATGATGATGAATTCCCCAAGTCAGATGTAGTGTACCCCTTGGGGGTGTACACGAAATGCACCTACTCTTGTCTGCCGGCCTGCCTATACAGTCTAGTTCCGAGTATTGGACACATGTTCAAGTGGCTTAATGCTGTGGGATTATGAAGTAATTTAAGTTCAAGCTTATGACATGCTTGGCACCCATGAAGGGTATTTAGGTGGTAACTAAATTAATGCTGTCTACTTGGAAAATGGCATACATCGGATGATAAACTTCGTGTGTCCTCAAATTGGGTCACGAATCCTTGAAGTTTGGTGCTTTAATAACTTTCTGTGGTGGCGTTTAAGAATTAATTATTTCACCTTTGCAGTGAGTCCTTAGAATATATATTGGAGCTAAAAGTGGGTAATGGACATGCTTGTCCATTCTGTTACATTTTTATCGTACAAATGAGTGATTCGGCCGATTTTTGAAGACCTATGCAGCCGAGGAGTATTTTGAGCATTAGCTTAAACTTTAACTAGTCTGCAGCAATATTTGAGCGCAAATCAACCAAGCAATTTTTTTATGCGCTGAAACATGCTTACTTAGGTGGCGCCACAGTACAAAAAAAAAAGATCGCTCGTATAAGAGTTGGGTGGGTTTTCTGCAGAGTTCGCCGAAGAGTAGTGGTCCCGCGCTGCTACAGATGTTTCGGCTATGGCCACCAGCAAGCTAATTGTAAGGGGCCCGACAGAAAGAACTAGGGAATATGCTTCAAGTGCGGAGTACAGGGCCACAAAAAATCCGATTGCAAAGCTATCGGATTGCAAAGCAGCGAAGTGCTGCTTATGTGTGGAACTGAAGCTCGGGCCAGCACTGCTAGCTCATTTACCAGGGTCGGGAAACTGCCAGGTGTTTAGAGAGTCACTTGAAAAGGCGAAGAGAAGCAGCGCACCATGATGAAAAACATGCAAGCCAATCTCCATAGAAGTCGCACGGCTGACAACTTACTCTCACAACTAAGACTCCATCTTAAAGTGGATGTGGTGGCCATAAGTGAGCAGTATAAAAACAAGGACGGGCCTAGCTGGTTCTCGAATACACTCGGCACAGGTGTAATATGGATACCGGACGCAAAGACGACCCGCATAAAAACCTACGGCGCAGCTAGTGGCTTTGTTTGGGTGAAATGCCTATGGATCACGATATTTAGCTGTTATTTTACGCCGAACGAGAGTATCAGTAATTTTCGAGCAAAGCTAGACCGCTTAGAGGACACCGTGAGAGATATTGAGGGCGGGGTCTTGGTTGCCGGCGATTTTAACGCCAAGGCATTAGATTTGCGAATGCCTAGCATAGACTCACAAGGTAAGCAGATACTTGAGATGGCTGCCAAACTGGGGCTCTACGTGTTGAACGATGGAAATACACACACCTTCAGGCGTCCCGGATATACCGAAAAAATACCGGATGTTATTTTCGCGTCAGAAGAGCTACTAGCAACGGTGGAAAACTGGAGAGTCATCGAGGAGAACACCAGGAGCGGCCACCAGTATATCGTCTTCGAGCTGCAGAGGGCCCGACGCTTCTAACGGAAACAAGAGGCGAGCATCGAGGTGAAAAGTCAGTCGGTTAAATGAAGAGGTTCTCACGGCCACGCTAGAGGAAGGCAAGGATACCATCCTAGAAATGACGGGGACAGCTGAAATAAAAGCTCAAGTGACGATGCAACTCTTACACCGCGCATGCGATGCGTCGATGACTCGAGTTATAAACTCAATTGGAGGGCGAAAGCCATTGTACTGGTGGACGGAGGAGATCGCTGAACTTAGGAGAATATGCCTACACCACAGACGCAAGGTCACCAAGGAAAGGCGAAGACACGCTGAAATCACGGAAGGCGCACTCGCGGAATACAAAACCGCAAGATCTGAGCTCAAGAGGGCCATCAATTCGAGCAAGAAACAAAAGTGGGAGGACCTTCGCCGGGAGATAAACAGCGGCCCCTGGAGACTCGGCTATAGGGTTGTCATGAAAAAATTAGGAGCGCACGCGCCCTGCCCCACGATGATCGCGGAGCTAATGAAGAATATAGTGGACATACTCTTCCCGGCTCACCCTGTTAGGCCTGTGGAGATCTCTGCTGCGCAATAACAAGACATCCCATTGTTCAGGGAAGAAGAGCTGATTCTAGCAGCTAAATCTCTTCAGAACAATAAGGCCCCTGCCACCGACGGCATACCAGCGGAAGTGTTGAAAACGGTTGCCCAAACTTGCCTACAGATACTGCGATGTAAGTATAGCGGCTGTCTAAAGGAAGGAATCTCCTTCAAGAAGTGGAAGGTACAACGCTTGGCGCTCATAAGCAAGGGAAAAGGAGACCCGGATTCCCCATCAGCATACAGACCTCTGTGCATGCTGGGCACGGCAGGAAAACTCCTTAAGAAGATACTAAAGCCTTGAATCACAGCAGCAATCCAAAGAGCAGGGGGCCTATCCGAACGACAACACGGATTCAGAAAAGGCCACTCCACGTTAGGAGCAATTCAGGAAGTAGTCAAAACCACTCACATCGCCCAAAGGGGAAATCACTACTCAAGGCGAATCGTCGTGCTGGCAGCCCTGGATGTGAGGAATGCCTTCAATTCGGTCAGATGGGGAGATATGTTAAATGCGCTCGAGAACATCTTTAGGATACCGCAATATCTCTTGAAAATTGTGAAGGACTATCTCAAAGACAGGGAACTTCTGTACGACACCGTGGAGGGTATTCACAGAAAGGAAATCACTGCTGGAGCAGCACAGGGCTCAATCCTTGGACCTGATCTGTGGAATATCTCATATGATGGAATCCTTCGTATGGAGATGCCCAATGATACCTTCTTAGTCGGGTACGCAGATGACATCGGTGCAGTGATTACCGCAAGGGACATCGAAGAGGATCAGCTGAAACTAAACCGGGTAATGAGACGAGTACCCGTCTGGATGGAACCCCATGGCCTTAGTCTTGCCGCGGAAAAAACAGAGATAGTCCTTCTGACTAGGAGATAGATCCCGACCATTGCTGAGTTCCGAGTAGGCCCAGAAGTGATAATCAGCAAACCGGCAGTAAAGTATCTAGGAATCGCCCTGGACTCTAAACTCTCTTTCTGGCAACAGATTAAGTCCGCATCTGTACGAGGTGTGAAGGTCACGTCATCACTGAGTAAGATTATGGCAAATATCAGAGGCCCAACAATGAGTAGGCGACGACTCCTCATGTCCATCACCCACGCCATTCTTCTGTATTGGTGTGAGATCTGGGCAGATGGACTTAGACAGGAAAAGTACAGAAAGCAAATTGCCGCAGTACAAAGGCGAGGAGCCCTCCGAGTCCGGGAGTGACCCCCATCGACCTCCTAGCGACAGAGAGGAAGTACGCCCACTACAAGAAGGCGGAAGTGGAAGCAGAATTGGCAATCGCGGAAGCGAAGGAGCTTACCAAGCAGGCTTTGCAAAGAAGGCGGAGCGCTGAAACGAGAGGGAGGTGGACAGCGAAGCTGATTACAGACGTCACGGCTTGGAAAGGGCGGGAACACGGCGAAGTGAACTACTTTGTCACTTAATTCCTAACCGGACATGGGTATTTCAACCCATACCTCCACAAGATGGGTAAAGTAGAGAGCGCATCCTGCCAATATAGAGACTCAGCGCAAGACGACGCTTTCCGTCCGTAGCAGATGGGCAGATCAGAGGAGTAGACTGGAGTCGGAAATAGGTGATTTTTCCCCGGAAAATGTTATAAGCAAGATGACTTCGAGTACTGACGCGTGCAATAGAATATCTTCCTTCATCGAGACGGTACTCAGATTCAAAAAGAGAGAGGAAGACGCCAACATTCCCTCGCAAATTGCATAAAGCAGATAAAAGCCTTACCGGCAAGAATGTATGAACCTGCACCAGGAGATGAATATGAAAAAACCGCCCCCCCAGAGGGGAAAGAAAACGACACCACTCTGAAGTAATGCGATAAGCGGTTCCGGAGTGGACGGTGTCAAGTAGAAAGAAGGGGTTAAAGGTGGTTTTTTAGTGAGTAGTGAGTCTCCCACTACTAGAAACAGAGCGGGACTGTTTCCCGTGCGCATTAGCGTTTTTCCACTTCCCCCTAGGTAAAAAAAAAAAACAGTCCAGGGTGGACCTGCGCCTCAACCAAATTAGTTGAGGTCCCTCTCTACTTATTTGCCCCACCTGGTACGAAGTTGTCCTCTGCTGCGCCGTCCATCCAGGATGGATTCGAAGACTTTCCGGGATCCATCCGCTTTGCATGACCTAACCCATATTAGTCGCTGCATGTGAACTTCTCTGGCTAAGTCGCTGTCTTTGTATAGGCCATATAGTTCGGCATTGTACCTTCTCTTCCACTCGCCGTCTATGCGGGCGGGACCAAAGATCACTCGAAAAACTTTTTTCTCAAAGTAACCAAGGGCATCCTCATCCGATTTTGACAAAGCCCATGGTTCTGCGCCATACAATAGGACTGGTATGATTAGTGTCTTATACAGAGCTACCTTAGTAGTTCGAGATAGGGCTTTATTACTCAATTACCTTCTTAGCCCATGGAAACAGTCATTTTTCGTTTGATCTCCCCACTGATATTATTTGTGGAGCTCACTATAGAGCCTATGTAGACAAAGTCTTTTACTACCTCCAAATTTTATCTACCTATTGTGACGTTCTGTCCAAGACGCCGATGGTGGGGGTCCTTTCTTGAAGACAGCATATATTTTGTTTTGTTTTCATTGACCCTAAGCCCATCTTTGCAACCTCTGTCTGACCCGCGAACGCCTCACTGACGGTCCGCTGAGTTCTTCCGATTATTTCAATGTCATCGGCGTAAGCGAGCAATTTTGCAGACTTGTAAAAGATTGTACATTCGGTGGTGGCTTGTGAGTTCCGTACAATTCTTTCAAGGATTATGTTAAACAGATCGCATGACAGCGCCTCACCTTGTCTAAGATCTTTCCTGACATCGAACGGTTCGGTGATGTTCTTACCGACTTTGATGGAGCCATCGTACTTCTGCACAAATGGACGAGCTTGGCAGGGCTGCCAAGACTAGACATCGCTCTGTATAACTCGTCCCTATACACGCTATAAGAAAAGCTCTGAAATCGATGGGTTTTTTCGAAGATATCTGGTCAATGGTGGGATTCCCGGTCTGAAACTGCGCTGATAAGGACCTATGCGGTTGTTAACGATCGCTTTTAGGGGTTCACAAAATACGGCACCCAGGATTTTATAAACGTTGTTGAAAAGACTTATACCTTTGTAGTTGGCGCAGTTCAGAGGGTCGCCTTTGATCAGGATCAGGCAAACGATGCTGAGATTCCATTCATCGGGCATACTTTCGTACGACCAGATGAGCTGGTGCATGCTCCTTAGAAACTCATCTCCTCCTGCATTGAAAGTCGGCAAGACCGTAAGCTCCAGCAACTTTGTTGGATTTAAGCTTAGATATCGTTATCCACACTTCGTTCTGATCGGGTTGACGGGAATCTTGACTACCATCGTCATTGTTGAATTCCTCATTCCGCTGTCAGGAATATTGGCCATCGTCGCCGTTTAGCAGTCTGCAGAAGTGTTCCTTCTTATATCCTTAGTATCAACTGCGATTCTACTACTATATAACCATTTTCCTTCCTTCATGTAATGTACTTGGTTGGTTGGTTAGGATCGTCCCTCGATGAGGAGACCCAAAATAGGCCCATTGTTCTGCCGATGTGTAAGGTGGGTCACCCTCTTACTCTAGAAACTGTTTGCTTCGTTGTATGCAGGAGTTGATTTTAGCCATGCAGGCGTTTCCGAGATCATTTAGATCGTTGAAAAATTATTCACCCAAGGTGGCCTTCCTAATGTTGGAGAGCGTAGGACAAGAGCATAGCAGGTGACTGATTGTCTCTTCTTCCTCTTCGTCCTACAGTTTCAGAAGTCATTATAGGGGATGTCCTCCTATGGCGCAGTGTCCGTTGCGAACGTTTGTTATTGTAGAGAGGCTTTCTCTGTTGTGTTTCAGGAATGGAATGCGATGGACCTAGATTTGTCCAATGTTGGCCAAAGTTGTGTGGCAGTATTGCATTGGCCTAGATGTTGCCATCTGTGGTTGGTCACCTTCTCCGTGTTGGCCTGGATAAGGTACTTAACATAAGACGTTGGCGCTTTGATCTCGGTAATGCTTATGCAATTTGTACCAGAGGAGCCTTGTCGAGCCAGCTCGTCAGCTGTACAATTCCCCAGTATGTCACAATGACCTGCTACCCAGCAGAGGGTGAGGTTCTACTGTCCAACTATATATCTCGTTATGAGATACGCGGCAGTCTTTCACTGCCTTAGATCTCGTAGCGCTAGATGCAAAGAATTTGTGGGTCGTCTGTGGGTCTACGTCTTTAGGCGCAGATTCTGTCGCAACTACGGACTGGCCCTCAGTTTAGTTCGGTAAACCAGATCGTCGGATGCGGAAAGCCGATTTAGTCTCGCGAATCAGAGACATTTTCTCGAGGTGAGAGAGCTTGGAAAGAGATGGTGGAGCGCTGTTCATTTCGTCCGACAGCAACGAGCACTCGCTAACGCAATCGTCAATGCAGAGGTTTGCAGATGCTCTTCTACACGTGTAGCGCTTTTAGAGCTCCTGGCGATGCTACCTGTTTCCGGATTTTTTTCTGTTGAGGCCTGGCCTCAAGGTCTAGTTTCTTTTTGAAAGATTTTAAATTTTGATCCCATGATTAGCTAGGGAAGGGCTGGTCCATCTGAACAGAGCTCCGCATTATGCAAATAAGGCAGTTGATACCAGAGCGTGCCCGCTGTCCCTGGATACACCGTTTGTGACTGAGTTATTTTCGTTAGTTCTGGGCCCTCAGGACACCCTTATCCCGCCCAGGGAAAAAAATGCGGCGATGGGGGGATGGGTGGGGGGACTAGGTGGGATGATTATCTTTTTACGTTTACTTCGAACTTCTTCAAGTGAATCGCTCATCGTTACGGCGGTACCGTTGGGACGTGGTACGTCTCCGATTCCAAGCGCTCGGAGCTCTAGTTTAAGCCTACTGCTTTATGGCCAGCTATTCCCTGCATTGCCATACGCTGATTTATGATGAAACCCCTGCCAGATTGCATTAGGCATTTTGGAGCAAAAGAACGTTGCGATTTGGAATTTTGTGAGAGAGTCATCCAGAAGTTCAAGATTTTGAACTACAATAGCTGAACCTTTACAGTGGCAGTGGGTGATCTGTGAGAGTTATCGCCAATTAGGGCGGTGTTTGGAAGAGTTCCTTGAAATCATTGAAATTACAGTCGTTGAAACTGTTATCCTAAGAACTGATCAACGTTGTAATGCGGTGTATGTTGATTGTTAATTTGGTGTTCGTCAGAGCTGTGATTGTCGAATCAATGTTCATTAGACTTCTGATCTGCCTTATACGGTCATCCGATTTTTAGTTATGATATATGCATGTACAATACATTATGTGATTTGAATTTTCGAAATGTGATCTTCCGGGCCAACAAATATTGTCTTCTATCGGTCAGAGTACAACCTTTAAAAGACAAATTCACTATCTGATGTAGCTTTGTTGTTTAATCCCATTTCATGTCTTCCAGTCTTGACCTCGGTACCTCGGTATGCGCCCCCAAGCTCCCTAGAGATTGACCTGACTGGCAGTAAGTACATATGTTAATGGCCTAAATTACTATATTTCTTGTCTAAAACTACGATTATTCGTACAGTTCACAGATTTGACTATAAAGAGATATGCTACGCAGACTTTGGTATAGGGAATCTGAGAAATTCCTCGAAACTGACACATTTATCACTGTCAGCTACGTCATGCGTGTGTACTTGCTTTTCCCCAATACATTTCGCGAAAAACAAAACCACAAACTCGCAGAATCAATCCTCTCATAGGAATCACCACCCCCTATCGTCTTCCACTTCCGATTTGCCGAATCTGTGTCGCAAATAATTGTAACCGAATTCTAGGACATATTCGGAAACATTCATATCCACATCCTGCTTACCAGACAATTCCCAAACGGCAACGATTAATCATTTCTCGGGGTTTTTCTGGTTTTAATAAAAGGAATGTCATTCCACTCATACCCGAACTCTGGACGCATCCGCCATCGGTTTGATATACGCCTCCGACCGCCAAATGGCAAATATTTCGCAATAAATAATGAAATCCATGTCCATGTCTCGCTTTTGTTTCGTATCGCTGCGTCGCGCCGATTGCTAACGAGTGGCTTTTGGGGCCATCATGTGGCAAAGGAATATCCCCGTTTCTAGGATCACGATGTGTATGGACTCGTATGTGTCTCGTATAATGTGGAAATTGCTTTCCGTCGTCAATGATCCGGGGAATCATTAGTTATGTTCAAGTGTAAACATGTTTACAATATTTGCAAATTCCAACACACAATTGGACGTATCGCATTCCAAAAGGAGCCTCCAAAACTAGGCTCTGCTAAAAAGAATTCAAAGAATGGACTATTTACATGCATAGGATGTCATACATACATACATGCATACATGCAAACATACATACATATATGGGGGAGAGATAACTCAGCAGCGCCGACGATGTTCATTAATGATATCCTTTTGTAGGATCATCAATCTTCGTAAAAATTAGGTTAACCGCTTTTGTTGTCAACATTAATTTAGTGCGGATACAATGAAATTGGGTATTGAATAGTAGTTGGTTGACAGATGTTTTTGTCGGGCGCTTCATAAGTTTTGTGCGAGGCTTTGTGCGAGGCTAGGTAGAAGGTTAGGCATAGTTGCCCTTGAAGAAATGTACGTTTCCTTGTAAAATAGAAAAGACCTGACCTTCTCAATACCATGACTGTTTGAAGTCATTTTTCAGGGCTAAATACAATATAATTTAACTGAGCGAAAGTTGCAGTAAGTTATACAGAGGTTATGGTTTTTTTTAAATCTTTACTGTACAGACAACATTTACTGCATCGTCCCTCGGGAATGTATTTTAAGACTTTTCAAGTCGAGGCGTTGATGTCCATCTGCTCTACATGCCTTAGCCATCTCAGTCGCTATATGCGTATTCTTCTGGCTCGATATCTCGATACTTCCGTACAGCCCACACAGTTTTTCATTATATCTTCCCCTTCACTCTTCGTCTATGTAGACGGGACCTTTCTCTCAAAGTAACCAAGGGTATCTACATCCGGTTTTGACGGACTCCATGCTTCTGCGCCATATAGCAGGACTGGGATGATTATGGTTTTGTACAGGGCTACCTTAGTCGTTCCAGAGAACGACTCTCAGCTGCCTTTTTGGCCCAAAGAAACAGCGGATGGCAGTATTGATTCTTCGTTTGCTATCCGTGCTCGAGCAATGACGAGTTTATAGCGGAGCCTAGGCAGATAAAATCCTTAACTAACTCGAAGTTGTTACTGGCTATCGTGACATTCTGCCGATGTTGCTTGTTCTTTCTTGTTGACAGTACGTACCTCGTTCACAGTTAAACCCAATTTTGCTACTTTTGCTTCAATGCTCACGAATGCACCATTGACTTCATGTTATCTCATCCCAATTGTGTCAATGTCATCCGCGTACGCGAGTAACTGTACAGACTTTTGAAATATTGTGCACAATACTTTCAAGTGCGATGTTGAAGAAAGCGTATGACAGAGCGCCTCTTTGTCTCTGGTAGAGATGTTCGTTAGAGATACGATTGGGCCAGAAAATCCTGAAGATATTGCGCAGGCACCTATTAACGAATGATGGCAGCTTTCTGGTGATAGTAGTGGTCACTCTCCACGTGCTGCATCCATATAACAGCACGGATTCAACATTGAACCGGAACAGTCTTATCTTGGTGTTCAAACTGTTTGCATTACTTCGCCATATTTTGGACAACATCCCGAACCCGGACTTTGCTTTGGCGATCCTGTTAGCTATATCCAGTTCGGTCCCACCATCGGTCAAGACAATACTCCCAAGATATTGGAAATCATCTACTCTCTCTACCGGTTGTCCAGCAATGCATATTTGAGCCGATGAGTTTGTTCCAAGGCTGACAATTTTAGTTTTTGCCGTATTAATTTTCAGCCCGACGTCCCCTGCCTTCCTCTCCACATCTGCTGTCATTTGGTGGAGGTGCATAATTCTATGGGAGAGTAAGCATACATCGTCAGCGTAGTCAAGATGTTTCAGTTGAGATGTAAGAGTCCATCGAATTCCTCCGTTTCCCGTCGACAAAGCTGCACGAAGCACATCGCTAATCACCAATAGGAATGGTATTGGTGAAAGGATATAGCCTTGTCTTACCCCACTTTGGATCTCAAATTCCTCAGACATCCTTCCTCTGTGCAGAACGTGACATTTGGAGCCTTCATATGTAGCTTTGATAATAGCAATTAGTTTATGGAGAATACCTCTCCCGCTTAAGGCACGCTAAATAAACTACCTGTTAACACTATCGAACACTTTCTCAAAATCGATGAACAGCAGGTGGAGTGGCGATCGATATTCAACACACTGTTCGATGATAATCCGCAGGGTGTTGATGTGGTCGACACAGGAGGATGCAGAGCGGAAATCTGCTTGTTCGGTATCGAGTGTGTGAGGGTATCTTTCTTCAAAGGCTGAGGTGGGCTCGCCGGCCCCAGGGTTAACCCAAAGGAACACCCTAGACTTTGGGAAAGAGGTACTTTATTTATAATTAGAATGGTTCGATACAATATTGTTTCGTTAACAATGAAAAGGGTTTCTTAGCTAACAATATATGAATAACTTAAGCTAATGTTGGTCGTCCTGCGGCTGGTGCTGGTACGGGCCGGGGTTATGCGTCCGGTTGTCTGGCTCGGTTCGGTACGTCGGCGGGCAGGAGTTTCAGTCTGCACTTCGGGCAGGCTTCGGAGGTCGCAGTCCGCACTTAGGGCAGGCTTGCGATGACCCAGTCCGCACTTAGGGCAGGCTTAGGAAGGATCCAGTCCGCACTTAGGGCAGGCTTGGAATGTAGCCGTCCGCACTTAGGGCAGGCGTGCTGTGACCCAGTCCGCACTTAGGGCAGGCTTGGGAAGGATCCAGTCCGCACTTAGGGCAGGCTTGGGAAGGATCCAGTCCGCACTTAGGGCAGGCTTGGAATGTAGCCGTCCGCACTTAGGGCAGGCGTTCTGTGACCCAGTCTGCACTTAGGGCAGGCTTGGGAAGGATCCAGTCCGCACTTAGGGCAGGCTTGGAAAGTAGCCGTCCGCACTTAGGGCAGGCGTGCTGTGACCCAGTCCGCACTTAGGGCAGGCTTGGGAAGGATCCAGTCCGCACTTAGGGCAGGCTTGGAATGCAGCCGTCCGCACTTAGGGCAGGCGTGCTGTGACCCAGTCCGCACTTAGGGCAGGCTTAGGAAGGATCCAGTCCGCACTTAGGGCAGGCTTGGAATGTAGCCGTCCGCACTTAGGGCAGGCGTGCTGTGACCCAGTCCGCACTTAGGGCAGGCTTGGGAAGGATCCAGTCCGCACTTAGGGCAGACTTGGAATGTAGCCGTCCGCACTTAGGGCAGGCGTGCTGTAGCTCGACAAAGGGCGGCAAATCCGCTGTAATTTACTTAATTTGTTTCCCTCAGAAGGGGAGAAACCTATCGGACGGGCCGGCTATGGCTAGTAGCAGACCCGTGGATTATTGCCCTATCACCGAGGTGAAGGCAGAAAAAAATTGTGAAAAGTCGTAAGACCAATTCCGAGAGGTTGTCAAGAGCACACGAGATTGGTACTTTCACCACTTGAGCAGACTCTCCCGACTGACTCTCATCCACACTCCTTTATGGAAAAGTCCTGCAAGACGAGAATGTGAATTTTGAGCCCATGTAAAATTTCCTCCACATTCTCGTCTGCGACCTTTGTATTTACATTTTCTCCTCTTGTTTGATAGGAGATTCGGAGAATATTCTCCGTTTCCGTTTCCTCCGACAGAAGATTTGGAGAATACTCGCTGTTTCGCTACCTGCCAACAGATGGCGGCCTCCGCATTAGGTGGTTAGTGAGGTGTGCGTGGAGTGTGGATGATCGCTTCTGGGGTGGTGGATTATGTCACTTCGTTACAAGTGTGTCTTCGAGACGTTATTTGATTCGCTCCAGGATTATTTTAGTTATTTTCCTAGCTACAGCAGGCAGCACGCAGATACCCCTCCAGTTTCCGCACTCCATTAAATTTCCTTTCTTAGGAAGCTTGACGATCATTCCCTTTTCCACTCGTCAGGAAAGCTCTCAGCTTCCCAAGCTCTTTCTATAAGTGGATGCAGAAGCTCAGCCGATGCTGTTGGCGCTGGTCGTAAGAACTCTGCTGGAATATCGTCAAGTTCTACCGCCTTGTTGGTTTTGAGTGCTTTGATCGCAGTAGTAATCTCATCAATACTGGGAGTCGTGGTGCGTATTCGGGCATTCCTCACATCGGGCACTTCAGTCTGATTTGGGAGCATGTCGCTAGCGAATACACGTTTCAAATCCATAGTAAAATGCTCCTTCCATATCTTGAGCTTGTCCTCATTCGAAATGAGCAAGGAACCGTCTAGGTTTTCCACTGGGTGTTGGCTGGAGCCGCGACCACCTGTCAGCTCTTTGGTGATTCTGTAGATGGTCCTGCTGACATACCTCCGTGCAGCTTCTTCTGCTTCCAAAGCCAGAGCGTTGAAGTAGTTGCGCTTGTCATGTCACGTGCTACGCTGAACTTCTCTCATCTTCATGCGATATAGGGACTCTAGCTCGCTTCTCCCTGCTGCTGGAGTAGCTTCAACGCGAGCTTTCACCTGTTTTCGCTCGTCAATCCGTCTCCAGGTATCCTCGGAAAGCCACACCCTATGTCTTTCCTGCGATCGACCGCCAATTCTTTCAGCACCAATGTTCTTTGATGATTGCTGGCAATGAGCTGTTGATTGCTTTCACACCTTGCGAAAGGTGCTCCCTTAATTGTTGGCGCACTGAGGGAGCACTAAGTCTATCGATGTTGAACCTGGGCATTCTTGTGTAGTCGTGGGATCTTCGAACTGCACCAGTGCGTAGTTGGAGAGTAGCTATCATAATGGTGATCTCGTACTATCCCCAAATCTGCCCCACGTCTATTTCGGGCATCCAGGGGACTACTGCCAATGCGGGGGCTGATGGCAAAATGGTCAAATTGATTTGAGATTGCTTGTCTGTCGTTGGACTCTTAACGCCTTATTAATCAAAAAAAAAAAAAACTCCGATAAGCAAGAGTTATTCTTCGCTTAATTTCTGCGCTGGTATCATTGTCAGAATTAGTAGCAGTGGCAAGGTAGACAAAGCCCTTACTGCCTTGAGGTTGTAGCTGCCCACGGTGACGTTCTGTCCAATTCATCAGGGTTGACTGTTGACATCATGTGCTTGGTTTTGCCCTTGTCTACAGCTAAACTCATTTTTGCTAATTCTGCTTCAATGCTTGCAAACGTACCGGTGACAGCCAACTGGGTTCTTCCTTTCGGTGTGATGAATTGAACGATGCGCAAAACTGTACCTAGGTCGTACTTAAATCCCGAACGATAGCATTAACGTGCCATTAATTTACAGATTTGATGACCTCAGCGAAGTTTTTCTTACAAACTTAGGTTACCTTCCATCGATTCCAAAGTTGTGTCGAAAATATCATTAAAAGAGCCTTGAAACATAAGATAGATGAGGATTTTAGTCGATTACCACACAGATACTACAATGAAGCCCATCTTACATGTTGTGTGCATACAGTGATTGAGCTACCATCCCTGTTGACCTCCGACCTTCTTCACAGCTCTACCCATTAAAACCTTATTAAACACATTCACCCGCACACTAATAGCTTCCTCCACCTTCCGAAACTTTACAATAAAATTTAATTTAACCACCACTAGAGAAGCGCACTTCATCCATCAATTTCCTATGCTTACACGTATATTACCTCAAACATTGACCCGTCTTCATAAAAACCTTCATCATTTTATATTCCTTCATTCGCCGCCGCTGGGTCAAATATAAAGGAGCTGACTCTGCGCTATAATGGCTTGATTGTCCCCACCATCGGTCGTCGTCGTCGTCGTCGTCGTCGCCGTCACTTTTCGGTTTTATTCATAGAACTTCATTAATAAAGCGAAGAGTGAATGCAAACTTTGTTACACGAGAAGATGGTCAGGAAAAATCCACCTGAACAAGGGCGGGACGACAGGGTAAAATGGGGGAAAAAAAAGGCAAAAACAACACTTACGTCCCTTAACTTCAGGTAATAAATTTAAGGGTTTTCTTTTTTTTTAACTTTTTGTGGGCGTCATATTTCATTGAGTCACCCACCGCGGGTTCTCTGATCCAAAGAGGGCGATCAGAGCAAAGAAAAGGTTTTACTACATTCACCGACATTTAAATCCAGGTTTTCGAGTTGCAAACGACAACAGAAACAACTTAGCCAAACTACTTTTATTTTCGTTAGAGGTACGTGTATTCAAAAAATTGCTTCTGGAGTGTATTTTCTATTTTCTGGGCAAAGAATGGTCTGGTGAAATGCGGAGAAAGCCATGGAATGAAGGTGGCGAGTAAAAATTTACGCGGCATGCTAAGGAAAAGTTTTTTAATTGAAAACTTTGCACGGCTTTGGCGGTGGCCATAGTAACGACGGTATCCACTTAAAGAGTTGTATATGCTCCATGAAGCTTCAAAGAGGTGAGTTCATTTATGCATTTTACTTTCGCGCAGCCATAAACATGATGTTGTAATATTTTTGGATGGAAAGTTTGTAGACACACCCATCTGTGACGGATGATAATGTCCCATTACAATACAACTGCAATGCTGCTTATGGCCATTTTAACAATCTGTAGCTCGCCTTGCTTCGCCCGCATTTTATCACTTCAATTTTTGAGACATTTTTCCATGATATGCGCTAACCTTATAGATAGATATATGTTGTTGCAGACTTTTTTGCAGAATTATTTAGGAGGAACAATATTGTCATACATCGTTCTCACATATCACCAACAGTTTACGCAGTTTAAGATTACCTCATCGACGATGTTTTTTTTCCGATATCACCGATATTCACAGTCATAGGCCAGTTAATTTACTTATCTTAACCTTCCTCGTGAATCAGTCTATCTAATCGTGAAGGCCGGCACAAAATCTATTCAGTAGTTACGGAGAAAACAGACAGATGTGGCGGGGGACTTTGTTTATGTAGTGATGACGATGACGTTTTTCTTGCTACCGAAAGCGGTGACAAACACTCCAGTGACTCCGACAGTTGTGCCACTTCTATTGGCTTGTTATGCGTTTCGGTCCTTGCTATAGTAGATTCAAGGAAAACCTGATCACAAATGATCTAGTAGTCTTCTAATTCTAGCGCTCAAATGCAACCAGTAGGGGATATGTGTCAATATAAGAAACTCTAAACGATAGAATTTATAGAAGGTACATTCAATAGCAAAAGATCAGTTGGCTTTCGGCTTGGGATGTATAACACATCATCACCATATTTGGTCGTAGTGAGGTAGATTAACTTGAGTTTCTAGAGGTAATCTCTTACAGATCTTTCTTCTCGATCATCTTTCAAAAGAAGTTTTCTTTTTAAGTCCTCTCCGACTGGATAGAATATGGTATATGCTGAAGTCGAGACACATCAACACAGAGCTGGGTGATAGCCAAGTAAATGCACTGGCCTCTAGGGAAACCCCGCAAGGAGGTGTCTTATCTACTCTACTATGGACTCTAGCCGCAAGCGAGATGCTATTGAAATTAGGACTTAGCGGAGTTAAAGTTGCTGCATATGCAGATGACTCCATCCTACTAATGTCCGACAAATTCCTTGATACAATTACTGAACTTTTACAATCGACCCAAAATACCCTCCATAACTGGGCGAAAAGATGTGGACTGAACGTCAAACCACCGAAAACAGGGGTAGTCCTCTTCACCAACAAAAGAAAAATCCCAGCTTGTGGACCCCTGCGAGTCGATGGCACTCGGCTCAGAGTCTCGAACATACGCATAACGTTGTTGCATGCCGAAATTGAACTGAACAATCGCTAACACACCACTCGTCTTCCCGAGCTACTACTTTGGCTACTTAGCACAACTACGGATAGAGCAGTAACACTAGAGGGTAGAGTACGTTCCTTTGTGCTTCTCAGAATGCAGTATTTCTGGGTTTAAAATAGTTAGACCCATTCTAACATATGGGTGCATTGTCTGGTGGCCCATAGCAGGGAAAGTCACACATTTCAAGGGATTGATACAAATTCAGAAACTGGCATCCACTGGTGCCATCAGAGCTACTCAGACCGCAGCCCTTGAAACAATTCTCGCACAGATTCCTCTAGACTTATACGTTAAGAAATCAGCCACGATGAGTGCCCTGCCATTAAAAGAATCCAATTTGTGAAGAAATGACCACATGGGTTACCGTAATACTGCAAGGTGGGCTCACCTAGACGCCACCACAGACTACCTAACGCCATCCCCCCACTTCAGCCCAAACGCCAGAACGGTCCTAATATCAAGGGAACAATGGGCAGATGGTGGGCCATCAATCCGCACTGTACTTTAGTCTTCACTGATGGGTCCAAAACAAACGAAGGAGTGGGTTCGCGTTTCTACTTATTGCTACGATATTGCAATACCACCAAGACTTCCGAGCCACGGCAGTGTGTTCAAAGCGGAAGTCCTAGCGATAGCAGAAGCGGCTGGAGAACTATCCACGAAGCCTGTCACTAGAAAAGAGATTGATATATAATAGAAAACAAGCTGCTATAAAAGCCATCTCATCCGCGGTATAGCCACCATGTAACATTCTGGTGGGTGCCAGGACACAAAGGAGTTCCAGGGAACGAAACGGCAGATGAACTGATAAGTAAAGATAAGAACAAGACCTCTCAGTGGTCCAAAACCCAGTCCTCCCTTCCCTAAAATTTGTTAAATCAACCATAGCACTTGACTTCAAACGACAAGCAGACGAAAGATGGAGAGCTCTTCTAACATCTCCTCACCGAAAGTACACAAAACTTGGCGCTTTTCATAGGAATTCTTAGTGGCCACAACCTATTGGCGGCCCACCGAGAAAGAATGCGGCTAAGTACAGATGAACTTTGCAGAGGCTGCGGCAACACAGGCGCACAAGAGGACACGGACCACTTCCTATGCAAATGTCCTAGCAATACCAGAAATGCCTCGCTCGGAGAGTATTTCTTCAATCGTTTGGGCAACCTATCTGAAAAGCCACCAGCCACCATCCTGAAATTCATAACTTCTTCAGGATGGTTTCGAGGAGGCCCCTCCAACACCGCAGAACTCTAGTCAATTTGTTTCTTTTTCTATCTTTTCAGAGTTTCAGCCAGGAAATTCCACGTCAGGCGAGCACAATGGATCCTTTTGAAATCTGAGTGCAGGCTGCACCCATTCGATGCAACTAACCCCTTTAACCTAATCTAACCTAAGCCCTTTTTTTATGTGGTTTATTAAGTTCGACGTATAGCTGGTAATATAGATATAAAATGGACATGGAGTATTTGTTGCTCAAAAGGTAGAGCATGTGGTTACATAAAGACATAAAGTTCTCACTTAGTGTAGGCAACTCCACGTTGGTTACCCAATCCCCTAGTAGCTTGATTGGGGATTGGGTAGCTACCCACCAACGTGGTGTAGGTAGTTCGCCTGAGGACGAAAAGGAGAGCTTCTGCAATCTCTTAAGTGCCGTCTTCAACACAACACCAAATGGAGACATTGTCATAGTGTCTGTCCTGGACGTCCGAAACAGGCGAGGGTCAGATGTGGGGATAGTACGAGATCACGATCTTATGATAGCTACCCTCCAACTACGCACTGCTGCAGTTCGAAGATCCCACAACAACTCAAGAATACCCAAGTTCAACATCGATAGACTTAGTGATCCCTCAGTGCGCCAACAATTAAGGGAGCACATTTCGCAAGGCGTGGAAGCAATCAGCAGCTCACTGCCCGCAACCATTGGTGTGTTGTGAAAAATGGTTTTACATCTGGTGCTGAAAAAATTGTCGGTCGATCGCAGGGAAGACATAGGGCGTGGCTTCCGAGGATACCTGGACACGGATTGATGAACGAAAACAGCTGAAAGCTCGCGTTGAAGCTACCCCAGCAGCAGGGAGAAGCGAGCTAGAGTCCCTATATCGCATGAAGATGAGAGAAGTTCAGCGTAGCGTGCGACGTGACAGGCGCAACTACATCAATGCGCTGGCTACAGAAGCAGAGAAGCTGCACGGAGGTGTGACAGCAGGACCGTTTACCGAATCACCAAAAAGCTGACAGGTGGTCGCAGCTCCAGCTAACAACCAGTGAAAAGCCTACCCGGCTCCTTGCTCATTTCGGATGAGGACCAACTCAAGAGCTGGAAAGAGTATTTTGCTATGGTTTTGAACCGTGTATTCGCTAGCGATATGCTCCCAAATCAGACTGAGATGCCCGAGGTGAGAAGTTCCCAAATACGCACCACGACTCCCAGTAATGATGAGATCACTACCGCGATCAGGCACTCAAAACTAACAAGGCGGTCGAATTTGACGATATTCCAGCAGAGCTCTTACAAGCAGCGCCAACAACGTCGGCTGAGCTTCTGCTTCCACTTATAGAGAGAGCTTGGGAAGCTGAGAGCTTTCCTAACGAGTGAAAAAGGAAATGATCGTCAAGCTTCCTAAGGAAGGAAATTTAATTTAGTGCGGAAAGTGGAGGGGTATCTGCGTGCTGCCTGCTGTAGCTAAGATAATAGCTAATATCATCCTGGAGCGAATCAAACAACATCTCGAAGACACACTCGATAACGAACAAACAGGTTTCCGCTCTGGATCCTTCTGTACCGAATACATCAACACCCTGCGGATTATCATCGAACAGTGCATTGAATATCGATCGCCACTCTACCTGGTGTTCGATAGTGTCAACACGTAGTTTATTTAGCGTGCCTTCCGTAGGAGAGGTATTCTCGATAATCTAATTGCTATTATCAAAGCTACATATGAAGGCTCCAAATGTCACGCTGTGCGCAAAGGGACGCTGTCTGAGGAATTTGAGACCCAAAGTGGGATAAGATAAGGCTGTATCCTTTTACTAATACTATTCCTATGTGTGATTAGCGATGTGCTTCTTGCAGCTTTGTCGACGGGAAACGAAGGAATTCGATGGACTCTTACATCTCAACTGAAACATCTTGACTACGCTGACGATGTATGCTTACTCTCCCACAGATTTATGGAACTCCGCCATATGACAGCAGATGTGGAGAGGGAGGCAGGCGTCGTCGCGCTAAAAATTAGTACGGCAAAACTAAAATTATCAGCCTTGGAACAAACTCATCGGCTCAAATATGCATTGCTGAACAACCAGTAGAGAGAGTAGATGATTCCCAGTATCTTGGGAGTATTGTCTTGACCGATGGTGGCACCGGATAGGATATAGCCAACAGAATCGCCAAAGCAAAGTCCGCGTTCGCGATGTCGTCCAACACCAAGATAAGACTGTTCCGCTCCAACGTTGTATCCGTGCTGTTATATGGATGCAGCACGTGGAGAGCGATCACTAGTATCACCAGAAAGCTGCAAACGTTCGCTAATAGGTGCCTACGCAATATCTTAAGGATTTTCTGGCTTAATCGTATCTCTAACAAGAGAATGGGTCAGGAACCAATAGGTCACACGTTCCGAAAGGGTGGCAGTTCCATAGCGAACCATGCTATGCAATGGAACGCTTTAACTCAGGATGGCAGAGGACCTGGGGTTCCGAAGGAAACATGACGCAGAACAGTCGAGAAGGAGGCACGGCAGTTGGGAAAGTTGGGGAGAACTCAGACACATTGCCAGAAACCGTACACGATGGCTCGTAGGCATAGTAGAGGCCCTAGGACCCATAAGGGATACAGGACATAACTAACTAGAATGCATGTTACGTACACTATACACCCCAGGGTACTACTTAATAACTCGAATCTGCCCTCGCGCGGTATAATGTAGATATTACCGCGATCCAGGAGATACAATGGATAGGATCAGGTATGCAAACGCGAAAAGATTGCGTCATTTATTACAGCTGCCATAGAAGATTCCACATGTTAGGATATGGATTTGTCGTGTGAAATCGGCTTGGATCAAGAGTCATAGACTCCAAGCCGACAAGTGATCCACATCAAAGCTACGTTCTTTTGTGGGAAGTTTTTTGGCAGAGAGATCTGGGCTTATCCACCACCTTCAGTTTCCGTACAGTAATGGTGTGCTTTTGCTTTTAGCTGTACTGACTGACAGTCCACAGAATGGTCTTGGTCTATGAGTAGTTGAAGGCAGTTCCATACTAGTTTGGATGTTATCTCTTAGGCCTTAGTAACTAATAAAGAAGCTTTGCTATTTGACGAAATATTTCTACAGATTTATCCATACACGAGTGGATGAATGAGTTGGTATTAGCACCGTATACCCCATCCCCAATTCTTTCATCTGTCTTGGAACAGGCGGAACACCATGCCCAAAGTAGTAGAAGAAAGAAAGCAGGAAACATGGAGTAGTAAGCTTCTACCTGCCACAGTTCCTATCGGGTTACGGATGCTTCCGGGAGTGCCTCTACAAATATAAACACGTGGATGGCCCATACTGTCCTCACTGTGAAGGCAAAATCCAGAATGCGGAACTTGTTTCGATGGAATGCTGGATGTATACGATGGCCAAAAACATATTGAAAAGGAAAAACTGGAGCCAAGTGACATCAAGAGGTCTTGTAACATCCATGTTGACGACGAACGAAGCCTGGAATACAGCAGACGAAGTCATCACTAGCATCATGCTGCAACTGCGTCTGGAGGATCGAGCAGCGAGAAAGAACAAATGTACACAAATAAGAATCATCAGACGATCGGTCTTGCTATCGCTGTGTAGAGTCATAGCATCATTTTGGTCCTTAGGCCCCAATTTTTACCAATGAGACTTTTGCTGATCCATAATGAGATCCTGGCTTTGTGAGGTTAAAATTCCAAGTAAGTTCTGCGTCAAGGGTTAGACCAAGGTGCTTTATCTCCTTGGAGAATTCTATTTTTTCACCAAAAAGTCTGGGAGCTTTTAACCTTTCTTGTTTTCTTCTTCTGGTGAATACAACTATAGCGCTATTTTTCTGGTTGACGTTAGGTTAGGTTAGGTTAGGTTAGGTAAGGTGGCTGTCCTGACCGGGTCAAGACACACTAAGACCACTTGGGTCCATTGTGATACCACCTAGACTTGGGACCGGAGAATCACCGGTTACCGGGGAACCTTAACCTTTCTCAGGAGGGTGTTGGGTGAGAATAACTATGCCTGAAGTGGCTAGAGAGGGTGACTGACTCAATCAACCCTAAATCGGTGTGTACCGAGTCGGTGCTGAGAATATGGAAAAACTACTTCTGCAGACTGTATAACGGCGACGAAGACCAACATCCCGCAGTCAGGCAGAATGAACCATTCAACATAGACGATGATAGTCAAAATTTCCGTACACTTGACCAAAACGAAGTGAGGATAGCAATATCCAAGCTAAAATCCAACAAGGCTACTGGACCTGACGGCTTAACGGCCGAACTTTTCAAGGCAGCTGGGGATGAATTGGTAGAGTGCATATACCAACTCATCTCTAAGATTAGGTCAGAAGAGTGTATGCCTGATGAATGGAACCTCAGCATCGTTTGCCCGATCCACAAGAAATGAGACCCCCTCAACTGCGCCAATTATAGAGGAATCAATCTCCTCAACATCGCATACAAAATCTTGTCTGCGATATTGTGTGAACGCCTGAAACCTTTTATCAACAGCCTGATTGGACCCTATCAGTGCGGTTTCAGGCCAGGACAGTCCACCATCGACCAAATCTTCACACTTCGGCAGATCCTGGAGAAAACCCAAGAATTCCAAATCGATACTCACCACCTCTTTATCGATTTCCAGTCCGCCTATGACAGCATCTATAGAGAAGAGCTTTATAGAGCATGTCTAGTTTTGACATCCCTGCCAAACTTGTCCGTCTGTGCAGGCTGACGATGGAGAACGCTCGCTGCTCCCTCAAGGTCGGTAATGACCTCACCGAGACCTTTGATGTCAAAAAAGGTTTTAGACAAGGTGACGCGCTGTCATGTGACTTCTTCAACATTCTACTTGAACGGATTGTGCGGAACTCACAAGCCAACACCGGAGGCACAATCTATTACATGTCTGTACAACTGCTTGCATACGCCGACGATATCGACATTATCGGAAAAACTCAGCGGGCTGTCACCGGTGCGTTTGCAAGCACTGAGGCGGAAGCGGCCAAAATGGGTTTAGCGATAAACAAGGGCAAAACCAAGTATATGCTGTCAACAAGAAGGGGAAGCCAACACCGACGAATTGGACAAAACGTCACAGTGGGCAGCTATAACTTCGAGGTAGTAAGGGACCTTGTCTACCTTGGCTCTGCTATAGACTCTGAGAACAACATCACCGCAGAAATAAGAAGAATAACTCTTGCCAATCGCTATTTTTTTGGGCTTATAAGGCAATTCAACAGTAAAGCCCTATCTCGAACTACTAAGGAGACCCTGACCATCCCAGTCCTGCTTTATGGCGCTGATACATGGACTTTATTAAAGGAGGATGAAGATATCCTTGGTCGCTTCGAGAGAAATTCTTCGTAAGATTTTCGGTCCCGTTTGCGTTGACGGATTTTGGAGGAGCAGATTCAATAACGAACTATACGAGCTGTACAGCGACATCGACCTGCTCAAAGAACTGCGTATTGGACGTCTGAGATGGCTAGGACATGTAGAGCGAATGGACACCAACGCTTTGGCCCGCAGAGTCTTCGAATCTAATCCCGAGGGACGACGCAGTAGAGGGAATCATCGCCGTAGGTGGCGCGCACAAGTTCAAGGGGACCTCGACCAACTTGGAGTGCGCAACTGGAGGTAATTAGCTAAAGACCGAGCTAAATGGAGACGTTTGTTGGTTGAGGCCCAGGTTCACCCCGAACTGTAGCGCCACCTAAGTAAGTAAGATGTGTACCGGGAAGGTATAGTGTACAAACAAGTATTGGGGGTGACTGATTCAATCGAACCCCCAGTGCTGTTTTGTTGGTTGTATTGGGTTGACCTTAAGGCTTCCTTCTTGGCACCCGTCAGCAATTAAATTCAGTGCCCTCTGGAGGAGATAGGAGATTGTTTCTTTGAATTTGATTAGTATCGCAATATCACCTGCGTAACCTTGGACATAGAAGCCTTCGCCCCTGAGTAATTTCAGCAGTTTATGATGGACCATAATATGGGGAGAGGGCTCCACCTTGGGGGTAACCTTTGGCAGCAGTAACCCCGAGTTTATTGTTGCTTAGTGAGATGTTAATATCCAGTTACATGTTGTATTATCTACTCCTGTGCATTGGATACATCTGTATATCCGCAAAACTCTACGACGACATTAAATAGATAGATAGGTATTAATGAGGCGCATGTGCTCTACGACCTTTGGCAGATCTATTGTCCCTAAACTAAGGCTCTAGTCGATAATATACTCGGCCTAGAGCACTTCCTTCAGTCCAGCTGCTACTAAGAACCGGAGTATCTTGACTGGATCCAGCGAAGGGATCTGCCTTTGATAGGAGATAGGCATCTTGCCGCATCAGTGCTTCGCTTTTCATAAGAAGGTTCCCTGGTGTTTCTGCGAAGTCGCTGCAGAATCTGTAGTGTCCGCCTCCCTCTATTCCTAGTGTCCTAAGGTGCTCCTTGAGTCTACAGTGAGCTGTTAACATGCCTGTCATAATGCGAAGTCGATTTTTGCTAACTCTTAGGGGTTTTGTTTCTTTTTGGGTTGTATTTCCCCAGAACTTCTTTTGCCTGTCTTAATTGGGGGATATCATCCCATTACTTGACCCATTTGTTCTCATCCTCTTTTCTTAATTCTTCCTGTATTCCTATTCTACAAAAGGGTTCTGGTCTTGCTAGTTCATCAGCTGCTTCGTTCCCCTCCACTCCTACATGTTCTGGTACCCAGTAGAGAGTTGTTTTGTTTGTTTCTCCCATTTTGTTGATCCTGGTGAGGCATTCCCATAGTAGTTTGGATTTGTTCTCGTGTAAGGTCAATGCTATGATAGCCGTTTGCCTGCCCATTGCGATGTCCTGCCAGCGATATTTCTTGTTTAGTCTGAATTATGCGCATCTTTCGATCGCGTGAACTTCTGCTTGAAATATATAGTAATTCTGAGTATCTAGTCCTGGGTCCGTACATTCCTAACACAGTCCCAGTAGATGTTTTCGATCCATCTGTGTACCATTTAATAGTATATAATACTCGTATGTTGTTTGAATTGGTACTCTACTGTTCTCAATCTCTTTTGTTGCTCAGCTTTGAGTCAAATTTCCTTTCAAAGCAGTATTTCTTGACCATATCGTCTCTGGGCCAGTCCCGAAGCGGCACCGATTTGGATAGGGTTACTCGCTCTTTGTTTGCGATGTATGTTCCTTCTCCGATGTCCTTTTTGAGAATTCTCAATATGGTCTCTTTGTCGATTCGCTCTAGCACTATGTGTAGCGGAGGTATACCTACGATTACGACATTAAGTAGTAATTAATTACTTCTTCGAAAACTTTTGTTTTCTTACAGTTCTTCGAGAAATTTCAATTTCAAATTAAATTTCACCCAATAAGCATCCTCAAAAATGCATGCAATTCCATGCAGCGTTCAAAAAATGTCAACACTCCTAACAGTCCCTTAACGTTTCGTGTAAACACAAACACTGTGCTCCAGTTCTCCGAGTTTCAAATTATTCTTCTGCATGATTTGTCACGTTTTATCTTCAGTACTAGCAACACCAAGTAAGTATATGCATACCGTCAGAAGGGTTACTGTCGGAAAGTAGCGTAAACCACAGTTTCATTGCATCTTTTGCTCCTGTCGCCCGGCAACTCTCGCCTCGTCACCGAAGTAATATCATACAAACCACTGCATGTATCTGCTTTACCACTAGCAAATACTACAAAACTTTGGCTGCTTTGATTTCCAACACTGTAAAGTACACGGGTCACGTGTTACATTAATTGAAAGTGTGCGTCGTCAGTGACGATGTCGACGACAATTCACAATTGACATCCGAAATGGCACCGTAAAGTCGTATCCTTTGGTGTACCAGATTGGAAAAACCGAAGGAATTCTAGTTTTATAGATGCTGGGGAGCGTCATATTGGTGGCCACGTATGTATAGCAAGGATCCAGGGTGCATTCAGCGAGATATTGTGTTTAAAAGTGAAACATCAGAATAATTGTATCCTTCCCGGAGACTTCTCTCATTCTGTTGCTCTACTTTCAATGGTGAATCCTGGTTTCGATTATTATGATTCGTGGTGGGTGGGGTCTTTAACGTTTGGTAATCCTTGTATGTGTGTATCTATAGTCTCGGGGTGAACCACATAAAATATGGCTTTCAGTGGTGCCTGCATCCTGTTGATTATGAAACAAGGACGACTCCGACGAAAAAAAAAACAAAGAACACTTTAAACAAGGCGTAAAGTGAAATTTATTTAATTATCCTGTGGGGACCTTCTTTTTGTTGTTCCAGCGATGAGGAAGATAATGAACAACCGTTGGGATGTTCCTCATAATGAGCCAAATAAAAGTTTTTTCATCAAAATTAAGTGAATCGTTTAATCTGCGACATGAACAGACACATAGTCACAGTCGTTGTTGGACGCACTTCCTTTGTCGTGAATTGTGAACGCATTCCAGATTATCATGATGAGCTTATTAGCCCGCGGATTTTTGGGCGAGTAAAAGAAAATCTAAACACATTTTTCTCCAAGGACATCATCATAATTTGTCGCCTTGGTGAGATGATAAAAAAAAATAAAAATAGCAAGGAAGCATAAAAAATGACTGACAAGGAATCTGGCTTAAGTTTTTTTTTTTTTTTTTTTCTCTTAGGAGAGTTGTGGACACTTTTGATGTTAATTTCATTAAATCTTCTTTCTTTTGGATTAAGTCGCTTTTTTTGGGGGCTGTGACATCTTTAAGTTATGCAATCCCCAAGGATTTGGAGAGTAGAAGTGGAAAGTGAAGTTTTAAATCAGTTAGAGTAGAGAGCTTGGATTGCTTGCATTTTGAGAAATTTCTATGCTTTGGGGTTCCTTGGAACTAATTAAGTTGGATTTAAAACTCCTTGACCAGTGAGCACATCTTCTGCCGAATTGAGTTGCTGTTTCCAAATTATATTGTTGTACAAATAATATAAGGATTCACAATGACTGATCTCCTGATAGAAAGATTACATACTGATGGTGCAGAGATGGAAATCAACGTGGGGGTTAGCAGCTGACCTCCTCAGGGTGAGAGCGGGCAATATGACTGGGATGTAGGTACGTCTTCGTACTGCATCCGTCATCAGCAACCGCTCAAACTTTTTTTGTTTGTTTTTAGTTGCGCCAAGGGGTGTGGTAATCTTCCAAAGATACTAGTAGCCCGGGCTATTAGCATGCACGATTCGCAAACCCGAATAATCGATGCCAGGAATGCGCCTACGTACTAATCCACACCCTGCGCACTTCTACCACTCTCCCCGCGGCACTGCCGTTAGGTGTTACTTCGCGGGGCTGGTTAGCATGTCATGCTATTCATCACGCATGAGCTATTACTGCTTCTTATGCTTCTGCTGCTTTGCAGAAGCTCAATTTGCACATTCAAATTTCCGTTACTACGTGAGTTCACTTCTCTTGTGTGTCATTAACATGTCACTTGCGTTACATTGCATATGTGGGCGTTCTTGTGTAACTTAGTCTACCTTCCAGTCTTCTTTTTCCTTTTATCAGCGAGGCTATGATCCGAAAACAAGGGATCACAACCCTCCCACTTCACCGTATTTCTACTGATCCGCCTGTGGGGTTCGCCTACTTCCAGTGTTTGTAGGATTCTCATTTCTCGCTGCTGCTCGTTCCTCCAGATGTAGTTGTTGCATCATGCTGGTGATGATCTCGTTCGCTGTGTTCCAGGCTTCATTCTTCGTCAGCATGCATTTTATAAGTCCTCTCGGAGTCACTTGGCCGTCAATTTCTGTCTGTAGTATGTTTTCGGCCGTCGTATACATCCGACATTTCATCAAAACCTTCCTTCACAGCGCGGGCATTATACTTGTTTGTATTTGTAGAGATATTCCAAAAAAGCATCAGTGTCCTGATAGGAACTGTGTCATGTAGAAGTTTCCTTCTCCGTGTTTTCTGCTGATTCATTTCTCTACGTTGGGGATCAGCATATGGGTACATCTTCCTTTTGGTTTGGTGTTCCATCTCTGTTGCCATTCTTGCCCAAGTGCGCCAACAATTCAGCGACCAACTTGCCTTAGAAGCAGAAACAATCAGCAGCGCAGTGCGGAAGAACATGGATGTTCACTGGAATGCTGTGAGAAATATTTTTGTAACTGGGGCACGCACCTATGTTGGTAACAGGAAAAATCACCGCACATGACTACTGACAGACACCTGAAGACGGATCGATGAGCGTAAAGCAATCAACGCCCAGATAGCAGCGGCCTCGGGAGTAGAGAGAACAGAGCTAGAAGCCCAATGTTGCTTGAAAAAGAAGGAACTACAGCGCAGGGCTAAAAAAACAGCAAGTAGGTTTTTTCTCGCTGCGAGGTGGTAATCGTGAAAGCAACAAGCTGAGCGCGTAATCAGTAACCGTGCGGAGTTTGAGCCTACTGCCTCCTTCTCCCTTCTTACTCTTTCACACTGCGGTACCTCATTCTTGGCATTTCATCGCGGGGGGCTTCCTGATTTGGATTCTTGTAAGTCTCGTTGAACTCGTTTCTCTCAGGTTTCAGTACTCTTAATTTGCTTAATTTTCGATGGATGCAACCCTATTCAAGGAACTGCTAGACCAGCAGAAGAAGTTTTTCGAGGCATTGGTGGGCAGTCAGAAAGCATGGATGGAAAGGCAGATCAAAAATAAAAGTACAAATAATCTATAATCGATTCTATCCATTTGAGAAAACTAGGCATCAGTGGGACACGTATTTGAAGCAACTGGAACAACAAAAGATGAATTGAACTAAAGACTAAACAGAAAAACTTAAAAGTAAATTATCTACCTATTTCCTGCTGGGGTGTTGGATGTGCTCCAGACGTGATGTCAGCATTATACGGCTGGAGCGTGTGTAGGTGTATGGACAGAAATGTTGCGCGTGCAGGTGTTCGGTGTCTTTGTTCCATGGGAACAGCTTCTGGGTGCATCGGAAAATGTAGCGCGTGCAAGTGTCAAGTTCCATGGGATAGGAATGTGGGAGATAATGTGCATGATGCTGTGTTAACTCCTCCCCGCTAAAATCCAAACGTCCTCGTTGGATCTCAAAAGAATGGAATTTGGTTTATCCTTCGTGGTTTGAATGTTGGTCTTTCTTTTCCAGGTTCTTGCATTGGTTCTTCGGGCGTTCCTGGTGACGAATTTGATGTTGTTGGCAACTCTTCAGTCTTTTTCTCCAGCACGGTTGTTATGTTCAATTGTCGGGTTTGTTTTGCACGGCAGGATATTAGCAGAATCATGGCCAGGATGAGGGTTATTACCGCCCCTGATAGTCCAAGACAGGTTAATACGTATGGTTGGCTTCTATAGTCCAACAGCCTGATGTTTTCAGTATTGTTCAGGTTTAGTTCCTTTAACATTTCTAAGGAGAGAAACTCTTCGACATTTCTCAAAGCGGATGATGGTTGCGCCACTGCGGGTAAGGGCTTATATCTAGATGCTATGTGGGAAACGTAGGCTTTGTTTCCAATAGTCACCGTAGCGTTGTCGACTCTTATCAAAAATGTGCCTGTTAGATGCGTGGTCTCGTTGTTGGCTGACACTGTTCCGTTATATTGATTCAAGATTATGATACCTGGTGAAATTTCCTCGACTGCGGGCAGATGTTGGCTATTGACTTTGGTGCAATTTGATGGGAGGCTTTTAAGCAGGTTCGGTACGCATGGATTTTCACTAATATCTACTAAACTATTACTATGACATATTACTAAACTATTATAATCTTTGCATGGTGACTTTACACCATCAATTTTTGTCGTACATTCTAAAATTGTATTGTATTAAATTTTGTTAACAACATTTTCCTTTTTAATAGGTTTTATTAATATATTGTTACATGTTTCTGTGGTTGTGCTAGGAATACTTATAATGTAAATTATTGTATTTGCGTTTATTGCAATTTTTAATTCTGCGAAGTCTAGTGCTTCGTCTAAATTCTTGTATTCAACATTTTCATCATTCAATATATCTCTTACTTTATCTATTTCTATTACAGATAATATGTAGGAATTAACTATTCCTTTCTTTGCCCAATGTATGGCATATTCTATATTCAACAATTCTTCTTTTAATAATCTTATATTGTATTGAGTGCTCAAAGCTAGATTATCTTTAATAGTGTTCTTATTTTTTAGTCTTTTAAATATTTCGTTTGTAATATTACTTATTTTATTTATTCGCTCTATTGATACCTTGTTAATTAAAACCTGTTTGTTATTGTTTATCAATATTTTATTAATTTTCTTTGTATAATATTGAATTCGTCGTGGTCTGGATTTCCAGCAATCAATTTCCACGCACTTCCTGTAAAATTTAATGACCTTCTCGTTTGTTTCGGGCTGAGCCTGTACAGGAGATTTTGGAGCTAAGACACCTCGTGGGATAGGAAGGGATAAGTGGGATAGCTGTCGCTTATGTTGTGTCTCACAGTCTGCGCGATATTACCGACTAATTTTCGGTACGCCACCAAATCGATGTCATGGATTAGTTTGATGCTTCCGGTTTGCACTTTGGCTGTTCCGGTTTTAATTGAGATTGCCTGCCAATTGGTGTAATCCAGAATCTGAATTTCGGCCAAACAGCTGACAATGAGCGACCTAGAGGGGAGATAGAGGGTGAAATTTTATGTGAGGTTTACATCTAGGGTGTTTATTTAGTTGCGGATGTGGCTTTTATGAACGACTCTTCCCGACCTCGTTTTTACTGTATTACCGAAGTTTTTCTCAACTATTTCCTTATAATAACTATTGGTTAATTTTGATCCTATTCTTCTATTTCGTTTTACGTATATTTCAACCCCTGGGTTGATAGCCTGTTTTCTTTTGTTGTGGTAATTCAAATCTTTCTTTTGTTTTTGCATTAATTTCTCGATGTTATTTAACCGTGTTCTTTCGTAATCCTCCGGCCCAAAGGCAACGGTTCTCCCAAAGAAAAGATCCACCGGCCGTTTCTGTGTAGTGGAATGAAACGTGTGGTTATACTCATTAACTGCCCTTTCCAATAGTTCTTCGAAATTTCGGCTGATAATGTCCTTCTTAAGACATCGCATTACCTCTATTAAGGTGGAGTGGAAGCGTTCCACCTGGCCATTCACTTCGCTCTTGTACGGTGGTGTCGTGAAGACATTAATCTTAAGCTCTTCCTTTAACATAAAAAGAATTGTTTCTGAATTTAGAGATTTTTCATTGTCGAATACTATGCATTCGGGGACGCCGAATTGGAAAATAATTTCGCGAAGGGGTGGTCTCACATCTTCTATTGCCTTGGATTTGATGATCTTTGCAATAGCAAATTTGGTGAACTTGTCGATTGCTGTAAGGACCAAATGTTTTTCGGTGGAAAAAATATCGACATGTATGGTATGGCCTGGGTAGTTTGGTATAGGGGTTTCGCCCAAAAAGGGTTTGTTTGGGTGCCGATCATATTTATTCCTCTTGCAGGTTGAGCATAACTTAGTAACCTGTTTGATCTATTTCGTCATGCCGGGGAAATAGTATTTTTCCATTATATGGTTTTTATTTTCGATTGGCCCACGATGGGCTCTATTGTGTGTTTCGATGATAATCTCCTCTTGTGTGCTTGTGGATGGGATATCCTCGACAAGAGATTGAGTATGTCTTATTTTGTAATTGGAAAAATGCAAGGAATATAATTCCTGAATTATTCCCATCACACCTTCTGGTGCTGATAGGCCGTTGACTGTATTTGGATTCAAAAACCGTTTAAAGATTCCTATAAGGTTTTCCCTAGTATAATTGGGTTCTGTAATTATGTGCCTTCTGAAGTTACTGAATGGGCTTTGCATTTGATGGCCGCTTGTATCGCCAAACTTAAGGATTAATTGATTTCGAAATACGTTAATAGGAGCTTCTATGGTTGGGATTACATTTCGCGATGAGCTTTCGTTACCGTTCTGTGTCGGAATTAAGGAATTCACTTGCGACTCCCGGGGCGGCCGTGATAACGCTTCCGCGACCACATTGCATCTACCGGGTTTATACTGGAGCACGTAATCGTACTCCTCTAGGATGGCCTTCCAAAGTTTCATCTTACTGTTGTTGTTCTTATTAGTAAGAGCAAATGTAAGCGGTTGGTGGTCTGTGTAGATTTTTACATGAGCTGAACCGTACATGTAGTTTCGCAGAGAATTGAGAGCCCAAATGATTGCCAACATTTCCTTTTCATTTGTGGCGTAATGCTCTTCTGCCTTGCTCAATGTCCTAGAGATAAATGTTATTGGTCTGCCGTCCTGTGATAAGACCGCGCCAATAGCAAAGTTGGATGCGTCGGTAGTGAGTTCGAACTCTTTGTCGAAGTTGGGGTATGCGAGCATAAGATCCTGCGAGATCAATGAACTTTTTATTCTATTAATCTCAATCTCAATTAATCCTCAATGGCTTCAGAGTTGAGGTGGATTAGCTTTTTGCTAGAAAGTGCCTTCGAAATACGACCTTCCTCCCCCTTAAGAGGGACGAGAGGGGCTTTGCAAGCTTGGCGTAATCTTTTACGAAACGTCGATAATAGCCTGATATGCCAAGAAAAGATCTAAGGTCTTTCAAAGTTCTTGGATGCGGGAAATCCAGGATTGCCTTTACCTTCTCGGGGTTGGTCTTTATTCCATCGTTGGATATAACGAATCTAAAGAACCCTACCTCCCGTTTGAAGAAACCACACTTGTCCAATTGGACCTTCATATTGGCTTCACTAAGAGTTTGGAATATTTGTCTTATATGCTCGGTGTGCTCTGACTCGCTTTTACTGCAAATGACAATGTCATCAATATACACGTAACATATCCTTCCGATATGTTCGCGGAGAATGTCATCGAGAGCGCGTTGGAAGATGGAAGGCGCGTTCTTGAGACCAAACGGCAAACGGGTAAACTCGAACTTTCCGTTGTTTATTGAGAATGCAGTCTTCTCGATATCAGATTCCTTTAGGGGAATCTGATGAAACCCGCTTTTGAGGTCGAGCACTGTGAAAAATGTGTTTCTCCCTAGCTGGGAGAGGACCTCATTTATTTCGGGGATCGGGTAGCGATCCGCAATTGTAACGGAGTTTAACTTCCTATAATCGATCACCAGCCTGTATTGCTTGTTTCCCGCGTAATCGGGTTTTTTGGATACGATCCAGACTGGAGAGTTATAGGGTGACCGGGATGGTCTAATAATGCCGTCTTCGAGGAGCTTGGAGATTTGCCTCTCCACTTCGTCCTTAAGGGACATGGGATACGGATAGAATTTTGAGAAAATGGGAGAGTCCATACTCGTTCGTATATCACCCAATACTTTAGTTGTGAAGGTCAATTTCTCGTCCGGGTCGGAGAACAGATTGGGAAAATCCCCAGTTATTGGTTCTACCAACTTCCTCTGCGTGTCAGATATGCAGCAAATTTTTGAACTCAACGAATACAGTGATTGGGTTGCTAGTTGTTTGATTTTAATTTTAAAGTTATGAAAAATGGTCATGTAGCTCTCTTTAGTATATATTATAGCAGACAGTTCTTTCAAACTATCGTTTCCCAGGATGGCGTGAAAAGATTTCAGTGTGGGGAGAAGAAAAAACTTAATTTTTGGGTCCTGAAGACCGAAGAGGTTAGCTTCGATGTGGTGTGTAACCTTGGTGCTTCCTCCAACTGAATTTGCGTAGAAGCACTCTTTATTGGGGACAGGTTTGTCAACGAGTGAGGGTTGTATATAGTTACGGTTTGAGCCGGTGTCTATTAATATCCTAATAATTTCGCCGCTCTTCCTTCTACTTTCAAAGTAGGGTAACGAAGAGGTTGCTAGCCTAAAAAATTTATATCTGTAAAGTCTGCGATTTCATTATCATTTCTATTACACTCTGGTTGATCCTGTTCCTCCGCATAATCGGCAAACGTCTGGTCGTAACCAGCGTCATCCGACTGCATTAATCCTTGGTAGTCGGAATAATCATAATCATTTGCATTAATATGGAAATTCCTCTGAATCTTATTTCCCGCAGATTGCTGCGTCATATGAGTGGGTTGGGACTTTGTAAATTGGTTGGTTGAGTACACTTTTTGGTAGTTACCAGGCCGTGTTTGGGCACTATACCTCGTTCCAGCTGGTTCGGTTTTCACATGTGGTTTCGGAGAACTCTGGTCTGTTGCATTTGCTCGGAATTGGTTGGGTTGATTAACGGGACTCTGTCTGGGAAAGAATTGCGGTTGTGCTGGCCTCTGCACATAACCAATGTTAGGCTGAGCGCGAGGAATTTGAGAGAATTGGGGAAGAAAAGGTGCCTGCTTCCGTGGAGGAAACGCAGGAAGTGGCGATTGAAATTTCTTTGTTGCCCCATGGCTGCCATAAACGTGATTTGTTCTATAGTTTTGGTTCTCCAATTTCAAACAGAGGTTCAATGCGTGCGGTAAGTCTAGGGGTTCCTTTATACCGAGCAATCTCGGTAAATCACCCTTTAAGCCCCGGATAAATACATCTAAAGCTTTATCCCTATATGTCTGTGTAAGAAGTCGCATTGAGTCAGGGCTTGCGTCTATACAGGATAGCCTGTTGAGAATCAGAGAGAGATGCGTGTGGACAGCCTGGTAGAACTCTTGTATGGACTTATTTCCCTGCACAAGGGCTGTCATTTGGTATTCCAAAGTAGTGAGGTCCCTTTTATCGGCATAGTGCATCGCCAGGCATCTGGATATTGACCTCCAATTTAGCGGAGTATATGCTTCCAGAGCCATGTCCGCATTACCAGTGATTTTGTTCCTTATCACGCTAAGGATGCCATAATACTTAGGTGTACCTCTTGCTGGATCGTAGATCTCGAGGATACGTTCAACGCTCTTCCTCCAAGAGCTGAACTCACCTGGATCACCAGAAAAATTCCTCAGACAACGGACTACGTCTGGGATTTTATCCATATCCGCCAACTTATCTCTGTGCTCAGGGGCGATTGTCGCATCTGTGCCAGCGAAATTATCGACGCCGGGATTCAGAACACCCTGGACCAGAGAGGGGCCTCTGGCCTCTAAAACTTGATTCACTATAGTTGTTATTAGTGCGTCTAATGCAGGAGTTGACCCAACTTCCCCATGAGACGTTGTTGATTGGAACGAAGCGTTCGGGTTAGGTTCCGTAGTAGTCTCGGAAACATTTCGATTTTGCAGAGTGCCCACTCTAGGAGGAGGATTTGGATTGGGATTCGTGGATTGGTTATCCGGATGGTTAGTGGATGAGCCAGAACGTAAATCAGGCATTTTGAGATAAATTTAATACACCCGATTTAAAGTACGATTAGTATGTTTCATCTAATTTTACCAGATTCTTGTGGGTAACATTAACACTTATATTTTGTTTCAATTAGTTTAATCTCCTTATGTCTAAACTAGGTTTATTTTTATTATTTAAATTATGTTCACTTTGCTTTGAGTACTTTGCTTAAAATCTCTTCAATTTAGTTTTGTGTAAAGAAAGAGAATTATTTTAGTTCAATTTTAATTTCTTTTCTTTTTAATTTCTTATTCTAAGTAACTGGATATATTTTTAAAATTATTTTAGTTGCAATTTAGTTGAAGGTTTTATTTTAATTTAATCGTTCTTTTTCTCTTTTATTTCTTCTTATAAATAACTTAACCTCTATGCTTACAAAACTATGGTTGCGGCGAACATCCCACGTCGGTAGATTCGGCAGTCTTCCCTTTTGCTTCTGCTACTGAGGTATCCCATCTACACTCTTACGTGGTTCTCTTGATCTAAAGATCTCCAGTGATGTCACCTTATGGGTGGACCCGGCACAAAGTCACTATTGTTTTTTTTTCCCTTCTTTTATTCACACGCGGCGAGCTTCTTGAGGTCGACTTATGCAACTGGAATATTTCTGCGAGCGCACTATGTTTTCCACTCTTAGTCACTACACGGCGAGCTGTTTTAGGTCGGCTTAGGTGGCGTAACTACTTCTCGAATCTCGCGTAGGGACTTTAGTACCGGGTCCCTGCTCGGGCGCCAATTAAATAAAACTAAGTTTTTATTTTGAAAAAAAATATTTTTCCGGGAGCTTAACTCCTTTATTCTCGAACGACAAAAGATGAATTGAACTAAAGACTAAACAGAAAAACTTAAAAGTAAATTATCTACCTATTTCCTGCTGGGGTATACGGCTGGAGCGTGTGTAGGTGTATGGACAGAAATGTTGCGCGTGCAGGTGTTCGGTGTCTCTGTTCCATGGGAACAGCTTCTGGGTGCATCGGAAAATGTAGCGCGTGCAAGTGTCAAGTTCCATGGGATAGGAATGTGGGAGATAATGTGCATGATGCTGTGTTAACTTATATTCGGTAGCGACGTGGGAGACAAATCATTTGATACCATAGCGGAAAAGTTAACGGAGGATTTCAAACGGAACTTGCATATACTGGCAGCGAGGTATGAGTTTCTTCAGGCTTAAATGGGCGATGGTCAAAGTTATGCAGAGTGGGTAGCAGAGCTAAGAGGGCTAGCTCGAAATTGTAAGTATGTATGTTCAAACGAAAGCTGTAAAAAGGAATTTGCCGATGAGCTTCTACGCGACACAATGGTCATTAATACGCCGCACGATACCATGCGTTTCTCAGCTCTACAGAAAATGAACCGATCATTAGAAGAAGTGCTTTTGATTGCGGAATCATCTGAAGCTACAACAAACACATTAAGTGTATTAAAGAACGAAAAGTCATAATTTGCACACCCAGCATTACCATCAGGGATATATAACCTACAAGCAAATGCACGACGTAACAGATCTATTAGCACAGGAGCACATAAGGCTAACTGGAAGAATAAGCATGGCAACAAAGGGGAACAACGGGAAAACAACAGTGAACAATAGATCGCGCTCGCGTAATAGATTTACGGGTAACTTAGCACAGAGAGTAGAAAGCATTGATACGATTAGCAGTATACAGCTGTCTAATACTGCGATTGGGCATGTCAATGTCGTAGATATTGAAGACAAGTGCAAATCAGTTATTCGACATGTGGTTAATGAATTGCATATGCAACCACACCGAGAAGGCAATAAGACAATGGTTCAAATAAAAGTGAATAATCGTCCAATTAAATTTCAGGTAGACACTAGGGCGTCGTGTTCTATGATCGGTTTGGACGAATACGAAAAGTTACACTGCAAGCAAATTGCACCCGCAGATCTTATTCTAAAGGCTTATGGTGATGTTGTCGTACCGGTGTTGGGAAAGGCGTACGTCAAGGTGGAGTTTTATGGAGTGCAAAAGGTGTTACCACTTATTATAACAAAGCTGAGAGCTGCAAATAATATCCGTGGTATTGATTGGCTGGACACACTTGGACTGAGTATAAAACAGGAGGGGGTGAGTTCAGTAGCAACTGAGGTGACAGAGAGAAGAGTAAATGATCTTTGTAGTGAGTTTAGCTCCATATTTGAGAAGGGTATAGGGTGCTGTATACCATATAAAGCACACCTCCATTTAAAATCGGACGCACACCCCAAATTTTTCAGAACCAGAGCCATACTTAAATGAATTACAAATATATTATGTATAACTAGTAAAGTTGTCCGCGCTTTTAATTACTACACTAAGCATTCCGCCGGCCATGTTTTTGGGGGTTGATGATACGGCTAGTTTTTCCAACAATGTTTCTGACTCGCCTAGAAACCATCAACATCGGAAAGCAGCATATAGGTGTGACAGTAGGACTGTCTACAATATCAACAAGGAGCTCATTGGTGGTCGGAACTCCAAACAACGTCCAGTGAACAGTTTAGATGATATGATAGCGTCTTAATCTCGGATGAGGATCAGCTTAGTAGATGGAGGGAACATGTTGTTACAGCTCTATAGTACTTAAACGATAGCGCTTTGTTCTTGAATTCAAATGAGTCTTCCGAAGCAACAAACTCCCGAATTCGCAATGGACCTCCCAGCAAAACAGAGGTAGCAACAGTTAGCAAATGCCTAAAGAAAAAAAAAAGAAAAAAGCGGTGAGTGTTGATGGCATCTGCTACATGAAAAGGAGCAATTTCTGCAGAAGTGGAAAAGAGGGATGATATTTCGAACTTCCGAAAAAGTAAGATGTGATGGATTGTGGAAAATGGAGAGGTATAGGCGATCTCCCGGCCGTAGCCAATATAATGGCTAAGATTATATTAGAAAGAAGCAAAGATTTAACTCTCGATGTCAAGCAGGCTTTCGTACTGGATCCTCTGGCATCGACCACATAAACAACTTACGGATCATCATAGAGCAATGTATCGAGTATAGGCGTCGAGAAGACTTCCAACAGCTTGAATCGGGATTTACTATTGTTGGTCTTACATAGGAAAGGCATCTCAGAGAAACTCATAGCTATTATCAAGGCTGCATATACGTAGTTAGTGTCACGTCTTCCACAATGGTAAGATGACGGAGGATTTTGAAGTCCAAAGTGGAGTACGTCAGGGGTGCATACTGTCACCGATGTTGTGTTGGTGGAATAGGATTCGATGGACTTTCATCTGATGGTCCAAAATCTAGAAGATGAAGCAAACAAATTGAGACCAAAACAAAAGCCTTTAACAGTACTAACATCTACACTCAATTCAAGATTGCCGAACATGAAGTCGAGAAAGTAGACAACCTGCTATACTTAGGGAGTGTGGTCACGGCTAACCGAGGTGGCACCGAACTGGATGAATGCAGCGGAATCGGGAAAGCAAAACCTACGTTCGGAATGCTATCCAACGCCTGGAGAAGCAATGTTTTCAGCATAAGAATCAAGCTGCGGCTTGCGCTCCATTGTAGAAGTAGAACCGCTGTATGGATGTTGTACTTGGAAGGTGGATGCCACTATCACACGCAAACTACAAACTTCCGTGAACAGATCGCTAAGAATAATCTTGGTTCAATCGTATCTGCAAGAAACAACTTTAAAAGAGAACAAGCCAAGAACCTGTAGACATTACTGTACGAAGGAGAAAGTTGCAGTGGATTGGACACACCCTGCGGCGTGAAGAGAGGTGGATTCCGTTCACCCAGGCAGGCAGAACAATGGGACGCCCTAGGCAAACGTGGCGCGCGACTGTCAAGGAGGAATCAAACTCTTTAGGAATGAGTTGAAGGTAGCTCAAACGCCTTTGCAGAACTCCGAACAAGATAGCTCGGAGACATTGTTGACGCCCTATGCCCTTCTAGAGGTAAAATGATTTAAGTACGTTGTAGTAGTGCAGACATGACTTAGATGAAGCTCAGCCTGGGTTATCGGACAGAGCTCTAACCAAGAGCTTATCTGACATCCTGGAAGACGAGTTTCCAGCAGAAGACTAAAGCTTTTCCTTTTCGTCTTAATGAACATGCCATCAGACATTCAGAGTGACTCCGGTTTAGTCGGCTTGTCCTTTTTGAGGACTTAAACCAACCTACAGAGTTAAAGGGGCGCTCTTTTATTTGCCGATGTGAGAAGTACATCCCCGGCATTATTATATTTCAAAATCAAATAAATGCCAACATATGGTCATACCTAATAATTATTCTTCCACAAAGTACACGGAAAAGTATTGAAATACGAGTAGGAGTAAGCATACCCCTCATCGGCACAAAATGCATCCCCAACTCACAACAACACTAAACCGACTTTTCACAGTTTCTCTCAAAAATAATAACTCAGTGCTGGATAAATATTTGCTAATATTCTGCTATTTTAGATGACGACCCCCAGTTAAAAAAAGGTGAAAGTCCAGTTGGGAGCACGAAAGTATTTCCAGTTGGGGGTCAAATAGCTGCAGTTTTTAGAAAGAAATCCTCTCGAAACTTCTCATTGCTGGACGAAGGAGTGTTTCATTAAAATTTGAGTAAACAACGCTAGAACAAGAGACTGTTAGATTCGAGTGGAAAAAATAATCCCAAACAACTTTGCTCATACATACATAAGTATGTGTGAGTATATGCTGAACTAACTCATAAAATTCAATTTTATCCTGCCATTGAAAGCTGCTTTCGAAAACATTGCGGACATGTTATGAAAAGTGAGTTTTTGTGCACTTCTGCCACAAGGATAACCACAATCTGGGGGGGAAGAAGCAGATATTAAATTGTCCGGAAGCTTATTTGAATCTGATAGCGCAGTGTGAGGTTGTTGAAAGTATTTGGAGTTTGAAGTTTTTCGCCATTCTTGAGACGTTAATAAAGAAATGAAAATATTTCCAGGGAGTTTCTATGATAATGGATATTTCAAAAAACGGTTGGAAATAGAAAAGGGTTACAATCTTCTTTGAAACTTTGGAAGTACATATGAACATTGCTAGTGCCTGTATAGCTTCATCAGTCAACACTTGTAGGCCCTTGAGGATACATGATTTTTTTCAATCAAAATTCCTAATATTTTAGAACCTTAAAATAGCGCTGTTTTGTACATGGAAGCAGTAATAACATTTTACTACTTAATTAAATCCGTTCACCGCTCGAGGGGCATAGGGTGTCAACAAAGTCAGCACAAAGAGCTGCTTTCTAAAGAGCTTGATTCCTCTTCGACTGTCCCGCGCCTCGTTTGCCTAGGACGTCCCGTTCTTCTGCCTGCCTGGGTGAACGGAATCCACTGCATGGCGTATTTCGCAATGGAGTTGTCGTCGCGCCGTAGGGTGTGTCCAATCTCCTTCGCACAGTAATGTCTATTGGTCCTTGGACTGTTCTCAGATAAAATTGTTTCTTGCAGATACGATTGAATAAAGATGGTTCTTAACCTGTTTACGAAGGTATGCAGCTTACATGTTTTAGTGGTATCCAGCTTCCAAGTACTACATACATACAGCAGTATCAGTTCTACAATAGATCGCAACAGTCGCAGCTTGGTTCTTATGCTGAAAGCATTGTTTCTCCAGGCTTTGAATAGCATTCCAAACGCAAGTTTCGCCTTCTCGATTCTGCTACATACATCCAGTTCGGTGTAACAGTGGTAAGCCGAGACCACACTCCCTAAGTGCAAAAAGTTGTCTACTTTCTCGACTTCCTATTCGGCAATGTTGAATTGAGTGCAGGTTTTAGTACTGCTAAAGGCTTTTGTTTTGGCCCCACTTTGTTTGTCTCATCTTCTAGATTTTGGACCATCAGATGAAAGTCCATCGAATCCTATTCCACCAACACAACATCGGTGACAGTATGCACCAATGACGTACTCCACTTTGGACTTCAAAATCCTCCGTCATCTTACCATTGTGGAAGACGTGACACTAACTACGTATATGTAGCCTTGATAATAGTTATGAGTTTATCTGAGATGTCTCCCCTACGTAAGACTAACCATATAACACCTCGAATTCAAGCTGTTGAAAGCCTTGTCGAAGCCTGTACTCGATACATTGCTCTATGATGATGCTTTAGGTTTTTATGTGGTCGATACAAGAGGAAAGCCTGCCTGCTTGACATCGAGAGTTGAATTTAAATGTTCTTTGCTTCTTTCTAATATAATCTTAGCCATTATCTGTCCACGGTCGAGAGAACGCCTACATCTCTGCATTTTCCACAGCAGATCTTCCTTTTTCCGAAGCCCGATGATTATCCCTCTATTCCAGTCCTACCAAAATTGCTCCTTTTCATGTAGCAGTTCTGTCGACGTGTTTGGTGCCGTCGCTTAGAATTATTGCGCAGGGATACCATCAATACCCATCGCTTTGTTTTTCTTAAGGGACTTGATTGCTGCTGTTATTTCCGTTTTACTGCAAGGTCCGGCAGCTTCGGAAGACTCATTAGAGTTCAAGATCATATCACCATCGTCTAAGTGGTTAGGGACTGTAACGAAATCATTTCTCCATCCGGTGAACAGATCCTCATCCAAGATTAAGAGGTTACCTCTAAACTGGATGTTGTTCAAAGTTCCGATCGCCAATGGGCTCCTTTGTGAAAATAGACAGTCCTACTGTCACACCTTCTTGCCGCTTCTTTAGCCCTTGATGCCAGTGAAGCGATGTACACACCGCGCTGCACTTCCTTCTTCGTCACACGATATTGGGGTTCTAACTTCTACTACTGAGGCTGGTGCAATTCGAACCTTGATTGCTATACGTTCATCGATCCGTCTCCAGGTGTCTGCCGATAGCCATGAACGGTGATTTTTTCTATTACCAACATAAATGCGTGCCTCATCTCTATTGGGCATTTGGTTGTAGACAATGCCTAAATTGCTATAAAAATTGTCACTATTTCCATTGGAGCACCACACTGTATGATGGTTATTCTTCTTATTCCGTTAATATCCGGTCACTATGAGATTTCCAGTGGGCGCCGTGGCGCAAGTGATTAGTGTATCGGATCACTGCGCGTGAGGTTCCAAGTTCGAATCCCAGAAAACACCAAAAAGTTTTTTCACGGTCCCACCTCTCGCGAACGTCTGACAAAAATCCGAGAGTATTGTTGTCACGAAAAAGTTTCTCAAATTGCTCTTCGGATACGGCACTGAACTGTATGTAGGTCCCTTCCATTCGTGTGCAAAAATATAACGCACACAACAAGAGTGGTTGCGAGAAGCTAGACCCAGGCACTTGAAGAGCTGTTGCACCAAATATATTTTTTTTTATGAGATTTCCAGGATATGAGGTTGCTTCGTGCTGCTGGAGTTGGCGTTAGTCCGACTGGTCTACCAGGCTATAGCATGATAGTGTTTTTGTTGGAGAGTGGTATTCCGCGACATCGTAGCCTCTTATCTCACTCAGCCCAAGATGTCTATCTTATATCGAAATCAGGCTCTAGTTGGTGGAATCTGATGCTTTGAGGTCCTTTCTAGAGTGACTCGTGAGTCTTGGCGTTGCAGAAACCGGCGGTGTGCGTATACGATAGCTAAAGGTCGTCAGCAAACTATTTGTTCGTATCCAAGCATTGATTTCCGTTTCGGCGCAATTTGGGTTTTTACGGTGGCGGTTCGGTGGGCTGCAGACCAACCGATACTTATCCTGCCTTGTGGCGCAGAGACTCGCCATTGGAGATGACACCACGAGGAGGTGCAAGTAAGTTTCGCTATCATAGCTGCAAGTTGTTTGGCTGCGGTGTCTCTTTCTCGTTATTTAGCGGACCAACACCTATCGGGAGATGCTGTTCCTACTAGGCCTTTGTTAGTCGTTTACCATCCTAATGATGACAATGTCGTGGGACAACCGTAGGTCATTTCATACTATGACATCGACCACCACTGTACACGTTAATTTGATTTTAAATTTTCACAACTAAATTCAAGCGCCAACCTCAAATTACTAGAACCAATATAATATATAAATAATTCAGGACGACATGTGTCACCTGCAGTATGAATACCACCTGCAAATATGTGCTAATTAACGGTGTGATGATGCAAAGTTACATAGCAAAAAATGCACTGAAACGCGGAAGCGCAACAACGTGAAATGCTTCATCAACATGCAAATGTAAACAGCAATTACCAACCCTTATATGAACTTACCCCTTGACACTACCAACGCAATTAAATTGCACATATACGACACACACATTGGGTGTTTGCGGATACATTTGAAGTGACAATAAATTGGTAATCTTAGGAATTTTGACAAGACGGAGATTTGTGAATTTGGCTCCATTGTCTGTCCGTCGTGGCAAGCGCTCAAAGAATGCTGACAATGTTTCATACTGCAATTTGAATGCTCTTCCGAAGACAATTAGTTTTGAGGGGGAGGATTTTGAAAACAATGAAGCCTCAACTATTTACACTATCCAGGTATGGTATGGTAATGGGTTGAAGGCGTGGTAAGGGGGAGGAGAATAAACACAATTAAACCACAGTCTGCAATAAATTACGATTTAATTACGGTTCTGATTATTGTAATCTTGCAGAATGGATGTCTATCTATCTGCTGTGCTCTTGCAATCGGATTGATGAAGAGTGGGTTACATACTTTTGCGATGGTTGTCTATTGCTAATTGAAGGTTATGGTTATGGAAGGTAATTAATTTAATGCTTTAAACGATAGTTAATGATATAGTTTTAGAATAGGGGAGGCTAAGTAAGTACCTCTTTAAAGAGATAACAACAATCAGTTTGTACTTTTAGTTTGACATATCTTCTAAGCTGTGGAGCTCGTCGGAATTTTGTTGCGGTACATCTTTCCAACGGAGCTTAAGGGATGTCTACTAAAAGGTTCATAACGCATGTAAGAGTTCGTATATTAATCCCAAAGATCACAGATGAATAATTTTATGATGACTCTGGAGAAACGCATAGGTGCCCATATTCGCTGCAGTATCATTCTAAACCTACTTTCAGCCTCCCAGCATGTGTAAGGCAAAGGAAAATCAGTAGAAACGGCTCTGCACTCGCTGGTGCACATCATTGAACATCTTGATATTGCAAAGAATACACTACACACTGGTACGAGTAGCAGTTGCAGCAGATGGAATTGATGACCTCCGCATGCGATGCTTCTATGATAAGAAGAAAACACAGCACACGTAGATCGCATTGCTACTGGTGGAACGAGGAAATCAAATCTCTTAGAGCAAACTGCCTGCTAGCAGAGCACAGAGTTCAATGCTCGAGGGAGAGGCCAGAATTCAACCAGAAGTTAACAGTATTTAAAAGTGTCAGGAAGGCTTTAAAAATGTCCATCAGAGACAGCGAAAAAAATGCTTCAAACAGAGGAAGTCAACATAAACCCGTGGGGAACTGACTAAAAGATCGCTAAAAGAACACAGAGTACTACAACTTACACGTCACAATATGCTAGAGAATATCATTACAACACTGATGCCGCAACGACCAGTGATTTTATGGAAATGGAAATTGCAGCGTCCAACGAAGATATCCCATCGGCAACATCATATAGTTCCTTTAGCGTGCACAAAAATTGGTGATATCAAAACACCAGCCTCGGATGGAATCCCGAATAAAGTCCTGGAGTGGAATCCTCTAAGGTGATAGTTGATTGTTGACGATCACAATCATCCCTTTTGCTCTCTCTAAGGTGACCATCAGCGTGATCATCACCTTTTTGCGATCATCACCTTTTGCGAAAGCTAATCCGGAATGAGACGATGAAAATATATCTCTCAGAGCTAACTGCTGACAAGAGCACTGAATATTCACTTTGGAAAAGTACAAAATATCTTAAACGACCAATAAATCATATTCCTCCAATAAGATGCAGTAATGGGCAATGGGCTAAAAGCAATGAGGAAAAAGCTATTGCTTTTGCCGACCACCTGGCGAATACCCTTAAGCCTAATGATGCTTCCTGTGATGAGCTTCTAAATCTCAATGAAAGTACTAGTTCTATGATTGCTCCCATTAAAATGCACGAGCTAAAATATGAGAAAAGGCGATTAAAAGACAAAAAAGCTCCAGGTTTTGACCAGATCACTGCGGAAGTCCTGAAGCGACTGCCAAACAAAGGGTTAGTGAAACTCTTACGGTTAATGAATAAAACAATTATCATTGAGTATGTACCAAGCGTCTGGAAAGTAGCTGACGTGATAATTATCCCTAAACCAGGTAAAGACCCTCACGAGGTATCCTCATATAGACCAATATCGCTACTTCCGTCAACATCAAAGTTGTTTGAACGACTGATTTTTAAGCGTCTCAAACCAATCGTAGAATCAAGAAATTTAATCCCAAATCATCAGTCTGGCTTTCGAAGCAAACACTCCACGATAGAACAAGTCCACAGAATAACATCTGAAATCGAAAGAGCACTAGAAGAAAAAAAAGTATGCTCTGCTATCTTTTTAGATGTAGCACAGGCTTTCGATAGAGTATGGCATGAAGGTCTTCTCAATAAACTAAAAGTGTACCTGCCAGTAGAGTACTTCCACCTAATGGAGTCTTATTTAACATCGCATTACTTCCGTTTAAAACAAGAAAATGACTAGTCTAAGCTAATGCAGATCGAAGCCGGAGTTCCTCAAGGAAGCGTCCTCGGACCTCTGTTATACCTCCTTTATACTAAAGACCTACCTACAACGCCCTACACCAAAACTGCAACTTTTGCCGACGACACGGCAGTCTTAGCAGTGGGAGATACAACGCTAGAATCGACGCAAAAGCTACAAGCTGCTACAGACCAAATTATCAGGTGGACTCAAAGATGGCGTATAAAACTAAATTCGAGCAAATCTGTACATATTGACTTCACAAATAAGCCTATCTCGTACTCCCCCATAGCAATATCAGGCACGACAATACCTTACGCTAATACAGCGAAGTATCTAGGTATGACTCTAGATGCCAAACTTCGTTGGAAAGAGCATATTAAAATGAAAAGACAAGAATTAGGTATTAAAGGGCGAAAATTAGAATGGCTTATAGGCAGAAAGTCAGGACTATCAATTAATAATAAAATTCTTTTATATAACCAGATCCTAAAACCAGTGTGGAACTATGGCGCTCAACTCTGGGGATGTGCCAGCCAAACTAATATTGCAGTCATCCAACGATTCCAGAATAAAGTCCTTCGAAGTATTGTGAACGCTGCATGGTACATCAGAAACAGCGACCTCCATCGGGACCTAGGGATTCCTATTATTCTTGAAGAAATCAACACTAGGGCCAAAGCACACGAGAAGAGTCTCCAGGAACATATTAACGAGGAAGCAACAATTCTTCTAAACGTATATGGCGTGAGACGACTGCAACGTACATATAAGACCGTCAGATCTTGCAAGACAACCGCAAACCAGACGACTTACTACATCCTCTACTAGATAGTGACAGAGCGACAACAACGAGCGAAAAGAGGCGCTCGGAGTGAATTTAACCTCCAACGCTTTAGATGGATTAAATCCCATCTATGCTCTTGTTACTTTCATTAAAAGTTAAGAATGACATACAACAAATCAAAATTATATTGTACTTTAAAAATAGTAAACTGTTAGCCATTTACTTTTCTCTCACTATTTATACTGAAAAGCAAACTGCTCGTTGGTTTCATAACTAGTCGCAGTGTTAACAAACATTTGTAATCCTTTGCAGCTTATTATGTTTGGAATAAAAAAATCGATCGTTTTTGTGTGACTTTGCGATCGTTTTACGGAGAGCTAACAAAGTGTGATCATCAATTTTGACTATCAAAAGTGTGATTATCAACTATCACCTTAGATGAGGCCACTCCTGAAAACAGCCGTAAGAGAACGAGCTGACGCCTAAGGGAAGGGATATTCCTGGATCATTGGAAGCTATAGCATCTGGTGCTGCTTTCCAAGGGAAATAAAAGTCATCGAAACTCCGTCATCATATCGCCCCGTTTTCCTACTGAGTACGATGGGGAAAATGTTGAAGAAAATAGCATATACGTACAATAGGCTGCTACCAATAGCCGAGGAAAAAGGCGATCTCTCAGAATGCCAGTTTGGATTCAGATAAGCCCGGTCCATAGTAGACGTTATAAAATTGCTGATCTATATCGCTGCTGCAACCACTGAAGGAAGAAGATGGCAGTGTGAGACAAAGGAGTACACTTACCACCAGAACGCTCTTAATTCAGCAAGTTGGTCGCGTATAATGGACTCTCTTGAAAGAATGAATATGTCATGCAAATATTCTTAGGGTAGTATGGAGCTACCTTAGGAATAGGAAGCGGCGAGGTACCTAATACTATAATACGTCGGTAGGCGTTCCATAAGGCTCAGTGCTAGGTCCCATTCTGTGGAACATCATGTATGACGATGTGCTCAGATTGCGAATATCGCCAAGAATAAAAGTCATAGGCTTCACGGACGACAATGCTATTGTGCCCGTTGTGAAACAGGTTCACGAGGTAGAATCTACAACAAATGAAGAGATTTGGAAAACTAAAACCTGGTTGCAGACAGGAGGCTTGGATTTATGCGGAGCAGAAGATGGCTACAAATCTAATCACCAGCCGCAAAGCCGTAGATTACATGAACTTGCACGAGGAGACCAAGTGATTAAATCCAAGCAGACAATCAAATACCTAGGTGTAATGATAGACAAGAGTCTGAACTTTAAGCCACACCTCGAGTATGTAGGAAAAAAGGCGTTGTTACTTCAATCAATGCTGGCTGGGATTCTGCCAAATGTCGTCATAGAATCCTATTGTCTAGAGTAGTAAGCTCAACACTACTATATGCATCCCTAGTGTGGGCTGATGCTTTGTCAATCCAGGTGGTAACTATTAACTGTATATAGACTCAGTGCTCTAAGGACAATTTGGGATAATAAAAAAGTGTCAGAAGAAGCGGCATATGTCGTAGCTGGGATGGTACCCATTGATATCCTGGGCGACGAAACGAAACGACTGTATCAAAGAAAACTCTCGATTCGACAGCATACCTACTTACTAAGGTGGCGCTACAGTTCGGGGTGAACCTGGGCCTCATCCAAAAAGCTTCTCCATTTAGCTCGGTCTTTAGCTAATTGCCTCCAGTTGCGCACTCCAAGTTAGTCAATGTCCCCCTGAGCTTTTGCACGCCACATACGGCGAGGAGGTCCTCTACTGCGTCGTCCGTCCGGGTTAGATTCGAAGACTCTGCGGGTCGGAGCGTTGGTATCCATTCGCTCTACAGTTTCAATACGCAGTTTTTTGACTAGGTCGATGCCACTGTACAGCTCGTATAGTTCGTGATTGAATCTTCTCCTCCAAAACCCGTCAACGCAAACGGGACCGAAAATCTTACGAAGAATTTTTCTCTCGAAGCGACCAAGGATATCTTCATCTTCTTTTAATAAAGTCCATGTTTCAGCGCCATAAAGCAGGACTGGGATGATCAAGGTCTTATATAGAGTCTCCTTAGTTGTTCGAAATAGGGCTTTACTGTTGAATTGCCTTATAAGCCAAAAAAAAATCAGCCGATTTGCAAGAGTTATTTTTCGCTTGATTTCTGCGCTGATGTTGTTTTTACAGTTTATAGCAGAGCCAAGGTAGACAAAGTCCCTTACTACCTCGAAGTTATAGCTGCCCACTGTGACGTTCTGTCCAATTCGTCGGTGTTGGTTGTCCCTTCTTGTTGACAACATATACTTGGTTTTGCCCTCGTTAATCGCTAAACCCATTTTGGCCACTTCCGCCTCAATGCTTGCAAACGCACCGGTGACAGCCCATTGAGTTCTTCCGATAATGTAAATATCGTCGGCGTATGCAAGCAGTTGTACAGACTTTTGATAGATTGTGCCTCCGGTGTTGGCTTGTGAATTCAGCACAATCCGTTCAAGTACAATATTAAAGAAGTTACCTTGTCTAAAACCGTTTTTTAACATCAAAGGTCTCGGTGAGGTCATTACCGAGCTTGATGGAGCAGCAAGCGTTCTCCATGGTCATCCTGCACAGACGAACAAGTTTGGCAGGGATGTCGAAACTAGACATGGCACTATAAGACTCTTCTCTATAGATGCTGTCATAGGCGGCCTTGAAATCGATAAAGAGGTGGTGAGTATCGATTTGGAATTCTTGGGTTTTCTCCAGGATCTGCCGAAGTGTGAAGATTTGATCGATGGTGGACTTTCCTGGCCTGAAACCGCACTGATAGGGTCCAATCAGGCTGTTGATAAAAGCTTTCAGGCGTTCACATAATATCGCAGAAAGGATCTTGTATGCGATGTTGAGGAGACTGATGACTCTATAATTGGCGCAGTTGAGGGGGTCTCCTTTCTTGTGGATCGGGCAAACGATGCTGAGATTCCATTCATCAGCCATACACTCGCCTGACCAAATCTTAGAGATGAGTTGGTGTATGCAGTCTACCAATTCATTCCCAGCTGCCTTGAAAAGTTCGGCCGGTAAGCCGCCAAGTCCAGCAGCCTTGTTGGATTTTAGCTTGGATATTGTTATCCTCACTTTGTTTTGGTCAGGTGGACGGAAATGTTGACTATCATCGTCCATGTTGAATGGTTCATTTTGCCTGACTGCGGGATGTTGGTCTTCGTCGCTGTTGTACAGTCTGCAGAAGTAGTCTTTACATATCCTCAGTACCGACTGTGATTCCACTACGAGGTTTCCATTTTCATCTCTACAGAGATCTGTACGGGTATTGCTTCCCTGATACGTTACGGTTCCTCTGCCGCTGTGTCTATTCCAAGGTCCTGACCAACATGAGAAATTCCTTACCGGCCTGTGAGCCGAAAACGTTGAAACAGCTTGCGCAAGGTATTCACTAAGTTCAACCTAACTGGAACTATAGACGCCACCGTTGACTCCGTCTAGGGAATTCGTCCGCTGCCGCCTGGAAGAAGAAGATTAGCTCTAGTGAAAAAGCACTTTTCCCACCCTCTCTCATCTGCTGCCGCCAAGAATCCTCTAAACGGGGTTGGTTACCCATTTCTTGGATTAAGGTACTAGGTATCCAGCTGTCACCGCGTGGATGTTGAGAGTAGGAGTTGGTAGGCCTCATATGAGTGAAAACGCTTGTGTTTTCATATAATCGCATGCACTTCTATTTGACCAGCCGGTTCGACAGCATTGAGAAGTTATTAAAGCAGAAGAAAGGGCGATATTGATGGTAAAATGGCAGAACCGTTGGGATGACGCCACAGCAGAAAGATGAATAAACAAACTCATACCCAGTATAGAAATTTGGGTGAAAAGGAAAGCAGGAGAGGTGAACTATAACATCTTACAGATCCTAACTTATTATGGAGGGTATAAAAAGTACCTGCACTGATTCGGGCACAACAGCTCACCACTTTGTCCATGCTGCGATAACCAGGAGGATGACGCAGAAGGCGTGATGTTCCACTGTCCGCGCTTCATACCAAGAGCCCCAAACTGCGGACCCCAGACGGATCAAAGTAAATATGGTACGGTCAGAAGAGAGTAGCTCAGGAGAATCGAGCGCCTCAGAATAGAAAACCGCGAAGATGAGAGCCTAAAAGCCTAACCAGCCCCGCGAAGTGTGAAGAGTGTGGATTACTACTTAGGCGCATTCCTGGCATCGATTATTCAGGTTTGCAAATCGTTCATGCTGATAGTCCGGGATTGGGTTACTAGTATATTCTAAAGATTGCCACATCCGCAAAAATATAAAAAACCACTGGTAACATTTCTCGATATCGGGGGATCTTCTAACAATGTCGAACCTGGAGCAATTATGCGGGACTCACGAACGGTGAAGATTGGAGCTTGGTTAACCAGTTGTTGAAGAATAGGGTTATCAACTCTAAGTTGGGCGACGTCGGTTTGAAAAAGCTCTCTCAAAGCTCTGTGAATGGACTAAAATGGACTAAAGGTGAACCAACAAAGAACAGAACTGGCCCTCTTCACAAAGGAATGCAAAATTTCGCACTTCAACCCTCTAAAACTATGCGGCAGTGATATTCGTTGATAAGACCAAATATTTCTGTTTCAGTTTTGACAAGAAACTTAGCGGAAAACTCAATATCGTAGAATGTGTAAAGAAAGCTACTACAAGTCTATAATGCTGTAGAAAAGCAATAGGAAATAAAAGGTGACTACAGCCACCAATTACATGCGTGAAGGCCATATCTCACTGGTCTAGTCTAACTATCGGATAGTCCTCTATTCTTAACGGCTTTTAATTTCGTATACAGGAGACAAACTACATACTTTCTCAACTACCGTCTGAATAAAAATACATTTGGATTGGGGTTTGAACATCATCATCATTGGTTTCTTAAATGGACTATCACTTCCAACGAACTTATAAGCTTTGGTTGTGTTTTGCACATCTATTCAAATGACTGATCCCGCTGAAAAAGAATGAAGTTTTGTATTCAAACAAGGTTGCCTGCGATGCACTATCCGAGTAAGGGAATAAGATCAATGGTACAGATGGATGACCTCTTACTCATTCAGACATCTCACCAAATATTAGATTCTTTCGAGAGAAAAGTATTTCATTAAAAAAAATGCAAACCAAAGGTCTTCAAATTGTAGCTTCAAAGCTAGAGACGACAGGGTAGGGCACTTTGACATTTAAACTGAAAGTGATGTGCTCTAGATGCAAAAGACTTGAAGCCTGCAATGCAGCAAATAATGACTTCTTCAAACAGGCTCCATTATTATTATTATTTGTGCAAGGTTATCTTGCACTGCCACCTAATGGTCTATTGTGCCCCGTGCTAGTATCTTGGAGAGGTTTATTCCCTCGTTAGAGTTCCCCTCGTATTATAATTCTTTCGAAATTGTGTTTGAAGGTCATACACTCTTGCTTTGCCTTGGCGCGAATAGTCCATCTTAGAGCTCTCTCTCCAAACAAGTTTCTTTTAGGAATCTGATAATGGCAAGTGGGTCCATAGTTGGCATATCCTCATCTGTTAATTAGTACTTGCCCAAGTATTTCAATGTTTTGTGGGTCAGTGCCCCCATAAAGTGTCCCCTTCGTTGTGACTATACTAGTTCGCTATCGCTTCATATTTGATCATTGGCCTCACAATGGGAATATATACGTACATCCATCTTAGAATGTTTGGACTAAATCCCCAAGACTTACTCGCTGTCTTACTGACACGGTACATGCGTACTGCAAAGGCAAATCCATTGAGACAGCCTTACACTCGCTTGTGTGCATCATTGAAAAATCTCTGAGCATTAAAGAATATATGTACCATGGTGGCTTTCCTTGACATTGAGAGAGCCTTTAACAATGTCAAACCAATGGCAATCACAGACGCACTTGCAAATCTGAAAGTGGATACTTCGCTCGGAGTGTTGATCAATCAATTGCTAACACGCAGGATTATCAATACACAGCTGGGTGGAGCATCGGTCAGAAGACTTGCCTGTTGCGGAACAGCCCAAGGTGGAGTTTTGTCCCCCCTCCTGTGGAATCTTGTAGTGAATGAGCTACTAGTGGACCTGGAGAGGTCAGGCTGTAGAGTGATTGCCTATGCTGATGACATTGCGATTGCTGCGTCTGGCAAGCACCCAGACACTCTCAAGGAAATCCTCCAATATGTTCTCCCTCGGCTCACTAGGTGGGTCTCTAAATGTGGATTGGGGGTTACTTACTTACTTACTTACTTAGATGGCGCTACAGTCCGGGGTGGACCTGGGCCTCAACCAACAAACCTCTCCAGCCAGCACGGTTACGAGCCAGCTGCCTCCAGTTGCGCACGCCAAGTTGGTTGAGGTCCCCCTCCACTTGTTTGCGCCACCTACCGCGAGGTCGTCCTCTACTGCGTCGTCCGTCCGGGGTGGATTCGAAGACTTTCTTAGCGGGAAGGTTGGGCTCCATCCGCTCTAAATGACCAAGCCATCTTAGTCGCTGTATGTGAACTCTTCTGGCTAAGTCGATGTCCTTGTACAGGCCGTATAGTTCGGCATTGTACCTTCTCCTCCACTCACCGTCTATGCAGACGGGACCAAAGATCGCTCGAAGAACTTTTCTCTCGAAATAACCAAGGGCATCCTCATCCGGTTTTTTCAAAGCCCATGCCTCTGCGCCATACAGCAGGACTGGGATGATCAGTGTCTTATAAAGGGTTACCTTAGTAGTTCGAGATAGGGCTTTGCTACTCAATTGCCGTTTTAGCCCATAGAAACAACGATTGGCAAGAGTAATTCTCCGTGTGATCTCTCCACTCATGTCATTTGCGGAGCTGACCATAGAGCCTAGGTAGACAAAATCCTTTACTACCTCAAAATTGTATCTGTCTTTTGTGGCGTTCTGCCCAAGACGCCGATGTTGGGTGTCCTTTTTTGTAGACAGCATATATTTTGTTTTGCTTTCATTGACCGATAGACCCATCTTTGCTGCCTCGATCTCAATACTCGTAAATGCCCCATTGACGGTCCGCTGAGTTCTTCCGATTATGTCAATGTCATCGGCATGAGCGAGTAGTTGTACAGACTTGAAGAAGATTGTACCTCCGGTGTTGGCTTGTGAGTTTCGTACAATTCTCTCAAGCATTATGTTAAAGAGATCGCATGATAGCGCGTCGCCTTGTCTAAGACCTTTCCTGACATCGAACGGTTCGGTGATGTTCTTACCGACTTTGATGGAGCAGCGAGAGTTCTCCATCGTCATTCTGCACAAACGGACGAGCTTGGCAGGGATGCCCAGACTAGACATGGCTCTGTATAACTCGTCTCTATACACGCTATCATAGGCAACTTTGAAATCGATGAAAAGGTGGTGCGTATCGATTTTATATTCATGGGTTTTTTCCAAGATCTGCCGTAGTGTGAATATTTGGTCAATGGTGGACTTTCCAGGCCTGAAACCGCACTGATAAGGATCTATCAGGTTGTTGACGATCGGTTTTAGGCGTTCACATAGTACGGCAGACAGGATCTTATATGCGATATTTAGGAGATTTATACCTCTGTAGTTGGCGCAGTTCAGAGGGTCTCCTTTCTTCAGGATCGGGCAAACGATGCTGAGGTTCCATTCATCGGGCATACTTTCGTCCGACCAGATTTTACAGATGAGCTGGTGCATGCTCCTTACCAACTCATCTCCTCCTGCCTTGAAGAGTTCAGCGGCAAGGCCGTCGGCTCCAGCAGCTTTGTTGGATTTGAGTTTAGATATCGCTATCCTCACTTCATTATGATCGGGTTGACGGGAATTTTGACTGCCATCGTCACTGTTGAATGGCTCATTCTGCCTGACAGCGGAATATTGATCATCATCGCCGTTTAACAGTCTGCAGAAATGTTCCTTCCATATCCTCAGCACCGACTGCGATTCTACTACTATGTTGCCATTTTCGTCCCTGCAGGCTTCTGTTCTGGCTTTGAAACCCTGGCATGTTCTTTTTACCCTTTGGTAAAATTTTCGAACATTATTCCTGCAATAAAGTCTCTCAATCTCCTCGATCCAGCGCTTCTCATGCTCTTTTTTCTTCTTTCTGAGAAGTCGATGTTCCTCTTTTCTCCTGCGCACGTAGAGCTCGTAAGCAGCACTAGTCCTTCTATGCAGCGCCGCTTTGTACGCCTCTTGTTTTGGTGCATGTGCTTGCCGGCATTCCTCATCAAACCAGGGGTTTCGTTGTGGTGGGCGAGAGAAACCCAGTACATCAGAGGCGGCATCTCTGATGGCTTTTTGGCAACGCTGCCACTGGTCTTCCGCATTTGCTGCTGGCGGCATAGGACTAAGATTGAGATTAGAAGAAACACGATCGGCAAAGGTTCTGGCGGTCTCTTGCGATTGTAGCTTTTCGACGTCAAATTTCCTCACAGCATTTCGTTGATTTCGCTCCGTTGTGGATATCCGCATCCGTACCTTGGCTACAACTAGGTAGTGATCCGAGTCCACGTTGGCTCCTCGGAAAGTCCGGACACCCAGAATACTGGAAGAGTGCCTTGCGTCGATCGCAATGTGATTGATTTGGTTGACGATTTTTCGATCAAAGGAGAGCCATGTTCCTTTGTGAATATCGAGACGTGGGAACCGCGTACTAGCTACAACAAAGTTTCGCCCCGCCGCAAAGTCGATTAGCCTGAGTCCGTTGCCGGAAGTGTTGTCGTGCAGGCTGTGCTTTCCGACCACGCTACTAAAGACTTCCTCTCTTCCTAGCTTTGCGTTAAAGTCGCCTAGGATAATTTTAACGTCGTGGCTAGGGCATTGCTCATACGTCTTGTACAAGAGCTGGTAGAAGTCATCCTTTGTCGCGTCGTCCTTCTCCTCGTGAGGGGCGTGAACGCATATTAGGCTAATGTTGGCAAATTTAGCCTTGATACGGATAGTCATGAGGCGCTCGTTCACATGCCGGAAACTCAAGACTTCTTGCCTAAGTCTGTCTCCAATGACAAATCCGCTCCCGAATAGACGCTGTCCTTTTTGTCTGTAGCAATCGCCGTAGTAGATGTCGTAGTTTTTCATACTCCTTTTGCCCGGCCCATCCCATCGCACTTCTTGGATGGCGGTAATGTCTGCTTTGAGACACTCTAGGGCCTCCGCAAGTTGTTCGGCTGCACGTGGTTTGTAGAGGGACCTAACATTCCATGTGCAGACACGAAGATCGTTGTCCTTTTTACGTTTGCATGGGTCGTCAACAGTAAGATCATCCGTATCCGAGGCTGTTGGTTGCTTCGTAACCAAAGGTTTTTTACGTGGTAGGGAAGTTAACCTGACGGCACAACCCCCAACCTGGAGGGCCAGATCCTTTTTTTTTTTACCCCTAGGACAAGAGGCCGGATACACCGATGTCAGTAACCCACTTCGGGGATATGAGCGCTGCCGTTGGCCCATTAAGGGTTCATCCGCCACCATCTCTTTTTCAATACCCTGACGTAGTATTGAAAATCCTTACAGACCTCAGCTCCAAATATGTTGAAGTAGCTCCAGTAAGGTATCCGCTGGTCTGTAGACGGTACCGTTGATTCCATCGAGAGAATTCGTCCGCCGCACGTCCTCCTTCTGAGGACCTCTTGCTAGACTTCTGAGACGCATATTTCAGCCTTTCAGCCGATCAGGTCAACAAGAGATGCCTCGTCCGGTTAGACATATGCGCGCTGAAGTTCACCCAGATGTGCTTATGCAGGTCTGAGTGTTCAGCTGCACATATATCGTCAGACTCAGCATACGCACATCGTTAGTTCACTATCAGATAGCTATCCAGCGGGCACCGCGTGGAGGTGATGATGCGATTTTGCCCACCCCGGATTGGGGGTTAACCCTCATAAAACAGAACCTGTTCTCTTCACAAGGACATATAAATTTCCCCTCGTAGACTCTCCTATGATAGTTGGCACCAGTCTCACGTTCACTGTTAATGCAAAATACCTGGGTCTTATTCTGGACAGAAAACTGAACTGGAAGCCAATCTACTAGAACGCGTAAGGAAAGCCAATGTAGCTCTCTATACCTGTAAAAAGGCTATAGGTAGGAGCTGGGGTATGAAACCTGAAATCGTTCGCTGGCTTTAAGTGTCTGTTGTCAGGCCTATACTACTCTATGGCGTGATCGTTTGGTGGCCTGCTCTTGGCAGGGCTGTTCACCTTTCTCAGGTAGCTCAAGTCCAAAGATCCGCTTGCATGTGCATCAGTGGTGCCTCTCTGCGGCATTGAACATTATGTTCAACCTGTTACCGCTGGATATCCTTGGCAGACAGACTTCTGCCAGTGCGGCTATTCGTCTTAAAGCCTTCTCTCAGTGGTCTAGTTATCACATTGGCCACTCCTCGATCCTTGATCTTTCCAACTTCACACATGAAAACACGGACTACACCCCACCGAAACTGAGATTTGACCGACACTTTCGTACGAGTATCCCTGAACGGGATGAGTGGGATGGCTCTCCCCCTAATGACGGAAATTCGGTGAACTTCTACACAGATGGCTCTAAGACTGAAGGTGGGGTGGGCTGTGGTGTTTTCTCCGATAAGCTCAACCTGAGCATCTCGTTCCGCCTCCCTGATGATTGTAGCATTTTTCACGCGGAAATCATGGCTATTAAGGAAGCCTTGTCTTGGCTGAAGTGTAATGTATTATCTGTCGGCGATATTAGCATTTTCACTGACAGTCAAGCGGCTATCAAGTCCTTGGAATCGCGCTCTTTTACTTCAAAGACCGTTTTAGACTGCCGTTTCTCTCTTACAGAGATGACAGAGCAGTTCAATATTCACCTATGCTGGGTGCCAGGTCACAGAGACATTCCAGGAAACTGTCGGGTGGACGAACTCGCTAGACAGGGTACTACTCTAAGGATTCTGCCAGATAGGCAAGCCCTTGGTATGCCCCTTGCTGCATGTAAGCATCTACTGAAGCTGAACGCTATTAGCAAGACCAACCTTAGGTGGGATATTGGCTCAACGTGTCACATTTCGAGGCAGATCTGGCCCAAGCTGGACCAGAAACGTAGTGCCGAGTTGGTTAAACTAAAGCGATTACAGATCAGCTGCGTTATCGGTGTCATCACCGGAAACTGTCTTATCGGCCAACATGCCAAGAGACTTGGCCTCTTTTCCAATGACTTCTGCAGGAGCTGTAGGGACGAGGAGGAGGAGGAAACGATTTTTCACTTCCTATGCATATGTCCTGCTCTATCACGCCAAAGAATGCTCCATCTAGGAGCTCCCTTCCTTGACGACCTTCGACGTCATGAACATCCATCGCTTCATCAAAAGCTCCAGTTGGTTTCATTAGTCCGTGAGTGGTCTAATGGTAGATCCTTGGCATCACAATGGACCTTTACTGAACTAAGTGTGTTTGCATCGTGGTGCAGACAGCCAATCTAACCTTACCTAACCTACACTCTATTTACTTACTCAGATGGCGCTACTGTTCGTATCCTGCACAGACGGACAAGTTTGGCAGGGATGTCAAAACTAGACATTTCTCAACCTATATATAGCTCTTCTCTAAAGATGTTCTCGATAAAGAGATGATAAGTATCGATTCGGACTTCTTGGGTTTTCTCCAGGATCTGCCGAAGTGTAAAGATTTGATCGATGGTTGATTTTGCTGGCCTGAAACCGCACTGATAGGCGCCAATCAGGCTGTTAATGAGATGTTTCAGCCGTTCACACAATATCGCAGAACAGATCTTGTATGCGATGTTGCAAAGACTGATGCCTCTACAATTGGCGCAGTGGAGGGAATCTCCTTTCTTGTGGATCGGGCAAACGATGATCTTAGAGATGAGTTGGTGTATGCTCTCTACCAATTCATTGCCAACTATCTTGAAAAGTTTGCTGGTAAACCGCTATGCTCAGCAGCCTTGTTCGATTTCAGTTTGGATATTGCTATCCTCACTTCGCTTTGGTCAGGTGGACGGAAATGTTAGGTATCATCGTATATGTTGAATCGTTCATTCTGCCGGACAGCGAGATGTTGGTCTTCGTCGCCACAATACAATCTGCAGAAGTAGTTTTTCCATATTCTCAGCACCGAGGTTTCCTTCTTCGTCTTTATAGGTTGCTGTATGGATTTTGCTTCTCTGACACGTTCTTTCTACTTTTTGGCTAAACTACCGTACATTGTTCCAGGAGTATAAGCTCTCAGTATTCTTGAACGCGCGCTTCTCATGCTCTTTCTTCTTCTTTTGGAGAAGTCGATGTTCCTTCCGCCTCTTTTGTTCGTAGAGCCCCAAGCCTCCTGCATATCATGAGAGCACGAGTAACCTTTTGGGATATCTCCTTTATGCGCTTTTTCCAAATGAGTTTACTATCTACGTTTAGTCCTAGATACTTTATTTCTTTTACTGGTGTCAGTACCATGCCCGACAAAACAGACTCCATAGTAGATAGCATTAAATTTCGTTGAATTTTCGAATTGAAGTCGACAAACACCTCATTATTTACTCATAATTCTTTTCAATTAGATACGTTACGAGAGCAAGAACTACACGCGCATGAAACCAGATACAACAGAGATATCTACACAGTGAAGGCTCCCCTATTTCAATGGGTCACACGCCTTATCACACATAAATTAAGATACCGGGTAACTTCTGCATTACAAAGACTGTAGTATATGTATCTTCATCTCCAAGTAAAAAGTTTGTGTACCGTACTCCGCCCTGCTTATCATCCCCAGAGAATAATAAATTTGTTTCTCATTTTTTTTTTGTTAAATTTCGAAGGCAAACTGACGGGACACCATTCTCCGAAAGTGCATTCATTTTCCTTGAACAGACTCCCATACAAATCCTATGCGGAGAAATATGAAATAAAGACCTAAGAAAGTATCACAACAACTCCCTAGGCTTCCATTTCTTTCGAAAAGAAAGTCAGAAGAAAGTTTTATTTTTTTCGGAGACAATGATGTCCCAAAGATTTCCGTACGTCTGGATTCCCCAGACCTCCATCAGAGTTTTTGTTCGTCTGTTTGTTTTGTTATTACACATTACAATGGAGAAAAGAATTTCAAGAATTAAAAGACAAACTTGTGACAAGTTCTTTTGGGTTGTGTTTAATGTTTTACAGAGAAAGTATGTTGGGTTGGAACGTCCTTCTTTCGTGACAGCTTATTTTGGATACTTTGTGGACTAGTTCTTGTAAAGTTTTCTTTCCTCCATCACTGACAATGATTTAAAGTTCAGCTATTCTTTCTTTCTCCACTCACTATGAACGAATGATTAATTTGTAAAAGAATTTTGGCGCCCAAATGGTAAGTCTCATCCTTCACCCACAAACCTCCTCATTCGTAGTCCTCATCCCCTCATCTTGTGTTCATTTGCGATATCCATTGATGCGCAAACTCACCATTCACTGTCAAACTGTTATACGCTGGTGATACAAATTTTGAGCTACTTTCATTGTAGTCGACTTTTCCCCTAATTGAAATTTATTATCTAGAACCTGAACCCTGAAGTGAAATTCCCTTGAGAAAGGTTAACGTTTTTCACTGAGGTTGACATTATAACTTTCGACATATTTGTGTGCTGTTTGTATCGTACTTATCCTGTTGATGTTGTGTGTGCGTTGCATTTCAAATGAAGGTTAGAGGGGAGTGGATAATTAAATTAGGGAATTCAATTGTTGGATGATCTTTGACATTTGACGAGTTTTATGGGTTAAAAAAGGAAGTGACGAACAGTGATAAATCGGATTTGCCAAAGGGACCTGAAGTTTGTGTGGAATTATTTGGACTTTTTAATTATTTAAGGGCTTGTGGATTGTGGAAGGAGAGTGCGTAGAGAGAAAGTTCATGGTATGTGGGTGCAAATATAATAAAGGTGCGGTAACTTGAAGGAAGGTAGGAGTAAGGGAATATCTAGGCGTACAAGATTGTAAGAAAATTTGTAATAAGGATGAACTTTTACACGTTAACCTTAAAACTATAGGTTGGACATTTGAAGAGGATGACGAAAGTCTCATCATTTTTTCTCAGATACCGTAAGGTTGACATGGAATGACATATGCAAGACGTAGCATAATAAATAACAAGCATTTAACGGAAACTGGATAAAAACTCTAAAGAATGGAGTACTCACAATATTTTGACATGAGCACAAATGTCATCATAGGTTAGGTTAGGTTAGGGGAAGTACACCTAGGTGCTTCTTACAGGGGGCCAAATGGGTTATTGTGATTCCCCTTTTGTTTGTGGAACCTCTCTTTATCTTTCGGTCGGTCCAGTAGCGAACCAACCTGAGCTCTTTATGAATCGTGTCATGTTCTTTATTGGTTTTTGCATAAGATCACTTACTTCGTTGAAAAACCTGTTACCCATGTGGTGGTGGCGGCGCTTTTGTACATTTGGGCAGTCACATAGCAAGTGATTGATACTTTATATCTCTTCCGCGTCTTGGCAGCTCCTATCGCGTAGTGTCCTCTCTTTAGTAGACCAATAGGAACTTCTACTAATGTCTTTATATAATGCTGATCCCTTTCTGGTTAGTTCATCTGCTATCTCCTTCCCTTCTATATCGCTATGTCCGGGAATACAGCGATACATCATGGGATTTGCATACACTCGTATTGTTCTGTGAACTTTGGCATCTGCAAACTGCTTTTGATTAAACTTCCTCGCTTTCTAGCGCTTTGATTGCAGCTTGACTGTTCAGGAAGATAGTAATCTTGGAAGGATTGAGTTTCTGTCTGTGAATGGTATGTGCTACTCTTTCAATAGCGAAGAATTCGGCTTGGAAGATACTGCAGTGGTCCGGGAGTTTGCATGAGTCGTTGATTTTGAGTGCCTCACAGAAAATCCCAGAACCAGTTCCTATATCCATTTTAGACCCGTCTTTGTAGAACTGAATGACATGTGTTCGAATCCCCCTCCGAGTAGGGGTCAGAATATACCCGAGGTAGGCATGCCTGTTGTAAGAGGCGACTAAAATCCACCCTCTCTATACAAAAACAGGCAATGAACAAAACTAACGATTTTAATACCCCAGGTGGGGTATGAAAACACAAGCGTTTTCACTCAGCTGAGGCCTACCAACTCCTACTCTCAACCTCCACGCGGTGACAGCCGGGTGCCTAGTACCTTAATCCAAGAAGTGGGTAATCAACCCCGTTCGGCGGATTCTTGGTGGCAGCAGATGAGAGAGGGGAAGAAGAGTGCTTTCCCACTAGAGCACTTCTTCCTGTTCCAGGCGGCAGTGGACGAATTCCCTAGACGGAGTCAACGGTGGCGTCTATAGTTCCAGTTAGGTTGAACTTAGTGAATACCTTGCGCGAGCTGCTTCGACGTATTCGGATCACAGGTCGGTAAGGAATTTCCAATGTTGGTCAGGACATTGGAATAGAGATAGTGGCGGAGGAGCCCTTAATGGGCCAACGGCAGCGCTCATACTCCCGTAGTGGACTACTGGCACCAGTGTACCCGGCCCCTCGTCCTAGGGGAATAATTAAGGAACTGGCCCTCCAGGTTGGGGGTTGTGCCGTCGGGGTAACTTCCCTACCACGTAAAAAACTTATGGTTCCGAAACAACTAAAAGCCTCAGATAAGGATGACTCAACTAATGACGACCCCAGCAAACGAAATAAGGACAACGACCTTCGGATCTGTACGTGGAATGTTCTGTCTCTTTACAGACCACGTGCAGCCGAACAACTAGCAGAGGCCCTAGACTGCTATAAAGCAGATATTATCGTCATCCAGGAAGTGCGATGGGATGGGCCGGGCAAAAAGAGGATGAAAAACTGTGACATCTACTACGGTGATTGCTACAGAGGCAACAGGCAACGCTTATTCGGATGCGGATTTGTCATACGCGGCAGACTTAGGCAAGAAGTCTTAAGCTTCCGACATGTTAGCGAGCGTATTATGACTATCCGGATCAAGGCTAAATTCGCTAACATAAGCCTAATATGTGTTCATGCCTCCACGGACGAAAAGGACCCTGCCACCAAAGAGTGTTTCAACGAGCTCCTCGACAAAACATACGAGCAATATCCTAAATACGACGTTAAATTCGTATTGGGCGATTTTAACGCCAAAATAGGAAAGGAGGACGTCTTTGACAGGGCAGTCGGTAAGCATAGCCTACACGACACCACGTCTGATAACGGACTAAGGCTAATTGATTTCGCTGTGGAGCGAAATGTCACCATAGCAAGCACATGGTTTCCTCATCTCGACATTCATAAGCAGACATGGCGGTCCAATGATCATGTCACGATCAACCAAATTGATCATATTGCGATCGACGCAAGGCATGCCTCCAGTATTCTGGATGTCCGGACCTTCCGAGCGGCCAACATAGACTCGGATCATTACCTTGTTGTAGCCAAGGTACGAATGCGGATATCCCAATCTGAGCAACAAAGAAGAATTACTGTGAGAAATTTTAACGTCGAAAAGCTACAATCGCAAGAGACCGCCAGACTCTTCGCTGAACGCGTATCCCGAAATCTCTCAATCACCCCTTTGCCGCCAGCATAAAGTACCGAAGACCAGTGGCAACGCTGCCAACATGCCATCAGAAACACCGTGACTGATGTGCTGGGTCTCGCTCGACCACCACCGCGAAACCCCTGGTTTGACGAAGAATGCCGGTGAGTGCATGCAGCAAAACAAGATGCATACAAAGCGGCGCTGCAAAGGAAGACGAGAGCTGCTCGTGAGCTCTACGAGCAAAAGAGACGGGAAGAACATCGGCTTCTCCAAAAGAAGAAGAAAGAGCATGAGAAGCGCGCGTTTGAGATAATCGAGAGTCTATACTCCAGGAACAATGTACGGAAGTTTTACCAAAAGGTAAAAAGAACGTGTCAGAGAAGTAATACCCGTACAGAAACCTGTAGAGATGAGAATGGAAACCTCGTAGTAGAATCACAGTCGGTGCTGAGAATATGGAAAAACTACTTCTGCAGACTGTATAACGGCGACGAAGACCAACATCTCGCTGTCAGGCAAAATGAACCATTCAACATAGACGATGATAGTCAAAATTTCCGTCCACCTGACCAAAACGAAGTGAGGATAGCAATATCCAAGCTAAAATCGAACAAGGCTGCTGGACCTGACGGCTTACCGGCCGAACTTTTCAAGGCAGCTGGGGATGAATTGGTAGAGTGCATACACCAACTCATTTCTAATATTTGGTCAAACGAGTGTATGCCTGATGAATGGAATCTCAGCATCGTTTGCCCGATCCACAAGAAAGGAGACCCCCTCAACTGCGCCAATTATAGAGGCATCAGTCTCCTCAACATCGCATACAAGATCTTTTCTGCGATATTGTGTGAACGCCTGAAACCTTATATCAACAGCCTGATTGGACCCTATCAGTGCAGTTTCAGGCCAGGAAAGTCCACCATCGATCAAATCTTCACACTTCGGCAGATCCTGGAGAAAACCCAAGAATTCCAAATCGATACTCACCACCTCTTTATCGATTTCAAGGCCGCCTATGACAGCATCTATAGAGAAGAGTCTTATAGTGCCATGCCTAGTTTTGACATCCCTGCCAAACTTGTTCGTCGGTGCAGGATGACGATGGAGAACGCTCGCTGCTTCATAAAGGTCGGTAATGACCTCACCGAGACCTTTGATGTCAACAAAGGCTTTAGACAAGGTGACGCGCTGTTATGTGACTTCTTCAATATTGTACTTGGACGGATTGTGCTGAACTCACAAGCCAACACCGGAGGCACAATCTATTACAAGTCTGTACAACTGCTTGCATATGCCGACGATATCGACATTATCGGAAGAACTCAGCGGGCTGTCACCGGAGCGTTTGCAAGCATTGAGGCGGAAGCGGCCAAAATGGGTTTGGCGATAAACGAGGGCAAAACCAAGTATATGCTGTCAACAAGAAGGGAAAGCCAACACCGACGAATTGGACAAAACGTCACCGTGGGCAGCTATAACTTCGGGGTAGTAAGGGACTTTGTCTACCTTGGCTCTGCTATAAACTCTGAGAACAACATCAGCGCAAAAATCAAGCGAAGAATAACTCTTGCCAATCTCTGTTTTTTTTTGGCTTATAAGGCAATTCAACAGTAAAGCCCTATTTCGAACAACTAAGGAGACTCTATATAAAACCTTGATCATCCCAGTCCTGCTTTACGGCGCTGAAACATGGACTTTATTAAAAGAGGATGAAGATATCCTTGGTCGCTTCGAGAGAAAAATTCTTCGTAAGATTTTCGGTCCCGTTTGCGTTGACGGGTTTTAGAGGAGAAGATTCAATCACGAACTATACGAGCTGTACAGCGACATCGACCTAGTCAAAAAACTGCGTATTGGACGTCTGAAATGGCTGTGACATGTAGAGCGAATGGACACCAACGCTCCGGCCCGCAGAGTCTTCGAATCTAACCCCGAGGGACGACGCAGTAGAGGGAATCATCGCCGTAGGTGGCGCGCACAAGTTCAGGGGGACCTCGACCAACTTGGAGTGCGCAACTGGAGGCAATTAGCTAAAGACCGAGCTAAATGGAGAGGCTTGTTGGTTGAGGCCCAGGTTCACCCCGAACTGTAGCGCCACCTAAGTAAGTAATTAAGATCTGGAAGGTATCGTACAATGGTCGTGAAATAATAATCTGTGTCTGAATCCCGATAAATCTAAGTACATTGTCTCAAGAAAGCCTTTAAGCCTGTCATAATGCCTTTCCATCACTCTTAATAGTGCTCATGTCGAGTATGTTGAATCGGTAATAAAGCTCGATATGACCTTCAATCGAAATCTGGTCTGGGGTAAGCACTTCAACCAAGCAGTAGGTAAGACCTATAGAAAACTTATGGGTTTCCCACTCCTTCACTCCGATAAAGACACGCACCTTGCTGCAAAGACATTGGCGGTGCCGCTACCGAAATATATGCGAAATATTTTCAAACCGCGGCTATGCCTCTAAAATAAAACTTAACGTTGCTTTTAATAGTATTGTACGTTACGTCTTTGGATTGCGTAGGTTCAATCGATTCTTTGGCTATTCAGCGTATTTGTACGGTATTACCTTTGACAAGTTCTCCCGTTTCGTATACTGATTCGCTTTTCAGACATCATGTTTACACATCAACCTGCTTAACTTTACGAAAAAGTAAGATATCCTCTTCAAACAGATCCTGTCAGCTAATTTTACCTAGACACACCTGTTTGACATCGGAATAATATAGTATAGTTAGATTAAAAGAAGAATTAAAAACTTTCTTTTCCTGTAATTCTGCTGTCGATGAGATTAAACGCCAAGAGTATGTTTTGATTATGCCCGACCTTACATCTTGCGCTGATTGCGTTCTAGCCCAGCCATTATGCTGTGGAATATGCCACAGCTCAGGTACTCATTTGTAAATACCAGACCATTCTTTCTCTACCCGTGCAGGGACGGGTTAAGAATATCACTGCAGCGCCCTCCAACAAAAAGTGCCTGTCGTAAAAGTCGACTAAGGGAACAAATCAGATCTAGGCAATATAACACCCAAGTGAACCCAGTGACACATGTACTACCTTAAAAACTCTCCCACAAGTGTGCATGTGAGTCCGTCGGTTGACACGACTGGAGATCACCAGTGTCATATAAGAAAGATCAAACAATACTAAAACAGGAGCATGCACGTGTCAAACGACAAACACCATCGCAGTAATATTGCAAAACTGTATCATTATGGTAATATTTGCTAAAAGGAAAGGCACTACCACTGGACCGAGCGGAACTGTTCGGGTTAGAGCTATACGGATTCCAGGGGCTAGCAAAGTAATCAAACAGTTTGGACCAAATTTGAGGGTCGCGAGTCGGAACGCTGGAAGCATGACCGGTCGAAGTTACGAACTGGAAGAGATGATGAATAGAAGGCGTGTGGATATCTTGTGCATCCAAGAGACGAAATGGCAAAACACCGGAAATCGGGCGCGTTTCTTGGACGTTAGGACAAAAGATTACAAGATGTTCTACTACGGAACGGAAAAAGCTAGGAACGGAATCGGTATCATCCTTGCGGCAAAGCTACTTGGTAACGTCTTGAGCATTTCGAAGTACAGCGACCGTTTGATGTCTCTAAAACTAGTAATACAAGGAGAGGTGTGAAATATTGAAATATTGCATATGCTCTCTAAATAGGGAAATAGGGTGCATTACAGGGATAAAGATGCATTTCAAGAACATCGCAAAGGAAGAGTTTCTGTTTGTTGGAGACGATTTGAATGGACATGTCGGGAAGTCAAACGAAGACTATGAAGACTGCCATGGAGGACTGGGACACGGCGCCAGGAACCTTCCTGGTGAAGACATCCTAAGCATTTGCAAATCACGCGGTCTTATCGTGCTAAGTACCATGCTCATCAAACAAAGACAACACCTGATCACTTACAGCATTGGTGAAGATGAAACCCAAATTGACTATCTTTGGTAGCCAGTTTCATGAAGCCTCGGGTAAAAGATTGCAAAGTGATCCTGGGAGAGGCGGTCGCTCAGCAATACCGTCTCCTGCTAACAGAAATGTGTATGAAGACACCAAAGAAAAGCAAACAAACAAGGGTCTCTGAGAAAATCAAGTGGTACAATCTGGACAAAGAAAAAGGCGAGACTTTTGTTTTCGTAATGAAAAATTACCTCTCTTACACCATCAACGGAGCTGAGGATGAAGAGTGCAGAGCACAAAATATGTGGGATTCCCTACAGCGAACTTGCTTAAAGAAGGCCAAATCACTGCTAGGCGCTTCAAAAGGCCACCATCAACACGCCAAAGAAACATGCTGGTGGAGTGATGAAGCTAAGAAGGTGATAAATGAGAAGAAAGCGGCTTTCAAAGCTTGGTCAAAGTGCCCCTCTAACAATAGTGACGAAAAAGCTCGCCTCGGAATGGAATACAGATGTTGCAAGAAAAAAGCGAAGAAGAAGTGCGCCCAGCTTCAAGCAAAGAGTACGGATGGCCTGTATCGGGAGCTGGAGAAGATATCTTCCCCGGTTGCTGATGCAAACCAGGCTATCCAGGAGCTGCGAAGACACGATATGAACAAGAGCGCAACCATCTTCAAAATAGCCGCCCAAGAAGGAGGAATGCTCAGGAGATTCGTTCGCCAAAGTTCATTAACAATGCTCATGGCCAGCTTCTTGTGGATGACGACAAAATTCTGCAGAGGTGGCGGCAGTATTGTGAAAACTTTTAAATCAACAGCTTCCCCGGCTATACTTTCCAAGAACCACACCTAACTGTGAAGAAATACCCGACATCACAGTCGAAGAAGTTAGTGAGGCGGTCAAATACTCCAAAAAACGAAAAGCTGTTGGGCCAGACGAGTTGCCCTCTGAGTTCTGGAAAAAGATGGGAGACGTCGGGTTCAGATGGCTCAGAATTCTCATCTCCAAATTTGTGAGAGGTGACCCAATGCCGAATCAATGGAGCGAAAGTTACCTTCTTCTTGTATACAAAGGGAGGGGTGATACGCGAAACTGTGATAACTACCGTTCGATGAAGCTGATGTCACACACCATGAAGATCGTTGAGCGGGTATTAGGTGGCCGACTGCGAAAAATAATACGGCTATCTGATGATCAGTGCGGGTTTGTCTCGGGTAAATCAACCACAGATGTATTCCAAAGTACAAGGATTATAATGGAAAAACATCGTGATTCCTTAAAGGAATTGCATATTGTATTGGTTGACTTTGAAAGGGATTCGACAGACAACCATGAGATCTGATATGGGTGGCGCTAAGACATCGAGGGGTTCCAGAAACCTATGTACAGATGATCATGGACATGTACGAAGTAGCAAAGACAAGATTAAGATGCACCGCTGGAGTAACCGAAGAGTTCCCAATCAAAGTCGGGGTGCACCAGGCAAGCGTTTTAAGTCCTTTGCTCTTTATTACAGTCCTTGACTATCTGCTTGAAGGTAAAGTGACGGACCACAAGGTACATCAGTTATTCTTTGCTGACGATGGAGCCATCATAAGTGAGGATCCTACATCCCTGCAACGAGCACTTGGTGTATGGATGGGCGTTTTGGAGGGAAATGGGTATCGCATTAGTTCAAAAATGACAGAGTACTTGTGCTGCCCGTTTTCTGATCCACTCAGGCCTATTCCAGACATTTATTTGATTGGAACAGTGCTTTTCAAGTGCGAAAAGTTCAAATATCTGGGATCTATGATCAATAGTAAAGCAACCTGTGATGATAACACCAATCATCCTGTAAGCGTAGGGTGGATGAAGTGGTGGGAAAACTCTGCTATCTTACTTACTTACTTACTTATGTGGAGTTACAGTTCGGGGTGAACCTGGGCCTCAACCAACAAGCCTCTCCATTTAGCTCGGTCTTTAACTAATTGCCTCCAGTTGCGCACAGCGCACTCCAAGTTGGTCGAGGTCCCCTTGAACTTGTGCGCACCACGTACGGCGATGATTCCTTCTACTGTGTCGTCCGTCCGGATTGGATTCGAAGACTCTGCGGGCCGGAGCGTTGTGTCCATTCGCTCTACATGTCCTAGCCATCTCAGACGTCCAATACGCGGTTTTTTGACTAGGTCGATGTCGCTGTACAGCTCGTATAGTTCGTGATTGAATCTTCTCCTCCAAAACCCGTCGACGCAAGCGGGACCGAAAATCTTAGGAAGAATTTTTCTCTCGAAGCGACCAAAGATATCTTGATCCTCTTTTAAAAAGTCCATGTTTTAGCGCCGTAAAGCAGGACTGTGAGGATCAGAGTCTTGTACAGAGTCTCCTTATTTGTTCGAGATAGGGCTTTACTTTTGAATTGCCTTATAAGCCCAAAAAACAGAGATTGGCAAGAGTTATTCTTCGATTGATTTCTGCGCTGATCTTATTTGTAGAATTTATAGCAGAACCAAGGTAGACAAAGGCCCTTACTACCTCGAAGTTATAGCTGCCCACGGTGACGTTTTGTCCAATTCGTCGGTGTTGGCTTTCCCTTCTTGTTGACAGCATATACTTGGTTTTGCCCTCGTTTATCGCTAAACCCATTTTGACCGCTTCCGCCTCAATGCTTGCAAACATACCGGTGACAGCCCGCTGAGTTCTTCCAATAATGTCTATATCGTCGGCGTATGTAAGCAGTTGTACAGACTTGTAATAGATTGTGCCTCCGGTGTTGGCTTGTCCGCACAATCCGTTCAAGTACAATATTAAAGAAGTCACATGACAGCGCGTCACCTTGTCTAAAACCTTTTCTAACATCAAAGGTCTCGGTGAGGTCATTACCGACTTTGATGGAGCAGTGAGTGCCTGCACAGGCGGACAAGTTGGGCAGGGATGTCAAAACTAGACATGGCTCTATAAAGCTCTTCTCTATAGATGCTGTCGTAGGCGGCCTTGAAATCGATAAAGAGGTGGTGAGACTCTGCTATCTTCTGTGACAGAAAAATGCCACATAACATAAGTTGAAAGGAAGGCTTTACACCGCAGTTGTGCGTCCAGCATTCACATACGGTTTACAATGTTGGACAATGTACAAAACGTATGAGAGTAAATTACCGGCAGCTGAGATGAAGATGCTTCGCATGACAGCGAAGGAGTGACAAATCTTAATCGAATAAGAAGTTCGATGATCCGTGGAAGCCTTCACATCAAGCGAACCATCTTACGAAGGATAGAGTGCGACCGGCTCAGCTGGTATTGCCACGTTAAAAGAAGAGATCATTTGAACCCCGATAAAAGGGCAATATCAATGCACTTTCCAAAGACATCGCGATGTAGGAAAGGCAGGCCTATAAACGCCTGGATCAGACAAATGCGACGACATCGGCATTTCATTGGCCTCAGTAACCGAGTGATCCAAAATCGGCAGGCTTGCCGATATTTTCTGAGGTCAACTAGGCGAACCCCACAGGCGGATCAGTAGAAATACGGTGAAGTGGGAGGGTAATGATCCCTTGTTTTTGGATCATAACCTCGCCGAAATAGGAAGAAGACGAAAACAATTTTTTCCCTTAATTTAATTAAATCACTTCGTACTGTATAACCGTATTGCGCGTTTTAAAATGTGTGTGAAAGCTAGAAGATCCCTATCTGGGTCAACCTCTAAATATATTATGACCAAGTCGTTTCCGTTTAAACCTATTACAACCTCTGGGGAATGGCTATTCTAAAAAAACGATCACCTAGCTACACGTTTATTGACAGTTTCCTACAAAGTGAAACATAAAGCGGTCTTCGTTCAACCGTGTGACATAATTAAAAATCCCAACGTCATGTCAATAATAAGTCAGAAAGCTCTTCATCCGATTCAACTTTTTACCATAACTTTCGCGAAATAGACTCTATAATTTCCAATAAATATTCAACCGCCAAGTTTATCTCTCTATTCATCTGAGCGATAATAAAATCCGTTGCAACCATTCGAAATGTTTATTATGTGACACCCTCCCTGTGTGTCCAACCAACCCATCGTGGAATTCTAATGCAATTCACCCTCAGTAAATTCCAATTTTTTACTCTAAAATCTCAACCCCCTGCGAAACACATTCAAATGTACGTAAACCGTTTAACAATAAACACTACAATTTACCGAGGGATGTTATGCGGTGAAATGTCCACCCACACTCGTCCCTCGTAATATCCGTTGTCAGGATGAAGTTTTACGCTCTTGAATGCACTTAAATTGTCCAACCTTCTATTAAAAAAAAAAAAATATATATATGTACACCAACAATGCTTGACGTTATAATGGAGGGTATCTTATAAAAAGTTTTTTTTTTTTTTGTGGTGGGGTGTCGTCGTCGACGCGCCCCAGTTTGACAGACGCATTCATTTTAGAAGTACAAATGTCCTTTCGGCTTAATGGGCAAACACTTGAAAGTATCATATAAATCAAAATTGCTAGATGCGAAGACACAGATAATGCCGTAGGGGTGTTTGAAAAGCTACCCCCCTGCAAGGGCGAAACATGTTTTTTTTTTTTTTTATTTCTTATAGGGGAGACGCAGTTTTGTGTATCGTAGACATATTTCATTGTTAGTTGTAATCTTAGAGAAAATATAAATCGAGATGAGTCATCTCATCCCTGGAGAGGATTCAGCTGTTTGCTTGGAAAATATTAGCTTTACTTCATGCATACTCATATGTATCTTTTACTTTTCACTGATTTTCTTAAAATCTCATCCTAGATTCAGTTGTTTCCCTTGAAGGCCATCTTGTATACTCAGGTGCGGTTAAGTCATTCATAGAGGACTCTGTTGTGCCCCCTGGGGTTTTGTTGGAAACTTCGCAAAATGTAAGATATATTATTAACAATGCAAATTCGAAAAAATTAATATGGTGATGCATAATTCATTTCCTTAAATGTCTACCAACCAACGCATAATAATATTTTCTAGAAAACAAAAAAAGAATTTGTCAGAAGTGGGATTCGAACCCACGCCCTCAGAGAGGACCAGAACGCTCAATATAACCCAGTTTGCTCGTGGGTAAGATTTCTCTTGAGTCTGGCGCCTTAGACCGCTCGGCCATCCTGACATGTGCTTGATAAAGGTATGTTTCTGTACAGATTGGACATGTGATTGAAGTCTTTATTTTTGCTGCATGGCGGTGTTGGAAGATGATTTTATTTATAGAAGCGTGGCATGTTAAGAGCGACAAGACCACTTTTCTTGCTGCTAAGTCTGAGGGTGGTGGCATTTTATTTTTAGGAGCAGAAATTATACGCTTTTGCAGAGGAGTGTGTTTGTGTTTTGAATATATTATATTTCGTAAATGTTGTACATCCACGTCTGGGTTATTGTTCGTGAGACGTAATACGGTTGTGGTAAACTCTTCAGATTGAGATCGAGGTAGGTTAATGGTTGTGTACTCGCTTGACTTTGATTCCATATCGTCTGTTGGTATTGATTTGTGTACTAATGAGTTGCGGGTAGAATAAAATTTAACATAAAGCCGCACAGAAATAATTAAAAAAATTTTCATTTTATTTATATCCAAACTCAATAGTGGGGATCTACCTTGCGATTGCTCGGGAAACTACTGACTGCTCAACACATGGCTTGGGCCAGTAGCGCAAGTATTGAAGTGATTGCTTTACCCCCTAGTGGTGGTCCCCGGGGAACTATATGCATAAACCCTTATACGTGTAGGCTAAAATTGCAAGTGCCGGTTGTCTAGGCCTGTGATTCTAGACAAGGAAATGTGGACCAACAACCTGCGTTACCGAACTCTGATTGTGATATTATATAAAGGGGTAATATTATATAAACACATGTTTTGGAAGGAGAAGAAAGTAGATTTATAAGTTTATTCGCTAATTATGAACTAAAGTGGATACATGCAGTAAAGCAACACACATATGAAAGAGGAAGCGGTGGTGAATTATTTGGTTTCCGTAAGTCACTGAAATGTGTAGATGCAAAATTCGAGAAGCTTCAAGGTAGCAGTATATTAAACATAAGAATTAACAGGAAATCCATATTCATGATCCCCATCTATATCAACGGTAACAACTGGAAGAATAATTATGATAAAACTATAGATACATTGTTTAAACTCGGTTCACCTGACATTATGCTTTTTGGAGATTTTAATGGAAGAATTGGACTCTCGCAAAAGAACTTTGTAAGCGGTTTAATAGCTCCAATATTGAATGAAACACGTTTCTCCAAGGATAATGTTTGCGATGCGAATGGTAATAAGATTATTGATCTTGCGGATGCATTTGATTGCCGAATTTTAAACGGAAGTTGTGAGGGCGATTCTGGAGGAGAATGCACGTTTATTCGTGAACAGCTTGCTCTATGATAGACTATTGTCTTTGGCATTGGCAACACTGGTGCGCGAGTCTAAAGTTTAAGTTTTACTGTGCTCTTGCTAATTTTTGTATTTTTCGAATTAAATACAATTATAATTATATTAAAGCTTGTTCCTTGAAAGCCAATAATTAATTCACCAAAAATATTTTATATAAACAGGTAAAGCTAGCTATATAAGGCCATTAAGTCCCTGAATTCCACTTCGTTGGTTCATATGACTGACAACAAAAGAAAGTTCTGTCAAACATCACCTGAAAGCAACGGCTATCCAAATACAAGAGGGGCTGCTAACAGATTAAAACTTTTCAAATACCGTTCGAAAATGTCTATTTCTGAATCAGATTTTCAAAAAATTCAGGCGATAATCAACGAGTCTCTCGATTCCAAACTCGCAAGCGCAACCGCAAATTTAGCCACTAAATATGATCTTGAAAAGTTTACTTCAGAAATAGACTCCTTAAAAATGCAGAACAAGGAATTGGCAAAGCAAGTTCAGCAATTTGAGGCACATTGTAATATTCTGGAAGAGGAGCTGGAATCTCAAAGTCGAGAGCTAAGGGGGAGAAACATTATCTTCACCATCCCAACGGAACACTCAAATGTCGATCCACAAGTCCAAATTCGGACTGCAACACAACTCTTGCTTGGAGAATCGCATGAAATGCCACCAGCTATGCAAATTAGCAAAAACAACACAGCACAAAAGTTCAAACTCAACACCGGCTCAAATGAATTGGCAACAAAAATGCTGAAAAACTCATCAAAGTTGAGGAACACAGGTGTTTTTGTCCAGCGAGATCTAACAAAAATAATGCAACTCAGACGCCGAATTCTGCTCAGCTATAGAAAAATAATTAAAATCAAGAAGCCAAGTGAAATGGTGATGATTAAAAACAACGCACTTGTTATTGGGACAAGATCTTTTTATTTAACACCGAATTTCGAATTAAAATTTAACAATAAACAAAGAGAGAAAGTCTTAAATGAAATGTTTGGGGACCTTGACTTTGGAGCTGTCAAAATAGCAAAGTTGACAAATGGGGGGAGTTCAGGAAGTATACAACCAAGTGGCGCTGCTTCATCAACACCAGGGATGGTTCGCAATCAAGAAATCGAAAGCATAATGAAAGATTGAGATGTAAATGCCGTCAGCTCAAATAATTTAGTTTTCAATAGTATTTTAGCATATAACGTGTCAGGGTTGAGAAGTAAACTTTTATTTGTTGAATTTTTTAATAATGTCAAATCCTTTGAAATGTTCTTTTTGTTTGAAACACACGTAATCAAAGATAATTTTAATGATTTCGATAAATATTTTAATGGGTTTAAACTTGTTTGGAGGGCAGCAGTTAAAACATCTATCAAAGGTCGTGCAAGCGGTGGGTGTCTCTTCGGAATCAAAACATCTCTTTTAAAATACTTTGCTTTTGTCGAATTTCAAGGAACTACAGTGGTAAAGCATCTATACGAAAATAATAACATGTACATAATCCCTTTCTATATAAATTGCAATGGTTGGAGCGAAGATTTTGAGAGACTCAGCATCACACTTCATCTTCTCTCTAGCAAGAGTGTATTGTTAATTGGGGATTTTAACGCGAGAATCAGCACTATGCAAGTTATTACCTCTACCCAAATAAACAACGGTCGTATATTTCACACCAGTAGATCATCAAAAGATAATGTTTGTAATCAACGCGGTAGACAGCTACTAGAGATGTTCCATCTCTATGACAGTATTGTCTTAAATGGTTGCACTGAAGGTGACATCGAAGGCCAGTACACATTCGTCGGAGGACAAGGCAAGTCTGTAATTGACTACTGCGCTGTAAATAATGAGTGGATACCATTAATAAAAAAAATTGAAGTGCAAACCAAAACATTTTCTGATCATTTGCGAATAGTTGTGAAATGGTCAAGTGAACATTTAATGCACCAGAGGAATCCGAGCCTTCTTCCAAGACTTAAGTGGGAAAAAGAGAACATTCATAACTATCAGCGTACTTTAATCGATTTGCTTTCACGGATGAATATAAATATGGATGCAGTTGAAACATTTACAAGCCAATTAGTAGCATGCGTAAGAAATTCGTCGGAAAAGAAAATAACGCATAGTCGTAAACCCTTTCAACAGAAGTGGTTTGACGGTGAATGCATGGTGGCACGAAAAAAATCGTTTGCTCTCTTGCAAGCATGGCGAACTTCTGATAACCCAGCGCTTTGGAATTGGTATACTGAATCTAATACATGTTATAAAAGTTTAGGTCGTACCAAAAAAACTATTTTTGAAAACACCCAAGCTTACAGGTTAGGCATAACTAAAAGCTCAAAAGAAAGAGATAAATGGTTTTCATTTTGTAATAGCCAGAGGAATTTCGGCTGAGGATTTGGCCATATACTTTAAACATCTTCTTCATAATAAATCCAACCTTGCATTTACATATGCTGAACCATTAATTATCAACGACACTCTTGATAGTGAAATAACCTTATTGGAAATAAAAAAATGTTCTCCTTAAAGCCAAGAATGGAAAAGCTCCAGGTGAAGACGGTATACCATATGAGTTCTTTAAAAATGCACCTATAGTTCTCATAAATAAAATGAAGTTACTGTATAATAAAATCCTCTCAAGTGCCGATGTTCCATCTTCCTTTAAAAAATCGGTAATATTCACAAGAAGGGAGCACTGGAAAATGTTGAAAACTACCGTGGAATTTCATTTATGAATGTTTTAGCCAAAATATTCTGCGGTATACTCATGGCCAGACTTGAAAGGTGGGTTAATGAAAACAACATACTTAGTGACCTTCAAGCAGGTTTTAAAAGATATTATTCGACGGTGGATCACATTTTCTCTCTATCTTCCATAATTAGAGCTTTCCAGGCCAGAAATAAAAAGGTTTACACTTTCTTTGTGGACTTTAAAGCGGCCTTTGACCTCGTAAACAGAAGTGCACTATTGTACAAGCTCTCACAACTCAGACTATCGACAAAGTTTCTCCGCGTTATAAGAGAAATGTACTCCGAAACAAAAGCGGCTGTCTGGGATGGCTCGAATTTCTCACATTGGTTCGAAACAGATATTGGTGTTAAACAGGGGTGTGTTCTCAGTGCACTGCTATTCGCTCTATTCATTAACGACATTGTAGAGGAGCTGCCGGGTGGTATACGGATAGCTGAAATGGTCGTGAATGTATTATTGTATGCCGATGACTTAGTACTGCTGTCAGAATCACCAAAAAATCTCCAGTTAATGATCAATCGCCTTGCTGAGTACTGCAGAAAATGGGGACTAGTCATAAATACAGATAAATCCAAAATAATGGTTTTTTCACGAAGCAATCAGAGGAATACGAGACATCAGTGGTTCTTTAACGGAAATCGTCTGGAGGTGACAGATAAGCATAGATATTTAGGAGTTGAACTCAATTCAACGCTGGATTTCATGAAACATCTTTCACAGAAAGCCGCGTCCTGTCAAAGCCTATTAAACCTTACATTGAGAAACATTTTTCTAAATGAGCGCATCCCTCTTTCAGCGAAGTATAAAATTTTCGACGCAGTAGTGAAATCAACGCTTTGCCGCACAGGTTTGGGGAATCAATTACTTTGAAGAAATTGAAAAGTTCCACAGGAATTTCTTGAAAAAGTTATTTAACTTACCCATGAATACGCCAAATTATGCTATATACCTGGAAACGGGTTTGACAAAACTTTATACCAGCACACTTAAGTCTCATGCAGATTGCATAATTAAAGTGTTGACGTATCAGGATACACGTCTTACTAAGAAAATGCTCTTTTACGAAATAAGAAATAAGGACTGGTGGATGGCGAAGTGGCTAGATCTAGGTAATGCATGCGGAGAAGTCATCAAAATGGACCCAACTAACTTGATCTCGGTTAAAGAGCAACTGTATCTAATAATACAGAAGCATGAGGACTCTGAAAGGAATCTGCTGATTGAGAAGGCTCGTCAATCTGAGAGCAGAATACTGTACTCTCAATTAGAATTCAATTTGGTGGAAAATAACTATTTTCGAGATTTGTACAGTTACAAGGAAATCTCACTTATTTTCAGATTAAGGTGTGAGACTCTTGGCCTTAACGGAAGTCCATACAATGGAAGTTTTGACCAATTCTGTACCTTATGCCTCCATAAAGCCAAAGAGGACTGTTTTCACTTTATTAGCGTCTGTCCAATCTTCAATCTGCAAAGACTCACTTATTTCGGAAAGAAAACATTAACAATGGAGGAAACAATCGCAATCTTGAACGGATCGAACTGGAAACAACTCCATAATTTCGCAAAGGTGTCATATAAATATAGGATGTTATTAATAACCGAATATGCCCGATAATTTCGATTTTGAATTTTGTTGTTTTTTTATTTATTTTTATTTATTTCTTATTAGAATATTTAGATATGTAAATTTAATGTTGCCAACCGAGCTGACGGCAATGCCATGGCTTAAAAAATTCATTTTGTTAAAAAGTGTATTTCTATTGAAAATTTAATAAATGAATACTGAATACTGAAAATACTGAATACTATTGACTTCTTTCTGGTGATTGGAATTATCTGATATCTGACTTTAGGGTCGCATTGTTGCCTCTTCAAATAGCGTGCAAGGTACAGGTATCAAGTAGTCCATCTGTCGAGAAAATTACAAAACCTCTTGCTCTTTTACCAAAACTGATTTGGAAAGACAAGTTAACCCGACTATTCCAGAGAAATTTAAACAATGCACTTACCAGTCTGAAAGAATCAAACACTTCCATAAACATTGCCAATCTTACAGAAATAATCAAGCGAGCTATGCCTAATGAGTCAACAAGCAGGAAGCCGCTGAAAGTGGTTTGATTTTGAATTACTGAAAGCAAGAGAGAGGTCTTTTGCGGCTCTCTGACTTCTACGAAAGCACAGCTCAAAGGTGTTCAAATCATACTATGGCGAAGCGATTAAAGATTTCAAGTGCATCTGTAATAGGAAAAAACTGGCTTTCGAAGAACAGACTATTGATGTGATTAACAGATCGAGAACTTCAGCAGAGTTTTGGAAGGCGGTCAAATATGTGAACGGGAAAGCTAATATTATTGGATCCAAATTGCAGGCACAACAGTTGAAGGAGCATTTCAACAAACTCCTAAATCCCGACCAAATTTCTCCAGCTTTTCATTATGTGACCCCGCTAGTTGTTGACGACTTTTTGGACGCGCCGTTTTGTCTTTCTGAAGTGCTACCCATAAGTCATTAAGGATTCGAAAGTTCGAAAAGCTCCAGGAGACGACCGCATCCCTTCGAGATTTATAAAAAACTGTACGAATGAATTCTATGTAGCGCTTACTGTGGAATTCAACAAAATCTTTCAATCAGCGGATATTCCCAATAGTTTCAAAAGAGCAATTATTTTTCCCTTTCACAAAAAAGGTGACTATGATGACCCTAGGAACTATCGGGGCATATCTTTCCTAAATACGTCGGCTTAGCTTTTCAGGACTATTTTGTTTAAAAGACTCATTCAGTGGATCTGTAATAAGAAAATTCTTCATGAATTTCAAGCGGGCATTAGAAAGGGATACTCAAACACAGATCAAATTTTTTCGCTTGTTAACATCGCCGACATTTACAAAAGCCAACACAAGAAGTTGTATGCCTTCTTTGTCGATTTCCGTGCAGCCTTCGACTCAATACCACGTGAGGCGCTGTTCTATAAACTCCACGTAATAGGAATGTCCAATAAAGTCATCAACGTCCTAAGGGCAATGTATGACAGCAATCTGGCATACGTCTGGGATAGCGAATTTATTTCCGATGAGTTTGGAACATCAATGGGTGTGAAGCAAGGTTGCATACTGAGTGCACTTTTATTTATCATATTCGTCAATGACATAACCGAGTTTGTGAAGGGAGGAATTGAACTAAACCACGTAAAGATCCCCGCGCTTATGTATGCAGATGACATTGTCTTCCTCTCTGATACAATCAACGGGATGCAGATGATGGTAAACAGACTAGTTGAGTACTGCAAACAATGGAACCTAAGTGTCAATCTGGAAAAGTCGAAGGTGATGATATTCAGAGGTGGAAGCGGTAGATATTCACGCAACGAAAAGTGGAGCCTACAAGGTGAAAGTATTGAAATAGTGAGAGAATATAAGTAGCTAGGAGTTCTGATAGCCGCAAACCTAAATATGAAAAAACACCTTAATGTAAAGCTATCGGAAGCAAACGTGCAATATCTTCAGTTTGGAGTCGTTGTATTGATAACAAAAGCATTTCCCACAGTTCAAAACAACAAATATTTTGAGCAACAGCAAAATCGATTCTTCTATATGGAGCCCAAGTTTGGGGTTCTTATCCTTTTGAAGAAGTAGAAAGATTTCTTCGATACTTCCTAAAACGAATTTTTGCCTACCTAATAACATACCTAATTATATGTTGTATTTGGAGACTGGAGTACCTCCTCTTTTCTTAGATGCTTTACGCCTGCACCTCGAATATATAGTTAAAGTAACCGAGATGGAGCAAGGCAGCCTAAGCTGGTGCTTAATTATATAATTGAAAGAAGAGGTCATCTTCATCATCAAAATTGGGAACGTCTAGTGTCGGAAAGTAGTTTCAATCTTAGATTATCAATGGCTGATCAAGGTACAGTCTTAAGATTAACTAAATTTAATGCGCTATTGTCATCAATCGGGCGAGATAGATACGAGAAATACGTAAACGATGCCCGGAGTTCTCAACATAGAATATACTACTCGCAATTGAGATATGATCTGCAAGGTAGAACGTACTTTTTAAACGGCAACTCAACTGACAAAATAAGCCTGATATTGAAAATAAGAGGTGAGCTGATTGCACTTAATTATATTCCGCATCGTCCAGAGCTGCCAATCATTTGCGTGCTGTGTAACAACAATGTGAGAGGGGACGTTTTGTACTTCATAGCGATATGCCCTATTTTGAAGGAGTACCACCTGAGATGCTTTGGGGCGACTGTGTCGGATGAGGAGAGAACGCTGAGCATTTTAAATGGAAACCATGAGTGAAAGGCGCTGTATAACTACAGTAACAAGGCACTAATATATAGAAAATGTATCATGGAAGGAAGTTTTTAAGATAGAAATGTCAGTATAGTTTGATTCTGCCATGCAATTGCTAAATTATTTATGCGAATGTTTAAAGTTTAAGGTTTATAATGTACTATGAAAGTAATCATAAATTGTATGTACGGACCCTAAATGTCAATCTGGTAGACGGTCAATAATGGCCAAACCTAAATCGATTTGAAACTTTGTATGATAATGTATCAATCTTTTTATGAAATAAAAGTCTAAATATAACTAGCTAACTAACTATAAAGGGGCCTAATAGTAACTCAAGAATGGTGCCGCACGGCTGGGCTCAAAATAAACACGGCTAAAAGCACAATAGGACCATTCACAAGAAAAAGAAAACTTGGGCTGAAGTCAATCCGACTGTCGGGCATGATACTGACACCAGTAAAAGAAGTGAAGTGTCTAGGACTACACCTACATAGTAAAGTCATCCGGGTAAGTCTTGGGGATTTAGTCCAAACATTCTAAGATGAATGCACTATATTGCCATTGTGAGGCAAATGATCACATATGCAGTGGTAGCGAACTGGTCTAGTCACTATGAGGGAGACCCTCACAAAACTGCAAAGACTTGCGTGCCTCTGCATCACTTGGGCCATGAGAACATGTCCAACTGTAGCCATGGAAGTACTCCTAGAGCTATCTCCACTCCATCTCGTGATGGAGCAAAATGCAAAGCAGACGATCCTTAGGATGGCAGAAGAAGGTATTGGAAGGAAGAAATGCGTTAGTTCGAGAGAATGCACTAATTAAGGAACTTCCCTTTCTGGCAGTCCCCAGGGACGCCAATATCAGAAAATTTAAATTTGTGGAAAAGCGTTTGTACGAGTACAAAGTTCAGTAACAAGAAATAGTGGAGAAACGAATCCACAATATACAGGCTGCGCAACGACATGTTGAAGGGGCATACAGACGGTTCCAGATCCGAGGAAGGACAACAAAGTAACATCCTCCTGGATACCCGGTCATGTTGGGATAAAAGGTAATGAAGCAGCAGAACCCTTCATTGGACCTGAACCATAGGGGAACACATCATACGCGAAGAATTCTGAAAAATGGAGAAAGAACACAGAGCAAGAACTTGGAACAATTCTTCAGGTCTGATGCAAGCTTAGAAACTACTAGGATGCTACAACCGGAAAAGATTCGAAGCCTTCCTTAACAAGAACGACCTACGAATCCTAATAGGCTTCCTAACTTACTTACTTACTTTGATGGCGCTACATTCGGGGTGAACCCGGGCCTTAACCAACAAGCCTCACCATTTAGCTCGGTCCTTAGCTAATTGCCTCCAGTTGCGCACTCCAAGTTGGTCGAAGTCCCCTTGAACTTGTGCGCACCACCTACGGCGAGGACGTCCACTACTGCGTCGTCCCTCGGGGTTAGATTCGAAGACTCTGCGGCCGGAGCGTTGGTGTCCATTCACTCTACATGTCCTAGCCATCTCAGACGTCCAATACGCAGTTTTTTGACTAGATCAATGTCACTGCACAGCTCGTATAGTTCGTGATTGAATCTTCTTCTCCAAAACCCGTCAACGCGAACGGGACCGAAAATTTTACGAAGAATTTTTTTCTCAAAGCGACCAAGGATATCTTCATCCTCTTTCAATAAGGTCTAGGTTTCAGCACCGTAAAGTACGACTCTGGTCTTATACAGAGTCTCCTTAGTTGTTCGAGATAGGGCTTTACTGTTGAATTGCCTTATAAGCCCAAAAAAAAACAGCGATTGGCAAAGAGGTATTCTTCGCTTGACTTCTGGGCTTATGTTGTTTTCAGAGTTTATAGCAAAGCCAAGGTAGACAAAGTCCCTTACTATCTCGAAGTTATAGCTGCCCACTGTGACGTTCTGTCTAATTCGTCGGTGTTGGTTGTCCCTTCTTGTTGACAGCATATACTTGGTTTTGCCCTCGTTTATCGCTGAACCTATTTTGGCCGCTTCTGCTTCAATGCTTGCAAACGCATCGGTGACAGCCCGCTGAGTTCTTCCAATTATGTCAATGTCGTCGGCGTATGCAGGCAGTTGTACAGACTCGTGAAAGATTGTGCCTCTGGTGTTGGCTTGTGAGTTCTGCACAATCTGTTCAAGTACAATATTAAAGAAGCTACGCGACAGTGCGTCACCTTGTCTAGAATCTTTTTTGACATCAAAAGTCTCGGTGAGGTCACTATCGACCTGCGAGCGTTCTCCATCGTCATCCTGCATAGACGGATAAGTTTGGCAGGGATGTCGAAGTTAGACTTGGCTTTATAAAGCTCTTCTACATAGATGCTGTCATAGGCGGCCTTGAAATCGATAAGGGGGTGGTGAGTATCGATTTGGAATTCTTGGGTTTTCTCCAGGATCTGCCGAAGTGTGAAGATTTGATCGATGGTGGACTTTCCTGGCCTGAAACCGCACTGATAGGGTCCAATCAGGCTGTTGATAAAAGGTTTCAGGCGTTCACACAATATCGCAGAAAAGATCTTGTATGCGATGTTAAGGAGACTTATTCCTCCTTAATTGGCGCAGTTGACGGGGTCTCCTTTCTTGTGGATCGGGCAAACGATGCTGAGATTCCATTCATTAGGCATACACTCGTCTGACCAAATCTTAGAGATGAGTTGGTGTAGGCACTCTACCAATTCATCTCCAGCTGCCTTGAAAGGTTCGGCCGGTAAGCCGTCAGTTCCAGCAGCGCTGTTGAATTTAAGCTTGGATATTGCTATCCTCGTATCCTAAGTAAGTAAAGTAAGTATTGCTATCCTCACTTCGTTTTGGTCAGGTGGATGGAAATTTTGACTATCATCGTCTATGTTGAATGGTTCATTCTGCCTGACAGCGGGATGATGGTCTTCGTCGCCGTTATACAGTCTGCAGAAGTAGTTTTTCCATATTCTCAGCACCGACTTTGATTCTACTACGAGGTTTACATATTCATCTCTACAGGTTTCTGTACGGGTATTACTTCTCTGACACGTTCTTTTTACCTTTTGGTAAAACTTCCGTACATTGTTCCTGGCGTATAAATTCTCGATATTCTTGAACGCGCGCTTCTCATGCTCTTTCTTCTTCTTTTGGAGAAGCCAATGTTCTTCCCGTCTCTTTTGCTGGTAGAGCTCACGAGCAGCTCTCGTCTTCCTTTGCAGTGCCGCTATGCTGCATGCAATCGCCGGCATTCTTCGTCAAACCAGGGGTTTCGCGGTGGTGGTCGAGCGAGACCCAGCACGTCAGTCGCGGCGTTATTGATGGCTTGTTGGCAGCGTTGCCACTGGTCTGCGGCACTTGATGCTGGCGGCATAGGGGTGACTGAGAGATTTCGGGATATGCGTTCAGCGAATAGTGGGCGCCGTGGCGTAAGTGGTTAGTGTGTCGGATCACTACGCATGAGGTTCCAAGTTCGAATCCCAGAAACACCAAACAGTTTTTTCACGGTCCCACCTCTTGCGAGCGTCTGACAAACATCCGAGAGTATTGTTTTCACAAAAAAGCTTCTCAAATCGCCGTTCGGATTCGGCATTAAACTGTAGGTACCTTCTATTCGTGTGAAAAATATAACGCACACAACATGAGCGGTTGCGAGAAGCTATGCCCTGGCAATTTAAAGAGCTGTTGCGCCAAATATTTATTTTTTTAAGCACAATCCGTAGAGCACTCTATTTTGATCAGTAAATTACGGCACTACTTTTCCATTTCTTCTTCTTCAATTAAATTAATCTCGTCATACCCTAGTGAAAGAAAACAGGCTGTGTGCATAGAAGGTGTCCTATCCGATTTTCTTCCCTTAACTAAAGGCGTTCCCCAAGGATCGATCTTAGGGCCTCTCTTATTTTCAGTCTATATCAATGATATAGCTTCTGTAATACTGAACTCATCGAAACACATTTACGCTGATGACATTCAAATTTATAAAAGTTGTCCCTTAGGTCTCATTGAGAATTGCGCTAGTGATTTAAATGAAGAGCTTCAACGAATTTCAAATTGGTCGTCAAAAAGTAATTTAGTACTCAATCCGGGAAGATGTAAATGTTTAGTTATTTCTTAAACTACTCTAGATATTTCCTGTTTCCCACATTTAATGCTAAACGGCTCAAAAATTGAATTCGTTGACTCTTCGAAAAATCTAGGTGTAGTCTTCAATCGAACACTAACGTGGAACACCCATATAAATTCCATAGTGGGAAAAACATATGGCGTTCTTCGAACACTATGGACTGCCCAAAAGTACACACCAACTAAAACAAGACTGCTACTTGCCAAAGCCTTAGTTATTCCCCAGTTAATCTACGGATGCGAAATTTTTTATGAGTGTGACGCTGAGAGCAAAAGAAAACTACAAGTTGCATTTAACACCACCATTCGATATGTTTATCGTCTCCAAAGATATGACCACGTCTCACACTTAGCTAAAAACTTAGTAAACATGTCATTTCAAAATTATATTAAATTTCGCACGCTTCTACTTCTCTTCAGCATTATTAAGAGTAGGCAACCGACATATCTGTATGAAAAAATCCAGTTTCCGGTGTCTAGCAGATCTGCCTGTTTATTGCTTCCGAGATATTCATGTTTAACATCTGAGAGGCAATTTTATATTGCTGCTATACGTCTCTGGAATACACTCCCACGTAACATACGAGGGCTAGATGACGCAAGACAACTTCAACATTTGCTTAAAAATCAGAGCAACTAGGTTTACCCAATCCTTTACCCTTCTTAGGCAATTTCAATATATTAATAATATCTAATTATTCAATTCAAAGAAAAAAATCTAAAACTAATAGTCATTTTGGTATTAAATTTAACTTACTTTCACATTAAATAAATAATTTCTCTAAAATTAAAATATAAATTCATAATTAAAGCTTGTTTATCTTTCACAGATTTATAAGTGAATTCTTACTGTGTTAGCATGTATAAAATCAAATAAAATAAATAAATGGTTTCCTCATCTCGATATTCATAAGCAACCATGTGCTTGCTATGGTGATATTTCGCTCCACAGCGAAATCAATTAGCATTAGTCCGTTATCAGACGTGGTGTCGTGTAGGCTATGCTTACCGACTGCCCTACCAAAGACATCCTCCTTTCCTTTTTGGCGTTAAAGTCGCCCAATACGATTTTTACGTCGTATTTAGGACATTGCTCGTATGTTTTGTCGAGGAGCTCATAGAAACAATCTTTGGTGGCAGGGTCCTTTTCGTCAGTGGGGGCATAAGCAGATATTAGGCTTATGTTAGCGAATTTAGTATTGATCCGGATAGTCATAATACGCTCGCTAACGTGTCGGAAGCTTAAGACTTCTTGCCTAAGTCTGCCGCGTATAACAAATCCGCATCCGAATAAGCGCTGCCTGTTGCGTTTGTAGCAATCACCGTAGTAGATGTCACAGTTTTTCATCCTCTTTTTGCCCGGCCCATCCCATCGCACTTCCTGGATGGCGGTTATATGTACTTTATAGCCGTCTAGGGCCTCTGCTAATTGTTCGGCTGCACGTTGTCTATAAAAGGCTTCCTAACGGGAAACTGCTAACTAGGGAACATTAACGGAAACTAGATGCAACAAATAAAGACGTTTACAGATTCTGCAATGCGTCAAGCGAGACTCCGGGTTACCTTCTGGAATCTTGTGGGGCACTGTCCCACAAAAGATTGAAATACTTGGTCACGTACTAGTTAACAGATGACTATATGCCAATCCTAGACCCACCTCTCATTCTCAGACTCCTTAAAAGAAATGAAGCTCTAAGGTGAAATAGAAGTATGCTCGCAAGTCAAAGCAAGGGTGTATGAAATTCAAACACAATTCCTATGGAATTGTATTGTAAGGGGAACTCTAACGAGGGAATAAACCTTGCCAACGTACTAGCTGGGGACACAATAGAAGATTTATTGGCAGTGCAAGATAGCCGTACACAAATAATGATAATAATACCGAACCCTGCTCGCTACAGAAACCGACACTATGCCTCGGATAAGAAATGATCACATGTTGACGACTTTTGGCTTTTATACCCAGACAAAGATGTAGGACAGGAATGTAAAAAGGCTCCTCGACTCGGAAAACGAAAGCCCTTGCACTGCCAGATTCCTCCAACTGGAGAAAAAATTTATGCGATTTATGCGAATTACTGGATATTTTGGAGGTAAGTGAAATAAAATGGTTAGAAGCTGGCGAGAACCAGTCTCCAACGCGTAACATGCTACTATTCCGGAAGCCCGTACGGAAATCTGTGGGAATATGCAGTCGGACTACTGCTACCAACAGCACGCAGGGGCCTAATTTCCTGGCAGCATCAAGGTGATAGTGATAGAGTACGACGCGTCACCATCATACAGCGTTATATTCCAACGAATGGCTCGCCTGAGGACGAAAAGGAGCGCTTCTACAATCCCTTAAATGCCGTCTTCAACACAACACCAAATGGAGACATTGTCATAGTGAGGGGGAATTTGAATGCCAAGGTAGGCAATTGCAAAGGAGGGCTCAAACATGTAATCCGGAAGCATGGACTAGCCAATCGTAATGACAACGGCGAAATGTTTGCGGATTTGTGGAATGCCAACTGCCTTGTGATAGGTGGGACCACAAGCAACCTCCAACCAAATTGACCATCCTGCCATCAGCCGCCCTTTAGAAGTAGTCTTCTGGACGTCCGAAATAAGCGAGGGGCAGATGTGGGGATAGTAGGAGATCACTACTCTCTAACTACGCACTGCTGCAGTTCCAAGATCCCACTACAACACAAGAATGCGCAGGTTCAACGTCGATAGTAATCCCTCAGTGCGCCAACATATAAGGGAGCACCTTTCGCAAGGTGTGGAAGCAATCACCAGCTCACTGCCCGCAACCATCAAAGACCATTGGTGCTGAAAGAATTGTCGGTCGATCGCAGGGAAGACACGGGGCGTGGCTTTCCGAGGATACCTGGAGACGGATTGATGAACGAAAACAGCTGAAAGCTCGCGTTGCAGCTACTCCAGTAGCAGGGAGAAGTGAGCGAAAATCACTATATTGCATGAAGATGAGTTCAGCGTAGCGTGCGACGTGATAGGCGCAACTACATCAACGAGCTCTCTGCAGAAGCAGAAAAAGCTGCACGGAGGTGCAACACCAGGACCCTCTACAGAATCACCAAAGAGCTGACAGGTGGTCGCAGCTCCAGCCAACAGCCAGTGAAAAGCCTAGACGGCTCCTTGCTCATTTCGGATGAGGACCAGCTCAAGAGTTGGAAGGAGCATTTTGCTACGGATCTGAATCGCGTATTCGCTGGCGATATGCTCCCAAAGCAGACTGGGGTACCCGAGGTGAGAAATTACCGAATCCGCACCACAACTCACAGTAAAGATGAGATCACCACCGCGATCAAAGCACTTAAAACCAATAAGGCGGTAGGATTTGACGGTACTCGTATTCCCACAGAGCTCTTACGAGCAGCGCCAGCGACATCGGCTAAGCTTCTGCTTCCGCTTACAGAGAGAGCTTGGGAAGCTGAGAGCTGTCCTGACGAGTGGAAACAGGGAATAATCGTCAAGTTACCCAAGAAAGGATATTTATTTATACATATTTATAATGGAGTGCGGTAATTGGAGGGGTATCTGCGTGCTGCCTTCTCTAGTTAGGATAATAGCATAATCGTCCTGGAGCGAAAGCGAGGATACGCTCTGGATTCTCCTGTGTCGACCGCATCAATACCCAGCGAATCATCATCGAACAGATCGTTGAATATCGATCGCCTGAATAAAATGATCAGCCTTGGAACAAACTCATCGGCTCAAATATGCATTGCGCCACAACCGGAAGAGAGAGATGAGGATTTCCAGTATCTTGGGAGTACTGTCTCGACCGAAGGTGGAACCGAACTGCATAGAGCCAACAGGATCGCCAAAGCAAATTCCGCGTTCGGGATGTTGTCCAAAATATGACGAAGCAATGCAATCAGTTTGAACACCAAGCTAAGACTGTTCCGCTCCAATGTTGAATACGTGCTATTATATGGATGCATTACGTGGAGAGTGACCACTACTATCACCAGAAAGCTGCAAACCTTCGTTAATAGGCGCCTGTGCAATATTTTCAGGATTTGTTGGCCCAAAAGTATCTCTAACGAACACCTTTACGAGAGAACGGGTCAGGAACCAATTGCAAAACCATTCAACGACGGAAGTGGCAGTGGATTGGTCACACGTTCCGAAAGAGTGACAGTTCCATAGCGAACAATGCTATGCAATGGAACCCTTTTGCCACATTGCCAGAAACCGTACACGATGGCGCGTAGGCGTAGTAACGGCCCTAGGACTCACAAGAGGATACAGGACATAACATATGGGCATGGCCACAAACTCTTAAAAAAAAAAAAAAAAACTGTCGCAAGAGGAGAGAGATGGTGGGATAGAGTTGATACACCATTAGCTCGCCTATTGGAATGCGGCTTGTTCTTTCCTTCCAATCTGGAATTGGTTACGGAATGTGAGATATGTCACTTGTTCCAAGTACTTCCTCGCTTTCGATGCTTCTATGATACGTTGAAAAATATCAATTTCATCTCTGTACATACTTGTACGTACTCGTATACCAAACATTTACAAATCAACAATACCCCATGTGTAATATTTAAAATCTTCTCTGATTGTGTAAATATTTCGACTGAATCTGCACATTGTTGTCGTCATTAACGAGTCCCCCCATCCCCATATGAATTTAATTACTACGTTTCGAAATATGTTGTTGATTTTTTCCACAACCAGCTCTAACACAATTCTGAATATAACCACAACGATTTACCTACTCTCCTTCTATCGACGACCTATTTCCAAGAACTTATTATACCCTGCCTCTGTACGTTCATTTTACGCACAACGAAACCCATAAATCACAAATGCCACATATCTAGTCCTCAGAGAAGTAGAATCCCCCATAACAATCCCGTAAACATTGTCAAAACTATGAATCTACAATTTTCATTGATCCTGCAGAGAGAAGCAGCTCTGCTAGTCTTTAATGGTTTGTACCATCATCTCTTAGTTTTTGCCAGTATTTACATCATGTTCCATCCTCGTGGTCTTCCTTGCCAACAGAACTATACATATCCAAAATGTATCCTTCAGCGTTACCATTTGGGAATCTCTTTTGATATTCCTCGTCCTTAAAGCGTTCTTTGTTTTTTTTTGTGTCTTTTTCTTAAACTCCCCGTTTCTTCGAATGTTTTGTTGTTTGTCGCCCTCAATCCGCTCGCTTGGCTTCTGTCATTTTCCATTCGTCAAATGGCGCCACTTTGCCGGCACTAAAATGGCATAGCATCCTGCATCCATTTCCACAAACACACACACACTCACGCCCAAACACAACCAGAATGAAATAAAAAAGAAAAATCCGAAAATGGTTCGTTTGCCTTCCATGTTTTGGGGTAAACATCCTGAGCCCAACCAAAACCAGTCCTGCATCCTTTTTCGATACCCACCGACACTCATATAAAAGCTGGCGATGACGTACATTTTTTTACATCCCCGTGTGCTGGTGTGTGTGTGTGTGTATAAATGTGCGGTAATGCCAGGTCAAAGTTCTATCAAGTATACCGCTATTTGCTTGTTTGTCACCACGACCGAGCAGAACAGAGAAAAATCTATAAAGTGTCTAGACAGAGGGGGGCTGCGGATGTAAACCGCCCCTTATAGTTTGTGATTGAGACTATTCCGTGTTGTGGGGGGTAAACACATACTCTATCTCCCTCCCACACGGAATTATTACAATCAATAACAAGATGAGGGAAAATTCGTACTCCTTTTCGACAGCGACTTGGAAATTATCTCTCAAATATTTGTTCAATCTTGCACACTTGAAGTGCAGAGTGAAATCCTTTTGGCCCTTGCCCGAGGAAACGAAGACGGCACGATGACGATGACGACGACGACGACTGACTTTTTAAAAGTGCGCTATGAATTTTTTATATCCTTATCAATTTTCTGTTTGTTGCCAAGGAGATGAGGTCCTGTGGCTGAAGTAGCAAAAGAAGAAAGGACCTTTCCTCAGTTAGTTAGAGGAAGATGAAGACCTTTTAACTCTTTGAGAAGTCTTATTTACCGTAAATTGTTGGCCTTTATGTTGTAGGTTTGGGGGTAAGAAGGCAGACTGCTGTGTCACCGGAGTGGGTTAACTTTTATTTCAGGTCCAGGATATCATTTTGAATTTAACGAATTGATTTTCCTTTCGGGTTTATGTACAGTTGACGGTCTTTTATTTATTTTTTTTTTTTGTTTTTCAAGTTATTTTACTGTCAGGATAATAATAACGCACGGGGAAGGGCACCTATAGAGCGCGTTGTGGCGACACGTTGTCTGTAAACAATTGGGAGTTTATTGATTTTTTAGGACGACTTCATTTTGGTTTTATGTTACCAAGTAGGTTGAGGAAAGGATGTGTAAGCATTTTTATTGTTCGAACCAATGGTTTTATGAGAAAAATGTTTCTGTTTCAAGGAGCTTTATAGTTTAATCGGGCTAAGGCATGGATGACGAATTTTCAGAAACAAAGTGTCATAGGATATTCGAAAGTCAAACAATATAAGAAAAGCTGGAAGGCAGTTTGCGGAACTTAAGGAATGGGGATGGTATTTTTATATAAAATCTTGGAGAAGGTCATTCTGTCGCCACGTGTTCAGGCAATTCGACGACTTGGGAATGTAGTTAGAGCTCAAAGAAGGTCGCCTAATGGTCTGCAAATACGAATAATAAGTAGATAAAGACAATGTATCCATACATAGTTCGATGAAAGCTAAGTTTTGATACAATGGTGACGTGTTCACTTGAGTACAATGTTTTACTTAGGAGTACGTAAAAGAGACTAAATGACTACAAGAGGCAAATAAGGAAAATGCAAAAAGTTCCTGGCAACTCTTTTACTCAAATATTGAAAGCACGAGCGAAGCTGGCACGGTTAGGAAGTTCAAGGCTCCTGTAATACTCAGCTACAGTAGATATCCGGATGGAACTGCGACAACCTCTTGTAGAGACTCACTAAACCTACTCCTAGATACTCACTTCCACGGACACACAGTAGCGGATGACTTCAATCAATTTTGGGGACCTGCATTGCGACTGATCGGGAAACTACTGACTGCCCAAAACTTGGCTTGGGCCAGCAGCGTAGCGAACAATCAAGTTCGTGATGAAGTGCTTACTTTGCCTTCTAGTGGTGGTCCCGGGCAACTATACGTATCAACTCTTGTACGTGTAGGCTAAAATTGTGAGTGCGGGTTGTCTAGGGCCTTGATTCTAGACTAGGTAACGTGGGCCAGCTACCTGCGTTAACTGAAACCAGCTCGCTACAGAAACCGACACTATACCTCAGATAAGGAATGATCGCATGTTGACGACTTTTGGCTATTGTACCCGGACAAAGATAGGTTTCTGGAATGTAAAGACGCTCCTCGACTCGGGAAGCGAAGGTCCTTACAATGCCAGCTGCATCCAATTGGAAAAAATAATTCATGCGATATAAACTGGACATTTTGGGCGTAAGTGAAATCAGATGGTTAGAAGCGGGCGAGTACCAGTTTTCAACGCGTAACGCTGTACTGCTCTACCATATTCTGGAAGTTCGCGGGAATATGGAGTCGGACTACTACTAACAACAACAGCACGCAATGGCCTAATTTCCTGACAGCCTCATGGTGATAGGATTATGACGGCCAGATTCCGGACTAGAGTACGACGCGTCACCATCATACAGTGTTACGCCCCAGCGAATAGTGCGTCTGAGGACGAAAAGGAGAGCTTCTTCAATCTCTTAAGTGTCGTCTTCAACACAACACCAAATGGAGACATTGTCATAGTGATGGGGGATTTGAATGCCAAGGTAGGTAACGACAACGAAGGGCTCAAACATGTAATCGGGAAGCATGGACTAGGCAACCGCAATGACAACGGTGAAAGGTGAAAGGCCAACCACCCTGTGATAGGTGGCACCACGTTTGAGCACAAGACCTGCCACAAAGTCAGCTGGGTTTCCAACGAGGGGCAAGCAGCCTCCAACCAAATTGACCATTTTGCCATCAGCCGCCGCTTTAGAAGTAGTCTCCTGCAGCAGGGAGAAGCGAGCTAGAGTCCCTATATCGCAGGAAGATGGGAGAAGTTCAGCGCAGCGTGCGACGTGACAGGCGCAACTACATCAATGCGCTGGCTACAGAAGCAGAAGATGCTGCACGGAGGTGTGACAGCAGGACCGTCTACAGAGTCACCAAAGAGCTGACAGGTGGTCGCAGCTCCAGCCAACACCCAGTGAAAAGCTCCTTGCTCATTTCGGATGAGGACCAACTCAAGAGATGGAAAGAGCATTTTGCTACGGTTTGGAACCGCGTATTCGCTTGCGATATGCTCCCAAATCAGACTGAGATGCCCGAGGCGAGAAGTTCCCGAATACGCACCATGACTCCCAGTAAAGATCAGATCACTACCGCGATCAAGGCACTCAAAGCCAACAAGGCGGTAGGGCTTGACGGCATTCTAGCAGAGCTATTACGAGCAGCGCCAACAATATCGGCTGAGCTTTTGTTTTCACTTATCGATAGAGCTTGGGAAGGTGAGAGCTTTCCTGACGACTGGAAACAGGGAATGATCGTCAAGCTTCCTCAGAAAGGAAATTTAATGGAGTGTGGAAACTGGAGGGGTATCTGCGTGCTGCCTGCTGTAGCTAAGATAAAAGCTAAAATCATCCTGGAGCGAATTAAACAACATCTGGAAGACACACTCGATGCCGAACAAGCAGGTTTCCGCTCTGGATCCTCCTGTGCCGACCACATCAACACCCTGTGGATTATCATCGACCACTGCATTGAATATTGATCGCCACTCCACCTGCTGTTCATCGATTTTAAGAAGGCATTCAATAATGTCAGCAGGGAATTTATTTGGCGTGCCTTCTGTAGGAGAGGTATTCCCGATAAACTAATTGCTATTATCAAAGCTACATATAAAGGCTCCAAATTTCACGTTCTGCACAGGGGGAGATTGTCTGAGGAATTTGAGATCCAAAGTGTGGTAAGACAAGGCTATATCCTTTCACCAATATTATTCCTATTGGTGATTAGCGATGTGCTATGTGCAGCTTTGTCGACGGGAAACGGAGGAATTCGATGGACTCCTACATCTCAACTGAAACATCTTGACTATGCTGACGATGTATGCTTACTCTCCCACAGAATTATGGACCTCCAACAAATGACAGCACATGTGGAGAGGGAGGCAGGTGTCGTCGGGCTGAAAATTAATACGGCAAAAACTAAAATTATCAGCCTTGGAAGAAACTCATCGGCTCAAATATGCATTGCTGGACAACCGGTAGAGAGAGTAGAGGATTCCCAGTATCTTGGGAGTATTGTCTCGACCGATTGTGGAACCGAACTGGATATAGCCAACAGGATCGCCAAAGCAAATTCCACGTTCGGGATGTTGTCCAAAATATGGCGAAGCCAGGCAATCAGTTTGAACACCCAGATAGGACTGTTCAGCTCTAACGTTGAATCCGTGCTGTTATATGCTTGCAGCACGTGGAGAGTGACCACTACTATCACCAGAAAGCTGCAAACGTTCGTTAATAGGTGTCTGCGCAATATCTTAAGGATTTTCTATCCCAATCATATCTCTAACGAACACCTTTACGAGAGAACGGGTCAGGAACCAATAGGCACAACCATCCAACGGCGGAAGTGGCAGTGGATTGGTCACACGTTCCGAAAGGGTGACAGTTCCATAGCGAGCCATGCAATGCAATGGAACCCTTTAACTCAGGATGGCAGAAGACCTGGCGGTCCGAGGAAAACATGGCGCAGAACAGTCGAGAAGGAGGCACGGCATTTGGGGAAAAGTTGGGGAGAATTCAGACACATTCCCAGAAACCGTACACGATGGCGCATATGCGTAGTAGAGGTCCTAGGACCCACAAGGGGATACAGGACATAAGTTAAGTAAAGTAAGTATAACTTCAATCACGAAACATTCAGATCAGAAGCACCACATATTTCAGAGGAAGTTTTAAACGATTGAAAGCTCTCGTGGGCGGTAAAAAGTTTTCTTCCATACAAATCGGCAGGACCAGGTGGAGTTATCCCAACGGAGATGCAACGCGCATATGGCATTCTTATTCTTCGTCCCTGGTTGATTAAACTATTCCGATCCTGCCTAAATAATGGTTACATACATAAACTTTGGAGAGATGTATGAGTAGTTTTTATACCGAAGACCGGAGAAGCCGAAAGATTGCAGACTCATTAGCCTGTCTCCGTATCTACCAAAAACTCTGGAGAGGTTAGTGGCTCTACACATACGTGGCAAGATTAATGTGAAAAAGTTTTGTCTATCGCAGCATGGTTACAGTAAGGGTAAGTCTGTAGAGACCGCCCTGCACTCTCTCGTTGGCACTGTTGAAAATTCGCTGGCCGGCAAAGAATTCTCGATGGTAGCCTTCCTCGATATCTAAGGGGCCTTCAATAATATCAAACCGGTGGCCATAATGGAGGCCCTCAGTAAACTAGGGATTAATGCTAGACTAAAACACTAGATCAGGCAAATACTGTTAAGCAGGGTGATCAATTCAGAACTGGGCTGCTGCAAGTCAAGAAGATCAGTTCAACGTGGAACACCACAAGGAGGAGTGTTATCACTACAATTATGTTTTTTTTTTTATATGATATTTTGAATGAAGTATTCCCGACCTTGGAAAAGGAGGAATGTACTCGTAAAGTTACTGCTTGTGTAGTTGACATTGCTATAGTAATCAGTAGTAAACAACCTACGATCTTACGAAATCTCATGAAATCAGCCCTGGCAAAGTTAGTTAAGTCGACTGACAGATGCGGCCTTAATGTCAATCCGGTGAAACTGAGCTAGTGCTTTTAACAAAAAGACAGAATTCCGGAGATCACACCACATGAACATGTCAAATACTTAAGCCATAAAACTAAGCTGGAAAGTATACGTACATGAACGTATTAAGAATGCCGCTACGGTACTGTAGGCCTGTAGAAGAGCCTTGGGCTATAAGTGGGGTGTCCGTCCGCATATAATGCATTGGCTGTATACAGCGGCAGTAAGACCAATACTCATGTACGAAATTTTAAAACGACAAGATACAAAAACTTTGTAGCGGAACTGAATCAGGCCAATGTGAGATGGTTACTGCACGCCTGCTACTGATCAGCAGACCACGCATAGGTATCCTTGTTTGATTGGTTACTGGTCATTGCGTACAAGGCAGGCATGAAACGAGGATTGGAATTCCGGCCAATGAATTTTGTCGCAGCTGTGTGGATGAAGAAAAGAAGGAATCCTCTCTGCGACTGCCCACCACCACCTTCAGCTAGAAAATAAACCATTGGAGAATACTTCTTTGAGGAACTTACAGATATCGCCAACTTAGATATCAACATTATCTGGAAATTAATCCGAAAATCAAAATGGTTCCAAGGGTAATGGAAATAACCAGCTCACGTGGCAACACAATGAACCTCATTTGGTCTTAGTGAATCCTGACGATTTCGGAGGATAGCCACCTAACGTAACCTAACCTTACCTAACCTAGGAGTACCTGTGTACAAACCGCTCTATATTCTATACTGTATAGACGCCATAAGTCGCTTTGCAACATACCAATAAATCAACGTTAGACCAAATATTTACACTATGAAGGGTAGAGGACCAACAAATATAGGGTTGAAAGTCATTCGTCAACTTTAAGATCAGGTTCAGAAGCAGCCGACGCACGTCTAGGTAACAGTTTCATTTGGTAATAGATATTTAAAAAAGTTTTTTTTTTTTTTCCGAGGGTAGGTGAAAAATCTTCCATAGACACTATGAGAATATCAAACGCGTGCTCATAGCAGTGTCAGATTCTTACTGACTAAAAAAACACAACCCTTCGATATAAATTTGTTAGATATCGCAACTAAATATTAACTTATCAAGCAATTTTTCTATCATGAAATAAAAACGTTTGGCATGTTACTTTCCACTGAAAGATCCTGCACGTTCCGCATTCTAGACGCGGTTAATACTTATCTCGCCAAGTCGAAAGGTTTCGTCCTTTGTAGTCGGCGCAATAAATTGCTCTCATCCAGAATTTGTTGACATGTCCGATTAGTCGGTTTCTATGCTTTCTCGCGAAGCTTCTAGTTTCAGCTTCGATTGTCGGAATTCCGAGATCCTTGTGGTTATCGTCGTTTCTACTATACCACGGTGCTTGGACAATTTATCTTCGCACTTTATTTTGAAAAGCTTGTAAAAATATTTGCATTTACTTTCTTGGTACAACCCCAAAGTTGTATACCGTAGGTTCACACCGGCTTTATTACTTGCTTGTATAAAAGCAGTTTGTTCTCAGTACTGAGCTGGGAATGTTTTCCGAGTAGCCAGTACATTTCTCTATATTTGATTTACAGTTCTTTACGTTTCATTTTCACGTGCGAATTCCATTTCAGCCTTGCGTTGAGTGTCATTCCCAGGTATTTGGTCTCGTTTGCAAAAGGTATTCGGGTCGAGTTTAGGAAAATTGGCAAGTCATTAGTTTTGTTGTAAGTGAAATTCACGTGAACAGATTTAGATTCATTGAGGGCGATCCGACAGTCGCTCGTCCATTCATTTATATTATTCAGTGCGTTTTGTAGTCGTTTCTTCGATTGTTTTACCTATTGCTAGGATAGCGGTGTCATCGGCAAACGTAGCAAGGACAGTGCCATCTTCGTTTGGTATATCACGAGTATATAGCAAATAGAGAAGCGGCCCAAGAACGCTTCCTTGCGGTACGCCGGCCGAAATTTCCTTGAGCTCGGAGTTTTCGACTCCACGTCTAACACGAAAGAGTCTATTCCCGAGATATGGTTCTAGAATGTCGTATAAGCATACAGGGAGAACTTGTCGTAGTTTGCATTTCAAGCCATCATGACACACCTTATCAAACGCTTGCGAGACGTCAAGAAATACGCTTGAGCGAATCTTTTTCTCTTCAAGTGCTCTCTCGATTAATTGATTGGCGGCGCGGGAACTTTGGGCCTTTTGGTGCCTTTTACAGCTTTCCAAAGTGAATAATTGGAATCTTTTTTCGCTGTTAAACTTTCAAGGTAAGAGCCTATTGCTCTTAATAAAATCCTTAATAGTCTTCTTCAACAAACGATTCAAGTGTGCTTTATGCTGCGGAGCACGACTCAGTTGCCATTTTTTACGCGCTTTTCTTTTTTCCTTGACCAATTCTTTTATTTCCCGAGGATATTGTAAACCGTGCAGGGACGGGTTAAGAATATCACTGCAGCGCCCCCCAACAACTAGCGCTTGTCGTAAAAGGCGACTAAGGGGACAAATCAGATCTAGGCAATGTAACACCCAAGTGAGCCTAGCGACACATATACTACCATAAAAACCCTCCCACAAGTGTGCATGCGAGTCCGTGGGTTGACACGACTGGAGATCACCGGTGTCATAAAAGAAAGATCAAACAATACTAAAACAGGAGCTTGCACGTGTCAAACAACAAACACCATCGCAATATGGTGCAAAAATTGTATTGCAAAACTGTATCGTTATGATAATACTTGCAAAAAGGAAAGGCACTACCCCGCCAGGCACTACCACTGCTGTGCATGGTACTGATCCTGGACCGAGCAGAAATGTTCGGGTCAGAGCTATACGGATTCCGGGGGCTAGCAACATAATGAAACAGTTTGGACGCAATTTAAGGCTCGCGACTTGGAACGTTGGAAGCATGACCGGTCGAAGTTACGAGCTGGAAGAGATGATGAATAGAAGGCGGGTGGACATCTTGTGTGTCCAAGAGACGAAATGGAAAAACACCGGGAATCGGGCGCGTTTCTTGGACGTTAGGACAAAAGATTACAAGATGTTCTACTACGGAACGGAAAAGGCTAGGAACGGAATCGGTATCATTCTTGCGGCAGAGCTACTTGGAAACGTCTTGAGCATTTCGAAGTCCAGCGACCGTTTGATGTCTCTCAAACTAGTAATACAAGGAGAGGTGTGGAATATTGTCAGTGCATATGCTCCCCACAATGGGTGCAATCAGATAGATAAAGATGCATTTTGGCTAGATTTCCACAATCTCCTTAAGAACACCCCAAAGGAAGAATTTCTGTTTGTTGGAGGAGATTTGAATGGACATGTCGGGAAATCAAACGAAGACTATGAAGACTGCCATGGAGGACTAGGATATGGCACCAGGAACCTTCCTTATGAAGACATCCTAAGCATGTGCAAATCAAACGATCTTATCCTGTTGAATTCCATGTTCATCAAACAAAGCCGACACCTGATCACTTACAGCAGTGGTGGAGATGAAACTCAGATTGACTACCATTTGGTAGGCAGTTTCATGAAGCCTCGTGTAAAAGATTGCAAAGTGATCCTGGGAGAGGCAATCGCTCGTCAACACCGTCTCCTGCTAACAGAAATTTTTTTTATGAAAACACCAAAGAAAAGCAAACAAACAGGGGTCTCTGAGAAAATCAAGTGGTACAATCTGGACAAAGAAAAAGGCGAGGCTTTTGTTTTCGTAATGAAAAATTACCTCTCTCATACCATCAACGGAGCTGAGGATGAAGAGTGCAGAGCACAAAATATGTGGGATTCCCTACAGCGAACTTGCTTAAAGAAGGCCAAATCACTGCTAGGAGCTTCAAAAGGCCACCATCAACACGCCAAAGAAACATGGTGGTGGAGTGATGAAGCTAAGAAAGTGATAAATGAGAAGAAAGCGGCTTTCAAGGCTTGGTCAAAGTGCCCCTCTAATAATAGTGACGAAAAAGCTCGCCTCGAAATGGAATACAGATGCTGCAAGAAAAAAGCGAAGAAGAAGTGCGCTCAGCTTCAAGCAGAGAGTACGGAGGGCCTGTATCGGGAGCTGGAGAAAATATTTTCCCCGGTTGCTGATGCAAACCAGGCTATCCAGGAGCTGCGAAGACACAATATGAACAAGAGTGCCACTATCTTCAAAATAGCCGCCCAAAGAAGGAGGAATGCTCAGGAGATTCGTTCGCCAAAGTTCATTAGCAATGCTCATGGCCAGCTTCTTGTGGATGACGACAAAATTCTGCAGAGGTGGCGGCAGTATTGTGAAGAGCTTTTGAATGAACAGTTTCCCCGGCTATACTTTCCAAGAGCCACCCCTAACTGTGAAGAAATACCCGACATTACAGTCGAAGAAGTTAGTGAGGCGGTCAAATACTCCAAAAAACGAAAAGCGGTTGGGCCAGACGAGATACCCTCTGAGTTCTGGAAAAAGATGGGAGACATCGGGTTCAGATGGCTCAGAATTCTCATCTCCAAATTCATGAGAGGTGATCCAATGCCGAATGAATGGAGGGAATGTTACCTTCTCCCTGTATACAAAGGGAGGGGTGATACGCGAAACTGTGATAACTACCGTTCGATCAAGCTGATGTCACACACCATGAAGATCGTTGAGCGGGTATTAGGTGGCCGACTGCGAAAAATAATACGGCTATCTGATGATCAGTGCGGGTTTGTCTCGGGTAAATCAACCACAGACGCAATCCAAAGTATAAGGATCATAATGGAAAAACATCGTGATTCCTTAAGGATTTGCATATTGTATTGGTTGACTTTGAAAAGGCATTCGACAGACAACCACGAGATCTGATATGGGTGGCGCTAAGACATCGAGGGGTTCCAGAAACCTATGTACAGATGATTATGGACATGTACGAAGGAGCAAAGACAAAAGTAAGATGCCCCGCTGGAGTAACCGAAGAGTTCCCAATCAAAGTCGGGGTGCACCAGGGAAGCGTTTTAAGTCCTTTGCTCTTTATTACAGTCCTTGATTTTCTGCTTGAAGGTAAAGAGATGGACCCCAAGGTACATCAGTTATTCTTTGCTGACGATGGAGCCATCATAAGTGAGGATCCTACATCCCTGCAACGAGCACTTGATGTGTGGGTGGACGTTTTGGAGGGAAATGGGTATCGCATTAGTTCAAAAAAGACAGAGTACTTGTGCTGCCCGTTCTCTGATCCACTCAGGCCTATTCCAGACATTTATTTGAATGGAACAGTGCTTCCCAAGTGCGAAAAGTTCAAATATCTGGGATCTATGATCAATAGCAAAGCAACTTGTGATGACGACATCAATCATCGTGTAAGCGTAGGGTGGATGAAGTGGCGAGAAAATTCCGCTATCTTCTGTGACAGAAAAATGCCCCCTAAGTTGAAAGGAAGGCTCTACACCGCAGTTGTACGTCCAGCGCTCACATACGGTTCACAATGTTGGACGATGTACAAAAAGTATGAGAGTAAATTAACGGCAGCTGAGATGAAGATGCTTCGCATGACAGCAGGAGTGACAAAGCTTGATCGGATACGAAGTTCGAAGATCCGTGGAAGCTTTCACATCAAGGAAACCATCGTACAAAAAATAGAGCGTGACCGGCTCAGTTGGTATTGCCACGTTCAAAGAAGAGATCATTTGAACCCTGTTAAAAAGGCAATATCAATGCACGTTCCAAAGACATCGCGATGTAGGAAAGGCAGGCCTATAAACGCCTGGATCAGACAAATGCGACGACATCGGTATTTCATTGGCCTCAGTAACCGAGTGATCCAAAATCGGCAGGCCTGCCGATATTTTCTGAGGTCAAATAGGCGAACCCCACAGGCGGATCAGTAGAAATGCGGTGAAGTGGGAGGGTTGTGATCCCTTGTTTTCGGTTCATAGCCTCGCTGATAAAAGGAAGAAGAAGAAGAAGAAGATATTGCAAACCGTATCTGTCCGGCGTTTTCCTTGGATTGGGCGTGTTATTCCAAGAGGCTAGCTGTACGATCTCAACGAAGCGATCAACTTCCACCTCAAGTTCATAGGGTGTCGTAAGTGGAACGCTTAGTTCAACATTATCTTCAATTTCGTTCCTAAAGCCTTCCCAGTTAGTTGTTCGACCAGTTAATCTCGCTGGTCCTAGGCTATAGACTAGTTTTTCGCTGATTGTTAAAATAACCGGGGAATGATCAGACGACAGATCAAAGCTGTCTTCGAGTTTTATATGGTTGGTAGACATTACTTTTACAACGAAAAAATCTATCAGATCAGGTATTTTCGAAGTATCGGTTGGCCAGTAAGTCGGTTTACCCGTCGAATGGAAATCACAACTGTACTCCATACCTGCTCCATAGGGCATTCCACCTTTTTTCGAGCTGTATCCTGAGCCCCAGAACGTATGTTTCGCGTTAAAGTCGCCGCCGATGATAAAATTAGGTTTCAGCGATTCAAGCAAGTTAGTAAAATCACTTTTTTTCAAGCGCGGAGCGCGGTGGACAGTAGATAGATGCGATTTTAGAGTACGCTGACTATTTTTAACTCGAATCGTGCACAGTTGCAAAGTTTCAAGCTCTATCTTTAGGTCTTCAGATTGTTCAATGCAGTCTTTAATAAACAAGGATGATCCGCCCCTCGCTTTTCCCGAAAGGTGGCAAGCGTGGTAATCATTATTCCCTTTTATTTTTAAATGCGACTCCTTTTTTGCGTGTGTTTCAGAAATCAAGCAAATATCAATATCTTTTTCACGCATGAAGATTTCCAATTCGTCAAGTTTTTGCAAAAGTTCATTTGAATTCCAAGTACATATATTTAACAATCGATTTTCATTAATATTCTAGATGAAGTACGCGTTTTCCGTGAATTATTTTCAAGCTTAACCAGCCTATCGAGAATAATTTTATTTAATTTGATTTGTTCTTCAAATTTCTCGAGAATAACCGACAAAACATGAGAGACAGGGTCCGTCGAAATTTGAACGTTTTTTGGTTTTTCGGATGCCGCGGCTTGAGCGTAAGTGTGCACTCCTGCTGTCCGAGGGTCATTACCCGGTGGCTTTTTCAATGTTAACTTTTCAGTGCCGTGTCTTTTAAGAACAGAGGTCGAGAACTTTTTTGTTGACACTCTTTCCCTCACCTTTTGGCGCTCTGAACCCGGTAGTTTAAGATTGCGTACTTTCCCCTGTGCGATCTTACGCTTTGGCTTAGTTTGCAGCTTAGATTTTGCATTTAGGGGCTTAAGGAGCCGATCTCTCCGTTCTAGCAACTCCTTAGCTACTTCACAGCCTCTATAATTTGCCGGGTGCTTTCCCTTACAATTAGCACAGGTTGCAGAGGTTTGTTTATTTACTCCACAAACTTGGGAGAGGTGATTTCCGGCGCATTTCACACATCGCGGTTCTTTTTGCAGTACATTTGCGTATGGTTAAATCCCTGGCAACGTTTGCACTGCGGAATCATCCTTAAATTTCTACGCATGGGCTCGATTTTGACCACGATATTTAGTATAGCTCTTATTCGGTAGATATCGTCGATATTATCCGCCTTATCGAAGGTAAGCATAAAAAGCGGAAGTCCACGCCTTACCAAGACGCCTTTATCTATTTCCGTTTGTTGCTTCTCCTTCTTGATAATATTAACGGCATCAAGAATTTTAAAGCCTTTGACTTGAAGATCAGTCATAACCTCTTCTTTGGTGCATGAGGGGTGGAGTCCCCGTGCAACAACACGATGTGGCCTATCTGACTTGATTTCGAAAGTATACCATTGAATCTTTTCGGTATTTAGCTTTTGGGACAGAGCTCGGTAGTCATTGTAGTCATCGACGTTAATTTTCCACGCGTTATCCCTCAAAGATGTAACCTTATATTTCGATGTAAATATTCCTTTGAGGAGGCTTTGCAACTTATTGTATTCCATTATCCCGACGACGTTTATTGGTGGGGGTGGACGAAATTGCTCTCAAAGTTGCTTTTCTTGCGGTTCTTCATGAATTTCTTTTTTTAGAGCCTCGACTTCGGGCGATGAACCGGCTCTCCGTTTTTTACTAGGTCTTTTCTTTGGGACCTGATACGTTTCACGTGCTAGCTGTTCTTCGTCTGTGTGATATTCCAGACTAGCTAAGCGTGCTCGAGTACATTCACGTTTCTTCTCGATATGTGCATTCGTTAGGGACTTATTTTCTTCTTTTAATAAGTCTATCCCTTTCCTAAGATCTTGATAGAGTAAAACCTTAAAACCAGAATTTAAAAACTACAATCTGGCTAGTGCTGATGGATTGAGGGTATGATGTTCGTTTGAGGGTTGCAAAATTGCTTTTATGTGCTTTTACAGACTTCATAATATAAGTAAAGGTGTTTTTCTTGAGGAGTTAAGTACCTGTTTGAACTCAGAGGATTCTAAAAATTTATTTATGTTAGGAGATCTTAATCTTGATATTCTAAGTGATACGCCTGATGTTTTTAACTACCTGCCTATTTTGTCTGCTAATGGATTAGAATCTTGCTTTATGGAACCTACTAGGATAAATCTTCAAACACAAACTTGTATTGACCATATTTTTGGTAGATTAGATCGCAAAACAAAATTTGCTCTTTGTAGTTCCACATCTGATTTTAGAATATCAGATCATTGCTTGACAGCCTTATTCTTTTACTATGACAGTGTTGAACTACCTTGTGATAGTAAATATATTCCTTTTAAGATCGGTCAACAAATTGACTTTGATGCTCTGAATGTATGTCTTTCTCATGAAAACTGGATAGATGTATACAGTCAAAATGACCCATCCGCAGCTTTCGATGTATTTTGTAATATACTCAAAGAGAAAGCCGGAAGTTGTATTCTGTCACTGGCAATGGGCAGAAGAAAATTTAAAAGACTCAAGCCTTGGATGTCGAATAATTTGCTAGAGAAGATGGACAACAAAAATAAAATGAGAATAAAGTGCAATACATATCCCCACAATAATCAATACAAAATTTTATACAAAAATCTTTCCAAGGAAATTGCTGCTGACATTCAATCGGGTAAGGATAATTACTATCTCAATAAATTTCATAGAGCCAAAGGAAACTTAAAAAAGGAATGGGGAGTTGTGTCTGAGTTGCTCAATAAAAATGTTCATTCCGCTCTTCCTACTGTGTTATCTTACAATAACAGAGACTATACAAGCACTACTGAAAAGCAAATATTTTCAATAAATACTTTACAAGTGTTGCTCTAAATGCCATTAGTGATGCTGGTATCAATTCCACTATTGTAAATTGCCCAGTAGGCTGTTGTAATCGTGAAAGTAGCACTGCTCGTAGCTTCTTCTATGATCCAATCACAGGTACTGAATTATCCAGAATTATTAATGCAATGGAATGGTCCAACTCTTCAACCCGCAATAGTTATTCGAGTTCTTTTGTAAAAAAAATTGCACTTAATATTGCTCATGTCCTTGCCCATATTTTCAATAATAGTATCTACAGTGGAAAGTTTCCGGATAGTCTTAAAATTGCTGAGGTTATTCCTATTTTTAAAAAAAGGCAACAGCAATGATTTGATTAACTACAGACCGATTTCTCTGCTTCCAGTTTTCTCAAAAATTTTTGAAAAGGCTGTAGAAGCTAGGATTGTTGCTTCCTTGGATGACACTTCTTTCTTTAGCCCAAAGCAATTTGGTTTTAGAGCTGGAAAATCTACTGAAGATGCACTTCTGAAGTTTTGTTTTATGAGAGCCTTAATATGAAAAAAGTGTCTGTTTCACTTTTTATAGATATTACCAAGGCAACCGATACTGTAGACCATTCGATTTTGCTTAAAAAATTGGATCGAATAGGTTTCAGAGGTTTCATGCTCAATTGGTTCTCCTCGTACCTAATGGGCAGAAAACAGATGGTCAAGCTAGGCGTTGAATTTAGTCAGATCCAAGAAATTAATATTAGTGTTCCTCAGGGCTCGGTGCTTGGTCCTATTTTGTTTTTGATTTTTATCAATTCCATTTTTAACCTTGACCTCAGAGGAATGCAGACTGGATTTGCAGATGATATAGCATGCACTTATTCTAATGCATCTAGTTTTGATCTAATGGCTGATATCAACTATGATTTGGAAAAGATTAGACACTGGTTTAGTTCACACAAGCTGGTAATTAGTGACAAAACGAAAATTATGCTATTCAATCTCACGACCTCTGAGGTTGAATTTCCTGCTTTATCATATCATTGCGCTAGTTGCAAGCATATATTAGTGAGTTCTGATACATGTAGGAATGTCAGCACTGCCGTGACTTTTAATGAAAGCAATCGATGCCCGTCTAAGTGCTTCGAAATTGAAAGGGTTACAGTTTTTAAGTATTTAGGGCTCGTATTTGACTGTAAAATGAATTGGAGTGCTCACACGTCATTGCTTAAGAAATACTTATTGACGATGACATGCGCGATATATCGAATAAGGATGTATTGCTCTCGAAAACTTCTTGAAACAAATTTTTTTGGGCTAGTACAGTCAAAGTTGCAGTACGGTATAGTTTGTTGGGGAGGCACACATAAAAATAAAATCCAGCCTTTACTAATTGTGCAAAAGCACTTACTGAGAATAATGTGGAAAAAGCGCAAAAGGCAGCATAGTTTCTTACTTTTCTTAAGTTCAAAAATACTTCCGATAAAGCACCTTTACTTTTTTAAAGTTCTCAAAATATTTTATTTGAGGAGTGGTTATTCACTTAATCGAAGTCCAACTGCCTATGGTCTTCGTAGTAACGAACGCTGTTTGGCTTTAGTACCACCGCATAACACCACTCACTTTTTAAACTTCTATACTTCACTAGCACCTAGACTTTACAACATACTTCCATCTGAACTACGATGCATTTCTAATCCATATTTGTTTCAGCGAGAGATTAAGATATGGCTTTTTGAATTCGATTTCGATGAAATAAATAACTTAATAAATATACAACTTTAAATAATGTTAAAGTAATCATTTGATACTTTCTTCCTTTGGGGTATAATAGAATCAATTGCTTAAAATGGTTCTTTTAAATGATTGAATTAAATATTTTCTGCATCAAGCACTGCCGTCTAAATAATTGTCACTTTAAATTAATTTTTCAACTTGATACAACCGACACTAGTTCTTGTAACTACAAATTATTTTTTAAATTGAAATAAAAAATGCTTTTAATTTTTAATATTATGTATCACCATTCATGTGTTATCATTTTAAAGCTAAAGTGTGTATTTCTTCTTATACTCGTATGTAAATTTCAATAGATACATGATTTTGTTATTATTATAAATGTATCTTAAGTTTAAAGAATAAAAAATGAATTGAATTGAAATTGAATTGAAATTGATCCATTTAGTTAAGCTTAATTCGGAGTGTTTTATTTTCTTCCTCAAGACTTTTATATTTCGCTGAGTCTCGTTTTTCACGCGCTTGAGCTTCCGGCGGACTTCTTTTTCCGGAGTTGTTCGATCTTGTTGGTGGAGATCGAGATACACTTGTACTTTTTGAGAAGGGATTTATTAGGTGCAATAAATGGCTCTCCCAGAATCCATAGAGCCGACCTCCGAAGAGGGTGGATTTTCCAGTGTACCTGGACTGCCACCTGTGGTATTCAAATCTTTTGTTTTGTTCATTGCATGTTTTTGTATACGCCATACTCGGTATACGGAGGGTGGATTTTAGTCGCCTCTTACGACAGGCATGCCTACCTCGGGTATATTCAAACCCCTACCCGAAGGGGGTAAAGAAAGATGCGCTGCTACTTTGTCGCTACATTTGCTCTTATTAATAAATTCAAGGATACCAGCTCGCTGTAGATCCACAAGAAAGTAGGCCCCCTCAATTGCTCCTATTATACAGCCATCAGTCTTCTTAACATTGTATATTTTCTGCGAGATTTCGTAAATGCCTCAATCACCTTGGAGTGCGCAACTTTAGGCAATTAGGTAAAGATCGAGATACGGCTATATGGCTTGTTGGTTTGGGGCCCAGGTTCACTCCGAACTGTAGCGCCACTTAAGTAAGGAAGTAAAATGAACAGACGGGTGGTTGTACTGGTACGGATTATTTATGGTATACACACATACCTATGCGAGTACTTTATGGGAATTTATCAAACTTAATATACCAGATAGATATATCCTTCTCTATTGCAAGCAATTCTTACAAATATCATTCTGATATAGTATCCTTAAGGCTTAGTTAGCGTATTCAATTAAACCTAAGGGAACTGCACTGTTTGAAAGACATATTTCACTCTAATCATCTTTCCGCCTCCTTTTTTTAAGCTTGATGAAACATAGCCTGAGTTATTTGAAATAAAATGCCTGACATGTCAGTGACAGATCTACTGCTATTGGATAAGTAGTTTTAGAGTAGCAGTTTAGGGTATGTCAACTTGGCGTGCACAACTGAAGGCAGCTGGCTGTTGGTTGAGGCCCAAGTCCACCCCGAACTGTCGCGCCACCTAAGTAAGTTAGTAGCCCATATTTCGGTTTTGTTTCATGTCGCTAGTCGTACTGGAACCGAAGATATCGGGCGCCGAACTCTGTGCATTATTTTGTGAAACACCAAGTCACCAGAAATTCCCAGAAAAGAGTAAATATACTCACCGTTCACAGCTTCTCGAACTCCGTTGCTTTCAATTTTAAGCTACGTACCGATTTCAAAGTAAATTTGGTTATGCCAATGTAAGGAAACGCACATTCATGTGCGCACGTTAAACAGCTATAGCTCAAGCTACGGACGAGGGAGTAGACGTAATATTAATAAGTGAACTATATACAACTTTCGACAACAAAATTTGTATTTGTGATAAAACTAAACAGCTGGAAGACATGCCTTCCAGGAAACCAATGAACAGGTGGATGGGTTTGTATGGGCAAAATTAAGTGGCATTAACTTCTACAGCTGAGTCTGACGATATATGGTATGTGTAGCTGAACACTCAGACCTTCGTAAGCACATCTGGGTGAACTTCAGCGCGCATATGTTTAACCGGACGAGGCATCTCTTGTTGACCTGATTGGCTGCAATATGCGTCTCAGAAGTCTAGCAAGAGTTCCTCAGAAGGAGGACGTTCGGCGGATGAATTCTCCTGATGGAATCAACGGCGACGTCTACAGGCCAGCGGATACCTTACTTGAGCTACTTCGATATATTTGGAGCTGAGGTCTGTAAGGATATTCAATACTATGTCAGGGTATTGAAAAAGAGGTGGTGGCGGATGAACCCTTAATAGGCCAACGGCAGCGCTCATATCCCCGAAGTGGGTTACTGGCCTCTTGTCCTCGGGGTAAAAAAAAGGATCTGGTCCTCCAGGTTGGGGGTTTTGCCGTCGGGTTAACTTCCCTACCACGTAAAAAAAACTCTCGGCTACGAAGCAACCAACAGCCTCAGATACGGATGATTTTACTGTTGAGGGGTCGTCAAGCAAATGTAAAAATGACAACGGTCTCGTGTCTGCACGTGGAATGTTAGGTTCCTCTACAAACCACGTGCAGCCGAACAACTTGCGGAGACCCTAGAGTGTGTCAAAGCAGACATTACCGCCATCCAAGAAGTGCGATGGGATGGGCCGGGCAAAAGGAGAATGAAAAACTGCGATATCTGCTTCGGCGATTGCTACAGACAACAACTACAGGGTCTATTTGGGTGCGGATTTGTCATTGGAGGCAGACTTAGGCAAGAAGTCTTGAGTTTCCGGCATGTGAGCGAGCGTCTCATGACTATCCGCATCAAGGCTAAATTTGCCAACATTAGCCTAATATGCGTTCACGTCCCTCACGAGAAGATGGACGATGCGACGAAGGATGACTTCTACCAGCTCTTGGACAAGACGTATGAGCAATGCCTCAGCCACGATGTTAAAATTATCCTAGATGATTCTAACGCAAAGCTAGGAAAAGAGGACGTGTTTAGTAGCGTGGTTGCAAAGGTTGCTAACAAGCCATCAGAGGTGGGTTTCTCTTGGCGACTACAACGAAATTTCTGGTTTGATGAAGAAAAGCAGGAGGCGTGGAAGGACTAGAGCTGCTCCCGAGGTCTACGAGCAGACATGAAAAAAGGAGCACCGACTTCTCAGAAAGATCAAATAGAAGCATGAGAAACGCTCAATCGAGGAGATTGAGAGGCTTTGTTGCAGTACTGATGTTCGAACATTTTACCAAAAGGTGAAAAGAACATGCTAGGGTTTCAAAGCCAGAACAGAAAGCGGCAGGGACGAAAATGGCAATATAGTAGTAGAATCGCAGTCGGTGCTGAGGATATGGAAGAAACACTTCTGCAGAGTGTTAAACGGCGATGATGACCAATATTCCGCTGTCAGGCAGAATGAGCCATTCAACAGTGACGATGACAGTCAAGATTCCCGTCAACCCGATCAGAATGAAGTGAGGGCAGCTCATCTGTAAAATCTGGTCGGACAAAAGTATGCCCGATAAATGGAACCTCAGCATCGTTCGCCCGTTCCTGAAGAAAGGAGACCCTCTGAACTGCACCAACTACAGAGGTATCAGTCTCCTCAACATCGCATTCACACTAGGGCACATCTTGGAAAAAACCCATGAATATAAAATCGATACGCATCACCTCTTCATCGATCAAAGTTGTCTATGATAGCGTGTATATAGACGAGGTATACAGAGCCATGTCTAGTCTTGGCATCCGTGCCAAGCTCGTCCGTTTCTGCAGAATGACGATGGAGAACTCTCGCTGCTCCATCAAAGTCGGTAAGAACATCACCGAACCGTTCGATGTCAGGAAAGGTCTTAGATAAGATGACGCGCTATCATGCGATCTCTTTAACATTTTTATTTTTTCTATGATTTTGTTTTAAAAGGAAGCCCAAATCCCAGAGTACTCACACTCTCTGGTCCATTGTACTACCAGGCAGGAACCTTTCTTTGGTGCAGTGGTTGGAAAAACTTCGATGTAATTCTTTTTCCTTTATATTCGGGTGGCTGATGATTGCTGTTCCCCGCTGCGGCTTGAATCTGCACACATCGGTAAACGAGCAAACACACTACCCACTGCACCACTGCTGTAAATATATGCTGTCTACAAAAAAGGACACTCAACATCGTCTTAGACAAAAAGTCACAATAGACTGATATAATTTTGAGGTAGTAAAGGATTTTGCCTACCTATGCTCTATGGTGAGCTCCGCGAATGACATCAGTAGGGAGATCAAACGAAGAATTATTCTTGCCAATCGTTGTTTCTATTGACTAAGACGGCAATTGAGTAACAAAGCCCTATTTCGAACTACTAAGGTAACTCTTTATAAGACACTAATCATCCCACTCCTGCTGTATGGCGCGGAGGTATGGGCTTTGTCAAAACCGGATGAGGATGCCCTTGGTTATTTTGAGAAAAAAGTTCTTCGAGCGATCTTTGGTCCCGTCTGCATAGACAGCGAGTGGAAGAGAAGGTACAATGCTGAACTACACGGCCTATACATGGGCATCGACTTAGCCAGAAGAGTTCACATACAGCGACTAAGATGGCTGGGTCATTTAGAGCGGATGGAGCCCAACGTTCCCGCCAAGTAAGTCTTGGAATCCACTCCGGATGGACGGCGCAGTAGAGGACGACTTCGCGGTAGGTGACGCGAATAAGTGGAGGGGGCCTCAACCAACTTGGCGTGCGCAACTGTAGGCAGCTGGCTCGTAACCGTCCTGGCTGGAGAAGTTAGTTGGTTAAGGCCCAGGTCCACCCCGGACTGTAGCGCCATCTAAGTATGTAAGTAAGTAACTTCTACAGCTGTTATGCTCGACCCAGCTAAATGACGACTGAAAACCAGGTAATGCTAGATAACATAATAGCCTGTGCACATATTAGAACTCCAATGTTCATACAGGGTGACGTTGACCTTTCTTCTTCTTTTATTGTTCTCAGTGCAGCCGCATCTGAGGGGGGCCGAATGCGGAACCTTGTGGAACTCCCGCCGACACGCTGTAGTATTTCAAGCTCTCGTCCGTTTCATACCTCATCTCTCTAGTAGTCAGATAGTTGGCCACTATTTTTCGCATTTAGTATGGCGTGCCCATTCGGACTAATGTTCTCCTTATAAACGACTAGTCTGACGAGTTCAATGCATTTTTTATGTCCAACGTCACTACCGCGCAGTATTCCTTATTTTCAAAACGCCATCTTTCTCCTTGTACCGCTTCGGCTACGACGTCTACTACCATCTTAATGGTGTTTACCATCGAGCGAGGTTTCTTAAACCCGAACTGAAGGTCGGACAGTGCATCTTTCTCTTCTGCTATCACAAGAAGTTTCTCGTAGATGACGCACTCCAGGATTTTTCAACTGTATCCAGGAGGAATATTGGGCGATATGAGGACGGTTCTCCAGGTGGCTACTTTCCTTTAGGCGTTGTAATTTTCAAGGAGTCAAAATGAGCTGTGACCACATGAGCGTACGTTTTCTTATCCTGCTAATAACTCTTGAAACAAACAAACATTACAGACTTTCTCGCTCTGTTCTATTAGTTTAGATGCACTAGCTAGACCACTAAAACCTAATCTTAACCTAAAGGTTTGAGGACTCATAAAAAAACACAATTGCGATTGTTGTTGGAACACTAAGAACTCAATCCAATTCATGAATAAGCACTTCATGCCAGCTAACATCACTCTCAAATGCATTTCAAAAAAAAAAAAAACTTAAATCGACAATTCTATACAACATTACAACTAACCCCGCAGGACTAACAATAAAAGACTTATGAGCTGAGTACACATATCCCCTTTCGGTATAAATCCAACCCAACCTTATTCTAACTTATTCTCTGAATCTGTTTACGTCTAAAGCAGTCTTGCCTTGAGGCTGTGAACACACGTTAAATTAAATTCACTTACCTTAAGCCTTCCCCTGTACATATCCTAGCACAATACCTCTCCTAATGCGAAAAGCAGTTTCGATAAGTAAACGTATCCTGGCGCTGATAAAGTGGTAATATTTTGCCTACGGATCCTTACGGTTCTGCGTCGTTGTCATGGTCGTGGTCCTCGCTCTGTGGTTGCTATTGCTACTCGTACTTTACGGCAAGTGGGATGTTAGGAATGCGGTATCCCCTAGTCAGCTTTGGGGAGCGCGCGCGATGTCGACATCCTGCAGTGAAGCGGAGTGTTTTGAATTTATTTGTTTTTTTACATTCCTTGTTTTTCTTTTCGCTTTTTTGCTGTGATTATTTTGTTATCCTGTTAATATGCTTTTGTTGTGCTACTTTGATGTTATTTTGTCGTCGAAATTGGATTATAAATGTATATTTAGAGAAAGTTCAAGATTTTGTTATGCTTTTTGACAACGCACTTTGTGGACGCTCTTAAGAAGATTTTTGCTTTTTTTCGCTGCGACTACACCTCCTCCTTTCTGTGTCGTAATAGTCCACAAAAAGTGTACATTTTATTGAATTGCAAATTAAATGGAGGCACTTTAATGTCTAAATGGTTGTAGATTTGCGAAAAATATCGAAGCTAAATCACTGGCTTGAAGGTCGATTGAAAGGACATTCGGTAAAGACCACAGCGCACAGACGAATTCAAAGTCCAAATCTAACCTGGACCAACACAATAAAAGCGAGCGAATCACATCATATCATTATACGTATAATCTATAATGAGGGTGGCGATAGTGTAGTGGTAACGTCATCGATTGCTACAGTAATAATTCATAGTTCAAATCTTAATGTCAGCAAGCATTTATCTATTTTTCGTGAAATCGGGGCAGGCTCGGAAAGGCAGTCCGCTTAATAGGTAGGCTCGCAAGGTTCCAGCCCGCTTTCTGGACAGGCGCGGACAGGCAGTCCGCTATATGGGCAAGCTCACAAGGTTCCAGTCCGCTTTCCGGGCAGGCTCGGAAAGGCGGCAAATATGGTATGATATCAACCACAATGCTTCTAACAGATGGGGAAACCTATCGGACGATGGGCCGGCTATGGTCAGTAGCAGACCCGTAGTTATTCGCCCAATCGCCGAAGTGAAGGCATCAAAATTAAATTTGTTGAAAACGGAGCTTGGCACCTTCCATACTTGAGCAGACTCTCCTGACCACATCTCGTACACTACTTCTAATGCATAAATCCTGCTTCAAGGAAGTATGAATTATAAGTCGAATTTAATTTTTCATTATCTCTCACAGGGCGACCCATGACCATGGAGTTCTCGGGTGGAGCGACCAGGACGAAGCGCGAGTGGTCTTCCTACAAGGTGAGACACAAACTCTCTCTGCTCATCGACGAAGTAAAGAACTCGTCAGTCGGAGATTTGCATCGACGAAGTAAAAAACTCGTTGGTCGGAGGTATCTGCACGGGGGGAGGGATGGGTGTTCTTCCTGTGTATCAGAGACGAAATATTCACTACTACACTTTTTTACTCAGATCCTTTAACCCCTCGGGGGGCATAGGGCGGCAACCACGCCTGTGCGCCATCTTGTTCGAAGTCCTGCAACGCGTTTGAGCTGCCTCCAGCTCATTGTTAAAGAGCTCGATTCCTCCTCAATTGTTCTGCGCCACGTTTGCCTAGGGCGTCCCGCTACTCTGCCTGCCTGGGTGAGCGGATTCCACTGCATGGCGTATTTCGCAATGGAGTTGTCTTCGCGTCATAGGGTGTGTCCAATCCATTGCCACTTTCTTCTTCGTATAGTAATGCTTATAGGTTCTTGGCCCGTTCTCAGATAAAGTTGTTCATTAGAGATGCGGTTCGGCCAAAAAATCCTCAAGATGATTCTTAAGCATTTGTTTACGAAGACTTGGAGCTTGCGTGTGTTTATGGTGTCCACCTTCCAAGTACTGCACCCATAAAGCAGCACTGATTCTACGTTGGAGCGGAACAGTCGCAGCTTGGTTCTTAAGCTGATAACATTACTTTTCCAGATTTTAGATAGCATTCCGAACGCAGCTTTAGCCTTCCCGATTCTGCTGCACACATCCAGTTCGGTGCCACCGCGATTAGCCGAGACCACACTTCCTAAATAAAGAAAGTTGTCAACTTTCTCGACTTCCTGTCCGGCAATGTTAAGTTGAGCGCGGGTATTGGAAGTGCTCAGGGCTTTTGTTTTGGCTGTGTTTATTTTTAGCCCCACTTTGTTTGCCTCAGCTTCTAGATTTTGGGCCATCAAATGAAGATCCATTATTCGATGTGAAAGTAGACAAACATCGTCAGCGTAATCTAGGTGTTTAAGGTAAGATGTCATAGTCCAACGAATTCCATTGTTGCCATCCGCCAATGCTGCACGGAGTACATCGCCGATAACCACCAAGAACAATAGTGGTGACAGTATGCACCCTTGACGTATTCCACTTTGGACTTCAAAATCGTCCGGCACCTTACCATTGTGCACGACGTGACACTTGCCGCCCTCGTATGTAGCCTTGATAATAGCTATAAGTTTTTCTGGAATGCCTCTCCTGCGCAAGGCCAACCAGATAGCATCTCGATTCAAGCTGTCGAAAGCCTTCTCGAAGTCGATAAACAGTAAATGTAGCGGAGACCTATACTCAACGCATTGTTCGATTATGATCCGTAAGGTGTTTATGTGGTCGATGCAGGAGGATCCAGCGCGAAAGCCTGCCTGTTCGACATCGAGAGTTGAATCTAATTGCCCTTTGATTCGTTCCAGAATTATTTTAGCTATTATTTTGGCCACTGCTGGAAGAACGCATATACCTCTCCAGTTACCGCAATCCATCAAGTTTCCCTTCTTTGGAAGTTTAATGATCATCCCCCTTTTCCACTCCTGTGGAAATTGTTCGCTATACCAAGCTCTCCGTATTAGGGGATGCAGCAAATCTGCCGATGTATTTGGCGCCGCTTGAAATAGCTCGGCAGGGATGCCATCAATACCCACCGCCTTGTTCTTCTTGAGGGACTTGATTGCTGTTATTATCTCGGTTTTACTGGGAGGTGTGGTGCGAATTCGGGAATTTGTTGCTTCGAACTGCTCATTCGAATTCGAGATCATACCGCCATTGTCTAAGTGATTTAGCACTGTAGCAAAATGTTCTCTCCATCTAGTGAGCTAATCCTCATCCGAAATCAGAAGGTTACCGTCTAGACTCTTCACTGGATGTTTGGAGTTTCGACCACCAATGACTTCAGCCCTTGAGGCCAGTGAGTTGACATATTGACGTTTGTCACGTCTCACACTACGCTGCATTTCTTTCTTCTTCGCACGGTATTGGGCTTCAAGCTTAAGGCCGCTGCAATCTGAGCCTTGATTGCTGTACGCTCATCGATCCGTCTCCAGGTGTCTGTAGAAAGCCATGTGCGGTGGTGTTTCTGCTTTTTACCGACATACGTGCGTGCCCCAGTCGCAAAAGCATTTTTCACAGCACTCCAGTGGTCATCCATATTCTCTTGCAATATGCTGCTGATTGCTTCTGCTTCTAAGGCAAGATGGTCCCCGAACTGTTGGCGCACTTGAGGAACCTAGAGCCTGTCGATATTAAACCTGGTGATGTTAAGTAGGTTTGAGCGGTTGCTGTTGATGGATGCATTACGAAGGCGTAAATGAGCTACCATAAGATGGTGATCTTGTTCTTGTCCGACGTCTGTTTCGGACGTCCAGGAGACAATTTCTAAAGCGGCGACTGATCGCAATGTGGTCGATCTGGTTGGATGTTCGTTGCCTATCAGTAGAGACCCAACTGACTTTGTGGCAGGTGTTATGCTTAAACAGCGTACCTCCGACGACTAGACGGTTGGTATTGCAGAAGTCCACAAACCGCTCACCGTTATCATTACGGTCTCTCACGCCGTGAACTCCCATCACGTGCTTAAGCATGGTGTTGTCGCTACCTACCAGTTATGACAGTCTTCAAGTAAATGAGCGATATGTTCTCGAGTATCGACGTGGAATAAGATGTCTTTATTCATTGAGAAGGTACTCAGATCGAAAAAGGGAGAGAAGTAAACGTACCCTCAGTAAGTTTACCGAATTGATGAACGCCTTACTGGCAAGATACTAGAAACCCGCATCAGGAGATAAATGAAAAAGCCGGTCTCCAGAGGAGAAAGAAAATGACCCCACTTTGAAGTAATACTAAAGCGGTCGCTGAGTGGGTGGTGTCAGGTTGAAAAGGGGTTAAAGGTGGTTTTTTAGTGCGTAGGAGTCTCACACTACTTGAAACAGAGCGCGCATGTTTCTCGTACGTATTAGCGTTTTTCCACTAACAAAAAAAAAAATCGCTTTATCAAAGTTTTATATACATACGAAATAGCAAATGCTAGGATTTTGCCTTATGTTACGGCACCCTTTGTATCACTTACTTTCTCGGATTTTACTTCCGTTTTCACTTCACTTTTTGAAAATTAATTGGCTGCACTGGTATTGTATAGTCATAGTAAAATATGTAACACTCGTTACGGCACTGGCAGTAGGTTGGTCATATAGCTGAAAAAAATGGTTCGCTCGGTTCGATGATTGATGTGCTCATGACATGAAGCAAAGACAAGTTAAAAAATCAAATCGACCCAGTTATGTGGACTTAGCATCTGAGCATCTGAGCTTCAAACCACTACACCAATCTTTCTCTCTTTCTGTTTATCCTTTCCAAACCCCTTGAGTACGAAACAACATAAAACCAAGGTTTTTGGTGAAAAGGGGAAAATGTTAACAAATCAAAAGCTGCCAGATGTCAAAAAATATTTAATAATAGCCTCGTCCGTTTACATTCAGCATCAAACCAAGGCTTTGATAGTTAGTTGCTCTACAAAACTTCCACCGTGGCTGGTGATCGGGTACGTTGCGTTGATGATTTTCTCCATTTGATCGATATCAGTTACTTGTTATATTTGCAGCCGCATATCAAGCTGTCTTTGGTAGCTGGTTGCTTTGATTTTCCTCCATTACAGCTTAGGAGGTAGCATCATGGTTCTATTCGCTTTTGATTCCTTTACCTACAGTCCGAATGAGACTACCGCGGGGAGGTGATCAAAATAGGGTACTTGATCTATTTCGAAGTCAGTTATATACCGATTCCAGCCACCCACAACCAGGGCATATTCGATGACCGAGGTACCTTAATGACCTAGAAATGTAAAATCTCCAGCTTGCTCCATCCCAGAATTCGCAGTCTGTATGATAATGTTCGAAGAAGTCCGAATTCGCTTCGAATGAAAACCGATATCGAAGACAAAAAAAAAAAAAAAAAACCAAAAGAGCTCAATTGCAAAAAGCCCCGTTGCGAAATATATAACCGGGAAAAGGAGGGGTATCTTCCCTAATGATATAAACATACTATCTCTTTCCGCCTTTTCAAGCACTGCACCATTTTTCAGGCGAAGATTCTGGCGATAAAGGAAGCCTTATCGTGGCTAAAGGAACAATGTGATATCTAATCGGGATATCACCATTTTTACTGACAGTTAAGCCGCGTTCAAATTCTTGGAATCTGTCATCTTCAGCTCCAAAACTACTCAAATAGTCATCTGTCTCTTAACGAGATGACTAAACAATACAATATTCACCTCATTTGGGTGTAGGGACACAAAGACATTGTGGAAGAACTCGCCGGGCAGGCTACTAGCCTATCGACTTCACCGAGCAAGGGGAATATCAGCATGACTCTCCCTATAGTGAAACTGCTGCTTAACACTATCAATGTAACTAACCACAGATGGGCAGACGGCACTATGTGCCTCATTACCAGACAGATTTGGCTTAAGGTAGTGTGTTTATGGTAGTGTGAAATTTGTACTAACTAAAAAATAAACACCTCTCTTCAAAATGAATACTACAACTAAGCCGACGCTTATCCAGCAGTTTTATTTTCGCTTACGTGACTCGTGATTTTTGGGGTTGGGTGTCAAATCGTGGGCGCCGTGGCGTAAGTGGTTAGTGTGTCGGATAACTACGCATGAGGTTCCAAGTTCGAATCCCAGAAAATACCAAAAAAGTTTTTTCATGGTCCCACCTCTCGCGAGCGTCTGACAAACATCCGAGAGTATTGTTGTCATGAAAAAGTTTCTCAAATCGCCGTTCGGATTCGGCATTAAACTGTAGGTCCCTTCCATTCGTGTGAAAAATATAACGCACACAACATGAGTGGTTGCGAGAAGCTAGGCCCTGGCACTTTAAAGAGCTGTTGCGCCAAATATTTGTATTTGTATTTTTTTGTCAAATCGCCCAACACCGAATCGCCCAAATGTGGAAAATGTCACATCGCCCAACATTTTTGGGCTATTTAACACTATGACAGATCGACCAAGAAATTAAATGTCAAATCACCCAAAGCAGAGATGGGCATTTCATCGCAATTTGAAAATACCAACACATAGGAAGGTAAAAAAAGACGACCAAATTGAAAAAGGTTGAAAACATTTATTTTCCGCAATTTTGGGCGCAGGGACATTAGTCCCCGGGGCATAAGTCCCACCTCATTGGGACATAAAATGTTGGGTCTTATGTCCCACCTACAAACCTCTCAAGGAAAACAACGGCCAAATAAGATGGGGCATACATAAGTCCACAATGTATAAACAGTGCAATGTGTAAGGGGGGGCATGCTGCCCCCCTGCAACCCCCCTGCTTGGGGTTACTGTTGGATTTGAGGCGGGTGCGAGGTTGGGTGCGAAACATGGATATAAAGAAACTTTGCATACACGCATCCTCGCACCCACCTCAAATCCAACAGTGACCCCAAGCAGGGGGGTTGCAGGGGGGCAGCATGCCCCCCTTACACATTGCACTGTTTATGCATTGTGGACTTATGCATATGCCTCTTCGAAAAAAAATTTGTTGACACACATATGTATGTCTTATATTTTTGGGTGATTTGACATTATGCTAAATAGCCTAAAATTAAAAATGTTAAATCGCCCAAAAAGATTTTTGGGCGATTTGACATTTTTCTGCATTTTTTCGCATTTTGGGCGATTTGGTTTTGGGCGATCGGAAGCAAGGCTATTACTGAATTCTGACAAAACGCCCACTTTCTTGGGCGTTTTGTCATTTTTTAATTTTTGGGCGATGTGTCGTTGTGTCATATCGCCCATAATTTTTGGGCGATGTGACATTTTTCCGATTTGGGCGATTTGGTTTTGGGCGATTTGACACCCAACCGATTTTTGGTATTCGTATGAACGAGTAGTTAAAAAGAAATGTAGCACTTTAGACAGGTTAAATTCCAATGAAAGCTCATGCGCTTTTCACAACCGGCATATACTATGACGTAAGCTCAAAAGGTTTTGTCCTTTGCAGACGACGAATTGAATTGTTCCCGTCAAGTAGTTGAATGACGGTACGGTTACAATGGCCGTGAACGGTATTTGTTTTCGAGCTCATCGCGTTTCTTTTTACGTGCTTAACATCTAGATATTTTGATTCGTTCGCGTATGGTATTTGAGCGGAGTTTAGATAGACAGGCAGTCTATCCACTTTTTGGTAGGTAAAGTTGACGTGGGTAGATTTGCTTTCGTTCAGCACAATACGCAAAGAATTCGTCCAAGCGTAGACTTTATTAATAGCACGTTGCAGTTTTCCAGTTGCTGCTTCGATAGTATCGCACGTTGTCAATATCGGCGTATCGTCCGCAAACGTGGCGGCGACGCAATTCCCTTCCTGCGGGATATCACGCGTATAGAGTACATATAGAAGTGGGCCAATGACACTTTCTTGTGGAACACCGGCCGTAATCTCCTTGAAGTCAGAGTAATCATTTCCGTGCTTAACACGAAAGAGTCTCTCAGTGAGGTACGATCGTAATATTAGAAAGAGTTGTTGTGGCAGTAGTAGTTGCAATTTATACTCCAAGCCTTCGTGCCAAACATTATCAAAAGCTTGTGAGACGTCAAGAAATACGCCACAACAAATATTTTATTATTCGAGAGCTTTCTCAATCACATCAGTTATTTTGTGGACTTGGTCGATTGTAGAATGTTTGATTCTAAATCCAAACTGATGGTCAGGAATGAAACGTCTTTCGTCGATTACGGGTTGTAGACGTTTTGAAAGTAGTTTTTCGAATATTTTTGAGATAACCGGCAATAGGGAAATAGGCCGATATGATTTCTTCTCATTCAACGGTTTGCCTGGTTTTGGGACCATTATATATTCCGCAGTTCGTTGACTACCTGCTTCGTTATCAAGTCGTAACCGGGAGGTTTTTTCGTCTTTAGATTTTTAATCACTTCCCTCAGTTCAGTCAATGCAACTTTTTTTACTTTAAAGTTGTCAGATGTCGTGACTGGGGAGTCGGGCGTTAACGAAGGGCCGTCGAACGGCTTAAACGTTTCTTCTTAGTGCAAAGCAAAAAGTTCTGCCTTTTCTTTGTCGCTCTTGGCCCAGTTTCCATCGGTTTTCCGAATTGGTGGCGCTTGCATTTGAGGTTTCCGGATGACTTTTAGCGCTTTCCAAAACGAATAATTCGATTCTTTTTCATCGGACAGATTTTCAAGGTAGTTCGCTATCTTTTTGCTTTTAAATTCCCGAATACTATCTTAGGACCGTTTTATGCTGCGGTGCACGAGTGATTTGCCATTTCTTTCGTGATCTTCTTTTCTCCCTCACCAGTTCAATGATTTATCTGGGATACTTTTCGTTGCGGTTAATATTATAGCTTCTAGAAGGAGTGTTTCTCCATGACGCTCTTCGAATTGCTTCCATGAAATGATCAACTTCATCCTCCAGTTCACAGGGTGCTTTAAGTGATACATTTAAGGTGATATTTGTTTCGCAATCATTTCTAAAGCCCCCCCAGTTTGTTCTATTGCTAGCAAGTCTTAGGGGTCCTTTTGTCTTGATTAACGGTCCTCCAAGTAAAAATATTACCGGAGATTGGTTAGAAGAGATATCAAAGCATTCTTTGACTGTAATAAACTTCTCGTAAATGCCTTTTGTAACGAAAAAATCGATAAGATCGGGAATTTTTTGTGAGGTAGTTGGCCAAAAGGTCGGTTTTCCGGTTGAATAAATACAACAACCGATTTCTTTTGCCATTTCGTAGAGAATTTTTCCTTTAGAAGATGTACATCTTGAATCCCAGAAGGTGTGCTTCGCTTTGAAATTTCCACCAATAAGGAAATTTGGACCAAGGTCATTAAAGACACGAGAGTAGTGGTCTTTTTCTAGCGAGCATCGCGACGGGGAGTAAACAGACACTATATTATATCTCGGGTGTTTATTTTTAACCCTTACTGCGCACAACTGAAGTTTTTCCAGCTCGATGCTTATATCCACCGAACCGTCCCACACTCTATCAGAAGGATGATAGGCGTGATAACCAGCGTAGCCTCTTATCTTTATTGGCGATTCACTTGTTAGATGGGTTTCGGAGATCAAACATATGTCGATATTTTCTCTCATTAGAAGAATTTCTAATTCGTTAGATTTTTGTAAGAGTCCGTTTGCATTCCACGTTACTATTTTAAGCAAAGAGTCCATATCTGCTTAGATTTAGATACAAGGTTAGCCATACAAAAGCTTTCGACGTTAATGAGACGTTCCTCGAACTTAGCGTAGATGCAATTCAGAATTTCTTTCAACGTATCAGAGCCTGCAGCCTGAGAATACATCAGAGAATTGGGGTTCGCTGGCTTATCCGATGTTATTTTTCGTTCAGCCTTTTTAGTGGATGACTTTGACGTATGTTTAATTTGCTTAGAAGGCTGCACTGCTGATTCAAGCGTCCTTTCAGTCGGCTCAGGGGTCGATACGACTGGCTTACGGGCCCGCTCAGTCTGCTTAGCAACACGTTCTACCGACTTAGGAGCCAGATCAACTGATTTCGTTCCCGGTTCTATAGTATATGCCGGGCTCTCTCCGGTCGTAGAAGATTGCACTTAGGTGCCTACTTCTTTGGCAGTTTAGGTGGATTGGCTAACGACTCCAGCGCTTTAAAATAAGTTCTAATTGGTGCTAAAGGCAATTCTTTCTGGGGACTATATATCCATGTGGTACCACAATGGACCTTTTTTGGTTCTAAGTTACGCTAACCTAACCCAACCTAAGTGCTCTTATCATCCATAAGAAGTTTCCATTTGCCCGCAGCAGAAGATCCCCCTATTCTCTATATACATATATATTTTTTTTAAACCACAGACAAAGGTAAGAACATTGCTGACATACATTTCAAGTTTTATTGCAAATTTAAGAAGTACATCTATTTGCGGGACATGCAAGTATATAAATCCACCTCTCACCCATAGTCAAACAAATGGTCCATACTCATACCACACAGTACCCAGATTCATGTACGGGAAAAAACTGCGTCCGTCAAAATGATTTTTATTACCCATCTCACTGGAAACGAAAAACTGCCATCACTGACCTGATCCCTTCTTTAAATCTTCTCCACCCCCGCGCCACTGCCTGTTTTTGTATTTTTCAACCGTTGACGAACTAAGGGAAAATTTGCATTTCGAAACTATTTCTCTACCCAACGGATGTGAATGATGGTTTATCCTGACGGATGAGGACTACGATGATGATGATGATGATGATGATGGTGGTTACTTTGCTTTTCTCTGAATATCTGACATACCAGAGGCAGCTACTACTAGTAGAGGTGGTAGTGGTCCCAGTGGTTTGCTTCGTAAACGTTGTCGTTCTGGTAAAATTGAATTACATCGCACAATAGTTTGGTGGCATTTTGCTATGTGCAGAGGATATAAGAAGAATAGGATGAGATATAGAGTGAGAGGGTATTTATTTTGACAGGACGACGGACGACGGACGTGAACGATTTTACCAATCGAAGTTTGTTCATAAATTCACCCCAACCACCCCTAAGAGATGGATATTGCTGGGTAACCGAACGCTATAGTTCATGATTCTGCCAGTGTTGTCTACTGTTGCTCCCTTGTTTAGTTCCGACAGCCTCTGGCATAGCCAGTAGCGGCCTGTGCCATGGAAGATAACGTTATTGAATATTAATTTATCCAATCCACAAACACAAAACACTTTGCAATCTGAATTTCTACACCCAGTGGATTTGACCTATTCTCTGCGAATGTGCAGCTTGGGGGAACATGTACCACGTCTCCTCAAACAGGTGGTTCCGTGCACAAATGCATGCCAGGAAAATTGTTATTGGGAAGCCTATGGTTTCGAGCAAGCATTGATATCAAATCCATCTGAAAGTATTGTACTAAATAAATTTTATTGTAGAGTCGTATTTACTAATACTCGGCACCAAATCAAACGTAAGCGGAACGGGTATGAGGAGAAAGGCGGACTCATGTTTTCGGTGGAACTGATTTCCGCATGTTGAATTAAGCTTATTAGGGAGAATACTTGGTCTATTGGGTGTGGAATGAGCTTATTGTTAAATAAGGAGATGTAATTAGCAACTCATTTATGTGTAGTTCGGCGTTCGCGGATTTGTTTAATTAATTTGGTTAGTCTAGTCGCATAAGGCCCGAATTTCATACAGGAAAGAAAACTTTAAAAGCGAAGTGTTTGGTTGGTGCCTAGTATCTTGATCGGAGATTGGGTAACTTCTGGAAGGTATTGGGGGCGGCAGACGAAAGAAGGAGAAGAGTGCTTTAGAGCACTTTTTCTTGTACCAGATTTAGTGAACACCTTGCATGAATTGCTTCGACATATTCGAATCACAGAACTTTGGAATAGAGATGGCGGCGGAGGAGCACTTAATGGGACAACGGCTGCGCTCATACTCCCGTAGTGCACTACTGAAGATGTACACAGCCATTGTGCATCCAATTCTTTTCTACGTCGCTATCGTTTCGTGGCTTGCCTTGAGCCAAATCTACAATATCGCTAGGATTAGAAAGTACGGAAATCGACGTGTGTAGGCATCACAGGAGCATTGAGGTATTAACCAACAGATGCTCTAAGTGCGATCATGTACCTGATTCCTTTCAAACGCCATGTGCAGCGCAGTCTAGATTAGGTAATCTGGGTGCTGAACCGCAAAGCCATATGGTTACTCTAAGCTTCAGAAGGCGATACCAAGTGAACTGATTGCATCTTCGACCAATTACAGGATACTCGAGGTCAGCTTCAGGAAATTATTCTTAAGAAATTCCTTTCCAGAGAAGAATGGAAGAACGGAAACTTTATCAGAGCGTATGATACTGATATATGCACTGTTGGATCGAAGATGGAATGCAAAATCGGCGCAGGCATTGTCTCTGACTAACTAAATATATGAACGTTTTTTTGTCTCGCCGACTCTGCTAGCGTTTTCCAGACAGAGATTCTCACGATTCAGGTAGCTTGAGGCTTGCTGAATAACTTCCCAACATCTAACCACAGTATCGCTACCTTTTTGCATAGCCAAACTGCTACCAAGAGCATTGATGCGGTTACCACATCCTCAAAACTAGTAGAGCAATGCGGGTCTGAAATTAATAAACAAGGTATCCAGTCAAGTATCACTCTCATCTGGGCCTAGGTCCCAGGGCACAGCAATTATGGGGATAGTGATTGTGTTTACGTGCTGGTCAGGCGAGGGTTAGCCCTTAGCGGCTCTCTAGCATAAAGAGCGGCTAGTCCGCTAGTTAAGGGCTATATGCATTTTCATTTTCTCCAGATAGCCAATCGCTAGGTGAACAGTCTTACCAGTTTTGCCATATCAAGAAAGACATGGCCCCGTTACAACAAGTCCAAATCAAACGAGTTACTGGGCAAATCAAGACCAGATATTGGCAGAGTTGTGGCTATTATTAGAGGTCACTGGCCAGTTGGGGAACAGAACACTCAACATCGGGGTCTTGTACAGAACGTTACAATATATACGTATCATTTTGAGCTAGTAAAGGGCTTTGTCCACCTACGCTCTTGGGGAAGATGAAACGAGGAATTACAATTGTCAATCGCTGTTTTTGTGGACTAAGAAGGCAATTGAGTAACAAGGCCTAATCTCGAATATAATATAATACACTAATCATCCTAGCCCTGCTCTATGGTGCGGAGGCATGAACTTTGTTACAATCAGATGAGATGCCGTTGGTTACTTTGAGAAACAAATTCTTTGAGTGATCTTTGTTTTCGTGGATGGGGACTTAAACCAACTTGGCGTGCGCAACTGTAGGCAGCTGGCTCGTAACCGGGCTTATTGGTTGAGGTTCAGGCCCATGCCCACTACGGACTGTAGCGCTATCTAAGTAAATAAGAAGATGATAACAATATTGTACTACACATATGTACAGATCGTCAATCACAAATGGTCTCCATGCATATAAGTAAAGACTGATATGAGATATCCTGATGTCTAAATAAAGTTCTGGTAGGGGATGATCATAACGTAGAGAAGAACCAACCGCATCTAGGAAATTAATAAAATTCCACTTAAAACAGTTTACCTTATCAGGGGAGAGTCAGTACTTAATTTTCGGGGAACAAGAGCCTTAAGACAGAAAACCCTCAGCAAATATCTCTTTCAAGATCCAAGCAACTTCTCCAGAATTGATATTTACGAAGCTAAGTGATGCACCTGTTGGTCCGAATAGACCGAAATGTAAGTGGGATACCAACAAACCATCGATTTACAAGCTTTCAGTTTGGTCCATTGTGGTTAGCCAACATTCTCGCTCAGGAAGGTTTCGATAGTCCGACAAAACGTAGTTTATCTATCCGTCATCTTTGCTTAGTTCATTCACCTCAATTAGCATGGGTCTGTTGAAACTAGCTCTTGTGACACTTTTTATTTAAATCTCGAGGTAAGTACTTAAAGAGATTTTGAAATCATTTGCTTCTACTTGTGCGTGCACCCTTCCTACTACGATACACATCCCATTGATTTTCCATCCTCTTGTTCCTCTATCGATAGATTACCGTGACAGATGTGAGCTAATTAATTGGCATTATAACGAGTATGTGGGTGGCAATTTGCATTAATTGCTTTATTTTTTTTTACTTTACGAGTACTGGAGGAAAAGAAGTGGAGATGAAGGTGGGAGTACATATGATGCATTAGGAGACTTGCAGGCGGTAAATGCTCTTCTCAGTGGTAAGGCTCTTTAAGGATTCAATTCTTAAAGTTTTTTTTAGAAAACCAATCTCTTTAGTCTCGAGCGTGTCTTAGGCGAGTGTTAAGCTAAAATCAAGTACAATGAACCTGTTGCGTCAGAATGCTCCACTCGAGCGTTTCCTATCCCGACAAAAAAAAAAAAAAAAAAAGAAGAAACTTGAGATGAGATGAGATGAGATGATTGTGACGTCATTTTGACGTCAGACTTCTGATCTAATTGACATAATTATGTCAGTCAGTAGTACAACAAATGTGGGCGCCGTGGTGCAGTGGTTAGTATATCGGACTACTGCGCACGAGTTTCAGTCCAATCCCAGAAAACACCAACAGTTTTTCCACGGCCCCACCTCTTGAGAATGTTTGTCAAACATCCACGAGTATTGTTGTCGCGAACAAGCTTCTCAAAGACAAAATAAAAATTGCCCTTTGGAGGTCTCTTCCATTCGTGCGAAAAATATAACGCACATAACACGAGTGGTATACAGATGTTGCAAGAAAAAAGCGAAGTAGAAGTGCACCCAGCTTCAAGCAGAGAGTACGGATGGCCTGAATCGGGAGCTGGAGAAAATATTTACCCCAGTTGCTGATGCAAACCAGGCTATCCAGGAGCTGCGAAGACACAATATAAACAAGAGCGCAACCATCTTCAAAATAGCCGCCCAAAGAAGGAGGAATGCTCAGGAGATTCATTCGCCAAAGTTCATTAACAATGCTCATGGCCAGCTTCTTGTGGATGACGACAAAATTCTGCAGAGGTGGCGGCAGTATTGTGAATAGCTTTCAAATGAACGGTTTCCTCGGCTATACTTTCCAAGAGCCACCCCCAACTGTGAGGAAATACCCGACATTACAGTCGAAGAAGTTAGTGAGGCGCTCAAATACTCCAAGAAACGAAAAGCGGTTGGGCCAAACGAGATGCCCTCTGAGTTCTGGAAAAAGATGGGAGACATCGGGTTTAGATGGCTCAGAATTCTCATCTCCAAATTTATGAGAGGTGATCCAATGCCGAATCAATGGAGGGAAAGTTATCTTCTCCCTGTATACAAAGGGAAGGGTGATACACTAAACTGTGATAACTACCGTTCGATCAAGCTGATGTCACACCATGAAGATCGTTGAGCGGGTATTAGGTGGCCGACTGCGAATAATAATACGGCTATCTGATGATCAGTGCGGGTTTGTCTCGGCTAAATCAACCACAGATGCAATCCAAAGTATAAGGATCATAATGGAAAAACATCGTGATTCCTTAAGGGATTTGCATATTGTATTGATTGACTTTGAAAAGGCATTCGACAGACAACCACGATATATGGGTGGCGCTAAGACATCGAGGGGTCCCAGAAACCTATGTACCGATGATCATGGGCATGTACGAAAGACCAAAGACAAGAGTAAGATGTCCCGCTGGAATAACCGAAGAGTTCCCAAGCAATGTCGGGGTACACCAGGAAAGCGTCTTAAGTCCTTTGCTCTTTATTACAGTCCTTGATTATCTGCTTGAAAGTAAAATGACGGATCTCAAGGTACATCAATTATTCCTTGGGTGGAGCCATCATAAGTGAGGATCTTACACCCCTGCAACGAGCACTTGATGTGTTGATGGATGTTTTTAAGGGAAATAGGTATCGCAGTAGTTAAAAAAAGACAGGGTACTTGGCTGCCCGTTCTCTGATCCACTCAGGTCTATTCCAGACATTTATTTGAATGGAACAGTGCTTCCCAAGTGCGAAAAGTTCAAATATTTGGGAACTATGATCAATAGCAAAGCAACTTGTGATGACGACATCAATCATCACGTAAGCGTATAGTGGATGAAGTGTCGAGAAAATTCCGCTATCTTCTGAGACAGAAAAATGCCACCTAAGTTGAAAGGAAGGCTCTACACCGCAGTTGTGCGTCCAGGGCTCACATACGGTTCACAATGTTGGACGATGTACAAAACGTATGAGAGTAAATTACCGGCAGCTGAGATGAGGATGCTTCGCATGACAGCAGGCGTGACAAAGCTTGATCGAATAAGAAGTTCGAAGATCCGTGGAAGCTTTCACATCAAGGAAACCATCGTACAAAAAATAGAACTCGACCGGCTCAGCTGGTATTGCCACGTTTAAAGAAGAGATCATTTGAATCAATGCACGTTCCAAAGACATCGCGATGTAGGAAAGGCAGGCCTATAAACGCCTGGATCAGACAAATGCGACGACATCGGCATTTCATTGGCCTCAGTAACCGAGTGATCCAAAATCGGCGGGTTTGCCGACATTTTCTGAGGTCAAATAGGCGAACCCCACATGCGGATCAGTAGATATGCGGTGAAGTGGGAGGGTTATGATCCCTTATTTTCGGATCATGACCTCGCTGATAAAAGGAAGAAGAAGAAGAAGTTTGGTGGAAGACGCTTTCGCGTGCATATGTTGCTGCCTTTTGCGCCAAACTCCAAACAATGGCTTATCTCGGTTGCACGGGAGCCTTGCCGAGTAGTCCTGGCTCTGCTCTAGATGTTGATGATGAACCTACCTCCCCTTGATACTTATATCATCGGCTGCACTATCAAAGCCATCCATCGTCTTCGGTGGAGGGTTTATTGGTTTTTGGGAGTTTTGATGACCTTTCGCGACACTTATCCTACGAGTCATGAACATGCCGTCTGATGATACCAAAACTACGACTGTCGCGCAAAATCAAAGTCGACTTTCCTGTATTGAAGACTGCCTTCGGTGAGAGTCTGAGCACTAATGGAATGTGGTCGTATTTTCACGGATTGTTCCAAAAAAATTCAAGGGTCTAGTGCTGGCGTCTTCGTCGAATGATACGTTAGGCAAATATGCGTCTGTTTTCCAAGCGGAAACTTATGGAATTCCAATGACCATGAACTATATTGTGAAGAACAGGTGGAAAGGTGGAGGTCAGGCCTTGCTTAGCCTTCAACCACTTCCAAAATAGTTCGTGAATATAAAAACTCTTTGAACTCAGTCGCAAGGCTGAATTCTCTTTCTCTTACATGGATCGCAAGTTGCACTGCGATCTTGGGGAACTAGATTGTTAAGGTTAGGCTCAGAGAAGGTTTTCTCAGAACACGAACTTGCGCTAGGTCTTCCTGCGTCGTCGGTCCACAATTGTGTGTTGTATGACTCTCGAGGATGTAGGTTGACTAAACGAATGCTCCCGGATGTCTGTAAGAAATCAGTGGCATTCTTGCTGTCTTTCAGCAGAAAAGACTGCAGACGACTTATTGGTGTCTTGACAGGCCACTTCGCTTACTGACACTACAGCCTGCGACGTTTGTGAAGCCTCCTGTCTCTGCTCGTATCAGGTGGCAGGTAGATTTTTGGTGCTGATGCGGTGAGTGTTGATGCTATAAACATCTCATCACCGAACTATTTGCTTGGATTTCTTAGAAAAACAGGGAAATTCCGATAAAATCTTTAAAACCGGATTTTGCTCTCTGGTAGTACAAGAAAACCAGTTGCGTCTGAGTACCACTGTTTAGCATTTCCTAGCCCGACAAAAAAAGAGGAGCAAACTGGAGAAGGAATAATGTACAAAAACTTCTCTCAAGAAAATCCGTTTTTCACAATTCCACAAACAGGATGTTATTGCTTTCCTTACTTAACTCTATTGACCAAAACATTTTTAACGACGTTTTTAACTTCCTATAGGTCATTCCCAGAAGATGGCCTTGCATCTGCTCAACAGCTAGAGTTACATTAAGCCACGTGGCAATAATATTCCAGATAATTTACCAGCACCATAATTGTGACAATTACCAACCAGCTGTCGAAGGATATAAATACGGTTTTACATCCGTCCCAAAACGATAGTGCTTCTGTTTGCATTCGACAAAAATGCTGTGGTCAATCTTAATTTGGACATTAATCTTCTGACGCGTGTTGGGCATGCTTTCATGTTCCCAATTAGAATCACTCAATGGTGCCAAAACAGGTGTCGATATCGTCCATTCAAATGTTATCCTTCGGAAGGGGTAATGAAATGTCGTCTGACACACTTGCTGTCCTGAATGGATTTTTGTTGACCATGTCGAATATTTGACAATACAAGCTTATTATGTTAAGAGACATCATAATGTGGGGGGTGGGTGTGTATTTCATTGGCTTAAGTAAATCTATAAAGGACTTTTTTGTCGGGTAGCTTTTCCTCGTCCCACATCAACTAAGCGAATTCCCTCACATCTGTCAATTTAAATTCTTTTTTTCTCGGAAAATTTGAATCACTCGTTGAGTGAGATACTCTCACATAAAATGGGAACAAGGGAAACAAAATCTGTTATCCACCACACTGCACATTCTAGCCATTAGGCACATATAAATCCGTATCCTAGCCCCCTAAAAAAAAAAAAAAAACTAGAGGGAAACTATCAACACCGAGATCGTTATAGATATTCTCGTTCTGTGGGATAAATATCCGCAACGGTCCTTGCATTTTTTTGCGTTTTACTTCAGGTATTCCATCCTCGGCTCCAATTTTTTTTTCATACGTATATGTGTGTATGTGTGAACGAAAGAGGACGACGACAAATAATGAAACATATACAAATCCATAACACAATACGATACGAGGCTAGGATAAGTGAAACACATAGGAATGCCAATAAATCAATTAGGAAGTACCATGCAAGAATGTTGGCTTTTGTACATGGCTGATGGCGGTGTGGCGCTCGCTGGCAGAGGCGGGCTTGGGTGCAGGAATTGAGCTTATCCGGCCGGGCGTATGGTGTGACAGAGGGAAGGATACAAAAGAAAATCCTGGATTCCGCTGGAGGAGATTTCATTTAACGGTGTTTTTGTTTGCTTCATGTAGCTGTGTTGTGCAGCATGTGGAACAGAGTGCTATTACGTGTCGGATGGAATTATATTTCGTCTAATTGCGGTTCCGGGTTGGGGATTCTGCTGCTGCATGTAGCTGGGTAACTAGGCTTCCTTGTGTGGTATTTACTGATTGGAATTCGAATTTCCTGTTATTTTGTAGGAGTTGTGTTGTATAGTTTTCGGTTTGTGGATGCAAATAGAGAGAGAAAGAAGGTGATGGTTAACCGGTGTTTAGCTAGTGATAAAAGATGCTGAGTAGCCTTTGGAGAGCAACCTGAGGAGGACATTGTGGTGGGCTTTGCACGTTCTTGGAAATGGGATCGCTCTCTGCTCTAGAAGTTCGAAAACAGTCTACACACAAACGCAGAGGACCCATTCATTTCATCTTAGACATTAATCTCTAGGTTTGATGCTGTTACAACGCCGCAGATCCCGGTGCAAGACTGGTCAGTCGCGAAGTATTACCTATGAGTCAATTGGAGCCACCTAAGCTCCACATGTATATTATGATAACGTTTTGAATCCAAAAAGTCTCCATAGAAATTGAAATTGAAGCTTTATTCTGCTTAAGATACTGCAGCTGGTAATGAGTTTTAAAACGAAGCACTTCAAGGACGTTTTGCAAATGTGTGCTTTTTTGTTGAATTTAAACTGACATAATATGATGTATCATTCAAACTCAAGAACCACAGAAAATGTGTGAAATGGTAGCACTTAGAGTGAACCCAACCAAAACCACTGTGGTACCTTTCACAAAGAAAAGGCAGCTCAAGCATATTCAACCTATCCTACTGGAAGCTATTAGAGTCGAATCACCAAAACAGGTCAAATATCTAGGCATAACATTAGATAGAAGACTTCACTTGAAGGAACATGTAGAAGCTGTCGTAATCAAAACCACTATAGCACTTATGGTGTGCAGGAACATCTCAGGTAAAACCTGGGGGTGCAGCCTCGGCTCACTTAGGTGGATGTAAAATGTACATGATGATATTCAGACCCATCATCACATACGGGGCAATGGCATTGGTCCACAGAGCAAGGCTAAGCACGACAATGACATCGCTAGTCGAAGTGCAAATACTAGCCTGCATCTGTATAACAGGAGCCATGAGAATCTGTCCTACAGCACCACTAGACGTGATGGTAGGACTACCTCGACTGCACACAGTGCTAGAAAGGATCGCTATGAGACCGTATTAAGATGAATCAAAGAAGGTGTCGGGAAAGGAAAGTGCATCGCAAGCAAAGAGTGAGAAACTATATCCCAATCGATGCTGCTTCTGGACTGGCCCAGATATGTTATGACCAAGAAATACTGCTTTGAAGAGAAATTTGACCCAAAGCTGAACTTCTTCTTCTTCCTTTTCAGCGAGGTTATGATCCGAAAACAAGAGATCATAACCCTCCCACTTAAACGCATTTCTACTGATCCGCCTGTGGGGTTCGCCTGACTCAAAGCTGAGCAATACAAGGAATTGGAGCAATGAGTCCGATAAGTACGAATTCGAACAACATTCTACCAAATGGTACACGGATGGATCGAAACCATCTACATGCATTGGGACAGGCGTATAGGGGCCCAGAACCAGATATTCAGAATCTCTGGGAATTGTAAGCAGAAGTTGACGCGATCAAAGGATGTGCGCAACTCAGCGTCGACAGGAACTATCGCGGACAGTACATCACAGCACTGTCAGACAGTCAAGCCGTAATCAATGCACTGAGCTTAAACGAGATCAGATCGAGTCTGGTTTGGGAGTGTCCCATCAAGATCAACAGGCTGAGCCAGACTAATAAAGTAACTCTCTACTGGGTACCAGGACATGTATGAGTGGAGAGATATGAAGCAGCTCAGATACCTCGTTCCTTGGACTGGTATCTTTTTGTGGGATAGGACCACACAAAATACGAAAAGAACTAAGAAGAAAAGAAGAAGGAGAAGCATTGGGACGGTATCCTCCAATACAGGCTGGTGAAAGAAATTCTGGGAAACTACAACCAGGCAAGAAACAGAAAAAAAGGGGAAGCAAGAATCGACTTCAGATCTTGACAGGCATGCTACCGCATCATTGTAGACTCAAGGAGCACCTTATGAAACTGGAAATAGAAGAAGATTCTACCGGGACCTCACAGAAACATTAGCATACCTTCTTATGGAATGCGAAACACTCATCCACAAAAGAAAACATTACCTAGGTTCCTATCCTCTGTTAGGGACAGATATATCTTCTTTGGATCCACTTCAGATATTTCGGTTCATCAAAGTAACTTGGTTAGAGGTCATAGTTTGTTCGGCACAATAGATCTACTAATGGTCGCATGAACCTAACCAGCCACACATCTACATGCAGACGACATAGTGGGATGCAGAGTAGTTCGCCTCCTCGCGGTGCATGGGTAATGCAAAATGAACTAAAACAAATGGAAGCCAAATAAACATGTCAAACATTTCTATCCAAATTTATCTTCTGGCTACCTCAAGGAAAGGATACTAAAACTAGAAGAAAGTTTCTAAGCTCCAAAACTCAAAAGAGTAAGTTTCCTTACTATACTCCTCAAATATCAAATGGATCAGATGCGATCTAGGATTATGGGACAGTCACTCCGTATTTGTCAAATCAACATAGAAAGCATAGCAGACTCAAGTCAGACTACCTGCCTCGGCTGTAAGATCCCGATAGTTGACTCGGCCACAACGGCAAGGTGGAATTTTCAGAAGGCAGCCTGGGAACAATTCTCTAGAAAAGCAGATGATGCCATTCGATTCATACCTCCAACAACATCTAATTTTGATCAACTCACTGGCCTCGTTGTAGCAACAGCGAAGTTGTGTATGCCAAGGGGCTTCCACAAGGAGTATATCCCCTGCTGAAATGAAGACAGCAATAGACTATATGAAGAATTTTGTTTAAATGGAGACTCTCAATTAGCGAATGAAGTGGATGGACATGGTCAACGGAGCCGATTTTAAACACTCCAGCCGGAAGACATAGACATATAGCTTACTTCGAAAAATAGGCTCGTCAAACCCGCCACCAGCTACAAAACCAACCATCGATACTATTAATGTAGCTTCCCACATAGTCAAAGTATTGAAGGCGGAACGAGATGAAACATTCACAAGACACATCAACCAGGAGCACCAAATTTAACAAAGAAACACAACACCACATGTCAAATAAACAACTCAACTACATTTTCCACAGCCAAAGTCGATATTGTCCTCTCCTCCATTAAATCAGAAACTGCAGCTGGCGCAGACGGAATCTACCAGGAATTTCTGAAACACAGCGGCTGAAAAGTATTCCAGAATGCTATTATAAGCAGAACTTCCCACGTCCTTAAAAGAATCAGAGATTATCGCGCTCCTCAAACCGTGAAGATGTCCCACAAAGCTACCGCCTAATCGCTCTCCTACCAAACGGCTTAAAACTCCTTGAACGCCTGCTCCTAAATTGAATGGGCACTGATATTGAGAAAGTTATCCCTGACGAGCAAGCAGGTTTCAGGAAATCCAGAAGCTGCACAGACCAAGTCCTGGCCCTAACAAAGTTCATCGAAAACGGTTTCCAACGGCAAATGAAAATCAGCGTGCGCTTCGTGGACCTAAAAGCATCCTACGACACCGTGTCGCTTCTCCAGATCATCCTTTGCATAAAAATCTGCAATCCAATATGCGCGACGCTCAGTGGCAGGCTTTTCAATGTCTTCCTGAATGATAAGCATAGCAAAACTAGGAAGCTCAACAAGGGTCGGTACTAGCCCCCACCCTTTTCAACATATACACTATATACACATACACATATACACTGTGACCTACCAGACACGTCGTTTCGGAAATTTAACTACGCCCACGATATGGCGTTTGCATTCCAACATACGTCCTTTGAAACTCTGGACCAGGTAGCGACATCAGACCTGAACCATCTGTTAGCATATTACAAGAATTGGCGCCTATAACCGAGCGCATCCAAAACTGAGATATGTTGTTTCCATCTCAACCATAGAGAGGCTCGAAGAGAACTGCGAGTGCTGCTTGATGGAGTATACTTAAAACACAACTTTACTCCAAAATATCTGGGTATCACCTTAGATCGAACTCTGACATATAAGCCACATCTAACTAGAGCCTCGCAAAAAATAAAGACAAGGATCAACGTGATCCAAAAACTGGCAGACACCTCTTGGGGTGCCTCTGCAAACTGCCTACGCACAGAATATTGAGCCCCAGTTTGGCTAAACAGTCGTCATACCAACAAGCTCGACTCCTTATTGAACACCTATTGGCACCTTAAGACCAACCCCAGTTGAATGGCTCCCAATGATTTGCAAGATAGCTCCACCTGACCTAAAAGAAAGCAGGCCCTGACCAAAGATTTCCAGAAAATCAAAGGTATCTTGGAATATCAGTAGATATTGAAAGCACCTCCACCCTGAAACTGCGCTCAAGACACCCTCCAATAGAACTTCGCAAAAAAGTTAAGTAATGTAAGATTTTAGCTGGAAGAATCTTGGTTATCCGGCAGACAAAACTCAATATTCAGAAACGAAAACAGGCAACATGAATTTGAACTACTGAGGAAAGCTTGGTGCAATTTAAATCGGATATGGACTTCCACTGGGAGATGCAACTGTTTCCTAGCTAAATGGGGTCAAACTACTTACCCATCGTGCCCATGTGGCGCCCCCGTTCAAACCACGGAACACATCTTGCTCGACTGCCCAGAGCTGTCATATATGGGTAACCTAGATGACATCAACAGCCTGCCAATGGCTGCAATCACTAAATCTATTAAATGTATCTTTGTGTCGTAATTTCCTTTTTTTTGTATGCATACGCTAAATAGAAATAAATAAGTGGTAAAATCAGAGAAAACACCTGACTTGCACCTTTAAAGTGGTAGATATTCGTAACAAGAATAACCGAAAAAAGGCTCAGAAAGTACGGCCATATCATGAGAAGTGACGGGTAGCACATGGTAAGGAAAACGCTAAATAACACAGTCCCCACAAGGACACTCGGAAGATCAGCAATAACTTGGTTGAGCATCGTCAATCGAGACATGAAAGCAGCAAGATTGAACGAAGCTACAACACGAGACAGATGTACTTGGCCTCTGAGGACTAGGAGGGCGGACCACAATTACTTACTTAGGTGGCGTTACAGTCCGGGGTGGAACTGGGCCTCAACCAACAAACCTCTCCAGCCAGCACGGTTACGAGCCAGCTGCCTCCAGTTGTGCACGCTAAGTTGGTTGCGCCACATACCGCCAGGTCGTCCTCTACTGCGCCGACCATCTGGGGTGGATCCGAAGACTTTCTTGGCTGGCACGTTGGGCTACATCCGCTCTATATGACTCAGGCATCTTAGTCGCACGTGAACTCTTCTGGCTAAGTCGATGCCCATGTTTAGGCCGTGTAGTTCGGCATTGTACCTTCTCTTCCACTCGCCATCTACACAGACGCGATCAAAGTTCACTCGAAGAACTTTTCTCTCAAAGTAACCAAGGGCAACCTTATTCGATTTTGACAAAGTCCATGCCTCTGCGCAGGACTGGTATGATTAGTGTCTTATAAAGAGTTACCTAATAATAGTTACGAAGGTACTAACATATTAAGTCAAATTTTCAAAAGCATAGAACTAATCAACAAGAAGCTAGATGAGCAAACAGAAATAAATAACAACTTCCTTACCAATTTGAATAGAATAGAAGCAAGCTTTGCAAAACTTAAAAATAAACAATATGTCAAGTAAAACGCTCAAAATTATCGCATGGAATGCAAATGGCTTATAGCCTCGTCTTGCTGAATTAGAAGTATTTCTCAAAAATAAACACATAGATATCTGCTTAGTCTCAGAAAGTCATTTAACTAAAAGCTCCTTTGTTAAATTGCAAGGCTACAAAAGCTACAATGCTATACATCCTGCAGATAATGCAAGAGGAGGAGCAACTACTTTCATGAAGGAAAGTATCAAACACTTCTTAGATGCAAAAGTAGAAGAAGAGAAAATGCAAGTTGTTGCTATTACAATTGAAATTAAACAAGGAAACCCATGCAGTATTCTTGCTTTCTATTGCCCGCCTAAACATAAACTAACAAAGCAGGAATATCTTAACCTATTTAAAACGCTTGATAAACGTTTCATCATAGGTGGCGATTTTAATGCAAAAAATGTTTATTGGGGGTCAAGGCTTACAACAACGAAGGGGAAAGAGCTGTTGCCAGCTGGACAAGAATTTAAATGCGAATTCCATTCTAGCAACGAGCCTACTTACTGGCCAACGGATCCACATAAAAAACCAGACATTGTTGATTTTTTCGTCACCAAAGGATTATCGAACAACTACATTGAAGTTGTTAACGAAAATGAGCTAAGCTCGGATCATGGGCCTATTGTAATGACTCTTAGCGCAACAGTCATAAACATTATCGCCACACCAAGACTTACCAATAGAGGGACAAATTGGCACTTTTTCAGATATCTTCTCGAAGGAAAAGTAGATTTGCGCAAACCCCTCAAAAATGGGACACAAATTGAAGAGGAGCTTGACCAATTTATAGTGAACATACAAACAGCCGCGTGGGAAAGCACCCCTGTCAACAAAGCAAAAATCAACAAAGCTAGCACCCAGAAGAAGTAAAAATTATATTGAATGCTAAGCGCAAAGCACGAACAAAATGGCAACAGCATAGGTCTCCTGAAAATAAAAGAATCCTTAACAAACTCTGCAATGAACTGAAGTTAAAAATAAGACAAGCGAAAAATGAATCCTTTTCCAGGTACATGAAAAACCTATCCCCTACTAAAAACTCTGACTACTCACTATGGAAAGCAGTAAAAAAACTTAGATCACCTCAAGTAAAAATTCCACCGATAAGGAAAGATGACAACACCTGGGCAAAAAGCGCGATAGAAAAAGCTAACATTTTTGCTTTGCACTTACAGGACACATTTAAGCCGCTGCCAGCGCAAGTAACAGAAGAAAACAGGGCGCTTGTAATAAGAAGAGACAAAAAGACTATAAATAACGTCTCCCTTAACGAAATAAAAGACGCTATAAAGGTTATTAACTCCAGAAAGAGCCCAGGCTACGACCTGATCACAGGACAAATAATTAAGGAACTACCTGAAAAAGGACTAAAAAAGTTACAGCACATAATTAACGCTTGCTTGCGTTTAAGATACGTTCCACGGCAATGGAAAGTAGCCAAAATAATCATGATATACAAACCAGGAAAACCGCCTAACGATAAGAAATCCTATAGGCCTATATCTTTGCTTCCAGTCATATCTAAACTCTTTGAAAAATTGCTCCTGAAACGAATAATTCCAATATTAGAAGAAAGAAACCTTATACCATCACATCAATTTGGATTTAGGAAAAAACATTCAACTATAGAACAGGTACACAGAATAACAAACTGCATTGAAAAAGCAATACAAGAAAAGATGGATGTAGCGCAAGCATTCGACAAAGTTTGGCACGAAGGCCTTGTCTACAAGCTACAACAACAATTGCCGGTGCAATTTATGGAAATTTTAAAATCTTACATCTCTGAAAGACACTTCTACGTCAAACATGAAGGGGAATGCACGACTCTGAATAGAATTAATGCTGGGGTACCCCAGGGCAGTGTGCTGGGACCCATTTTGTATCTTCTTTACACTAGTGACTTACCAACGCCGACAGAAGCTAAAATTGCTACATTTGCTGATGACACCGCACTATTAACGTTAGGAAAGACAATAGAAGAAGCAACTGCTAAGTTGCAGAGGAGCACTAATATTATAATAGAGTGGACAAATAAGTGGAGAATCAAGCTAAATGAGGATAAATCGACTCATATAAATTACACTTATTTAAAAGTAAATCCAATACCTCTCACTATAAACAGCAAACATATACCATATGCTAATACAGCAAAATATCTTGGCATGACCCTCGACGCAAAACTTAGATGGAAGGAATACATAAAGAAAAAAGTTTTGGAGCTTAACATTAAGTATCGAAAGCTAAACTGGCTGCTAGGAGCAAAGTCAGAACTATCGATTAAAAATAAATTACTTTTGTATAACCAAGTTATGAAACCAATCTGGCTTTACGGTATACAGCTATGGGGCTGCGCCAAAATGTCTAACATTAAAGCTATTCAAACATTCCAAAATAAAGTACCGATGACCATAGTAAAAGCTCCATGGTACATACGAAACGAAAATCTACATAGGGATCTACAAGTTCCATTAGTATCCGATGAAATTAAAAGGATTGCGACGGATCATTTTCAGCGCCTGCGTATACATACAAACAGCGAGATACGAAGGATGATGCAAAACCCAGTAAATCCAAGAAGGCTGCAACGTTTAACACCTGAGGATTTAGTAAATCTAACATAAAGTCATTTTATTCATTTGAGGTTTCCACCTATCCAAAGTATCTATTGCTCATAAGTACTTTATAATATTGGCATCAACCATTGGGTTGCTTCCAAAATATGTAAAATTTTCTTTATAAATATAAATTATAAGTTACTAGTTGAAATGTTAATTCTTAGTTGTAATAAAAATTAAATAAAAAATAAAGAGTTGCCTTAGTAGTTCGAGATACGGCTTTTCTACTCAATTGCCTTCTTAGCCCATTGAAGCAACGATTGGCAAGAGTAATTTTTCGTGTGATCTCCCTGCTGATGTCATAGAGCCTAGGGAGACAAAATCCTTTACTACCTCAAAATTACACCTGCCTATTGTGGCGTTGGGTGTCCTTTTTTGTAGACAGCATACATATATTTTGTTTTGCTTTCACTGACCGCTAGACCCATCTTTGCTGCCTCGATCTCAATACTCGTAAATGCCCCATTGACGGCCCGCTGGGTTCTTCCGATTATGTCAATGCCATCGGCATAAGCGAGTAGTTGTACAGACTTGTAAAAGATTGTACCTCCGGTGTTGGCTTGTGAGTTTCGTACAATTCTCTCAAGTACTATGTCAAAGAGATCATCTTCGTCTGGAGAGGTCTCTGTGACGGTCTCCGCGGCCAAAGGCTGCCCTCAAGGCGGCGTCCTCTCGCCTCTCTTATGGTCACTCGTGGTGGATGACTTATTGAACACACTTAATAGTTCAGGTTTCACAACCATAGGCTATGCAGATGATCTAGTGATCATCATTAAAGGCAAACATGAAGACAATGTGTGTCAACTCATGCATAATGCACTCCTTGTAGTCTCGGACTGGTGTGCTGGGGAGGGCCTATCGATTAACCCCAGCAAGGCAGTCGTTGTACCGTTTACAAGAAGAAGAACGCTGAATATTGGCTCAGTGACTCTAAACGGCACAACAATCAATTTCTCCGATGAGGTCAAATATCTAGGAATCGTCCTGGATAAGAAGCTTAACTGGAATTCCCATATTAAGAATAAAATTGCCAAGGCGACTACTGCCTTGTGGGCCTGTCGCCGTATGTACGGCAAGACCTGGGGCCTGTCTCCAAAGGTCATTTTCTGGTTATATACCACGGTTGTAAGACCCATTCTGACATACGCGTCCGTAGTCTGGTGGACGAAAACCAAAGAGGTCACAACCATAAATAAACTCACAAAACTCCAAAGACTAGCTTGCCTCGGCATCACAGGTACTATGCACACTTGTCCCACAACAGCCATTGAAGCCATAATCGGACTTACTCCGTTACATATATTTATAAAAAAAGTGGCAATCCGCAGTGCAGTTAGTCTCAGAAAATCAGATGCTAATAGTACACGGGATCACGTGGATCTCATGGAGCTATTGTCCGACTTCCCCGAGCTAGACATGCTCAGCACGGTCTCCGACTTTACGCCTAAATCACTCTACTTTGGTAGAAGGTTTGAGATTGTGATCCCAAGCCGTGATATATGGAATAATGGCGGACCGTCGCTTGATCCAAAAGGTATAGTGTGGTACACCGATGGATCAAAAATGGATTCAGGAGTTGGCGCCGGTGTGTATGGACCCAACCATAAAATTTCGAAATCACTCGGAAAGAGTCCTAGTGTTTTCCAGGCCGAGCTTTACGCCATTGAAACTTGTGCTAACATTAACCTGCACTCAGGCATCAAAGGTGCCTCTATCCATATACTCACCGATAGCCAAGCGGCGCTCAAAGCACTGATCTCCCATGTGATCAGCTCAAAATCAGTTCTAAGCTGCTTCGACAGCTTACAAAATCTGTGCCGACACAATAAAGTAAAATTGTGGTGGGTACCGGGTCATGTAGGCGTTGACGGCAATGAAACTGCAGACCTGCTAGCTAGGAAGGGCTCCTCTGAGTTGTTCACTGGACCTGAACCCTTCTGCGGAATACCCGATTCCGCCTTCAAACTTTCCCTAAACACCTGGGAACGCAACATGTGCATCTCCCACTGGAATAACTCCCAAGGTCTCAGGCAGGCTAAAAGAGCTGTCCAACCCTTCCAAAGACAGGCAGTTGATATCCTAAAATACGGCAGAAATGACATAAGAAGGCTTGTGAGCTTCCTTACCGGTCACTGCCAACTTCTCTACCACCTCAACAAAATGAGAATTTCGGAGAATATCACCTGCCGCCTCTGCCTAGAAGAGGACGAAACCGCAGAACACATACTATGTGAGTGTGTAGCTCTGTGTAGAACTAGGAGAAGCTTTTTCCTCAAAGAGATCATATCTCCAAAAAATCTTAGGAACACCTCCGCAGCCGTAATTATAGCTTTCATAAGGAGAGTAGAAGTACTGCTGCCCTAAAAGTGGCCTATGGCACAATAGATCTCCTTGATCGCAGTGCCTACACGCCATTTGGGCGTGGCCATACACCTGTTTAAAAAAAAAAAAAAAAAAATGTCAAAGAGATCGCATGATAGCGCGTCAGTTTGTCTAAGAACCTTCATGACATCGAACGGTTCGGTGATGTCCTTACCGACTCTGATGGAGCAGCGAGAGTTCTCCATCGGTATTCCGCACAAACGTATGAGCTTGGCCGGAATGGCAAGACTAGACATGGCTCTGTATAACTCGTCTCTATACACGCTATCATAGGCAACTTTAAAATCGATGAGGAGGTGCTGCGTATCGATTATATATTCATGGGTTTTTTCCAAGATCTGCCGTAGTGTGAATATTTGGTTAATGGTGGTCTTTCCCGGCCTGAAACCGCACTGATAAGGACCTATCAGTTAGTCGACGATCAGGTATAGTCGTCCAGATATTACGGCAGACAGGATCTTATATGGGATGTCGAGGAGACTTATACTTCTGCAGTTGGTGCAGTTCAGAGGGTCTCCTTTCTCCAGGATCGGCCAAACGATGCTTAGGTTCCATTCATCGGCAATACTTTCGTCCGACCAGTTTTTACAGATGAGCTGGTGCATGCTCCTCACCCACTCATCTCCTCCTGCCTTGAAAAGTTCAGCGGCAAGGCCGTCGGCTCCAGCAGCTTTGTTGGATCTGAGTTTAGATATCCCTATCCTCACTTCATTCTGATCGGGTTGACGGGAATTTTGACTATCATCGTCACTGTTGAATGGCTCATTCTGCCTGACAGTGGAATATTGGTCATCATCGCCGTTTAATAGTCTGCAAAAATGTTCCTTCCATATCTTCAGCACCGACTGCGATTCTACTACTATGTTGGCATTTTCGTCCCTGCAGGCTTCTGTTCTGGCTTTGAAAGCGTCGCATGTTCTTTTTACCTTCTGGTAAAATTTTCGAACATCATTCCTGCAATAAAGTCTCTCAATCTCCTCGATTGAGCGCTTCTCATGCTCCGTTTTCTCTTTTTTCTGAGAAGTCAATGTTTCTCTTTTCTCCTGCTCACGTAGAGTTCGTAAGCAGTTCTGGTCCTTCTATGCAGCGCCGCTTTATACGCCTCTTGTTTAGCTGCATGTGCTTGCCGGCATTCCTCATCAAACCAGGGGTTTCGTTGTGGTGGCCGAGAGAAACCCAGTACATCAGAGGCGGCATCTCTGATGGCTTGTTGGCAATGCTGCCACTGGTCTTCCGCATTTGTTGCTGGCGGCATAGGACTGAGATTAAGATTAAGAGAAACTCGATCGACAAAGGCTCTGGCGGTCTCTTGCGATTGTAGCCGCCCGACGTCAAATTTCCTCACAGTATTTCGTTGATTTCGCTCCGTTCTGGAGTTTGGAGCTAGTTGGCTACAACTAGGTAATGATTCGAGTCCACGTTGGCTCCTCGGAAAGTCCGGGCACCCAGAATACTGGAAGAGTGCCTTGCGTTGATCGCAATGTGATCGATTTGGATGACGGTTTTTCGATCAAAGACGAGCCATGTCTTCTTGTGTATACGAGTATTAAGACGTGGAAACCTTCTAGCTACGACAACATTTCATCATGCCACAAATTCGACTAGCCTGAGTCCTTTGTCGGATTTGATGTCGTGCAGGCTGTGCTTTCCGAGCACGCTACTAAAGACGTATTCTCTTCCTAGCTTTGTGTTAAAATCACCTAGGATAATTTTAACGTCGTGGCTAGGGCATCACAGATCTTGTCCAAGAGCTGGTAGAAGTCATCCTTGGTCCGCCTTTTGCCCGGCCCATCCCATCGCACTTCTTGGATGGCTGTAATGTCTGCTTTGAAACACTCTAGGGCCTCCGCAAGTTGTTCGGCTGCACGTGGGTTTTGGAGGGACCTAACATTCCACGCGCAGACACGAAGATCGTTGTCGTTTTTACGTTTGCTTGGGTCGCCAACTGTAAAATCATCCATATTCGAGGCTGTTGGTTGCTTCGTTATCGAAGATTTTCTACGTGGTAGGGAAGTTAACCCCTAGGACAAGAGGCCGGATACACCGATGCCAGTAACCCACTTCGGGGATATGAGCGCTGCGGTTGAACTATTAAGGGTTCATCCGCCACCATCTCTTTTTCAGTATCCTGACTCTTTTTCAGTATATGTCGCAGTAGTTCAATGAAGGTATTCGCTGGCCTGTAGAAGTCCACCTTGATTCCATCGGGAGAATTCATCCGCCGCACGTCCTCCTTCTGAGGAGCTCTTGTTAGACTTCTGAGACGCATATTTCAGCCAATCAGGTCCACATGAGATGCCTCGTCCGGTTAAACATATGTGTGCTGAAGGTCGATTTGCTCAGGCAAGAAAATAATGCCTTAAAAAACTTGTATCCACAAAAAGAAAATACAGTTAGCCCACATCGCTCACCTAGTCGCGAATACCAGACGGACGAAGAAGAGCTAACACGTGAAACGAATTGGATTGAAAAGAAAAATTACGTCCTCTGCCACCGATAAACGTCGTCGGAATTACGGACTATAATAAGTTGCATTGCCTTCTTAAAGGAACGCTGGCATCGAAATTTAAGGTGGCATCTCTCCGAAGCAATACGTGGAGAATCAATGTCGATGATGCCGACGGTTACCGAGCAGTCTCCCAAAAATTGAATGCCGAGAAGATTCAGTGGTATACTTATGCAAATAAGTTAGAAAGACCACTGTGTGGACTTCCACTATTCATGCTTAGTTTTGATAAAGACGAAAATAAAGATATTATATTTGGTATCAAGACTATTCTTAACATCGTGGTCAAAATCGAACCCATGCGTAAAAGCTCCAGATCGATCCCGCAGTGTAAGCGCTGTCAAGGCTTCAATCATACGCAGACTTACTGCCAGAAAGAACTGCGATGCGTAAAATGCGCAGGTAAACATCTCTCAGGTGAGTGTCACCTAAATAAGCAAACCCCAGCCACTTGCATAAACTGTAAAGGAAAACACCCTGCTAACTATCGAGGTTGCGAAGTGGCGAAAGAGCTCCAAAAAAGGAGCGATACGCTCAAAATATCCATGGGCATGAATCCAAAACCTACTAAAATTAGACCCAAAATAGCTACGAAAAAAGCAGCGAAAGATAAAAAATCGGTCAATATTCTCTTAAGATCGGGTAACGAAGAAAAACCCAATCGTAGTAGAGAAAAGGTAATAGGAGCAAAATCTTCGAATATTGGCGTGCAGTCTTATGCTCAAGCGGTGATGACAGTTAATGGCAACTACAAGACCGACAGCTCACGGGAGATCAAAGCAAGAAATACTCCAAGCTTTAACGTAAAGACTCCTGCTCAAGCTGCGACATTGGAAAACATTGTTAGAGGTAGCTCACAAGATCATGTATCCAATGTTTTTTCCCTAATTCTTGCGAAACTTGAAGAGCAATGCATAACAAACAAACTTATTTTCGAGAGACTAGTTGCACTAGAAACCAACATTCATAACACGCGCACTTCAACCAGTATATGAAAGAAACGCTTAAAATTCTTACATGGAACGCCAACGGGCTGATACGAAGACTCGACGAGTTAGAAGTACTTATACGAGAAAAAGACATTGATATATGCTTGGTCTGTGAAACTCATCTGACAAAGCAATCGAATACTAAGATAAGGGGATGTAGCGTGTATCACGCCTTCCACCCATCGGAAAGAGCGAGAGGCGGATCATCTTTGTTTATAAAAGAATGTATCGAACACTTAGCGGAAGTAAAGATTGAATTAGAAGCAATGCAAGTAAGCACGGTACGCGTTAGACATTTTGCTTTCAACATTTCGTCTATTTATTGTCCACTGCGATGTAAACTTGAAGAAAGTGATTTCACAAACATCTTCAACTTCCTTAAACCAAATTTTATTATTGGTGGCGACTTTAACGCGAAACACCCCTTCTGGGGTTCAAGGTACGCCTCTCAGAAAGGTAGAAAGTTTTATAATGCGGGTATGCAATACAGTTGTGATTTTTACTCGACGGGTAAACCAACGTATTGGCCGACTGATAGAAATAGGATACCAGATCTGATCGATTTCTTTATTGTTAAAGGAATATCTGGCAACTGTATAAAAGTTGAAGAAAGCTTTGATCACTCCTCTGATCATACTCCAATCATTATGACGATAAGTGATGCTCTGATTAAAAAAGTAGGTCCGGCCAGATTAACCAGCGCGAAAACGAATTGGGATGGCTTCAAAAAGATATTGAATCAAATACTGAGCTGAGGGTATCACTTAAAAAGCCCTATGAACTTGAAGTTGAAGTTGATCGCTTCGTCGAAATCCTACAGAATGCCGCGTGGAAGAATACTCCGAAACATAAGAAAACGCCGGCCAGCTTCATTCAAAATTATCCGCAGGAAATAAAAGAGATGATTAAGGAGAAGAGAAAAGCGCGTAAAAAATGGCAACAAACTCGGGCTCCTCAACATAAAGCACATCTTAACCGTTTGTGTAACGTATTAAAAAGATCTATTAAAGACCTTAAGAATAATGAAATGCAAACTCACCTAGAAAGCTTAACGGCAGAAAAAGATTCTAGTTATTCGCTTTGGAAAGCTATAAAAGGTATTAAAAAACCTCAAATTCAAGCCGCCCCAATTAGGAAAAATCAAGACGAATGGGCCAGGCATGATAAAGAGAAAGCGCAAGTTTTTGCCGCCCACCTGGATGAAAATTTCAAACCGCTTGACGGACAAGCTCCTATTCAAAACATAAATACGTCGTATATTGACAATCGTATAATAAGAAATGCAACACTAGCCGAACTTAAGGAAGAAATAAAGAAACTTAAACCTAAGAAGGCTCCTGGATACGACCTAATCACGGGAGAGGTTCTTGAAGCACTTCCAAGAAAAGCTCTAATTAAGCTTCTGTTCATTATAAACGCCGCACTTAGACTAGAATATGTTCCCAGTCAATGGAAAGTCGCCGAAGTCATAATGGTCCTTAAGCCCTGAAAACCGCCGAATGAAAAAACGTCTTATAGACCGATTTCGCTTCTTTCAATCATATCCAAAGTGTTCGAGAGAATTTTGATTAGGCGAATACAGAAGAGAGGTATCTCATTCCGGATCATCAATTCGGATTCGGAAGTAAGCATTCTACAGTTGAACAAGTGCATAGAATAACTCATGTAATCGAAAAATCTCTTGGAGAAAAAAGGATTTGTTCAAGCGTATTCCTTGACGTCTCTCAAGCCTTTGACAAGGTCTGGCATGAAGGTTTAAAGTTTAAATTACGACAAGTTCTGCCAGAGCACCTATGCAATATTTTGAAGAACTACCTGACGAATAGACTATTCCGCGTCAAATGTGGAAACGAATATTCAGATTTTAAAGAAATAAAGGCTGGGTTGCCGCTAGGAAGCGTACTTGGTCCAGTTTTATATCTATTATACACTCGTGATATACCGCAAGTAGAAGGTACTGAGCTAGCTACATTTGCCGATGACACTGCTATCCTGGCAGTAGGTAAAACGGTCGAAGATACTACAGAAAAACTGCAAGAAGCTTTGGATAGAGTAAATGAATGGACAAAGATTTGGCGAATCGCACTTAACGAGACCAAATCTGTTCATGTAAATTTTACTTATAAGAAAATAAATAATTTGCCGATCTTTTCAAACTCGGTTCAAATTCCGTTTGCAAACGAGGCTAAGTATCTTGGAATGACACTTGATACAAAGCTGAAATGGAAAACGCACGTTAAGAAAAAACGCAAAGAGCTAGATAATAAATATAGAGAAATGTATTGGTTACTTGGAAAATATTCAATATAGAGAACAAACTGCTTTTATATAAGCAAGTGCTAAAGCTCGTATGGACATATGGTATACAACTCTGGGGTTGTACCAAAATAACTAATATTAAAATTTTACAAACTTTTGAAAACAAAGTTCTAAGAGGTATTGTTAATGCGCCATGGTATCAGAAATAGCGATATCCATAGAGATCTTGGCATTAAAACTATAGAAGACGAAATTCAAACCTACGCGAGAAAGCATAGAAGTCGACTAGAAAGTCACGTAAATATTACAGTCCTCCAAGTTTTGGATCAAAGAAATTTACTACGCCGTCTACAAAGAACCAAACCTTTAGACTTAGCGCGATAAGTAACCGCGTCCAAACTGCGGAACTAGTTGGAACTTCTAATGGGAAGGTCCGTGCAAAACGTAATTATTTCGTGAAATGAAAACTACTTGATAAGTCGAATACTTAGTTGTAGTAAAAATGAAAACAAGTCTGTTTTGAAGGGAGGTTTTTTAGTGGGTAAGAATCCCACACTACTAGGAGCACGCGCTGTCGATCCTCATAGTGTCTTCTTGAAGATTTTCACCTACCCTCGGGAAAAAAAAAAAAAAAAAAAAAAATGTGTGCTGAAGTTCAGTCAGATGCGCTTACGCCGGTCTGAGTGTTCAGCTACACATATATCGTCAGACTCAGCATACGCTCATCGTTAGTTCACTATCAGATAGCTATCCAGCGGGCACCACGAGGAGGTGATGATGCGATTTTGGCACGCCGGGGGGCGGACCACAGGAAGCTTGGAAAATGATCATGAAAGGGACGAAGTAGATCGATTGGACAGCATTACAATCAACATTATTTCGCTGGTGCACTTGGTCCGCGGAAATAATGGGTATAGTTGAAAGTACAGGATTCTTTGTAAGTGAGGCTTTAACTTGAGCCGAATAGACTCAATGAGAAAAATTAAAAGGCCAGCTACGAATCGATGCACTTATTTATTCAAATTCCCTCGTGGCGACAGGAAAAGGTATATAATACAAAACGAGAATGAAAACTCCCCGTCACTCACAAATCACCATCAACCCTATATCAAAGTCAAACATCATAATGTACCTCTTACAGGGCACCACTAATAGGAAAAACTGCTCGAAAAGGATATTTCTCTGTATTGTGTTGACGTTTTGCTTCATTCTTCATAATGCGACGAAAAGTGCATAAAAGTCCCCAAAGGACATAGCCAGGTCCCAAAAAAAAAACTCTTTTTCTATTTCTTTTCTTTTTTTTCCCCTTTGCCATAAAAATAAACTCTTTTTGCATCTTTTGTTAAATTTTGCCAAGAAAAATACAAAAAAAGGCAAACCCTCTGGCACAATAGAGCAAAAGCAAAAAATAGCAAACAAATCATCAACATATTGAATAGAGAAGAAGCATTAACCCGAGCAAAAAAGGACAAAGGCAAAGTATTGAAGCGCCTGGACCAGCGCGCCGGTACAGGACCACCACCAAAGAGAGCTTAAGAATTTGATAAATGTTTTTTCATGGTCGTGGTCGCCGTCGTCGTCACCATCAGACCGCATCAAAATTGCAATATGCTTAATAAAGTAAAAAAGGACGAAATGAAGAGCAGCAAAAAAAGGAAATAACAGATGAAGGAGAATGAAAACAGGAATTGAATAGACTTCTCAAGATTTAGTGGTCGAATGGAGTTTGGTTTTCTTATGCTCCGTGGCCGTTCTTAGAATACACTCCTAGGACCTGAGTAGTGCATTGCCAGGATCTTTCTTTTTGTTTGGGTGTTTTACTCCTTGTAGACTTTTTTGCATCCAATTTATTCTTTGCGGAAGCCTATTAGGCATACTTTATAAGGAGAAGTCTGGGTATTCGCTTTGTCGGGATTAATTTTTGTTATGAAAAGGGAGTAATTGGAGTTGACGCACTTCATAATGGAGAAGATGAAAGAACTCAACTGATGACATAAATGGGTCACCAAAAATTACAATTTTGTATGTCGTTTGCCGGGAATTGCTGGATGAAATAGGTCAAAATGCTTTAAAACTTAGTCTGGATTTCTGCAGGCAGGGCTTTGCCTTTGTTTTTTGTAAGTGTATGGGGGAACCTTTCATAGGCACCGCGTTGCAAGTTACACCGTCGTGTAAGATTCTTACTGACTAAATTTTACCTTCACTAGCTCAGACCTCGACCCGCGGGACCACCGTCACGTATTACTTAGCGAGGCGGGTTTTTCGCGCTGTGCGGCCGTCTGTGTTTTCAGTACTTTTCTCTGGCTTTCCGCCTGTCTGAGCTCAATTTGTATTTGGGTTACTAGTGTGCAGACTGCCTCCCAATTAATCACCGATTTTAGTATCTCCGCTATTGTATTTGCAGCATCAAGTGCGGTATTGAATTCAGCTTAAAATAATTTAACTTCCGATTGTTGCAGGATAGAGGGACTTACCATCAATTCCGGAAAACTATACTTGCACTCTTTTCCAGGAAAAGAAGTCACATTCTTAAACAATTTACACTGGAAAACGTTTCAATCGACTATCCAGGGAAGCAAAATACCTAGTGGTTATTCTTGACAAACGCTCACCTGCAATTCACACCTAAACAATGTTACCGAGAAAGCGACAGGAGCAATTTTTATGTGCCAGCGTCTACATTGTAAAACTTGGGGGCTAGGTTAGGTTAGGTTAGGTTATGTTGGCTGTCCACACGAGAGTGTAGACACACTTAGACCAGCGAAGGTCCTTTGTGATACCAGGATCAAACCATTAGGCCACTCAGGGACTAACAAAACCAACCGGAGCTTTTGACAAAGCGATGGATGCTCATGACGTCCAAGGACGCCAGGTCGCAGAGGTCGTCAAGGAAGGGGGACCCTAGATGGAGCATTCTTTTATGCGACAGGGCTGGACATGTGCATAGGAGGTGAAGGATGGTTTCCTCCTCCTCCTCGTCCCTACAGCTTCTGCAGAAGTCATTGGAGAAGAGGCCAAGTCTTTTGGCGTGCTGGCCTATAAGACAGTGTCCAGTGAGAACACCGACAACGCAGCTGATTTGTGTACGCTTTAACTTGATCAGATCGGCACTACGTTTTTGATCCAGCTTAGGCCAGATCTGTCTCGAAATGTGACACGTTGAGCCGTTTCCCCATATAAGGTTGGTCGCGCTAATAGCGTTCAGCTTTAGTAGATACTTACATGTAGCGAGGGGCATACCCAGGGCTTGCCTTTCAGGCAAAATCCTTAGAGTGGTACCCTGTTTGGCGAGGTCGTCAGCCCTGCAGTTACCTGGAATGTCTCTATGGCCCGGCACCCAGCATAGGTGAATGTTGAACTGCTCTGTCATCTCCATAAGAGATAGACGACAGTTTAAGGCAGCCTTTGAAGTGAAGGAGAACGATTCCAGGGACTTGATTGCCGCTTGGCTGTCAGTGAAAATGCTAATATCCCTGACAGATAATACATTACATTTCAGCCAGGACAGGGCTTCTTTAATCGCCATGATTTCCGCCTGGAAAACGCTACAATGATCGGGGAGGCGGAAAGAGATGCTCAGATTGAGCTGTTCGGAGAAAACACCACAACCCACCCCACCCTCCGTCTTAGATCCATCTGTAAAGAAGTGAACCGAACTAGCATCGACAGGGGGGGAGGTGTCCCATACATCCCGGTTAGGGATGCTCGTACTGAAGTTACGGTCAAATCTCAGTTTCGGCGGGGTGTAGTCCGTGTTTTCGTGTTTGAAGTTGAGAAGATCAAGGATCGAGGAGTGGCCAAAGCGATAGCTAGACCACTGAGAGGAGGCTTTCAAGCGGATGGCCGCACAGGCTGCCATCTGAAAATATCTAAGGGTAGCAGGTTGAACAAGATGTCCAGTGCCGCGGAGGGAGTAGTTCTAAGTGCACCACTGATGCAGATGCATGCAGATCTTTGCACCTTAGCTAGTTGAGTGAGGTGGACAGCCCTTTCAAGAGCAGGCCACCATACGATCACGCCATATAGTAGTATAGGCCTGATAACGGACACGTATAGCCAATGGGTGATTTGAGGTTTAATACCCCAGCTCCTACCTATAGCCTTTTCACAGGAATAGAGAGCTACATTAGCCTTCTTGACGCGCTCTAGTAGATTGGCCTTCCAGTTTAATTTCCTATCCAAAATAAGACCCAAATATTTTGCGTTATCAGAGAAGGTGAGACTGGTGCCATTTATCAAAGGAGGGTCTATGAGGGGAACTTTATATTTCCTCGTGAAGAGAACGAGTTCCGTTTTATGGGGGTTAACCCCCAGTCCACAATTGGAGGCCCATTTGGTGAGCCGAAGGAGAGCATATTGGAGGATATCCCTGAGAGTGTCCGGGTGTTTACCGGAGGAAGCAATAGCAATGTCATCAGCATAGGCGATCACTCTACAACCTGACGTATCCAGGTCCAACAGTAGTTCATTAACTACCAGGTTCCACAGAAGAGGTGATAAGACTCCACCTTGAGGTGTACCGCAGCGAGCAATTCTTCTGGCCGATGCTCCGCCCAGCTGCGTGTTAATAATCCTGCATGTAAGCAATTGATTGATCAACACTCCGAGCGAGGTATCCACTTTCAGATTTACAAGCTCGTCGGTAATTGCCTTTGGTTTGACATTGTTAAAAGCTCCCTCAATGTCAAGGAAAGCCACCATGGTGTATTCTTTGATGCTCAATGATTTTTCGATGATGCGCACAAGTCTCAATCGACTTGCCTTTGCAGTACGCATGTTGGGACGGCGAGAGCAGAGCTGAGCTAATACTTTGCCGAAGATGGATATCTATTAACCTTTCTAACGTTTTGAGCAGAAAGGACGATAGACTGATAGGTCGGAGATCCTTTGGTTCCACGTGCGAGCTCTTTCCTGCCTTAGGTATGAATATGACTTCAACCTCGGTCCATAGTTTGGGAATATAGACCAGATTTAGACAGCCCGACAAGATGACTTTGAGCCATGGAAGCACAATGTCCTCGCATTGCTGAATTTCAGCTGGAATAACACCGTCAGGTCCTGGGGACTTGAAGGGTTTGAAACTGCGCATGGCCCAACGGATCTTTTCTGTAGTTATCAAGACTAGCGAGTTGCTGCAAGGTTGAGGGGGGGGATTTCCCTCTCGCGATATAGCAACAGGGGAGCTACCAGGAAAGTGGGTATCCAGTAAGATGTCAATGGATTCCTCCGCAGAGGAGGTCCAGTAACCATCCGGATGCAAAAGGAAGCTGGGTGTAGCAGGGCTTTTAGAGAGGATTTACGGCAACCTGGAAGCTTCCGAGGACTCTTCAATGCTGTCGCAGAAAAGTCTCCAGGAGCGTCGTTGCTCCTTCCTCAGTGAGATTTTGTATTTTCTGAGAGACAGTTTATATGAGTCCCACTCGGCCGTCTCACGGGAGCTTTTAGCAGTATTAAAAAGGAGTCTACTGTCTTTCCTAAGAGTACTGAGATTTGCATTCCACCAGGGAGGTTTCATTCTACCTCGAGGTTTGCGGAGTGGGCAGGCCTCGGCCATGGCACCATTTAGTGCCGATGTTAGGGTGTTGACTAAATCGTCGAGGTCTTCAGTGCAAGAAGGTTCAGTAGGCAGATGGGAGGGAATAAGCGTTAATAAACGTTTCCTATAAAGGGACGAGTTGGTTTTTCTATAATTTCTGAAAGACTTCTGGTCAGGCAGATAGTCATCAAGACTAAATTGGAGGTAACGGTGGTCTGAAAAAGAGTGCTCATCAGAGACTCTCCAGTCCTTAACCAAGTTATATAAATGATCGGAGACAAGAGTGATGTCCAGGACTTCTTGTCGGTTTCGAGTAATGAAGGTCGGTTTGGACCCCCTGTTACAGATTAGGAGTTTAGTACTAAGGATAAAGTCAAAAAGTTGCTCACCTCTTACATTTATGTCGGAACTGCCCCAGATTGAGTGATGGGCATTCGCATCACAGCCAATGATGAGACCAGTGTTTCGGCTCTCTGCTACAGCAATCAAGCTCCCCAAGATGTCCGGGGGGAGTGGGCCCGCAAGATCGTGACCTAAATAAGCCGATACCAACCAGTAATTTCTTGATCGCAATTCCAGGTTGGTAGCGACTATGTCTTGATTGCTGAAATTAGAGAGTAAATGAATGTTTAGATGGGTCTTCGCAAGGATACAGGATCTCGGTTTACCTTCTTTTCTTGCGTAGATTAATATGTAGTTTGGAGTCTTGAGTCCACAAACCCGGTTTCCAACAACCCATGGTTCCTGGATCAAGACTAAGTCTTCCCCGTATTTGCTGAGCCGGAGAATGAGGGAGGCCGAAGCCGTGATGGAGTGATGCAGGTTAATCTGTAGGATCCGCAGCATTGGGGCTACTTCTCGCTACAGATACCATTACCACGGTATTATTGGCTTCCTCTGAATCTGATGACAGAAGGTCATCCTCGAGAGAGAGGCCACATGGGTCACTGTCCAGGAGTGATGGAGAGGGAGAGGGAGGACCAGAGAAGTCCAGTTTCAAAAGAGCGTCAACCATCTCGGTGTCTGTCGACGAGGAGTCAACCCCCGAAAAAGATGGATCGACGCAAGGGAGCGAGAGAAGGGGCTCGGAAGGAGAGGTATTCTTAGCTGGTGCAGAAGGGACTGCAACCTGCTTGGGAGGTACTTTCTCGAGCTCCTTCTCGTCACATTTGTAGACTTTCAGGGTGATGGAGCTGAAACCATAATTTACTACCCCTTTAGAAGATGCCAGGGGGGCCAGAGACTCTTCATTGATGACAATGATCACACTTCTGACGTCTCCTCTCGGCTCGTCCACTTTGGCAATCTTCCAATTATGGGTAGGAAGGGAGCTGTTGTTAGCCTTCAGAATATCCAGGATGATTTTAGGATCAGAGGGTTCAGCCGGAATGGTAGCACGTGTTCTTGGTCGGTTAGGAATCTGGTCCTTTTCCACGACCTCCAACTGTGCACCTGGCCAAACCTGCCCTAATCTGGAGACAGCAAGTTTATAGAGATCCTTCGATCTTTGGTCAGCGCAGGCAACGAGTTTGACATGCCCTTGATGCCAGCCACCATCCCTGCAGGAAACATCAGGGCCGGGATGGTCACGTAGGATTTGGAGACAGTTGGTGGCGAGTTTAATCTCCACCTTCCTCCACTTATCCGCCGTAATGCTGCCATCCGGATCGCTATGGTCAACGACCGCAATCTCCAAGTGTGCCTTAAGCACTTGGTTGAAGGGCTTGGTAGTAGCGATGGACTGTACTACCTTGGTCTTCTTGGCAAGGGTGGGAGACTCATCTTGAGACCTCTGGCGTTTGGACGGCAAGTCCTTGCTGGATGAGTCAGGGGGGAGTTGGACACGTTTGAGTGCCCAGCTTAGAGAAGTCTTATGCTTCTGGGTCCTGTCCTGTTCAGGAATTACCTGGATGCGGCGAATTAGCTTATAAGCTAGTCGGCGATCTTGGTAGGAGATCTTGGGGAGAGCGACATTCGGCAAGCTCGAAGCCGAGCCATCCGTCGCCGCCGAAAGAGATTTGAGGAGGGGATGTGGATCCTTCGAAGTGGAGGGCACAGCACGCTGTAAGCTCGAGGCCGAACAGTATGCTGTCCCTGAAGGGGCAGAGATGTTAAGGGGTTTGCCCCCTCGCGTTTCCTGGTCTGGCTTTACGATGGGACCAGGTGTTGACACCACTGTCCTATCCGCCAGTGTACCAGACGCGCGTTCAGCAATCCTGGGGGCGTCAACCTGCTTGCAACTGCTTGCAACGCTAGTGCTAGGCCTCAAGGCCAATGCGCTAGATAGGATTGCCACAGCAGAGCTTGCGGGTATGCTTCCCAGGAGGCTGGAAGACGGTTTTTTAAGAGGACCGTCCTCTTTCTTTGTCTTTTTGTCTTTCCCCTACATGACTACACACCTCGCCGTGGTGTAGGGGCCTAGTAATGGTCAAGGATTCTCGGGTATTTCCCCAGATGAGACACGAAGCCAAGTTGTAGTCGTCCTAATCCCTCCCCGTCATATCCTTTCCCTCCCTCTCTCCTCTCCAGTGGGCCGGATCAAGGTGTAATACGACCCGAGGCCGAGGATCAGCCTGGCTGGGGGCCCACTTTAAATAATAGTCCAGTCGCTAACGGAGTATCCGGATACCTGGCGACCTCCGGATTAGCCTGCCTTGCCTGCACAATGCGGATCTCTGTGCAGGTCGACCTCCCATTCTCCGCCACTCGTGGGTCCAATAATGAACAAAAAAAACAAAAACATACAAAACTTGGGGGCTAAAACCCAAGATAATATACTGGACGGAAAGCGCCATTATTAAATCCATGATTACTTATTCACCGTTGGCTTAGTGGCCAAAAACCTTACAGGTCAGGACTGAGGAATAGTTGAATAAAATCCATCGTCTAGCCTGTCTGAGTATCACAGGGGAAATGAATACATGCCCCACGGCAACAATGGGAGCCATACAGCCTCACATCGCTATACCTTGCAGTATAAAAAGAAGCTATGCTGGGTGCTCTTAATTTGCCCAAGATTTCGGGCCTTAAAATCGGCAACTCAACGGGCCATCTAAAGATTCTAGAGTACCTACATTCAAAAGGACCCTATTCTCAAAATTCCACATACCATGCTCAAGAAATACTGGTTCTCCAGAAAATTCAAAGCGACCGCCATACACGGAGGAATGAAGCGCTTGCTTACTTACTTACTTACTTACTTAGGTGGTGCTACAGTTCGGGTGAACTTGGGCCTCAACCAACAAACGTCTCCATTTAGCTCGGTCTTTAGATAATTGCCTCCAGTTGCGCACTCCAAGTTGGTCGAGGTCCTATTGAACTTGTGCGCGCTACCTACGGAAATGATTCCCTCTACTGCGTCGTCCCTCGGGGTTAGATTCAAAGACTCTGCGGGTCGGAGCGTTGGTGTCCATTCCCTCTACATGTCCTAGCCACCTCAGACGTCCAATACGCAGTTTTTCGACTAGGTCGATGTCGCTGTACAGCTCGTATAGTTCGTGATTGAATCTTCTCCTCCAAAACCCATCAACACAAGCGGGACTGAATATCTTATGAAGCCTTTTTCTCTCGAAACGACCAAGGATATCTTCATCCTCTTTTAATAAAGTCCATGTGTCAGCGCCGGACTGGGTTGATCAGGGCCTTATACAGAGTCTCCTTAGTTATTCGAGATAGGGCTTTATTGTTGAATTACCTTACAAGCCCAGAAAAATATGCAATCGAACTCTGTGTACGAGAATGCCTGCATATAGGGGTCGAGGATACTGTATTTACATCCTCTTGGACAGCTAGCCAGCACTTATGCCTGTGAAATCCTACACGGTAGGTTCCAAACTGTCCCAATCTACTCGAAGATCTTGCATCGAAGAAAACAGTCACTGGGGCCTGGATACTAGGACACGAAGCCTTCGAGGGTAATGATTAATGAACGAGCGAACTGCTTAGCGAGGAGAACCAGCCACCCACTAGTCGGTCATAAACCTTATTTTGGAGTTAAATAGAGTAGCACAAACCTCAAAATAAATGAATGGAAAGATGAGCGTCATGCAGAGTACTGGACCAAATTTAAGGGCCTAAGACAACCAAAAAGTTCATTAACCCCAACCATTTTAAGGCTAAGAAGCTTCAGCAAAGCAGAAAGACAGGCCATTGCCCACTCAGGTACCATCTGCACAAAATGGGAGCAGCAGATACAGACGTATGCCGGCTATGTGGAGAGCAAAAAGAGACGGCAGAATATATTCTTTGTGAATGCCCCATCTCGGCTTCATGGGAGCTTTTCGGAGTACACATGGCTCTGCTCTAGACGCTTTGCTGAACTTACCTCCTCTCGATACCTATATCATGAGTTGCACTATCACAGCTATCCATCGTCTTAGGCGGGGTGGTTTTAGGTATGCTTCACACTGGAATTTTGATGAACTTGCGCGACACTTATCTTGCGACTCTGGTCTTATGGATATGCCGTCTGATGCAATGACACCAGAACTTCAGCTGATGCGCAAATTCAAAGTCGACTTTCCTTGGGTTCAGGACTGGCTTGGGCCAGAGTCTGAGTCGGGAATGGAATGTAGTCGTATTTTCACGGACGGTACCAAAACCAGTTAAGGGTCTGGCGCTGGTGTCTTCGTGGAAGGCGACAACATTAGACTTCTTTTCTCGTTAGTCTGTTTTCCAAGCGAAAATTTATGCAATCCTAATGGCCATGAACTATGTTGCGAGGAACAGGTGGAAGGGCCGTAGCATTAGTGTCTGTAGTGATAGTCAGGCAGTGCTTAGGGCCTTAGGTTAGGTTAGGTTAGGATCGGCCCTCGATGAGGATGTACTTAGACCAAAAAGTAGGTCCATTGTACTGCCGATGTGTAAGGCGGGTGGATCACCCTCTTACTTTTGGAACCATTTGCTTCGTTGAATGCAGTCGAGAATTTTAGCCGTGCAGGAGTTGCCGAGATCATTAAGATCATTGTAGAAGTATTCACCCAGAGTGGCCTTCCTGATGTTGGCGAGCGCAGGACAGGCACACAGGAGATGACTGATGGTCTCTTCTTCCTCTTCATCTCTGCAGCTTCTGCAGAAGTCGTTATGAGGGATACCTAATCTCTGGGCATGTCTTCCTATGACGCAGTGTCCAGTGAGGGCATTTGTTATTTTTGAGAGGGTTCCTCTCTTGTGCTTCAAGACTCCGATAGACCTGGATTTATTGAGTATCGGCCAGAGCTGTCTGGCGGTATGACATTGGTCTAGATGTTGCCATCGATGATTGGCTACTTTCTTGGCATCAATTTGAATAAGATACTTAACATAAGACGCTGGCGCTTCGATGTCGGTGATGCTTACGCTATCTGTACCAGAGGAGCCTTGTCGTGCTAGTTCGTCGGCTGCACAATTCCCTGGTATGTCATAGTGACCTGGTACCCAGCAAAGGGTGAGGTTGTACTGACCAGCTATCTCGTTAAGAGATATGCGACAGTCTTTCACTGCCTTAAATCTCGTAGTGCTGGATGCGAGGGATTTGATGGCTGCCTGACTGTCGACATAAATAACAATATCAGGTGTTGATAGTGTGCTAGCCGCCAGCCAGTCAGCAGCTTTGCGAACTGCGGTGATTTCGGCTTGAAAAACGCTGCAGTGGTCTGGAAGGTTAAAGGAGAGGTGTATGTCCAGATCTTCGGAGAAAATTCCGGCACCGACTCCGTCCTTGGTTTTGGACCCGTCCGTAAAAATTGACAGCGATTCGTTGTAAAGGACATTGCGTTGCGTCCACTCACTTCTGTCCGGTATCGAGTGCGTGTAGCCCTTGTCAAAATCATATTCAGTGGGCAGATGGTCAGTGGAATTGGGAAGATGACGGTGCATCGAAAGTATATATGCATGTCCCGTGTGTTGCTCCTTCCACTGCCTGGAGCCTCTCAGTCTTATTGCCGAGCTGACAGCCAATTGTTTACTGACGATGTCAATCGGAAGCAGGTGGAGCATGGCTTGGAGCGCCGCTGTGGGAGAAGTTCTCAGTGCACCGGTAATACTGAGACATGCAACTCGCTGAGTTTTTTCCATTATGGATAGGTTGGATTTCTTCACCAAGGCGGGCCACCATACCAATACTCCATACATGAGAATCGATTTAATGACCGACGTGTATAGCCAGTGCATGATGCTTGGTTTACGGCCCCAGGTGGAGCCTACTGCATTCTTGCAGATGTATAGAGCGGCCAGCGATTTCCTGGCCCGTTCGACGACATTCTCCTTCCAAATTAGCTTGCGGTCAAGTTTAGGCCTAAATAGCTAGCACTATTTGAAAGCTTGAGGGTGGATCCCCTTATCTTGGGCGGAGTGAAGTCAGGGAGCTTGTGTTTACTTGTGAATAGAACTAGCTCGGTCTTCGTCGGGTTAACGGAGACGCCGAATTTATCGGTCCATCTTAGCAGTTCATTAAGAGCAGACTGCATGACATCGGCCAGCGTCTGTGGGTATTTGCCTGTTGTTAGATTGGCGACATCATCTGCATAGGCAATAACATTGCGTCAAGTTTTTTCGATCTTTAGAAGGGCCTCGTTGAGCACCAAATTCCACAATAGTGGAGACAGTACACCCCCTTGAGGGGTGCCTCAATGTGGATGTCGCTTGACAGTACTACTTCCGATGGATGCTGTTATCACCCTGTTACTTAGAATATGTTCTACGAAACAACAGATGGGTTCGCAGATGTTGAGCCTACGTAAGGCACTGGTAATCGTATTTGTTTCAAGGTTGTTGAAGGCTCCCTCTATGTCTAGAAATGACACTAGGGTGAACTCTTTGGTTGAGAGTGATTTTTCGATAGGGTGGATGATGGAGTGTAAAGTCGTTTCCACAGACTTACCTTTTTGGTAGGCGTGCTGTGACATGGATAGTAGGGTGCTATCAATAGTGGCCTTGATGTGTAGGTCCAGGATTCTTTCCAGAATCTTGAGAAGGAAGGACGTTAAACTAATAGGTCTAAGGTCCTTTGGGAGGGTGCTATGTTGAAGGCCGTCTGAATCTGGGCCGGAAAAACACCATCCGGTCCTGGGGATCTGAATGGTTCGAAACTGTTTACTGCCCAATTCAGCTTATCTTCGCTGATAACATGAGGAGGTGCCTGTGGACGTGCAGCATTTACCAGGGCGGGATCATCGTTGGGGGTAGGCGTGTAGCCGGGGAAGTGAGTGTCCATGAGCAGGTCCGATTCAGCCCAGAATCCATTCGGATTCATGAGGACACTAGGTATAGTTGGTGTTTTGGAGAGGACTTTTCGCAGTCTAGAGGATTGAGACGTGTTGTCAATACTCTGACAAAAACCGCGCCAGGATCTGCGTCTAGCTTTCCGAACCTCTATTTTGAAGTTCTTCAGACTTTCTTTGTAGATCTCCCAGTCCAGTGGTAGCCTTGTTCGTTTGGCTTTATTGAATTGCTTCCTGCTTGTGCAGCGAAGACTGTTAAGTTCTGCATTCCGCCATGGGGACGATAGGCCCTAGGTTAAGGTTAAGGCCTTGCTTAACCCTTTAACCACTTCCAAAAGTACGTGAAACCAAAAAAAACTCTTTGAACTCGGTCGCAAGACTGAATTCTCCGTGGTATACTAGGAACGATGATATCCACAGGGATCTCGGAATTCCCACAATCGAAGCTGAAACTAGAAGCTTCGTGACAAAGCATAGAAACCGACTAATCGGGCATGTCAACAATGCAGTTCTACAAATTTTGGATGAAAGCAATTTATTGCGCCGACTACAAAGAACGAAACCGTCCGACTTGGCGAGATAAGGATTAACCGCGTCTAGATTGCGGAAAGTGGAAAATAACCTGGCAAACGTTTTATTTCGTGATAGAAAAATTGCTTGATAAGTGATTACTTAGTTGCGATATCTAACAAATTTATATCGAAGGGTGGTGTTTTTTGGTCCGTAAGAATCTGACACTACTATGAGCTTGCTATTCTTATAGTGTCTATGGAAGATTTTCACCTACCGTCGGAAAAGAAATTGAGGACAAAACTATACCAATTGGAAAAACAGCCAAATCCTTAGTTATACACTTTAGACAACAAGCTAACTTGGAGTATACCACATTCATAAAAAGATGGACCAAATTAAAGAAAAAATGCAGACAACTTTCATGGCTCCTTTACACGAACTCAAAACTATCTACAAATAATAAGCTAGCTATTGTTATATAGAACTCTTATAAAACCTATCTGGATATACGGAATATAACTCTGGGGGACGTCGAAGAAAACAAACATAGCAATAGTCCAAAGACAACACTCAAAAATTCTAAGAACTATTATCAATGCGGACTGGTATATTTCCAACTATGACATTCATCGAGACCTCCAACTGCGAACAATAGAGGAAGAAGTAACAAATATAAGCAGGAGAAATCACATCACATTATTAGTTCACCCAAACGACGAAGTTAACTCACTCCCACGGTAAGAGATATTCGCAAGAAGAAGACGGAAAAGAATTAGACCTAGCGACTTGATAAGAAGAAGCCCATTATACATACATGCATACATTTTCAATGGCCCGCTAATCCTCCATGACGGTCGCGGGGTAGGATACACAGGTGGACCCTCCATCGTTCTCGAACCTCCGCCATTGACTCCACCTCATCAGGAGGAATCCCTAGACGGCTCCAGGAGAGATGCCGGACTTTATTGAATCCTCGATCCCTATGAGTTATTCCATCCCTATGAGTTATTCCAGCAACACCGCGAAGGAACCGCTTTTCGGCAGCTTGTATCCTCGATCTTATTCTTTCGGTCACTACCACTACACTACATACTAATTTCATGACCATATGTGAGAGTTGGAACATACACCGAGTTAAAAAACGATAATTTAGCTTGAACACTAAGTTCGGCCTTCCTTATAACAGATCAACCAAGCTCTCTCAAAATTGATTCAGCCTGACCAATTCTACAGGATAACTCAGCATTGCTCTTCCCATCACTCGTGAATAAGACCCCGAGGTACTTGAACTTATCAACCTGCTTCAGTGGGACTCCACTAACATTCAGAGTGCACTGAATGGGTGTTTTGGAAACGGCCATTACTTCTGAATTGTTCACGTTGATCTTCATCTCAGCATCATCTCAAACTTCCATCACTTGATTATCTGCCTTGTCGTGGTGTGATGGCTTATACTAGAGCTCAAGACGCTTGGAATCGTCATCGGGGACGTATCACGTCCCAAGCGGTATCTCCGCAACGATGTGCGATTCACTTGAAGAGGCTCGAAGTAAAAACTAAAAGACAATCATCCTACCTAGTCTCTCCTATCCTTCTTTCCCCCTGGGCTGGATCAAGGTGTCAACCGTACCGTGCCGAGGATCAGCCTGGCTGAGGGCCCAGGACAACCAAAAATAGCTCAGTCGCAAACGGTGTATCCAGAGGGCACGCTCTGGTATCAACCGCCTTATCTGCATAATGCGGGGCTCTGTGCAGACTGACCCTTTCCCTAGCTACTCGTGGGACCAAAATTTCTTACAACAATAAAAAACCAGACCTTGAGGCCGGACCTCAGCAAAAAAAAAACCCGGAAATAGCTGACATCATCGGCAGCTCTAAAAGCACCACACGTGTGGAAGAGCATCTGCAGAATCTCTGCATCGACGATTCCGTCAGCGAGTGCTCCATGCTTTCGGACGGCGCTACACCCACGTGCAGTTCAGCTCCTCCATCTCTTCCCAAGCTCACTGACCAAGAGAAGAAGTCGCTAAGTCGTGAGAATAAAGCGGCTTTCCGCATCCTTGACCGACTAGGCAAAAAAGCGGAAAAGGACTGGAGTCAGCAAGAGCGGGAGTCTCACGTCTGGGCAACTGACATTGCCAGACAGTTCAGCGAGCTAATGAAGCTAAAGCCTCTACGGCACTTCGCTACCCGTGGGCAACGCTACCCAACCACCAGTGGCACACGCCACCCTTCCACCCGTGGCTCACGCCAGTCCACCACCCGGGGCACTCGCCAACCCACGAATCGAAGAGTAAATCCCTCTCCTCGAAAGAATCGCGTCGATCTGGTTTACCAAACTAAGCTGGGGGCCAGTCCGTAGTCGCGATAGACTTTGCGCCCAAGATACGTAGGACGGTCAAGGACAGCCTCGTCGTCGCGATAGTGGACCTGTCTGACGAAAAAGGCAGGATCTCCTACGATAAGTGGAGGCTCATTGAAGGCAGAGTGATGAACTGCCTTTACGAGCGTATTTTAACTCATCCTAACTCTCCACCCACATTTCAGGACGCTGGCTGGCATCAAGGCTTTGTTAAGCTGATCGCATGCGACGATCAGAACTCGGTCGACTTCATCGCCGCTGCCATTAGCAGCATGGGTGAAATCTGGCCAGGAGCCAAGCTCAAGGCGGTGGAACAGAGCCAAATCCCCCACAGGCCAAAAGCAAGGATCTGGGTTCCACTCGAACCGCCCGAGCTAGCAAAAGTCCTTAGCCTTATTGCCTATCAGAATCCGGACCTATCAGTCAAAGACTGGAAGGCATTTGAGGAGCCACCGAGCTCTAAAAAGACGGATAATGACACCAAGAGATCTGGCCGCTCGCTAGTCATCTCTCTAACTGCCGAACCAATACCTCTACTCCGCGCGAAGGAGTTTAAGATCCGTTGTGGCCTGAAGGTAATTGATGTAAGGCTTTTCACAGCGGACCAAAACAGCATCGCAGGTCCCTCTAACTTGGCGACACCCGCCCTACCCCGCGTTGTAATCCCTGACGATGAACCATCATCCCCCGATGACCTAAACGCTACTGTCGTGGAGAGGTCCGTATAAGCTGATAATGATGCTCAAACTGATACAGATTAATCTCCACCATTCTTCCTTAGCATCCGCTAGCCTGCTACTTCGCCTCAGTGAACGAGGCTTTGACATTGCCCTGATCCAAGAACCTTGGATAAGAGATGACACCGTCATAGGACTGAGGGCCCCAGGATATACGCTATACCACGCGAAGGAAGTAGGTAGAACCCGAGCTTGCATTCTTGCTAAAACCTCCTTAAACTTAACTTTTCTTCCCCACCATAGCACAGAGACCTAGCAGTAACACTGCTTAAATAGAAAAACACCACCATCTGGCTGGCGTCAGGATACCTACCCTATGAAGACTCCGAGTCTGCTCCATCCAAGGAATTGGAAGAAGTGGTAGAGGAAGCAAGGAGGAGAAGGGAAGCCATCATATTGGGGTGCGACACCAACGCGCACCATGATCTATGGGGAAGTACCGGCACTAACCCTCGAGGTAGGTCTATTTTCGAGTATTTAGTAGGCACCGACCTAGTAGTTTGTAACTGAGGAAATAGTCCCACTTTTATTACTAAGACCCGGCAAGAGGTGCTTGACGTCACCCTTGCTTCCCAAAGTATCTATCCTGCAGTTTCCAACTGGACTGTATCTGACAGTCATTCGTTTTCCGATCACCGCTATCTGGAGTACAAACTGGAAATCTGTCACAGTACCGCACCCTTGGTCTTCCGCAATCGACGGAGAACCGACTGGTGCTTACACAATAAATCCCAACTACGCAGTTGGAATAGACAAGCTAAACACCCTTCTAACTTCTGCACTTAATACAGCTTTCATCGAATCCTGTCCGATCACAAAAAGAAAGGTGGGCAATCGTCCCCCATGGTGGAATGCAGAACTTAACAGTCTTCGCTGCACAAGCAGCAAACAATTCAATAAAGCCAAACGAACAAGGCTACCACTGGACTGGGAGATCTACAAAGAAAGTCTGAAGAACTTCAAAATAGAGGTTCGGAAAGCTAGACGCAGATCCTGGCGCGGTTTTTGTCAGAGTATTGACAACACGTCTCAGTCCTCTAGACTGCAAAAAGTCCTCTCCAAAACACCAACTATACGTAGTGTCCTCATGAATCCCAATGGATCCTGGGCGGAAACGGACGAAGCATCGCTCAACCTGCTCATGGACACTCACTTCCCCGGCTGCACGCCTACCCCCAACGATGATCGCCCCTTGGTAAATGTTGCACGCCCACAGGCACCTCTTCATGTTATCAGCGAAGATATGCTGAAATGGGCAGTAACCACTTTCGAACCATTCAAATCCCCGGGACCGGATGGTGTTTTTCCGGCCCAGATTCAGACGGCCTTCAATATAGTATGGCAGTATCTTTCCTGCATTCTGAAGGCTTGTCTTGAGCTCGGAACAACACCAACTGCCTGGACCGAGATAAGAGTGGTCTTTATACCCAAAGCAGGCAAGACATCACACACCCTCCCAAAGGACCTTAGACCTATTAGTTTAACGTCCTTCCTTCTCAAGATTCTGGAAAGAATCCTGGACCTACACATCAAGGCCACTATTGATAGCACCCTACTATCCATGTCACAGCACGCCTACCAAAAAGGTAAGTCTGTGGAAACGACTTTACACTCCATCATCCACCCTATCGAAAAATCACTCTCAACCAAAGAGTTCACCCTAGTGTCATTTCTAGACATAGAGGGAGCCTTCAACAACCTTGAAACAAATTCGATTACCAGTGCCTTACGTACTTACGCTCAACATCTGCGAACCCATCTGTTGTTTCATAGAACATATTCTAAAGAACAGGGTAATAACAGCATCCTTCGGAAGTAGCACTGTCAAGCGACATCCACATCGAGGCACGCCTCAAGGGGGTGTACTGTCTCCACTATTGTGGAATTTGGTGCTCAACGAGGCCCTTCTAAAGATCGAAAAAACTGGATGTAATGTTATTGCCTATGCAGATGATGTCGCCATTCTAACAACAGGCAAATACCCACAGACGCTGGCCGATGTCATGCAGTCTGCTCTTAATGAACTGCTCAGATGGACCGATAAATGCGGCCTCTCCGTTAACCCGACGAAGACCGAGCTAGTTCTATTCACAAGTAAACACAAGCTCCCTGACTTCACTCCGCCCAAGATAAGGGGATCCACCCTTAAGCTTTCAAATAGTGCTAGCTATATAATAGAAAAAACTCAGCGAGTTGCTTGTCTCAGTATTACCGGTGCACTTTGAACTTCTTCCACAGCGCCGCTCCAAGCCATGCTCCACCTGCTTCCGATTGACATCGTCAGTAAACAATTGGCTGTCAGCTCGGCAATAAGACTGAGAGGCTCCAAGCAGTGGAAGGAGCAACACACGGGACATGCATATATACTTTCGATGCACCGTCATCTTCCCAATTCCACTGACCATCTGCCCACTGAATATGATTTTGACAAGGGCTACACGCACTCGATACCGGACAGAAGTGAGTGGACGCAACGCAATGTCCTTTACAACGAATCGCTGTCAATTTTCACGGACGGGTCCAAAACCAAGGACGGAGTCGGTGCCGGAATTGTCTCAGAGGATCTGGACATACACCTCTCCTTTAACCTTCCAGACCGCTGCAGCGTTTTTCAAGCCGAAATCATCGCAGTTCGCAAAGCCGCTGACTGGCTGGCGGCTAGCACACTATCAATACCTGATATTGTTATTTATGTCGACAGTCAGGCAGCCATCAAATCCCTCGCATCCAGCACTACGAGATCTAAGGCAGTGAAAGACTGTCACATATCTCTTAACGAGATAGCTGGTCAGTACAACCTCACCCTTTGCTGGGTACCAGGTCACTGTGACATACCAGGGAATTGTGCAGCCGACGAACTAGCACGACAAGGCTTCTCTGGTACCGATTGCATAAGCATCACCGACATCGAAGCGCCAGCGTCTTATGTTAAGTACCTTATTCAAATTGATGCCAAGAAAGTAGCCAATCATCGATGGCAACATCTAGACCAATGTCATACCGCTAGCCAGCTCTGGCCGACACTCAATAAATTCAGGTCCATCGGACTCTTGAAGCACAAGAGAGGAACCCTCTCAAAATTAACAAATGTCCCCACTGGACACTGCGTCATAGGAAGACATGCCCAAAGATTAGGCATCCCTCATAATAACTTCTGCAGAAGCTGCAGAGATGAAGAGGAAGAAGAGACCATCAGTCATCTCCTGTGCGCCTGTCCTGCGCTCGCCAACATCAGGAAGGCCACTCTGGGTGAATACTTCTAGAATGATCTTAATGATCTCGGCAACGAATGCACGGCTAAAATTCACGGCTTCATTCAACGAAGCAAATGGTTCCAAGAGTAAGAGGGTGACCCACCCGCCTCACACATCGGCAGTACAATGGACCTACTTTCTGGTCTAAGTACATCCTCATCGAGGGCCGATCCTAATCAACCAACCAACCATCATCACAAACGGCTACAAACCTTTCGAGTGCGCGCTGAAGTTCGGTTTGAGAGGACACAAGGATGACCAAATGGTCCGCAAAGAGCAAACGACTAATTCTTAAGTCTCCCACTTTGAAACATTCTCCGCCACGGCTGCGCTGCAACATCCAATGCATATATACAATGAAGAGGAGAGGTGACAAAACACGCGATTGGCGGAGTCTAACGTCCACAGTGAAAGGTATTGATTTAACACCGTTTATCCGAACCTTCTACAGTTTGTATATGGAGACTGAAGCGCCCTTAACAAGGAACCATCAATCCCATACTCCTGCAGAGGTTGGTAGATACGTAGGTGTGCTGGTTCTTCTTAAGGAAATAACTCAATTAGCTCTAGGTGCCGTTTTGATACCACAAAATTTGCGTACCTGGATATAAAATGTGTGTTGGTGTTGAGTCTCAAGATCCAGCAAGTCAAAACTCCAACTAAACTCAGAACGAAACGAAAGGTTGAGGATGCTGTTCAAAACCTGACCAGTGTCCTAACCAACTGTTTTGAACTGGTGTGTCCAATGACAAAAACTCCTGCAGAACGCCGATTCCCTGGTGGAGCCCGGAACTGCAGCGGCTTAGGAAAGGATCCACGAAACTTCTGAATAGGTCTCTTAAGACAAATTTAGAAGGTGACTGGGATCTCTTTAGATCGAAGCAAAAAGACTATAAGAAGTTAATTCGTTTGTCGAAAAGTGCCTCTTATAGAGATTTTTGTGAAAAGATCGAGACACTCGGTGAAACCAGTAGGTTGGTTAAAGTCCTCAAAAGAGGTAAGCCGACCAAACCGGAGTCACTCAGACGGTCTGATGGCAGGTTTACTGAGACAAAAGCGGAAACGGAAACAAACACTTTCCTGGCAATCGGATAATCACTAGGTCGCAGCTTGGCCCGCTTACCCAGGCTGAGCTTGATCTAAGTCAGAAAACTCGGCGCAGCTGGTATATTGCATCAACCGTGGTAACAGATGAGGCCATCAAATATGCTATGGCATCTTTTGATGGTTTCAAATCGCCTGGCACCGATGGAATATATCCGGCTATGCTGCAACAGGGTATAGATCAGCTATTGCCAACTCTAAAAAGAATTTTCACCGCTGGCTTGGCGCTGGCATATATTCCTACACCTTGGCGGACTGTCAGAGTAGCTTTCATACCGAAAATTGGTAAGGAAGACTATTCGCTTCCCAAGAGTTTCAGACCTATAAGTTTGACATCCTTCTTACTGAAAAGTATGGAGAGACTGGTAGAATTTCACGTGCGCAAAGTTGCTTTGAAACTGCATCCACTATCGGAGATGCAGCATGCTTACCAGCGTGGGAAATCCTTCTTTATGGGAAATCTTTATCTCGGTTGTCAGCTATGGAACGTCGCTTCGCTCGCAATGAACATCTTCGCTTGGAGTATTGTCTGTTTATGAAGGCTTATCAGGAGTTAGGGCACATGGAGCTTATTCCAGAAAACGAGATCGGGAAGACTTTCTATTTGCCACATCACGCTGTTGTCACAAATAAATTACGGGTTGTTTTTGATGGGTCCCATAAGGATGGAAATGGTATTAGCTTGAATGAAATGCTGCATATAGGGCCACCACTTCAGCGAAATTTAATAAACGTTTGCTTACGTTTTCGGATTCATAAATATGTTTTTTGTGCTGACATAGTTAAGATGTTTCGGCAAATTTGGGTCGATTCGAAACATCGTGACTTTCAACGTATCGTGTGGCGAGAAAGCTCTGACAAACCGATTGGACATTAACGGCTGCGTACTGTAACCTACGGTACCTCACCTGCCCCTTTTCTATCAATGCGAGTTCTGAAACAGCTCGCCTTAGATTACATGGATCAATTTCCCATTGCGTCGCATTGCATTTTGCATGATTTTTATGTTGATGATATCATGACAGGGTCGGACTCGGTGTCAGGAATTTTAGACGTAAAAAAGGAGCTGGTTGAGCTGTTATCCTGTGGAGGTTTGCAGTTGAGTAAATGGAACTCAAACTGTTGGTCAATTTTAAAGGGTTTGGATTGCGAGCCAACCTTTTCTCTAGATTTTGAAGGTGCTAAGAACTGGACAAAGGTTCTCGGGTTAGTTTGGAATCCTCACCGTGACATCTTCACCTTCAAAATTTCCTTAGAAAAGGAATCGCGGTCATCACCCACTAAGCGAATGCTATTGTCAGAGATTTCAAAAATCTTTGACCCGTTGGGTTTTCTGACTCCTGCCACCATTTTGTTTAAAATGCTGTTCCAGGAGTTGTGGGTGCATAAGACGAAAATTGGATGGGATGATCCACTGCCAACTACAGTAGCTGACAAATGGATTTCTTACCGAAAGGATTTACTCTTTTTTGAAAAGATCGACATAGTGAGAAGGTGTACGTTAGATTCGAAGCGGTTTGATTTGATTGGGTTCTCAGATGCATCCGAGAAAGCTTATTCGGCAGTTGTTTACGCGTGTAGTTTATCTGAAAGTGGGGCCATCGAAATTCAACTTGTTGCTGCAAAAACCCGTGTTGCTCCTGTCAAACAGCTAACTATTCCTCGCCTGGAACTTTGTGGGGCTCTGCTGTTAAGTCGTCTGGTCCAACTCATTCGTACTTCTCTAGACGTAAAACCTGTCCAAACCTTTGTCTTTTGTAATTCGCAAATCGTGTTAGCATGGCTTTCCTCTCCCCCTCGTGGATGGAATACATTCATCGCGAATCGTACCTCAGAGGTTCTTGACGTTCTTCCCCGTTCTGATTCGAACTATATTCGCTCAGAGGAAAACCCAGCTGACTGTGCATCGAGAGGGGTCGAGCCCAGGAAACTGTTGCAGTTAGAACTTTGGTGGAAAGGCCCTGATTGGCTTTCGATGGATTTTGGTTCCTGGCCGATTGCTGCAGAAAAGGATGAATTAGGGGATGTACCGGAAAGGAGGAAAGAATCTGTTGTTGCCAATATATTGTCAGTGGAGGAAGGAGTTCTAGACCAATTAGCAAAAAAGGTATCTTCATGGTTTCGCCTTATTCGGATTGTAGCCCTAGTTCGTCGTTTTGTCAGAAATTGCAAGATGTCTGAAACTGATCGCTTGCTAGATTTTATTCGGTCTACAGAATTGTTTTCTGCTAAGCAAACTTGCCTTTTGTGGGCTCAAAAGCAGTTTATGGAAGAGATTGAAGCTCTAAAGTCGGACAAGTGTGTTTCTAATCGATCTAAACTTTCGTCTCTATCACCGTTTCTCGATAATGTTGGGCTGCTGAGAGTTGGAGGAAGACTTTTCAATGCTATAGATGTTCCTTTTACTGTGAAATATCCGATAATCCTTCCAAAAAACCATCCGGTCACTCAATTGATTCTGCAAGAGGCTCATTTGAAATTTCTTCACGCAAGTGTATCGGAACTTTTCTCGTTTGTACGTCAAGAGTTTTGGATTCTTGGCAGCAGAAACCTAATCAGGAAAATTGTGCACGATTGCATGAAATGTAAAATTCAATTATTACAAATGTGGACTGTTAGGATGATGTTTCGCGGTTGGTGGTTGCTAGGAAAAAGAGCTCGATAAAGGAAAATTCCCAAAAATGAATTCCGTCGTCCAGGTGATTCGGCAATTGCAAAAAAGATAGAAAATTTGGAAATTAATGTAGGTAGATTTTACGATTAAATTCAAGGTACAATTTTAGGTTGAAATAAACAAATTAAAATGTCTGTTATATGTAATTTATAGAATGAATTCCCGAACAATTATAATTATAACGCTCCTTTTTAGTTGTTTCATATTGTCCCTAAAGCGACTGAACGGCATTGGTCACACAGTCTAGAATAAGTCCCATTAACTCTCATTGCAACACAACATACTAGGTGTCTTTATAAAACAGACGTATACAAACAATTGGGAAATAAAAAAAACTATAATAAACTTAACTATAAAACTCCTATCACTTTCAAACGTAACCGAACGAAATGATATGACCACAGTTTAGAAGCATTACTTGTAGGTCTAGGTAGGATTGAATTAAAATTTCACAAAAGTCATATACCATACCATACCATACCATAACGTACCACGACGTTGTTCTATTGAACTACTAACCATCCTAGCCTGTAACTACTGACGATGAACAAAATTCAGTTAAAATTTCAGCATCATATATAAACCCCTTAAACCGACAAGCAAACACAAAATTGCATACAATGTGACTTCAAAATTCAATCAGGAACCTTATAGCTTAACTTAAACCTTTTAAAAGCCTGAACAAACTATTTTCAAAAACTCCAAATTACTCGTCCTTCCGGTAGATTAAACTCCCTCATTTGAAGTAATGAATACACCCGTCCATCCACTTGCTACTGCAGTTCATGGCATGGCAAACTTGCAATTACGTCAGCATCCAACAGACAATTCATAACCAAATGTCAGATATACCCGTATGAGTCAAATAGGTATGTAAGCACATTACGATTCATGCTATGCCTTGGAAAATTTATTCTACCTGCAAAGTCTTCCGGAGTGGGCGGGTAGTGGGATGAAAGTATGAGCGTCCGGGAAGGTATTTTACATAAATTGCTTCAGATGAAGATGAAGAAGAGCAGACGACTACATAGTGTAGGGTTGAATGCAACCACTTCACCTCCTTTGGACTTGAAGAAGTTGATTAAATTATTTGTAGAGAAGTAAATTCCAGGAATACGATGGAAAGTGCACTTTTTAAGGCACTCACAGAGAAGGGCGATTTACATGAAGCCTGGGTGAAAATGAGGAAGCTCATCGACTCCAAATGGGTAAGGTAGCTAAATATTTCGCATATGATTGGCCACTTTTGTACGTGTTGCCACATGATGCAATGTAAATTACCAGCTAAACCGGGATACAGTGGGTGCTTAATGTATTCCGACATAATTTCTATTATCTTGGTCTAATTTATTTATGGGCTGTAGGGGGGGAAAAAACAGGTCGATGGCTCCTAGCTCTTGACTTGTAGCTTACCTACTATTATCCTTCAGTTTGTTGTGTGTGTGGGACAGCCATAATGATTACAAAATTAGTGCGGTTAATCCTTAGTCAACAAACTACCACCCACTATGGATCAAGCATGTCATTACGGATTCAGGTTAATATCCGATTATTATTTGTGGGACTAATTTGGAACCAATAGTTGGCGGGCGAATGTGCTTATGTTTGCTGGTACGTAATAAGTGGGCGTACTAATCGTTATGAAGACGTTTCGAGAATTCGGACATGGTGAGGCAGTTAGGTAGACAGCTTTTTTTTTTTGATTGAAGGCGCCGTAGAAAGGATTTATGTTTTGTGATATTATGGATAAGATACTTGTTTAACAAATTGTTAGAAGCTGTATGTATGTCATACAAATCCTTGCGGTATGTACGGTAGCTCTCCTGTCTTTTTCAGGCTTGTAAGAACAGGCTAGTTGAGTAGTTAGTGGGAGACCTATTCAAGGGTGTTTTGGAACAAATCCCGTAACGGACGAGCAAAACTCCTTCGGAATCTTGGTATGTATATACCACCAAATTCAATACTATATACATACATATACGCCGCACTTGAACACAAAAAAAAAAAAAAACAAAACAAAAACAAAAAACAACTTGAACACCAAGTTGAGGTGATAAAGATGTATGGTTGCTGAGGTTTATGTGCACTGCCGCCCTTAGTAGATGTATTATGCCCCGCACTAATGCCCTAGTCGATGACCTGTCGGAGTTAGATCACTTCCTCTTCTTTGATGAGTACCTGAAGTAAATCGACAGAAGAAAGATTCGTCTCTGATAGAAGATAGGCACCTATGTAGGTAATCTCTTCTTTTGTGTATGAGAGCTTCGCATTCCACAAGCAGTTGCGCTTGTGCTTCTGCGAATTTCCTTCTATTTCCAGTTTCCTAAGGTTTTCCTTGAGTCTGCAGTGATCCGTTAGTATGCCAGTTATGATGCGAAGTCAATTCTTGCTAACTCTCAGGCAGGTTCTGCATCTTTTCTGGTTCTAATTTCCCATAAGGCCTTTCGCTTGTCTCAGTTGGGGGAAATCATCCCAATACTTACTTACTCAGGTGGCGCTACAGTTCGGGGTGATCCTCAACCAACAAGCCTTTCCATTCAGCTCGGTCTTTAGCTAATTGCCTCCATTTGCGTATTCCAAGTTGGTCGAGGTCCATTTGAACTTGTGCGCACCATCTACGGCGAGGAGGTCCTCTACTGTGTCGCGCTATTTCATCAAAATTCCGGCGTACTCGGAAAAGCTTCCGTGCAGCGGAGAAAAGCCGTTCTTTGGAGTTTGGCGCAAAAGGCATATTTACGCGAGAGCAACTTTCACAAAACAACCGACGCATATGCGAAGAATGGTCTAATCATAGCCGTATAGATCCAGAGAACCTTATTCGGTGACAGGCCCTATGTCTTGCCAAAAGCACACTTACACTGCCAGAAAACTGAGAGCACCTTGAATGTTTTCGACTACACGTGTTTAGTCCAATGAAGCTTCTGATCTAAAATCACTCCTAGATATTATATTTGGTTTCATTGGAAATGCGGATAGTGATGCCTTTTAGCACCGACTGAGTCAGACCGGTCAGAATCTTCCTCCTCGTATAGAGAACAACCTCAGTTTTAAGAGGATTCAAAGAAAGCCCACTCCTAGTATACCATTCATCGATCATGTCCAGGGCCGCCTGCGCGTTAGCACATACCATCGCCAGGCATGACCCGACAGAAACTACAGCGACATCATCCGCATATGCTAGAGCGTAGACGTTAGAACTATTTAGAGTGTTCAACAGAGAGTCGACCACCATGTACCATAACAATGGAGACAGAACGCGACCTTGCGGATAACCCCTGTTTACCCCTGTCATAACATATCGGCCACAACCCGCATCCACTACCAAAGATCTATTAATTAGCATTGCTTTAATCCACAACACTCATGTTTCAACTACCCCGTGTTGTCTGACCCGTACAGAAACCTGTAGAGATGAAAATGGAAACCTCGTAGTAGAATCACAGTCGGTGCTGAGAATATGGTAAAACTACTTCTGCAGACTGTATAACGGCGACGAAGACCAACATCCCACTATCAGGCAGAATGAACCATTCACCATAGACGATGCTAGTCAAAATTTCCGTCCACCTGACCAAAACGGAGTGATGATAGCAATATATATGCTAAAATCGAACAAGGCTGCTGGACCTGACGGCTTACCGGCCGAACTTTTCAAGGCAGCTGGTGATGAATTGGTAGAGTACATACACCAACTCATCTTTAAGATTTGGTCAGACGAGTGTATGCCTGACGAATGGAATCTCAGCATCGTTTACCCGATCCACAAAGGATCCCCTCAACTGCACCAATTAAGGAGGCATCAGTCTCCTCAACATCGCATGTAAGATCTTTTCTGCGATATTATGTGAATGCCCGAAACCTTTTATCAACAGCCTGATTGGACCCTTTTAGTGCGGTTTCAGGCCAGGAAATTCCACCATCGATCAAATCTTCACACTTCGGCAAATCCTGGAGAAAACCCAAGAATTCCAAATCGATACTCCCACCACCTCTTTATCGATTTCAAGGCAGCCTATGACAGCATCTATAGAGAAGAGCTTTATAGAGCCATATCTAGTTTTGACATCCCTGCCAAACTTGTTCGTCTGTGCAGGATGACGATGGAGAACGCTCGCTGCTCCATCAAGGTCGGTAATGACCTCACCTTTGAGGCCTTTGATGTCAAAAAAGGTCTTAGACAAGGTGACACGCTGTCATGTGACTTCTTTAATATTGTACATGAGTGGATTGTGCGGAACTCACAAGCCAACACCGGAGGCACAATCTATCACAAGTCTGTATAACTGCTTGCATACGTCGACGATATAGACATTATCGGAAGAACTCAGCGGGCGTTCACCGATGCGTTTGCAAGCATTGAGGCGGAAGCGGCCAAAATGAGTTTAGCGATAAATGAGGGCAAAACCGAGTATATGCTGTCAACAAGAAGGGAAAGCCAACACCGACGAATTGAACAAAACGTCACAGTCGGCAGCTATAACTTCGAGGTAGTAATGGACTTTGTCTACCTTGGCTCTGCTATAAATTCTACAAACAAGACCAGCGCAGAAATCAATCGAAGAATAACTCTTGCCAATCGCTGTTTTTTTGGGATTATAAGGCAATTCAACAGTAAAGCCCTATCTCGAACAACTAAGAAGACTCTATATATGACCTTGATCATTTCAGTCCTGCTTTACGGCGTTGAAACATGGACTTTATTAAAAGAGGATGAAGATATCCTTGTTCGCTTCAAAAGAAAAATTATTCGTAAGATTTTCGATTCCGTTTCCGTTGACGGGTTTTGGAGGAGAAGATTCAATCACGAACTATACGAGCTGTACAGCGACATCGACCTAGTCAAAAAACTGCGTATTGGACGTCTGAGATGGCTAGGACATGTAGAGCGAATGGACACCAACGCTCCGGCCCGCAGAGTCTTCGAATCTAATCCCGAGGGACGACGCAGTAGAGGGAATCATCGCCGTAGGTGGCTCGCACAAGTTCAAGGGGACCTCGACTAACTTGGAGTGCGCAACTGGAGGCAATTAACTAAAGACCGAGCTAAATGGAGAGGCTTGTTGGTTGAGGCCCAGGTTCACCCCGAACTGTAGCGCCACCTAAGTAAGTAAGTATCCCAGTCCTGCTTTACGGCGCTGAAACATGGACTTTATTAAAAGAGGATGAAGATATCCTTGGTCGCTTCGAGAGAAAAATTATTCCTAAGATTTTCGATTCCGTTTCCGTTGACGGGTTTTGGAGGAGAAGATTCAATCACGAACTATACGAGCTGTACAGCGACATCGACCTAGTCAAAAAACTGCGTATTGGACGTATGAGGTGGCTAGGACATATAGAGCGAATGGACACCAACGCTCCGGCCGCAGAGTCTTCGAATCGTGGCGCACACAAGTTCAAGGGGACCTCGACCAACTTGGAGTGCGCAACTGGAGGCAATTAGCTAAAGACCGAGCTAAATGGAGAGCCTTGTTGGTTGAGGCCCAGGTTCACCCCGAACCGTAGCGCCACCTAAGCAAGTAAGTTAGTGTTGTCTGACCGAGTCACATATGCAGTCAAAAGTCGTATTGTCAAAAGCACCCCCAATGTCGATGAAGATACCCATCGCGTATTCTTTCCTATGAAGCGCGCATTCACTTGTTGCCACTAAATTTTGAAGTGCAGTCTCGCAGGATTTCCCACGCTGATAGGCGTGCTGCATCTCCGATAGTGGATGCACCTTCAAAGCAAGAAGGATATCAAACTTGTAGCTCTGAAACTCTTGGGAAGCGAATAGTCCTCCTTACCAATTTTCGGTATGAAAGCTACTCTGATTGTCCGCCAAGGTGTAGGGATATATGCCAGCGCCAAGCCAGCTGTGAAAATTCTTTTCAGAGTTACTTACTTTACTTATGTCCTGTATCCTCTTGTTAGTCCTAGGGCCTCTACTACGCCTACGCGCCGTCGTGTACGGTTTCTGGCAATGTGTCTGAGTTCTCCCCAACTTTTCCCTAACTGCCGTGATTCCTTCTCGACTGTTCTGCGCCATGATCTCCTCGGACCGCCAGGTCTTCTGCCATCCTGAGTTAGAGGGTTCCATTATATAGCATGATTCGCTATGGAGCTGTCACCCATTCGGAACGTGTGACCAATCCACTGCCACTTCCGCCGTTGGAAAGTTGTGCCTATTGGTTCCTGTCCCGTTCTCTCGTAAATGTGTTCGTGAGAGATACGATTGGGCCAGAAAATCCTTAAGATATTACGCAGACACCTATTAACGAACGTTTGCAGCTTTCTGGTGATAGTAGTGGTCAATTTTAGTTTTTGCCGTATTAATTTTCAGCCCGACGACACCTGCCTCCCTCTCCACATCTGCTGTCATTTGGTGGAGGCCCATAATTCTGTGGGAGAGTAAGCATACATCGTCTGCGTAGTCAAGATGCTTCAGTTGAGATGTAAGAGTCCATCGAATTCCTCCGTTTCCCGTCGACAAAGCTGCATGAAGCACATCGCTAATCACCAATAGGAATAATATTGGTGACATGATACAGCCTTGTCTTACCCCACTTTGGATCTCAAATTCCTCAGACAACCTTCCTCTGTGCAGGACGTGACATTTGGAGCCTTCATATGTATCTTTGATAATAGCAATTAGATTATCGGGAATACCTCTCCTGCGCAAGGCACGCCAAATAAACTCCCTGTTGACACTATCGAACGCCTTCTCAAAATCGATGAACAGCAGGTGCAGTGGCGATCGATATTCAACACACTGTTCGATGATAATCCGCAGGGTGTTGATGTGGTCGGCACAGGAGGATCCAGAGCGGAAACCTGCTTGTTCGGCATCGAGTGTGTCTTCGAGATGTTGTTTGATTCGCTGCAGGATGATTTTAGCTATTATCTTAGCTACAGCAGGCAGCACGCAGATACCCCTCCAGTTTCCGCAATCCATTAAATTTCCTTTCTTAGGAAGCTTGACGATCATTCCCTTTTTCCACTCGTTAGGAAAGCTCTCAGCTTCCCAAGCTCTATCTATAAGTGGACGCAGAAGCTCAGCCGATGTTGTTGGCGTTGCTCGTAAGAGCTCTGCTAGAATACCGTCAAGTCCTACCGCCTTGTTGGTTTTGAGTGCCTTGATCGCGGTAATGATCTCATCTTTACTGGGAGTCATGGTGCGTATTCGGGTGCTTATCACCTCGGCATCTCAGTCTGATTTGGGAGCATATCGCTAGCGAATACACGGTTCAAGACCGTAGCAAAATGCTCTTTCCATCTCTTGAGCTGGTCCTCATTCGAAATGAGCAAGGAGCCGTCTAGGCTTTTCACTGGGTGTTGGCTGGAGCTGCGACCACCTGTCTCTTTCGTGACTCTGTAGACGGTCCTGCTGTCACACCTTCGTGCAGCTTCTTTTGCTTCTGTAGCAGGGCGCGTTGATGTAGTTGTGCTTGTCACGTCGTACGCTACGTTGAACTTCTCTCGTCTTCATGCGATATAGGGACTCTAGCTCGCTTCTCCCTGCTGCTGGGGTAGCTGCAACGCGAGCTTTCAGCTGTTTTCGTTCGTCAAACCGTCTCTAGGTATCCTCGGAAAGCCACGCCCTATGTCTTCCCTGCGATCGACCGACAATTCTTTCAGCACCAGATGTTAAAACATTTTTCACAGCACACCAATGGTCTTGGATGCTTCCCGATCACATGTTTGAGCCCTTCGTTGTCGCTGCCTACCTTGGCATTCAAATCCCCCATCACTATGACAATATCTCCATTTGGTGTTGTGTTGAAGACGGCGCTCTCCTTTTCGACCTCAGACGAACTATTCGTTGGGGCGTAACACTGTATGATGGTGACGCGTCGTACTCTAGTCCGGAATCTGGCCGTCAAAATCCTATCACCATGAGGCTGCCAGGAAATTAGGCCCTTGCGTGCTGTTGTTGTTAGCAGTAGTCCGACTCCATATTCCCGCGGACTTCCGGATGGTCTTCCAGAATAGAGTAGTACAGAGTTTTCAGAGTTGGCAATAGCTGATCTATACCCTGTTGCAGCATAGCTGGATATATTCCATCAGTGCCAGGCGATTTGAAACCATCAAAAGATGCCACAGCATATTTGATGGCCTCATCTGTTACCACGGTTGATGCAATATACCAGCTGCGCCGAGTTTTCTGACTTAGATCAAGCTAAGCCTGGATAAGCGGGCCAAGCTGCGACCTAGTGGTTATGTAATTGCCAGGAAAGTGAGTCTCCAGCAGAAGACTAAAAATTTCCGCTTTCTTCTCAGTAAATTTGCCATCAGATTTTCTCAGTGACACCGGTTTGGTCGGCTTGCCCCTTTTGAGAACCTTAACCAACCTGCTGGTTTCACCGAGTGGCTCGATCTTTTCACAGGAATCTCTATAAGAAGCAATTTTCGACAACCGAATTAACTTCTTATAGTCTTTTTGCTTCGATCTAAAAAGATTCCAGTCACCTTCTAAATTTGTCTTGAGTGACCTATTTAGAAGTTTTCTGGATTCTTTCCTAAGTCGCTGCAGTTGTGGGCTCCACCAGTGAACCGGCGTTCTGCAGGGGTTTTTCGTCAAGGGGCACGTCAGTTCAAAACAACTGGTAAGGACGCTAGTCATCAGAGCTTTGGTTCATATTTGATAACAAATTTAATCGTTCTTAATTAAGGATAAATCATTAAATGATCTTATAACAACAACCCTTCCTCCATCAACTTTCCTTAACAATTGCGAATTTCTATACCATGAGTATTTAAATTTATTCTCTACCTTTAACTTTTTAGCTGCCATAAATAGACTACGAGTTTATTTACTGGAACCACTTTCATAAGTATCGCCAAATATTTTTGTATTAAGGTTTTTCTGTCCAGTTTTTTTGCTTCTCATAATTTTTTTCTTATTATCAATTGACGACAGATGAACGCAGAGAAAATTTTGTGTCCTATTTTTCGTGGCGAAGCTTTTCACGTTGCATTTTTGTATGTCTTCCGAAGATACAGAAACGTTCAGTGCTTGCAAAAAATTGTTTGTGCACACTCTTCTGCATTATCGCTGTTTACCTTTGGTACACCAACGATTTCGGTGACGTTATCTACAAATTCAATTTGCTCTTAAGTTCGTTGACCTTTAATTTCAGAGACACATTTTCCTCCTTCAGCTGCTTGACAGTGCTTAGAATTTCGTAGTTTGCATTCTTCATATTTAAAATCTCTTCCTGTAGCTGTTGAATTGTGATTATGCTGCTACACGGCTGCGATTGATCTTCCAACATCGTATTAGGCATTCGTTCTCTCTTCTCTCGTTGCTCACGTACAGTGTTAATTGTTGTTGCTTGTTCTTAGTTTAACTTGCTCTTCTGCAGACTGTTGTTGTTGGTCTAATGTTGGCGCTCGTACGGCTGCGGCATTGGTTGGGGCTACTGGTCGTGGTTGTAGCGATTTTCGGCGCAGAGAGGTACACTTGTCGCAACGATATTTAATATTGCTTGAGTTCATGTACTTTTTATCGTTTGGATTAATTTTCGCACACGCACAATAAATAATATACAATTGCAGTCGCCACAAGCAATTTTAGATAAGTAGGAGTGACAATTTTTTGATCACAAATTAAGCAATGCATATTGCAATAGAGATATATAAGTTATTCGACTGAAGCACTTTATAGAATAACTAAAAGGCGCGCACCCCACGACACTTTAACAAATACGTCCGCACTTAACCTTGGTCAAACTCTCTGTGAGTTCCTACAATATGCGTCATGCTTCGAATGCACGTCAAGTCACCCTCAAGTCAACTTCGGACGTACTGTCAAATATAGGGATTCGTTCATAAGTCGAGCAACATCTTAGGTTAGGTTAGGTTAAAGGAGTTAGCTGCAACGAATGAGCGCAGCCTGTACTCGGATCTCAAACGGATCCATTGTGCTCCCCTGACGTGGAGTTTCCTGGCCGAAGAACTGTAAAGAGAGAAAAAAAAAAAAACCACATAGGAAAAAAAAAACAAAATAGCTAGCGCTCCGTGCTAGTGGAACGGCCTCCTCTGAACCACCCTGAAGAAGTTATAAATTTCATGATGGTGGCTTTTCAGACAGGTCGCCCAGATGGTTGAAGAAATACACTCCAAGGGCCGTCTTCCTGGTACTGTAGAGACTAGGGCATTTGCAAAGGAAGTGTTCCGTGTCACTTTCTTGCCAATTCATCCGCCATCTCGTTCCCTGGAATTCCTTTGTGTCCCACCCACCAGAGTGTTAGATGGTGGCTTCGGGAAAGCATGTTCAGCTCCTCGCGGCAGCGTTTTATTAGCTTTGATTTTATAACCGCGGATGAAATGGCCTTTATAGCAGCTTGACGATCTATGTAGATATCAATCTCATTCTTAGTAACAAGTTTCGTGGATAGTTCTCGTGCCGCCTCTGCTATGCTGGGACTTCTGCCTGGAACACACATACTGTGGTTTCGAAGCTTTAGTGATATTGCAATATCAGGTTCCGCTGAGTAGATACCCGAACCCATCCTTCGATTGTTTTGGACCCGTCAGTGAAGACTGATATACTATTCGGGTTACTTGTTTATTAATTTCAAACCGGTATTGCTCTACTAGTTTTGAGGATGTGGTAACCGCATCAACGGCCTTGGTAGCAGTTTGGCTATGCAAAAAGATAGCGGTACTGTGGTTAGATGTTGGGAAGTTATTCAGTAAGCGGCAAGCTACCTGAATCGCGAGAATCTCTGTATGGGAAACGCTAGCAGAGTCTGCGAGACAAAAAAACCTTCATATATTTAGTTAGTCAGAGACAATGCCTGCGGGGATTTCGCATTACCATGGTATATCTTCGATCCAACAGTGCATATATCAGTATCATAGGCACTGATAAAGTTTCCGTTCTTCCATTCTTCTCTGGAAGGGAATTTCTTAAGAATAATTTCCTGAAGCTGACCTTGAGTATCCAGTAATTGGTCGAAGATGCAATCAGTTCACTTGGTATCCTCTTCTGAAGCTTAGAGTAACCATATGGCTTTGCGGTTCAGCACCCAGATTGCCTAAGCTAGACTGCGCTGCATATAGCGTTTGAGAGGAATCAGGTGGAGGTGGCAATGGTGTAGTGGTAACGTCGTCAATTGCCACGCTAATGGTTCATGGTTCAAATCCCGGTGTCAGCAAGCATTTATTTATTTCTCATGAAATATATAAAGTCAGTAAAGTCAGTCTGATCAATTGCGAAAGCTTGTGTGAACACTACTGCGAATTCATAACACTGGCAGCAGCTTGCTGATGTGGCTGGAAAAATTGTTCGCTCTGTTGATGGTGATTTGCCCTTGACATCGGTTCTTTTTCTTTTTATCAGTGAGGTTATGATCCGAAAAAAAGGGATCACAACCCTCCCACTTCACCGAATTTCTACTGATCCGCCTGTGGGGTTCGCCTATTTGACCTCAGAAACAATCGGCAGGCCCGCCGATTTTGGATCACTTGGTTATTGAGGCCAATGAAATGCCGATGTCGTCGCATTTGTCTGATCCAGGCGCTTATAGGCCTGCCTTTCCTACATCGCGATGTCTTTGGAACGTGCATTGATATTGCCATTTTAACAGGGTTCAAATGATCTCTTCTTTGAACGTGGCATTACCAGCTGAGCCGGTCGCGCTCTATGTTTTTGTACGATGGTTTCCTTGATGTGGAAGCTTCCACGGATCTTCGAACTTCTTATTCGATCAAGCTTTGTCACTCCTGCTGTCATGCGAAGCATCTTCATCTCACCTGCCGTTAATTTACTGTCATACGTTTTGTACATTGTCCAACATTGTGAACAGTATGTGAGCGCTGGAAGCTATACTGCGGTGTAGAGCCTTCCTTTCAACTTAGGTGGCATTTTTCTGTCAGAGAAGATAGTGTAATTTTCTCTCCACTTCATCCACCCTACGCGATGATTGATGTCGTTATCACAGGTTGCTTTGCTATTGATGATAGATCCCATATATTTGAACTTTTCGCACTTGGGAAGCATTGTTTCATTCAAATAAATGTCTGGAATATGCCTGAGTGGATCAGAGAATGGTCATCACAAGTACTCTGCCTTTCTTGAACTAATGCGATACCCATTTCCCCCCAGAGCGTCCACCCACACATCAAGTGCTCGTTGCAGGGATGTAGGATCCTCACTTATAATGGCTCCATCGTCAGCAAAGAATAAGTGATGTACCTTGGGGTCCATCACTTTACCTTCAAGCAGATAATCAAGGACTGTAATAAAGAGCAAAGGACTTAAAACGCTTCCCTGGTGCACCCCGACTTTGATTGGGAACTCTTCGGTTGCTCCAGCGTGGCATCTTACTCTTGTCTTTGCTCCCTCGTACATGTCCATGATCATCTGTACATAGGTTTCTGTCTTAGCGCCACCCATATCAGATCTCGTGGTTGTCTGTCGAATGTCTTTTCAATGTGCAAATCCCTTAAGGAATCATGATGTTTTTCCATTATGATCCATATACTTTGGATTGCGTCTGTGGTTGATTTACCCGCGACAAACCCGCAATGATCGTGTGGGTAATATTTCTCGCAGTCGTCCACCTAATACCCGTTTAACGATCTTCGTGGTGTGTGACATCAGCTTGATCGAACGGTAGTTATCACAGTTTCGCGTATCACCATTTCCTTTGTATACAGGAAGAAGATAACTTTCCCTCCATTGATTCGGCATTGGGTCACCTCTCACAAATTTGGAGATAAGAATACCGAGCCATCCGAACCCGATGTCTCCCATCTTTTTTCAGAACTCAGAGGGCATCTCGTCTGGTCCAACCGTTTTTCGTTTTTTGGAGTATTTGACCGCCATTGACATCGGTTATCGAGAAAACGTGCTATGAAACATAACCAAGACAAAAAATAACAAAAATTCCGCGAGTTATCTGGACGCCACCCCCGGAGAATCTCTGAAGCATAAACATCTGAGCTTCAAGAACTACTACACCAAAATCTTTCTCTCTCTCTCTATCTATCCTTTCCAACGCCCGCACTATGTGTAAACATGTTAAAGGTATTCTTAACATGTTATAGTAATCTAGCAATTACTTTTAATGAAAAATAAAAAATTAGTTAAATAAATAACATTAGTGTGTCAAACTAAAATTATTATAAAAATAATATTTTTTAATTCCTCAAATAGCCCCAATTAACTGATTAAGTTTATTTTTATTATTTTCATTAATTTTTATATTATTTAATATAATAAATTATTTTATCTATTCACCTTCAACATAAAAAAAAAAAAATATATATGATACTACATCTTGGGAAGTGAGTTCCAAAGAGGATTTCCTGGGTCTCGACACATGATTCCGCCCAGGTCCTATCCGGTTTCTTGATGAATCCTGGGACCGAGTGATCCTTTGACAGGACTCTCCGGAGTCTCGCTGCGTCTTCGGTGGATTCAATGTGGCTGCAAAATTTACTCCATGAGGCTCTGTTAGCGTAGATCGCCTTTTTCTTGAAGGCACCTTGCTTTCTTTGCAGCGGTCCCAGTCTGCGGGATTTCTGGTGTGCTTTGCCAGATTGTAAAGTTTCCTGGCATTAGTGTGTAAGGTTGAGAGCTCACTTGACCACCATGCGGGGTTGAGCTTCCGTTTATCTTTACTTAGAGGGCAGGACCATTCGAAGGCGCTTTGAGTATTGAGGTCAGGGTCATGAACTCATGGGCAATCATATTTTTGTTTATCAGGGCGATGATCGGGGATGGTCTGAGTATGGTTTTAATGATTTTGTATTTTCGTTAACAGGAAGCAGATCATTCTATGATCCGAGAAAGTAACGGTATCGGACACCTTCCAGTCACCAGGGACCTGGAATTAAGGGTCAAGGTTATATCTAGGACTTCCTGTCTGTTTCGTCGGTTCTGACCCAATATTTTCTACACACAGATGTTGATGTCACTACTCCCCCATTGTACAATATGTGGTGCGAATTGGCATCGCCGCCGATTAGGAGATCCCATCCTACCTTTGTAGCGTTATCCACTAGGTCGGAGAGCATCTCGGTTGGTGGGGGTCGCGGGTCATCGTAGGGTAGATAGGCCGATGTCAGGACTAGGGGTTTGTTGCCTGCCTGAGCAACATCTTTGTGGAATGATCTACCAGCTTCTGTATTTCCTCATCATTACAACCTTCAAACATTTAAAGCCAACGCAAATCGGCATCTGATCTGTTCTTCCCGCTCGTTTTCCCTTCCGAGCTCTGAGCATCAGCATAGGGGTATTAACTCCAGAACCCAACCCATATTTTTCCCGATTTTTTCTACCCATAGCGCTTGGGACGTTTTCAAGAAAAAAAAAAAGAATTGGGTGATCAGGTACCCTATGTAGGGTTCTAGGGTTAATAATCCATTCGGCGCGCGCAAATTGTAAAAAAAAGTGTCTCATGAATTTAAGTGAAATAAATCGATTACATTATGCAAAATAATTTTTAATCAAAACCTGAATCATATGCAACAACGGGGTATTTATTCAATTTCACTTAACCCACAACATGCTGCAACATAGCATATAATTGACAATGTGACACATTTTCACAGACCATCTGGTTGATTAATTTTTCCCCGGCCACTGACCTGACACGACCTGAATCTTTCATTTCATTCTCTGCATACAGAAGTGAACCATAGATGTTTCGTCCATCCCATCGGACATCCATCTGACTGCTAAAAGCACACAACAACATTGACGTAACAAATTTTAATTTCCACCATAAACGAGACGAGGCACGAACACGATATTTCGTTCGCTTTCCTATTTTATACGTTTCGTGTGGTTCTCTGGTTGAACTATCTGTATCTACAGGAGATGGATGTACGGCTCCTAATCCGCCAACGGTTTATTATTATCCTAATGAAATGCATACACTGAATAAACTATGACTAGTTTAAGGTTACCAGTTTCCGGCTCGTTATTTCTGGTTTAAATGGAGGTTTATATGTGTTTGAATTTCAGGAAATAGAAATAAAATTAACTGTTGATGTTAATTCGAAATAAGTCACATAAAAAGCTTTTGAACCGGATTGGTGTGATTGTGTCAGAAAGGCTATGTATGTACGAGTATGTTCCTAATTCTGCTATAAGTTCTAACAAATGCAAAACGCTACAAAGCATTTTCGATTACCTATTTGAGTGGGGCTACAGTCCGGGGTGGACATGTGCCTCAACCAACAAAACTTTCCAGCCAGCTTGGGTACGAGCCAGCTGCCTCTAGCTGCGCACGTGAAGTTGGTTGAGGTTGACCTCACTTGTTTGCGCCAACTACCATCAAGCCGTCCTCTACGGCGCCGTCGATTTGAATGGATTCGAAGACTTTTCAGGTTGGAACGTTGGGATCCATCCGCCCTACAAGACTCAGCCGTCTTAGTAACTGTATGTGAACTCTTCTGGCTAAATCGATGTCATTGTATAGGCCGTATAGTTCGGTACTGTACCGTTTCCTCCACTCACCGTCTATGCAGGCGGGGCCAAAGATCGCTCGAGAACTTTTCTCTCAAAATAACCAAGGGTAACCTCATCTGATATTGACAAATCCCATGCCTCTGCGCCATAAAGCAGAACTGGGATGATTAGTGTATTGTACAGAGTTACTTTAGTATTTCGAGATAGAGCTTTGTTACTCAATTGCCTTCTAAGTCCATAAAAACAGCGACTGGCAATAGTAATTCCTTATTTGATTTCCCCATTGATTCTATTTGCGGAGCTCACCATAGAGCCAGAAGAAAGGAAACCCTCTGAACTGCGCCGCATATAAAATCCTGTCTGTCGTATTATGTGAACGCCTAAAACAGATCGTCAACAACCTGATAGGTCCTTATCAGTGTGGTTTCAGGTTTGGAAAGTCCACCATTGACCGAATATTCACATTACGGCAGATCTTGGAAAAGACCATTAATACTCGTATGTATAAAATCGATACGCACCACCTCTTCATCGATTTCAAAGTTGCCTATGATGGCGTGCATAGAGACGAGTTATACAGAGCCATATCTATTCTTGGCATCCATGCCAAGCTCGTCCATTTGTACAGAATGACAATGGAGAACTCACACTGCTCCATCAGAGGCGGTAAGAACTTTACCAAACCGTTCGATGTCAGGAAAGGTCTTAGACAAGGTGACGGGCTATCATGCGATCTCTTTAACATAGTACTTGAGAGAATTGTACGAAACTCACAAGCCAACACCGGAGGTACAATCTCTTACAAGTCTGTACAACTACTCGCTTATGCCGATGACATTGACATAATCGGAAGAACTCGGAGAGGCGTCAATGGGGCTTTTGCTAGTATTGAGGTCGAAGCAGCAAAGATGGGTTTAGCGGTCAATGAAAGCAAAACAAAATATGTCCGGTCTACAAAAAAGGACATCCAACATCGGCGTCTTGGACAGATCGCCACAATAGACAGATATAAAATTGAGGTAATAAAGGATTTTGTCTACTTAGGCTCTATGGTCAGCTTCGCAAATGACATCAGTAGGGAGATCACACGAAGAATTACTCTTGCCAATCGTTGTTTCTATGGGCTAAAACGGCAATTGAGTAGCAAAGCCCTATCTCGAACTACTAAGGTAACATAGTAACATAAGACACTAATCATACCAGTCCTGCGCAGAGGCATGGACTTTGTCAAAATCGAATGAGGTTGCCCTTTGTTACTTTGAGAGAAAAGTTCTTCGAGTGAACGTTGATCGCGTCTGTGTAGATGGCGAGTGGAGGAGAAGGTACAATTCCGAACTACATGGTCTAAACATGGGCATCGACTTAGCCAGAAGAGTTCACATACCGCGACTAAAATGCCAGGGTCATGTAGAGCGGATATAGCCCAACGTTCCAGCCAGGAAAGTCTTCGAAACAACCTGGCGGTAGGTGGCGCAAACAAGTTGAGGGGCACCTCAACCAACTTCGCGTGCGGAGGCAGCTGGCTCGTAGCCGGCCTAGTTGGAGAGGTTTTTTGGTTGAGACCCAGGTCCACCCCGGACCGTAGCGCCACCTAAGTAAGTAAAGGCTAAGTAGACATAGTCCTTTACTACCTCAAAATTATATCTGTCTAGTGTGACGTTCTGTCCAAGACGCCGATGTTGGGTGTCCTTTTTCGGTTTTCGATTAGTATTCATAAAATGTATTTAAGGGAAAGCAGTTTTTCAAAGTGACTGGCTTTTTATATATCTCAGGTCCTCAAACGTTGTGGCCACTCGGCTACAGTGGCATGCACGATTTCTATAGATAAGCACTTTCGAGGCTTTCCATGGGCTCACCTATTGCAGGCCATACTCTCCAACACTGACCACAAAGAATAATCCAAAAGATTCAAATCTGGGCGTCCTGAAGGCCAATCTTCGTCGTAATATTGACACAAAGTCACTGCTGAGTTGTTTTGGCTTTATGTGCCAGAGTAAAGTCTTCCTGGAAAACTCATCTTGCTCCAGTAAAAAAGGTGTTCATCAAGCCTTTAAAGATGCCTTCTAGGACACCTTTTTGGTACGCTTTGTCTCAGTTTTGACTCCTCTTTTACAAAAAAAAAAAAAAAAATGGAGAGCAGTAATCGTCCAAAGAAAGGTGAAGGATTCCAGGGACTTGATGGCAGCTTGACTGTCATTAATGATAGTAATATCCTGCCTGGATATCACATTGCACTTCAGATACGACAAGGCCTCCTTCATTGACATAATCTCCCCCTGGAAGACACTACAATGATTAGGAAGGATGCTAATGTTTAGTTCTTGGGAGAAGACACCTCCCGCAACTCCTGATTCTCTTTTGGATCTTCTTCTTCTTCTCCTTCTTCCTTTTATCAGCGAGGCTATGATCCGAAAACAAGGGATCACAACCCTCCCACTTCACTGCATTTCTACTGATCCGCCTGTGGGAATCGCCTATTTGACCTCAGAAAATATCGGCAGGCTTGCCGATTTTGGATTACTCGGTTACTGAGGCCAATGAAATGCCGATGTCGTCGCATTTGTCTGATCCAGACGTTTATAGGCCTGCCTTTCCTACATCGCGATGTCTTTGGAACGTGCATTGATATTGCCTCTTCAACGGGGTTTAAATAATCTCTTCTTTGAACGTGGCAATACCAGCTGAGCATCTCTTTTTGATCCATCTGTGTAAAACCAAATGGATCACTCTTGTGCGGGTTTCATAGTTAGAATAAAACAGACGTTATGGAAGTACATAGTTAGTGTTTTGTGGAAGGAATTCAAGATTATTGAGAATATAGGAGTGTCCTGGACTTAGACTGGACCACTGAGATATGACCTTTATGCGGGTGGCTGCACACGCTGCCACTTGTTTTCTATAGACATCTAGAGAAGGCAGGTGCAAAAGAATGCTTAGAGCTGCTGTTGGAGTTGTTCTTAGTGCTCCGCTGATGCACAACCAGGCCGTCCTTTACACACGGCCAATTAAGGTTAGGTGAAAAGCTTTCTCTAAAGCCGCCCACCAAGTGATTACGCCATATTTAAGTGTAGGTCTGATTACGGATACATGAAGGCACTATGTAAGTCGTGTCTGTAGTCCATATACTTCCTTTTCCACTTGTTCTAGGATATAGCGTTAATACAAAAATTAGGTATGCGTTCTAGCAACTAACGACGGGGGATTTCGCTCCTCCATTTTAAGAATATTAATAATTCACCTTTTGGTTTAAATATGCATACCAGATGTGATCCAAGGATCTTCCATAAAAATTATTCACTTGGGCATAAAAGTAATAGAAAGCTAAAAAGTGCATCTATATCCAAGCAGTCGGCTTCCAAAGCATTTTACGATAATCTAGAAGATCCTGCAGTACAACAGCAAATCTTCAAAATACCTAAAACCAGAAACGCATTCACAAAGGTTCACATACCGACCAAGTGCACCCGAAATGAGAACGGCGATCTATTGAGAACCAACGATGTCACCAGCAATGGATGGAAGGAATATTGCAACCAGCTATTGAAGAAGAGTTATGGCACACAAAAGCAGAGAATCTTTCACCTACCTACTTACTTAGGTGGCGCTACAGTTCGGGGTGAACCTGGCCCTCAACCAGCAAGCTTCTCCATTTAGCTCGGTCTTAGCTAATTGCCTCCAGCTGCGCACTCCAAGTTGGTCGAGGTCCCCTTGAACTTGTGCACCCCACCTACGGCGAGGAGGCCCTCTACTGCGTCGTGCCTCTGGGTTAGATTCGAAGATTCTGCTGGCCGGAGCATTGGTGTATATCCGCTGTACATGTCCTAGCCATCTCTAAAGCCCAATGCGCAGTTTTTGACTAGCTCGATGTCGCTGTACAGCTCGTATAGTTTGTCGTTGAATCTTCTCCTCCAAAACCAGTGAACGCGAATGGGGTCTAAGGAAGAATTTTTTTCTCGAAGCGATCAAGGATGTCTTCATCCGCCTTCAATAAAGCCAATGTTTTAGCGCCGTAAAGCAGGGCTAGGATGGTAAGGGTCTTGTATAGAGTTTCCTTAGCTGTTCGAGATATGGCTCAACTATTGAATTGTCTTATTAGCCCCAAAAAACAGCGATTGGCAAGAGTTATTCTTCGTCCTATTTCTGCGCTGGTATCATAGTCAGAATTAATAGCAGAGCCAAGGTAGACAAAGTCCCTTATTACCTCGATGTTGTAGATGCCCACTGTGTTGATTTTCCGTCATTGTTGGTTTCCCCTTTTTGTTGACAGCATATACTTGGCTTTGCTTTTGCTTATCGCTAAGCTCATTTTGGCCGCTTCTACTTCAATGCTTACAAACGCATCGGTGACGGCTCGCTGAGTTCTAATTGTGAATATCGTCGGCGTATGCAAGCAGTTGTACCGACTTTTGATAGATTGTCCTTCTGATGTTGGCTTGTGAGTTTCGCATAATCCATTCAAGTACAATATTAAAGAAGTCACACGACAGCGCGTCACCTTTTCTAAAACCTTTTTTGACATCAAAGGTCTCAGTGAGGTCATTACCGACCCTGATGGAGCAGCGAGCGTTCTAAATCATCATCCTGCACAGACGAACAAGTTTGGCAGGGATGTCAAAACTAGACATGGCTCTATAAGGCTCTTTTTATAGATGCTGTCATAGGCGGCCTTGGTGATGAGTATCGATTTAGACTTCTTGCATTTTCTCCAGTATCTGCCGAAGTGTGAAGATTTGATCAATGGTAGACTTTCCTGTCCTAAAACCACACTGATAGGCGCCAATCAGGCTGCTAATGAGAGGTTTCAGGCATTCACACAATATCGCAAAAAAGTTAACGTATTGAATGCTGAGCAGATTGAAGCCTCTGAAACTGGCGCAGTTAAGCAGGTCTCCTTTTTCATGTGGATGGCCAAACGATGCTAAGATTCCTTCGTCAGACATACACTCGTTTGAAACAATCTTAGGGATGAGTTGATGTATGCCCTCTACCAATTCATTATCAGCTCGTATAAAACAATCTTGGAAGGCAGGGTTCTTTTGTTCCGTGGGGGCATGAGCAAACATCAGGTTTATATTAGCGAATTTAGCCCTGATCCGGATAGTCTTAATACGCTCGCTCATGTGCCGGAAGCTTTAGACTTCTTGCCTAACTCTGACGCGTATAGCAAATCCGCATCCAAATAAGCACTGCTTGTTGTCCCTGTAACAATCACCGTGGTAGGTGTCACGGTTTTCCATCCTCTCCTTGCCCGGCTCATCCCAACGCACTTCCTGGATGGCGGTTATATTTGCCTTATAGCAGTCAAGAGGCTTTGCTAGTTGTTCGACTGTCCGTGGTCTGTTAAGGGTACGAACATTTCGCATACAAATCCGAAGCTCGCTGTCCTTATTTATTCGCTGGGGTCGTCATCAGTGTTTATTTTTAAGTGGTAGCTACGTTACCCCACCAGCACAAACCCCAACCTAGAGGGTCAGTTCCATTTGATATAACCTCAGGACGCGGGACCGGGTCACTCGTGTGTCAGTATTCCACTATGAGACTCTAAGCGCTGCCGTTGGCCCATTTAAGGCTCCTTCGCCACCATTTCTATTCCAAGGCGCAGGTTGATCAGTAAGCTGAATCCAACTGGAACTGTAGACGCCACCGTTGACTCAATCTAGGGAATTCATCCGCTGCCATCTGAAATATGAAGAAGTGCTCTAGTGAGAAAGCACCATTCGCCCCTCTCCTGTTTGCTGTCGTTAAGAATCTTCCAAATGAGGTACTAGACACTTGGATTAAGGTACTAGAAATTCAGCTGTCACCACGTGGAGGTTGAGAGCAGGAGTTGATAGGGCTAGGCTAAGTGAAAACGCTTATATTCTCAATATTCGACCACGATTGTTCAACACTTGCTGTTTTACTATTCAGCCAAGAGAATGATCCGTTTTTAATTCTGCTATCTGGGCTTTCTGGGATTCCGCATTTTGCCTTTTTTGGTGACACTCTTTTGATTTGAGGTTAATAAAACTACGAAGTATATACGTCTGTTTGCTCAGGTAGCGCCAAATCCGGTGAACCACCGCTATCACATTCTTGGAGTCTTTATTAGCTCTCGCTAACGAAAACAACATTTGATTCCTTTCAACGACTCTGTGCTTTGGAAAGTCAATATAATGCTTTTTTAAATATTTCCAAAAAATTCGATCGCAGTCTCTTACAGCCAACCTACATTAAGGCAATAAAATCAGCTAAAACTTACCCTCTTCAGCGATTAATTAATTTACCACACATTACGTAAAACCTCTTGATTGCACCTCTCACATATTCCTTGCTAATCACCTCAGTTTTTGGTTTTACCCCACCAATACTCCCATACAGTTATTCGAGAGAGAATTTCTTCTCATAATAATCATTAGACAAACCCAACCTTTTGCAAAGTTTTTTAAATCAAAACCACAAAATCCAAACCAAATCCTTTGAAAACCAGGCAATCAAGCAATAATTATCTCATGTACTCCTCCAGGACAAAACAGGAAAAAGGGGAGCGCTTCTTTAACCGCATTCGTTTTACCAATTTAACGCGTATCTCAAGGTTAAAGCAATTTAAACTACTTTTGTGGGTTAACCCACTGCAGACAGACAGAATAATTCTCTTTTTTTTATGTACACACAAATGTACAATAATTTTTATGTTTGCCTTTCAGCGAATTTTTATGCCAACTCCTGTAGGGTGTATAAAGTTTGTAACATAGAAAAATAGGCACACCGAAGTATAACCATATACTTACATGCTCGTTTGTGATTATTGCCAAAAATGTTTTCGATTTCAGAATATAAATGCTCTTTTCTGGCTACGAAGATGGTATTTTATATGTAACCTCCCTGCGATTCAACTAAGCATAAACATATTGGCAAACTACCTGCAAAGACACCAACTTTGTGCCTGACGGCAAAACCTATACGGCTTTCAAAGGTATTTATCTTTGTGATGCCAAACTTTGATATTTGAAAACAGTGGACAACATTTACACGCGACTGGGTTAAAATATCCGTTTTTGATATAATGTTTGAATGTATCAGGTTGTAACATAGGTTAGTTTGGTTGTCGGCACGAGAGTGCAGTCCTTGTTGGATAAGTCGGAGATGAGCTGGACACGCTTGATTGCCCAGCTTAAGGATGACTTATGTTTCTGAGTCCTCTCCTTCTCAGGGATAGCCCGAATGCGGGGAATTAGCCTGTAGGCCAGCCGTCGATCTAAGATCTTAGAGGGAGCGACATTCCGCAAGCTTGAAGCCGAGCAGTCCGTCAACCCTGAGAGGGGTTTCAGAGGGGGTTGTGGAACCATCGAGGTGGAGGGAACAATATGGCCTAAGCTCGGGGTCGAACTGTCCCTAAAGGTACAGCGATAGTTTGGGGTTAACCTCTCGCATCTCATGGCCTGGATTTCCGATAGGACCAGGTACTGAAACCAATGCCCTATCCGCTGGCGTTAGGGACGCGCGTTCAGCAATCCCGAGAGCGACTATTTGCTAGCAACTGCTCGCATAGCTAGTGCTGGTCTTCAAAGCCAATGCGCTAGCAGGAATTCCAATAGCAGAGCTTGCAGGTGCGCTTTCCAGAAGGCTAGAAGACGGTTTTTCGAGAGGGCCGTCCTCTCTTTGTAATGCTTTTTTTGTTGTTGTTTTCGTTGCTTTTGTATTTTGTTGCTCATTTTTAGGACCCACGAGTAGCGGAGAATGGAAAGTCGACCTGCGCAGAGATCCATATTGTGCAGGCAAGGCAAGCAATCTGGAAGTCGCCAGGTATCCCAATACTCCGTTAGCAACTGAACTATTGTTTAAAGAGTGTCCGCAGCCAGGCAGATCCTCGGCACGGGTTGTATGACACACACCTTGGTCGACCCCATCTTAACGGAATTGATTAGGTCAACTACATCTTAGCTGCATGTCTCATCTAGATAGTAGTACCCGAGAAGGCCCCTATACCGCGGCTTGGGGTGTGGTCAGGCAGGTTGTAACACAAGTATTCCTTATACGTGGTTATCTACCTTGTCGTGGTGTAGGGGCTCAGTATAGTCAATGACCCTCTTAGTTCCCTAGGGGAGACCGAAACCAAAAGTTAATCCTCTCCTCTCCAAATCTCCACATCCCAGAACCCACCTAAACTCAACTTTCCCTCCATATCCAACACATCTCTATCTATCTCTTTCCGATGTGCCGGATCAAGGTGTTACACTACTCGTGCCGATGATCAAACTGGCTGGGGGCACAAATGCCCAGTCGCAAACGGAGTATCCGAATACCTGCCAACCTTCGGGTTAACCAAGCTTATCCACATTACGCGGGGCTCTGTGTGGACTGACAACCTCTTCCCTAGCTCCTCGTGGGATCCATATGAATACAACTACAGGAAAAAAAAAAAAACAAAAACAAAAACAAGAAAAAAATACAAAAAAATGCCAACTGAAACGCATGAAGTGGCCGAGGAGACCAGAGAGGACCTCTTCCTCGAAAATCTGGCCACATTGTTGGACCAAGACAAGTAATCCAACAATCAAGAGGAGTACATGGTAGACTCTGAGAAGAAAGGAGGATCCTCGAAGCGGATGACTACTAATCATGCTCGAGCTCCGCTGATGATACCATTAAGATGAAACATTTTACTCTGGATAAGACCATGTGCCACCACTTCCAAGCTCAACAGCTCTCGTAAGTTGGCAAAGGACAGCACCTCTGGCAGTACCACTTTGGTGTCCTCTGCAAACCAAAGATCAGGCCCATTGGCAACTAGGGCGAACATGATCGAAGATGAACAGAACCAGAAGAAGTTAACTTTCAGAAACCAACTAACGCATGAGGAAAAGAGGGTAGATAACGCCAGACGAACCATAAGATGGTTGACTAAGACTGAGGTGTTGAAGTTAAAGGCGAGGAACTGTAATCGCCTAGACAGACCCAACAAAATTATTTTCCACGATGAAAATCCAACCCCAATAGCGTAGCGAGGAGAGAGTGGTAGCTCCGCCAATGCCAAGCGCGAGCACTTCGAAAAGAGGTCGAAACGACGACTCCACAACACCACCTGCATCGTCTACGAAGAAGCAGAAAACTGCAAAGGCTTAAGAACCTTCAGGTGGCCGTTATTAACGACAACAGCCTAGAAAAAAAGCTCACAGACACGCAATGGGCCACAGTTAAAAAATCGCTGATCGACAAGCTAATCGAAGCAACCAATAAACCCTCCGGTCCGGTACTTCTTTTCAGGCAGTTGTTCACAGTCAAAGGTTTCAGGACCTTGGACTGTCTGAACGAAGCCACGCTCAAATGGCTCAAAGAGATAGTGAGCATGATGCCGGCACCTGATCAGGGTACGAAATTAATGGTCGTTCCGAAAAGAAAGTAAAGATCTGCATCCCTGGGCCGCCTATATCTACGGAGAACTTGGAGTAACTACTACGACTTTTAAATTTGGAAATTCCTAGTGATGATTGGAAGGTGATGGAGATGAGGTCGCCCACAGAATCAACCATGAGACAATGACCATGTTACCCGCGGCAATGTCGACAAAACATGCTACATGATGAAGGTTGTACAGATCAATCTTCACCATAGCAAGCTAGCCAGCGTTAACCTCATAACCTATAAAACGAAGCACAATGTTGGCATTGCCCTAGTTCAGGAACACTGGAACAGTGGTCAACAAATCTGTGGACTGAACAGCAAGGACTTCTCCTTAATTTTTGGAAAGGGCCAACAGAACGGTAAGTTCCGCACTTGCATCCTAGCAAAAAGACAAATTAACCTTTTTGTTCTACCCCACTTTAGCAACGCAGGCCTAACATCAGCCCAACCTGAACGGGCCGGCAACAAACCCTTGGTTCTGACATCGGCCTATCTGCCCTATGATGACCCGCGGCCCACACCCAGCGAGATGCTCGCCGACCTAGTGGATAACTCTACAAAGGAAGGATGGGATCTCCTTATCGACTGCGATGCCAATTCACACCACTTACAATGGGGAAGTAGTGACTTCAACAAAAGTGGTGAGCCTTGTTTGAATTTATTAATTGTAGAAAATATGGGGTCAGAACCCGCTTTTATGATAAAAAACAGACAGGAAGTCTTAGATGTAACCATCCTCCCTACCTCTCAGCTTTCGGACCCCTACGACTCGGTGACACTCCACTCCAAGTCTCGGACAAAGCACGGTATCTTGGGTGCATACTTGACCGCAAACTGAGCTGGAGAGATAACACAAATGAGAGAATAAAGAAAGCGTGCATTGCGTTCTATGCTTGCAGCAGAATTTTTGGTAAAAAAGGGGGACCCAAACCTGCCATTATCCATTGGAAGGACACAGCCATAGTCAGACCCATTTTTACATTTGGGTGCATTGTCTGGTGGCCAATAGCAGAGAAAAACACGCATCTCAAAGAGTTGACTAAAATCCAGAGACTTGCTTGCATAGCACCCACAGGCACCATTAGAACTATCTCGACCGCAGCACTTGAAACAATTTTCGCACTGATTCCACTAGACTTATTTGTTAAGAAATCAGCCGCGATGAGTGCCCTACGCCTAAGAGAATTCAACGTATGGAGAAAGGGCCACACGGGCCACTGTAGCATCTCAAGATGGGCTCACCTAGATGCCACTACAGACTATCTTCCGCCATCCCCGACTACAGCCTAAACGTCAAAACGGTCATCCCATCAAGTGAATACTGGGAACACGATGGGTACATTAACCCGCATAGTATTTCAGTCTTCACTGACGGGTCCATAACAAACGAAGGAGTGGGTTCGGGTATCTACTCAGTGGAACCTGATATTGCAATATCACTAAGGCTTCCAAAGCACAGTTGTGTGTTCCAGGCAGAAGTCCTAGCGATAGCAGAGGTGGCACGAGAACTATCCACGAGACTTGTTAGTCGGAAAAAGATTGATATTTACATAGATAATCAAGCTGCTATAAATGCCATATCATCCGCGGTTATAAAATCAAAGCCAATAAAACGCTGCCGTGAGGAGCTTGAAATGCTCATCCATAGCCAGCATGTAACACTCTGGTGGGTCCCAGGCCATAAAGGAATTCCAGAGAACGAGATTGCGGATGAACTGATAAGAAAGGGATCATAACAAGACCTGTCGACTTCCCAGAGCTCAGTCCTAGCTCCCCTAATACTAGTTAAATTAAATATAGCCCTTGACTTCAAACGACACGCAGAAGAAAGATGGAGAGCGCTCCTTTCATGCCGTGTCTCCAGAAGTATCTGGTCACAACATGACAAGATGAAAACCAAGCTCATCCTTACTCAAAACAGACAAAACTTGGCGCTTCTCGTAGGTATCATTACCGGCGACAACTTATTGGCGGCCCACCGGGACAGAATGCGGCTAAGTATAGATGAACTCTGCAGAGGATGCGGCAATACAGACATACAGGAGGACACAGAACACTTCCTCCGCAAGTGCCCTAGTCTCTGCAGTACCAGGAAGACGGCCTTCTGTCTGTCTGGAAAGCCACCAATCACCATCATTTTTTTTTTTTTTTTTTTTTTTTTTTCCCGAGGGTAGGTGAAAATCTTCAACAAGACACTATGAGGATCGACAGCGCGTGCTCATAGTAGTGTGGGATTCTTACCCACTAAAAAACCTCCCTTCAAAACAGACTTGTTTTTATTTTTACTACAACTAAGTATTCGACTTATCAAGTAGTTTTCGTTTCGCGAAATAATGACGTTTTGCAGGTACCTTCCCATTAGAAGTTCCTGCCAGCTCCGCAGTTTAGACGCGGTTACTTATCGCGCTAGGTCTAAAGGTTTGGTTCTTTGTAGACGGCGCAGTAAATTTCTTTCTTCCAAAAGTTGGAGGACTGTAATATTTACGTGACTTTCTAGTCGACTTCTATGCTTTCTCGCGTAGGTTTGAATTTCGTCTTCGATTGTTTTAATGCCAAGGTCTCTGTGGATATCGCTATTTCTAATATACCATGGCGCATTTACAATACCTCTTAGCACTTTGTTTTCAAAAGTTTGTAAAATTTTAATATTACTTATTTTGGTACAACCCCAGAGTTGTATACCATATGTCCATACAGGCTTTAGCACTTGCTTATATAAAAGCAGTTTGTTATATATATTAAGCTTGGAATATTTTCCAAGTAACCAATACATTTCTCGATATTTGTTATCTAGTTCTTTGCGTTTTTTCTTAACGTGCGTTTTCCATTTCAGCTTTGTATCAAGTGTCATTCCAAGATACTTAGCCTCGTTTGCAAACGGGATTTGAACCGAGTTTGAAAAGATCGGCAAATTATTTATTTTTTTATAAGTAAAATTTACATGAACAGATTTGGTCTCGTTGAGTGCGATTCGCCAAATCTTTGTCCATTCATTTACTCTATTCAAAGCTTCTTGCAGTTTTTCTGTAGTATCTTCGACCGTTTTACCTACTGTCAAGATAGCAGTGTCGTCGGCAAATGTAGCTAGCTCAGTGCCTTCTACTTGCGGTATATCACGAGTGTATAATAGATATAAGACTGGACCAAGAACGCTTCCTTGCGGCACCCCAGCCATTATTTCCTTAAAATCTGAATATTCGTTTCCACATTTGACGCGGAATAGCCTATTCGTAAGGTAGTTCTTCAAAATATTATATAGGTGCTCTGGCAGAACTTGTCGTAATTTAAACTTTAAGCCTTCGTGCCAGACCTTGTCAAAGGCTTGAGAAACGTCAAGGAATACGCTTGAACAAATCTTTTTTTCTTCAAGTGATTTTTCGATTACATGTGTTATTCGATGTACTTGTTCAACTGTGGAATGCTTACTTCTAAATCCGAATTGATGATCAGGGATGAGATGCCCTTCTTCTATAACCGGCTGTATTCGCCTAACCAATATTCTCTCGAACACTTTGGATATAATTGGAAGAAGCGAAATCGGTCTATAAGAGGTTTTTTCATTCGGCGGTTTTCCAGGCTTAAGGACCATTATAACTTCGGCGACTTTCCATTGACTGGGAACATATTCTAGTCTAATCGCGGCGTTTATAATGAACAGAAGCTTAATTAGAGCTTTTCTTGGTAGTGCTTTAAGAACCTCTCCCGTAATTAGGTCGTATCCAGGAGCTTTCTTAGGTTTAAGTTTCTTTATTTCTTCCTTAAGTTCGGTAAGCGTTGCATTTCTTATCACGCTATTGTCTATATACGACGTATTTATATTTTCAATAAGTGCTTGTCCATCAAACGGTTTGAAAGTTTCTTCCAGGTGGGCGGCGAAAACTTGCGCTTTCTCTTTATCATGCCTGGCCCATTCGTCTTGATTTTTCCTAATTGGCGCGGCTTGAATTTGAGGTTTTTTAATACCTTTTATAGCCTTCCAAAGCGAATAGTTAGAATCTTTTTCTGCCGTTAAGCTTTCTAGGTAAGTTTGTATTTCATTATTCTTAAGGTCTTTAATAGATCGTTTTAGTGAGTTGCACAAACGGTTAAGATGTGCTTTATGTTGCGGAGCCCGAGTTTGTTGCCATCTTTTACGCGCTTTTCTCTTCTCCTTAATCATCTCTTTTATTTCCTGCGGATAAATTTTAATGTAACTGGCCGGGGTTCTCTTTAGTTTGGGAGTATTCTTCCACGCGGCATCCTGTAAGATTTCGACGAAGCGATCTACTTCAAGTTCAAGTTCATAGGGCGTTTTAAGTGATACGCTCAGCTCAATATTTGCTTCAATATCTTTTTTAAAGCCGTCCCAATTAGTTTTCGCGCCAGTTAATCTGGCCGGTCCTACTTTTTTAATCAAAGCTTCGCTTATCGTCATAATGATTGGAGAATGATCAGAGGAGAGATCAAAGCTTTCTTCAACTTTTATACAGTTGCTAGATATTCCTTTAACAACAAAGAAATCAATCAGATCTGGTATCTTATTTCTATCAGTTGGCCAATATGTTGGTTTACCCGTCGAGTAAAAATCACAACTGAATTGCATACCCGCATTATAAAGCTTTCTACCTTTCTGAGAGGCGTATCTTGAGCCCCAGAAGGGGTGTTTCGCGTTGAAGTCACCACCAATAATAAAATTTGGTTTAAGGAAGTTGAAGATGTTTGTGAAATCACTTTCTTCAAGTTTACATCGCAGTGGACAATATATAGACGAAATGTTGAAAGCAAAATGTCTATTTCTAACGCGTACCGTGCTTACTTGCATTGCTTCTAATTCAATTTTTATTTCCGCTGAGTGTTCGATATTTTCTTTTATAAACAAAGATGATCCGCCTCTGGCTCTTTCCGATGGGTGAAAGGCGTGATATCCGCTATATCCCCTTATCTTAATATTCGATTGCTTTTTCAGATGAGTTTCACAGACCAAGCATATATCAATATCTTTCTCTCGCATAAATATTTCTAACTCGTCGAGTCTTTGTATGAGCCCGTTAGCGTTCCAAGTAAGAATTTTAAGCGTTTCTTTCATATTCTGGTTGAAGTGCGCGTGTTATGAATGTTGTTTTCTAGTGCAACTAGTCTCTCGAAAATTTGTTTATTTGTTTTGCATTGCTCTTCAAGTTTCGCAAGAATTAGGGAAAAAACATTGGATACATGATCTTCTGAACTACCTCTATCACTATTTTTCAATGTCGCAACTTGAGAAGGAGTTTTTACATTAAAGTTTGGACGGTTTCTTGCTTTGATCTCCCGTGAGTTGTCGGTCGTGTACGTACCCTTAACTGTCTTCGCCGCTTGAGCATAAGACTGCACGCCAATATTCGGAGATTTTGCTTCTGTTACTTTATCTCTATTACTTTCGCATTTTTTATCATTAACCGATCTTAAGTTAATATTGACGGACTTTCTATCTTTCGCTGCTTTTTTCGTAGCTATTTTGGGTCTGTTCTTGATTGGTTTCATATTCGGACGCATCGAATTTTTTAGCGTATCGCGCCGTTTTTGAAGCTCTTTCGCCACTTCGCAACCTCGATAGTTCGCAGGATGTTTTCCTTTGCAATTTATACAAGTGGCTGGGGTTTGCTTGTTTACGTGACACTCTTCCGAGAGATGTTTACCTGCGCATTTGACGCATCGCGGCTCTTTCTGGCAGTAAGTCTGCGTGTGATTGAAGCCTTGACAGCGCTTACACTGCGGGATCGATCTGGAGGTCTTACGCATGGGTTCGATTTTGACCACGATGTTTAGAATAGTCTTGATACCATATATAATATCTTTATTTTCGTCTTTATCAAAACTAAGCATGAATAGTGGAAGACCGCGCTTTACCAATTTTTCATGATCTCCCTCCGACTGTTGCTTCTCCTTCTTGATAATATTGACGGCATCAAGAATTTTAAAGCCTTTGTCTTGAAGGTCGTGCATTACATCTTCTTTAGTGCACGAGGGGTGGAGTCCCCTTGCTACAACACGCAGTGGTCTTTCTAACTTATTTTCATAAGTATACCACTGAATCTTTTCGGCATTCAATTTTTTAGATACTGATCGGTAACCGTCGGCATCATCGACATTGATTTTCCACGTATTGTTTCGCAGAGATGTCACCTTAAACTTCGAAGCCAGAGTTCCTTTAAGGAGGCAATGCAACTTATTATAGTCCGCAATTCCAACGACGTTTATCGGTGGCGGAGGACGTAATTTTGGTTGTTGTTGCTTTTCTTGCATCTCCTTGCGCTTTTCATCTTTTTGTGGCTCGACTTCCGGTGAGGAACCAGCTTTTCGTTTTTTGCTTGGTCGTTTCTTTTCGACCCAATTCGTTTCGCGTGTTAGCTCTTCTTCATCCGTCTGGTATTCGCGACTAGGTGAGCGATGTGAGCTAACTGTATTTTCTTTTTGTAGGTACGTGTTTTTCAGGGCATTATTTTCTTGCCTGAGTAAATCTACCTCTTTCTTGAGCTCACGATAGAGTAGCTCCATTTCGCTAAGCTTGGTACGGAGTACGTCGTTTTCCTCCTCAATGCTTTTAGATTTCGCTGAGTCCCGTTTTTCACGCGTTTGCGCTTCCGGCGGACTTCTTTTTCCGGAGACGTTCGATCTTGTTGATGGAGATCGAGATACCCTTGTACTTTTTGAGAAGGGATTTATAAGGTGCAATAAATGGCTCTCCCCAGAATCCGTAGAGCCGACCTCCGAAGAGGGTGGATTTTCCAGTTTACCTGGACTGCCACCTGGGGTATTTAAATCTTTTGTTTTGTTCATTGCATGTTTTTTGTATACGCCATACTCGGTATACGGAGGGTGGATTTTAGTCGCCTCTTACGACAGGCATGCCTACCTCGGGTATATTCTAACCCCTACCCGAAGGGGGTAATTTATAACTTCTTCAGGGTGTTTCAGAGGAGGCCGTTCCAGTAGCACAGAGCTATAGCTATTTTGTTTTTTCCTTTCCTTACACATCTTCAGCCAGGAAACTCCACGTCAGGGGAGCACAATGGATCCGTTTGAGATCCGAGTGCAGCCTGTGCTCATTCGTTGCAGATAACCCCTTTAACCTCACCTAACCAAGATGTAACCTTGACCATTAATTCCAAGCCCCTAGTAGTCAGTGGCTGGAAGGTGTCCGAGGAAATCTGGAACTGAAAGCATTATTGAGGTTTACCAAAAGCCTAAATTTTGATTCTGGTTAACCATTGGGGCAGCACGATACTCGTAGATCTTACAAGTCGCAGTCTACCTCGGCCCCAAACATCGTCTCATATTCTAAACCTTATGTATATGTAGGTGTAGAAGGTATAGCATACTAATTTAAAATGACCCATTTGGTTATTGGAAGTATTGATAGGGTACCGTGTAATTCCTTCAAGTAGATTGCCAGTTTTCCTTACGCATCTATGTATGTATTGCCAACCATGTTTATTTGCCTCTAGGTACTTAGGGCGGAATGTTATTTCCTTTTTTTCTGGTTCGTACACGATATGGATTTGTTGTTATTTCATTGCGATATTTTATTCAAATCGGGCTTCCATTTGCCTAACGATTATTTAAGTTTTTTTCCGGTTGATTCTTTGTTGGCTTTCTATTGATTAGTTGCGCTCGAAGCATTCAATCAAAATATGGGTAACTCTGTTTATTGTTGTCGTGGTGGTTGCAGGTTGTCTATTTTTGTGTGCTGATTTGATTTATTCGGGGATTTTTTCTTCTTTTTTGGTATGAAAGTCGATTAAGTCGGATATTGTGGTGGATTTTCGAGTGTAAAGCCGGAATATTGACATTGTCCTTTGCTATGCATATCGTTGTACCTAGCTATTTAAATTAAAATAAAAGGAGTTATGATTTTTTTAAACGCGTTCTATTTTAACGAATTTCACATAGTTTCATACCATTTTGCCATTAAATAGTCGTATTCATGAATTATTGACGGATTTATTATTGTATTCTCATTAAAACTAGTTTTATCTCAAAATGCTGTACAACATTAACTAAGTTCATGACCCATCCACAAGAAAGGTGGCCATCTCAACTGCATTCAAGATTTTTTCTGCGATATTGTTTGAATGTCTGATTGGCCCCTATCAGTGCAGTTTCAGGCCAAGAAAGTCCACTAGCGATCAAACCTTCACATTTCCTCAGATCCTGGAGAAAATCTAAGAAGTCCAAATCGATACTCATCATTTCTTTATCGATTTTAGGGTCACCTATAACAGCATCTATAGAGACGAGCTATATAAAGGGTTTTCCATTAAGCATTTCCTATCTTTAAATTTGAATAAAATAAATTGAGTGTGTGAGATATCATTGAAATTTTTTATTTATTAAGAAACCGATACACCCGAACCCAAGCTTAAGAGATCGTAAAACCGATAAGCCTTAGACCGCTCAGCCAGTCAAAACGACGCGACCGATATAGGGAAATAAAAATATTGCACAAGAGAACGTCGCTGGTCCAAGTGCAGCGGAAAAACCACCACAGGTTGACGCGAGATCGTACGCGCAAGTCGCGTCAAACGAAATCAAATTAAGATCAGCTACAACAGATCCGTTTTCCATTATATTGGAAAAATTTGAGGAGCAAACCAAAGTTAATAAAATTATATTTGACAAATTGAGCAAGCTCAAACCTCGCAAGACAATCAAAAAAACATGAATATGAAACAGCTACTTAAGATACTAACGTGGAACGCAAATGGCCTTCTGAAAAAAATCGACGAGTTAGAAGTGTTTCTACGGAAAAATAACATTTATATATGTTTGGTATCGGAAACGCACTTAAAAAATGGACTTAGACCCAAAATAAAAGGCTACAGCGATTACCATGCGAATCATCCTTCGGAAAATGCGAGGCAGGTCCTCTCTTTACATCAAAGACTGTATTAAGCACTCCGAAAACATAGAAATAGAATTTGATTCTATGCAAATAAACTCAGTCTCCGTAAAAATAAACCACTTAGACTACAACATCGGATCTAGATACTTCCCTCCGGGATATAAGCTAGTAGAAGACGACATCGTTCGTCTCTTTGACTCACTCGGACCTAATTTTGTCTTAGGTGGTGACTTTAACGCGAAACACACTTTCTGGGGATCAAGATGCAATTCGACAAAAGGCAGATTATTGTACAAAGCCAGCATGAAACGTGGGGTGAACTTTTTTTCGACAGGAAAGCCAACTTATTGGCCAACTGACAAAAATAAAATCCCTGACTTCGTCGACTTCTTTATCGCAAAAGGGTTAACTACAAATTTGACGGAAATCAAAGAATGCTATGATCTATGCTCAGATCACTCGGCAGTCACTCTGAAAATAGGTGGAAGTCTAGTAAAAAAAGAAGGACCGCCTAGGTTAACTAGTAACAAAACTAACTGGTATGCTTTCAGAAGAGACTGCAAGGAAAATGTTGCTTTAAATGTACCGCTAAAGACACCGTTCGAAATAGAAGAAGAAATCGACAAACTCGTCGAAGCCATTCAGAGCTCAGCGTAGGAAAACACTCCTTTGCGAAAGACAGAAGCACGGAACAATAAAGTCAAATACCAGCCTGAAATCGAAGACCTCATACGAGAAAAGAGGAGAGCGTGCAAGAGATGGCAACAATCCCGCGCGCCACCGGATAAAACTTATCTGAACCATCTTTGTAACAAGCTTAAAAAAGTGCTGCAGGACCTAAAAAATCACGAGACTTCTACTTACCTCGAGGGTCTGACCGCTGATAAGTATTCAAATTACTCTCTATGGAAAGTCTTGAAGTCCATAAGGAAACCTGTAATGCACTCGCCGCCAATTAGGAAAGCTAACGGGGAATGGGCAAAAGAAGACAAAGAGAAAGCAGCAGTTCGATGGACAACCATTGATCGAAGATCCGAATGATAATATGGCACCCGACAACTTTAGAGTAAAAACCGTATCCCTGTCCGAACTTCGAATGACAATAAAAAAATTGAAAATAACAAGGCTCCGGGATATGATTTAATCACTGGCGAAATTTTGAAAGAGCTACCGAAAAAAGTGCTGGTTAAGTTGCTCTACATTATAAATGCTTCCTTAAGACTATTATATGTTCCAAGGCAATGGAAAGTCGCCGAAGTTATTATGGTTCCGAAACCGGGGAAATGTGCAAATGACAAGAAATCATATAGACCCATTTCACTTCTGCCAATAATATCTAAGGTCTTCGAGAAACTTCTGCTGAAACGATTGCAACCAATAATTGAAGAAAGACACTTGATCCCGTATCATCAATTCGGGTTTCGGGTCAAACATTCCACAAACGATCAGGTGTATCGAATAACGAACGAGATTGAAAAAGCTCTAGAAGGGAAAAAAATATGCTCTAGCGCTTTTCTCGACGTATCGCAAGCCTTCGACAAGGCATGGCACGAAGGCCTAAGGTATAAGCTAAGGGTAATCTTACCGGAAAAGTTGTATAGAATATTGGAATCTTATCTTGAAAACAGACTTTTCCGTGTTAGACACGGGAGTGAATATTCGGATTTCAAAGAAATCTACACCGGTGTTCCACAAGGAAGTGTTCTCGGTCCAATCCTCTTCCTGCTCTACACAAGAGATATACCACAAGATGAAAAGACCGTTGTAGCAACGTTCGCAGACGACACGGCTATCCTCGTAACGGATGAGTCAGTCGAATCATCAACGGGAAAACTCCAACGAGCTTTGAACAAAGTATGCGAATGGACAAAAACCTGGCGAATAGTCCTGAATGAGACAAAAGCAACGCATGTCAATTTTACGTTAAGGAAGATAAACAACTTACCTATATCCATTAACTCGGTGCAAATACGGTACGCAAACGAGGCAAAATATTTAGGAATGACCCTAGACGCAAAACTTAAGTGGAAACCCCACGTTAAAAAGAAGCACGAAGAGCTCGAAATCAGATTTAGAGAAATGTATTGGCTACTCGGAAGATACTCGAAGTTAAGCGTATACAACAAACTGCTTCGGTATAAGCAAGTGCTAAAACCGTCTTGGACATATGGTATACAACTTTGGGGTTGTACCAAACCAAGCATAATGGCTCTACTGCAAGCATTTCAAAACAAAATACTAAGAGCAATCGTGAATGCTCCTTGGTATATAAGAAATAGTGATATTCACAGAGATCTATGAATTGCTACCGTGAGGGACGAAGTAACAAACTTTGCTCGCAAACTTCGTACCCGTCTTCATGTTCATTGCAATAATGAAATAATCCGTACTATGGACGTGACAAACCTTGAGCACCGACTACAAAGAACAAGACCTTTCGACCTAGCGCCGTAAGGAAAAACCGCATGTAATGACGGTATTAGTAGGTGCCTTCTCTGGAAAGCTACCTACCTAACGCGATTAACACTACAGAAGCGTAAACTACTTGTTAAGGCAACTCGTAGTCGTAGTCATCACAAAAATGAAAAAATGAGAGGAACGAATTTCCTACTACTATGAGTACGCGCAGCCGGTTCTCATAGTGCCTCTCTGAGGGGGTGAGGTTTAGCCCGTAGGCATATACTGACTAGCACTGATGGCATTGTCAGATATATGAATCGGGCATAACCAATGGTACGGACCATTGGTATCTTTTGAAGATTCCTGCACCAGACTTGAGAAAACCCCACAAGAAGAAGTTTAATGGGGTCGAATCGCACGATCTCGGTGACCAATTCACATCGCCTCCGCGTGAGATAACTATGTTCGGAAATCGCTCGTGCAGAATGTCCATCGTGGCAGCAGCTGTGTGGCTCGGAGCGCCGTTCTGTTGAAACCACTTGTCGCCGGTGTCCATATCATCCAATTCGGGCCAAGAGAAATTGGTTATCATGGACCGATAGCGCTCGCCGTTGACGGTGATGGCCTGGCCAACGTCGTTCACAAAGAAGTATGGACCGATGATGTCACCAGCCCAAAATCCACACCAAACAGTGACTTTCTCTGAATGCATTGCAATTTGGTGGATCTTGAGTGGATTGTTATCGTCCCAAATTCAACAATTTTGCTTGTTGACGAACCCATTCATCGAGAAATGGGCCTCGTAGCTGAATATGATTTTTGACTGAAATTGGGGTCAACTTCGAACTGCTCGAGAGCTCACGGCGCTCACTATGGTCATTAACTTTGAGCTCCTGGGTCAGTTGAATCTTGTACGGGTGTAGGCCCAAGTCCTGATGTAAAATTCGTCAAGTTGTGTTCCGCGAAAGGCCGAGTTCTTGTGCGCGGCGCGGAATTGACTGCCTCGGATTTTCCTGCACACTTTCACGGACAGCGGCAATATTTTCGGCAGATCTTGCGTTTCGTTGACGTACGGGTGTTCGGGGATTGTTCACTTCTTCTAGTGGAAAGGTACCTGCAAAACGTCTTTATTTGGTGAACTGAAAGTGTAGTCGAAGTTGGAATATTTGCTCACATATCATTATATTTGTCTCATTGTAATGGTGTACATAATGTGACGACAAGCGGTCTACCAGATGCGCTTATGTAATGCATTTCATCGGACCATCAGATCGGGTGATTAACCCGAAAACTCTCCACTTCTGCACATGCACTGTTTCTAATTACAAGTAGATGTTAAGTTAGTCAATAAACGATCTTTGTGAAGGGTGGACATATCGTCCTTTTTTATGCCTACAAAATGGCTACAAAAGCTACTTGATAAGTCTAATATACTTAGTTGTAGCACAAATAAAAACAAGTTTGTTTTGGAGGGAGGTTTTTTAGTGGGTAAGAATCCCATCCTACTATGAGCACGCGCTGGCGATCCTCATAGTGTCTTGTTGAAGACTTTCACCTACCCTCGGGAAAAAAAAATTGTTGTTTATAAACAAGTTGGCATGGCAAAATCGGATCATCACCTCCCCGTGGTGCCCGCTGGATAGCTATGTGATAGTGAACTAACGATGAGCGTATGCTGAGTCTGACGATGTGTGTGTAGATGAACACTCAGACCTGCGTAAGCATTAATGGACCAACAGTAGCTCTCATATCCCAAAGTGGGTTGCTGTCATCGGTGTATCCGGCCCCTCGTCCTAGGGGTTGCAAGAAAAGGATCCGGTCCTCGAGGTTGGGGGTTGTGCCGTCGGGTTAACTTCCCTACCACATAAAAAACCTTTGGTTACGAAGCAACCAACGGATACAGATGATTTTACTTTTGACGACCCAAGCAAACGTAAAACGGTCAACGTTCTTCGTGTCTGTACGTGGAATGTTAGGTCCCTCTACAAACCACGTGCAGCCGAACAACTTCCGGAGGCCCTAGAGTGTCTCGCCATCGAAGAAGTGCGATGGGATGGGCCGGGCAAAAGGAGGATGGAAAACTGTGACATCTACTACGGCGATTGCTACAGATAGCAAGGACAGCGCCTATTCGGGTGCGGATTTGTCATTGGAGGCAGACTTAGGCAAGAAGTCTTGAGTTTTCGGCATGTGAACGAGCGCCTCTTGACTATCCGTAACAAGGCTAAATTCGTCAACATTAGCATAATATGTGCTCACGCCCCTCACGAGAAGATGGACGACGCGCCAAAGGCTGGCTCTACCAGCTCTTGGACAAGACGTATGAGCAATGCCCTAGCCACGACGTTAAAACTATCATATTTGATTTTAACGCAAAGCTAGGACGAGAGGACGTCCTTAGTAGCGTGGTCGGAAAGCACAGCCTGCACGAGATCACATTCGACAACAGACTCAGGCGTACAAAGCGGCGCTGCATAGAAGGACCAGAGCTGCTTACAAGCTCTATGTGAGCAGGAGAAAAGAGGAACATCGACTTCTCAGAAAGAAGAAGAAGGAGTATAAGAAGCGCTCGATCGAGTAGATTGAGAGACTTTATTGCAGAAATGATGTTCGAATTTTACCAAAAGGTAAAAAGAACATGCCAGGGTAAGCCAGGACAGAAGCCCGCAGGGTCGAAAATGGTAACATAGTAGTAGAATCGCAGTCGGTGCTGAGAATATGGGAGGAACACTTCTGCAGACTGTTAAACTGCGATGATCACCAATATTCCGCTGTCAGGCAGAATGAGCCATTCAACAGTGACGATGATAGTCAAGATTCCCGTCAACCGGATCAGAATGAAGTGAGTATAGCGATATCTAAACTCAAATTCAACAAATCTGCTGGAGCCGACGGCCTTGCCGCTGAACTTTTCAAGGCAGGAGGAGATGAGTTGGCAAGGAGCATGCACCAGCTCATCTATAAAACCTGGTTGGACGAAAGTATGCCCGATGAATGGAACCTCAGCATCGGTTGCCCGATCCTGAAGAAAGGAGACCCTCTGAACTGCGCCAACTACAGAGGTATATGGTAAGTCTCCTCAACATCGCATACAAGATCCTGATTATGTGAACGCCTAAAACCGATCGTCAACAACCTGATAGGTCCTTATCAGTGTGGTTTCAGGCCGGGAAAGTCCACCATTAACCAAATATTCACACTACGGCAGATCTTGGAGAAGACCCATGAATATAAAATCGATACGCATTACCTCTTCATCGATTTCAAAGTTGCCTATGATAGCGTGTATAGAGACGAGTTATACAGAGCCATGTCTAGTCTTGGCATCCCTGCCAAGCTCGTCCGTTTGTGCAGAATGACAATGGAGAACTCTAACTGTTCCATCAAAGTCGGTAAGGACATCACCGAACCGTTCGATGTCAGGAAAGGTCTTAGACAAGGTGACGCGCTATCATGCGATCTCTTTAACATAGTACTTGAGGGAATTGTATGAAACTCACAAGCCAACCCCGGAGGTACAATCTTTTACAAGTCTGTACAACTACTCGCTTATGCCGATGACATTGACATAATCGGAAGAACTCAGCGGGCCGTCATGGGGCATTTGCGAGTATTGAAATCGAGGCACCAAAGATGGGTTTAGCGGTCAATGAAAGCAAAACAAAATATATGCTGTCTACGAAAAAGGACACCCAACACCGGCGTCTTGCACAGAACGCCATAATAGACAAATGTAGTTTTGATGTAGTAAAGGATTTTGTTTACCTAGGCTCTATGGTGAACTCCGCAAATGACATCAGTAGGGAGATCACACGAAGAATTACTTTTGCCAATCGTTGTTTCTATGGGCTAAAATGGCAATTGAGTAACAAAGCCCTATCCCTAAGGTAACTCTTTATAACACACTAATCATCCCAGTCCTGCTGTATGGCGCAGAGGCATGGGCTTTAACAAAATCGGATGAGAATGCCCTTGGTTATTTGGAGAGAACAGTTCTTCGAGCGATCTTTGGTCCCGTCTGCATAGACGGTGAGTGGAGGAGAAGGTACAATGCCGAACTGTACGGACTGTACAAGGACATCGACTTAGCCAAAAGAGTTCACATACAGCGACTAAGATGGCTGGGTCATTTAGAGCGGATGGAGCCCAACGTTCCCGCCAAGAAAGTCTTTGAATCCACCCCGGATGGATGGCGCAGTAGAGGATGACCTCGCGGTAGGTGGCGCAAACAAGTGGAGGGGGACCTCAACCAACTTGGCGTGCGCAACTGGAGGCAACTGGACCGTAACCCAGCTGGTTGGAGAGGTTTGTTGGTTGAGGCTCAGGTCCACTTCGGACTGTAGCGCCACCCAAGTAAGTAAGTAAACAAATAGTTCAAATACACCGAAGAGTGGAGATGAGATCCGTATTATGACTTTATGTTCTTTTGCAGCAGCCGTGATATCTAATGAAACTTGCACATGTCCACCTTTTGAACCTAATGATTTTTAAGTCAAATTAAGCACAGCGCACCAATAATTTCAAAACGAAGTTCGAATCCCTCTCCAATTTTAGTAAAATAAAAATTTATCTAAACCATTAGCAACAAAGTAGAGTAAGCTCGGGAAAAAAAAATTGGATTCTAAACGACCTCAAAGGACCTATTCTCTGGATGCCTAATTCCAGGGACAACGCCCGCCTAAAATGTATTTAACTCAATCTATTGTTATTTTCCAATAAAACTCCTCCACCTCACTTACACAACAGTCTCTTCTTCTGTCAGTCATTTCTTTAATTGAATTGTAATTGAAAGGACTCCAATAATCTATAACCCATACCCCCGTGCCCCGAGATCAGTCTTAAGTTCTTTAAAAAACCAATATTGACATGAAGAAACCTAGCAACGTCTGTCCTCAGCGAAAACGTATTTTATTTACTCATTTTTTCAGTTTGTATTGTTTCCTTTTTTTTGTTTCCTTTTCAGGTCATTAAATTTATTTTTGTTGACTTTTCGTTTTCACTAATGAAGATGTAAACAAATTTTCTTTACGGTATTGGCCTCCCCCAAGAACACAGAGCGGAGAGATTATTGGTAGGTACATTGACTTCGTCTTTATTTTTAATGGAGAATTAAATTAAATTGGTTTGTTTACTTTAAATGAGAAAAAAAACTCAAAGAATTCCTTTTTTGTTTTCTGTAACGAGTTTGGGAAGGATCTTAATTAAACTTGGTAAAAATATCTGCACGTGCTGAACTTTAAGAATATTTCTTGTAGCATCTACTCGCGTATATATCATATTTTTGAACCGGATGGTGGGATTTTGATAACAAACTCCGCTAATGGGCTTTTCATTTAGTCATAAGTCTATAGCCGTCCAGAACCTTTATGAAGATACATTGATACACAAATCCCAGCGATTTCAAGCAAGATCAGGAATAAGGCAAATGTGCACTATATATAGAAGTCTTAGTCGACTCTCTGCCATGAGGCGTTGAATTGCAGGTGTACTCATCAAAACTTTGCTTTTTGGGGATAATACAATATATTGGTTGGCCAATAAGTTCCCTCTGTTCTTTTAGGCGGAATGAAAGATTAAATATTTATTGTTAGGATAAATTTTAATCAGTTAAATATGCACCATTATTTTCTACCACTTTATGCCATCTTTCGGGCAATTTCATAATGCCTCTTTCGTAGAACGTTTAATTTTTATTGGCGAAGAATTGCTCCATGTGAATTTTACAAACTTCCAGTGAGACGAAATTTTTTCCATTAAGTGCGTTCTGTAGGGATCGGAATAAATAGTAATCGGAAAGTGCAAGATCAGGTGAATATGCCGGGTGAGGTAAAACATCCTATCCAAACTGCACCAACTTCGGCCGAGTCTGCAAAGATACATGCGGTCTAGCGTTGTCTTGATGGAACACGACGCCCTTCTGGTTAGCCAGTTTCGTTCGTTTTTCGGTGATTGCATCCTTCATTTTTTCCAATTGAGAGCAGTATTTATCGGAATCAATGGTTTGGTTATGCGGAAGAAGCTCATAATATACAATTCCCTTCCAATCCCACCAAACACAGAGCATAACCTTCTTAGGGTGAAGACCAGCTTTTGGATTGGCTAAAGGTGGCTTACCTCTTTTGCTTCCGTTACAAGTTGTTGTAAAGTATCCATTTTTCATCGCCTGTTATAATCCGTTCTAAAAATGGTTCACTTTCGTTGCATTTCTGTAGGGAATCGCTGATGGAGGCACGATCCAATAAATTTTGTTCACTCAGATTGTGCGGCAGCCAAATATCGTATCGATTTACATATTGCAGTTTACGCAAGTATTTTTCTGACAAAGCTTGATCGAATAAGAAGTTCGAAGATCCGTGAAAGCTTTCACATCAAGGAAACCATCGTACAAAAAATAGAGCGTGACCGGCTCAGTTGGTATTGCCGCGTTCAAAGAAGAGATCATTTGAACCCTGTTAAAAAGGCAATATCAATGCACGTTCCAAAGACATCGCGATGTAGGAAAGGCAGGCCTATAAACGCCTGGATCAGACAAATGCGACGACATCGGTATTTCATTGGCCTCAGTAACCGAGTGATCCAAAATCGGCAGGCCTGCCGATATTTTCTGAGGTCAAATAGGCGAACCCCACAGGCGGATCAGTAGAAATGCGGTGAAGTGGGAGGGTTGTGATCCCTTGTTTTCGGATCATAGCCTCGCTGATAAAAAGGAAGAAGAAAGACGCAAGTATTTTTCTACGCTTGATTTCGATACATCGAATATATCAGCTATGTGTCTGGTTGTGTAGCGTGCATTATTTTCAACTAGAGCTTTAATTTGGTATCCATCGATATCAACCGGTCATCCAAAACGGGGCAAGTCAGAACATGTGAAATCACCCTCACAAAAACGCCGGAACCACTCGCGTACAGTCCAAGCGCTTACATAGTTATCCCCGAGCACAGCGCAAATCTTCTTATGTGTTTGTGCAGCGTTTTCTCCTTTCCGAAAATAAAAGAGCATAATAAGCCGAAAATACTAATTATTTGCCTCAATTTTCAAAAGTTTACCAAATGCGTAAAACACAACCGATCGCTATGAACTTTCTTTCACATATGGTGAAAGACTGCAAGCTCGGAGCAAAATTTTCAAACGGCGTCATTCAAAGTTATCGGGAACAGTAACGATAAACAGAGGGAATTTATTGGCCAACCCAATAGTTATGCCTTCCTTTTCACCAGATAATTTATCGGCTATTTTTTATATATCTTTTTTCCTTTTGTACAACCCATGCCCGCGTAGCAACGACACTACGGCGTGAAAGATCTATTGTATCGAAGGGTTGGAGTTAATCTAAAAGACGTACTACCTCCCTAATGAAAGTAAGCATGTTTTTAGTAGCGGAGCTTTTCAGTTCCACTGAAGTTAGTATCTCCGTGTCGAGAATACGTTTCCTTAAACAGTGTAGTGCCGGGCATTCACAAAGAATGTGTACGGAAGTTTTATCCTCCTCTACACATAACCAACAATCCTTTCCCTGGCAGAGGTTCAACTTGTTAAGGTGGTATCTCAGACCACAATGGCCAGTTAAAAAGCTCAATAGCTTCCTAATACTTTCCTTATCTAACTTAAGGATTTCTTTGTAGGAATAAGGCTTGATTAATCGTTTGGATCGCCCTAGACTTGACCCATTGATCCAATGGTATAGACAAGGTTTGTTTTCCTATTCGCTAATCAGCGTTGCGGCTGTTGCCCAGTTGACGCCAAAATAAGGTTCAGGGCCTATGAATGCAGATTCTGAGTCAGCCTTAGCAAGCTCATCTGCAGATTCGTTGCCCACAATCCCTTGGTGTCCAGGCACCCATTCGAGCTTTACCCTGTTATGTTTGGCAATGGCTTGTAATGCGTCGTAGCAGCATTTGACAGTTGCGGAGTCCATTAGGTTGGATGATAATGCCCTAAGTGTTGCCTGGCTATCGCTGATGTCACACACTATGAAGATCGTTGAGCGGGTATTAGGTGGATGATTGCGAAAAATAATACGGCTCTCTAATGATCAGTGCGCGTTTACTTACTGACTTAGGTGGCGCTACAGTTCGGGGTGAACCTCTGCATAAACCAACAAGTCTCTCCATTTAGCTCGGTTTTTTAGCTAATTGCCTCCAGTTGCGCACTCCAAGTTGGTCGAGGTCCCCTTGAACTTGTGCGTGTCGCCTACGGCGAGGAGGTCCACTACTGCGTCGTCCCTCGGGGTTAGATTCGAAGACTCTGCGGGCCAGAGCGTTGGTGTCCATTCGCTCTACATGTCCTAGCCATCTCAGACGTCCAATACGCAGTTTCATGACTAGGTCAATGTCGCTGTACAGCTCGTATAGTTCGTGATTGAATCTTCTCCTCCAAAACCCGTCAATGAAAACGGGACCGAAAATCTTACGAAGAATTTTTCTCTCGAAGCGACTAAGGATATCTTCATCCTCTTTTAACAAAGTCTATGCTTCAGCGCCGTAAAACAGAACTGGGATGATCAGGGTCTTATACAGAGTCTCCTTAGTTGTTCGAGATAGGGCTTCACTGTTGAATTGTCTTACAAGCCTGAAAAAACAGCGATTGGCAAGAGTTATTCTTCACTTGATTTCTGGGCTGATCTTGCTTTTCGAGTTTATAGCAGAGCTAAGGTAGACTAAGTTCCATAGTTCGAAGTCGAAGTTACAGCTGCCCACACCCCACTGTGACGTTCTGTCCAATTCGTCGATGTTGACTGTCCCTTCTTGTTGACAGCATATAGTATATTTGGTTTTACCCTCGTTTATCGCTAAACCCATTTCGGCCGCTTGTGCTTCAATGCTTCCAAACGCACTGGTGACAGCCCGCTGAGTTCTTCCAATAATGTCAATATCGTCGGCGTATGCAAGCAGTTCTACAGACTTGTGATAAATTGTGCCTCCAGTGTTGGCTTGTGAGTTCCTCACAATCCGTTGAAGTGCAATATTAAGGAAGTCAAATGACAGCGCGTCACCTTGTCTAAAACCTTTTTTGACATCAAAGGTCTCGGTGAGTTCGTTACCGACTTTGATGGAGCAGCGAGCGTTCTCCATCATCATCCTGCACAGACGAATAAGTTTGGCAGGGATGTCAAAACTATACATGGCTCTGGTTGGGTGTCAAATTGCCCAAATCAGAAAAATGTAATATCGCCCAAAAATTGAAAAATTCATTAATAGCCCTGCTTCCGATCGCCCAAAACCAAATCGCCCATAATGCGAAAAAATGCAATCAAATGACAAAATCTTTTTGGGCGATTAAACATTTTTAATTTTTGGGCTGTTTGGCATAATGTCAAATCATTCAGAAATATAACTGATTTTGGGCGTATTGACATTTTCGTTAAATTAGGTTTAAGACTGCATTCAAAGCGAATTGTAACAATTACATTAGCGGCCACATGGCTTTTACGTCGCGTCCGTGCGCGAACGACCCGCCTTCCCCCGACCCCAAGCGATTTTTTTTCGTCGTAACTTTAAGTGTGAGCCTGACAAGGCAATCAGCGCAAATGACGTCGTAAGTAAGCCTCTATGCAACTTACGTTTTTTTTTGTAATATATCCATTTCTTCAACCCTTCATTTGACATATGTATGTCAAGATTTTTTTTTTTGTCGAAGATGGCGCATACATAAGTCCACAATGCGTAAACAGTCCAATGGCCATGTTGCCGACCTACAACCCCCCTGCTTGGGGTCACTGTAAGATTTGAGGTTCCGATGCAGTAGGACAAAGCTCCCGAAAGAACATTTTGGGACTTATGTTCAGGGGACTAATGTTCCTGCGCCAAAAAATGCGGAAAAAAAAATGTTTTCAACCTTTCTCAATTTGGGCTATGGTCGTCTTTTTTTTTACCTTTCTTTTCAAATTGCGATAAAACGGCCATTTGTGCTTTCGGTGATTTGACATTTCACTTCTTGGTCGATCTGTCATAGTGTTAAATCGGCCAAAAATGTTGGGCGATGTGACATTTTCCAGATTTGGGCGATTTGGTGTTGGGGGATATGCCCCAAATCCGCCTTAAAATAGCCCAAAACCACTTTTTTAGGTGTTTTGACATCATATCAAATCGCCCAAAAAATAAAAATATTAAGTCGCCCAAACTTTTTTTTGGGTGTTTTGATATTTTTTTGCATTTTGGGCGATTTGGTTTTGGACTATTTGACACCTAACCCATGGCTATATATAGCTTTACTCTATAGATGCTGTCTCTTTATCGACAGTATCGATTCGGACTTCTTGGGTTTTCTCCAGGATCTGCCAAAGTGTGAAGATTTGATCGATGGTGGACTTTCCTGGCCTGAAACCGCACTGATAGGGTCCAATCAGGCTGTTGATAAAAGGTTTCAGGCGTTCACACAATATCGCAGAAAAGATTTTTATTTTATTTTTTCTGATTGTTTATTTATTCACTTATACACTATTACATATTTTATTGTTTAAATAAACTTAAAAACTACAGCAATAATTATAACTTAAAGGGTTCTCAATGCTTACACTATGATTTTTATATACGAGTACTTGGTATATTATTATTATTTTTTATTATATATATTTTTTTTTTTTGGTTTAAGGAGAAATGTGGAAAAACCTTATGCAAATGTTTATTATTTTTATACAACTAAACTAGGGGTAAAACAAATAGAACTAACTTATCCTAGGTTAGATATAACCTAACCTAACTTAATCTAACTTAACCTAAGACAGAACTGGGCCCTGATATGCGACCTCCAGCCCGTCTATACAAAGGATCAGCGAATGACAAACGTCATTCTCCTTTTTACCGGCGGACCAGAAATCACATACAAGGGCCCTGTCCTACTAAACCTACACTACACATTAGCTTCAACCCAGTCGAGCCACCAGTATTTCTCCCGATTAATCCGGTCGGTGTTAGTTATATCCCTTTCAGGTATGCTTACACAGTAGCTGAGGACAACATATCGATCACCCGAGTCAATAGGCCTATTTAGAATACCTTTATCTGTTGCCCTTCTAGCATCATGCTAGATAATTGGCACGTTCGTTGAGTCAGATAAATAGCCGTGTGCATCCAGATGCAAGATATATGTATCCACTCTCCATTGTATTTCTGAAATACCCAGGGTTAGCGTAAAATAGTCCCGACACAAGTTCGTTCTCTGTAACGTTTGCTGACCGTGCAAAATGATTCCTCAGAAGATCCAGGATGAAATTTATCGATTCTGGATACACCGGGAGCAATAGCCTTTTGTTGGAGACGTAATGCCGAAAGTCGGAATGTGGGCTTCTGTACATCCGCATACATGCACGAATACATTTTTTCTCGAATAACCGGAGCTTTCCCATATACGATGGACTTATGTTCCACCATACTGGACTCTCATAAGTCAGGATTGGAGGAACGAATGCTTGGTAACATATGACCTTCACATCGGACCTCAGATAGTTGAAGTAAAAAAGGCGTTCGAGAGACATAAATGCCGCCCTCGCCTTTTTTAATTGTGTATTTATGTGTTCATTAAAGTACAAGAATTTGTCTAAATGGACACCTAGATAGTTCACAGCAGTGTCGTGTCGAAGGCTTTTTCGATATCCACCAGACAGGCAGCTGTACATCTTTTGGCGTTAAGGTTCCAACTAACATCAAAAATTAATTTTGTAACAGCGTGCACCGCCGAAACGTTTCTCTTGAACCCAAATTGGTTCCGCGGTATAATCTCCTTTCTTTCGCACACGAACGTGGGCTCCGTGGTGTAAGTGGTTAGTGTGTCGGATCACTACGCATGAGGTTCCAAGTTCGAATCCCAGAAAACACCAAAAAGTTTTTTCAAGGTTCTACCTCTCGCGAGCGTCTGACAAACATCCGAGAGTATTGTTGTCACGAAAAAGCTTCTCAAATCACCGTTCGAATTCGGCATTAAACTGTAGGTCCCTTCGATTCGTGTGAAAAATATAACGTACACTACATGAGTGGTTGCGAGAAGCTAGGCCCTGGCACTTTAAAGAGCTGTTGCGCCAAATATACACGAACAAAATAGACTTACTAATAACTACTTCAAAAAGCTTCCCAATATTAGGCAGAAGACTTATTGGCCTATAGTTGGAAGGATCAGAAGGATCCTTTTTCTTGAAATCGATAAAGAGATGGTGAGAATCGATTTGGACTTCTTATGTTTTCTCCAGGATTTGCCGAAGTGTGAAGATTTGATCGATGGTGGACTTTCCTAGCCTGAAACCGCACTGATAGGGTCCAATCAGGCTGTTGACGAAAGGATTCAGGCGTTCACACAATATCGCAAAATAGATCTTATATGCGATGTTGAGGAGACTGATGACTCTATAATTGGCGCAGTTGAGGGGGTCTCCTTTCTTGCGGATCGGACAAACGATGCTGAGATTCCATTCATCAGGCATACACTCGTCGGCGAACCCCACAGGCGGATCAGTAGAAATGCGGTGAAGTGGGAGGGTTATGCTCCCTTGTTTTCGGATCATAACGTCGCTGAAATAGTAAGAAAAAGAAGAAGATTCCTGCAATTAAGTCCCTCAATATCCTCGATCGATTGTTTGGAGGAATTGACTTAAGTTTTCTGCCGTCAAGGTTCGCTAAGGATTGTGATGAAACCGCTATGTTGCCTAGCGTCTTATGACAACCTCTTGATCCTACTCCACTGTTATGTCTAACTCCATCACAATCCGTCTGAACAGCCTGCAGAGTGGTAAATAATTGGAATTCGTTAAATGGCCTTCGGGTTTGAGATTGTAGTTCAACCAAGAAGCCTCTAGCTCTAGTGTTTTAGTTCTTTTACTAAATTAATTGAATACTTCTGAAATGCGTCCCCAAATTAAGACACCAATACTGTCCTTTGTCGCACAAAGTCATACCAAACTGCGAGGATAAGCCAAGTTCCAGCAATTCAATTCAAGGTTATTGTCCTACATCCTACTCTCGTTTACACCATATTTCTCAGATCCAAACACTTATGTGACTACATTGCAAGTTGCAAGCACACAAATCACGATTGCCCCCCTTCAACATAGACAACAGACACCAGTTTACACAACTGCATGGCCAATCTTTTTTTAAGCAACCAGATCACGTGCATTTTATTTGTTTTCTCTCCAGCAGCCGAGAAGGTCACCAAGGGATTTGTGCATTCAGATACAACCCCAGGAGCTCCCTTAAACGAAGTCTCATAAAAGTTTTAAAGTGTAAACTCAAATAAAATCACGAAATCCTACAAAAAAGGACAATTTAATGCTTCTGCAAGTCCTTACACACTTACCATGCTAAGAAGAGAGTAACCCATGCACGATTACTTGTACGTGTTTAGTGGACAATTTACGCCATGTAATAGCAAAGCAATGTGTCTTAATTATCGTCCTTCGTTACGTTGCCTTTTGACTCCTTAATTAGCTAACGATGGCTAAGTCAGTCCCAGAAGCGGAATCTGTAGCACAGTTGGTGTTAATAATTTGCAAGCACTTGCACGCAACTCAATGAGTTGAACGAACGAGAGTGGAAAAAAGGATAATTACTCTACCAAACCACATGTCTGGACTTCTTTGCAAAAAGCACATTCATTTCGCATTGAAATTAGCAAATTAAAAATCAATTGCCAGCTGGAGAAGCCAATGCTACTTTCGTCCCTCTACTCTTCTCCGATTAACCGCAGGATATCGTCACACTGCTGGCCAGATGGACTCAGAGTTCAAGTTTAAATAAATTCGATTTTATGCTAAATCCTATTTTCAATTATACAGTGATATTCAATTAAGGATTTCTTGCATTCAGGATGAGTTCCTTTTTTATTTCTGTTTCTCTTTGCAAAACAATCCAATTGAAATAACAACAACAGCAAGTACGACAACAATTTGCAATATTTATTCTTGAACTTTTTCGATCTGTCTTTTGTGCACGGTACGTTGTACGTATACGAAAATGAGTATGTATATGCGCTTGATGTTACTGGTGTCTGCTGCATTGGTCCTTGATAAGGAAAAAATTAATTGTTTTACTTCGATTGGAATTTATAATTATTGCTGTAAGCACTGACAGAACTGGGGAATGTACAGACGCATTCACCACGTCTATGGGCATGAATGTAATGAAGTTCAAGGACATTTGTGAACAGTAAGCGATGCTTAAAAATGTATGAGTTTTCATGGAAGGCCAACTGAATTTATTTGGGTTTTATTTTCTATTTGGACATCAACAAGGACACCATTTGGAAAACTGCAATGCAGATTTTATGTATCTGTATTTAAAAGGTTGCAGGACATTTGAAATGGAGCGATTGAGGATGACAGGTAGAGGTTTAAGGTCAGTCATCTAGTCATCTACCAGAAAATACAAAATCCCGATCATAGCTAAACCTAAGCTGATAAACACGGCATTTAGCTTTACGAAGAAAGCGAAATATTTAGGGCTAAGCCTTGATAGCAAACTTAACTGGAAACAGAATATTCAAGAGCGAACCAAGGAAACAGAAATCGTCATCTACACCCCTTGGCTCTAAATGGGGTCTTCAACTAAAACTAGTCCACTGGTTGTACCTGGTGGTGGTTAGACCAATTCTGCTTTATGGCGTTCTCGTTTAGTGGCCTGTACTTGAAATAAAGTGCAACACCAACTGTATTAAACGAGTACAACGATCAGCATGTACGTGCATCATAGGGGCTCTCAGAATGAAAATTCATATGAATTCTCATATGAAAATTCTACACAAATTCCTATCTTAGAGATACAGATTACTTATCCCCGTTTATTGATTAGGATATACATATATAACACCATCATCCCTGATAGATCCGGATGGGATAATGGTAATATTCTAAATGACGGAAATCTACACAGATGGATTCAAAGCATTGGAGGGTACGGAATTGGGTATATTCTCCGAAGCACAACTGCTAAACGCAGCTCTCCGACTTCCGGACCACTGTAGTATATTTCAAGCGGAAGTATCGGCTATTCTTGAGGCAGCGCGCAGACTCTTTTTGTACCTGGTAGATGGTAAGTCTATCATCCTCTACATAGACAGTCAGTCAGCGATCAAAGCTCTGGAAACGCCAACAATGAGATCTAAGTTGGTCAAGCATTACCGCAAATCTCTTAACGAGATTGAGGGCAGATGCAACATTACTCTGTGCTGGGTCCCAGGACACAGGGACATTGCAGGCAACTGCAAAGCAGATGAACTAGCCAAACTAGGCACCGGATTACCTCTATTTGACTCCAGAGAGGCATCGGCACTTGGAAGAAGAGACGAGGAAGAATAGGAAAATCTCGGTGAAATAGCGGAAGTGAGATCCCTAACGCAAGAGGTGCTCATTGAGTGCAAAGACCTAGATGGCGTCACCGCAAAGGAAGAGATCTGCCAAGCTCTGTCCGAGCAGTTCGAGGAAGCACAAGGCATAGAGACCTCATCCATCAAATCTATGAGGACAGCCTATGCAGGGACGCCAACTGCCGTCATTAGCCTCCCGATAAATACTGCCAAAAAAGTTCTGGAGGTTGGAAAAATAAAAATCGGATGGACGGTATGCCGAATACGGGTGAAAATAATACCGCTGCGATGTTTTAGGTGTCTTAACTTCGGGCACCTAGCAAAGGCGTGTAAAAACACATTGGATAGGAGTGAGGATTGCGTTCGGTGTGGACAGAAAGGCCATGTATCCAAGAACTGCAGCAATGATGCAAGGTGCGCCCTTTGCGAAGAAAAGGGAAGTAGCAACATCAAACACGCGGCAGGAAGCATAGTATGCCCGGTATACCAAGAAGCTGCAAAAGTCGCAAGAAGAATATGAAAGTGCTGCAACTAAACTTAAACCACTGCGAAGCGGCACAGGACATCGCGAGTTAAAGATAGATGTTGCCGTATTATGCGAGCAGTACAAAAATCTCGAAGATACAGTTTGGGTTGCGGATGACTCCAAAAGAGCTGCTATTTGGGCCTGCGGAGATTGCGCCTTTGAAGAAAAAATGATGACACCCGGAACAGACTTCGTGCGAGTAAAGGTCAAAGGAGTGCATGTCTATAGCTGTTATGCATCTCCAAACAACACCAATGAGGAGTTCCAAAGTATGCTTGATAAGTTCGTGGATGATGCTAGAGGTCGTAGCCCAACGATTATAGCTGGAGACTTCAATGCATGGGCCACTGATTGGGGCAGCGCACGGACCAATAGAAGGGGAGAAGCTCTCCTAGAAGCCGTATCGTCACTAGACCTAATATTGCTAAATACAGGAAGTGAGCACACTTTTAGTAGAAATCGGGTAGGCTCCATAGCTGATATCACCTTTGCAACTAGTTCCTTATCGAGAGGCGCCAACTGGAGAGTCAGTAATCAATAAACTCACAGCGACCACCTTGCCATCCTGTTTGAAGTACAACCTAGGAGACCAACCCAGGAACGCCCAAAGAAGGCACAACGAATGGGGTGGAAAATAAGCACCATGGACAAAGAAACTTTTGCTCTAATTTTTGTAGAGTCAACAACAAGCCCAGGAACAGCAAACGCTATGGCCGTTGAGGTTACCAAACAAGTAACTAGGGCTTGCGAAGCATCCATGGCCCGGAAAATGTCAACAAATCGCCGGCCACCAGTATACTGGTGGAACCAAGAGATAGCAGAGCTACGCAGCAAGTACCATAGAGCCAGAAGACTATTCCAGCGATCCAGAGGTTTGTCCACACATCAGGACCTACGGGTGCAATTCAAAGATAGGCGAAGAGAGCTAAAACTAGCCATCCGCAGAAGTAAGAGCAATAGCTTTAAGGAACTCTGCGAGCAAGCAGATGTGAATCCTTGGGGCACCGCCTATAGAACAGTAATGGCAAAACTCAAAGGCACTAGGGCACCCTCCCCCTCATGCCCTCTCCATATGCAGAAAATTGTACCGGGGTTGTTTCCACCTCAAATACCAGCAGAGCGTATAGAGCCACCTCCGGAAGTACAGGACATCTCAACTGTCACGCAAAGGGAACTCCTGGATGTAAGCAGACGATTCGAGGATACCAAGTCACCTGGATTGGATGGCATACCGAACAAGGCCCTTAAATTAGCCATTAAAACAAATACGCAACCATTTGTGGAACTCTACAACAAGTGTCTAACAGAAGGAGTTTTTCCAGACCAATGGAAAAAGCAACGTCTAGTGCTGCTGTTTAAAGGGAAAAAAACACCAGACGAGCCCTTGTCATACCGTCCCATATGGCTGTTATACACAATGGGTAAAATACTGGAGCGAATCATATGCAACCGATTAGAAGTGGCAATTGGTGAAGCCGGGGGACTCTCCAACCAACAGTACGGCTTTAGGAAAGCTCGATCTACAGTAGACGCAATAAGAAGGGTAACTACAACCTTGGAAGAAGCTATTCAGGGCAGGAGATGGAGAGGCGGTGCAAAGAAATACGGTGCCGTAATAACATTGGACGGCAAAAACGCGTTCAATTCTGCGAATTGGGGACTCATAGTGCAATCGCTTAGGTCAATGATGGTGCCATGAATAAATAAATAAATATTTGGCGCAACAGCTCTTTAAGTGCCAGGGCCTAGCTTCTCGCAACCACTCATGTTGTGTGCGTTATAATTTTCACACGAATGGAAGGGACCTACAGTTTAATGCCGAATCCGAACGGCGATTTGAGAAGCTTTTCGTGACAACAATACTCTCGGATGTTTGTCAGACGCTCGCGAGAGGTGGGACCGTGAAAAAACTTTTTGGTGTTTTCTGGGATTCGAACTTGGAACCTCATGCGTAGTGATCCGACACACTAACCACTTACGCCACGGCGCCCATGGTTCTTAGTTAAAATAATACTGAGCTACTTCGAGAAACGGTTTCTGCTCTTCGATACCGACGATGGAGTAAAGCAGTACCACATATCTGGCGGAGTTCCACAAGGACCGGTATTAGGCCCTATCCTTTGGAACATTATGTATGATGGGGTTCTAAGGCTTGGAATCCCAAATGAGGGAAAAATCATAGTCTTCGCCGATGATATTGCAATTGTCGTGGTTGCAAAACATCTAGAGGAAATAGAGGATATTGCAAATGAATGTATCCGAAAAGTCAAACGGTGGATGGCAGCAGTCGGGTTAGAGCTCGCCGAACATAAAACAGAGGCAGTATTGATAAGCAGCCGCAAGAAAAGAGAGGAAATCACCATCAGAGTAGGAGATCATAATACGACATCAAAATCGGTTATCAAATACCTAGGTGTGATGATCGACGCGAGGCTCACTTACAAGGAGCACCTTGAAAGAACGTGTGACAAAGCGGCTCGGGTGAGCGGTGCCTTATCAAGAATAATGAGGCGTATTCCTGGCATCGAGTATTCAGGTTTGCGAATCGTGCATGCCAGTAGCTCGGGCTACTGGTATCTTTAGAAGATTACACACCCTTTGGCGCAACCATAAAAAAAAAAGACCCCATTACCAGCCAATACAAATTGCACAACAGTAAAAAGGGTCCGATTGAATTAGTCGCTCCAATACTTGTTTGTACACTCTACCTTCCCGGTCCACCTTGACTTTAGGGTTGATTGAGTCAGTCACCCTTTCTGGCCACTTCAGGCGCAGCTATTCTCAGCCAGTACCTTCCTGAGAAAGGTTAAGGTTCTCTAGTAACCGGTGATTCCTCCGGTCCTAGCTCTACGTGGTATCACAATAGACCCAAGTGGTATAAGTGTGTCCTGACCTTATCAGGACAGCCACCTTACCTAACCTAACCTATGCCTAGTTCTGCCCTTGCACAGTGCGTTTAGAAACCCATCACTCTGATTGCTTTCGCTTTTCCACGGCCTTCTTATAATTGGATGAAGAAGGTATGAATATACTTGGCGCTGCTTGGAAAAATTCTGCAGGAATGCTTTATTTTTCTTGAGTGCTTTGATCGCGGCTGTGATCTGCGAATAACTGAGACGACTAATTTGAAGCGACGCTATCGTCTAAATGGTTTACGTCCGTTTCGAAATGCTCATTCCACTTTCTGAGCTGATCTTCATCCGAGGTCAGCAAGGAACCGTCTAGACTTTTGATATGGTGTTATTTGGAACTCCGCTTCTCGACCAGTTCCGCCATGATCTTGTAAATGGTCCTACTGGTGTATCTTTTTTTTGCTTCCTCAACTTCTGAGGTGCCTATGCGCCTGTCTCGCACTGGAATTCTAGCTCAACTTTCCCTGCTACTGAGAAGGTTGGAATTTGTGTCTCGTGTGAAATACACTCTTCGATCCATTTCCAGGTCTCTGCGGATTGCCATATGCTGTGGTGTTTCTGATTCATACCGACAAACCGTTCTGCTTCAGCTGGAAAAACTTTTTCATAGCTCTCCATTGTTCGTCTATGCTCTTTTGAGCTGTGCTGCTGAACGTTTCGGCTCCATTGGCGAGATGGTTCCTAAATTATTGGCACACTGCGGGTCTCCTAAGCCTTTCGCCATTATACGAGTATTAGCAAATACGAAACATATTGGTATTGGTTGGTAATCACGCTCGATTCTAATCTCAGCCCCACTCTTATTCCGAACATCTTCAATACAATTTCTAAGGCGCTTGCTGATCGTGAAGGCATCACTCTGGTTGGATGTTCAATGCCTGTCAATAGAAATCCAACTGATCTTATAGCAGGTATTATGCTCAAATAAGGTGGCTCCAATGACAAGGCGATTGGCATTGCTGAAATCTACAAACCGTTGTCCATTGTTATTTCGCTTTCCGATGACACGGGATGTCCCATCACATGTTTGAGCGTTGTATTGTCGTTGCCTACCTTGGCATTAAAGTCCTCCATCAGTATGACTATGCCCTCATTTGGTGTCAGATTGATGACACTGGACAGCGCTTAGCTGGTTGTAAAAGTCGTCCTTTTCCTCCCTCGTAGCCTTCTCGGTAGGGTAGTTGCACTGAATGATGGTAATTTTCCTCACTTTACTCTGAAATATGCCCGTCAATATATTATCGCTAGTATATGTATATCCACGATATAAGACTTTTGCATTCCGTTGGAGTCAGCAGCGATCCCCCGCCGGATTCGCGATAACCACCTGGTCTTCCAGCGTAGAGTATTTTTTTTTGTGTCAGGATTGGTACTCGGACGCCTTATTTCGCCCAATCCCAAGATGTCAATTTTGTACCGCATGACTTCCATTCAAGTTGTAGGAATCTGGAGTTGTTCTCATCGATGAGAGTCTTCACGTTGCAGAATCCTATCGTAGTCCTAGTTCGATAGCCAACATACGAGTACATAAGATGCTAATTATTCTCTTCACTCTTCTTCACAGTGATCTGACTGTAGTTGATCGTATTCAACCAGTGGCTCATGTTAATCCAAATTATCTTTCTCCACAGTTGGTGCTTCGTTTGTGTATCCGTCCTTTGGTAGTTGAAAGTATCCTTTTCTATTGTCAGTTCATCGATTGAATCATTTTACAGGCAATCAACAGAAAAAGTTTCGCAGAAAGTAGCGACTTGTAGGAATAACCACCTGCGGCCAATATAACTTTTCTGTCATCCGCATTCGGATGAACCATTTGTACCTTCCCATGTAAACAAGCTGTAACACCACCTTGTTAGCCTATCACAAAACTTTGTCAGTTCTTACTCAGAAGTTATGAATGTTTTCTTACAACATCATAATATCCTCAAATCCATCTTTCTTATCCTAAAACATAGACACTTTCCGAATACAATTTTGGCAAAAGTTCCATCAGAGCTTCGGTTACATACCTTACCTAACCGCCCAATTGTATGTGTTTGCCTTTGGCCAGGACGACGAAAAATGAAAAAAACTTTTCGACTTTCACTTCATCGAAATTCCAGTGTGTTAGGCTAATTTTAATATTTATGTACATATGTCTCTCCCCGATTCGTGTTTTTTTTTTTCCCGTCCTTTCTTGTGCTGTCTCTCACGCGGGTAAGACAAATTTCTTTTTTCAATATCCTTGGGCGTATGTTGACATGATGTACAAGGCAAGAAAAAAAGATGTTTCTTCGGGGGAGTCGTTCGTCCTTTTCAATCATCATCATTCCTGGTGATGGGAATTTGATTCAATTGTTTTTGAATGTGTTGTGCATGCGAGACGAGACGAATAGGAAAAGAAAAAAAAATCGACTTTCACCCAGAAGATGGCTTAAAGGCAAAAAAAAGATTCGGTCCTGAATCAAATAGGTGTGACGCGTGGTTTAGAGGGCGGATGGCGTATGCTACCAAACAGATGCTGAGTGAGAGAATTTATTGGGATTTGATAGACAGACAAAAAAAAAACACGAAAGACGAAGAAATTTGTTTGTTTATTGAAAAGAAATTGTCATTCTTCCGTTTTGGTTTATTGGTTTATGGATTGCTGTTTAGTTTTTTTTTTTCTTGTTCTCACTGATTTGAAGGGAGGAAGGGATATCGAATGCTGTGTCGTGTTTAGAAGTAATTTGAGGACGATTTTCTCTGCAAAAGTTTTTTGGCTTTTCTTGGAAATACAATCTGATGGTAACTAGTTCGTAGGATCGCTCCAAGCGTTGCGAATAGATTGCGTATCAATACGAGTAATTTGTTTGAATAGACGAGATGATAGGAAAAGTAGTCTTCACTTTGGGGATTTTTTTTTTTTTTTGCTGACTGAGAATCCAATGGAATTCTAAATAACCCGGGGATAGAGATACATGTGTTCAAATGGAGTTAAGATGACAAGCGGTACGGAAGCAGCATTCTTTACCACAAAAATTCGATCACTACAGCACATTTCAGGTGAAAATTTCATTTATTCGAGAAGATCCATGTGTGCATACATACAGAAATGTATGGATGGTAAACTACTAACAAAGGCCTCGTAGGAGCGGCATCTCCCGATAGAAGTTACTAAATAACGAGAAAGAGCGACCGCAGCCGACCAACTTGCAGCTCTGTTAGTAAGTTCTACTTTCACCTCCTCGTGGTGCCACCTGGGAATTTCTCTGGAAATTGCGAACGGAAGAGGACGAATGGCGAGTCCCCTGCGCCACAAAACAGGATAAGTGTCGGTGGGTCTTCAAAATCTTCAAAAAATCATTGCTCCGGAACGAAAATCAACTCCTCGGATACGGATGGATAATTTGATGAAGACCTTTGGCTATCGAACATGGACAACGATCGGATTCTGGAACGTTAAGACACTCCTGGGCTCATTTCAGGAAGGGCCATATAACGCAAGATTCCTCCAAATGGAACGCGAATTCGCACGCTATAAAATAGACGTTCTAGAGCTGAATGTGATAAGATGGTTCGATGCTGGGGAATACATCTCCCCGACAAAAAGCACTGTCATGCTAAACCAGCTGGAAGTGCACGGGCGTCCGGAGTAGGATTGGTGCTAACTCCAGCAGCCGGCCGGTCCATTGGCGAACCACCCTGAGCTCTTTATAAATCGTATCATGTTCTTTAGTGAAGCTTGCCCAAGATTACTTAGATCTTCAAAGAACCTGTTGCCCAAGTGGTATAGGCGGCGGTTTTGTAGATTTGGGTAGTCACACAGCAAGTGTTTGATACTTTCTATTTCTTCCGCATCTTGACAGCTGCTGCAGTGCTCGGGTGAGTTGATGCCTAGTCGTATGGCCATTTCCCCTATCGCGCAGTGTCCTGTAAGTGCACCTATCCAGACAGGGACTTCTTTTTTATTCATTGCCAGCAGGCTTTTGGTTCTTCCTTCATTCAGTATGGGCCATAAACTGCGAGATATGATACAGTCGCCTCTGTTAAACCATGCGGAGTTAATCAGTTCTCTTGTTTTGAGGTCGATTTTTCTTTTTAGTACACAATAGGAACTTTTACTGATGTCTGAATATATTCTATCTCCAATGCTGACTCCCTTCTAACTAGTTCATCTGCTGTCCCATTTCCTTCTATATTACTATGTCTGGGAACCCAGCAGAGAGTTACCTCATTGGTGTTGCTTATATTGTTCAGTGAATTTCGGCATCTGGAAACTGCTTTTGATCTAACTTCCACGCTGTCTAGTGCCTTGGTTGCCGCTTGACTATCTACGAAGATGGTAATCTTGGAAGGATCAAGTTTTCTCTGTGAATGGTCTGTGCTGCACTTTCAATAGCGAAGACTTCGGCTTGGAAGATACTGCAGTCGTCTGGGAGCTTGTATGAGTCGTTGATATTGAGTGATTCACAGAAGACTCCAGAACCAGTTCTTGTATCCATTTAAGACCCATCTGTACAGAGCTGAATGGCCTGTTTATTGGTTAATGTGTTGGAGTCCCACTCTTGTCTTTCGGGGATAAGCGTGGAATAATTCTTATTGAAATCTGTGTAGGGTATGGCATAGTCAGTTGTTCTATAGAGATTTGTTCTGTATCTTTGTAGTATAGAACCATGTCTATAGGAGCTATGCTTCCACGCGCCCGATTGCTTGAGGCGAACCACGCTTTTAGCAGCTGTGCTTCGAATGTACTCATCCAGGGGAAGGAGGCTTAACATCACCTTCAAACTTGCTTATCAATCGTTTAGTCATTGGAAGTACGCTGTTTAAGCATAATACCTGCCACAAGATCAGTTGGGTCTCTACTGACAGGCAGCGAATATCCAACCAAATCGACCACATTGCGATCAGCTGTCGCTTTAGAAATTGTCTCCAAGACGTCCGAAAGAGACATGGAGCTGATATCGGACTAGAATGAGATCACCATCTCATGTTATCTCGTATACGCCTTCGTACTACATCCATCAATAGCAACCTCTCAAACTTACTTGACATCACCAGGTTTAACATCGACAGGATCAAGGTTCCCCAAGTGGGCCAACAGTTCAGAGACCACCTTGCCTTAGAAGCAGAAGCAATCAGCAGCACAATGCAGGAGAGCATGAATGACCACTGGAATGCTGTGAAAAATGCTTTACGGCTGTGACACGGACCTATGTATGTCAGTAAAAGGCAGAAAAAAAAACAATAATTTCATAATATCATAATTTATTAGTTCATAAAAAAATCTTTTACAATAGATTGTAACAATCTTTTGTTAGCAAAAGTTATAAAGAAAAAACCATTATTTGAAATTATGAAACCACCGCACATGGGTATCTGCAGACACTTAGAGACGGACCGATGAGCGTACAGCAATCTAGGCTCCGATTGTAGCAGCTTCAGCAGTAGAAAAAACTGAGCTAGAAGCCCAATACCATGCGAAGAAGAAGGAAGTCCAGCGTAGTGTTTGTTTTTTTTTTTTTTTGGTTGCGCCAAGGTGTGTGGTAATCTTCCAAAGATCACATCGACCACATAAACAACTTAAGATCATACTCGAATAATGCGCTGAGTTCAGGTCTCCGCTACATTTGTTGTTTATCGAGTTCAGGAAGACTTTCGATAGCTTGAATCGAGATCATATCTGGTTGGCCTTGCGCAGGAGAGGCATCAAAGAAAAACTTATAGCTATTATCACGGCTACATACGAGGGCGGTAAGTGTCATATGTTACACAATGGTAAGGTGTCGGAGGATTTTGAAGTCCAAAGTCAAGGGTGCATACTGTCGCCACTATTGTTCTTGGTGGTTATCAGCGATGTACTCCGTGCAGCATTGATGGATGGCAACTATGGAATTCGTTGCACTATGACATCTTACCTTAAACACCTAAATTACTCCCACGATGTTTGTCTACTTTCACATCGGATAATGGATCTTCATTTGATGCCCCAAAATCTAGAAGCTGAGGCAAACAAAGTGGGGCTAAAAATAAACATATCCAAAACAAAAGCCCTGAGCACTTCTTACACCCGCCCCCAACTTAACATTGCCGGACAGGAAGTCGAGAAAGTTGATAACTTTGTGTGGTCTCGGCTAATCGCGGTGGCACAGAACTGGATGTGTGCAGCAGAATCGGGAAGGCTAAAGCTGCGTTCGGAATGCTATCCAAAATCTGTCGAAGCAATGTTATCAGCTTAACCCTTTCATGCCAGAATTAATTTGGGAGTGGCTAATACTTTTTCCAGGATATGAAGTTGTTAGCCTAGACGTAAATATGAAGTGATATCAATTTCAAAGTCCTATGTACCCTGGTTTAGAAGTTATGAAATTTTGCCTAAAAAGTTTAAAAAAATTTCTGACCATAAACTAAAAGTTTTTTTCGATTTTTTTTTGTTTTTCCTAATTTTCTTACATGTGTTTAATTATTTTACGTCCTTGGTTTTATACACTTAAATTTCTTTATATATATTTTTAAATAATTTGCAAACTCATATTTCGCATAAAAAAAATTGTACATGTGCACTCACCGAAGATCAGTTACAAAGTGATCACTAGCAATAATTTCAATAAAATATTCGAAAAAAAATTGTACAACAAACTTGCACAACATATCAACCTATTCTAAAAAAAAAAGTCGTTAGAGAATAAATTAAAATTACGCGACTTAGAAGCTAAAACATACAATGTTGCCTATAGGCAACATTTGGCATGAAAGGGTTAAGAACCAAGCTGCGACTGTCCCGCTCCAACGTCCAATCGGTGTTGCTTTATGGGTGCAGTACTTGGAAGGTGGACACCATAAACACACGCAAGCTGCAAGTCTTCGTAAGCAAATGTTTAAGAATCATCTCGAGGAATTTTTTGGCCGAACCGCATCTCGAACGAACAACTTTATCTGAGAACGTGCCAAGAACCTATAAGCATTACTATACAAAGCAGAAAGTGGCAGTATATTCGACACCCCCTACGGCGCGAAGACAACTTTATTGCGAAATATGCAATGCAGTGGAATCCGCTCACACAGGTAGGCAGAATAGCGGACCGCCCTAGGCAAACGTGGCACAGAACACCTCAAACGCGTTGCAGAATTCCGAACAAGATGGCGCGCAGGCGTGGTTGACGCCCTATGCCCCCGACGGGTTAGAAAACTAATGGACTAGCAAAATCAGTATTAGTCGGGAGGAAGGGTGAGGAAAGTCAAAAGCATGCCCTCAATCAGTCGTTTGCCTAGACAACAGGATTCCCCGCAAAAATATCGGCAACGCTTAGGGAGGAAGATAAGGTTCCCAGAAGGCAACGTAGGAGTAGCCCTCCAATGCATTGCGATTGATCGGGAAACTACTGAATGCTCAAAACTTGGCTTGGGCCAGTAGCGCATCAATCAAGTTCGTGATGAAGTGCTTGCGTTACCTCCTAGTGGTGGTCCACGGGCAACTATACGTATAAACCCTTATACGTGTAGCTAAAATTTTGTTTGTGTAGCTAAAATTGCAAGTTCACATTCCCTAGGGCCTTGATTCTAGACTAGATAACTTAGACCAGCAACCTATGTTACCGAAGCCAGCTCGCTACAGATACCAACACCATACCGCGGATAAAGAATGATCACATGTTGACGTTTTTTGGCTATTGCACCCGGACAAAGATAGGTTTCTGGAATGTAAAGACGCTCCTCGATTCAGGAAGCGAACGACCTTACAATGCCTGATTCCTCCAATTGGAAACGGAATTCATGTGATATAGACTGGACTTTTTGGGGGTGAGTAAAGTGAGGTGGTTAGAAGCGAGCGAGTTCCAGTCTAGAACACGTAATACTGTACTACTCTATAATAGAAGACCATCCGTAAATGCACAGGAATATAGTGTCGGACTGCTCCTAACAAAAACAATGCGCATGAGCCTAGTTTTCTGGAAGCTTCATGGTGATATGATTATGACGGCTAGATTCCGAACAAGAGTATGACGCGTCACCATTATACAGTGTCATGCCCCAACAAATGGCTCGTCTAATGACGAAAGGGAGAGCTTCTAAAATCTTTTAAGCGCCATCTTCAACACAACACCAAATGGAGACATTGTCATAGTGATGAATGCCAAGGTAGGCAACGACAACAAACGGCTCAAACATGTAATCGGGAAGCATAGACTAGGCAACCGCGATGACAACAGCGAACGGTTTGTGGAATTGTGCAATGCCAACCGGCTTGTGATAGGTGGCACCATGTTTGAGCACAAGACGTGCCACAGAGTCAACTGGGTTTCCAACGACAGGCAAGCAACCCCCTGGACGTCCGAAAGGAGAAGATGTGGGGATAGTACGAGATCACAATCTTATGATAACTACTCTCCAACTACGCGCTGCTACAGTTCGACGATTCCACGACTTCACAAGAATACACAGGTTCAACTTCGATAGACTCAGTGATCCTTTAGTGCGCCAACAATTACGAGAGCACCTTTCGCAAGGTGTGGAGGCAATCAGCAGCTCACTGCCCGCAACCATCCAAGACCATTGGTGTGCTGTGAAAAATGGTTCAGTCAATACCCAGTGAAAAGACTAGACGGTTCCTTGCTCATTGCGGGTGAGAACTAGCTCAGGAGTTGAAATGAGTATTTTGCTATGGTTCTGAACCGCGTATTCGCTAGCGATATGCTCCCAAATCAGACTGAGGTGCCCGAGGTGAGAAATCCCCGAATACGCACCATAACTCCCAGTAAGGATGAGATCGCCACCGCGATCAAAGCACTGAAAACCTACAAAGCGGTAGGATTTGACGGCATTCCCGCAGAATTCTTACGAGCAGCACCAACAACATCGGCCGAGTTTCTGTTTCCATTTATAGAGAGAGCTTAGGAAGCTGAGAGCTTTCCTGACGAGTGGAAACAGGGAATGATCGTCAAGCTACCTAACTAACTGGAGGGGTATCTGCGTGCTGCCTGCTGTTGCTAAGATAATAGCATAATCATCCTGGAGGGAAAGTGAGAATCCGCTTTAGATATTCCTGTGCCGACCACATCAACACCCTTCGGATTATCATCGAACAGTGCGTTGAATATCGATCACTCCACCTGATTTTGAGAAGGCGTTCGATAGTGTCAACAGGGAGTTTATTTGGCGTGCCTTACGCCGGAGAGGTATCCCCGATAAACTACTTGCTATTATCAAAGCTACATATGAAGGCTCCAAATTTTTTTTTTTTTTTTTTTTTTTTCGAGGGTTGGTGAAAAATCTTCCATAGACACTATGAGAATAGCAACCGCGTGCTCATAGTAGTGTCAGATTCTTACTGACTAAAAAAAACACCACCCTTCGATATAAATTTGTTAGATATCGCAACTAAGTATTAACTTATCAAGCAATTTTTCTTTCACGAAATAAAAACGTTTGGCAGGTTACTTTCCACTGAAAGATCCTGCATGTTCCGCAATCTAAACGCGGTTTATCATTATCTCGCCAAGTCGAAGGGTTTCGTCCTTTGTAGTCGGCGCAATAAATTGCTCTCATCCTATGTTTGTAGGACTGTATTGTTGACATGTCCGATTAGTCGGTTTCTATGCTTTCTCGCTAAGCTTCTAGTTTCAGCTTCGATTGTCGGAATTCCTAGATCCCTGTGGATATCGTCGTTTCTAATATACCACGGTGCTTGGACAATCTCTCTTAGCACTTTATTTTGAAAAGTTTGTAAAATATTTGCATTTGTTTTCTTGGTACAACCCCAAAGTTGTATACCGTAGGTCCACACCGGCTTTAGCACTTGCTTGTATAAAAGCAGTTTGTTCTCAGTACTGAGCTGGGAATGTTTTCCGAGTAACCAGTACATTTCGCTATATTTGATTTCGAGTTCTTTACGTTTCATTTTCACGTGCGAATTCCATTTCAGTCTTGCGTCGAGTGCCCCCTTCGGGTAGGGGTTAGAATATACCCGAGGTAGGCATGCCTGTCGTAAGAGGCGACTAAAATCCACCCTCCGTATACCGAGTATGGCGTATACAAAGTATGCAATGAACAAAACAAAAGATATAAATACCCCAGGTGGCAGTCCAGGTACACTGGAAAATCCACCCTCTTCGGAGGTCGGCTCTACGGATTCTGGGGAGAGCCATTTATTGCGTTCATCTGACCCTTTTAAAAAAGGTACCAGGGTAGTTAGATCTCCACCATCAACATCTACAATAAAAACGTGCGGAACTAGAAGTCCGGCGACATCGGTAGTGTCGGCGCACGAACAACGGACTTCAACGAAAATTCAAAGCCTTACGGACGAAAATATGGAGCTCCGGACCAGGCTAAGTAAAATGGAACTTCTCTGCGAAGAACTAAGAAAAGAATTAAATGTACTTAAAGCAGAAAATAAAGCGTTTAAGGATATGAAGAAACCTCGTAATGAGTCTGCTGCGAATTCAAACGTCCCCGATAACACTGATTATCAAACGGATGAAGAAGAACTAGCTCGGGAAACTAACTGGATTCTAAAAAAACGACCAGTTAAGAAACGAAAAGCTGGTTCTTCACCCGAAATGGTAACGAGGCAAGAAAACATGCAAAATGAGCGAAAAGATAACGAACAGCGTGACAAAATAAACACATGTGTCGAAGAAAATCCACGAACTAAGGTACGATCATCGCCGCCAATAAACGTAATCGGAATTGCAGACTATAATAAACTGCATTCTATTCTTAAACCTCTGTTGCTATTCGATTTTGAAGTAACATCGCTCAACAACAACAAATGGAAAGTAAACGTAAAGGACTCAGACAGTTACCGCTTAGTATCTAATAAACTGAATACTGAAAAGATTCAGTGGTATACTTACGAAAATAAATCTGAAAGACCGATACGAGTCGTAGCTAGAGGACTTCATGCCTCATGCTTAAAGGAAGATGTTGTTCACGATTTGAAAAACAAAAACTTAAAAATCGTCGATGCAGTAAATTTAATTAAACGGGAAAAACAAAAATTGGAAGGCGAGGAAACGACGGTAAAGCGCGGGGTTCCTCTTTTTATGCTAACTTTTGATAAAGCTGAGAGTTCGGATAAGATTTACGAAATAAGAACAATTCTGAATGTCGTAGTCAAAATCGAACCCATGCGCAAGAATACAAGATTGATACCTCAGTGCAAACGATGCCAAGGATTCAATCATACGCAAACGTATTGTCGAAAAGAACCACGATGTGTGAAATGCGCCGGAAATCACCTCTCCCAAGTTTGTGAAGTAAACAAACAAACCTCTGCAACATGTGTTAATTGTAAGGGAAAGCACCCGGCAAATTATAGAGGCTGTGAAGTAGCTAAGGAGTTGCAAAAACGGAGAGATGCGTTCCTTAAGCCACTAAATATAAAATCAAAATTGCAAACTAAACCAAAGCGTAAGATCGCGCCGGAGAAAGTAGGCAAACTAAAACTACCGGGTTCAGAGCACAAAAAGGTGAGGGAAAGATTGACAACAGAAAAGCCCTCGACCTCTGCTCTTAAAAGAAACGGTACTGAAAAGCTAAGATTAGAAAAGCCACCGGGTAATGACCCTCGGCAGCAGCAATGCAGTCTTATGCTCAGGCCGTGCCTTCCGAAAAACCAAAAAACCTTGAAATTTCGACCGACCCCTTTTCTCATGTTTTCTCAGTTATTCTCGCGAAACTTGAAGAACAAGGCAAAATAAATAAAATTATTCTCGATAGGCTGGTTAAGCTTGAAAATAATTCACAGAAAACGCGCACTTCAACTAGAACATGAATGACAAATGAATGTTGAAAATATGTACTTGGAATGCAAACGGACTTTTGCAAAAACTTGACGAATTAGAAATATTTTTGCGCCGAAAAGATATTGATATTTGCTTGGTTTCTGAAACCCTCATCAAAAAGGAATCGCATTTAAAAATAAAAGGCTATAATGATTACCACGCTTGTCAGCCTTCGGGAAAAGCGAGAGGCGGATCTTCCTTGCTTATTAAAGACTGTATCGAGCAATCGGAAGACTATAAGATAGAGCTTGAAACTTTGCAACTGTGCACAATTCCAGTTAAAAATAGTCAGCGTACTCTTAAAATTTCGTCTATCTACTGTCCACCGCGTTCCGCGCTTGAAAAAAGTGATTTTACTAACATGTTTGAATCGCTTAAACCTAATTTCATTATTGGCGGCGATTTTAATGCGAAACACACGTTCTGGGGCTCAAGATACAGTTCGAAAAAAGGTAGAATGCTCTATGGGGCAGGTATGGAGTACAATTGCGATTTCCATTCGACGGGTAAACCGACTTACTGGCCAACTGATACTTCAAAAATACCTGATCTGATAGATTTTTTCGTTGTGAAGGGAATATCTACCAACCACATAAAAGTCAAAGAGAATTTTGATCTGTCGTGTGATCATTCCCCAATTATTTTGACATTGAGCGAAAAACTAGTCTATAACCTAGAGCCAGCGAGATTAACTGGTAGAACAACTAACTGGGAAGGTTTTAGGAACGAAATTGAAGACAATGTTGAACTGAGCGTTCCACTTACGACACCCTATGAACTTGAGGTTGAAGTTGATCGCTTCGTCGAGATCGTACAGCTCGCCTCTTGGAATAATACTCCCATTCCAAGGAAAACGCCGGACAAATACGGCTTACGATATCCTCCGGAAATAAAGGAATTGGTCAAGGAAAAGCGAAAAGCGCGTAAAAAATGGCAATAAAGTCGTGCTCCGCAGCATAAAGCACACTTGAATCGTCTGTGCAATTCGTTGAAGAAAACTATTAAGGATTTTAAGAATCGTGCAATAGGCTCTTACCTTGAAAGTTTAACAGCGAAAAAAGATTCCAATTATTCACTTTGGAAAGCCATAAAAGGCACCAAAAGGCCCAAAGTCCCCGCGCCGCCAATTGAATTGAATCAAAATTAATGGGCAAGGGAAGATAAAGAAAAAGCGGACGTCTTTGCGGCCCACCTGGAAGAAACGTTTAAACCGTACGATAGTCAAGTGGTCTACGATAACGTCAATAGGCCGGATTTACCATCTGGCAAATTAACACTCACAAGTGCAACGCTTAGGGAACTCAAAAATGAGATCGAGATTCTAAAACCTAAGAAAGCTCCTGGTTATGATTTAATCACCGGAGAAATTCTCAAAGCTTTACCTAGAAAAGCTTTTCTATCTGTTATATACTCGAGATATACCGAAAGAAGATGGCACTATCCTAGCTACGTTTGCCGATGACACCGCTATCCTAGCAGTAGGTAAAACAATCGAAGAAACGACTGAAAAACTGCAAAACGCGCTAAATAAAGTAAATGAATGGACGAGGGACTGGCGGATTGCCCTCAACGAATCTAAATCTGTTCACGTGAATTTCACTTACAAGAAAACTAATAACTTGCCAATTTTCCTAAACTCGGCCCGAATACCTTTTGCAAACGAGGCCAAATACCTGGGAAGGCTCCAAATGTCACATTCTGCACACGGGAATTTGTTGTCTGAGGAATTTGAGATCCAAAGTGGGGTAAGACAAGGCTGTATCCTTTCACCAATATTATTCCTATTGGTGATTAGCGATGTGCTTCGTGCAGCTTTGTCGACGGGAGACAGAGGAATTCGATGGACTCTTACATCTCAACTGAAACATCTTGACTACGCTGATGATGTATGCTTACTCTCCCACAGAATTATGGACCCAGCAGATGTGGACTGCAAAAACTAAAATTATCAGCCTTGGAACAAATTCATCGGCTCAAATATGCATTGCTGGACAACCGGTAGAGGGAGTAGAGGATTTCCAGTATCTTGGGAGCATTGTCTCGACCGATGGTGGAGCCGAACTGGATATAGGCAACAGGATCGCCAAAGCAAAGTCCGCGTTCGGGATGTTGTCCGAGATATAGCGAAGCAATGCAATCAATTTGAACACCAAGATACAACGTTGAATCCGTGGTGTTATATAGTTGCAGCACGTGGAGAGTGACCACTACTATCACCAGAAAGCTGGAAATGTCTGTTAATAGGTGCCTGCGCAATATCTTAAGGATTTTCTGGTCCAATCGTATCTCTAACGAACACCTTTACGAGAAAACGGGTCAGGAACCAATAGGCACAACCATCCAACGGCGAAAGTGTCAGTGAATTGGTCATACGTTCCGAAAGCGTGACAGTTCCATAGCCAACCATGCTTTGCAATCGAACCTTTTAACTCATGATGGCAGAAGATCTGGCGGTCCGAGGAGAACATGACGCAGAACAGTCGAGAAGGAAACACGGTAGTTAGGGAAAAGTTGGGGAGAGCTGATACGCATTGCCAGAAACCGTACACGATGGCGCGTATGCGTAGTGGAGACCCTAGGACCCACAAGGTGCTTCAGGACATATGAAAGTATGTTGAGGGTTGGACATTTGCGATCGTTCGATAGTTTTATGGATGTGAATATCCAGGATACATTCCGTGGTCTTTTGAACGAAATAGCTTAAACTAACTGCCCTAAAATCCTTCGCGAATGAATGTCCCCGTCAGCCCACCTTCGGGATGAAGACCACTTGATACGTCTCCAAGTTTGAGGGACATGATTCAGGACAATACAACTCCTATAAATCGGCACTAGCCATGCCACTTCTATGTCTTGTAATTTTTGTATAATAACATAATAGGCATAATGTTGCCGAAGCCAGGGGATTTGAAGGGAAAAGAACTATTAGTATCCCAGGAGATTGTCTCCTCCTAGATTATGGTTGAAATACGATCCCAAGAGGCTGGCTCCCCGCCACTTGAACTAGCTTGTTCTTTGCTGCTGTCACCAGATCCTGGGAAATGAGGGTTAATAAGAAAGTCCAGTGATTCCGTGGTATAATCTGTTCAGCTACCTTCTGTCTTTCTCATAAAAGATGGATTACCATGTCCTTTGGACAGACTTTCGCTGAGTCTTGCGAATTCCTTGAGGGCTTCAATGGATTGTCATTTTTTGGTCTAAGTGTGTCTTAACCGTAGCTGATCAGCCATCATTATCTAACCTATCCTTGTAGAAATTTCAATAAATGCTTTTCGATTTAAATATTCCGATTAAAGTATTAATCATTAAACGCCGGCCTTAATACAATAAAACAAAACCATCTCCTGCTGAGTCATATTTCAAAACTTTCAAACAAATTTCGTATCATCAACTTTCCAACTTATACACAGCCAAGGACATAAGACAATTCAATATTATATCTTGCGATGAAAAATTTCAACTTAATCGCTTATGGTGACAAAAATTTGTTCATTATCCTTGCTGGCGCCAGTATTATGGTTCATTTTCATATAGGTATTGATTAAGAGAAAACGTCTTAACAGTATAGTGTGGTTCAGTTAAAGGAATGTAGCCATCCCACACGATGATATCGCAGGAATACTGACGCCTCTACTGGCAACTTCACAAGAATAGGTATTTTGCCGGAGAATTATCCTTTTCTTTGTCTCGGATATGTTTTGTGCTGAAAGTATGTGTCAAAACAACCAACGTTCCTTAATGGGATTTTAATTAACTTGCCGATGACAATGTGTCTCCGAAAACAGAATTGATATCGAATATCTTTTATTCAACAATATGGAAATGGGTTCAAGCACTTTCGTTATTAATATTCAACCGTTCAATGTATTCAACTCCTCCCATATCCTTTTGCATGTGACCACTGATTTTATGATTGAATAATTTTAGCATACTGTTCAGAGATGAAATTGACCAATTTAGTGGTCACCAGCAAGGAGTTCTATGTGGAATTAATGAGGTCCTTGTGCATATGATAACACAATCAATTCAGAGAATAGCATAACCATCTGTGCAGGCTCCAGCTAGTTTATTGATTTTCATGACTTCAGAGATATAAATCAGTTGCGTGCGGGTAACGAGTGCATTCTTTAATATCCTTTAACAAGCAATCGTCCATACACATCACCGACATTTTGTTGGTTTCTATTAAGCCCTGAATCAGTTCGTGTATACAGAGATATCTGTTAAGAGTTTGGAATTTTTTGGGTACTTCCCACTCGACCGGATTCGGCTGAAAAAAAAAAAAAAAAAAAAATCTAAAGTATTCAGACTTTCGGCGGCAAGGGAGCAACCCCATTTAGATTCATGATACACATAAACAAAATATTCTATCAATGAAACCGTAGAAGGGGGTATACGAGTACGTTAGACAGGATTTGTATGTTCAACACTCAGAAGGGGGTTAATGGATTTCTGGAGAGATTTGTTTTTGAGTCGTGCGTATGTGTACTTTTACCAGTCTGGCCTTTCAAGGGTTTTGAATTAGTGAATCGACATTCAACAATGCATAAGGCCATTAGAGGTTTTTAAATAATCGTAGATTGACATACTATATACAATAGAGTCTGTGAGGTTTGGTGGATCACCCAATCAAAAGAGCAAACATAATGAAATGGCTGTGAGTAATGGTGTTAAGTCATCAGAGGACTTTTAATTTCAAATTGTATATGATATATAGATGGAGTTAGTCTGAACAGGGAACTATAGGAATTGCGTAGACGCTACTGTAATTGATTTGCTCAAATGAACGTTAAGGAGAGAGTCATAAGGATGACAACAATTTGCGCAACTTGCGAGTGACTCTTGAATCATAGCCACTCAATGATCTGCGGTCAAACACCGACTAAATATTCATTATTTAGGATTGCCATTTGCTGACCAAGGAAAGGATAAGCCTTTATAAATACCTAACACAACAAGAGATATTTTTATTAGTAACGTGAGAGAACTAAAAAAGACATAGAAAATAGAAATATCGAATATCTGCTTAATAGGCCACGCAGTGGTACTGAGCTACACTCCGACGACGCGTAGGGTGATGGCATGCAAGGTCAGCCTCTGCAGCACAATGTTCAGCGTAATAGTAAATGCTTTTGTCATCCTTCCAAGACAGCTTAACTTCCTCTGACACAGCAAAATATTTGGGTCTTATCCTCGATAAGAAATTACGCTGGAAATATAATATTCAAGAAAGAGTCAGGAAAGCTACAGTAGCACTTTTCTCTTGCAAAAAAGCTATTGGGAATAAATGAGGTTTACAACCTCGAATCACTTACTGGCTCTACATCTTGGTCATGAGACCGATAGTAACATACGGAGTGATTGTCTGGTGGCCAGTCTTAGAAAAGGCTATAAATCGTGATTATCTAAGCAAGATCCAGCGTACAGCTTGTCTGTGCATAAGTGGAGCACTACGTACAACTCCCTCTGCGGCACTGGGTATTTGGTTTCATCTGTTACCCTTCGATATATTTAACAAGCAAATGGCAGTGAATGCAGCCGTTCGGCTTGAAGCTACCCAACAGTGGTCAAGAAAAGAATTTGTCTACGCTTCCATTCTGAATAAATTCAAAATCTTTCCCGAAAACATAGACTACACAATCCCACGTCTAAATTTTGACAAGAACTTCCTCGTCACCATCCCTTCCAGATCACTTCCATGGCGATGTATTTTTAGAAGGTGAGTCGATGCACTTCTACACTGACTGTTCGAAAACCAAGGACGAAGTTGGTAGAGCTGTTTTCTCTGACAGGCCTAATCTTAAGCTCTCCTTCCATCTACCAAACCATTGTAGCATGTTACAGGCGGAAATTATGGCGATTAAGGAAGTCTTATCGTGGCTTAAGGAAAACGTCGTATCTGCTAGAGATATCCGCATTTTTTTAGACAGCTAAGCAACAATCAAATCCTTGGAATCGACCTCTATAAATGCTTTAGTAGGTCTAGACTGCCGAACGTCTCCCGCGGAGATGACTGAGCAGTTCAATATTCACCTGTGTTGGGTGCCGGCTCATAGCGACATTTCAGGGAATTGCAAAGCCGAGGAAGTCGTCAGAATGGAAACAACTATACCGATCCTGCCGGACAAGGCAACTTAGGTATAATGGGTAAGCAAAATGAATGGAAAGAGCACTGACTCTCGCTAAAACTGTCGGAACTTTTCCTGTATTTTTAGTATTCAGTCCCATGTTTCCATAGTGGAGACAGGAGTAGTTTTTCTTTCTCAGTTCAAAGTAATATTCGTCACAAAATGCTTGGCCTTAAGCAGTACTGATAGCGCTTAAGTTGACTATGCGAGAATGTTTTCTAAGCTCAATAAAACGAAATGGCTAGATAGGGTCGGAAACATTTTGCGAATACGAATACGGAGAGTATTGTTTCTAGTTAATGGTCACACAAGTCACACCTGACGATGGAGCTCAGCGACTTTTGACGTGATAACGGGATAATTTTATATACGATCTTGCCAAACACTACCCACACTACTAAAGCAATCTATGCTGTTATTAGAAGTACGCCTTTGTCTAGATTTCAAATCTGTAATTAGTGTTTCCCTGCTGTGCATACTTTTCGAGAAAATCATGTCTCTGTGGACCAGTTGAGCTTAGCCGGCATCGCCATATCAGGGTCGCTAAATACTGATTTTCCGACCAATCACTGATCCTTATAATTCGTACGTCATTCGCGCGTCAAGCGCGCTTCTGTGCAGATTTCAAATCTGTAATTAGATTTTCTCTGTAATGCATACTCTTCGAGAAAATCATGTCTCTGTGGACCAGTTTTTGGAGTGCCGTGTTGCCTCGCGTTATGTGCGGCCTCGTCTTGAAAATCTCTAGCCATCTATCAACGAACCAATAAAATTAAAAAAAAATAAAAAATAGTCCGAACTATTTAGTGCACCCAAATTTTCAAAAATAAAAAAAAATACAAAAATGAAAACTGCAACCTCTTCTCACACCATCAATCTAAAATAATACAGTAATAATTAAAAATAAATCAATAATTTCACTGATCGCGAGCGCTCAACTTATCATCAGTGTAGTGCAGTGTAAAGGAAAAAAAGAAGAAAAAACGTGCCGGGTCTCTCCATCTCTCCCATTCCTCCCATCCCCACTCACTCGTTGTTGCGCTTCTTTGTCATCGTAATTGTCGCATGTTCTTTACATGATTTCAATTGCGATGATTGAGAGAGCAACATACGTTACTTACTTACTTAGGTGGCGCTACAGTTCGGGGTGAACCTGGGCCTCAACCAACAAGCCTCTCCATTTAGCTCGGTCTTTAGCTAGTTGCCTCCAGTTGCGCACTCCAAGTTGGTCGAGGTCCCCTTGAACTTGTGCGCGCCACCTACGGCGATGATTCCCTCTACTGAGTCGTCCATCGGGGTTAGATTCGAAGACTCTGCGGGCCGGAGCGTTGGTGTCCATTCGCTCTACATGTCCTACATGTCCTAGCCATCTCAGAGGATATCTTCATCCTCTTTTCATAAAGTCCATGTTTCAGCGCCATAAAGCAGGACTGGGATGATCAAGGTCTTATATAGAGTCTCCTTAGTTGTTCGAGATAGGGCTTTACTGTTGAATTGCCTTATAAGCCCAAAAAAACAGCGATTGGCAAGAGTTGTTCTTCGATTGATTTCTGCACTGATTTTGTTTGTTGAATTTATAGCAGAGCCAAGGTAGACAAAGTCCCTTACTACCTCGAAGTTATAGCTGCCCACGGTGACGTTTTGTCCAATTCGTCGGTGTTGGTTTTCCCTTCTTGTTGACAGCATATACTAGGTTTTGCCCTCGTTTATCGCTAAACCCATTTTGGCCGCTTCCGCCTCAATGCTTGCAAACGCATCGGTGATAGCCCGCTGAGTTCTTCCGATAATGTCTATATCGTCGGCGTATGCAAGCAGTTGTACAGACTTTTGATAGATTGTGCCTCCGGTGTTGGCTTGTGAGTTCCGCACAATCCGTTCAAGTACAATATTCAAGAAGTCACATGACAGCGCGTCACCTTGTCTAAAACCTTTTTTGACATCAAAGGTCTCGCTGAGGTTATTACCGACATTGATGGAGCAGCAAGCGTTCTCCATCGTCAGCCTGCACAGATGGACAAGTTTGGCAGGGATGTCAAAACTAGACATGGCTCTTCTCAATAGATGCTGTCATAGGCTGTCTTGAAATCGATAAAGAGGTGGTGAGTATCGATTTGGAATTCTTGGGTTTTCTCAAGGATCTGCCGAAGTGTGAAGATTTGATCGATGGTGGAAATTCCTGGCCTGAAACCGCACTGATAGGGTCCAATCAGGCTGTTGATAAAAGGTTTCAGGCGTTCACACAATATCGCAGAAAAGATCTTGTATGCGATGTTGAGGAGACTGATGCCTCTATATTTGGCGCAGTTGAGGGGGTCTCCTTTCTTGTGGATCGGGCAAAACATACGTGGGCTTTGAACGAATTTCTTTGATCTATACGCCCACGCTTATTCCCATAAACCAGCTGTTTTAGCGTTGAGTGAAACACAGGTAGTCGAAGAATCTTCCGATCTAAAGCTGTCTAGATATAACTTAGTGTCATTATTCTTTCCCCATCGCAGCCTCGCCATTTATGTCCGTTGTGATATAGCTTACCAAGTTCCACCACAGTATGGCCACTGTTCCAATCCGGAATTTAATTTCAAATGGCTAAAATACACCGTCCGTAAGCAATTAATTCACTACTATTTTATTTACAGAAGCCCTAGTGCGGATAGCAACTCAACGTTTAACGTGTTTGATGCGCTGTCCGATTCCATCACACGAATTGTCTCCCTATATCCTCATACTGAAATCGTCATTGCAGGCAATTTCAATATACACAATTCGGATTGGCTTCAATATTCTGGCCAGACAACACCCGAAGGAAGGTATGTTCAAGTTTTCGCTGAGATTTAACTCAGCTTGTAAATGAGCCTACACGCATATCAGACATTGCAAGTCATTCTGCCAACACTCTGGACTTGTTTCTTACTTCACACCCTGATAAATACACCATTGACGTTTTAGCGCCTCTAGGCCGGTCTGACCACAACGTCATATCGGCTAAATTATCGTACTTTGACCATTCAGTTAAAGAAAAAACTCCCAAAAGAAAAGTATGGCGTTACGAGAAAGGCAACTGGGATGGCCTTAATAGTTTCTTTAGGAGATTTAACTGGTCGGTATGCTTCCTCGATAGCGACGTGGAATAAAAAGCATCAAACCTAAGGCAAACTCGTGGTTTGACCAGAGCTGCAAAGAGGCTATCAGGTTGAAAGAGGTAAGTTTTCGGTGTTATAAAGCCAACAAATCTGAGGAAAACCGAAAGAAGTATAAACAATCCAGAAATGACTGCAATTCGATGTCTACAATTCTTACTTGACCAAAAACTGAGACAAAAAATTCTACAATGTCCCAAAGGTAGTAAACATTTTTGGTCATTTGTCAAAAATATCAAAAATTCTGTCTCGTCTACCATCCCAACGCTCATTTACAATGACATTCCAGCCATCAGCTTCTCAGACAAAGCCAATCCGCTTGCTGCTCATTTTGCAGTGAACTCCACCATGCCAGATAATGCTTTGTCTCTGCCTGTACTTGAGAGCGTCAAATTTTCCATGGGACAAGGCCACTTTCGCACTGGTACAGTTGCAGAAGTACTCAAAGGTCTTACTTTACTTACTTAGATGGCGCTACAGTCCGGGGTGGACCTGGGCCTCAACCAACAAACCTCTCCAGCCAGCACGGTTACGAGCCAGCTGCCTCCAGTTGCGCACGCCAAGTTGGTTGAGGTCCCCCTCCACTTGTCTGCGCCACCTGCCGCGAGGTCTTCCTCTACTGCGCCGTCCGTCCGGGGTGGATTCGAAGACTTTCTTAGCGGGAAGGTTGGGCTCCATCCGCTCTACATGACCCAGCCATCTTAGTCGCTGTATGTGAACTCTACTGGCTAAGTCGATGTCCTTGTACAGGCCGTATAGTTCGGCATTGTACCTTCTCCTCCACTCACCGTCTATGCAGACGGGACCAAAGATCGCTCGAAGAACTTTTCTCTCGAAATAACCAAGGGCATCCTCATCCGGTTTTTTCAAAGCCCATGCCTCTGCGCCATACAGCAGGACTGGGATGATTAGTGTCTTATAAAGAGTTACCTTAGTAGTTCGAGATAGGGCTTTGCTACTCAATTGCCGTTTTAGCCCATAGCCCATAGAAACAACGATTGGCAAGAGTAATTCTCCGTGTGATCTCTCCACTCATGTCATTTGCGGAGCTGACCATAGAGCCTAGGTAGACAAAATCCTTTACTACCTCAAAATTGTATCTGTCTATTGTGGCGTTCTCTCCAAGACGCCGATGTCGGGTGTCCTTTTTTGTAGACAGCATACATATATTTTGTTTTGCTTTCATTGACCGCTAGACCCATCTTTGCTGCCTCGATCTCAATACTCGTAAATGCCCCATTGACGGCCCGCTGAGTTCTTCCGATTATGTCAATGTCATCGGTGTAAGCGAGTAGTTGTACAGACTTGAAGAAGATTGTACCTCCGGGGTTGGCTTGTGAGTTTCGAACAATTCTCTCAAGTACTATGTTAAAGAGATCGCATGATAGCGCGTCGCCTTGTCTAAGACCTTTCCTGGCATCGAACGGTTCGGTGATGTTCTTACCGACTTTGATGGAGCAGCGAGAGTTCTCCATCGTCATTCTGCACAAACGGACGAGCTTGGCAGGGATGCCAAGACTAGACATGGCTCTGTATAACTCGTCTCTATACACGCTATCATAGGCAACTTTGAAATCGATGAAAAGGTGGTGCGTATCGATTTTATATTCATGGGGTTTTTCCAAGATCTGCCGTAGTGTGAATATGTGGTCAATGGTGGACTTTCCAGGCCTGAAACCGCACTGATAAGGACCTATCAGGTTGTTGACGATCGGTTTTAGGCGTTCACATAGTACGGCAAACAGGATCTTATATGCGATATTTAGGAGACTTATACCTCTGTAGTTGGCGCAGTTCAGAGGGTCTCCTTTCTTCAGAATCGGGCAAACGATGCTGAGGTTCCATTCATCGGGCATACTTTCGTCCGACCAGATTTTACAGATGAGCTGGTGCATGCTCCTTACCAACTCATCTCCTCCTGCCTTGAAAAGTTCAGCGGCAAGGCCGTCGGCTTCAGCAGATTTGTTGGATTTGAGTATAGATATCGCTATCCTCACTTCATTATGATCGGGTTGACGGGAATTTTGACTGCCATCGTCACTGTTGAATGGCTCATTCTGCCTGACAGCGGAATATTGATCATCATCGCCGTTTAACAGTCTGCAGAAGTGTTCCTTCCATATCCTTAGCACCGACTGCGATTCTACTACTATGTTGCCATTTTCGTCCCTGCAGGCTTCTGTTCTGGCTTTGAAACCCTGGCATGTTCTTTTTACCCTTTGGTAAAATTTTCGAACATAATTCCTGCAATAAAGTCTCTCAATCTCCTCGATCGAGCGCTTCTCATGCTCTTTTTTCTTCTTTCTGAGAAGTCGATGTTCCTCTTTTCTCCTGCTCACGTAAAGCTCGTAAGCAGCTCTAGTCCTTCTATGCAGCGCCGCTTTGTACGCCTCTTGTTATGCTGCATGTGCTTGCCTGCATTCCTCATCAAACCAGGGGTTTCGTTGCGGTGGGCGAGAGAAACCCAGTACATCAGAGGCGGCATCTCTGATGGCTTTTTGGCAACGCTGCCACTGGTCTTCCGCATTTGCTGTTGGCGGCATAGGACTAAGATTGAGATTAGAAGAAACACGATCGGCAAAGGTTCTGGCGGTCTCTTGCGATTGTAGCTTTTCGACGTCAAATTTCCTCACAGCATTTCGTTGATTTCGCTCCGTTCTGGATATCCGCATCCGTACCTTGGCTACAACTAGGTAGTGATTCGAGTCCACGTTGGCTCCTCGGAAAGTCCGGACACCCAGAATACTGGAAGAGTGCCTTGCGTCGATCGCAATGTGATCGATTTGCTTGACGATTTTTCGATCAAAGGAGAGCCATGTTCCTTTGTGAATATCGAGACGTGGGAACCGCGTACTAGCTACAACAAAGTTTCGCCCCGCCGCAAAGTCGATTAGCCTGAGTCCGTTGCCGGAAGTGTTGTCGTGCAGGCTGTGCTTTCCGACCACGCTACTAAAGACTTCCTCTCTTCCTAGCTTTGCGTTAAAGTCGCCTAGGATAACTTTAACGTCGTGGCTAATGCATTGCTCATACGTCTTGTCCAAGAGCTGGTAGAAGTCATCCTTTGTCGCGTCGTCCTTCTCGTCGTGAGAGGCGTGAACGCATATTAGGCTAATGTTGGCAAATTTAGCCTTGATACAGATAGTCATGAGGCGCTCGTTCACATGCCGGAAACTCAAGACTTCTTGCCTAAGTCTGTCTCCAATGACAAATCCGCACCCGAATAGACGCTGTCCTTTTTGTCTGTAGCAATCGCCGTAGTAGATGTCGCAGTTTTTCATACTCCTTTTGCCCGGCCCATCTCATCGCACTTCTTGGATGGCGGTAATGTCTGCTTTGAGACACTCTAGGGCCTCCGCAAGTTGTTCGGCTGCACTTGGTTTGTAGAGGGACCTAACATTCCATGTGCAGACACGAAGATCGTTGTCCTTTTTACGTTTGCATGGGTCGTCAACAGTAAGATCATCCGTATCCGAGGCTGTTGGTTGCTTCGTAACCAAAGGTTTTTTGCGTGGTAGGGAAGTTAACCCGACGGCACAACCCCCAACCTGGAGGGCCAGATCCTTTTTTTGTACCCCTAGGGCAAGGGGCCGGATACACCGATGTCAGTAACCCACTTCGGGGATATGAGCGCTGCCGTTGGCCCATTAAGGGTTCATCCGCCACCATCTCTTTTTCAATACCCTCACGTAGTATTGAAAATCCTTACAGACCTCAGCTCCAAATATGTTGAAGTAGCTCCAGTAAGGTATCCGCTGGTCTGTAGACGTCACCGTTGATTCCATCGAGAGAATTCGTCCGCCGCACGTCCTCATTCTGAGGACCTCTTGCTAGACTTCTGAGACGCATATTTCAGCCGATCAAGGTCAACAAGAGATGCCTCGTCCGGTTAGGCATATGCGCGCTGAAGTTCACCCAGATGTGCTTACGCAGGTCCGAGTGTTCAGCTGCACATATATCGTCAGACTCAGCATACGCTCATCGTTAGTTCACTTACAGATAGCTATCCAGCGGGCACCGCGTGAAGGTGATGATGCGATTTTGCCCACCACTCAAAGGTCTTAACATACACAAATCCGCTGGTCCAGATGGTATCTCCCCCATAGTTCTGAAGAGGTGTTCTTCCACGCTGGCGAAACCTGTGTGTAAGCTTCTCTGCCTGTCCTACTCTTCTGGGCTCTTTCCGAGTAGATGGAAAACAGTATTTGTCCAGCCCGTCCGTAAAAAAGGCGAATCTTCCTCCCCATCCAATTACCAATACCTTCTTTCCAAGGTCATGGAAACGCTGATAAATCAGTCAGCTTATGAAATATCTTGATTCACGAAAACTCCTCAATGACCGGCAGTATGGTTTTCGTAGCACTCGTGATTTGAAGGCATATCTCACCGAGAAGTGGAACCAATCTCTCCATCACTTCGGCGAAACAAAGATGGTTGCGCTCGATATTTCTAAGGCATTTGACAGAGTTTGGCATCAGGCTCTTTTGTCGAAAAGGCGTGCATATGGCATCGATGAGTCTCTTCTTCAATGGATTAGAAATTACCTTTCGGACCGTTCAATACAGGTTGACTTGGATGGCTTCAAGTCTGCAATTCACCATATAAATGCTGGTGTTCCCCAGGGCTCCGCTTTGTCTCCAACTCTCTTCCTCATTTTTATAAATGACCTTTTGTCTGCTACTTCTAATTCAATCCATTCCTTCGCTGATGACAGTACCCTCAGTTTTTCATATTCGTTCCCTAGCTCACGTCCCTGCTCTTCGGCCGTAGAAGAGGAACGACAACTTATGTTAAACACATTAAATTCCGACCTGGACAGCATAACCAAATGGGGTTCGGCCAATAGAGTGGAATTTAATGCATCCAAAACTCAATGCTGTCTTCTGTCTCTCAAGCGAAACCAAGACCCTCAACCATTATCCATGAATGGTACTTGTATCGCTGAATCCGAAAGACTTGCCATTCTCGGTATGTGCATCAATAACTGTCTTCGATGGAACGATCACATATTCGAAGTCGCCAAAAATGCTGCAAAATGTCTCGGATTCCTTAAGCGTTGCAAAAAATATTTTACCCCGTCTGATCTGGCCTCCATCTATAAGCCATTCATCCTCCCAAAGCTGGAATATAACGCCCACATCTGGTCTGGTGCACCCAAGACCGTTCTGCACATTCTAGATAGGGTACAGAATCGTGCTTTAAAACTGATAGGTAATAAAGACATTGTGAACTCCATAGTCTCACTTGAACATCGTAGAAATGTCTTGTGTCTTTCCCTTTGTTTTTTTTTTTAAAAATGCTCCAGCGAAATAGCCAGTTGCATTCCCCCCTTTCAAAACTTCACCCGTAATACGCGTAATGCTTCGAATGCACATCAGTTCACCCTCAAGCCCAACTTCGGACGTACTGTCAAATATAGGGATTCGTTTATAAGCCGAACAACACGTTTGTGGAATGATCTGCCAGCCTCAGTATTTCCTAATCATTATAACCTACAAACATTTAAAGCCAACGCAAACCGGCATCTCCTCTGTCTCTTTCCCCCCTTTCCCCATCCGCCCGTGCCTTGAGAACCAGTATAAGGGTATTCATAATCCATTTGGCACGCGTAAATTATAACAAAAAAAAAAGAAAAAGCAGTTGAAATTAGTCGGCATCGCTATGCCATCGTCGCCAAATACTGAATTTTCCGACCAACCGCCGATCCTTGTAATTCATACCTCATTAGAATCTCGCTTTTGTGCGGAGTCTGTCCGGTTTTGGCAGTGGTCGCCTTGGCAACTTTATGTTTAACCTTGCCTTGGGGGCAACGTTTAGCTGTGGAGACCGTCACAGAGCTGTTTTATGCAGCTATCGAGCATAGTTCTAACCCACTTGCTAGTAGGTTGGTCGATTCCGCCGCGTCTCATGGCACTGGTGATGAAGTCCCAACCAGTATTATCAAAAGCACCTTCTGTGTCAAGGAATGCACACAGAGCGATCTCTCTGTAACGAGATAATGTTGGTTTGTTACCTTCATTACACACGGCTAGATTTCTACTTGTAATATAATCAAGAAGTAACTCACCCCTGTTGTTAATGTCGCTTGGGACTAGTCTTATGCGCTATGGACAAGTCATATGCGCTATGGACTAGTCATATGCGACGGTGACATAAGTCTAACAGTTCCTGCACAGCTACGGGCGGAACAGACTACGAGTGCCCGGGGAAGTAGGCGGAGGCGCCTCCTGTGATCGGAACCTCAATAATGCAGGTTACCTGGTCTCTGCTAATAAAATCTGGAATGGGAAGAAAACTGATTTTAGAACTGATTAGATAGGCCGCCCTGGGCATTAACTCCCCATGGGCATATAACAACTTACATGTCCTATTCTGAAGACCTTTTATATTGCCTCCAATCAACCAAGGCTCCTGGATGAGTCCAAGGGCGATTTTGTCCCGGATGATCTGATTGCCAGAGATGTCCGAAGTACCTTTAGCATGATGCAGGCTACCTTGCAGCACCTTGATGTCATCACCCATCGTTGATGCTTAACGTTTTTGTGGGCTATCTCTTTGCAAGCCTATCTCTCATAGCATGATATGTCTTTTTAATTGGTGTGGGCACAGGTGCCGCACCCGCCATGTGAGATGTAGACGGTGCCACCGTCAAGGCACTAGCAGGTCACCGGATTCCTCAATGTGACTACACTAGACTCATTTGTACTAGGTGTATCCACATTTACAACTTCCGAAGCAGAAGATGTAGACACGGCTGTACTACATCTCGCTGCGTCCTTAGCACGGGTGACATCATCTGACGCAACTCCTAGGGCAGTTGGTATAGGTTTTTGTTCACCTGAGAGCTTGTCTGTGCTCTTCAGGATCAGCCTAAATCTGCCAAAACAGTATGCTACATTACCTTTTAACACCTTTAGGTGGTCCATCGAGCAGTCCGTGACACCAAGTACCAGATGAACAAGACCACGCTCTGTGGTCCTATTGAACCACCCTCCATTTCCTAGCGAACAGATCGGTATTCTGAGCGTCCAAAAGCGTCAGAATTTTACTAGTGGCAAAGCCGGTACTGTGTGGAAAGAACCCACGGATGATATGTGGTTTTGTAAATCAATCCTTATCCACTATCATCAAGTTAAAACCACATTTCCCTATGATATTATCGAAATTGACCCTCATCCACTCTGCAGTGGAGGGATCAGAGCATATAACTAGAAGCCAACCTGATTTATGAAACAAACCATGAAACTGTGGCTTAACACCCTTGTCTACCAGGTCAATGTTAGTGCCCATGATGCTTTCCTGGACGTCAGCCATTTGCTCGGCATTAAGTGGACTATGCGCCAGATCAGCAGGAACACTCAATTTGACAATACCTACTTTGACCCTTTTTCTTCTGTGGAGCAGAAGGGATAGACTTCTCCGACTGCAAGCGCTTCACCTTGGTACCCCTGTCTGGCTGAGAGGATTTACCTATCTTGAGAGCACGTTCTCTAGAGACGCCATCTTTTAATGCACGATTGAATCGCCTCATTTCAGCCGAAGTAAGTTTTATAAATCCGCTGGTGGCGAGGGACAATTTCTCAACACCAACTTCAATGGCAGTGCAATTGGGTTGAACCGAATGTTCGTCCGAGAGCATGCTAGAAGACTCTCCACAGAGATCGTCTGAATCAGTGTCGAGATGGGACTACAGATCCACTTCATCTCATCTTTTATCAGCGAAAATAATGAGAGGGTCGGCCCTAGTGGCAGCAACTTCCTCTGGATTTGAGGGAGGCACGGTTGCTGCCCCAGAAGTTGATGCAATAGAGAGTGCGTTACCTTTCTTTATTATGATCTGAAATTTTGGACCCACGAATACTCGGCAAAGGAAAGTCACCAACAGCAGAGCCCCCCCTCCTCGGACCGCCAGGTCTTGTGCCATCCTGAGTTAAAGGGTTCCATTGCATAGCATGGTTCGCTATGGAACTGTCACCCTAACGGAACGTGTGACCAATCCACTGCCACTTCCGCCGTTGGATGATTGTGCCTATTGGTTCCTGACCCGTTCTCTCGTAAAGGTGTTCGTTAGAGATACGATTGGGCCAGAAAAACCTTAAGATATTGCGCAGGCACCTATTAACAAACGTTTGCAGCTTTCTGGTGATAGTAGTGGTCACTCTCCACGTGCTGCAAGCATATAACAGTACGGATTCAACGTTGGAGCGGAACACTCTTATCTTGGTGCTCAAACTGACTGACGATTGAACACCCTCTTAACCATGCATCCTTCGGCGTATGCTGTATCACCTTGGACTAGAGATTTTTTCGAGAGGTAGTCTCCTTACGTTGCACACTTTGGCCGAGTGCCACAGTAACGAATTCGACCCAGATAGTCCAGGCAGGCGCAAAAGAACACAAAGTCCGATTGGGCGACTCTGCGCTAGCAGGCAGATTATCATGCTGTAGCATTCGTTACCCGGCGGTCGCCCCAAGGAGGCAGTGAGTCTTCTTGTAACGGTTGCTCAATGGGGATCGTACAAAGCTTTAGCCTAAGACTCCGTACCTGACCACCCTTAGTTTTACTGACTCCAGTGCTATCATTTCGCAACTTAGTTCATAGTTTGTAACCATTTTGATTGCTGTTAGACTATTAGACGCCCTTCAGAAACACACTCAATTTGGAACTTACTATTCAGAGATTAAAACAATTTTTTAGTATAACGAAGGACTCTATTTTAGTCCCTCATTTTTCAACTGACTTTTATTGCGAAACAATAAAATTAACTACTTCTTGTCAAAAAAGAACAAAGGGGTAAAGCGAAGACCTTCTTCGAAACATAAAAAAAAAACTCCGCAAATTTAATGCAAATCTCTTTAAGGACATCATAAATCACCATACATTGTCGAGGTTCCATTAAATTTTAATATTTTAATGCTCCGAAACCTCAAACTGTCGCCATTTGATGACAGATACGTCTTGGAGTTGATTTTACGAGGATCAGTCTCTTTTTGTTTAATCGTCAAACCTTTTACGAGTTTATCTTGAAAAAGTGTACCAAAATTGGCTTTCTCCCGACCTAACACACGCACTCAGTTTTAGGACCAATAATAAACACATTATGAAAGTTTATCATCCTCGCAGCCGCCCGTTGTTGGGCATTTTTTATTGGCTTCTCATAAAAAACATACGCACCCGGAAAAACAATCTAAAAACTATAACTTCAATTGCCTTCTTATAGTCACAATGGAAACATTTTACGGTAATGTTTCATTTTGTAGCCCAAAGGGCTTAACTCTACCATGCGGGCCAAATGTCCACCCTTTTTAGTCATCGACCGACCGACCCCGTTGGGAATTTATGAAGATTAGGAAGAGTTCGGGATGTAATATGAGAAAGCCTATCCCTCTAGGCTCTGTTATGGGAAAGCATATATATATATTTTTTGCTGTTAATGGATTCCTTATTGGAAAGGAGATAAAGAAAGGATATTGAAACAATTGTGTCTTGTGTCACGTGCATCCTTGTTGTTTGAAAGCATTCCATAGAAATCATTAATATTCAACTGGAAAGGATATTTTGAAGTTAGTCAATTCATTTGCAATAAATTTATAATAGTTCTCTTCGCCCTTGCCTTGATCTCTAAATAAACTCTCTTGCGTTGCACGTGTCATGTGGTATCGGCCATGCTGACTGGTGTGATTGAAGTGAACAGTTACTGTCAATTGTAATGTGGCCTAGAATTGAAATTCATTACTCATTTTATGGGGACGTGGTGGCCGACAGTGTGTAAGGACAGATTTCATAAAAAAAAAAATATCAGAATTCGACTTCGTTTTTGTTTCAACGGTTTTTTGTTATTGGTATTGCGGTAATATCGTTTGGATATTTGTATTTTTACTTCCATTTTAAAGGTCGTCTACCTTATTTCAGGAAAAAGGGTTTATGAGTCGGATACTAAGACTGGAAAGTAGTCAAAAGGTAGTGCATGCGATTACATGAAAGCACAAACTTCTCACTTAGCCTAGGCCTACCAACTCATACTGTCCTTCACCACGCCGGTGACCGTTGGGTACCTAGGTCCGTAACCAGAGATTGTATAACCAATCTCTTTGAAAGGCTTTGATGGCAGCAGATGAGAGAGGGGGAAGAGTGCCTCCTTACTATACTATAATATACTAGGGCCTTGTACGCATTGCGACCTCAAAGATCTGTTGTTGCAGCCCGGTGTTTAGCCGAAAACTATGTTACGGCTCAGCCCCAACAGAGCTCCAGGATCAGTGTTCCAAAAGTATGAGTGGCTTAGTAGAGCCTGCTATGGAGCATTTACAAAGAATATGCTCTGTCGTCTCTTTTTGCTCTCCATATAGCCGGCATACGTCTGTATCTGCTATTCATATTTTGCGAGTGAGTGGGCAAGGACCAGTCAAGTAGCCTGTTCAAATCCTTAAGTCTGCTTTGCTGAACGCAAATAGATTCATAGTCTTGCAAGGGTTGATGATAATAAACATTTTTGCTTGTCTAAAAAAAAAAAATATTTGGCGCAACAGCTCTTTAAGTGCCAGGGCCTAGCTTCTCGCAACCACTCATGTTGTGTGCCTTATATTTTCCATACCAATGGAAGGCACCTACCGTGCCGTATCCGAAGGGCAATTTGTTTTGATAAGCTTTTTCGAGACAACAATACTCTCGGATGTATGTTAGATGTTCGCGAGAGGTGGGACCATGAAAAAACTTGTTGGTGTTCCTGGGATTCGAACTTGGAACCTTACGCGCAGTGATTCGACACACTAACCACTTACGCCACGGCGCCCACTTTTGCTTGTCTTAAGCCCTTGAATTTGGCCCAGTACTCTGCATGACAATAATTTTTTTATTTTGAGGTTTGTGCTACGTGTATGCCCAAAATATGGTTCAAGACCGACTAGTGGGCGGTGACGGTGTTTTTTGATGCGAGATCTTCGAGTAGATTAAGACAGTCCCATACAAGTTTGGATCCTACCGTGTAGGATTTCAAAGCCATAAGTTTTTTTGTTTTCCCCGAGGGTAGATGAAAAATCTTCCATAGACACTATGAGAATAGCAAGCGCGTGCTCATAGTAGTTTCAGATTCTTACTGACTAAATAAACACCACCCTTCGATATAAATATGTTAGATATTTATTTTATTTTTATTTTATTTCATTGTTACTTATTTTCATTTTGAACGTTACAAATCGTGTTACGTGCAGGGACGGGTTAAGAATATCACTGCAGCGCCCCCCAACAACTAGCGCTTGTCGTAAAAGGCGACTAAGGGGACAAATCAGATCTAGGCAATATAACACCCAAGTGAGCCTAGCGACACATATACTACCATAAAAACCCTCCCACAAGTGTGCATGCGAGTCCGTGGGTTGACACGACTGGAGATCACCGGTGTCATAAAAGAAAGATCAAACAATACTAAAACAGGAGCATGCACGTGTCAAACAACAAACACCATCGCAATATGGTGCAAAAATTGTATTGCAAAACTGTATCATTATGATAATACTTGCAAAAAGGAAAGGCACTACCCCGCCAGGCACTACCACTGCTGTGCATGGTACTGATCCTGGACCGAGCAGAAATGTTCGGGTCAGAGCTATACGGATTCCGGGGGCTAGCAACATAATGAAACAGTTTGGACGCAATTTAAGGGTCGCGAGTTGGAACGTTGGAAGCATGACCGGTCGAAGTTACGAGCTGGAAGAGATGATGAATAGAAGGCGGGTGGACATCTTGTGTGTCCAAGAGACGAAATGGAAAAACACCGGGAATCGGGCGCGTTTCTTGGACGTTAGGACAAAAGATTACAATATGTTCTACTACGGAACGGAAAAGGCTAGGAACGGAATCGGTATCATCCTTGCGGCAGAGCTACTTGGAAACGTCTTGAGCATTTCGAAGTCCAGCGACCGTTTGATGTCTCTCAAACTAGTAATACAAGGAGAGGTGTGGAATATTGTCAGTGCATATGCTCCCCACAATGGGTGCAATCAGATAGATAAGGATGCATTTTGGCTAGATTTCCACAATCTCCTTAAGAACATCCCAAAGGAAGAATTTCTGTTTGTGGGAGGAGATTTGAATGGACATGTCGGGAAATCAAACGAAGACTATGAAGACTGCCATGGAGGACTAGGATATGGCACCAGGAACCTTCCTGGTGAAGACATCCTAAGCATGTGCAAATCACACGGTCTTATCGTGTTAAATACCATTTTCATCAAACAAATCCGACACCTGATCACTTACAGCAGTAGTGGAGATGAAACTCAGATTGACTACCATTTGGTAGGCAGTTTCATGAAGCCTCGGGTAAAAGATTGCAAAGTGATCCTGGGAGAGGCAATCGCTCGACAACGCCGTCTCCTGCTAACAGAAATTTTTATGAAAACACCAAAGAAAAGCAAACAAACAAGGGTCTCTGAGAAAATCAAGTGGTACAATCTGGACAAAGAAAAAGGCGAGGCTTTTGTTTTCGTAATGAACAATTACCTCTCTCACACCATCAACGGAGCTGAGGATGAAGAGTGCAGAGCACAAAATATGTGGGATTCCCTACAGCGAACTTGCTTAAAGAAGGCCAAATCACTGCTAGGAGCTTCAAAAGGCCACCATCAACACGCCAAAGAAACATGGTGGTGGAGTGATGAAGCTAAGAAAGTGATAAATGAGAAGAAAGCGGCTTTCAAAGCTTGGTCAAAGTGCCCCTCTAATAATAGTGACGAAAAAGCTCGCCTCGAAATGGAATACAGATGCTGCAAGAAAAAAGCGAAGAAGAAGTGCGCTCAGCTTCAAGCAGAGAGTACGGAGGGCCTGTATCGGGAGCTGGATAAAATATTTTCCCCGGTTGCTGATGCAAACCAGGCTATCCAGGAGCTGCGAAGACACAATATGAACAAGAGTGCCACTATCTTCAAAATAGCCGCCCAAAGAAGGAAGAATGCTCAGGAGATTCGTTCGCCAAAATTCATTAGCAATGCTCATGGCCAGCTTCTTGTGGATGACGACAAAATTCTGCAGAGGTGGCGGCAGTATTGTGAAGAGCTTTTGAATGAACAGTTTCCCCGGCTATACTTTCCAAGAGCCACCCCTAACTGTGAACAAATACCCGACATTACAGTCGAAGAAGTTAGTGAGGCGGTCAAATACTCCAAAAAACGAAAAGCGGTTGGGCCAGACGAGATACCCTCTGAGTTCTGGAAAAAGATGGGAGACATCGGGTTCAGATGGCTCAGAATTCTCATCTCCAAATTCGTGAGAGGTGATCCAATGCCGAATGAATGGAGGGAAAGTTACCTTCTCCCTGTATACAAAGGGAAGGGTGATACGCGAAACTGTGATAACTACCGTTCGATCAAGCTGATGTCACACACCATGAAAATCGTTGAGCGGGTATTAGGTGGCCGACTGCGAAAAATAATACGGCTATCTGATGATCAGTGCGGGTTTGTCTCGGGTAAATCAACCACAGATGCAATCCAAAGTATAAGGATCATAATGGAAAAACATCGTGATTCCTTAAGGGATTTGCATATTGTATTGGTTGACTTTGAAAAGGCATTCGACAGACAACCACGAGATCTGATATGGGTGGCGCTAAGACATCGAGGGGTTCCAGAAACCTATGTACAGATGATTATGGACATGTACGAAGGAGCAAAGACAAAAGTAAGATGCCCCGCTGGAGTAACCGAAGAGTTCCGAATCAAAGTCGGGGTGCACCAGGGAAGCGTTTTAAGTCCTTTGCTCTTTATTACAGTCCTTGATTATCTGCTTGAAGGTAAAGTGATGGACCCCAAGGTACATCAGTTATTCTTTGCTGACGATGGAGCCATCATAAGTGAGGATCCTACATCCCTGCAACGAGCACTTGATGTGTGGGTGGACGTTTTGGAGGGAAATGGGTATCGCATTAGTTCAAAAAAGACAGAGTACTTGTGCTGCCCGTTCTCTGATCCACTCAGGCCTATTCCAGACATTTATTTGAATGGAACAGTGCTTCCCAAGTGCGAAAAGTTCAAATATCTGGGATCTATGATCAATAGCAAAGCAACTTGTGATGACGACATCAATCATCGTGTAAGCGTAGGGTGGATGAAGTGGCGAGAAAATTCCGCTATCTTCTGTGACAGAAAAATGCCCCCTAAGTTGAAAGGAAGGCTCTACACCGCAGTTGTACGTCCAGCGCTCACATACGGTTCACAATGTTGGACGATGTACAAAAAGTATGAGAGTAAATTAACGGCAGCTGAGATGAAGATGCTTCGCATGACAGCAGGAGTGACCAAGCTTGATCGAATAAGAAGTTCGAAGATCCGTGGAAGCTTTCACATCAAGGAAACCATCGTACGAAAATTAGAGCGCGACCGGCTCAGCTGGTATTGCCACGTTCAAAGAAGAGATCATTTGAACCCTGTAAAAAAGGCAATATCTATGCACGTTCCAAAGACATCGCGATGTAGGAAAGGCAGGCCTATAAACGCCTGGATCAGACAAATGCGACAACATCGGCATTTCATTGGCCTCAGTAACCGAGTGATCCAAAATCGGCAGGCCTGCCGATATTTTCTGAGGTCAAATAGGCGAACCCCACAGGCGGATCAGTAGAAATGCGGTGAAGTGGGAGGGTTGTGATCCCTAGTTTTCGGATCATAACCTCGCTGATAAAAGGAAGAAGAAGAAGACAAATCGTGTTACGTGCGAAGCTAAAGGCTTGTCTGCAGCTGGTTGAGCTTACTTTTTTAACATTGTTTGAAAGTTTTACAATTAATGATTTAATTTGATTTAATTTCGTGTATATATATTATACATTTCTACAAGAAAATAGTTTTTTTGGAGGATGTTTAGATATTTAGCTGGTAGGGAGCTGAGAGCTGTTGGAATTGCATGGGCAAGCTGTCATCTTCCGTAGTTATTGAATACTGCCGGTACTTCAAGAAGTTGTTGAGCTCGTCTCCTTGTGTTATGGCTGTGACTAATGGCTTGCTGGAAACGGAGGTCATCGTAGTACTCTAGGATTACTGTCATCTTATACATGCTATTGACATTCAAAACCTTGAAAAAAGCGTTTTTAGTTATGATTTTAACTAAACGTCTTTGGATATTTAAAAGCTTGTCGACATGAGTTTTTGATGCATTCCCCCATGCAAGTATCCCTTACTTTTACGGGATTCATCTAAAGAATAGTAGACCTGCTTCAGTACATCCGCGGAAGAGTATTTCTTCAAGTAAACTAACGCAAAAACAGCACTATTCAGTTGTAGGCGTAGCTTGTTGATGTGTTCATACCAAAGAAAGTGATTATCTATGGTGATTTCGAGGTACTTGATGGACGTGACTACTTCAATAGGGTCGCTACTTTTCATTGCTGGGCAGTGTTCGTTATGGTGATAAACGTTTATAATACCTATTAGTTGATTTGGTGTATGTATATGCATTATCTTCATTTTCGTCAAGTTAGTTACTAAGCTGTGGTCGTGACACCACTTTGAAACCTTGTTAAACTCCTCCTGCATGATTTTTATCGCGATATCAAGGTTTCTGTGCTTGACAATAATGGCAATATCGTCTGCATAAGCAAAAGCCGTGCTATGTTGAAATACACTTCGTGTACACCAAGTTCGTTGGTGAAAAGAATGAACAGCAATCGCCCCAACTTAGATCCTTGTGGAATGCCTTGTGGAATGTCTTTTTCGCTACTTATCTTATTGGATACTTTAACCCCCATCGTTCTTTCTGACAAATAGTTTTTTATCCATTTTGCGGTGATACCTCTTATTCCAATGTTATATAAGCTGTCAAGAAGTTTGTCGTGAACCAAAGTGTCGAAAGCTTTGCTAAAATCCACGAGCGTAATTAAGATGTGGTGGCTCTTATTTAAGCCTATGGTCACTAGGTTTGCAAGTTCACCGAACAGGCATTCTGTGCTCTTCCTTTTCTGGAAACCATACTGATTCGGTTCGAAAATTTTGTGTTTTTGGATAAAACTATTTAAACACTTCAATACAATCTCCTCCATGCACTTCTCTACGGTAGGCAGAATCGGTATTGGCCTATAATTTTCAATTTTGTTTTTAACTCCTTAATTATATATTGGCCGGATTATAGAGGCTTTTAGCAAACTAGGAACGCGACCTTGACCAAGGCTTCGATTTATTATTGTTTTAGCAATTGGTGTTAGTGTAACAGCGTTCAATTTAAAATCAATTGGTCTTATATTATCTGCTCCTGGACCTTTATTGGTTTTTAGACAGCATAGCATTTTAAAAGCTTCTGCATCACTGGCCTCTACAGATACATGGATTGTACGACATACTTGTTTTGATGACTAGACATTTTTTTATAACAGCTATGAACAATTTATGAAGCTTGATTTGAAAATGATCAGCAAATTCATTCACAACTAATGTTAGTTCCTTGCTTCCGGAAAAGTTATTAACAATTGTCTCATCTATAGACTGTGATTTCCTCCATAGGACTTCATTCAAAGCATTCCATATTTTTCTGGGGTCATTCTTAGCCATAGAAAATTGGATCTTATAGTAATTAGACTTAGTTATTTGAATGTCGCATCTATGTAAGTAATAACTCTTCAAGAAATTTTTCTATCACGAAATAAAAACGTTTGGCAGGTTACTTGGCACTGAAGGATCCTGCATGTTTCGCAATCTGGTCGCGGTTAATCATTATCTCGCCAAGTCGAAAGGTTTCGCCCTTTGTAGTCGGCGCAATAAATTGCTCTCATCCAAAATTTGTTGACATGCCCGATTAGTCGGCTTCTATGCTTTCTCGCGAAGCTTCTAGTTTCAGCTCCGATTGTCGGAATTCCGAGATCCCTGTGGATATCGTCGTTTCTAATATACCACGGTGCTTGGACAATCTCTCTTAGCACTTTATTTTGAAAAGCTTGTAAAACATTTGCATTTGTTTTCTTGGTACAACCCCAAAGTTGTATACCGTACGTCCACACCGGCTTTAGCACTTGTTTGCATAAAAGCAGTTTGTTCTCAATACTGAGCTGGGAATGTTTTCCGAGTAACCAGTATATATCTCTATATTTGATTTCGAGTTCGAGTACATTATTCAGCGCGTTTTGCAGTTTTGCAGTCGTTTCTTCGATTGTTTTGCCTACCGCTAGGATAGCGGTGTCATCGGCAAATGTAGCAAGGATAGTACCATCTTCGTTCGGTATATCACGAGTGGCCCAATAACGCTTCCTTGCGGTACGCCGGCCGACATTTCTTTGAGCTCGGAGTATTCGACTCCATGTCTAACACGACTCTCAAGAAGCATGAACACCAATTATGCAAAATGTATGTACCAGGTTGCAAATAAGAAGTTTAAAAGCATGTGCGAGCAAAAACAAAGGCTCTACATTCAGAACCTCTCGTCAGCGCTCGCAAACATACAAGACAGCAGGTCCTTTTGGAGGATGGCAAAAGCACTAAACGGTTCGCTCTTCGCGAAGTGTATCAAGGTAGAAGCCCCGATTTTAGCCGAATACTTCGAAAATCTGCTGAACCCACCACAGGCTCAAATCCAAATACAATGTGCCCTACCTCACGTCGAAGTAAACTCTTTAGACCGACCTATAACTTTCCAGGATGTCATCAGAGTTATAAATAGATGCTGCTCAAATAAGGCTCCAGGGGCAGATCGTATTCCTTACGAATTTTTTAAAAATGCGACTGATGCCTTCCTGCAGAACCTCACGGAAACTTATGATTTTATTTTCAGTACTGCCGAGGTGCCATCATCCTTCAAGAAAAACATAATATTTTCGATTTTCAAGAAAGGAGACCCAAAATGCCAAGCAATTATAGAGGGATATCTTTCCTAAATGCGACTTCCAAAATTTTTACAGGAATTATCTTGGAACGATTAACAAACTGGATACGCGAAAATGACCTACTTAGCGAGTTCCAAGCTGGTTTCCGCAAAGAATATTCCCCAGTGGACAACATCTTCTCTCTAACAAGCATCGCCCAGACTTTTTTGAATAAAGGTAAAAAACTGTACGTTTTCTTCGTGGATTTCAAGGCGGCCTTTGATTGTATCGACAGAAGAGTTCTTTTCTACAAACTGAGCAACCTTGGAGTCTCGGCAAAGGTACTAAATGTGCTACAAAAAATGTACGAAAAGAACACCACAGCGGTTTGGGATGGAAACATCTTGTCTAACTGGTTTCAGTCGAAATCTGGTGTGAAACAAGGATGTCTGGTGAGCCCTACTTTGTTTTCGATCTTCCTGGACGATCTAGTTGCATACCTCCCAGGAGGGATGTCTCTCGATGGATTACGTGTTAACCTCTTGCTCCACGCTGATGATATCGTAATACTCGAGGAAACGCCGAACATGCTACAAATCATGATAAATAAGCTGTATCAATACTGCCAAATATGGAACTTGCAGCTGAACACCAACAAATCAAAAGTTATGATTTTCCGGAATGGATGGGGGCGCTACGCAACCAATGAAAAATGGACCTGGCAAAATGAGGAACTGGAAAAGGTTAAAGAATATACCATAAATACCTCGGAGTACTGATCACCCCACAGTTATCTTTTAGAAAACACCTTCAAGAGAAGCTAAGAGAGTCAAAAATGGCAATCAATTGTAACTGGAGAGGGATTTTGGGAAAAATGAAAATAGCGCCGAGTGTAAAGTATAAAGTCTTTGAAGCAGTCATAAGGTCAATCATGTGCTATGCGGGACAAGTGTGGGGGATCTGGCAGTTTGAGGAGGTTGAAAAACTTTTGAGATACTTCCTAAAGAAAATATTCAAACTGCCAGAAAATACGCCAAACTACATGTTGTACCTGGAAACGGGGCTGCCATCGCTGCATGTGTTTTCGCTTAGACTTCACTTCCTATACATCTTGAAAATTCTATCACAACCAAGTCATCGTCTTCCCCATTAAATTGCTATGCACCTGAAAAATAAGAACCTTCATTTATTTGCCGAATGGACAAGGCTGGGCTGTGACCATAATGTACCCCTGCATGAAGCACACGTAGACGAAATAAACCTAGGAAAGGCACTGGAGGAACTTTTAATTAAGATCGGAGAATCCACACGGCAGTCTTTTCAAAGGCAAAGTGAACAAAGCCAAGTAAGGAATATTTATAAAGTTTTAAAGCACGACCTTGGGGAGCTGAACTATTTTCATGATTGTAACAGTTTAGATCTGATCTCAACAGTATTCAAAGCCAGGGGCGAACTATTGCGATTAAACTACATGCCCCATATAACAGATGGAAGTGATGAATGTACACTGTGTAACCATAGAACATAGAACAAGAGAAGACGGCCTTCATTTCATTGGAACCTGCCCTATTCTGAGCGCAATCAGAAGATCCTTTTATGGAAAAAACACTCTCTCTTCCGATGAAGTCGTTTGCATCTTAAATGGAGAAAACTGGACCATACTGTTTAAATATATTAAATCTGCTCTAAAATACCGGCTACAAATTATAAACCAAGCTTTCTAAAAAAAAAAATCTTATATATATCAATTAATTCTGTAATTTAAAAACTCTCTTTTCTCGGCTGACGGCAAAAGCCAATGCTTACTATGTAAAACTGTAACAACTGAATTTTTTTTCCTGCTTTAATAAAGTTACACACTACTACTACTACTACTCTAACACGAAAGAGTCTATTCCCGAGATATGATTCTAGAATATCGTATAAGCATACAGGTAGAACTTGTCGTAGTTTGCATTTGAAGCCACCATCCCACACCTTATCAAAGGCTTGCGAGACGTCAAGAAATACGCTTGAGCGTATTTCTTCAAGTGCTTTCTCGATTACGTCAGTAATTCTATGCACCTGGTCAATCGTCGAATGCTTACTTCTGAACCCAAACTGGTGGTCAGGGATAAGATTATTTTCTTCTATAACCGGTTGGAGACGCCTTAGTAATATCCTCTCGAAAATTTTCGATATGATTGGAAGAAGCGAAATTGGTCTATACGATTTTACTTCATTTCGCGGTTCTCCTGGTTTTAAAACCATTATGACTTCCGCAACTTCCCATTGGCTCGGCACGTGAGCGCAGCATTTACAATTTGGAGAAGCTTAATCAATGTTTTTCAAGGTAAAACTTTGAGAATTTCTCCGCTAATCAAATCATAAACAGGAGATTTCTTAGGTTTTATATTATCGATCTCATGTTTGAGTTCCCTTAGCGTTGCATTTGTGAGTCTTAAATCGTCAGATGGTAAATCGAGCCTATTGAGGTTGTCGTAAACCACTTGACCATCTTACGGTCTAAAGGTTTCTTCCAGGTGGGCCGCAAAGACGCCTTTTCTTTATCTTTCGTCACCCATTCATTTTGATACAATTTAATTGGCGGCGCGGGGACTTTGGGCCTTCTGGTGCCTTTTATGGCTCTCCAAAGTGAATAATTGGAATCTTTTTTCGCTGTTAAACTTTCAAGGCAAGGGCCTATTGAACGATTCTTAAAATCCTTAATAGTTTTCTTAAAAAAATTCCACAGACGATTCAAGTGTGCTTTATGCTGCGGAGCACGACTCTGTTGATGTGATGGTGATAGTGATGGTGTTTTTTGATACGAGATCTTCGAAAAGATTGAGATAGTCCCATATAAGTTTGGATCCTACCGTGTAGGGTTTTAGAGCCATAAGTGTTACATGCCTGTCCGAGAGGATGTAAATACGGGTGCCTACTTACTTACTTAGGTGGCGCTACAGTTCGGGGTGAACCTGGGCCTCAACCAACAAGCCTCTCCATTTAGCTCGGTCTTTAGCTAATTGCCTCCAGTTGCGCACTCCAAGTTGGTCAAGGTCCCCTTGAACTTGTGCGCGCCACCTACGGCGATGATTCCCTCTACTGCGTCGTTCCTCGGGATTAGATTCGAAGACTCTGCGGGCCGGAGCGTTGGTGTCCATTCGCTCTACATGTCCTAGCCATCTCAGACGTCCAATACGCAGTTTTTTGACTAGGTCGATGTCGCTGTACAGCTCGTATAGTTCGTGATTGAATCTTCTCCTCCAAAACCCGTCAACGCAAACGGGACCGAAAATCTTACGAAGAATTTTTCTCTCGAAGCGACCAAGGGTATCTTCATCCTCTTTTCATAAAGTCCATGTTTCAGCGCCATAAAGCAGGACTGGGATGATCAACGTCTTATATAGAGTCTCCTTAGTTGTTCGAGATAGGGCTTTACTGTTGAATTGCCTTATAAGCCCATAAAAACAGCGATTGGCAAGAGTTATTCTTCGATTGATTTCTGCGCTGATCTTGTTTGTAGAATTTATAGCAGAGCCAAGGTAGACAAAGTCCCTTACTACCTCGAAGTTATAGCTGCCCACTGTGACGTTTTGTCCAATTCGTCGGCGTTGGCTTTCCCTTCTTGTTAACAGCATATACTTGGTTTTGCCCTCGTTTATCGCCAAAACCATTTTGGCCGCTTCCGCCTCAATGCTTGCAAACGCACCGGTGAACGCCCGCTGAGTTCTTCCGATAATGTCTATATCGTCGGCGTATGCAAACAGTTGTACAGACTTTTGATAGATTGTACATTCGGTGTTGGCTTGTGAGTTCCGCACAATCCGTTCAAGTACAATATTGAAGAAGTCACATGACAGCGCGTCACCTTGTCTAAAGCCTTTTTTGACATCAAGGGTCTCGGTGAGGTCATTACCGACTTTGATGGAGCAGCGAGCGTTCTCCATCGTCAGCCTGCACAGGCGGACAAGTTTGGCAGGGATGTCAAAACTAGACATGGCTCTATAAAGCTCTTCTCTATAGATGCTGTCATAGGCGGCCTTAAAATCGATAAAGAGGTGGTGAGTATCGATTTGGAATTCTTCGGTTTTCTCCAGGATCTGCCGAAGTGTGAAGATTTGATCGATGGTGGACTTTCCTGGCCTGAAACCGCACTGATAGGGTCCAATCAGGCTGTTGATAAAAGGTTTCAGGCGTTCACACAATATCGCAGAAAAGATCTTGTATGCGATGTTGAGGAGACTGATGCCCCTATAATTGGCACAGTTGAGGGGGTCTCCTTTCTCGTGGATCGGGCAAACGATGCAGAGGTTCCATTCATCAGGCATACACTCGTCTGACCAAATCTTAGAGATGAGTTGGTGTATGCACTCTACTAATTCATCCCCAGTTGCCTTGAAAAGTTCGGCCAGTAAGCCGTCAGGTCCAGCAGCCTTGTTGGATTTAAGCTTGGATATTGTTGTCCGCACTTTGTTTTGGTCAGGTGGACGGAGATTTTGTCTATCATTGTCCATGTTTAATGGTTCATTCTGCCTGACAGCGGGATGTTGGTCTTCGTCGCCGTTATACAGTCTGCAGAAGTAGTTTTTCCATATTCTCAGCACCGACTGTGATTCTACTACGAGGTTTCCATTTTCATCTCTACAGGTTTCTGTACGGGTATTGCTCCTCTGACACGTTCTTTTTACCTTTTGGTAAAACTTCCGTACATTGTTCCTGGAGTATAAACTCTCGATATCGCTCTTTCTTCTTCGCTCGGAAGCTCCGGACACCCAGAATACTGGAGGCATGCTTTGCGTCGATCGCAATATGGTCAATTTGGTTGATCGTTACATGATCATTGGACCGCCATGTCTGCTTATGAATATCGAGATGAGGAAACCATGTGCTTGCTATGGCAACATTTCGCTCCACAGCGAAATCAATTAGCCTTAGTCCGTTATCAGACGTGGTGTCGTGTAGACTATGCTTACCGACTGCCCTACCAAAGACGTCCTCGTTTCCTATTTTGGCGTTAAAATCGCCCAATACGTTGCTTGTATGTTTTGTCGAGGAGCTCGTAGAAACAATCTTTGGTGGCAGGGTCCTTTTCTTCCGTGGGGGTATGAACACATATTAGGTTTATGTTAGCGAATTTAGTATTGATCCGGATAGTCAAATTACGCTCGATTACGTCTCGGAAGCTTAAGACTTCTTGCCTAAGTCTGCCGCGTATGACAAATCCGCATCCGAATAAGCGTTGCCTGCTGCCTCTGTAGCAATCACCGTAGTAGATGTCACCATTTTTCAGCCTCTTTTTGCCGGCCCATCCCATCACACTTCCTGGATGGCGGTAATATCTGCTTCATCGTCTGCTAGTTGTTCGGCTGCACGTGGTCTGTAAAGAGACAGAACATTCCACGTACAGATCCGAAGGTCGTTGTCCTTATTTCGTTTGCTGGGGTCGTCATTGGTTCAGTCACTCTTATCCGAGGCTTTGGTTGTTTCGGAACCCTAGATTTTGTACGTGGTAGGGAAGTTACCCCGACGGCACAACCCCCAACCTGGAGGGCCAGTTCCTTAATTATTCCCCTAGGCGAGGGGCCGGGTACACCGGTGCCAGTAGTCCACTACGGGAGTATGAGCGCTGCCGTTGGCGCATTAAGGGCTCCTCCTCCACCATCTCTATTCCAATGTCCTGACCAACATTGGAAATTCTTTACCGACCTGTGATCCGAATACGTCGGCATGTACCAGTGTGGTTTCCGGCCCAGCAGATCGACGACAGACAAAATTTTTATTCTGAGGCAAATCCTGGAAATGACGAGAGAATTTTAAGTCGAAACTCACCACCTATTTATTGACTTCAAGGCCACATACGTGTGATGGCTGTTTTCGAGATCCGCTCAAAACTGTAACGTAACCCTGGAAAATACACCGTGCTCTGTGTAATTTGGGAACTACTCATCTGAACTACTTCGAACTTGCACCGAATATCGACAAGGAGACGCGCTGACATGTTATTTCTTTAATCTCGGGCTGAAACAGATAATGCGCAGAGCGGGTGTTAACACCAAAGGCAATATCTGCGTGCCATTCTAGGGGTATTCACGGCAATTGAAGATCGGGACGAGTTGGTCTTGAAGTAAATGACGACAAAATTAAGCATATGTTATCAACAAACAAAATCCATCCGCCCGAAACCTAGGACAGAATATCGCAGTTGATGACCTTTGCTTTTAGGTGGTCAAGCAGTTCACCTACTTTGAAGTAAATGATAGTCCCACAAACAATACCTTCATCGAGACTGGATGAAGAATAGCCATGGGAAACCGGTGCTACTTCGGTTTAGCAAAAGGACTGGGCTCAAAACTCCTAACCCGACGGACTTAGTTAATACACTACAGAACGCTAATCTTGCCAGTCCTGCAAGAAAACTCTTTCGAATGTTCAGATATTTGGTCCATGTACGAGGAGGGCGAATGGAGGAGGAGATTTAGCCGCGAACTCTACGAGCTGTTTCAAGATGTGGATGTAGTCGAAAAGCTAAGATACGTCGACTAGTTGGTTCGCCCGCGTAGAGCGAATGGACAACAATGCTCCAGCCAAGAGAATCTTCGAATCACATTCCCTAGGTTTCAGATGACGAAAACCATCGTACCTCCGCTATAAAGGCCAAGTAATCAGGGATGTCAGGAAACTTGGTCTACGTAACTGGAAGCAGCGTGCCATGGATGAACGAGGATGGAAGGATGCTGTCTCTCAGGCAGAGACTTAACATGGGTCAGAAGCCCATTATATAAGTTCGTATGTATACTGAAACTAAATATACCAGATAAATGCATTTTAGTACGTTGTGGAGAACGCAGGGTTGCGTTTACATTGAGGCTTTTCTGCTGCACAGGAGAAAGATGCTCAGACTCCTTGGAATATGATTCGGCTTGCCATTGTCATTCACAAAAATACCAATATTGAACTTTTATTCTGTAAGAACTCCTGAATCTTCCTTTATAGTCATCAAATAGATTTCTTTTAGAAATTTCTTTTCCTGCCAGCTATTCTATAACCATCACACATGAATAAATAGCATTCGTTCACAAGCTGGGGAATAAAATGCAGACCAAGTCCTTAATTTGCGCCTTGACACTTGCTGTCAATTAGGACACACAAGTTTTGGAGTTTCTATAAAGAATGACGTAGTTTGATTGTAATTAGACTAATTTACCGACTAATTGAGCGATTACGGAATAGGTCGCTCTGTACATGAATATTTTGAGTATAAAGGATTCGGGAGGTGTCACTGAGTAACGGGTGAAACTGTTCAAATATATTGATATGCACACAATTTCGTAAGTAAATAATAAAAATTAATGGGCTTCCAATCATCTGACCAATTCAAATAAATGGTAATTAAGACCCAGTCCGGGTGGTGTGGTGAGTTACTTTTAAGAAACATTAGCTGGGGGTAATTCCTCGGGTCTATTTGACTATCAATGAATTATAAGAAAAAATTGATTGAATACCTTGACGAGAGGCTATTGTAAATCCCTACACATACAGTAGGGACATACATACTCATATACGCTGCTTCACCAGCAGACAATTTTGGGATTTAAAATTTATTTTTCTTCAGTTATACCATATGCCATTGAAGAAAAAGAAAATGATGGCGAAAGTTAGAGTAGGTAGTTTGTGTTCAATATAAAAGTTAATTTTGCAAATATACAGAACAAGATAACGGTATCCTAGAGAATTTTTTTAACAAAAGAGTCAGAATGGCATGCATTTGAATTGGTTCATAAGATTAGAAGCACCTAAAAAAAAAAAAATACATTTCTTAATTTTTTGTTTATGAAAATTTAACTTTTATTTCGAATTTATACTCCGGGTATAATTTTTAAGAATGAGTAGGACAACCTTTCTTCAAAATAACCTCACAAACTCAACCCTTGAGGGAGTGGTACAATGAGGCCAAGTAGTCGAGTGAAATCTCATTCCAGGCAAGTGGCAACGATCAGCGCTTCCTTATAATTGTTTTGCTTTCCATCTTCGTATGAGCCAGCCCCAAACATTAAGGTCTGGCGAATATGGAGGTCATGGCAGTAGTTAAATTTTTGACTGGCAACAAACGATTTAACAACGCGAGCGGTGTGTATAGGAGCGATGTCATGTTGAAATATCCATGAAAGTGGTCCGAAGAGATCGTGGATTTTTGGAAAGGCTGATTCCAACACGGCTTTGTATCTATTTACTGCCATTTTTGAGCTTTGAACCACCACGTCGATGGTGGCTTAATAAGATATTGGCAGCTCAGACCATTACGTTCCCTTCTCGGCTTAGAAATAGCACCTCTTTTCTTAGATCGTGGAAGTAATAATTATAGCCTTCCAGTTCATCTAAATTTTATTTCTTTTCATCTGAAAAGACCCTTGTTGTACTTCCCACGTCATGTGGTCTTTTGCGAATTGTAAGCTTTGTCATTTTCGCGAAGCATTAAGTGGTGGTGTTTTCTTCAGCTTTAGTCGCTCGAGGTGTTTAGCACTTGAGTATGTCCTCACGCAGTACAAGACAGATATTATTGCGATTCAGGAGATACCATGGATAGGATCAGGAATGCAAAAAAGACCCAGCTGCGACATTTATTACAGCTGTAACAGAAGGCTGTATAGGCTGGGGTGCTGATTCGTCGTCGGAAATCGGCTTCGATCAAGGGTTATCGATTTGAAGCCTATAAATGATCGCCTGGCTGTAATCCGCATCAGAGTTACATTCTATAATATCAGCCTAATATGTGCACACGCCCCTATCGATGGCGCTGAAGCCTACTGTACGGTGCCTTCGGAGCCTGTCCGGAGTATGAAGTAAAAATTGTACTCGGGGACTCTAATGCGAAAATCGGAAAGAAAACTATATTTGGCGGACTAGTCGGTAAACACAGCCTCCACGACAGGACAACAGACAACGGTTTCCGACTAATCGATTTTGCAGCGGCTCGTAATACGGTGATAAGTACGAGTAGCACTAGGTTTTCTATACTAATAATTAACACAGCAACCTGGCTTTCCTTTCATGGTAGAACACGCAACTAAATTGACCACGTGCTAATCGACGCAAGGCATGCGTCTAACATCTTGGATGGGTGCACTTTCTGAGGGGCAACGACTACTCTGATAATTTTATTGTTGCAGCTAAATTCAGAGCCAAACTGTCCAACGAGAAGAGGCTGCAACCCGCCCAGAAGAAGAATAACGCTGGATACCTTAGTACGCCAGAAGGAGCCAGAGTCTTCAAAAAGAACCTGTCCGAGAAACTTTTTGCAGTACATTCACCAACCACAAACGCAAACAATCAGTGGACCGAATATCACAACATTATCAAGGAGGTGACTGTGACTACCCTTAGCTACCAGCCACCACCAAAAAGGAGGCCTTAGTATGATGATGAGTAAGTTCAATGGAAAAGGTGACAGAAGATGTACATAAGAAAGCACTGCACCGCAAGACAAGAGCAGCGAGAAAGGAGTACCAGATCAGAAGTAGGGAAGAGAAGAAAAAGAAAAGGGACCACACAGCCTCCCATTTCTAGGATATCGAAAAGTCTTATGAGCACAACAACATCCAGGATTTCTATCGAAAAGACAAGCAGCTGCTAGCTGCCTTCAAACGCGGAACACAGGCTCTTCGTAACACCGAAGGCAACCTAGTCACACAAACGAAGGGAATTGTTTATGTAAGAACTATCAAGGCATATTCCTGCTAAATATCGCATTCAAGATCCTATCTAACGTATTGTGTGAACATCTAAAACCTTTCTGCAACGCACTTATTGGCACGTACCAGTGTGGCTTCCGGCCCGGCAGATCGACAATAGACCAAATTTCACACTAAAGCAAATGCTGAAAAAACCAACGAATATCAAGCCGAAACTCATCACCTTTTCACCAACTTTAAAGTCGCTTATGACAGGATTCATGGTCTTGAACTCTATCAAGTGATGCCCCAATTCGGGATACCGTCAAAACTTATCCAGATATGTCGCGTAACACTGGAAAACACGCGATGTTCTGTGCAACTTGGAAACAGGTCATCTCAACTTTTCCAAACATGCACCGGGTTCCGGCAAGGAGATGCGCTGTCATGTGATTTCTTCAATATTGTGCTGGAGCATAAAGTGCGTAGGTCAGGTGTAAGCACGGAGGCACTATCTTTCACAAATATATCCAACTGCTGGGATACGCAGATGATATTGACATCATCGGAAGATCACGGCAAGCCGTTGTAGAAGCATTTGCAGCAATTGAAGAACAGGCAAAACGAGCAGGTCTTGAAGTAAATGAGGACAAGGCTAAGTACATGTTGTCAATAAACAAAAAATTATCTGCTCAAAACCTTTGACAGAACGTCACTGTTGATGACTACAACTTCGAGGTAGTTAGGGAATTTACCTACCTCGGAGCAAACATAAATCCCACAAATGACACCTTCATGGAGATCCGACGAAGAATAACCTTAGCAAACCGCTGCTACTTCGGTTTGGCAAAACGGCACCGAGTGTTGGACGATAAGTAAGAAAGCAGAGCAAATATTATTTACTTTGAACGAAAAATACTTCGTCGGATATTAGGTCCCATATGTGAGGAGGGCGAATGGAGGAGAAGATACAACCGCGAACTCTATGAGTTGTACCAGGGTGTGGATATAGTCCAAAAAGCCAAGACACGTCGACTACATTGGCTCGGCCACATCGAGCGAATAGACAAGAATGCTCCAGCCAAGAGAATCTTCGAATCTCACCCCCCAGGTTCGAGACGGCAAAAAAGGCCGAACCGCCGGTATAAAGACCAAGCTGTCGCGGATGCGAGAAAACTTGGTCTTCATAACTGGAAGCAGCGTGCTCGGGACCGCAGAGGATGGAAGGCATCGTGTCTCAGGCAGAAACTCTTCAAGAGTCGGGAGCCCTTTAAGTAAGTAAGTAGGTGTTTGGAACTACGAATCACACGATTAACAGTAGGTTCGCTTGCAGACACCAGCTGCATCTCTGATTTAGCTGTCGAAACAGCTGAATTGGACACTAGTCTAAGAATTTTTCGCTTTTCCTTCATTGAAGGGGGCGTGAAAAAGTTTCTTTTGCAATTTGTTCCATACATTCGTGGGTCCTTTAAATAATTGCTAATAGCATGATCACTTCGATTGATCTTGTGAGCGATATCACGCTTAGACAAGCCTGCCGAATGGTAAATATCTATTTTTACGAATTTTTTCGGCGAGGCCGACACAGCATTATGATATATGTACAAACTGTGTTGGAAAACGTTCAACTTTCTGTAAGTGTGTTTAAATTCCAACAAGTATCTATATTGCAGTAGGTACACAATCATTATCATCGTATATACTCGTGTGTACAGATGCAAGAGATACCAAGAGATATTAATAACTTCCAAAACATGCAATATGTCGTTTATTTTGATGGAGCCTCAGAGAATTCTGACGATGAGCTACTCCAACTAATGTTAGTTTTAGTTGTGGGATAACTCAGTGCATACATAAATGTAAATATTATAAGGAGAACGAGAGATATGAGGTTATGGTGTTCAAGGACGATACGATATCTCTTGCTTGAATTTTATGTGGTAACGTGATTTACTTGCTGTTTCCAATTCTTTGTCTTGAAGTTTTGAAGAATGCGTTGATAGTCTGCATCGTGTTGAAGTTTGGAAATTTGCGTACTCTGCAAACACAACCCGAATGATTATTGTTATTTCTCATTTAGAGATGAATCAAAACTCGAAGTACATAGTTAATTTGCAGTTCAATCTTTGGGGTGGCAATATGCTTGGCTTGTTTAACATGTGTTCCTCATTGCTGGGTATAAGTAATTAATTCCGAGCGTTTCTGGTTAAAAGTTTTGACATCAGGTTTAAAAAGCTAAGGCACAATGCCAGAAACCGTCCGCGACAGCGCGTAGGCGTACTAGAGGCCCTAGGAGCCACAAGGGGATACGGGACATAAGTAAGTAAGTAAGTAAGACCGTTTCAAAAAAAAAAACTTTTGAAGTGGTGTGCAGATAACTGGGGAGATTTGCTTTCCTATTTTCACTTTGCTTCTGATTTACAGTGTTTTTTTTCCGACCACCTGATGTCATAGGCGTGTCAACCATACAGGTTAAGTTAGGCTAGGTTGGCTGTACACACGAGAGTGCAGACATACATAGACCAGTGAAGGTCATTTGTGATACCATGGATCAACCATTAAGCCACTCAGGGACTAACACAACCAACCGGAGCTTTTGATAAAGCGATGAATGCTAATGACGTCTAATGATTCCAGATCGCCGAGGTCGTCAAGGAAGGGGGATCCTAGATGGAGCATTCATTTAAGCGACAGAGCTGAACAAGTGCATAGGAAGTGAAGGATAGTTTCCTCCTCCTCTTCGTCCCTACAGCTTCTGCAGAAGGCGTTGGAGAAGAGGAAAAGTCTTCTGGCATGTTGGCCTATAAGACAGTGTCCAGTGAGAACACCGACAACGCAGCTGATTTATGTTCGCTTTAGCTTGACCAACTCGGCACTACGTTTTTGATTCAGCCTAGGCCAGATCCGTCTCGAAATGTGACACATTGAGCCATTTTCTGGAAAAAGATCCTCAAATTGAGCTTTTCGAAGAAAACACCACAACCCACCCCACCCTCGGTCTTAGAGCCATCTGTAAAGAAGTGAACCGAACTACCATCGACAGGGGGGAAGTGTCTCATTCATCCCGAGCAGGGATGCTCGTTCGGAAGGTTCGGTCAAATCTCAGTTTCGGTGGGGTGTAGTCCGTGCACACACGTGGGCGGCGTGGCGTAAGTGGTTAGTGTGTCGGATCACTACGCATGAGGTTCCAAGTTCGAATCCCAGAAAACACCAAAAAGTCTTTTCACGGTCCCACCTCTCGCGAGCATCTGACAAACATCCGAAAGTATTGTTGTCACGAAAAAGCTTCTCAAATCGCCGTTTGGATTCGGCACTAAACTGTAGGTCCCTTCCATTCGTGTGAAAAATATAACGCACACAACATGAGTGGTTGCGAGAAGCTAGGCCCTGGCACTTAAAGGGCTGTTGCGCCAAATATTTATTTTTTAGTCCGTGCATACAACCGAGCGCACAATTTGTCCAGCCATATGACCAAACTACTACCAGTGTTATGCCTTCGCAATAGTGTTGGCATTAGCCTTCGTAATTGATTAGACTTACTTTATATATTTCATGAGAAATATATAAAGTAAGTCTGCACCCGCCCCGTGCAGGGACGGGTTAAGAATATCACTGCAGCGCCCCCCAACAACTAGCGCTTGTCGTAAAAGGCGACTAAGGGGACAAATCAGATCTAGGCAATATAACACCCAAGTGAGCCTAGCGACACATATACTACCATAAAAACCCTCCCACAAGTGTGCATGCGAGTCCGTGGGTTGACACGACTGGAGATCACCGGTGTCATAAAAGAAAGATCAAACAATACTAAAACAGGAGCATGCACGTGTCAAACAACAAACACCATCGCAATATGGTGCAAAAATTGTATTGCAAAACTGTATCATTATGATAATACTTGCAAAAAGGAAAGGCACTACCCCGCCAGGCACTACCACTGCTGTGCATGGTACTGATCCTGGACCGAGCAGAAATGTTCGGGTCAGAGCTATACGGATTCCGGGGGCTAGCAACATAATGAAACAGTTTGGACGCAATTTAAGGGTCGCGAGTTGGAACGTTGGAAGCATGACCGGTCGAAGTTACGAGCTGGAAGAGATGATGAATAGAAGGCGGGTGGACATCTTGTGTGTCCAAGAGACGAAATGGAAAAACACCGGGAATCGGGCGCGTTTCTTGGACGTTAGGACAAAAGATTACAAGATGTTCTACTACGGAACGGAAAAGGCTAGGAACGGAATCGGTATCATCCTTGCGGCAGAGCTACTTGGAAACGTCTTGAGCATTTCGAAGTCCAGCGACCGTTTGATGTCTCTCAAACTAGTAATACAAGGAGAGGTGTGGAATATTGTCAGTGCATATGCTCCCCACAATGGGTGCAATCAGATAGATAAGGATGCATTTTGGCTAGATTTCCACAATCTCCTTAAGAACATCCCAAAGGAAGAATTTCTGTTTGTGGGAGGAGATTTGAATGGACATGTCGGGAAATCAAACGAAGACTATGAAGACTGCCATGGAGGACTAGGATATGGCACCAGGAACCTTCCTGGTGAAGACATCCTAAGCATGTGCAAATCACACGGTCTTATCGTGTTAAATACCATTTTCATCAAACAAATCCGACACCTGATCACTTACAGCAGTAGTGGAGATGAAACTCAGATTGACTACCATTTGGTAGGCAGTTTCATGAAGCCTCGGGTAAAAGATTGCAAAGTGATCCTGGGAGAGGCAATCGCTCGACAACGCCGTCTCCTGCTAACAGAAATTTTTATGAAAACACCAAAGAAAAGCAAACAAACAAGGGTCTCTGAGAAAATCAAGTGGTACAATCTGGACAAAGAAAAAGGCGAGGCTTTTGTTTTCGTAATGAACAATTACCTCTCTCACACCATCAACGGAGCTGAGGATGAAGAGTGCAGAGCACAAAATATGTGGGATTCCCTACAGCGAACTTGCTTAAAGAAGGCCAAATCACTGCTAGGAGCTTCAAAAGGCCACCATCAACACGCCAAAGAAACATGGTGGTGGAGTGATGAAGCTAAGAAAGTGATAAATGAGAAGAAAGCGGCTTTCAAAGCTTGGTCAAAGTGCCCCTCTAATAATAGTGACGAAAAAGCTCGCCTCGAAATGGAATACAGATGCTGCAAGAAAAAAGCGAAGAAGAAGTGCGCTCAGCTTCAAGCAGAGAGTACGGAGGGCCTGTATCGGGAGCTGGATAAAATATTTTCCCCGGTTGCTGATGCAAACCAGGCTATCCAGGAGCTGCGAAGACACAATATGAACAAGAGTGCCACTATCTTCAAAATAGCCGCCCAAAGAAGGAAGAATGCTCAGGAGATTCGTTCGCCAAAGTTCATTAGCAATGCTCATGGCCAGCTTCTTGTGGATGACGACAAAATTCTGCAGAGGTGGCGGCAGTATTGTGAAGAGCTTTTGAATGAACAGTTTCCCCGGCTATACTTTCCAAGAGCCACCCCTAACTGTGACCAAATACCCGACATTACAGTCGAAGAAGTTAGTGAGGCGGTCAAATACTCCAAAAAACGAAAAGCGGTTGGGCCAGACGAGATACCCTCTGAGTTCTGGAAAAAGATGGGAGACATCGGGTTCAGATGGCTCAGAATTCTCATCTCCAAATTCGTGAGAGGTGATCCAATGCCGAATGAATGGAGGGAAAGTTACCTTCTCCCTGTATACAAAGGGAAGGGTGATACGCGAAACTGTGATAACTACCGTTCGATCAAGCTGATGTCACACACCATGAAAATCGTTGAGCGGGTATTAGGTGGCCGACTGCGAAAAATAATACGGCTATCTGATGATCAGTGCGGGTTTGTCTCGGGTAAATCAACCACAGATGCAATCCAGAGTATAAGGATCATAATGGAAAAACATCGTGATTCCTTAAGAGATTTGCATATTGTATTGGTTGACTTTGAAAAGGCATTCGACAGACAACCACGAGATCTGATATGGGTGGCGCTAAGACATCGAGGGGTTCCAGAAACCTATGTACAGATGATTATGGACATGTACGAAGGAGCAAAGACAAAAGTAAGATGCCCCGCTGGAGTTACCGAAGAGTTCCGAATCAAAGTCGGGGTGCACCAGGGAAGCGTTTTAAGTCCTTTGCTCTTTATTACAGTCCTTGATTATCTGCTTGAAGGTAAAGCGATGGACCCCAAGGTACATCACTTATTCTTTGCTGACGATGGAGCCATCATAAGTGAGGATCCTACATCCCTGCAACGAGCACTTGATGTGTGGGTGGACGTTTTGGAGGGAAATGGGTATCGCATTAGTTCAAAAAAGACAGAGTACTTGTGCTGCCCGTTCTCTGATCCACTCAGGCCTATTCCAGACATTTATTTGAATGGAACAGTGCTTCCCAAGTGCGAAAAGTTCAAATATCTGGGATCTATGATCAATAGCAAAGCAACTTGTGATGACGACATCAATCATCGTGTAAGCGTAGGGTGGATGAAGTGGCGAGAAAATTCCGCTATCTTCTGTGACAGAAAAATGCCCCCTAAGTTGAAAGGAAGGCTCTACACCGCAGTTGTACGTTCAGCGCTCACATACGGCTCACAATGTTGGACGATGTACAAAAAGTATGAGAGTAAATTAACGGCAGGTGAGATGAAGATGCTTCGCATGACAGCAGGAGTGACCAAGCTTGATCGAATAAGAAGTTCGAAGATCCGTGGAAGCTTTCACATCAAGGAAACCATCGTACGAAAATTAGAGCGCGACCGGCTCAGCTGGTATTGCCACGTTCAAAGAAGAGATCATTTGAACCCTGTAAAAAAGGCAATATCTATGCACGTTCCAAAGACATCGCGATGTAGGAAAGGCAGGCCTATAAACGCCTGGATCAGACAAATGCGACGACATCGGCATTTCATTGGCCTCAGTAACCGAGTGATCCAAAATCGGCAGGCCTGCCGATATTTTCTGAGGTCAAATAGGCGAACCCCACAGGCGGATCAGTAGAAATGCGGTGAAGTGGGAGGGTTGTGATCCCTAGTTTTCGGATCATAACCTCGCTGATAAAAGGAAGAAGAAGAAGAGAAATAAATAAATGCTGCCTGACATTTGAATCACAAGCATGGCAATCGATGACGTTACCATTACACAATCGTTTTGAATATATTTTTTTTTTGATGCACAGGTAGGAGTGAAAATCATTTATGGATAGTTATAGCCCTTGCTACGAGTTATGCCCAACTCCATGTTCCTGCATGGTATCGTGCTAAAAAAAATTCTCTCCTATTGCTTTGTACTGTTGTACCCTGCGGCACAGCCAGTTATGGCATTCTTTCGCAAGGGGCAGATTTGACATTTCTTCATTACTTTTCCAGATGCCAAAGTTGACAGAATTTTCGTTTCTCACGTTTCTCGTTGTTCTTTCTCCTATGTGCAGTTGCTGCATCATTTTCATGATAACTTCGTTCGCATTCCCCAGCCTTCGCTCCTCGCCAGCATAAATTGGGAACACTTGGCCGCCAATTGCTCTTTCTAAGATGTTCCTAGCCTTTGTATTATTTTGGCATCCATGCTCTACGAGTAATAGAAATTGTGTTAAGTAATAGTTTTCCTCACCGGGCTCTCTGTTAATCCATTCATCAACTTCAGGAATCGATTTATATGTCCGTCGCCCTTTGGTTATAATGTTCCACCTATGTTGTCATTCTACTTTTATAGCTAGCATAGTTGTTCTTCTGACATCGTTCTTATTTTCGCGTAATGCCGCTGTTTCCTTCTCTCCTAGATCGATAGGCATTTGGCCTGAAATGCGATTCTGTACGGAGAGTTCATCGCTCTAATGTCCGACTTGTGTTGCTGATGCCCATGTTGGGACCGCATACAAGAGTATTGACTTACTCACTGTCTTTAAAAAGTTTCTAATAGCCTATCTTAGTCCCCAAAAATTGGCAATAGTGTGGAAAGTGCTACTACTGCTCGAGAGGACTTCTCGCCCGCATACATTAGGTGGTCCCTGAAGCTGAGTCTGTGGTCCAGCAACACTCCCAGGTACTTGATGTGATGCTTTGACTCGATCATTTACTCACTGACTTGTATGGTAAGGTGCTCTACTTTTTTATTGCTGCTGTTGAACTGTTTCGGCTCTGTGGTCAGCCAGTTCCAAACCTGATGTCCGTAGCCATAGGTTCACGTCTACGATTTTTTGACTGCAGTTTTGTATCTCTTTCTCTAATGTTTTGGCCACTACTACAACTGCAATATCGTCAGCATAGTCGATTATGTCTACTCCACTTGGCCTTCGTATTTTAGCATGTCATCGTACATTATGTTCCGTAGATACGATCCCGGAACAAACCCTTTTGAAAATCCTTCCATATGGAGTATTGACTATGTGAGAACTTATAAATGTTTTGCAGCATTTTGTATAGGAAAATATGTTGGCTTAGAACACATATATTTAAATAAACTATTTATTTAGACCAAAATTATGATCTAATTCATACAAGTATGAATATTTTATATTCCCCAATATGAGTTTCATTAAACGAAAACAAAACAAAACATATGTTGTCTACAAAAAAGTACACCCAACATCGGCGCCTTGGACAGAACGCCGCAATAGATAGATTTAATTTTGAGGTAGTAAAGGATTTTGTCTACCTACGCTCTATGGTGAGCTCCGCCAATGACATCAGTAGGAAGATCCCACGAAGAATTACTCTTGCCAATCGTTGTTTCTATGGGCTAAGAAGGCAATTAAGTAGCAAAGCCGAATCTGGAACTACTGAGGCAACTCATTATAAGACACTAATCATCCCGGTCCTGCTGTATGGCACAGAGGCATGGACTTTGACAAAACCGGATTAGGATGCCCTTGGTTATTTCAAGAGAAAAGTTCTTCGAGCGATCTTTGGTCCCGTCTGCATAGACGGTGAGCGGAGGAGAAAGTACAATGGCGAACTATACGGCCTATATAAGGACATACCTATAGACTTAGCCAGAAGAGTTCACATATAGCGACTAAGATGGCTGCGTGATATTGAGCGGAGGGAGCCCAACGTTTCCGCCAAGAAAGTCTTCGAATCCACCCCGGATGGACGGCGCAGTAGAGGACGACCTCGCGGTAGGTGGCGCAAGCAAGTGGAGGGGGACCTCAACGAACTTGGCGTGCGCAACTGGAGGCAGCTGACTGCCAGCCCCTGACTGTTGAGGCCCAGGTCCACCCCAGACTGTAGCGTCACCTAAGTAACTAAGTAAGAGTTTCATTATAATTTTGAGCAATAACGTGTATTAAATTTCCAGCCCAAAAAATATCGAAATATCAGATTGTAATATACGAGTAAGTATTGGGCGATTTTTTTGTATCTGTAAAATAATTTGCCCCAAATGCAAACATTTCCTTCCTTAGGCTACATTTATGCCCACCTCCCAGCAACTTCATAATATCGTAATAATACATTAACTAAAGAAATTGTTTGGCTTTGATGAAAAAAATACCCCAAGAGTCTCATTTTTTCTTTGTTGCCCTGGATATCTCACGGATTTCTATATTTTCAAGTACCCAGTTTTTTTTTAATTTTTTTTTTTTTTTTGTAATTTGCGCGTGCCAAAGTGATTATTAATACTGTTTTGAGGAGGTGCTGGTTTGCACCACCTATTGTTCAAGAATGAAACACAAAAAAAAAGATTCCTTCTCCAAAGACGATGTTTATTTGTCCGTGATCGCGACGGAAGTTATCTTAAACATTTTGTACAGCTCGTTTAAATAAAAATTATGACAATGTATAAGATTAGAGAGAATTAAGAGAGATAAGTTTAGTTAAAGAGATTAATTCAGTTAGGCTAATTGTAGTATATATAAAAAATTAGTAGATTTTACTTTGCAAATTTAAGAGATTTTAATTTAAAAGTTTAAGGTGTAGAGTTTTATGGTTCGTACTTATTGCTGCTGCGAACAAATACCCTTATACTGGTTCTCCGGGCACGGGCGGATGGGGGAAAGAGACAGAGGAGATGCCGGTTGGCGTTGGCTTTAAATGTTTGAAGGTTGTAATGATTAGGAAATACAAAGGCTGGTAGTCCGTTCCACAAACGTGTTGTTCGGCTTATAAACGAATCCCTATATTTGACAGTACGTCCGAAGTTGGGCTTGAGGGTGAACTGATGTGCATTCTAAGCGTGACGCGTATTGCGGGTGAAGTTTTGAAGGGAAGGAATGTAACTGGCTATTTCGCTGGAGCATTTTTTATAAAAAAAAGCGGTAAAAAAGAGAAAGACACGAGACATTTCTATGGTGTTCAAGTGAGACTATGGAGTTCACAATGTCTCTATCACCTATCAGTTTCAACGCGCGATTCTGTACCCTATCTAGAATGTGCAGAACGGTCTTGGGTACACCAGACCAGATGTGGGCGTTATATTCCAGCTTTGGGCAGATGAATGCCTTGTAGATGGAGGCCAGATCAGACGGGGTAAAATATTTGTTGCACCGCTTAAGGAATCCTATGCATTTTGCAGCATTTTTGGCGACCTCGAATATGTGATCGTTCCATCGAAGATAGTTATTGATGCACATACCGAGAATGACAAGCCTTTCGGATTCAGCGATGCAAGTACCATTCAAGGATATTGGTTGAGGGTTTTGATTTCGCTTGAGAGACAGAAGACTGAGGGTACTGTCATCAGGGAAGGAATGGATTGGATTAGAAGTAGCAGAGAAGAGGTCATTTATAAAAATGAGAAAGAGAGTCGGAGACAAAACGGAGCCCTGGGGAACACCAGCATTTATATGGTGAATTGCAGACTTGAAGCCGTCCAAGACAACCTGTATTGAACGGTCCGAAAGGTAATTTCTAATCCATTGAAGAAGAGACTCATCGATGCCATATGCACGCCTTTTCGACAAAAGAGCCTGATGCCAAACTCTGTCAAATGCCTTAGAAATATCGAGTGCAACCATCTTTGTTTCGCCGAAGTGATGGAGAGATTGGTTCCACTTCTCGGTGAGATATGCCTTCAAATCACGAATGCTACGAAAACCATACTGCCGGTCATTGAGGAGTTTTCGTGAATCAAGATATTTCATAAGCTGACGATTTATCAGCGTTTCCATGGCCTTGGAAAGAAGGAACGTAGGTGCAATGATGATTGGACGGGGCTTTTTTACGGACGGGCTGGACAAATACTGTTTTCCATCTACTCGGAAAGAGCCCAAAAGTGTATGATAGACAGAAAAGCTTACGCAGAGGTTTTGCCAGCGTAGAAGAAAACCTCTGCAGAACTATGGGGGAGATACCATCTGCACCAGCGGATTTATGTATGTTAAGACCTTTGAGTACTCCTGCAACTGTACGAGTGCGAAAGTGGACTTGTCCCATGGAAAATTCGACGCTCTCAAGTACAGGCGGCGACAAAGCACTATCTGGTGGGGTGGAATTCGCTGCAAAGTGAGCAGCAAGCAGATTGGCCTTGTCTAAGGAGCTGACAGCTGGAATGTCATTATAAATGAGCGTTGGGATGGCGGGCGAGGCAGAATTTTTAATATTTTTGACAAACGACCGAAAATGTTTATTACCTTTGGGACATTGTAGAATTTTTTGCCTTACTTTTTGGACATGCAAGAATTTTCCACGTCGAATATGAGCATTGCAGTCATTTCTGGGTTGTTTAAACTTCTTTTGGTTTTTCTCAGATTTGTTGGCTTTATAAGACCGAAAACTTACCTCTTTCAACCTGATAGCCTCTTTGCAGTGCTGGTTGAACCACGAGTTTGCCTTAGGTTTGATGCTTTTTATTCTATTAGGAATAAATGCATCCATACCTAAGAAGATGGTGTCAATAATCGTATCATCGGCGGCATCCACGTCGCTATCGAGGAAGCATAGCGACCGGTTAAAACTCCTAAAGAAACTGTTAAGGCAGTCCCAGTTGGCTTTCTCGTAACGCCACACTTTTCTTTTGGGAGTTTTTTTCTTTAACTGTGTGGTCGGAGCACGAGAATTTAGGTGATACGATGTTGTGGTTAGACCAGCCTAGAGGTACTAAAATATCAATGAAGTATTTATCAGGGTGTGAGGTAAGAAACAAGTCCAGAGTGTTGGCAGAATGACTTTCAATATCCGGTATACGTGTAGGCTTATTTACAAGCTGAATCAAATTGTTTATCTCAGCGAAAAGCTCAACATACCTTCCTTCGGGTGTTGTCTGGCCAGAATGTCGAAACCACTCCGAATTGTGTATATTAAAATCGCCCGCAATGACGATTTCAATATGGGGACACAGGGAGACAATTCGTGTGATGGAATCGGACATCGCATCAAATTCGTTAAAAGTTGAGTTGCTATCCGCACTAGGGCTTCTGTAGATAAAACAGTAGTGGATTATTTGCTTACGGACGGTGAATTTTAGCCATTTGTAATTAAATTCCGGATTGGAAGAGTGGCCATACTGTGGTGGAATTTGGTAAGCTACATCACTACGGACATAAGTGGCGAGGCCGCGATGGGGAAAGAATAATGGCACTAAGTTATATCCAGGCAGCTTTAGATCGGAAGATTCTTCGACTACCTGTGTTTTGCTAAGTGCCAAAACAGCTGGTTTATGGGAATTAGCGTGGGCGTATCGGTCAAAGAAACTTGTTCTAAGCCCACGAATGTTGGTATAGTCAACTCTAAATTCCCTCATCATTACAACATAAAAACACACAAAACAATACTTTGACGCTACTAAGCGAAGCCGTGAGGTGTAGATCCTAAGTATAACTTTCCACAACAAATTATCGCCGGTGTTATGCTCAAACGACAATCAGCTGTGGTCCGCTATTCGGAAAAACACTCACGGTCCGCTATACATCAGATGTTACGCTCTCTCAATCACTGCAATTGAAAGCATGTAAAGAACATGCGACACTTGCGATGACTAAGAAGCGCAACAGCGACTGAGTGGGGATGGGAAACATGGAGAGATCCGTCACTGATTTTATTTTTTTTTTCCTTTACACTGCACTTGCACTGCACTGATGGGAAATTGGGCGCGCGCGACGGACGAAATTGCTTGGGTTGTTTTAATTAATTATTTATATATGTGTGGTGTGGGAAAAGATTGCAATATTTTTATTTTTTTTTTATTTTTTATTTTTTATTTGGACTATTTATTTTTTCTAATTTTGTTGATTGGATGGTGGATGGCTAGAAATTTCTAAGAACGCGTCCGCACACAACGTCAGGCAACTCGGCACTTCAGTTTGCGAATATATTCATGAAAGTACTGAATTGGCTCTAGTTTTTATGATTTTGGCGTATCTTATCTATATTATATAAATCTAAGTGGCAAAATGCGCATGTGTCCCTCTACCGCCCGTAATTTTCAACCAATTTAGCTGATTTTTTCTTAAATGTAGATAATTACGCTACAAAGGTGATAGGTAAAAAAAAAAATAAAAATTACAAAAACATTGAAAAAAAAATTAAACATTTTTGAGCGGGATACCGTTGTGGTTTGTTTGTTTGTATGCTATGGACTCGGAAGCCACTAAACCGATTGAGCTCAAATTTTCAGGCAATCTTCGGTACTATTCCGTGTATGTTCGTGTAAAAATAGGCCCAATTCTTTAGTAATAAAGTACTTTAGTACTACACTTTTTTTTTTTTTAAGGTGCAGCAACGCACGCCACCGGGTACCCTTGGTCCAGCAGTCTACCCAATACTTTCGTATTATAGTACCTTAGTACTAAAACAAAAAGATATATGTACGTATGTATTTGATGTTGGACCACTTACCCACTATTGCCCGGTACAAAACTGTTCTCTAACAGACTTAGCCCCAGGCGAATGTCTCACAATTGTTGCCCCGCGTGAATGCCTGAAAGTCGTTGCCACAGGCGCCTACCTGACAGTTTTGTTTTTTTTTGTTGCTTTTTTAGGTGCAGCAACGCACGCCGGGTGTCCGCTGCTCTTATATATTGTATAAAACTAAGTGGCAAAATGCGTACGTGTCTTTCTACCGCCCGTAATTTTCAACCAATTTAATTGCTTTTTTTTTTATTGTAATAAGTAAATGAAGATTTAAAAAAAAACTACAGCCAATCTTCCAAAATCATTCATAGTTTCAGAAATTGTAAGCATACAATTATTCGAAACGACTTTCATATCTTCTTCTTCCTTTTATCAGCGAGGTTATGATCCGAAAACAAGGGATCACAACCCTCCCACTTCACCGCATTTCTACTGATCCGCCTGTGGGGTTCGCCTATTTGACCTCAGAAAATATCGGCAGACCCGCCGATTTTGAATCAAAACGACTTTCATATCAAGGGCAACAAAAGTATTCTTCTCTGTTGCTCAGATTGGGATATACGCATTCGTACCTTGGCTACAACAAGGTAGTGATCCGAGTCTATGCCACTCGGAAGGTTCGGACATACAGAATACTGGAGGCAGGCCTTGCGTCCATCGCAATATGATCTGTTTGGTTGATCGTTACATGATCATTGGACCGCCATGTCTGCTTATGAATATCGAGATGAAGAAACCATGTGGTTGCTATGGTGACATTTCGCTCCACAGCGAAATCGATTAGTCTTAGTCCGTTATTAGATGTGGTGTCGTGTAGGCTATGCTTACCGACTGCCTTACTAAAAACGTCCTCCCTTCCTTTTTTGGCGTTAAAATCGCCCAATACGATTGGACTTTGCTCATATGCTTTGTCGAGGAGCTCGTAGAAACACTCTTTGGTGGCAGGGTCCTTTTCTTCCGTGGGGTCATGAACACATATCAGGCTTATGTTAGCGAATTTAGCCTTGATCCAGATAATCGTAATACGCTCGCTAACGTGTCGGAAGCTTAAGACTTCTTGCCTAAGTCTGCCGCGTACGACAAATCCGCATCCGAATAAGCGTTGCCTGTTGCCTCTGTAGCAATCACCGTAGTAGGTGTCACAGTTTTTCATTTTCTTTTGCCCGGCCCATCCCATCGCACTTCCTGGATGGCGGTAATATCTGCTGTATAGCAGTCTAGAGCCTCTGCTAATTGTTCGGCTGCACGTGGTCTGTAAAGGGACAGAACATTTCACGTACAGATCCAAAGGTCGTTGTCCTTATTTCGTTTGCTGGGGTCGTCATCAGTTGAGTCGTCCTTGTCCGAGGCCTTTGGTTGTTGCGGAACCATAGGTTTTTCTATGTGGTAGGGAATTTAACCCGACGGCACAACCCCCAACCTGGAGAACCAGTTCCTTAATTATTCCCCTAGGACGAGGGGCCGGGTATACCGGTGCCAGTCGTCTACTACGGGAGTATGAGCGCTGCCGTTGGCCCATTAAGGGCTCCTCCGCCACCATCTCTATTCCAATGTCCTGACCATTGGAAATTCCTTACCGATCTGCGATCCAAATACGTCAAAGCAGCTGGTGCAAGGTATTCACTAAGTTCAACCTAATTGGAACTATATACGCCACCGTTGAATCCGTCTAGGGAACTCGTCCGCTGCCGCCTGGAACAGGAACAAGTGCGTTTCTCCTCTCCTTCAGGGTAAATTGTCGTTCAAGGGAATCCTATATTTTGTGTCTCTGCAAGGTGCTGGGGAAGTGGGCCTGGGGAAGTGAACCATGGCTGCCCTCCACTTTCCCAGAATTTTGCAGAAATAAAGAGAGAAAAGAGGGATAGAGGGAAAGGTGCGTAGAGTAGATCTTGTTGTTAAGTTAACATATTCAATGTTTACATACCGACGTAAAAGATGGGGCACCCGTTATAATTTTGGCGCAACAGCTCATTAAGTGCCTAGCTTCTTGCAACCACTGGTGTTGTGTGGGTTATATTTTTCGCACGAATGGAAAGGATCTACAGTTTCGTGCCGTATCCGAAGAGCAATTTCTGTTTTTGAGAAGCTTTCTTGTGACAAAAAAACTCTCGGGCGTTTGTCGGACGTTCGCGAGAGGTGGAACCCTGAAAAAAAAAAAAACGTTGTGGTGTTTGCTAAAATTCGAACATGGAACCACAGTGGTCCGCACACTAACCACTGCTTACTGGCATTGGAAACTATAAAATCGTTCCTCCTTCCGAAATAAAAACGCAAATATCTCCTTAATTTATATATAATAATATAATTCTCAGCTTGGTTTTTTTTTTTGCTTAATTAGATATTAATATACATATACATACAATATTGAATTAATTTTTTTGGTTTTACATAGTATTTATTTCAAATATCCTACACAATATTCTGCCTATTTAAATTTAAATGCTTAAATATACAAATTGCAACATATTTTTTGGTATCAATGAATAAATTTGCATTTAAACAACACACAACAATTTATGCATTCAGGGAGTATATAATCGCAGCATTAGTACGTAAGTAATTCACTTTTTTTTTTCTTTTACTAATATCGCTGTATACAATCAATAAATAGATGATTGGGATTAAATTATTATAAATTTATTTAATGTTACGCAGTTGTATAAAAATGGATTAATTTTATTAATTTATTTTGTTTAGTATTCAATTCGTAAGTGTGCTCAGTATTATAACTTTTTATTTAAGGAAAACACAAAGTTAATTCTCACATATGTGATTAAATTTAATATCAATACAAATAAGTTAAGAACAGGGAATAGGTAGTTTTTTCTTAATTAAAAGCACATTTTTCGTATATAATTGAATCAATAACTATTAACAGTTTATATTTATTTGGAGGTTTATATACATTTTAATTTATCCTAAAAATAGATTCTTTGTTTAACTATAAGCTATAAAAATTCAAATTTATAGAAGACATTTAAGAACTTTTAGTTAATTAATTTACAAGGCTTATACAATTTATATTATTTATTTTTAAGGAGGGTATTGGTTTTCAAAGTCATGCAGACAGTTTGATGCCGTATATACCCAATGGTTTACGATTAGTACAAATTGGCATATCGTGTAGAAGGAATAGGTTTTTCTACATGCATCCATTAAGTAAATAAAAATCAAGCCGAGCTCAATTTAGGAGGAATAGTACGGAACTCATTTTTAACCCTTTTTAAAGCCTGATTTGATCAAATAAGCTTGGTTTGCAAAGCGCTTCTAATTGCCATTGCTTTCTCGTTTGGAATACTAGCCTCCAGCACTTTGTAACACAATCTCAACACTGTACCTCATAGCCCGAGGGACTCCTTCACATTATCCTTACCTTTTGCAGATGCCATTTAGTTGGAGGCGTTAAAATAACGACGCCAATTGTAACGTTGAAAACAAATACCCTTCTCATTCCATCATAAATATTTTGTTTCATACCCTTTTATTGTTGAACTTTTATCTAAATATAACTATATATATTTTCATGTAAGTATACGTTTTATAAGATTTTTTTTTTTACAAAAGGACTCGTTACTCCTCGTCGGCTTTAAGGAAACCAAGCATTTTTTTGTTATTCAATTTTTGTTCCTTCTTATTCAGAAAGGAAGCATAGCTCTTTTTTCGTTCTCTATATATTTTATACATCTACTTATATATACGGGAAAGAGGACATTTTTGTGCCTCAATTTTTCTTTATTGTTGTTCACCTATTCTCGTATATTCGAGTCATGAGTCCTTTAACTCGTGATGCTGATGCACAATGCCAACAAATGGAATTGAATTCACCGAAGGAGCTGCTGATGGTGATGATGACGAGACCAACGATGTGGATGATGATAGCGCTAAAGGTGAACTTACTAAGGATGTCCTTCGCTTCGTTATCCTACTGCAGTTCCATCGCCAACTTTTGCTACTGCTATGAATTCCAGTGCATATGTGATGAATATAAAAGTGCGACAATTGTAGCACAGCTCCTAGGAGTAGGGTCACCGATGTGAGAGTGGGTGCTGAGGAAATGAGCGCAGTCGATCCACTGCCGCCAGCATTCAATGAGGACACATCACCTGTAGGGATGAATTGAAAGAGAAAGTCTGTTTCGTTGTAGAGAAAAAAGAGAACAGGCGTGAAAATTGGGTTACTTTTTGATGGTTCGGATGGTGCTGGTGTTGTATATAGTATATGTGTGAGTTCGATAATTAAATATTTATGTAATTAATCAGTGGCCGTAGGTGGTAGGGGTGCAGTAGTTCTCAGGGTGGAATTGAGGACAAGGATGCAGGATTGGAGCCAGATACATACTCGTATGAGATGGAAACAATGGTATGGAGTTCATTGCAATCAAGTGTTGCTCGAGGCTGTGTTTTACGTAGAGATGGTGCTTTAATTTTCGAAACAGGCTACTGTTCTGCAAAAGTGAACTATAGGTGTGTCATGGAGCTTACGGATTAAGGGTTTGATAATCGTGTTATTGGTACATAAACATCTGCAGAGAAGTGTGGAGAAATATACTTTGTATATATGACTCGCTTTGCTTCAGTTTTAAAATGAAACTATGAATAAAGTATGAGTAGGCTGGGATTGTAATTAAAGACACAGAGTTAATATTTAGGGATAAGAAATTCAAACAACGAAAGAAGACTTGGTACTGTTTTAGTCTTAAGTTGTGCAAGGTGTTGCAAAATTCTTCACCCTATCGGAAGATGCCCTCATTCTTGCAAATGGCATCTTATGTCATCGCGGTTTTTTTTTTTTTTTGTTTTTGGGATAGGAAATGCTCGCCTGGAACACTCAGACGCAATTGGATCATTGTGCTACCAGAGAGCAAACCCTGATTTACCCATTTTATTGGAATTTCTTTGTCTTTCTAAGAAAGCCAAGCAAGTACTTTAGTGATGACGAGCTTACAGTACCAGCACTCAACACATCAGCACCGATGATCTACCACCTGTTACGAGCAAAGGCCGGACACTCACAGAGATAATGTTCCGCAGTGTTGCCGCTCTGTCCACAAGCATCGCAGATTGTAGTGTCACTCAAGCCCAACACGTTAAGGTGCTTGGTGAAAGCAAAGTGGCCTGTCAAGATGCCAATAAGTTGTCTACAGTCTTTTCAGCTGAGAGGCAGCAAGAATGCCGCTGATTTCTTACAGACGTCCGGGGGCATACGTTTAGCCAACCTGCATCCTGGAGAGTCATGCCACACACAATTGTGCTCGTGAGAGACCCAATCGTCAATGAAAGCCCTAACCGAGGACGCAGGGAGACCCAACGCGGGTTCGGGACCTGAGAAGGCCTCCTCTGAGCCTTGTCTAGCAATCTCATCGGAGATCTCGTTTCCCAAGATCCCAGTGTGACCTGGGACCCAGATAAGAGACAGAGAATTCAGCCTTGCGACCGAGTTCAAAGAGTTTTTGGTTTAAGCAAGGCCTTAAGCGCAGCCTGACTGTCACTAAAGACACAAATGCTATGGCCCTTCCACCTGTTCTTCACAACATAGTTCATGGCCATTAGGATTGCATAAGTTTCCGCTTGGAAAACAGCCGCATACTTGCCTAATAAGAAAAGAAGTCTAATGTTGTCGACTTCCACGAAGACACCAGCACCAGACCCTTGACTGGTTTTGGAACCGTCCGTGAAAAAACGACTGCATTCCATTCCTAGCTCAGACTCTGGCCGAAGCCAGTCCTGAACACGAGGAAAGTCGACTCTGCATTTGCGCTGAAGTTCTGGTGTGATTGCGTCAGACGGCATCTCCATAAGACCGGAGTCGTAAGATAAGTGTCGCGCAAGTTCATCAAAATTCCACTGTGGAGTATACCAAAAACTGCCCCGCCTAAGACGATGGATGGCTTTGATAGTGCAACCCATGATATAAGTATGAATGGGAGGTAAGTTCAGCAAACCAACGAGAGCAGAGCCAAGTGTACTCGGAAAAGCTCACGTGTAGTCGAGACAAGCCGTTTTTCGGACTTTTCGGACTACATATTTACGCAAAAGCCCCTTCCACCAAACAACTGACGCATATGCGAGGAATGATCTTATCATAGTCATGTAGATCCAGAGAACCTTATTCGATGACAAGCCCCATGTCTTGCCAAAAGCACCCTTACACTACCCGAAAACTGAGAGCACCTTGGATGTTTCAGACTCAACATGATAAGACCAATGAAGTTTCTTATCCAAAATCACTCCTAGATATTTGGCTTTTTTTTTATAATTTGCGCGCACTCAAAGGGTTATGAATACCTTTAACATGTTTACACATAGTGCATGCTTTGGAAAGGATGGATAGAGAGAGAGAGAGAGGGAAATATTTTGGTGTAGTGGTTCTTGAAGCTCAGTTGATTATGCTTCAGCTATTCTCCGGAGGTGGCGTCCAGATAACTGGGGAGATTTTTGTTAGTATTGCCTTTGATTCTGATTCACAGTACTTTTTTCACGATAACCGATGTCAAGGGGAAATCATTATCAACAGAGCGAACAATTTTTCCAGCCAAATGACCAAGCTGCTGCCAGTGTTATGCCTTCGCAGTAGTGTTCACAGAAGCTTTTGCAAATGATCTATATTTCATGAGAAATAAATAAATGCTTGCTGACATCAGGATTTGAACCATGAACCATTAGCGTGGCAATTGACGACGTTACAACACCATTGCCACCCCAAGCCAATTGGAAATGCGGATAGCATTTTAGCACTGGCTGAGTCAGATCGGTTAGAATCGTCCTTCTCGTAAAGAGAACAGCGGCTTTGCTATTTGTGAAGTAAACCGAAGCAGAAGACACATAGACAAACCATGGATTGCAATATTTCAAGAACGCGAAACCCCAGTAAGGATGAGATCACAATCGCGATCAATGCACTGAAACTAATTGCTACAAAGCGGTAGGATTTGAGGGTATTCCCGCGGATTTCTTTCGAGCAGCACCAGAAACATCGGCTGAGCTACTGCTTCTATTTATAGATTGAGCTTGGGAAGTTGATGTGGGCGCCGTGGCGTAAGTGGTTAGTTTGTCGGATCACTGCGGGTAAGGTTTCAAGTTTGAATCCCAGAAACACCGGTCCTACCTCCGCAAACGTCTGACAAACATCCGAGAGTATTGTTGTCTCGAAAAAGCTTCTCAAACAAAATTGTCCTTCGAATACGGCACTAAACTGTAGTTCCCTTCTATTCGTGTGAAATATATAACGCACTCAACATGAGTGGTTGCGAGAAGCTAGGCCCTGGCACTTAAAGAGCTGTTGCGCTAAATATATTTTTTAATTTTTTATTTGGGAAGCTGATAGCTTTCCAGATGAGTGGAAGAAGAGAAAGATCCTCAAGCTTCTTAAAAAAGGAAATCGAATGCAGTGTGAAAACTGGAGGGGTATCTGCGTGCTGCCTGCTGTAGCTAAGATAATAGCTAAATTTATCCTCGAGCGAATCGAACAACATCTCGAAGATGCACTCGATGCCGAACGCTCTGCATCCTTCTGTGTTGACCATATCAATACCCTGTGGATCATCATTAAACAGTGCGTTGAATATCGATCGCCACTTTACCTGCTGTTCATCGATTTTGAGAAGGCTTTCGATAGTGTCAACAGGGAATTCATTTGGCGTGACATACGCAAACATTCGTTTGCAGGCGCCTTCGAAACATCTTATGGACTTTCTGGCCCAACCGTATCTCTAACGAACACCTCTAATAGAGAACGGACCAGGACCCAATAGACACAACCATTCAACGACGGAAGTGGGAGTAGATTGCTAACACGTTCCGAAAGAGTGACAGATAGCGAACTATGCTTTGCAATGGAAACCTTTAAGTCAGGATGGCAGAATGTATGACGGTTCGGGGCAAATATGGCGCAAAATAGTCGAGAAGGAGGCACGGCAGTTGGGGAAAAGTCCGTGAGAGCTGAAGCATATTGCCAGAAGCCGCACACGATGCCGCGTAGGCGTACTGGAACCCCTGGGGCCTACAAGGTGACACACAACATAAACTTAAGGTTACTGCCTTAGGAAATCGAGTGATGACTTTCGCCCCACCTTGTGTTGCCTACTTGGCTAACGAAAAAAAAAGTTTCAAGCGAACATAGAGTTTAAGAGCAACTGATGTGGAATCGAAGCCAAGAGTAACACTACTGTAATAACATCCCTTCATTTCAGCAGTTTTTGTAACTTCCATTAGTGGTAGTAGAATTATACTCGCAGTAGTAGTAGTAATTGAATTAAATATAGTAAATGACTCCTCTCAGTCATCTTGCATTCACCTGAAAGTACTATGTATGGCTCTCATCATCAAATGAGATTGTAAAGCAGTCTTCTTCATCAATCTTTCACAATTTGCTGAAGGGCGCAACAACGCACATTCTTTCATCCGTGTGCCAGCTACGTCAGCAACTGAGGAAAGTTAAATACGCGCCATCAACGTAAATTTTTTTTGCGCTCTCATTTAGACTATTTGCGAATCATTTAACAGAAGAGAAGTCCTTGAATATTAGTTTACACCGTTTGCTTTTTTCGAAGGAAGATTGCATCAAATGCATACAGAGACTGCATGCATGACTTTTTGAGCAGAAGTTCATCGACGAGCAAAAAAATTAACTTCTTCTCGAATAACTATCAAAGTGAATAGTTTAATAAACCAAATGCACTTTATACGTACGAGCTCCTGTAATACTCCTACGTAAAGGAAGGATGTTAGGAAATATAGTGGGGAATCAAGGAACTGCATTTTAAGAGTCACAAAATGAGGATGCTTTCTGTAATATGTATCCTGCTTGTCGTTTGATGTGTACTCACCTTGTATGTGCGTTAAGTATGTGTCCTTTTTGTCAATCAATTCACCGTCTTGTAGTGCAAACTGGTCGTACGGTAGCGTTTGAATTAAATTCACACTATTACCGCCAGTTGTGGTATATTTGTGACGATCTTCTTCGACGCTTTTTTCTGTCGATTTCAAGTATACGTCGTGAATAAAAGCTGTACAGCGCACCTGCGGATGAAATGAAGAAAATGTGATTTAATGATTGGAGATAAGATCTGTTAAACAGAAGTCGTGAGATGTTCCTTGGTAATACTTTAAGTGCCTTATTTCCTGAAGTCTTGCAAGAGCTCCTCAGAAGAAGGACGTGCGGCCGATAAATTCTCCCAATGGAACCAACGGTGACGTCTACAGGCCAGCGGATACCTTACCTGAGCTACTTCGATATATTTGGAGCTGGTGTCTGTAAGGAGTTTCAATACTGCGTCAGGGTACTGAAAAAGATATGGTGTCGGATTTAATTGGCCAACGGCAGCACCCATATCCCCGAAGTAGGTTACTGGCATCGGTGCATCCGGCCTCTTGTCCTAGGGGTAAAAAAAAGGATCTGGTCCTCCAGGTTGGGGTTGTGCCATTGGGTTAACTTCCCTACGACGTAAAAAAAAACTTAGATTACGAAGCAACCAACAGACTCAGATACGGATGATTTTACTGTTGACGACCCAAGCAAACGTAAAAAAGACAATGATCTTCGTGTCTGCACGTGGAATGTTAGGTCCCTCTACAAACTAGGTGCGGCCGAACAACTTGCGGAGGCCCTAAAGCGTTTCAAAGCAGACATTACCGCCATCCAAGAAGTGCGAAGGGATGGGCCGGTCAAAAGGAATATGAAAAACTACGACATCTATTACGGCGATTGCTACAGACAACAAGCACAGCGTCTATTCGGGTGCGGATTTGTCATTGGAGGCAGACTTAGGCAAGAAGTCTTGAGTTTCCGGCATGTGAGCAAGCGCCGCATGACTATCTATATCAAGGCTAAATTCGCCGACATTAGTCTAATATGCGCTCACGCTCCTCACGAAAAGATGGACGACGCGACAAAGGATGACTTCTACCAGCTCTTGGACAAGACGTAAGAGCAATGCCCTGGTCACGACACTAAAACTATCCTAGGTGATTTTAACGCAAAGCTAGGAAGAGAGGACGTCTTTAGTAGCGTTTTCGAAAAGCATAGCCTGCACGACATCACATCCGACAACGGACTCAGGCTAATCGACTTAGCTGCGGGGCGAAACTTTGTCGTAGCTAGTACGCGGCTCCCACGCCTCGATATTCACAAAGGAACATGGCTCTCCTTTGATCGAAAAACTGTCAACCAAATCGATCACATTGTGATCGTCGCAAGGCACTCTTCCAATATTCTGGGTGTCCGGACTTTCCGAGGAGCCAACGTGACTCGAATCACTACCTAGTTGTAGCCAAGGTACGGATACGGATATCCAGAATGGAGCGAAATCAACGAAATGCTGTCAGGAAATTTGACGTCGGGCGGCTACAATCGTAAGAGACCGCCAGAGACTTTGTCGATCGAGTTTCTTCTAATCTTAATCTAAGTCCAATGCCGCCAGCAGCAAATGCGGAAGACCAGTGACAGCGTTGCCCAGAAACCATGAGAAATGCTGCCTCTGATGTACTGGGTTTCTCTTGGCCACCACAACGAAACCCCTGCTTTGATGAGGAATGCCGGCAAGCACATGCAGCAAAACGAGAGGCGTACAAAGCGGTGCTGCATAGAAGGACTAGAGCTGCTCGCGAGCTCTAGGAGCGGAGGAGAAGCGAGGAACATCGACTTCTCAGAAAGAAGAAAACGGAGCATGAGAAGCGCTCGATCGAGGAGATTGAGAGACTTTATTGCAGGAATGATGTTCGAAAAATTTTACCAAAAGGTTATGATCCTAAAACAAGCGATCATAACCCTCCCACTTCACCGCATTTCTACTGATCCGCCTGTGTGGTTCCCCTATTTGACCTCACAAAGTATCGGAAGGTCCGTCGATTTTGGATCACTCGCTTACTGAGGCCAATGAAATGCCGATGTCGTCGCATTTGTGTGATCCAGGCGTTTACAGGCCTGCTTTTCCTAGATCGCAATGTCTTTGAACGTGCATTGATATTGCCTTTTGAAAAGGGTTCAAATGATCTCTTCTTTGAACATGGAAATACCAGCTAAACCGGTCGTGCTCTATCTTTCGTAAGATGGTTTCCTTGACTTGAAGGCTTTCACGGATCTTCGAACTTTTCATTCGATCAAGCTTTGCCACTCCTGCTGTCATGCGAAGCATCTTCATCTCAGCTGCCGTTAATTTACTCTCATACTTTTGTACATCGTCCAACATTGTGAACCATATTAAGCGCTGGACGCAGAACTGCGGTGTAGACCCTTCCTTTCAACTTAGGTGGCATTTTTCTGTCACAGAAGATAGCGGAATTTTCGTCATCACAGGTTCCTTTGCTATTGATCATAGATCCCCGATATTTGAACTTTTCGCACTTGGGAAGCACTGTTCCATTCAAATAAATGAGTGGATCAGAGAACGGGCAGGACAAGTAGTCTGTTCTATTTTGAACTAATGCGATACCCATTTCCTTACAAAACGTCCACGCACACATCAAGTGCTCGTTGCAGGGATGTAGGATCCTCACTTATGACGGTTCCATCGTCGGCAAAGAATAACTGATATACCTTGGGGTCCGTCACTTTACCTTCAAGCAGAAGCCTGCAGGGACGAAAATGGCAATATAGTAGTAGAATCGCAGTCGGTGCTGAGGATATGGAAGGAAAGTTTCTGCAGACTGTTAAACGTCGATTATGACTAATATTCCGCTGTCGGGCAGAATGAGCCATTCAACAGTGACGATGACAGTCAAGATCAACCCGATCAGAATGAAGTGAGGATAGCGATATCTAAACTCAAATCCAGCAAGGCTGCTGGAGCCGACGCGACGGCCTTACTGCTGAACTTTTCAAGGCAGGAGGAGATGAGTTGGTAAGGAGCATGCGTCAGCTCATCTGTAAAATCAGGTCGGACCAAAGTATGCCCGATGAATGGAACAAGGTGACGCGCTATCATGCGATCTCTTTAACTTACTTGAGAGAATTGTACAAAACTCACAAGCCAACACCGGAGGTACAATCTTTTACAAGTCTGTACAACTACTCGCTTATGCCGATGACATTGACATAATCGGAAGAACTCAGCGGGCCGTCAATGGGGCATTTACGAGTATTGAGATCGAGGCAGCAAAGATGGGTCTATCGGTCAATGAAAGCAAAACAAAATATATGCTGTCTACAAAAACGGACACCCAACATCGGCGTCTTGGACAGAACGCCACAATAGACAGATATAATTTTGAGGTAGTAAGGGATTTCGTCTACCTAGGCTCTATGGTGAACTCCGCAAATGACATCAGTAGGGAGATCACACGAAGAATTACTCTTGCCAATCGTTGTTTCTATGGGCTAAAACGGCAATTGAGTAGCAAAGCCCTATCTCGAACTACTAAGGTAACTCTTTATAAGACACTAATCATCCAAGTCCTGCTATGTATGGCGCAGAGACATGGGCTTTGATAAAACCGGATGAGGATGTCCTTGGTTGTTTTGAGAGAAAAGTTTTTTGAGTGATCTTTGGTCCCGTCTGCATAGACGGTGAGTGGACGAGAAGGTGCAATGCCGAACTAAACGGCATGTACAAGGACATCGACTTAGCCAGAAGAGTTCACATACAGCGACTAAGATGGCTGGGTCACTTAGAGCGGATGAAGCCACACGTTCCCGCCAAGAAAGTCTTCGAATCCACCCCGGATAGACGACGCAGTAGAGGACGACTTCGCGGTAGGTGGCGCAAACAAGTGGAGGGGGACCTCAACTAAATTGGCGTGCGCAACTAGACGCAGCTGACTCATAACTGTGCTGGCTGGAAAGGTTTGTTGGTTGAGGCCCAGGTCCACCCTGGACTGTAGCGCCACCTAAGTAAGTAATGATACCATTGTCTTAATATATTGAATTCATTATGCCTAACAGCGGAACGTTGGTCTTCGTCGCTGTTGTACAGTCTGCCGAAGCGGTTTTTGCATATTCACAGCACCGACTGTGATTCTACTACGAGGTTTCCTTTTTCATCTCTACAGGAACATCAAATTTTACTACAATATCGAGGAAAGTAAAAACTGCTCGGCTCCATAGTAAATCCAATATTTTTTAACGGACAGCTACACATATTAAAACTACGATCGATGTACAATACATGAAAATTGATCTAAAATGCTTGCTAATCAGTTGGGCTATACATTTCACTGAAATATACTCGTGACCCATTGAATATCGTACGAGTATATCCTTAAACAAAAAATTAAAAAAAACGAAAACTTTTTTTTCACGCAAATAAATCATTCAAGGAATTCAGAAAAATAACTGAAGCGAATTTTTTTCTGTCTTTCCCGCAAAATGTTTCAATTGTTATTTCGATTGTCCTGCTCTCATTCATTTAAGTCCTTTTTTCTGACCTCACATATTAAAGCGGTTTTTTTATGAACTTTAGAAGCCTTGGGGTTTGTTTTTTAAACCTCTGATACAATTTTAAAATGTTAACCACGAATTTGAAAATACCATAAACAAGCATAAAAGGGAAAAAGGACACCACTCACCTTTAATTTGCCATGCAAAAAATGCTGCGGTGTTACGACAAAATGAATTCCAGTTATTGCAGTCTCCATGTCTCGGGAATCCCTTAATGGACGATGATGTCGTACATGTGAGGGATTTGCCTGGAAATAGGATTAAAGGGGATAAAGTTTTTTTTTTTTTTTTTCTGTAAAAGCTTTTAAATTCTAGAGATGGGATGATAATTTTCTTTTGAGAATTTTTCAACGGATTGGAAAGATATGACGTGATGATGGTGATGAGGATAATAACGATTTGTGTATCGATGGGTTTGAAGTGAGGCATAACACAAATACCTGAATGGGACAGCATGATGGTGAAGTAAAAGGATAAGAAAATAGGTGGAGATATTAGGGAATAAAAAGAAAGAAAGATGGGTTAGAGGATACATAGAACGGATTAGTGTTTGAAAATGTGAAAGCTATTCACAGGAAAAGTCAGTTTTAAGAACTCTATTAAAAAACCTAGGAGATGACGGCATTCCATTTAACTTATTAGCCTTAAATTGAAAATGATTTAAAGCATTAAAGGTTTCTTTTATTGGTAGTTTACATCTTCCAAAAGAAACACAGAAGGGCAAGGGACACATACATATTTGTTTCGCTTGGGTTTAAGGTTTTTTTTTATAATTTACTCGCGCTAAAGGGGTTATGACTACCCTTTATGTATTCCGATACATAGCGTGAGCGTTTGGGAAAAGGGGTTAGGGCGAAAGAAGGCACCGATACACGTTGGTCTTAAATGTCTGTACATTATAATGGAGAGGAAAAGCAGACTCAGGGGGAGCATTCTACAAACGTATTGTGTGGCTCATAAAAGAATCTCTATATTTCACGGTACGTCCGCAGATAAGCTTAAGGGTAAACTGATGAGCATTCGAGGCATGGCGAGTATTGCGGTTAAAACGAAGAAGGGGAGGAATGCTATTGGCTATTTCAATTAAGCATTTTCGGTGGAAATATCGATAAAACGGGGTTAGGCAGGAGACATAACGACGGTGTTCGAGCGAAGCAAAATTGCTCACAATAGTCGTGTCTCCTATGAGTTTTATCGCGCGTTTTTGTATCCTATCTAGCAAGTGCAATATGGTTTTGGTGCACCTGACCAGATATGAGCGTTATCCTCTAACTTAGGGCGAATGTACGCCGTACAAATTGAAGCCAAATCAGAAGCGATGAAATATTTCTTACACCGCTTTAGGAAACCTAAAAATTTCGCTCCCTTCTTCGCGATTTCGAATACATGGTCATTCTAATATAGTCTGTTGTTGACACACATACCGTGCATGGAAAGTTTTTCGGTTTCAACGATGCAAGTGCCATTCATGGATCATGGCTGATGATTAGGGTTTCGCTTTAATGACAGAAGACAGCATTGAGTTTTGGAAGCATTAAATGCCACTTTACTGGTTAAGCCCGATTTAAATATGCTGTCAAGGTCGAAATTCAATGTGCTTAACATACGTTGTCGTTCTTCATCCACGGCCGAAGAGCAGCGTCGTGAGTTTGGGAACGAATATGAAAAACTGAGGGTGCTGTCATCAGCGAAGGAATGGATTGGATTAGAAGTTGCAGATAGAAGATCATTTATCTTCTTCTTCCTTCTTCAGCGAGGTTATGATCCGAAAAAAAGGGACAATAACCCTCCCACTTCACCGCATTTCTACTGATCCGCCTGTGGGGTTCCCCTATTTGACCTCAGAAAATATCGGCAGGGCCGCCGATTTTGGATCACTCAGTTACTGAGGCCAATGAAATGCCGATGTCGTCGCATTTGTGTGATCCAGGCGTTCATAGGCCTGCCTTTCCTAGATCGCGATGCTCTTGGAACGTGCATTGATATTGCCTTTTTCACAGGGTTCAAATAATCTCTTCTTTGAACGTGGCAATAACAGCTGAACCGGTCGCGCTCTATCTTTTGTACGATGGTTTCCTTGACGTGGAAGCTTCCACGGATCTTCGAACTTCTTATTTGATCAAGCTTTGTCACTCCTGCTGTCATGCGAAGCATCTTCATCTCAGCTGCCGTTAAATTACTCTCATACGTTTTGTACATCGTCCAACATTGTGAACCGTATTAAGCACTGGACGCACAACTGCGGTGTAGACCCTAACTTTCAACTTAGGTGGCATTTTTCTGTCACAGAAGATAGCGAATTTTTTCTCCATTTCATCCATCCTACGCTTACGCGATGATTGATGTCGTCATCACAAGTTGCTTTGCTGTTGATCATAGATCCCAGATATTTGAACTTTTCGCACTTGGGAAGCACTGTTCCATTCAAATAAATGTCTAGAATAGGCCTGAGTGGATCAGAGAACGGGCAGCACAAGTACTCTGTCTTTTTTGAACTAATGCGATACCCATTTCCCTTCCAAAACATCCACCCAGACATCAAGTGCTCGTTGCAGGGATGTAGGATCCTTACTTATGATGGCTCAATCGTCAGCAAAGAATAACTGATGTACCTTGGGGTCCATCACTTTACCTGCAAGCAGATAATCAAGGACTGTAATAAAGAGCAAACCACTTAAGACGCTTCTCTGGTGCATCCCGACTTTGATTGGGAACTCTTCGGTTACTCCAGCGGGGTATCTTACTCTTGTCTTTGCTCCATCGTACATGTCCATGATCATCTGTACATAGGTTTCTGGGACCCCTCGATGTCTTAGATCATTTATGAAAATGAGAAAGAGAGTCGGAGACAAAACAGAGCCTTGGGGGACACCAGCATTTATTCAGTGAGATGCAGGCTTGAAGCCGTCCAAAACAACTTGAATTGACCGGCCCAAAATGTAATTTCTGATCCATAGAAAAAGAGTATCATCGATCCCAAATGCACGTATTTTCGACGAAAGATCTTGATGCCAAACTCTGTCAAATGCTTTTGAAATATCAAGCGCAATAATCTTGCTTTCACCAGAGTGGTGCAGAGATTGGTTCCACTTATCGGTGAGATATGACATCAAATTACCTGTGGACCTGTTGCCACTAAAGCCGTACTGTTGATCATTGAGGAGCTTTCGTGATTCAAGATAAGCTGACGGTTTATCAGCGTTTCCATGACCTTGGAAAGAAGGGACGTAAGTGCAATGGGTCGATAGCTGGAGAAAGAAGGAAAACAGCCTTTTTTATGTACGGGCTGGACATATCCTGTTTTCCACTTATTCGGGAAGAGGCCTGAAGAGGAGGATCGGTGAAAAAGCTTACGCAGTGGTCTTGCCAGCGAAGAAGAACACCTCTTCAGAACAGTAGGGGGTATACTATCTGGATCAGCGGATTTGTGTATGTCAAGACCTTTAAGTACTCCTGCAACTGTACGAATGCGAAAATGGACTTGTCCCATGGAAAATTCGTCATTCTCAGGTATAGGTAGAGAAAAAGTACTATCTGGCAGTGTGAAGTTTGTTGCAAAGTGAGCAGCGAACAGATTAGCTTTGTCTAAGGAGCTGGTAGTTGGTACGTCATTATGAATGAGCGTCGGTATAGCTGACCACGAGGCGGAATCCTTAATGTTTTCTACAAACGACCAACAATTTTTACTACCCCTGGGAGAATGTAGTATTTTTTGTCTCAACTTTTGGTCGTGTAAGAATTTAACACGGTTAATGTGGGCATTGTCATTTCTGGCTCGTTTAAGCATTTCAGACTCGTTTAAACTTTTTTCGGGTTTTCTCTGTTGGGTTGGCCTTGTAAGAATAAAAACTTAATTCCTTTAACCTAACAGCTTCTTTGCAGCTCGATTCATACCACGCGTTGTCCTTAGGTCTTTCGTTTGCGTTGACGGGTTTTGGAGGAGAAGATTCAATCACGAACTATACGAGCTGTACAGCGACATCGACTTAGTCAAAAAACTGTGTATTGGACGTCTGAGATGGCTAGGACATGTAGAGCGAATGGACACCAGTGCTCCGGACCGCAGAGTCTTCGAATCTTACCCCGAGGGACGACGCAGTAGAGGACCTCCTCGCCGTAGCTGGCGCCACAAGTTCAAGGGGTCCTCGACGAACTTGGAGTACGCAACTGGAGGCAATTAGCTAAAGACCGAGATAAATGGATAGGCTTGTTGGTTGAGGCCCAGATTCACCCCGAACTGTAGTGCCACCTTAGTAAGTAAGTAAGATGTCATGGGCATTAATCACGCAGCAGAGCGAACAATTTTTGAAGCCAGATGTCCAATCTATTGAAAGTGTTATGCCTTCGTAATAGTGTTCACGTGTTATTCTCCAGACTTAGGTTCTGCAGATTTCCACTTGTTCCGAAATCTGCAAAGCTCCTTTGATGTAAATAATTTTAGATCACGGAATGATGTAAAATAGGTTCCTGGGGACACTTTTTTCGTCAAAGCCCAACAAGTTTTTTAGTGACGCCATTAAGAAGTTGCATGTGAGGTGCAAAAGCTCAAGGCTACAAAGATTTCCGCCTCAAAAGACTTCTCCTAAAGCGCAAAATGAAAGTCTCACAAACCCGGATGTGTTGATTCGGAAACGCAAACCTTGGAAGAGAGTACTCTGAATAATGAAAACGTCATGCTCCGTAAGAGGCTCGACGAAATGGAGCTGTTGTGTCATCACGAAGACAATCCCTCAATGTAAGCGTTGCCAAGAGTTTAACCACACACAGGCGTACTGTCGGAAAGAGCCGCGCTGCGTTAAGTGCGCTGGAAAACACTCTTCGGAAAACTGCATATTAAGCAAAAATGAAAAAGCAACTTGCGTTAGCTACAAAGGAAGGCACTCAGCAAATTAACGCGGTTGCGAGGTCGCTAAGGAATTACAGATGCGACGGAAAAAATCTACAACGCCGATTGTACGGCAACGAAATCCGTCGATCGGGCTCCTAAGTCGAACGTATTGCTAAGCAGACTGAGCAGGCTCGTAAGCCAGTTGTTCAAACTCCTAAGCTGACTGAAAGGACGCTTGAATCAGCAGGGCAGACCCTTGAATCAGTCAATCAGCCTACTGAGCCGATTAAACGGACGTCAAAGTCATTCACTAAAAAGGCTGAACGAAAAATAACCTCGGATAAGCCAGCGAACCCCGTACGTCTGACGTATTCTTAGGCTGCAGTCAAAGCAACCAAACGAAACGACGGCCCACCCTCTGATGCATTGAATGAAATTCTGAACTGGATCTACGCTAAGTTCGAGGAACAATGTGAAATTAACAAACGGATTCTCGAACGTCTCATTAACGTCGAAAACTTTTGTATAGCTAATCTTATATCTAAATCTAAGCAGATATGGACTCTTTGCTTAAAATAGTAACATGGAATGCAAACAGACTCTTACAAAAATTTAACGAATTAGAAATTCTTCTAATGAGAGGAAATGTCGACATATGTTTGATCTCCGAAACCCATCTAACAAGTGAATCGCAAATAAAGATAAGAGTTATCACGCCTATCATCCGTCTGACAGAGCGCGGGACGGTGCGTCTTTATTCATTAAAACTGACATCGAACATTCGGTCGATATAAGCATCGAGCTGGAAAACCTTCAGTTGTGCGCAATAAGGGTTAAAAATAAACACTTGAGCTACAATATAGCATCCGTTTAAAGTCCGCCGCGATGCTCACTAGAAAAAGATGACTACTTTCGTGTCTTCAATGCCCTTGGTTAAAATTCCCTTATTGGTGGAGATTTCAACGCGAAGCACACCTTCTGGGGTTCAAGATGTACATTTTCTAAAGGAAAAAATCTCTACGAAGTGGCAAATGAATTCGGTTGTTGTTTTTATTCGACAGGAAAACCGACCTGTTGGCCAACCGATTCATGAAAAATTCCCGATCTTATCGATTTTTTTTGTTACAAAAGGCATTTACGAGAAGTTTATTATAGTCAAAGAATGTCGCCGGTAATTTTATCACTTGGAGAAGCGCCTTAAACGCATGACTTACAACACCTTGTGAACTATAGGACGAAGTTGATCGTTTCGTGGAAGCAATCCAAAAAGCGGCATGGAGAAACACTCCTTCTAGAAACTATAAGATTAACCGCAACGAAAAGTATTCTAGAGAAATCATTGAGCTGGTGAGGGAGAAACGAAAATCACGAAATAAATGTCAAATCACTCGTGCACCGTAGCATAAAACTGTCCTTAACCGACTATGCAATCGCCTTAGAGATAGTATTCGCGAATTTAAAAACAAAAAGATAGCGACCTACCTTGAAAATCTCTCCGGTGAAAGAGAATCAAATTATTCGCTTTGGAAAGGGCTAAAAGGCATCCGGAAGCCTCAAATGCAAGCGCCCCCAATTCGGAAAAACGATAGAAACTGGGCCAAGAGTGACAAAGAAAAGGCAGAACTTTTTGCTTTGCACTTAGAAGAAATGTTTAAGCCGTTCGACGCCTTCGGTAACGCCCTACTCCACAGTCACGACATCTGACAACTTTAAAGCAAACAAAATTGCATTGATTGGACTGAGGGAGTGGTTAAAAATCTAAAGACGAAAAAAGCTCCGGGTTACGACTTGATAACGGCGCAGGTAGTAGGAATTGCCGAATAAAGCTCTTATCAAACTGCTCTATTTGATCAACGCTTCATTCAGATTGCTCTACGTTCCGACACTATGGAAAGTCGCCGAAATTATAATGGTCCCGAAACCAGGCAAACCTCCGAATGAGAAGAAATCATATCGGCCTATTTCCCTATAGCCGGTTATCTCAAAAATATTTGAAAAACTACTTTCCAAACGTCTACAACCCGTAATCGGCGAAAGACGTCTCATTCGTGACCATCAGTTTGGATTAAGAATCAAACATTCCACAATCGACCAAGTCCACCAAATAACTGACGTGATTAAGAAAGCTCTGGAGCAAAAAAAGATTTGTTGTGGTGTATTTCTTGACGTCTCACAAGCTTTCGATAAGGTTTGGCACGAAGGCTTGGAGTATAAATTGCAACTACTATTGCCACGGCAACTCTTTCTAATCTTACGATCGTGCCTCACTGAGAGACTCTTTCTTGTTAAGCACGGAAATGATTACTCTGACTTCAAGGAGATTGCGGCCGGAGTTCCACAAGGAAGTGTCCTTGGCCCACTTCTATATGTACTCTGCACGCGTTATATCCCGCAGGAAAGAAATTGCGTCGTCGCCACGTTTGCGGACGATACGGCGATATTGACAAGGGGCGATACTATTGAAACAGCAACAGGAAAGCTGTAACATGCTATTCATGAAGTCCACACTTGAACGAATTCTTGGCATATTGTGCTGCACGAAAGCAAATCTACCCACGTCAACTTTACCTACAAAAAAGTGGATAGATTGCCTGTATATCTAAACTCGGCTAAAATACCGTTCGCGAACGAAGCAATATATCTAGGAATGAATCTAGATGTTAAAGCTTAAATCGAAATCGCACGGAAAAAGGGGCGTGATGAGCTCGAAAACAAATACCGACAAATGTACTGGCTACTCGGAAAACATTCGAGGTTGAGCCTACATAACAAACTGCTTATCTGTAAGCAAGTGCTAAAGCCAATGTGGACGTATGGTCTACAACTATGGGGTTGTACCAAGAAAAGCAATAGAAACATCATACAAACTTTTGAAAATAAAGTTAGTTAATTAGAACGATCGTTAACGCACCGTGGTATTTACGTAACGAACATATTCATCGGGACCTGGGAATTCCCAGCGTCGTCGAAGAGATAACAAAATTTGCAAAGATCGTGTTCACGGCCATTGTAACCGTACCGTCATTCAACTACTTGACGCGAATAATTCAATTCCTCGTCTGCAAAGGACAAGACCCTTTGTCCGCGACCTATGCCGGTCGCGAAAAAGGCAGGAAAATCTCACACTACCATGAGCCCGCGCGGTTGGGCCTTATCTTTAGAAGACCTGCTCTCGGCAAAAAAAAAAATAAAAAATGTGATATGGACAGAAATGTTGCCTAATAAAGGAATTTACATTGACGACTAAATTTGTGCATATAACTTTTTACTTATATAAAAACCTGATACTGGAATTATTTTCTTCTTCTTCTTCCTTTTTATCAGCGAGGTTATGATCCGAAAATAAGGGATCACAACCCTCCCACTTCACCGCATTTCTACTGATCCGCCTGTGGTGTTCGCCTGATATTGGAATTATTTTGAGTTGTCTAAATGATGGAGATCTTATTTCTCCTGTCAGCCTTGCACGCAGAATGATGAAGAACGGCCGTCTGCATTCGATACCAAAAACTACGACAATCAAAGTGTAAGCAGCGTTCAGCAAATGCTCTTAATTTGCGCTTAATGCTTATGAACATTGTTATCTACTTCCTCTCAGCACCACAAACATCTTTGTAGAGACAAACCTTCATTTGTTCGCATTTCTTGCCACTTCCTTATCAACCCTTTTTCAAATCGAAATTCCAAATTTGTTTTCCGGTTACCAAATGCTAACACCTTATGAATACATTTTGCCCACCTTTTCGACAAAATAGCAATTTCCCAAATTTCAATCCCATTATGAAAACTTCCGGCTCAACCAACAAAAAAAAAAAGAAAAAGAAAAACCGAAAAGCGAAAAAGAAATTTCATAATATCGTGACACGTAAAACACCTGGTATCCTGAAAAATTCACACCAAATCCTTTAGCCTTTTGTTATGAAAGTTTCAACTTTGTTTCTACCCCACCAAAGCCAGAGAGCCAAAAACTAACATCATGCCCAAGAGCTAAACAAAAAGGAAAACTTTTCCAGTTCTCTCCCGCCATGCCCCACAAAAATATTAGTACTACCAAAAAAAAAGGATACAACATATTTTTGGAATAGTATTCCGCAGCGGCAACATATTACTAAATTATTCGGCTTTCAGCTGCTACTCAGCGAGCTTGCTTGTATGTGTCCCCTCTTGACCACTTATCGGGACATTTAAACCGAAATCAGGTTAAGCCCTTTCCATGTCCGCCATGCGGGCATGAAGTGTACACGAGGATATGCTTTTCAACAAGGACACACAAGTTGCAACAGAAAATTAAAACTCACATATTTCTTTTGGGCAAGGACATAATTCATAGTATTCTTCTCTCCGTGCGCGCATGTGGTGAATCTTTTGCATTAACACACAACTAATGTCTGTTCTGCCCAAGTCCTTATTATCTCGAGTTTTATTTGAAGTCCGAAAAAGTGTTAAACATTTATGTATGTAGTTGGGTGAATCTAATTTTCTCAGTTGAGGCGCGCACGTATCCTTGCAATTATTATCTACGAAAGGATTTTGTCTCGTGCAGCTATTAGAATCGCGCGTTCTCCTGTTTTATTAAAAGCGACACAGACGGAACGACGACGACAACATTGTGCATCCTTTTTATTCATTCTGAATAGAGATCGCATCCTTGTTAGAGTTCGTGGTTAAGGATTATTATTTAATTGGTGGTCTAGTCCAATAGAAGCATCGATTTTAGAATGACTCTCCTGTGCGAACTATACTATGCCATGGTCGCGCAACCTTTCCCCAAATTGTTCGTATGGAATCCAATTAGGAGTATGTTCGTAGATAAGGACTGCTGCCGTCGTTTCTACTGTCCATACTGTTGTAAATTATTTGTGCAATTTTGCAATTAACCTCTAAGTACTGCGAAATGTGTTTCATGCAATTTTACGGCGTACAGGCATTTGGCCAAACAACCCATAACTATGGCAGCCGAACGTAAGAGGATTTTCACATTTCGACTGCCATTGTTATAGAAGCTTGGTCTCTGAGCGAATTTTAGGGATTTTCCAGGATATCATGTTGGTGATGTTCAGTTATTAAATTGGGCGAATGCATGATGTGTGACTATGACTGATTTGATGTACAGTTTACGGGTATAATTTCAAAAGAACCACTTACCTCCTGATTGTTAATAGTCCAGGTAAGATTCGCAGCTGGTTTCGAATGCCTCGATGTACAGTTCCCTCGGACGATGTCTCCAAGTTTATATCTCGGTCTTATCCCTGTTATAACCGGATTGTGATTGGGAGTCTCTGTAAAAGAAAGACAAGAATTTACCGAAAGCTCCTGCAAATTATATTTAATTACAAAAGCCATTAAATGTATTATACCGTACCACCCTGTATAGCGGTAATTACAAAACTATTCTCTGTGTCCTTTTGAATGTTCGTGTAAAGTGAATCATGGCTCCCAAGCTAAGAAAAAAACAAACGAAACGAACTGCAAAAGTGAAACTTTAACAGGATATCAGCGGAAAATGACCATCAGCATGTATGTAACGAAAAAAAAAAAAAAAAACTACTAAAGGAAGGTGGGGCAGCGAGAGATATAGAGATAATAAATTGCATTACAGAGCAACTTTTGTCTCTCACCACCCCGAAGGACGACGGGAACACATACAAAAGTTATGCTCCTTTCTGTTGAAATAATGACAATTTTATCGTCTTTATTTTGGCGAAAGGTACTCGTATATATAAAGTAAGGCGGGAAGCAAAAGGACCTTTATTATGGATTAACGGTAATTAAAATCTCCCTATTCTCTACTACGAAGTTCGAGGCAATAAAATTAATGAAACTTTGGTGCAGGCTATGTACCTGGGAAATGAGAGTTTTCTGTACGAAATATACTTAAAAAAAAATCGGAAAGGAAGTTGCAAGGATATACGCTGCGACCTACTTTGAGTTCGAATTTTATGCGCTAGTAATTTATTTCCAGATGCATACTCAGCACCGACGTAGATAGAGGAGAAAGTGAATAAGCTGTGCATGCATAAATTTATTTATTTATCAGTCTAATGTCCTTGAGGATTTTCTAATCCCTGTCACTTTGGAAATGTGTGAATTGTGTCCGGTAACACAATCAGCAAGCAATCCGATGATTGCAGTCAGTAGAGGTATCGAAGTGGAAATCGTTGCTCATAGTTGCATTTCCACTCGAATTGGAACTTAATGGAGAATCCTTGAAAGTGATTTGTGTATCAAACTGCTGGTTGAATGCTAGTGGAGGAGTTATTGCTGATTAATTACTGTACTGATAGCTATGGCTACTTTGAAATGGTGCAGATGTGCCATGGAATACACAATGCAGTGCAGCAGAGATAGTTGTATCCTTTGTAATTGAAGTGCAGCAATGAAATATGAGTTGTCAACGTTTGATGCCTGGTCGAACAGCAATCTCTACTCAGATTCGGAGTGAGTTGCTTACTTAAATCGTGTCTCCCCTTATGGGTCTTAGGGCATCAACAACCCCCACGCGTCATCGTGTTCTGTTCCGATGTGTTTCAGCTCCAACCAGCTCTTTTCCAGTTACCCAGACTCCTTTTCAACTGTTCTACACCACGTCATACGATGACCTATATTCATCCGTGTTGTGTTAACGGGTTTGTCGGGCAACACAATTTCCGTCCTTACGTAAGGTGCGACCAATCCACTGCCACTTTCGCTTTTCTATAATCACATCTGTACGTTCTTGGCCCGTTTTTTCATGAAGCTGTTCGTTTGAGATGCGATTTGGCCAGTACACTCGTAATATGTTCCTTAGACAACGACTAACAAAAGCTTGCATCTTTTTTTCACACTGACCGTCACTTTCCAGGTACTACAGCCGTAATAACAATGCCGATTGCACGTTAGAGCAGAATAGTCGCAGCTTTGTGTTTAAGCTGATTGCAATGCTTCTTTATATTTTAGACAACGTTCTCGAATAATCGAAACTAAACTTCCAAGGTAACCGAAGACTCTCGACCTGTTGTTCCGCAATGCTGATATGAGTTGTTGACGAGTTCGAAGGTAGACTTAGGATTTTAGTTTTAGCTGAGGTAGTCCTCAAGCCTACGAAGTTTGCCTCTGTCACAAAGCCAGTGGTCATTTGCTGCAGGTCCATAATTCTGGGCGATAAAGTCAAACATCGACAGCATAGTCGAGGTGTTTGAGTTATGTTGTAAGGCTTCATTGTATTCCACTGCCAAAATATCACTGATCACCAACAAAAAGAGTAGTGTTAACGGTATGCAGACTTTTCAAACTCTGCTTCGGGTCTTAAATTCTTTCGACAACTCGCTTTTATAAAAGCCATCAATTTGTTTCGTATACCTCTCCTATGAAAGGCGTGCCATATAATCTCTCTGTTTATACTGTCGAACGTCTTTTCAAAATCAATGAACAACATGTGTTAATCAACCCAGGAGGATCCAGAACGAAACATTTCTTGTTCACTGTCGTCATGTTCGTTAATGCGTTCGAGAATTATACTGGCTACTATTTTTAGAACTGCGTGAAGCACGCCAAAGTCACCCCAATTTTCATACTCTGTTAGGTTGCCTTTCTTTGGGGTCTTGACAAGCATTCCTGTCCTCCATTCTTCATGGAAAGTTTCACTGTTCGAAACCTATTCTTAAAATCCTAGATACCATGCTCAACAAATACCAGTTCTCCAAAACATGCAAGATGGTCATAGGTGACTGCCATACATGTAGGAATAAAGGACTTGTAGTCTTACCAATAACTCAAAATTCGTACACAGATGGTTCCAAATTGGAAAATGGTAGCACTGCCGCAAAGGTTGATGGACTCAGGTTCAAACGTGCACACAACGCTTGGGAAATCACCAACAGTATTTCAGGTGGAAGTCCATGCAATCGAACTCTGTGTACAAGAATGCCTGCGAAGAAGGGTCGAGGGCACCCGTACATCCTCTCGGACAGCCACTTGAATTGAATTAGATGGCGCTACAGTCCGGGGTGGACCTGGGCCTCAACCAACAAACCTCTCCAGCCAGCACGGTTACGAGCCAGCTGCCTCCAGTTGCGCACGCCAAGTTGGTTGAGGTCCCCCTCCACTTGTTTGCGCCACCTACCGCGAGGTCGTCCTCTACTGCGCCGTCCGTCCGGGGTGGATTCGAAGACTTTCTTAGCGGGAAGGTTGGGCTCCATCCGCTCTAAATGACCCAGCCATCTTAGTCGCTGTATGTGAACTCTTCTGGCTAAGTCGATGTCCTTGTACAGGCCGTACAGTTCGGCATTGTACCTTCTCCTCCACTCACCGTCTATGAAGACGGGACCAAAGATCGCTCGAAGAACTTTTCTCTCGAAATAACCAAGGGCATCCTCATCCGGTTTTGTCAAAGCCCATGCCTCTGCGCCATACATAGCAGGACTGGGATGATTAGTGTCTTATAAAGAGTTACCTTAGTAGTTCGAGATAGGGCTTTGCTACTCAATTGCCGTTTTAGCCCATAGAAACAACGATTGGCAAGAGTAATTCTCCGTGTGATCTCTCCACTCATGTCATTTGCGGAGCTGACCATAGAGCCTAGGTAGACAAAATCCTTTACTACCTCAAAATTATATCTGTCTATTGTGGCGTTCTGCCAAAGACGCCGATGTTGGGTGTCCTTTTTTGTAGACAGCATATATTTTGTTTTGCTTTCATTGACCGCTAGACCCATCTTTGCTGCCTTGATCTCAATACTCGTAAATGCCCCATTGACGGCCCGCTGAGTTCTTCCGATTATGTCAATGTCATCGGCATAAGCGAGTAGTTGTACAGACTTGAAGAAGATTGTACCTCCGGGGTTGGCTTGTGAGTTTCGAACAATTCTCTCAAGTACTATGTTAAAGAGATCGCATGATAGCGCGTCGCCTTGTCTAAGACCTTTCCTGACATCGAACGGTTCGGTGATGTTCTTACCGACTTTGATGGAGCAGCGAGAGTTCTCCATCGTCATTCTGCACAAACGGACGAGCTTGGCAGGGATGCCAAGACTAGACATGGCTCTGTATAACTCGTCTCTACACACGCTATCATAGGCAACTTTGAAATCGATGAAAGGTGGTGTGTATCGATTTTATACTCATGGGTTTGTTCCAAGATCTGCCGTAGTGTGAATATTTGGTCAATGGTGGACTTTCCAGGCCTGAAACCGCACTGATAAGGACCTATCAGGTTGTTGACGATCGGTTTTAGGCGTTCACATAGTACGGCAAACAGGATCTTATATGCGATATTTAGGAGACTTATACCTCTGTAGTTGGCGCAGTTCAGAGGGTCTCCTTTCTTCAGGATCGGGCAAACGATGCTGAGGTTCCATTCATCGGGCATACTTTCGTCCGACCAGATTTTACAGATGAGCTGGTGCATGCTCCTTACCAACTCATCTCCTCCTGCCTTGAAAAGTTCAGCGGCAAGGCCGTCAGCTCCAGCACCGTTATTGGATTTGAGTTTAGATATCGCTATCCTCACTTCATTATGATCGGGTTAACGGGAATTTTGACTGCCATCGTCACTGTTGAATGGCTCATTCTGCCTGACAGCGGAATATTGATCATCATCGCCGTTTAACAGTCTGCAGAAGTGTTCCTTCCATATCCTCAGCACCGACTGCGATTCTACTACTATGTTGCCATTTTCGTCCCTGCAGGCTTCTGTTCTGGCTTTGAAACCCTGGCATGTTCTTTTTACCCTTTGGTAAAATTTTCGAACAGTATTCCTGCAATAAAGTCTCTCAATCTCCTCGATCGAGCGCTTCTCATGCTCTTTTTTCTTCTTTCTGAGAAGTCGATGTTCCTCTTTTCTCCTGCGCACGTAGAGCTCGTAAGCAGCTCTACTCCTTCTATGCAGCGCCGCTTTGTACGCCTCTTGTTTTGCTGCATGTGCTTGCCGGCATTCCTCATCAAACCAGGGGTTTCATTGTGGTGGGCGAGAGAAACCCAGTACATCAGAGGCGGCATCTCTGATGACTTTTTGGCAACGCTGCTACTGGTCTTCCGCGTTTGCTGCTGGCGGCATAGGACTAAGATTGAGATTAGAAGAAACACGATCGGCAAAGGTTCTGGCGGTCTCTTGCGATTGTAGCTTTTCGACGTCAAATTTCCTCACAGCAATTCGTTGATTTCGCTCCGTTGTGGATATCCGCATCCGTACCTTGGCTACAACTAGGTAGTGATCCGAGTCCACGTTGGCTCCTCGGAAAGTCCGGACACCCAGAATACTGGAAGAGTGCCTTGCGTCGATCGCAATGTGATCGATTTGGTTGACGATTTTTCGATCAAAGGAGAGCCATGTTCTTTTGTGAATATCGAGACGTGGGAACCGCGTACTAGCTACAACAAAGTTTCGCCCCGCCGCAAAGTCGATTAGCCTGATCCCGTTGCCGGAAGTGTTGTCATGCAGGCTGTGCTTTCCGACCACTCTACTAAAGACTTCCTCTCTTCCTAGCCTAGCGTTAAAGTCGCCTAGGATAATTTTAACGTCGTGGCTAGGGCATTGCTCATACGTCTTGTCCAAGAGCTGGTAGAAGTCATCCTTTGTCTCGTCGTCCTTCTCCTCGTGAGGGGCGTGAACGCGTATTAGGCTAATGTTGGCAAATTTAGCCTTGATACGGATAGTCATGAGGCGCTCGTTCACATGCCGAAAACTCAAGACTTCTTGCCTAAGTCTGTCTCCAATGACAAATCCGCACCCGAATAGACGCTGCCCTTTTTGTCTGTAGCAATCGCCGTAGTAGATGTCGCAGTTTTTCATACTCCTTTTGCCCGGCCCATCCCATCGCACTTCTAGGATGGCGGTAATGTCTGGTTTGAGACACTCTAGGGCCTCCGCAAGTTGTTCGGCTGCACGTGGTTTGTAGGGGGACCTAACATTCCATGTGCAGACGCGAAGATCGTTGTCCTTTTACGGACAGCCACTTGTATGGGACTGTCTCAATCTACTCGAAGATCTTGCATCAAAAAACCCCGTCCTTGTGGCCTGAATACCAGGACATGAAGTCTTCGAGGGCAACGAACGGTCGGACTGCTTGATGAGAAGAGACGCCATTCGCCCACTAGTGGGTCCTGAACCCTATTTTGGAGTTACACGGAGTAGCACAAATCTCAAAATAAAACAAAGGGAAGCTGATTGTCATGCAGTGTAGTAGGCAAAATTGAAAGGCTTAAGATAAGCACAAAAGTTTGTTAACCTCAACCGTTGTAAGGCTAAGAAGCTGCTTGAGCTCAGCAAAGCAGATTTAAGGATTTTAACAGGCTACTTGACTGGTAATTTCCCATTCAGGTACTATCTGAACAAAATAGGAGTAGCAGATGATCCGATGATCTCACAGTAGAAGCATCAACAATCCGAGAGGTCACTGCAGAGGAAATAATCGAGATTTTCAACAAGATTGGAGATGAAATAGTACCTGGACTAGATGGCATCCTAAATATAGCACTCAAGACAGCAATAAGCCTAAGCCCAGATATGTTCATTAACATCTACAACTCGTGCCTGAAGGAAGGAGTTTTGCCGGACTAGTGGAAATGGCAAAACCTAGTGCTCTTCCCAAAAGTAACATACCACCAGATGAACCATCATCATACCGCTCACCCTGTATGATAGATATGGCTGGCAAACTATTGGAGCGAATCATCTGTAACAGGCCAGATGCAGCAACATCAAGAATTTGGAGGTCTTTCAGAACACCAATACGGTTTTCGAAAAGCGCGCTCAACAACAGATGTGGTAGTTAAAGCGGTACAAGAGGCTATACAAGAAAAAAGATGAAGACGCGGTTCCAAAAAGCACTGTTTGGTTACAACCCTCTACATAAAAAATGCCTTCAATACGACAAATTGGAATCACATCTTACAAGCGCTCAGAGGGATGTGAGTACCAAAATACCTTATATACTTTGTTTTTGTCTACTTCAGGTGCAGGCTCTTAGTATACAATACAGATCGCGTACCCAAGGAATACCAGATCACCTGCGGAGTACCACAGGGTTCAGTCCTTGGCCTACTGCTCTGGAACGTTATGTATGATGGCATTCTGCGACTCTATACCCCATCAAACAAAAATAGTGGGATTTGCTGACGACATTGCCATTATTGTTACTGCTAAACTGTTGGAGGAAGTGGAACAGATAAGTAATGCGACAGTAAAGATAATACGGAAATGGTTTACCTCAGTTGGTCTAACACTGGCGGAGCATAAAACTAAAGCGGTTTGATAAGCAGTAGGAAAGAGGTAGAAACTGTCACCATAATAGTCGGCGGCCATGAAATCATCTAAACCGCATATAAAATATGAAGTCATTATGACAGATACGAGACTTTCATTTAAAGATCACCTAAAGTATGGAAGCCGAAAAGGTGCAATAGTAAGTGCTGCACTAGCGCGTATCATGCCCAACATAGGAGCGCCAAAACATAGCCGTTGGTTACTGTTGGCTAGAGTGGTTACGTTTATAATTCCATGCGCCGCCCGATTTGAGCCGGGGCCATGATAATTAGAACATACAGATCACATATCACATCTGTGTACCGAATATGTGAATTAAGAGCTAGCTACGCATTAATTCCAAAAGCCAGAGCCTTTGCCGATCGAGTCTCTTTTAATCTCAATCCAAGTTCTAGGCCGCCAGCAGGAAATGCGGAAGACCAGTGGCAGTGATGGCAACAAGCCATCAGGGAAGCCGCCTCTGTTGTACTGTGTTTCTCTCGGCTACCACAACGAAACCCCTGGTAATGAATGCCGGCAAGAACCAGCTGGCATGCACCAGCTCATTTGTAACATTTGGTTGGACGAAAGTATACCCGATGAATGGAACCCCAGCATCGTTTGCCCGATCCAGAGAAGAAAGGATACCCTCTGAACTGCGCCAACTACAGAGGTATAGCTTTTCTCAACATCGCATGAACGTATTAAACCGCTCGTCAACAACCTCATCCTTATCTGTGCAGTTCCAAGCCGACAAAGTCTTACTTAATTTGGTGGTGTTTCATTTCGGGGTGGACCTGCGCCCCAACCAACAAGCTTCACCATTTAGCGCCGAGAAAGTTTATCATTGACCAAATATTCACACTACGGCAGATCTAGGATAAAACTGAGGAATATAAAATCGATACGCACCACCTCTCCATTCATTTCAAAGTTGCCGATGATAGCGTGTACGAGACGAATTATACAGAGCCATGCCTACTCTCGGCAAACCTGACAAACTCGTCCATCTGTGCCGGATGGCGATGGCGAACTTTCGCTGCTCCTTCAAAGTCGGTCAAAAACATCACCGAACCGTTCGATGTCGGAAAATGTTTTAGACAAGATGGCGCGCTATCATGCGATCTCTTTGATATAATACTTCAAAGAATTGTACGAAACTCACTAGCAACATCGGAGGTACAATCTTTTAGCGAGAATGGTACCAATAGATGACCTAGCAGTAGAACAGCAACGTCAGTACTGCGTAAGTAGAGAAAGAAATGAGGTCAGCGAAAACCGGCTGCATAGAACAGGAAGCCTAAGAGAATGGCAAAAACGCTGCTTCTGAGAAAGACAGGTGGACTCATAGGCTCATACACCAAACCTATCCATGGAATGAAAGACGCCATGGAGAACTTGATTTTTACTTAACGCAGTTCCTAACGGGCCATTGATGTTTTGATTCGTAATTATCACTACATCGTATAAAACAAAGTCCCCAAATTGTACGTGGCCGCGCTAATCTCGAGAACCGCTGAAGGGATTTGGATGCGGTTTTCACTGTTATGATATGCATTTCCTTGGGAAGGTTGTTGTGTATTAAAAATTGCTTTACCTCTTACAGGAACTGAGCACCCGAGGTCTAAGTGGCAGAAAGGGAGCTAAAATTACATTCACACGGTCCTAACTCAACAATGGCTTTTTGGATTTAAAAACAAATAAAACAGGTTTTAGAAAATTCATCAAAGATTCATTTGAGCTATACGTTATCCGTCTGCATTATCCTGAAGCTGAGCTATGCTCAAAACAATTCATGAAATTATCGCCAACAATTTTCCATCAGTGGAGACCACAGCCAACAGCCAACAGCCATGCAGCAGTGGATGACGTCATAATGTGTGTATGTTAAGCAAGTATTCTGCAGGAATGAAGATGTTCAGTTTGTAAGGCAAATTTATTTTCTCTGCGTGTGTATAAAAATGTATATACTCATACTCGTAATGTGCCAAATCCAAATCTACTACTGAATGCATTTGAGTGGGGTTTTGTTTTTTTTTTATCACAGCCAGCAGTCGTGTCTTGTAGCAGTGGCTATTATATTGAAACGGTTTTGTTTTTTTACTTTGTGTGTACAAAGTAAGTAGGTATACATACGTTTCAAGGCAATTTTTATATTGTCTAAAGTTTAGACTCTAAACTCCTGTAATTGTTGTTGTCCCACCTCTCGCGAATGTCTGATAAACATCTGAGAGTATTGTTGTCATGAGAAAGCTTCTCAAAGCAAATTGCACTTCGGATACGGCACTAAATTGTAGGTCCCTTGCATTCGTGTGAAAAATATAACGCACTCAAGGTTGCGAGATGCTGCGCCCTAGTACTTAACGAGCTGTTGCGCCAAATATTTATTCATTTTTGTTAGGAGGCAATAATGCCAAGGCGTAGATCAAATAAAGATCGTAGTTCAACAAACGCAAAAAGAAGGCGTTGATCACGGGCTAGTGAAAGAGCTGTTGCGCCAAATATTTATTTATTTATTTAATGAAAGTGAACAGGAAAGAGAATCTAAGTTGACTAATAACCGAGAGAGGAATATCTTGCGGGGGACTTCTGCTGAACGTAAAACGGGTCTTTCTTTAGATCGAAGTAGGCATGTTTTACAGAGGTAAATTGAGTTGCCTGTAGAACGAAGCAATCGGCCACTCGAAAATACGACAATACGCGTTAATCTCAGAAATAAGGAACGAGTTATGAGATTTTAAACTATTAAGGTTTCTGGCTTTTGGACAACTAAGGAGTGTTCTGGAATGAATTCTTCAATAAACTATAAAATTTGCTCTGCAGTTATTTTAGGTAGGGTCCCGTGCAGGGACGGGTTAAGAATATCACAGCAGCGCCCCCCCAACAACCATCGCTTGTCGTAAAAGGCGACTAAGGAGACAAATTAGATCTATGCAATATAACACCCAAGTGAGCCTAGCGACACATATACTACCTTAAAAACCCTCCCGTGTGCAAGGCCGTAACTAGGGGGGGGGATCACAAAGGTTTAATCCCTCCCCCGAAATTCTTAACAAGTGCACTTTTTTTTTAAACGAAAACAGAGCAATAAGTAGGTAACACGATTTTGTGCCAAGAACTTCTAGTAAAATGCAAATCCAAACAAAAATGGGCCAATTCGGCCACAGTGCAGTAATTTCCCATTTACCTAAATACAAAAAGATTCAAATCAAATCAAGCTATAGCATTGACTTTTTTCAATTAAAAATACAAAGTACTAAACAAGAATGTCACAAAAAATAAAAAAACACGGGGATTGCAAAAGAAATGTGTGCAGAATACACATTATAGAATACGCATCACCCCACCCCCACAAAGTGTATGCACAAGTGTTATGTGTTAAAAAGCAACTTTACAGACACTTCCAAGCCCAAAGCCATATGCAATATACGAAATGAAAAGGGTACCGCTATTGGAATGGAAAGCATATGCATTTTCGTACACACTACCATTGTGTGAAATTTTGCAATCCGCTTCTTGTGACCTAGTGTCAGCTATGGACCACGTAAAGCTAGTTTTAAATACGTTTCTAAAAATTCGAGAAAATGTTTATTTAGAATTTAAAAATATTTTTGAGACTGCGCAAAGCCTTTTAAGTATTGTGGATGAAACTTAAACCTTGAAAATTCCACAAACAGTATCGAGGCAGCAGCATAGGGCCAATGTAAACGCGTCTGATCCTGAAAAGTTTTATAGTATAGTTGTTATGATTCCCCTTTTGGACGACTTCATAACTCAGCTCGAAACGCGGTTCGAGGACCATAAGACAGTTTTATCATCATTATATATTTTGATCCCGTCAATTCATGGCAAAAGCAAAACAAAATTTAACGAAGAAAATTTAAAATTTTATAAAAGATTTTTGGATTGGGATTAGGGATTTCAATCCCGAAGCTAATTTTCAATCCCGGGATTCCGGGATTTGAAAAAATGAATCCCGGGATCCCGGGGTATCCCGGGATTGGACAGAATCCGATACACAGGTCAAAAAATTGATAAGACATGTTTTTAACAAAAAAAATTAACTTCCGATAATTGCTCACAAAAATGTAGAAATTAATTATAAGTGCCCTGACGTGATTGAGAAAGCTCTGGAAGAAAAAAAGATTTGTTGTGGTGTATTTCTTGACGTCTCACAAGCTTTCGATAAGGTTTGGCACGAAGGCTTGGAGTATAAATTGCAACGACTACTGCCACGGCAACTCTTTCTAATCTTACTATCGCATCTCACCGAGAGACTCTTTCGTGTTAAGCACGGAAATGATTAATCTGACTTCAAGGAGATTGCGACCGGAGTTCCACAAGGAAGTGTCCTTGGCCCGCTTCTATATGTACTCTACACGCGTGTTATCCCGCAGGAAAGAAACTGCGTCGTCGCCACGTTTGCGGACCATACGGCGATATTGACCACGGGCGAAACTATTGAAGCAGCAACTGGAAAGCTGCAACATGCTATTAATAAAGTTCACGCTTGGCCGAATTCTTGGAGTATTGTGCTGAACGAAAGCAAATCTACTCACGTCAACTTTACCTATAAAAAAGTGGATAGATTACCTCTATATCTTAACACGGCTAAAATACCGTACGCGAACGAAGCAAAATATCTAGGAATGACTCTAGATGTTAAGCTTAAATGGAAATCACACGTAAAAAAGAAACGCGATGAGCTAGAAAACAAATACCGACAAATATACTGGCTACTCGGAAAACATTCGAAGTTAAGCCTTCATAACAAACTGCTTATCTATAAGCAAGTGCTAAAGCCTGTCTGGACGTATGGTATACAACTATGGGGTTGTACCAAGAAAATCAATAGAAACATCATACAAACTTTTGAAAATAAAGTTCTTAGAACGATCGTCAACGCACCGTGGTATGTACGTAACGAAGATATTCATCGAGATCTGGGAATACCCAGCGTCGTCGAAGAGATAACAAAATTTGCGCGTAAACACAAAGATCATGTTCACGGCCATTGTAACCGTACCGTCATTCAACTACTTGACGCGAATAATTCAATTCGTCGTCTGCAAAGGATAAAACCTTTTGACCTGGCGTCATAGTATATGCCGGTCGCGAAAAAGGCAAGAACTATCATTGGAATTTAACCTGCCTAAAGTTCTACATTTCTTTTAACTTCGTACGAACTTTTTTTTTTTTTTCCCAAAAATCACGTGTATCGTAAGCGAAAATAAAACTGCTGGGTAAGCGTCGGCTTAGTTGTAGTATTACTTTTGAAGAGAGGTGTTTTTTTAGTGAGTAAAAATCTCACACTGCCATAAGCACGCTCGGTCGGGCCTTATGGTGCCTTTAGAAGATTTTTCACCTACTCTCGGCAAAAAAAAATTTTTTTTATTATTAAAATGAATCAAAAGGAATATAATCATCCATTTTCCGTTTAACCGGTGGTCCTGCCGTTTGCTTCTCTCTTGATTGTCGACTAGTCGAAGCAATACTCAGTTCACCTCCCACTTTGGATTTATGGATGGCTCATAAGTGCGTGTGTAAGCCTTTAGTTGAACCTCCCAAAGTCTTCAGGACAGCCTTACATGTTTTACACTGTGCACTTTTTCCATCTTTTGATGTGTAAAAATGGTGCCAAACTGATGGTGACTTTGGTACTTTATTTAAAACGCGTGCGAGAACACCACAAACACAATAGAAACTAAACCATAACTACACTTGCTTCTCGTACAGTATTTTTATGACGCACTTGCAACATCGCTCACTCTTGTTCGAAAATACTTGTTTCTCTTTCTCCTTTAAACAGGTAACAAGCACTGAAGAAACCATAATACAAATAAAATAGATGAACGGATACCTTGATTTGCGCTTCAAAGGCGCCAGATCTATCAAGCACTACCGTAATCTAACCTATTCTAGATATGTTTCTTTTCTGTACATAATTTTTGGAAAACGGCAAGGCAAAGGTAAATTTCGATTACAAAAAATTAATAATCTAAATTTTAAAAATCAAAAATTACTTAGGTATTTGCTTCAGAGACAGAGAGTATCGAATAAAATCAACTTTCAATCCCGAAAATCGAAATTGGTGACTGGCAATCCCGGGATCGTTCAAGAGCAAAAAACGTCCGGGATCCCGGGATTGATTTGCCTAATTGGGATACATTGAAGGCTGAGTTTCTACTGTGGAAGACAAAATGTCATGAACAACCAGAGGCACAGCGTTCAAAGAACGCCATAACAGCTTTAGGAGACTGCAGTAAAGATCCTTTTCCCAACATACATCGACTTTTAAAAATGTTGGCAACCTTACCAGTATCGACATGCACACCAGGAAGAACGTTTTCGACGATGAAACGCTTAAAAACTTTTTTAAGAAACTCTACCGGTGAAGATCGACTTACTGGCTTAGCCTTAATGTCAATGCATCGGGAGATAGAATTTTTTTTTTATATATTTTTTTATTTATTTTTTCTTTATTTTTCCAAATTAAATAAATTATACAATTTTTCTGCGAAGCTTAAGGGGCTCTGCAGAAGATTGGTTTTCAGATTAAGTTTAATGAAGTGAGCAAGAATAAAAGTTAATTCAAAAATTGAAATCGGAAAATTCAATCAATAGCTTAGATCATTGAGAAAAAATAAAAAAAGATTAGAGCTTTAAAGAAAAATTACAATTAAATGATTGAAAATGATATTAAAAAAAAAACTACTTTATAAAACAAAATTCTTTGATATTCTTTTTTCTAGTTTTTTCATTATTCATTTTTCTTAGTGATTGTGGAAATTCGTTTAGTGTTTTTGGGACACAGTATTTCAGTTGCCTTCTGCCGTAGGTATTTGAAAACCTTGGCTCTTGTAGCATACCTTGAGCACGCCTCCTTGTGTTGATCTTGTGGTCAATAGCCCTCTTGAAACGCACGTCGTCATAATACTCCAGAGCGAGAGTCATCTTGAAGATTTCCTTGACACCAATAACTTTAAAACAGTTTATACCAGGTGGATTCTGTCTCGCTGTCTCGCCGTTTAGTTTTTTTAAAGATGGTATTTTGGAGTTTTCCCAACTTCTCCAGATGGGTATTTGATGCATTGCCCCATGCAAGCACACCATATCTTAGTTTCGACTCAACAAACGCGTGGTAAACTTGCTTCTGGACCTGCAAGGTTGAGTAATTTTTTAGATAGGCCAGCGCGAACAGAGCCCTTTTAAAGTCAGAGCGGAGTTTGTCGATATGCTCATCCCATATAAAATGGCTGTCGATGGTTGCACCTAAGTACTTACAGGTTTCGACTCTCTCAACCAGATCGTCCTGATGACTTCTATTACAGATGTTATTCTTCAAGTATATAGCTTGTTGTGTGGGTTTGTGACGAGGTCCACTAATACGCATTATTTTCGTTTTTGACGAATTTATACCCAGCCCGTTGTCGTGTCACCACTCAACTGCCTTATTGAGCTCGTATTGCATAATATTAATTGCAGTATCGAGGCATCTATGCTCCACCACTATAGCCGTGTCGTCCGCATACGCAAATGGAATACTGTTTTCGAACACCCTAAGTAATTCATTTGTGTACAAGATGAAAAGTATTGGTCCAAGCTTTGATCCTTGTGGGACACCATACTTAACATATTTGTCGTCGCTGAAATTATCCTCCACCTTCTTAGGTAGTCCTTCAGCCAGTCAGCTAACAACCCTCGAATTCCTAGTCTTTCCAGTGCCGATATCATCTTTGAATGGTTAAGCGTATCGAATGCCTTACTGAAGTCCATGAAAACTACCAAGACATGATGGTTTTTATTTAAACTTTCGTTAACCACATTCGTGAATTCCGCGAGCAGTTTACCAGTACTTTTATTCTTCTGGAAGCCATACTGCTTTGTATGTATAATATTATATTTGTCTATGAATTTCAGAAGTCTCTTTACTACTACCTCCTCCAGGCACTTCTCAATTACTGGCAAATAAATACTGACGAAGTAATTGATGTATTTGCAGCAAAGAAGGCCAGGCGATTAAATTTTGTTTTATAAAATAATTCTTTACTTTGTTATGTTGAATATAGTTACTTTTTTTTAACCTACTCCTACTTTTGTTATAATTACTAGTCAATAAAAAAAATGAAATTTGAAATTTAAGATTATTTTATTTTCCTCAATCGCTCCCAACCTTAAAAATAAAAAGATATTTTTCAAAGATCATATCCCCCCCCGAAATATTTGTCTGGCTACGGCCTTGCCCGTGTGCATGCGAGTCCGTGGGTTGACACGACGGGAGATCACCGGTGTCATAGAAGAATGATCAAAGATTACTAAAACAGGAGCATGCACGTGTCAAACAACACCACCATCGCAAAATGGTAATATAGCCAAACTGTATCATTATGGTAATGCTTGCTAAAAGGAAAGGAACTACCCCGCCAGGCACTACCACTGCTGTGCATGGTACTGATCCTGGACCGAGCAGAAATGTTCGGGTCAGAGCTATACGGATTCCGGGGGCTAGCAAAATAATGAAACAGTTTGGACGCAATTTGAGGGTCGCGAGTTGGAACGTTGGAAGCATGACCGGTCGAAGTTACGAGCTGGAAGATATGATGAATAGAAGGCGGGTGGACATCTTGTGTGTCCAAGAGGCAAAATGGAAAAACACCGGAAAGCAGGCGCGTTTCTTGTACGTTAAGACAAAAGATTACAAGGAACGGAAAAGGCTAAGAACGGAATCGGTATCATCCTTGTGGCAGAGCTACTTGGTAACGTCTTGAGCATTTCGAAGTCCAGCGACCGTTTGATGTCTCTTAAACTAGTAATACAAGGAGAGGTGTGGAATATTGTCAGTGCATATGCTCCCGAAAATGGGTGTAATCCGATAGATAAAGATGCATTTTGGGTAGATTTCCACAATTTCCTTAAGAACATCCCAAAGAAAAAGTTTCTATTTGTTGGAGGAGATTTGAATGGACATGTCGGGAAATTAAACGAAGACTATGAAGACTGCCATTGGGGACTAGGATAAGGCACCACGAACCTTACTGGTGAGGACATCCTAAGCATGTGCAAATCACACGGTCTTATCGTGTTAAATACCATGTTGATCAAACAAAGCCGACACCTGATCACTTTTAGCAGTGGTGGAGTTGAAACCCAGATTGACTACCATTTGGTAGCCAGTTTCATAAAGCCTCGGGTAAAAGATTGCAAAGTGATCTTGGGAGAGGTGACCGCTCGGCAACACCGTCTCCTGCTAACAGAAATTTTTATGAAAATACCGAAGAAAAGCATGCAAACAACGGCCTCTGAGAAAATCAAGTGGTGCAATCTGGACAAAGAAAAAGGCGAGGCTTTTGTTTTCGTGATGAAAAATTAAATCTCTCACACCATCAACGGAACTGAGGATGAAGAGTACAGAGCACAAAATATGTGGGACTCCATACAGCGAACTTGCTTAAAGAAGGCCAAATCACTGCTAGGAGCTTCAAAAGGCCACCATCAATACGCCAAAGAAACATGGTGGTAGAGCGATGAAGCTAAGAAGGTGATTAATGAAAAGAAAACGGCTTTCAAAGCTTGGTCAAAGTGCCCCTCTAATAATAGTGACGAAAAAGCTCGCCTCGAAATGGAATACAGATGTTGGAAGAAAAAAGCGAAGAAGAAGTGCGCCCAGCTTCAAGCAGAGAGTACGGAGGGCCTGTATCGGGAGCTGGAGAAAATATCTTCCCCGGTTGCTAATGCAAACCAGGCTATCCAGGAGCTGCGAAGACACAATATGAAAAAAGCGCCACTATCTTTAAAATAGCTGCCCAAAGAAGGAGGAATGCTCAGGAGATTCGTTCGCCAAAGTTCATTAGCAATGTTCATGGCCAGCTTCTTGAGGATGACGACAAAATTCTGCAGAGGTGGCGGCAGTATTGTGAAGAGCTTTTAAATGAACAGCTTCCCTGGCTATACTTTCCAAGAGCCACCCAAAAAACGAAAAGTGGTTGGGCCAGACGAGATCCCCAATGAGTTCTGGAAAAAGATGGGAGACATCGGGTTCAGATGGCTCAGAATTCTCATCTCCAAATTCGTCAGAGGTGATCCAATGCGGAATCAATGGAGGGAAGGTTACCTTCTCCCTGTGTACAAAGGGAAGGGTGATACGCGAAACTGTGAAAGCTACCATTCGATGAAGCTGATGTCACACACCATGAAGATCGTTGAGCGGGTATTAGGTGGCCGACTGCGAAAAATAATACGGCTATCTGATGATCAGTGCCGGTTTGTCTCAGGTAAATCAACCACAGATGCAATCCAAAGTATAAGGATCATAATGAAAAAACATCGTGATTCCTTAAGAGATTTGCATATTATATTGGTTGACTTGTCGAAATTCAGAGAGTCCGTCTGTGCCCCTATCGGTGCACAGCGCGCCTACCCCTTGACCCCCGTAATGGTTCGCGAGACCATTGACAGGAAGCTCGTCATGAAATTTGGGTAGTGATCGAAAGAATAAGATCGCGGGTACAAGCTGCCGAAATTCCTTCCTTCGCGGTGTTGCTGGAATAACTCGTAGGGATCGAGTGCGCAACACCAGAGAACGCGAGGCGCTCAATGTTGAGCAGCTACTTCTCCGAACGGAACGATCTATGCTTCGATGGTTTGGTCACGTAGTGCGTATGCCCCCAGACCGGCTTCCAAGACGTGCCATAGTGACCGTGGCATCAGGTAGGCCTAGAAATAGATGGTTGGACCAAGTCCGGCATCTCTCCTGGAGCCGTCTAGGGATTCCTCCTGATGAGTTGGAGTCGATGGCGGAGGATCGAGAAGGATGGAGGGTCCACCTGAGCATCCTACCCCCGCGACCCTCACGAAGGATTAGCGGGCCATTGAAAATGTATGTATTGGTTGACTTTGAAAAGGCATTCGACAGACAACCACGAGATCTGATATGGGTGGCGCTAAGACATCGAGGGGTTCAAGAAACCTATGTACAGGTGATCATGGACATGTACGAAGGAGCAAAGACAAGAGTAAGATGCCTCGCTGGAGTAACCGAAGAGTTCCCAATCAAAGTCGGGGTGCACCATTGTAGCGTTTTAAGTCCTTTGCTCTTTATTACAGTCCTTGATGTGTGGGTGGATGTTCTGCAGGGAAATGGGTATTGCATTAGTTCAAAAAAGACAAAGTACTTGTGCTGCCCGTTTTCTGATCCACTCAGGCCTATTCCAGATATTTATTTGAATGGAACAGTGCTTCCCAAGTGCGAAAAGTTCAAACATCTGGGATCTATGATCAATAGCAAAGCAACTTGTGATGACGACATTAATCATCGCGTAAGCGTAGGGTGGATGAAGTGGCGAGAAAATTCCGCTATCTTCTGTGACAGAAAAATGCCCCCCAAGTTGAAAGGAAGGCTATACACCGCAGTTGTACGTCCAGCGCTCACATACGGTTCACAATGTTGGACGATGTAAAAAAAAGTATGAAAGTAAATTAATGGCAGCTGAGATGAAGATGCTTCGCATGACAGCAGGAGTGACAAAGCTGGATCGAATAAGAAGTTCGAAGATCCGTGGAAGCTTTCACGTCAAGGAAACCATCGTGCAAAAAATAGAGCGCGACCGGCTCAGCTAGTATTGCCACGTTCAAAGAAGAGATCATTTGAACCCTGTTAAAAAGGCAATATCAATGCACGTTCCGAAGACATCGCGATGTAGGAAAGGTAGGCCTATAAACGCCTGGATCACACAAATGCGACGACATCGGTATTTCATTGGCCTCAGTACCCGAGTGATCCAAAATCGGCAGGCCTTCCGATATTTTCTGAGGCCAAATAGGCGAACCCCACAGGCAGATCAGTAGAAATGCAGTGAAGTGGGAGGGTTGTGATCCCTTATTTGCGGATTATATCCTCGCTGATAAAGGGAAGAAGAAAAAGAAGCTATTTTAGGTAGTATGACCGTTGTCTGTCCACATTGCTTTGCCCTAAAATGGGAAGACGAATCAAAAGGCATGTGCTGCTTACAGGAAACAATTTAAATAGATGAAATTTCTGAACCTCCGCATCCTTTATATTCCCTTCTAACAGGTGACAATTCCAAAATTAAAAATTCTTGAGGCACATACATCTCTATAACAATTCATTTCAGATGGCCTCATTCATGAGTACTCAAATAGTCGAACGTGGTTTAATGCCACCGTTTATGGTATAAGGGCAGGTATATCATTTCCCCGGTGGCCTTTTACCCCTTTGGCCTGATGACCATAAATTCCTGCAGATATATTTTATCGCAGATCCTGAAACAAAACCTTCTACTCGATGTTCTATCGCCCGACAATCGTTAAACAATGCATTGATCAGACAATTGCTAGATATGTTACACCCCCATAATAATTATATTCAATCTTTTAAAACAGCAATTGATAGTGTTCCACAAAAAGTGTCGGACTTCAATGTTGTAATCCACGCCGATAAGGTACCTGTTGGCGAACATCGTGGTCGCTATAACGCTCCTTCTACGACTGAGGTAGCAGTTACCACAGCTCCAACAATTTGACAGACGGGATATTTTAATATGCAGTCGTGATGATAATCTGCATATGATGCTTTACAATTAAACGGGCAATTCATAAATTATAAATTAAAATATTACGAGTACGTCTTTTCCGAATTTATTTATTAGTGTATCGCTGTAAAAATTTAATTGCACCCGGACGAAGTCAGGCCGGGTTGCTAGTTTAAGTACAATATAAACACGACAATAGCCCCTACTGCCCGCATTGCACAGACTAGAAAACGCAGAACACGTATTTTTCCAACGTCCACGATTCCTCGACGAAAGGAATGCACTAAGGAGTGAACTTGTTGATGTTTATCAAGAGCGTTAACCCAGTTCTCGGCTAAACACCTGGCTGACACAATAGATCTTATAGGTCGCAGTGTGTACAAGACCCTAGTATAGTACAGTCAACCTTTTCCACTAATAGAAGCAATAGGTCTGCAGTTACTATGGGTGAGGCTTTATAGAGCTTCACGGGAAGGCCGTCAAGTCCTGCCACCTTGCTTTGTCTTAGTGCTCTAATCGCGGCGACGATTTCATCCTTAATGGGAGATAAGGTGCGAATTGTGGAATTTTGGGCGTCGGACAACTAGTTTTGATTCTGGGCCAAACCTTAATACATTATGCTGTATAAAACAGCACCTGCTTCTTCGGCTTGTTCAGCCAGTGCGTTGATGGTATTTCTTTTGTCGCGGCGCAGGCTACGCTGGACTTCCCGCATTTTTATGCCGTACAGGGACTCGAGGTCGCTTCTGCCCTCTGTAGGGGTGGTTGCAATGCGAACTTAAAGTTGTTTTCGATCTTCGATCGGTCTCCAGGTCAGTCCGTGGGCTTTCGGCAAGACCTTCTGCTCAGGTGACGAATGCATTTTTACAGAATTTCAGTGCTCATTAATGTTCGGTGGCATGGCTTTGCTGATTGCTTCTGTGCGATAAACAATATGGTCTCTAAGTTGTTGGCGAACAACGAGATCCTGTCTGTCGGCCACAAGCTACCATAAGGTGGTGACCTCGTTCCAATCCAATGTGGGCTCCACGCCTCTTTCGAATATTCAAAAGAGAACTTCTAAAACTCCGGCTAATAGCAATATGGTCGATTTGATTAGAAATGCTCTGCCGATCGCTAGACACCCAGTTGTGAGTTAAGGAAGCGCTTTTATTTCGATGAATCGATCAGTAATCTTCATAAAATAGGAAAAGTGAATAATATTATCATTGCGAGCGATAACCTGGATCTCATAGAATCACTTGAAAACGACTTCCTAATCCACAACATCAAAAATCAAGTTTAAAACGCTATATAGCATAAGCTCATCAAACCCTGTTCCATAAAGAAAATGGATATCATCTACGAAGTTAATGCTACCCAATGAATTATTTATGGACACCATTACAATTCATAACCATCGTCCATTCTTCTAATGGGCTAAGCAGATGAGAAGAAAAACCTTTCTTTCCCAAAACTGAACTCACATCCCATAAAGCTTATTCCTTATGTGAGTAATAAATCACCAAATTATCCTTATTTGCGGTTAATTCTTGGAAAATAAACAAGTTCCATACTTATGTTTGACCGGACTTGGTATATGCTGATTCCCCAAAGGACGCAAACGAGAAAGAAATAAAAACGGCAGACGAGACAGATTCCAGGTGTAATGACAATATTTACCTGGAGACCCGTATCCGTACAAGGACATCCGACGGGTGTCTGGGCGGAACATTATCAAGAAAGTTACTTCATCCCTTTTCAGTAAAGGTTGGGCGGGAAAAAAGTAATATAATTTGCCATCCGTTACTCTCTATTCTTTGCCATTGTGTCCTGATTCAGTAACTCCATGTTGTCACTAGGTACAAATGGATTATATGATTCCAACCGCAGGGATAATTAGTTTCGAATGGTTTGTCTGCTTTTGTCGTTCCGACATGAAACAGATACCGATATTAATATTTTTATTACATTTCCGGTAGTAGAAAAGTAACTTTCCACTGTGACAGGAAAAGGGTGGAGCACAAGGACAACGTTGAGATGAAAAGTGCACTTGATATTTATCCTGCAATAAAAAGGCTATTTTCCGGTACGCTTCGTGTACATTTTCCAGTTCGCCCCAAAGTACGTGTTTCATTTTTCGTCAGAGCCAGAACAGAGAGAAAGAGAAAAAAGACCAATGTCCTTTCTACCAGGAAACTGCTCAACTTCTTATTTCTTGGCGAGCAAAACTTTTTAAGGACATTGCACCAGGATATCACTTTCCTAGAGAAGCCAAAAAAAAAAATATGAAAACTTATCCCGCTCTCCTAAGATGCAAAGTGTCCTTGTTTTGTCCACTGTGTCGGACAAAAGGACAATTTTAGCTCCTTCTGAGGTGCATGTGGATACTTTATTGTACTATATTTATTACTCCTGCAAAAAAGAACAGATTGCGGGCGACTTGTGTCACCTTAAGGGTAAACAAAAGATTTAATGCAACTTACCAACAACATCCAGTTCGCCAGCAGCAATCAGTGTGTGGAAAGATGGTGCATCGGCCGATACCTCACAGCTGTATTTTCCGGACGTGACAAGTTGAACGTTCAGGAGGGTTAGTTGGCTTTCGTTGGAGTAGTGAGCCTGGAGTTGGATGAGATAAAAGTTGTACATATGGAGATAAAAATAGTTTTACAGAGAGGGGACATGAGTTTTCTCATGATATATGAGCAGTTTTGTGTGAAAAGGATGTTATGCAATGAATGAAGTCTGGGGAGGGCTTTCTGTTTGGCCGGAGATAATCCTATCATGTACTCAGGTCTTTTACAAATTTTACTTTTTCTAATAGAATTCGAGAGTATAGAGGCATTTTGTGGGTGCTAAAAGGTGAATGAGTTTATCTTGGGGTGTCTGGCTTAATAGCAAAATTGGCAAATGCGGCAAATTTGGTGCAGTCAAAGACAACCTCCTAATACTGTAGTTGGCAAAAAAAAATAAAACATTTTCCATGACATCCTGAACTCTTATACGATTATGTTTGCGAATTATTTCTTGTATTTAAAGGATCTCAGACACGGAGAGTCTGCATCGGGAGCTGGAGAAAATATGTTCCTCGGTTACTGATACAAACCAGGCTATCCAAGACTTGCATTAACACACTACGAACTAGGGCACAACCATCTCCAAAATAGCTGCACAAAGAAGGAGGAACGCTCCAGAGATTCGTTCGCCAAAGTCCATTAACAATGATCAGGACTATTTTCTTCTGGGTGACGACAAATTCAAATAGGTGACGACGGTATTGTAAAGGACTTTTGAATGAACAATTTTCAAGGGCCACCATTAACTGTGAAAAAATACTCGACATTGCGGTCGAAGAAGCTAGTGAGGCGGTCACTACAAAAAAAAATAAAAAATAATAACTAAAAACGCTTGGGCCAGACGAGATACCCTCATAGTTCTGGAAAAAGATGGGAGACATCGGGTTCAGATAGCTCATAATTCGCATCTCCAAACTTATGAGAGGTGTTCCAATACCGAACCAATGGAGGGAAAGTTATCTTCTCCCAGTGTACAAAGGGAAGGCTGATACACGAAATTGTGATAATTTTCGTTCGATCAAGCTTACGAGTATGTTACAATTATTGTTTTTCAGATAGAACTATACTGAATGAGGGTTCTATTTCTATCTATCTATAGATTTACTTAAATGGAAAAGTGCTTGCCAAGCAAAAAAAATTTAAATATTTAGAATCTATGATCAAAAGCGAAGCAATCGAAGCATCGCACTACAGCTGTGCGTCCAGCACTCACATACGGTTCACAATGTTGGACAATGTACAAAACGTATGAAAGTAAATTAATGGCAGCTGAGGTGAAGACGCTTCGCATGACAACAGGAGGAACAAAGCTTGATCGAATAAGAAGTTCGAAGATCCGTGGAAGTTTTCACGTCAAAGAAACCATCCAACCATGGTCAAAGAAGAGATCAGTTGGACAAATTCTAAGACGATTAAACGTACGTCAAAGTCGTCCACTAAAAAGACTGAACGAAAAATAACATCGGATAAGCCAGCGAACCCCGCACGTCTGACGTATTCTCAGGTTGCAGTTAAAGCAACCAAACGAAACGACGGGCCACTCTATGATCCGTTGAAAGAAAGCTATAAGATCAAGCGCAACGAAAAGTATCCCAGAGAATTTATTAAACTGGTGAGGGAAAAAAGAAAATTAGGAAAGAAATGGCAAATCACTCGTGCACCGCAGCATAAAACTGTTCTTAACCGACTATGCAATCGCCGTAGAGATAGTATTCGGGAATAAGATAGTGACCTACCTTGAAAATCTCTCCGCTGAAAGAGAATCAAATTATTCGCTTTGGAAAGCGCTAAGAGGCATCCGGAAGCCTCAAATGCAAGCGCCACTAATTCGGAAAAACGATAGAAACTGGGCCAAGAGCGACAAAGAAAAGGCAGAACTTTTTGCTTTGCACTTAGAAAAAACGTTTAAGCCGTTCGACGGTCCTTTGTTAACGCCCGACTCCAGAGTCACGACATCTGACAACTTTTAAGTAAAAAAAGTTGCATTGATTGAACTGAGGAAAGTGATTAAAAATTTAAAGACGAAAAAAGCTCCGGGTTACGACTTGATAAATTCAAGTCAAGGAATTGCCGAATAACGCTCTTATCAAACTGCTTTATTTGATCAACGCTTCGTTCAGATTGCTCCATGTTCCGACACAATGGAAAGTCGCCGAGATTATAATAGTCCCGAAACCAGGCAAACCTCTGAATGAGAAGAAATCATAGCGGCCTATTTCCCTATTGCCAGTTATCTCAAAAATATTTGAAAAACTATTTTCCAAACGTCTACAGCCCGTAATCGACGAAAGACGTTTCATTTCTGACCATCAGTTTGGATTTAGAATCAAACATTCTACAAAATAGCGACCAAGTCCACAAAATAACTGACGTGATTGAGAAAGCTCTCGAAGAGAAACGGATTTGTTGTGGTGTATTTCTTGACGTCTCACAAGCTTTCGATAAGGTTGACACGAAGGCTTGGAGTATAAATTGCAGGTACTACTGCCACGGCAACTCTTTTTAATCTTACGATCGTACCTCACTGAGAGACTCTTTCGTGTTAAGCACGGAAGTGATTACTCTCACTTCAGGAACATTGCGGCCGGAGTCCCACAAGGAAGTGTCCTTGGCCCACTTCTATATGTACTCTACACGCGTTATATCCCGCAGGAAAGAAACTGCGTCGTCGCCACGTTTGCGGACGATACGGCGATATTGACAACGGGCGATACTATTGAAAAAGCAACAGGAAAGCTGTAACATGCTACTCATGAAGTCCACACTTGAACGAATTCTTGGCATATTGTGCTGAACGAAAGCAAATCTACCCACGTCAACTTTACCTACAAAAAAGTGGATAGATTGCTTGTTTATCTAAACACGGCTCAAATACCGTTCGCGAACGAAGCAAAATATCTAGGAATGACTCTAAATGTTAAGCTTAAATCGAAATCGCACGGAAAAAAGAAACGCGATGAGCTCGAAAACAAATACCGACAAATGTACTGGCTACTCGGAAAACATTCGAAGTTGAGCCTACATAACAAACTGCTTATCTGTAAGCAAGTGCTAAAGCCAGTGTGGACGTATGGTCTACAACTATGGGGTTGTACCAAGAAAAGCAAAAGAAACATCATACAAACTTTTGAAAATAAAGTTCTTAGAACGATCGTTAACGCACCGTGGTATGTATGCACGTAACGAAGATATTCATCGGGTCCTGGGAATTCCCTGCGTTGTCGAAGAGATGACAAAAGCACAAAGATCGTGTCCAAGGCCATTGCAACCGTACCGTCAGTCAACTACTTGACGCGAACAATTCAATTCGTCGCCTGCAAAGGACAAAACCTTATAGCGAATGTGCAAAAAGAGCTCCAAATAATTGAGAGAGCAAGGAGAGCTGAAGCAGTAATAAAGAAGCATAGCATTAATTGCTAACCAGCCCCGCAAAGTAATACCTTACGGTAGTCCCGCTGGGAGAGTAGTAGATGTGTGCAGGGTGTGGATTAGTACGTAGGCGCATTCCTGGCATCGATTATTCGGGCTTGCGAATCGTGCGTGCTAGTAGCCCGGGCTACTAGTATCTTTCGAAGATTACCACATCCCTTGGCGCAACCAAAAAAAAAGAAAGGACAAAACCTTTTGACCTCTCGTCATAGTATAGTGGAGAAAAATGCAGAAACTTTCATTGGAATTGAACCTGTCTTAAGTGCTACATTGGTTTTTTTTCTACTGTGTAAAAATCTCACACTATCATAAGCACGCGTGGTCGATCCTTATGATGTCTTCAGAAGATTTTTCACCTGCTCTCAGCAAAAAGGAAATATATCAGAGATATCGCGAAAGAGAGACAAGCTTGCCTTAGTAACAAAGTGATCCCAAATCGGGAATCCTGCTGTTATTTTCTGAGGTCAAACAGGCGAACCCCACAGGCGAATCTGTAGAAATGCAGTGAAGTGAGAGAGTTATGATCCATTGAGTTCAGACCATAACCTCACCGAAATAGGAAGAAGAGAAGAGCTCACACCCCAGTGCGGTACGGGTACCGATAGAAGCGTGGTAGGAGTATGTCTATTATCCGTTCACTCTAAAGGCGGTAATTTTATGCGGTATTCACATTAGTAGTTGTTGAGTAGTAGGGTTGTATATACATTTCCATGGAGGGCATTCGAATGAGATTGTGTTCCATAGTTAATGGCATCAATGGTACTTGAACCCGAAATAAGTGTTTTGTTAATATCTCAAACACAAGCGGTTTTTATTTAAAAAATAAAATTAAGCCCTCTTAAAGAAAAACCCTCTCTATAGTAGACACAGCAATTTTTTGCGAACATGACGGGATTTCTTTGTTCGAATGCTTCATCAGTAAATGAGGACTAATTAAAACTAGACTAGAAATAAATTTTGGGATTCTATGAATACTCCACGAAGTTGTGTGAACGATAGAAAAGACAATTCACTACAAACAATATACCCTAGCTACCTTCTTAGACGTTGAAGGCGGTTTCAATAACGTCACCGCGGAATCGATTGAGGAAGTCCTGATCCAACTGGGTGTGGAAGAGTTTATTAGCAAATGGATATTGACTATGCTAAAAACTAGAATCATTCAATCGACTCCCGGTAACAGAAATTTCACCGTAACTGTCGTAGGAGGAATTCCTTAGGGTGGGGCCTTATCTCCTCTTCAGTGGCTTATGGTAATCAACAAAATCTTACGTAGACTTGATAGAGCTGGACTCAATGTTATCGCGTATGCGGATGATGGGGTAATTTTTGTAACAGGGATGTTTCCTTCAGTCATCAGTGAGATTACGGAAGGCGTCTTGGATATGATTAGCACATATGCCACTGAATGTTGACTCAGCCTCAACCCAAGTAAAACTTAACTGATGACTCTTTAGCACTATAATCAAAATGCCGAAGAATACCATGTGGATGTATACTGCTGTGGTGCATCCCATACTTTCCTATGAATCGCTAGTCTTGTGGCCTTGGTTGAGGAAAGTATACAATATCAAAGAACTGCGATCATAGGCGCAACGAAGCCATGAGAACATGTCCAACCGAAGCCTTGAACGTAATCCTGCAAATTTTACCACTCGATCTTCATATTATGTATTGTATTTATCATCATGTAGTGTGTGCGGTCAGACTAAGAGAAACAGGATGCAGGTGTATCAAACTTTATGGTCACAACAGCATCCCGAATCTGCTGCCACGGGTTCTGGCAGCTAATCTAACTGACCATATAGCTCCCACAGTGAACTTTAGAAATAACGTCACGGTCAGATTCGCATCCAGGGCGTAATGGGAAATATGCGAAGTGACAAATGAGCTCGAAACAACAATTTTCACCGTCGCGTCGGTTCAAAAATGGACTGTGGAGGCGGGTATATTCTCTGATTTCCTCAATATTTCCATGTCTTACCGGCTTTTTGGTTCGTGCAGTGTCTTCCAGGTGGAAGTTCTTGCTGTACGTGAGGCCTGTCAAACAGTAGTGCATGCGATCATATGAAAACACAAGCGTTTTCACTCAGCTGAGGCCTACCAACTCCTACTCTCAACCTCCACGCGGTGGCAGCCGGGTGCCTAGTACCTTAATTCAAGAAATGGGTAACCAACCCCGTTTGGCGGATTCTTGGTGGCAGCAGATGAGAGAGGGGGGGGAAGAGTGCTTTTTCACTAGAGCACTTCTTCCTGTTCCAGGCGGCAGTGGACGAATTCCCTAGACGGAGTCAACGGTGGCGTCTATAGTTCCAGTTAGGTTGAACTTAGTGAATACCTTGCGTGAGCTGCTTCGACGTATTCGGATCACAGGTCGGTAAGGAATTTCGAATGTTTGGTCAGGACATTGGAATAGAGATGGTGGCGGAGGAGCCCTTAATGGGCCAACGGCAGCGCTCATACTCCCGTAGTGGACTACTGAATAATTAAGGAACTAGCCCTCCAGGTTGGGGGTTGTGCCGTCGGGGTAACTTCGCTACCACGTAAAAAACGCATGGTTCCGAAACAACCAAAAGCCTCGGATAAGGATGACTCAACTAATGACGACCCCAGCAAACGAAATAAGGACAACGACCTTCGGATCTGTACGTGGAATGTTCTGTCCCTTTACAGACCACGTGCAGCCGAATAACTAGCAGAGGCCCTAGACTGCTATGAAGCAGATATTACCGCCATCCAGGAAGTGCGATGGGATGGGCCGGGCAAACAGAGGATGAAAAACTGTGACATCTACTACGGTGATTGCTTCAGAGGCAACAGGCAAGGCTTATTCGGATGCGGATTTGTCATACGCGGCAGACTTAGGCAAGAAGTCTTAAGCTTACGACACGTTAGCGAGCGTGTTATGACTATCCGGATCAAGGCTAAATTCGCTAACATAAGCCTAATATGTGTTCATGCCCCCACGGAAGAAAAGGACCCTGCCACCAGAGAATGTTTCTACGAGCTCCTCGACAAAACATACGATCAATGTCCTAAGTACGACGTTAAAATCGTATTGGGCGATTTTAACGCCAAAATAGGAAAGGAGGACGTCTTTGGTAGGGCAGTCGGTAAGCATAGCCTACACGACACCACGTCTGATAACGGACTAAGGCTAATTGATTTCGCTGTGGAGCGAAATGTCACCATAGCAAGCACATGGTTTCCTCATCTCGATATTCATAAGCAGACATGGCGGTCTAATGATCATGTAACGATCAACCAAATTGATCATATTGCGATCGACGCAAGGCATGCCTCCAGTATTCTGGATATCCGGACCTTCCGAGCGGCCAACATAGACTCGGATCATTACCTTGTTGTAGCCAAGGTACGAATGCGGATATCCCAATCTGAGCAACAAAGAAGAATTACTGTGAGAAAATTTAACGTCGAAAAGCTACAATCGCAAGAGACCGCCAGACTCTTCGCTGAACGCGTATCCCGAAATCTCTCAATCACCCCTATGCCGCCAGCATCAAGTGCCGAAGACCAGTGGCAACGCTGCCAACATGCCATCAGAAACGCCGCGACTGATGTGCTGGGTCTCGCTCGCCCACCACCGCGAAACCCCTGGTTTGACCAAGAATGCCGGCAAGTGCATGTAGCAAAACAAGAAGCATACAAAGCGGCGCTGCAAAGGAAAACGAGAGCTGCTCGTGAACTCTACGAGCAAAAGAGACGGGAAGAACATCGGCTTCTCCAAAAGAAGAAGAAAGAGCATGAGAAGCGCGCGTTTGATACTATCGAGAGCTTATACTCCAGGAACAATGTACGGAAGTTTTACCAAAAGGTAAAAAGAACGTGTCAGAGAAGTAATACCCGTACAGAAACCTGTAGAGATGAGAATGGAAACCTCGTAGTAGATTCACAGTCGGTGCTGAGAATATGGAAAAACTACTTCTGTAGACTGTATAACGGCGACGAAGACCAACATCCCGCTGTCAGGCAGAATGAACCATTCAACATGGACAATGATAGTCAAAATTTCCGTCCACCTGACCAAAACGAAGTGAGGATAGCAATATCCAAGTTAAAATCGAACAAGGCTGCTGGACCTGACGGCTTACCGGCCGAACTTTTCAAGGCAGCTGGGGATGAATTGGTAGAGTGCATACACCAACTCATTTCTAATATTTGGTCAGAGGAGTGTATGCCTGATGAATGGAATCTCAGCATCTTTTGCCCGCAAGAAAGGAGACCCCCTCAACTGCGCCAATTATAGAGGCATCAGTCTCCTCAACATCGCGTACAAGATCTTTTCTGCGATATTGTGTGAACGCCTGAAACCTTTTATCAACAGCCTGATTGGACCCTATCAGTGCGGTTTTAGGCCAGGAAAGTCCACCATCGATCAAATCTTCACACTTCGGCAGATCCTGGAGAAAACTCAAGAATTCCAAATCGATACTCACCACCTTTTTATCGATTTCAAGGCCGCCTATGACAGCATCTATAGAGAATAGCTTTATAGAGCCATGTCTAGTTTTGACATCCCTGCCAAACTTGTCCGTCTGTGCAGGCTGACAATGGAGAACGCTCGCTGCTCCATCAAGGTCGGTAATGACCTCACCAAAACCTTTGATGTCAAAAAAGGCTTTAGACAAGGTGACGCGCTGTCATGTGACTTCTTCAATATTATACTTGAACGGATTGTGCGGAACTCACAAGCCAACACCGGAGGCACAATCTATTACAAGTCTGTACAACTGCTTGCATACGCCGACGATATGGGCCTTATCGGAAGAACTCAGCGGGCTGTCACCGGTGCGTTTGCAAGCATTGAGGCGGAAGCGGCCAAAATGGGTTTAGCGATAAACGAGGGCAAAACCAAGTATATGCTGTCAACTAGAAGGGAAAACCAACACCGACAAATTGGACAAAACGTCACCGTGGGCAGCTATAACTTCGAGGTAGTAAGGGACTTTGTCTACCTTGGCTCTGCTATAAATTCAACAAACAAAATTAGTGCAGAAATCAATCGAAGAATAACTCTTGCCAATCGCTGTTTTTTTGGGCTTATAAGGCAATTCAACAGTAAAGCCCTATCTCGAACTACTAAGGAGACTCTATATAAGACGTTGATCATCCCAGTCCTGTTTTACGGTGCTGAAACATGGACTTTATTAAAAGAGGTTGAAGATATCCTTGGTCGCTTCGAGAGAAAAATTCTTCGTAAGATTTTCGGTCCCGTTTGCGTTGACGGGTTTTGGAGGATAAGATTCAATCACGAACTATACGAGCTGTACAGCGACATCGACCTAGTCAAAAAACTGCGTATTGGACATCTGAGATGGCTAGGATATGTAGAGCGAATGGACACCAACGCTCCGGCCCGCAGAGTCTTCGAATCTAACCCCGAGGGACGACGCAGTAGAGGGAATCATCGCCGTAGGTGGCGCGCACAAGTTCAAGGGGACCTCGACTAACTTGGAGTGCGCAACTGGAGGCAACTAGCTAAAGACCGAGCTAAATGGAGAGGTTTGGTGGTTGAGGCCCAGGTTCACCTCGAACTGTAGCGCCACCTAAGTAAGTAAGTAAGTGGCCACCAAGCTCAAGCAAACCTCTACACCCCTAAACACCATAGCCAAACAGGCCACTAGCCAGGATATTGTATCTGCCTACTGCCTATGTTTGATTCCCGAAGCTGAGATATAGTAGATAGGTATTTGACGAAGGTCGAATGTCTGCCTTGCCTCGGAAACCTTTGGAAGCTAGCTATTTAGTCTTTTCGAGTGTATGACTCTTAATAGCTTTGCATTACTTCACCATTCTATTACACAATCCTTTCTTTTAGAAACATCTTCTCAAAGGAAGACTTAAGTAATTTAGAGTGCGGATATAAATTTAAGGAAGCATTAACCAAAAACAACATTATATGTAAGTTTATAAATAGTATTGAACCACTTGTCTAGGTCTAGGTTTAACACTCCTTATTTCTTTCGTTCCATTTTCCAAGATTTTACTTTCAGAACTGTTGACTTTGAAGGTTAGGTAGGTTAGGTTAGGGGGAAGTGCACCTAAGTTCTAGGTGCTTCTCACAAACGGGGCAAACGGTCCATTGTGTTTTCATTTTTGTTTGCGGAACCTGTAAACCCTTCATCTTTCGGTCGGTCCAGTAGCGAACCAATCTGAGCTCTTTATGAATCGTATCATGTTCCTTAGTAGAACTTTCACAAGATCACTTAGTTTGCTAAAAAACCTATTATCTATGTGATGTAGGCGGCGGTTATGTCGATTTGGGCAGTCACACAGCAGGTGTCTTATACTCTTTATCTCTTCTGCATCTTGACAGCTCCTGCAGTGGTCGGGTGAGTTTGTGCCTAGTCTTACGGCCATTTCCCTTATCGCGCAGTGCCCTGTACGATATACGGATTTCTTTTTTATTCACTGCCAGCAGGCAGGGGTTCTTCCTTCATTCAATACCATGATCCATGCGGATTTCATCAGCTCTTGATTTAAAGTCAATTTTTCTTTTTAATACTCCAATAGGAACATCTACTGATCTCTGCGTATGCTCTATATCTAACGCCGTCCCCCTTCTGCTATCTTATTCCCATTTATATTGCTATGTGCGGGAACCCAGCAGAGAGTTACATCATGGGAGTTGCATTATATTGTTGAAGGAATTTCGGCATCTGGAAACTGCTTTTGATCTAACTTACTCGCTGTCTAGTGCGAAGGTAATGAATTAAAAATAAAATAGATAAAATAAATAAAAATAGTCTGTGTTGTACTTTCAATAGCGAAGACTTCGGGTTGAAAGATACTACAGCCGTCCGGGAGTTTGTATGTGTCGTTGACTTAGAGCGACTCACAGAAAACTCTAGAACCAGTTCGTATATCCATTTTAGATCCGTTCGTGCAGAGCTGAATGACCTGTTCATTGGTTAATGTGTTGGAGTCCCACTATTGTCATTCGGGAGTAAACGTGGAGTAGTTGCCTTTGAAAACCACTTCTCATTTTCTTATCGAAATTTGGCACCAACATATCTTTCATAAGTGTTTCGGCGTCTCAGCCAAATCATACATCAAAACCTAAGCAAACTGCCACTAGCCAGAGACAAAAAGCACTTCGTCCCTTTTTCATCCTGGCATGAGTTCAAGTGTCGATAATTACACAAGAATTTAACGCCCAATCGACCAGATTCACCGCAGCCGTTTAGTTCCCTATGTCCTCTTGAGATTATCACAACTAAACTTCCTTGTGTAGAAAGGTACTTCCTGCCAGCGAATAATTTATTCACACAGGGGAACAAAAAACTTCATTTAAAATTCCCTCCCGTAAACTCTGCCAAAATAAATAAATTTAATCGAGCATACATAAAGCATGACGATTAATCAAATTGACTCCTTTTCCTCCAGTAGGTTACATTCTAATCAAAAAAGTTTTTTCTCAATGAATCCTTAAAATTTAAATGAGTACCAGCTTCATACGTATGTGCGTACAATTAGGCTGTTTCAATGGCAGGAACACCTAGCACGTGAAATTTAGAGCCTCTAACTTGTGACTTTTATGGTTGTCATTATGCGTCCTGGTGCGCTTTCATGAAATTGTTTCACATTATTCTCGTTGGCCCCTCGGAAAAGTCACAAAACGAGAAGTCACCACATGCTAAGTGTATGCCAGGGTATAAGGACATACACCGTCGGAGGCAGGCAATAACACAATGAAGTGCGCACATCAATGGTGGAAGTTTTGTTGTGCGACTCCTAATTACATTATAAACAAGAAAGGCTCCCCCAGGAGTTTCCTTTCCTTCCTATTGTTCTGTTGTTAGAGACAATAGTTTTTGTTTGAATGGGTATTAATGGAGAAAACAATGCGAACGGGATGGGGGAGAGCATGTAGATAGAGTGGAAGGGCAGTAAAATTGTTGATATACTTGTGGATTGTTTAAAACATGGGTAACCCAAGGATACGATGATGATGAATTTAAATGGGAAAGTAGTTTTCAATGTAAAGGGGGACTAGATGTGCTAGCGAACCAATAATACTTGTGCCATTCAGAGAAGAGTATTTGCCGTGCATTTTTTATAGGCGTCCCGGTGTTAGTCTTCTAATCATGATTATGTTCATCATAATGGCATTTAAAGATCAATAAAAACACTGGGCAATGACGCCAAATACTCACTGAGCTTAACCTTGCAATGAATTTAGAGATGTCTTGATCTCTCTAACTATGTTGGAAGCTGAAGAGGATTGGGAAAAGCTGTCTGACACCGCGTCACCTTGTCTAAAAAATTTTTTTGTCATTAAAGGTCTCGGTGATATCATAAACGGCAGCGAGTGTTTTCCATTATTATCCTGCGTAGATGGACAAGTTTGGCAGGGATGTTTAAACTAGACATGGCATAGACTTCTTGGGCTTTGTCCAGGATCTGCCAAAATGTGAAGAATTGATCGATTGTGGAGTTTCCTGGCTTCAAATTAGGCGCCAATCAGACTATTGATAAAAAGCTTTCTGGCGTTCACGCAATATGGTGGAAATAATTTTATATGCAATGTTGAGGAGACTGATGCCTCTATAATTGGAGCAGTTGAGTGGGTCCCGTTTCTTGTGGATCGGGCAAACGATGCTGAGATTCCATTCATCAGGCATACACTCGTCTGACCAAATCTTAGAGATGAGTTGGTGTATGCACTCTACCAATTCATCCCCAGCTGCATTGAAAAGTTCGGCCTTTAAGCCATCAGGTCCAGCAGCCTTGTTGGATTTTAGCTTGGATATCGCTATCCTCACTTCGTTTTGGTCAGGTGGGCGGAAATTTTGACTATCATCGTCCATGTTGAATGGTTCATTCTGCCTGACAACGGGATGTTGGTCTTCGTCGCCGTTATACAGTCTGCAGAAGTAGTTTTTCCATATTCTCAGCACCGACTGTGATTCTACTACGAGGTTTCCATTTTCATCTCTACAGGTTTCTGAACGGGTATTGCTTCTCTGACACGTTCTTTTTACCTTGTGGTAAAACGTACATTATTCCTGGAGTATAAACTCTCGATATTCTCAAACGGGCGCTTCTCATGCTCTTTCTTCTACTTTTGCAGAAGCCGATGTTCTTCCCGTCTCTTTTGCTCGTAGAGTTCACGAGCAGCTCTCGTCTTCCTTTGCAGCGCCGTTGTGTATGCCTTTTGTTTTGCTGCATGCATTCTTGGTCAAACCAGGAGTTTCGCTGTGGTGGGCGAGCGAGACCCAGCACAACAGTCGTGGCGTTTCTGATGGCATGTTGGCAGCGTTGCCACTGGTCTTCGGCACTTGATGCTGGCGGCATAGAGGTGATTGAGAGATTTCGGGATACGCGTTTAGCGAAGAGTCTGGCGGTCTCTTGCGATTGTAGCTTCTCGACGTTAAGCTATGTATTTTTCATTAACAAGACCTTTTTTTTATAACTTAGTACCACCTATAATTACATAAAGTTCAGTCAAAAAAAATTACCCCCACACCGTTGGGAATAGTGGGGTGGTATCATCAGTGATACTTTGGGTTTTAAATAGCTTCACAAGCTTCAAAATGACTTATTAAACTCGAAACTGAGTAAAACATGAACAGTAATGTTAAATATACAGTTTAGACTAAATATTTAAAACAAAACACTAGCAAATAACTTCATAAAACGAATGCTTACCCTTGCGCAAAGTCGACATGGTGGCAACGCAAAAAAAAAAGTCAAACTTCAACTGATTGCAATTAACGTAATTTGACAACTAGAGAAATGCCACGTGGCTCAAGAACAAGATAATTGCTCTCCAAACTATCCCCCCAAAAGGTTCTACCGAATTCTGAAAGATGGCGTGCAAAAAAATTCTAAACTAAACGTATCACTGGTGATACCAGGGGTCTCAGGAGGGTAGGCTATGCTTACCGACTGCCCTCCTTTCCTATTTTGGCGTTAAAATTATCCAATACGATTTTAACGTCGTATTTAGGATGAAGGCAAAAGAAGGTATTGTCCGTCCGCTTTGCATTTTGCTTCACTACTAGATGGAGTGGAGTTAGCTCTAGGAGTACTTCCATGGCTGCAGTTAGACATGCTTTTGGGGTCCCGATGATGCACTTTGTGAGTGCCTCCCTCGTTATGAGTAGACTAACCCTTTTTGTTTTAAGAGCTCGTTGGATGGTTTCCGTCAACACTGATAAAGAGCCGTTCACTAGGTCTGCTCGTTCTGTATGCATGCTGACGGTAATAAAGTCGGGATGTGTACATCCTCCCTTAAGTAGTTATCCACAGCTTTTTCTATGATTTTGAGAAGAAACGATGTTGAGCTGATCAATTTGTATGACTTCGGCTGTGTTGGGTCTTTCTTCCCCATTTTTTGGCATAAACACAACTTTCGCCTGTCTACACTGGCTTGGAATATATCCCAACAGGAGACTGCTTTTTGTAATTCAAACAAGGTCTGGTAGCAGTTTCTCCTGCACCCTCTGCAATAGGCCTCTTGTGATCCCATCCACGCCTGGTGACTTGAAAGGCTGGACGGAGCTGATTGGCTATTAAATTTTCCTTTAGAACAGATAGGCCCTTTAATCTCCCAGTCTTCTTTCCGAGGTCTGATTATATTGGTCATATTCCCTCACAGGTGTTCACCGAACTTCTGGGGAAGTGAGTTTCTAAGAGCAGTAATGCTCTTCGTTCCTCATCTTCAGTGAAACTGCCGTCTGGTTGTTTTAACGATGTTGGCATTGCCCTCGATTTTGCTAAGGCTTTATGTGGTCTAGCCGTAGCAGGAGTATTGGTTATTGTTTTGCAGAATTTCCTGAAGCTATACCACCTTAGTTATAGCTATAGCAAAAATTTCCACGTACAATTTCGAAAAGCGGCATTGAGGTCAGCTCCAATATTTTTTAGTTTTCAATACTACAATGCTGCTTTCGTTGAAATACATAAGTCAGGTGCCCCAGCTATCAAATTTAAAGTTGCTTATCATCATCATTTTTAGTTTGCATCCCAGTGACCAGTTCCTAGTCCTCTAAACTTTGTAAAGTCAACTTTTCTGCAAACAACCGGTAAAGGTCAATGGTCTACATTAGACTTCATTCATACATTAAAGTCACCCACCTGGAAGGAAAACCACGCGCGTTAAAAAGTGCTGTGCAGCACAACACATGAGCATGCACTCAAGTTGGCTTTTGGTTTCCATATCACACGCTATGTTGGTTGTCACGTCATCCATTCGTGCAGCCATCGCTATCCTACCTTCCGCTTACAATTAACCACACACGCCGAAACTCACTCGAAAGTAAACAAAGCGCCCTCTCATCGTAGTCCTTAAATTCACACCCACTCCCTATGCTATGTACATACACACCCCCACGACTAATTGCCATGGGTTTTTGTTCCAAGGTAAGTACATCAAAAGTCTACCGCACTCTACCAAAAAATGGTGAACAACAAAAAAGTACCTCAGTCCTCGCAGGATTCTTGGTCGGATGCCAGAAGCTCATGAGTTAAGTAATTACAACACAGATTGTGAGATTGTGTGTACAATATAAGCATCGCTCGCTATTGGCACAAAAAGGACATCGACTATGACGATGACGACGCCGACCACATCACTTGAAATTGATGTGTAGTATGGTTGTAGTATGTACAACACAAATTCACTTGAAGTTAGTTTGGTTTCCTTTTCAAAAATATACGAGTATAGGAAGGATGTGTTTGGCAATGCCACACCGCCACCACACTATTCCCGTTCGGTTTATTACAGTTATTTTCATTATTTTGTTCTTGGTGTTTTTGTTAAGTTTACTTTTGTGTTTCAGTGTAGTTTCCTTTTGAGGGTAATTTAGGCATAAGGATGCTGAACAGCAGTAGGCGTGCCATAGAAAGTACCAGTTAACGTATGTGAAACGTAATAATTGTCAAACTATTAAGAAAGCCGAATAAGGATAATTTTCCCAGTTGGGTAATTAATGTAATGGAGGAGGGAATGTCCCAGCAATAGGATTTTACTTTCGCTCTTGGAGGATATTTATCAGAGCTATTAACCTTCGAAAGAAAAGAAAAACAAAAACTGGAAAAAGCCAGAATGAATGCTAGGACATAGTGTGTGGTGTTGTGTAACGTCGGACTGAATATGCCCTATGTCTACCTTGCTAACGTGGTAGCGGTGTCCTTGGATATGGAGTACATTGTCCTTTTCTGTAATATCATACATGTGTACCTTTTCCTTTTATTTTTTATTTACGTAAACTTAATTCTAAAAGGCAAACAGTCAATGCACTGGAAAAATCTGAAATATTACGCCCATACACTACACACAAACAGGCAGAAGGATATGGTTCATCTCCCTGTCTCTGAAGGATAAACTCCTGATGTATGTAGTACAACATCATTATTTTTATTATACTTGTATTTCTCTGCTCTGCGTCTGCAGGAGGATAAACGGTCTGATGCACTTTGTGCATTGTACCGTTTTTTCTTTTTTATTCGTCTAATTCTTTCACACTCCACGCCAAAGGAGTCTGGAGTCTGTCCGACATTGGAAGTGACAAACTTCCAGCTATTGACTGTGTTTTGTGTGTGTGCGATGAAAAGTTTTCTGGGAATTTTGCCAGTTAAATATTTTTACACTTTGGCTTGGGAGGAGTCCTTGTTGCCGCCGGCCGCGCCGCTCGTGTTTTGGCTAGACTTAGATGGATGGCTAAGATGGTTTTATTTTACGCATTAGAGCCCGCAGGAAAAGGTCGTGTTACTATTTTTAGATGTTTTCTTTTCTGTGGCGAAAGGATGGACGAGTGGGGGTGGTGGTAAGAATAAAGGAATTGATATTTTGGCAGAGAGTCTGGAAACGAAGCATTCTTGGCAGTCAGTACAAAGGATACTGGTTGTTGTTATTTAATAAAGAAATATCAGGTTTCAAATAATGCGCACGTATTTTAGTGACACATTGACATTTTTTGGTTTGCCTAAGATAAGGTCGATATTGGTAGTAAAGTGACGGGTGTTACTGATAAATAAATGAAGACATGCTTGTTTGATGGCCACGAGAGTGAGACGAACTTTGATGGATGACGTCTTGTACGTTGCGGTAAATTCACAGAGTAGGCAGATTACCCGAGGAATTTGCGACATCAATGAGAGTGAAGTCTATTTTATATACACACGTTGCAGGCAGATAAGAAGTGAGTCTAGCTTAAAGCAGCTGAGCTGGAGGAAATATCTTCTCCGGTTGCCGACACAAAGCAGGCTATCTAGGAGCTGTGACGACACAATATGAAAAAGGGTGCAACTGCCTTCAAAATAGCCGCTCAAAGATGGATGAATGCTCAGGAGAGAATTCCTCGTAGGTGGCGACAGTACTGCAAAGGAATTTTGAACGAACAGTTTCGCCGGCTATGCTCTCCAAGAGCCACCGTTAACTGTGAAGATATACCAAATATTACCACCTTACAATCGTTAGGTAGTTAGTGAGGCGGTCAAATACAAAAATAAAAAGGAAAACGGTTGCCCAGACGAGATACCCTCCTGAGCTCTGGAAAAAGATGGAAAACATCGGATTCAGATGGCTCATGATTCTCATCTTCAAATTTATATGTACAAAGGGAAGGGTGATACGTGAAACTGCGAAAATTACTATTCCGTCAAGCTCATGTCACTCACCATGAAGATCGTTGAGAGGGTATGAGGCGGCCGACTGCGACAAACAAAACGGCTATCTGATCACCAATGCAATCCACAGTATAAGGATCATAATGCAAGAACATAGTGATATGCAAACGATTTGCATATTATGTTAGTTGACTGTGAAACGGCATTCGACAGATAACCACGAGATCTGATATGGGTGGCGCTGAGACATCGAGAGTTTCCAGAAACCTATGTATGGTCATGGACATGTGCGAGGGAAAAATACAAGAGTAAGGTACTCCGCTGTAGTAACTGAAAAGTTCCTAATCAAAGTCGGGGTGCACCAGGGAAGCGTCTTAAGTCCTTTGGTCTTTATTGCAGTCCGTGGCTGTCTGCTCGAAGGTAAAGTGACGGACCTCAAAGTGCACCAATTATTCTTTGCTAACGATGAAGCTATTACTTGTATAAGTGAAGATCCTACGTCCTTGCAACGAACACTTGCCTTGCGTAAATAAGTCCGAGTACTTGTGCTGCCCGTTCAGGTCTATTTCAGACATTCATTTGAGTGGAATAGTGCTTCCCAAGTGCGAAGTGCTCAAATATCTGGGATGCATGATCAATAGCGAAGCAACCTGTGATGACGATAGCAATCATCGCGTAAGCGTAAGCGGGAAAACTCCGCTATTTTCTGTGACCGGCACATGCCCCCTAAGCTGAAAGCAAGGCTCTACACTGCAGTTGTGCATCCAGCACTCACATACGGTTCACAATGTTGGACAATTTAGGAAAAGTAGAAGAGTAAATTATATGACACCTACGACGAAAATGCATGACAGGAGCAATAAAAGAGCTCGATCGGATAAGAAGTTCGAAGATCCGTGGAAGTCTTCGCGTCAAAGAAACCATCTCACGAAAAACAGAGTGCGGCCGGCTCAGCTGGTATTGCCACGTTCAAAGAAGAGATCATTTGAACCCTGTTAAAAAGGCAATATCAATGAACGTTCCAAAGACATCGCGAGGCAGGAAAGGCAGGCCTATAAACGCATGGATCACACAAACCGACATTTGATTGGGCTCAGTAACCAAGTTATCCAACATCGTTAGTCCTGTCGATATTTTCTGATGTCAAAGAGGCGAACGCCACAGGCAGATTACTAAAAATGCAGGAAAGTGGGAGGGTTATGATCCCTTGAGTTTAGATAATAACCTCGCCGAAATAGGAAGAAGGAGAAAAGTTGGTTAGCTGGAAGGGTACTTGAACATCTTCATAAGGAGTGTTAAAGAGTTGATTGTTGTTATGACAAGTTTTGGTCATTGGGCAGAAATTACGTTGTTTCCTTTCTAAAAGGTTAGTACTCCTTCGGTTTTTTCAACGAATTTCCTCACTTCTACGACCTTAAGACAAACCACTACTCCATTTTTCACGATGGGTAAGTTCTATAAAATTTTCCACGCCAGGTCTCCTGGCGTTCGCGATCGTCTGATTTTATAATGAGGTCTGTTTACACACCATCTTGCCTGGAGCAGTTTTGGCCATTCGCACTTCAACTAGAATATTGTTACGTTTTAGGGTAACTGCTTGGACTTCGTTGAGGGATGGCGAGAAGAATTTACGATTCGGTACAATAAAAAAAGAACACGATGTTAGAGAACAACTTTATTGGCGGTCAACAACCGGAAAAAGCAAAAGAAATCTGACAGTTGTTTACATAGTCGTGGCAATCATCTGTTAGGTGTCAAAAGGTGGTGCCTGGCTGCGTTCGCGAATGCGTAACACTCTCCCCCTCTGGAACTGGAGTCTCTTCTGACGAAAGCCTTTGCTCTGGATGCCAGGCACGGAAGTTGGTTCCTCGGTAACTCGCTAGACGATCAACGTGGACGATCTTGGCTTTGGAGCGTGGTGTCTTTTGAATTTTAATGGTGACGTCGGTTATAATCGCCATGATTCGATAAGGTCCATCCCAGTCAGACTGCAGTTTAGGGCAAACTCTTACTCGCCTCTTCGGATTGTGGAACCAAACGAAATCTCCCACCTGGAATTTGAGAGGATTTGCAGTTAAATCATACCTGGTTTTCATTCGCTGCGCAGATCGATGTGCTTCCTGTCTGGCTCGATCATGAATTTCTCTAAGTTGGTCCTGTAATAGTTGAGCAAATCCGCGGTAAGAACTGCTTTCTGGCAGGGGTCCACAAAGCAAGTCCTGAGGAAGTCGCATTTCTCTGCCATATAGCATCGCAAATGGGGTTTCCTTAATCGTGTCTTGCTGTGAAGAGCGGTAAGCCATGGCAAACAAAGGGAGAAGATCATCCCAGTCGTCCTGTTTATCGCTGACAAATTTAGCAAGATAGTGCAATATGGTTCGGTTCATCCGTTCTACAAGGCCATCGGACTGCGGATGTAATGGCGTGGTGCGAGTTTTCCGTACACCCATGATTTGCATAACATTTTGAAATACCACGGATTCAAAATTACGACCCTGGTCTGAGTGCAGCTCTAGAGGTACTCCAAAGCGGCAGAAAACTTCGTTGACTAATTTTTTAGCGACAGTGTCGGCAGTCTGGTCTGGGAGCGCAAAAACCTCCACCCATTTCGAAAAATAGTCCATCAGTACGAGTACGTGCTTATTGCCTTGCTTGGTAGGTGGCAGTGGCCCTAAAACGTCAACCGCAACTCGTTGAAAAGGCTCACCAGCCAAGTATACTTGTAGCTCTCCCTGAGTTCTGCTTTGCGGTCCTCGTTTTGCAGTACAAATATCACATTCGGTGCAATAGCGTACAACGTCCTTCCTTGCTCCGACCCAGTAGAAGCGAGATCTCAATTTGGAAAAGGTCTTGTTGGATCCAAAGTGTCCACCAACTGCTGTGTCGTGAAACATCTGTATGATCTCGCTGGTAAGAGACCGAGGTACGATTGGAAGTAGGCGCTCTGGATGATGACGTACGGTTGGTACCCATTTCTTGCACAAAAGATTATTCTGCAAACTAAGAGAAGCAAATTGGGCCCAATATGCTTTAAGAACTCTGCTTCCACCTGAAATACTGCTCCATGGCGGTCGAACACCATCTACCACCCATCGCAATACCGTCGACAAAGTGCCATCCGTTGGTTGCGTATGCCTTAGTCTGTCCATATCAAAATCGTTATTAATCAATCTTACCGAGTTTACCACGTGTCTTTCTTGCATGCGGGAAAGTCCTTCCTTAGAATCACAATGATTGCAAGCATCATCGGCGCAGGGTCGGCGAGATAACGCATCGGCATTGAGGTGAGTTTTTCCGGATCGATGTTGTATTCGGTAATTATACTGCTGAAGGCGCTCCATCCAACGCGCCAGTTGACCCTCAAGATTCTTGAATGACAGCAGCCAGTTTAGAGCAGCATGGTCCGTCCGTATCAAAAACTCTCGGCCAAAAAGATAGACGTGAAAATGCTCAATAGCCTTTATCATGGCCAACAACTCCTTCCGAGTCGTGCAATAGTTGCGCTCGGCTTTATTCAACGCTCTACTGAAGTAGGCGATAACCTTCTCTGTTCCTCCCTGTAGCTGAGACAACACAGCGCCTAACCCATACTCGGATGCATCAGTATCTAACACGAATTCACCTTCGGGTTGTGCATGGCCCAGAATGGGAAAAGATGTCAAGCATTCCTTTAACTGATTAAAGGCTGCAGCACATTCGTCGGTCCAATCAAAAACCACGTTCTTCTCCGTAAGCTTGTGTAAGGGCCGGGCAATTGTTGAAAATTGGGGTACAAATTGGCGGTAGTACGTACACAGGCCAACGAAGCTGCGTAAATCGGTCAAACAAGTAGGAGCAGGCCAGTCTTGTATAGCTTTGATTTTGGCGGGGTCTGGTGACACGCCGTCGCCACTTAGTACATGACCAAGAAATCGCACTTCCCTTCGGAATAGATGGCACTTAGGAGGATTTAACTTGAGACCAGACGCTCTTAACCGACTGAAAACGGAACGTAGATTAGTAAGCATTTGTTCAAAGGTCTTACCATGGACAAGGATGTCGTCCAAATAAACCAAACAGGTTTCCATAGGCAGTCCTCGCAAAATGTTGGACATGAGGCGTTCGAAAGTGGCAGGAGCGTTGGTCAATCCAAAACTCATTACTTTGAATTGCCACAGTCCGTCCCTCGTCACAAAAGCAGTCTTCTCTCGGTCACTGGGATGAACCTCTACTTGCCAGTATCCTGACTGACAATCTATGGTGCTAAACCACACCGAACCGGCTACGGCATCTAAAGTGTCGTCTATCCTGGGCAACGGGAATGAATCTTTGATGGTCACGGAGTTTAAGCGGCGATTATCCACGCAAAACCTTGTGGATCCGTCTTTCTTTCTCACCATTACAATTGGTGATGCCCAAGGGCTGGAGCAGGGTTCGATGATGTTTCGGTTTATCATGTCGTCGATGATTCTTCGAGATTCTTCCTGTTTCGCTAATGGTAATCTGCGTGGAGGCTGTTTGACTGGTTTTGCCGTACCTACGTCGATCCTGTGTTGGGCGGCGTTGGTTCTACCCAAGTCATCAGGTCCCATAGAAAATATATCGACAAATTCTCGTAGTACTTTCTCGGCCGCATGCTGTTGCGCTGGCTGTAAGTGCTCCGTCGACCGTCTGAAGAGATCTGACAGGAACTCCGGCAAAACCACATTGTCCGACGATGCAACGTCCTGGCATTCAGCCTCTTCAAAAAGAGCAATGCTTACATTAGCAGGTAGAACAACAGAATAATCCGCTAGATTTGCTACTCTTACGAAGACAGTCCCATCACAAATTTTGTTAATGGATTTTCCAATCAGCAGGCCTTTCGGTAGATTATCCCCTATAGGAGAGACTATCCCTTCCGCAAGTAGAGATGATGAAGCAATTGTCGGCACAAATGTTTCGGCACGGGGAGAGATAGTAAGTGCGTCAGCTGTTCGAAGAAAGACCGCTCGCACAGTTTCATCAACCACGTCACCAGTACGTACGTGGGAGGGGGCGCCTTCGCAGGTCAATTGAATGCGATCACCACCAATTCTGATTTGGTGGGAAGAAAAGTCCAAAATGCTTTTCGTAGCTTGCAGTACATCAATCCCGTCAGTACATCAATGCCGTCACAGCTGGCAGGAAGGGAGAAATCGACCACCATTACTTTTACTCGACGCTTAAATTTACCTAGTTGAATCACCGTGGGCCAAATATGCGAAGTTTGGAATGAATTGCCACATAACGTTTGAATGCTTACATTTCCAGGTTGGAGACGGGCGCTTGAAGGAACTATTGATCGACTTACTAGCGTCACCGATGATCCCGTATCCACCAACAATTGGCACGGCTTGTTCATAAGAAGCGCCGACACCGTTAGTCCGCTGGGAGAATTATTTGGCTGAAGATTGTAGATTTGGGGTCGATTGCGTGCTGTCAGCGCTGACCCCCTGTCGCTGACCGCTGGTAGTTTTCCGACGTTGTACCTTGCCCCACGTCATTGGAAACAGTTGGGTTTGCTCGTGGTCGATGACGTTGATTGTTGTTTAGGCTCGACTGATTCCCTTCGTTATTAACTTCGATAGCGCGTGTTTGGTGAATTGACTGTGAAGCGAAACGGGCGGCTTCCACTGTTATAGCCCTAGACACTGCTTCAGCAAAAGTTTTGGGGTCAGCCAACCTAACGTTCTCCTGGACAGAACGATCATAAATGCCATCCACAAATTGCATGATTGCAATTCGCTCTTGGGCTTCGTCTGGGCAATCTTCAAACACAATCCGCGTGAGTCGGCATATGTCACTAGCGTAAGCACCCAGATCTTCTTTTAAATGCTGATGCCTAGAACGAAAAGTAGAGTGAGAAATGTGTTTTTCCTGACTAAGAAATCGCAGTTGCAAAGCTGAAGCCAGTTTGTCGTAATTTGCTCGATCGGCTGGATCCAAATTAGTAAGTACAGCTACACTTTCTCCTCGAAGTAACATTGCTAAGGCTTGGGCTTTTTCTCTTGAATTCCATCCGTTCGCTTCAGAAACAATGTCGAATTGCACTTGATAGTCACGCCAACGTGTTGTGTGGCTGTCAAATGGCGGTGGAAAAAATGTGCACGTGTTGTGAGATGCGTCAACTTTCGGGGGATGACCAGATGCACGGGAGTCCGGGTCTGCTGACTGCTCTTTATGCACAGCAGGTGGGTCGGTGGCAACCACGGTGCGGTCTGTTGAAGCGGATTCCTTTGGCGTAGAGCATTGGAATACTTTGTTGACGAAACTTGTTCCGCTTAAGGTACGTTATTCTTCCGTTTGTCGCTGCTGCTCTTGCTTGAGTTCTGCAATGGCGCTATTTTGCTGTTCCACATTTGTCGTGAGTAGATTTAGTTTGGAAAGAATTTTTTCCAAGTTCTCAGAAAATTCTTCCGTCATATCGAACGAAGTATCCCACTTCTGACACCAGTGTTACGTTTTCGGGTAACTGCTTGGACTTCGTTGAGGGATGGCGAGAAGAATTTACGGTTCGGTACAATAAAAAAAGAACACGATGTTAGAGAACAACTTTATTGGCGGTCAACAACCGGAAAAAGCAAAAGAAATCTGACAGTTGTTTACATAGTCGTGGCAATCATCTGTTAGGTGTCAAAAGGTGGTGCCTGGCTGCGTTCGCGAATGCGTAACAATATGAATGAAAAAGGAATGTTAAAAATATGTACTTGGAATACAAACGAACTTTTGCAAAAACTTGACGAATTGGAAATATTCATGCATGAAAAAGATATTGATATTTGCTTGATTTCTGAAACCCACGTAAAAACGAATCGCATTTAAAAATAAAAGTCTATAATGACTACCACGCTCGTCACCCTTCGGGAAAAGCTGGATCATCCTGGTTTATTAAAGACTGCATCGAACAATCCGAAGACCTAAAGATAGAGCTTGAAACTTTGCAATTGTGCACGATTCGATTTAAAAATAGTCAGCATATCCTTAAAATCGCATCTATCTCTGTCCACCGTGTTCCGCGCTTGAAAAAAGTGATTTTACTAACTTGTTTGAATCGCTGAAGTCTTTTCATTATTGGCGGCGATTTTAATGCGAAACATATGTTCTGGGGCTTAAGATATACCACCTTGATCAAAAAGTTCCCGGAATAAAAACCATGTGGCGCTCCCATCGTTCCGATTTGAGTTCTATTTTCTTTGTTAAGTTGGTACATCTGTTGTTGATATTCCCTCTAAATCTTAGCGTCATAGCTTGACATTTGCAAAAGTTACGTAGCCAAGAGTACATCTATCTCTGTGTGGGTTGGCGATTTTTTAAGAAATGGATTTAAATTTGCAACAACGAACTTGTATTAAATTTTGCGTATAAAACGGATTTAATGGTGCGCGAACGTTGGAAATGTTGGAAAAGTGTTTCGGCAACGATTCTCTAAAGGAAACAGTCGTTTACCAGTGCCACGAGCGGTTTAAAAGTGGTCGTGAGTCAATCGAAGATGATGAACGCAGTGGCAGACGTTTTCAGTCAAAAAAGAAGGCAATGCTCACGGTTTTCATGGATTACAACGGTGTAGTGCATCATGAATTTTTGCCAGAAGGCCAGACAGTAAACAAAGAGTATTATTTGGGCGTTATGGGACGTTTGCGTGAAGCAATTTGCAGAAAGAGACCAGAATTTTGGGCAGAAAACTCGTGGATTTTGCACCATGATAACGTACCGTCGCACAGTGCCATCATTATTCGTAATTTTTTGACGAGAAATGCAACAAATACTATCCAACAGCCACCGAATTCACCTGATTTGGCTCCCTGTGACTTCTTTCTGTTCAATCGAGTTAAAAAACCATTACGGGGAACGCATTTCAGCAGCCGAGAGGAAGTAATGGAAAAATCGCAGGAAGCACTGATGGACATACCGAAAACCGAATAAAAAAAATGTTTCGAAGATTGGATCAAGCGCTGGCATAAGTGTGTTGCAGTAGATGGGGATTACTTTGAAGGGGACAACATAGATTTAGATGAATAAACTTGTATTTTTAATTTTCTGAATAAATTCCGGGAACTTTTTGATCAAGGCGGTAAATCGAAAAAAGGTAGAGTATAGCTGTGATTTCCATTCGATGGGTAAATCGACTTACTGGCCAACTTATACTTCGAAAATACCTGACCTGATCGATTTTTTCGTTGTGAAAGGAATATCTACCGACCACATAAAATCCAAAGAGAGTTTTGATCTGTCGTCTGATCATTTCCCGGTTATTTTAACAATCAGCGACAAACTAGTCTATAACCGAGAGCCAGCGAGATTAACTGGTACAACAACTAAATGGGAAGGCTTTAGGAGCGAAATTGAAGAAAATGTTGAACTGAGCTTTCCACTTACGATACCTTATGAACTTGAGGTTGAAGTTGATCGCTTCGTTGAGATCGTACAGCTCGCCTCTTGAAATAATACGCCCAATCCAAGGAAAACGCCGGACATATACGGCTTACGATATCCTACGGAAATAAAAGAATTGGTCAAGGAAAAAAGAAAAGCGCGTAAAAAATGGCAACAGAGTCGTGCTCCGCAACATAAAGCACACTCGAATCGTCTGTGCAATTTGTTGAAGAAGACTATTAAGGATTTTAAGAATCGTGCAATAGGCTCTTATCTTGAAAGGTTAACAGCGAAAAAAGATTCCAATTATTCACTTTGGAAAGCTGTAAAAGGCACCGAAAGGCCCAAAGTCCCCGCACCGCCAATTAAATTAAATTAAAATGAAGGGGCAAGGGAAGATAAAGAAAAAGCGGACGTCTTTGTGGCCCACCTGGAAGAAACCTTTAAACCGTACGATGGCCAAGTGGTTTACGACAACATCAAGTGGTTGGATCTAACATCTGACGATTTAACACTCACAATTGCAACGCTAAGGGAACTTAAACATGAGATCGAGAATCTAAAACCTAAGAAATCTGGTTATGATTTCATTACCGGAGAAATTCTCAAAGTTCTACCTAGAAAAGCATTGATTAAGCTTCTCAGTATTGTAAATGCTGCGTTCAGATTTAAACACGTGCCGAGCCAATGGAAAGTTGCGGAAGTCATAAGTCTGAACCAGGAAAACCGCCAAATGAGGTAAAATCGTGTAGACCAATTTCGCTTCTTCCAGTCATATCGAAAATTTTCTAGGGGATTTAACTAAGGCGTCTCCAGACGGTTATAGAAGAAAATAATCTTATCCCTGATCACCAGTTTCGGTTCAGAAGTAAGCATTCGAGGATTGACCAGGTGCATAGAATTACTGACGTAATCGAGAAAGCACTTAAAGTGAAAGCGTTCTTCGGCCGCTTCTCTATTTGTTATATACTCGTGATATACCGAAATAAGATGGCACTATCCTTGCTATGTTTGCCGATGACACCATTATCCTAGCAATAGGTAAAACAATCGAAAAAACGACTGCAAAACTGCAAAACTGCAAAACGCATTGAATAAAGTAAATGAATGAACAAGCGACTGGCGGATCGCCCTCAAGGAATCTAAATCTGTTTACGTGAATTTCACTTATATAATGACAATCGACGCAAGGCTGTAAAGGAATTCGCACGTGAAAATGAAACGTAAAGAACTCGAAATCAAATACGGTAATTGCGGGAGAGATGCCGCGCTTTTTTAAAAATCGATGTAATTTTTTTATAAAAGTAAAACAAACTTTAATTTTCAAAAAAACTTAAATCTGGATTTATTTTCTACCATAATAAATTACTTAAATAAGAAAATAAAACTTTTTTCATAAATATTAATAATAAAATAAAATATGTTAGGTGTGCCATCTCTCCCAACATGTGTGGGAGAGATGCCGCATGTTAAATTCGTTGAGCTTTAGTTTTTTTTTTTATTTAATTTTTATGCCCAGTGTGTTTTTTTCGCTCTTCGTCACGTCCAAAATCTGTACAAAGGGAAGATTCTGGTGTTTTGTAGCGTGTGCAGTTTTCATGTAGCAATTTGCTACATTTCGTACATTGGATCCAATCCTCCCGTTTTTTGGTCGAAAAATAGTTTTCCCAACATTCGGCACAAACATTAGGATTTTCAACCGGCTCAATCTTTCTTTTTGAAGCCTTTTTTCTGGTTGGGCTTTCGGAGACTTGGCGTTCTTCTTTTAAATAAACAAATTCAACATGCGGCATCTTATCAAAAAAAAAGTGCGGCATCTATCCCTGTGGTGAGGGAGAGATGCCGCACCACGCTTCATAACTAACAAAAAAAACAAAAAAAAAAAAAAATAGCACACATGCTATTACGCGGGAGGAGCTACTCGATGCATGTAGGAAGAAAGGAAGCAGCAAGTACATGGATCAGATGGCATCCCCAATAAGGCAGTGAAAGTTGCTGTTCTAAAGAGACCGGATATTTTTATAGCCACGATGCAAAAGAGTATAGAGGAAGGAGTTTTTCCTGGGCCATGGAAGTTTCAACATTTGGTACTGCTATCAAAAGGAAAAAAACCACCTGGAGAACCATCGTCATATCGCACAATATGTTTACTCGAGACTTTGGGAAAGATACGTGAACGAATAATAGCCGAATTTTATTATCACCCAAAATCCATATAGATCACACAACGAAAATAAAACGATCCGGATCTGGATCAACGAAATTATTTTCCTTGTGTCTTGTAGTGTGGTTATGTAACCTACCTACCAAGGAATAAAAAAAGAAAATTCTAGATCACGAAATTGATCCTGATAGAAAGCAAGATCTCGTATTGTTGTTGTATTGCATAGAAACCAATTATCCATATGGATCATGAGTGATAATAAAATACGGCTAATATACAACAGACTGCTTGTGGTAGCAGAAGAGAAAGGAGCACTGTCAGACCATCAGTTCGGATTTATAAAATCGCGTTCTACCGTTGATGCCATAAAAGTGGTAGTTGACACAGCCACTGGAGCGATCGAAGGAGAAAGATGCCGAGGGGGGACAAAGAAATACTGTGCAGTAGTGACTTTGGACATCAAAAACGCCTTTAACACGGCAAATTGGTCGTTCATAAGGAGATCGCTAGGGAGAATGGATACTCCATACTACCTATTGAGGATAGTTACAAACTACTTCACCAACAGGAAGTTGATGTACCATACCGACGAGGGGTAAAGTACTACAACGTTACGTCAGGAGTCCCGCAAGGATTGGTACTAGGCCCTCTCTTATGGAATATCATGTACGACGGAGTCCTGCGAGTAGCATTGCCGCAAGGAGTTAAGATAATCGGGTTCGCTGACGACATCGCCATAGTCACTGTAGCTAAACACACCCATGAAATAGAATCAGCAACAAACGAAGCAATTGAAACAATTAAAGACTGGCTAGGATTTGCCGGCTTAGAATTAGCAGACCACAAAACTGAAAGTGTTCTTATAACAAGTCGAAAAGATGCTGAATATGCAAATATTCGAGTCAGAAATCAGACTATAAGAACCAATGAAGCAGCCAAATACTTAGGAGTAATGCTCGACAACAGGTTAATGTTCAAAACGCTCGTGGAATACTCGAGCATGGCTTCACTACTGCAGGCAGCGCTTTCTCGAATACTGCCAAACATCGGTGGACCTGGATATGCTAGACGGATTCTTCTACCTAGAGTAGTTAGCTCGGTTCTTCTATACCTATATGCTGCACCGGATTGGGCGGCGGCGTTAGCGGCGATAGAAACACGGAGAAAACTATCGTCAACATACAGGCTATGCGCGATAAGAACAATCAGCGGTTTCCGAACAATATCGGACGAAGCAGCCTGTGTCATACCCGGAATCGAATCCCCATCGACATCCTCGCAAATGAGATGGTAAGGATCTATGAAAGGAGAACCTCGAGTCATCAAGAGGTATTGTCAGCAGATATCGTCATGAGGATAAATCTGGAGGAGAAGGCAACATCTATGTGGCAAGTCAGGTGGGATAACAGTACAAAAGATGGAGTAGATGGACCTACAAGCTGATCCCCACCATTGGGGTCTGGACTGCAACTATCACCTTACGCAGTTCCTATCGGGTCACGGTGGCTATTGCAAATATTTAGACAGATTTGGACATGATAACTCACCTCTCTGTCCACATTGTCCAGACCAGGAGGAAGATACAGAGCACGCAATATTCCATTGCAATCGCTTCACGGAATGGAGAAATAACCTGCCAAGTCCACCATTCCTCATAGACCAAATGCTGCGGTCAGAGAAGAATTGGCTGGAAATTTGTACACTCATAACGAATGTGCAAAAAGAGGTCCGAATAATTAAGAGAGCAAGCCTTACGGCAGTCCCGCGGGGAGAGTGGTAGAAGTTTGCAGGGTGTGGATTAGTATGTAGGTGCATTCCTGGCATCGATTATTCGGGCTTGCGAATCGTGCATGGTAGCAGCCCGAGCTGCTAATATTTTAGAAGATTACCACACCCCTTGGCGCAACAAAAATAACAAAAACCCTCATGTTCGGAACTTGGCCCTAATCACTATCTAAATCTAATTGACAGTATCTAGAGGCGAATAGTTCGCTTAATTGAGGATCCGAAACTAAAGTCCAACCTTCAATCGCTGGGTCATCGAAGGCAGGTGGCAGACTCATGTCTGTTCTACGGATACTACCATGGCAGATGTTTGGCAGATCTCAGCAGAATGATTCCTAGAAACTCGACTTTTCAACGTCCTACCAAGCTGGCAACTAGAGCGCACAACTTTCATGTTCACCTGGCAACCGCAAGAACATCATTCTATTAAAATTATTTTTGTTAGGAGGCAAGCAACCTTTGAAAGTGAAATATTTCAAGAAATGTAGAAATCTGCAACAATTTAAATGCAGAATTAGCAGACATCTGCAGGCAACTCGATGCATTTATAGGTTTGCCTTTCCCGAGAGAGAGGCTTAAAAATTAAAAATAAAGCAGAACTAGCAAGATTAGCAGTAGTGGATTAATTTCGTCCTAAGAGTTAGGAATGCTGAACTCAGCTGATTTTGTAATAGAACCTAAGTATCCGTGGTTACTTATGGTCAATTCGGGGGTCTCGGTTGTGAACACCTGAACTACCTCAAAGTTGTAGTTCTTGACGTTTTGCTTAAGCAGATGGACGGAGATGATTCTTTCTTTGTAGACAAAGCTCGCTGGCGCGATGACGTCAATAAAGACAACGTATATCAATGATCCCGCTCTGATACACCTGCTCTTTCTTTCTACAAATGATAAGATTGCCCCACTTGTACGAGTATCTACTGCTGTCTTTCTTATGCGTGATTCCTCCTTTTAATTTTAAGTCTAGGAGCAGGAGAAGTATAGGCTGTTGAAGTTGAAAAATGATGTCAAATTCTAGTAATAAACTTTCTGTTTCTAGTCATATTCATTAACAGCAATTAGTGTCCTCTTCATAATCACATCTAAGTCGCTGAGAAGTATTTCATAATAGTTCACTCAAAGGACAAAAAAAAACTAAATAATTAAACTATGACACTCTAACTCACATTAAGCATCGTTATTTTCCTTCATTCAAAGAGTTCTACTATTTCCTTAGGACAGTAAGAAAAGTTTTCCACTTAAGTCTTCCCGCTTGTCCTTCATTCAAACTCGTACAATTATTGCACTATTACTATGCGGTTCCATACATCCTTAAAGCTACAAAATACATCTTAACCGGCAAAAATGATATCCTTTCCCCGCTCACGGAGCAGAAAACCCAGAGTGCTCTTAATGCTAATTACAACTTTCTCCAGTTGCAGTCATAAATAACTTTAGCATCACTACCAACCATCATCTGTACTGAACTACTACTAACTAAAAATACTTTTGAAAAACCGCCATTTACTTTTGAGTCACAAAACTTAAAAACCTTTCCCATTCTCTATAAAACCGAAGAAACATTTCGCCGAACTGTGTGTGCTCGCCAACCAAATTCAAATGTTTGCCCATGAATATCTCGTAAGAGCAAGAACCCACAAAAACAGGAGAACGAGAAAGTCCTTGAACTTTGTAGCATTGCCACCGCTACCGCCACCGCCACTACCACCACAGAGATGACAGCAGTGGAATTTTCAGTTCAATTTTATTGGCCCTAAAATGGGGCAAAATATATGCGCTTTCACTAGCAGAATGAGAGGCGCTTTCTATTTTTCTTGTAATTAAGATGAAAAGGATATGAAAAGCCGCCTGTTACACAATTGGGTATGAAAATGTGTATTTTAGGTGAAAACTTTCGCTCTTAAAACAATGGCTTAGGCGCGTTTTGCATTGTTGGGTTGCCTAACCCGTCGTCGAGAGGGTTGTGGTAGTTTTGTTGAGGGTTTTTGGCTTGGTATTTTTTTTTTGTTTGAGTGAATTGGCACTTGGAGTTTAAGTGGTAAAGGGGTGGTAGTTTGGTGTGGGTAGTTTGGTGGAAAATTAACTCTTGACTTACATCGATTTTTATGCCAGGAATGTGGAATGTTTTCATTGCGGGATTTTCTTTGGGTGTGTATCGGTAGAATTCCCTTCGTCCTTTGTACCATTTGACTGAGTAGAGGCTATCACCTTCCATGTCGTAGAGACATTTGAGAATGGCTCTTTCACTACGTCGTACTGCGTGCGGGATGCTGACAGTGACATCTCGAAGGGCACTGACGAGACCTGTAATGAAAATGAAGCAAATGCGTTAGGTATATGATTGTCAGCTAACGAGAAGGTATTACTAAGTAGGATAAATGAATTTGTAAGTATGTTGCTGTTTAAAGGTATGATCTAAATATGAGGAATTAAAAAAAAAAAACCGAAACCTTGTTGACTGCGAATTTCTGGCCGCAGAAGGTAGCCCTAATAGTACAGTTGTCAATTAAACCACCGCTCGTTTTCGCAGTAATTTTTCGGTCTTGTCGGTATGGGAAACGCTCGATTGGAACGGTTACACGCAACTGGTCCATTGTACTACTAGAGAGCAAAACCGTGGTTTACTCATTTCATTGTATTTTCCTTGTTTTTCTAAGAAAGTCAAGCAAGCAATTGAAAGATGAGGAGCTTACAGAATCAGCACTCACCCCATTAGCACCGAAAATCTGCCACCTGATATGAGCAGAGGTAGGACACTTGGAGAGGAAATGTTCGTCACTCACCTAGGTGGAATGAGGAAATCTCACGTCTTAAAAAGTTAATCAGAGAGACCTTCAAAATCTGCCATAGCTGTAGATACTGTTAGACTAATGAAGACTGCCTTAGAAAATATAAAAAAATCGATCAGAGTGGCTAAAAGACAGTTATGGTTAGAATACTACCAATCCATTGAGACCTTCAAGCACTATGCAAGACTTAGTAAAATTTTATCGAAAGAACACTCCAATCCATCCCTTCTTAGAACGATGGATGGGGAATGGACTGAGTCAACCGCAGAATATCTAGAACTTCTGATAAACCCCCATTCTTCTTTGTAAAAGAAAGCCATTGCCTCAGTAACTATGTCCTCCAAACTACTGGAAGAATGCCGATTTGAGCTAGACCCGTTAGACGGTCAATTCAAGGTAACCCTGATTTATGTTCCAGGGCGCAGTAACGTTTATGGAAACGAGCTTGGTGATGAACTGGCTAGGCGAAGGCTCAGCCCTCTACCACTCACTTGCAGAATTAGTTCAGATTCCGCTTAGAGCAGTCAAAGCAGAAATCTTTTTAAAATTCCTTGCTAAAGCCAACCTCAGATGGACTAGGTTAATAAACTGTGCCATATCTAGGAAGATTTATATCGGAACTGGCTCTGGAGTTTTCTGCAAGTTACTTGAAACCAACGACTCATACAAACTCACATATGGCTGTAGCACCTTTTATAGAGTTATTCACATCTCGGCAGATAGCTGAGATTTACCTATCCACTAGTGGATTAGGTCTTCGCCATTGACAGGGCTGCACAGACTAGGTTAGGTTAGGTCAGGTTAGGTAGGGTTATGAGGTTATCATAAAACACTAGGCACCAAAGTGGGCCCATCGCGATCCCTAGGGAACCTTCACGGCAGAAGACCTAAACCCATTTTCCCAAGCAATTAATTTTCCTACAGAATCTGAAAAGATCCTTGTTATGGTTTAGGGACCTCACCTCTTCAAGGTTATCGAAGAAGTATCTTCCAAGATGCTTTAGCCTTGTCCTGGCAATTCCTTGACATTCACAGAGTATATGAGTTATATCCTCTGAGACATGTAGGTCGTCGCAGTACCTACAAACATCCGTATCGGATAACCCTAGTCTCATGGCATGCCTCCTTAGGAGACAGTGGCCAGAGAGTATTCCTATCACTGTTCTTAACCGCGATCTATCTAACTTGATTATCTCCCCAGATTTTCTGCTATCTAGCACAGGCCACAAGGTCTTAGACACCCTGTGACCATCTATGTTTGACCATCTTAGATAAGCCGTGTCAATGATTTTATCCCGAATAATTCCCTTGGCCACGCACCCTGGTGGCTTAATGCTACCAATTATATCGCTACGTGGGAGCCCCGCTCCTCTTTTAGCCAGCGCGTCGGCCTGCTCGTTGCCTTCAATATCGCAGTGTCCAGGTACCCAGCATAATCTGACTCGGTTCTGCGTACATAATGCCCTAAGCATTGTGCGGCAATTCCTGATTATATCAGATTTGGTGACGTAAGACTCTAGCGCCTTTAGCGCAGCCTGACTGTCAATGTAGATGGCGATATTCTTATCGGATATTGATCCCATCTCAAGTAATTCCGCAGCTTTAAGTACAGCTAGAACCTCTGCTTGGAACACACTGCATGTGTCCGGAAGTCTCAGGGCCACCTGTAGGTTCGTATCTCTCGAGTAAATACCTGACCCCGTGCCCTCGTTGGTCTTAGAACCATCTGTGTATATTGCAATCTCGTTATGGACAATGACTGTCTTACTTCGCCAGTCCTCTCTAACTGGATACAGTACTTCGTATGGTGTGTCGAAGTCTAAGGTGCCAAGTATATCGTTCGATTCGTCAGGGATACCGGGAAAAGATTCCTTGAGAATGGAGCTGTGTCCTATGTTATTAGTCCTGAAGAGACCAACGTTAGTGAGCCGAAGCGCACTATTGCCCGCTTGAAATTTAATTTGTAGGTCTAAATGTAAAAGATACAGAAAGATCTCGAGTGCAGCCGTAGGTGTTGTGCGTAGAGCACCCGTGATGGCAATGCAAGCTGTTCTTTGTACCATGGCCAACATATCCCGTGTGTTTTTCGTATTCGTTGCCTTCCACCACACAAGAGCCCCATGCGTGAGTATGGGTTTGACTACCATGATGTATAGCCAGTGCATCATTGCGGGCTTCAGGCCCCATTTTTTCCCCGCGGTCCGCTTACAGATGAAAAGAGCATTAAGTTTCCAATTTAGTTTCCTATCTAGCATTATCCCAAGATATCTAGCGCGATCCGAACGGGAAAGCTCCACCCCTGCTAGCTTAGGCAGTTTGAAGGGTGGTGTCTTGTATTTTTTGCTGAAGAGTACCAATTCGGTTTTATCCGGGTTGACGTGTAGTCCACACCCTCTAGCCCATTTTTCTAGACTATTAAGAGCTGATTCCATAATTTCACTTAATGTGTCAAGGAACTTGCCCTGAACTAAAATCACCACGTCGTCTGCGTAAGCAGTGACGCTTATGCCTGTGTTGCTTAGTTCTTTAAGTATCTCATCGATGACTAGAACCCAGAAGAGGGGTGAGATAACGCCTCCCTGGGGAGTCCCCCTGGTAACGGATTTTCTTATTGAACTGTTTCCGATAGTGGAGTTAATGTTTCTAGTGCCTAGCATATTGCAGAGCCAATTGGTAATGCTATGCTCGACGTTCATTGTTTCCAGGGCCTGTTTGATGGCCCTTCCTTCTACGTTATTGAACGCCCCTTCTATATCTAGGAAGGCTGCTAGTGCATATTCCTTATGGTGAAGGCTAGTCTCTATCTTCCCTACTACGTCGTGTAAAGCTGTTTCCACCGATTTCCCCTTCAGATATGCGTGCTGAGCTTTGCATAGAATCACCGTTGTAACACTTACTTCTGATGTGAATATCAAGAAGTCTTTCAAGTGTCTTGAGGAGGAATGACGAAAGACTTATGGGTCTGTAGTCTTTCGCTGAAGTGTGGCTTGGTTTACCTGCTTTAGGTATGAATATAACCCGCACTTCCCTCCATGCCACTGGTACGTAACATGACCTTAAACAATGTTTAGAAATTTCCCTAAGCCTGCTTCTGACCTTGGCTGGAGCTTTTTGCAGCATAGCTGGCAAAATTCCATCAGGGCCTGGTGCTTTGAATGGTGCGAATGACATAATGGCCCATCGCAGATTCTTCCATGTAATGAGATTCTCTACGTCGTCCCCTATTGACCTACCATTGAAGGAGTAGCTATTAGTAGTAGAATCCATTGGCGATCTACTTCCTGAGAAGTGAGCTTCAATTAACGTTTCTAAAATTTCTTCGCTACTTTCTGCCCACGAGCCGTCAGATTTTTTGATGAAGCTTGGGACAGAAGTGTCTTTGGCTAGCATCTTGCGAAGTCTGGAAGCTTCACTAGTATCTGCAATGGACTGACAAAATTCCTTCCAGGACTTTCTTTTTGATTGCCTGATTAAGTACTTAAACTCCCGCTTGCGGTCCATATATTCATCCCATGTGGTACCGTCTCCTATTTCTTTAGCCCTGTTGTAGAAATGCCTAACCTGTTTTTTCTTGGAGTTGATTTCCTTGCTCCACCAAGGAGGTTGGGACCTCTTGGACTTCTTTCTTAGTGGATATGCCCTTTCGAATGCCATGTTCATTACTTTGCCTAAGTTATCTACCGCCTTATCTATATCTTGAGGATCGCCGTTGCGAATAGGCCCATCCTTAAGATGTTTCCTTACTAGCTCTGTATACATACCCCAGTCTGTACTTTTAGGGTTTCTGTAGCTGTTGCTAACCCTAGTCTCGAAATTAATTTGAAAGCGTATCCATCTGTGATCAGACAGAGATGCCTCCACCAAAACCCTCCACTTTTCTACCGTTAGGTGAACAGAACAAGAAGCTAAGGTTATATCAATCACTTCTTGTCTGTTCCTTACTACAAAAGTTGACGTAGAACCCTTGTTGCATATGGTGAGCTTAGTCGAAAGGATGAAATCAAAAAGACACTCACCTCTTGTATTAGTATCACTGCTACCCCAGCTGCGCAGACTAACATAGCAAAAAACTAAATCCTTCCAAGATTAATATTTTCGTGGATAGCCAAGCGGCAATCAAAGCACTAGACAGCGAGGAAGTCAGATCACAAACAGTTTGCATATGCCGAAACACGTTGAACAGAATATGCAACACACAAGACGTAACTCTCTGCTTGGATTTTCAACATACTCGGATGTTAGTAAAAACTCCAATTGGTGAACTGAAAGGGAAAATACACCTTAAAGCAAGATAACTGATTAACTCCGCTTGGTATGCCAAAAGTGACTGTGTCATATCTCGCAGCTTATGACCGACAGTGGATGCAAATAGAACAAAAAGCCTTTTGGCGATAAATGAAAAAGAGATTCGCATCTTAACAGGTGCGCTAACAGGACACTACGAGATAGGGGTGATGGCTGCTAGATTAGGCGTCAACACATCCGACCACTGCAGGAGCTGTCAAGATATAAAGGAGACAGAAACCATCAAACACCTGCTATGCGATTGCCCAAATTTTCAAAACCACGGCTTCCGTCATATGGGAAACAGGTTTTTTGGCGAACTAGTGGATCTCATACAAGTCCCACTAAGGAACATGATTGGCTTCATAAAGAGCACAGACTGGTTCACAACAGAACCGACCGCAAGATAATAATTTAAGTATAGATTCCACACTACAAATGGAAACAAAATGTACCAAATGGCCGCCGTGATAAGCACTAAGGTCCAGTTCCCTCCAACCTAACCTAGGAAGATGTGGCCAAACTATAATAAAACCAAAACAGCGATTTTTCTAAACAGAACGCGTAAGGACATCGGCAGGATAACAGCGATCACCACAAGTTACTGGCCTATAGGAGATCACGCAGTCAAACTAGGCATCCCACACAACACACACTGTTGCAGTTGTAATATCGCAACTGAGAAAGAAACGCTTTTCTACTTTTTATGCGCCTGTCCGGCACTAGGTAGAGCCAGATAACGAACTTTAGGAAAAACTTTTTTCAATTCCCTGGAGGAAGTCTCAGAGAAAAACATTACATTACATTAGAACACCACGCCTAGCTACCTACCCATCGTCGCTCTTTCCACAAGTATCGTAGTCTGTAGTGTCACTTCAGTCTAGCATGTTAAGCTGCTTAACGAAAGTGAGTTGGCCTGTCAAAACGCCAATAAGTTGTCTGCAGTCTTTTTTGCTGAGAGACAGCCAGCATGCCGCTGATTTCTTACAGACGTCAGGGAGTATTTGTTTATTCAACATACATCCTGAAGAGTCATACCACATATCATTGTGTTCATCAGAAATTCAATCGTCAATGGAAGCACTAACTGTGGACGTAGGTTCGGATCCTGACAAAACCTCCTCTGAGCCTTGCCTAGCAATCTCATCGAAGATCTCGTTTCACAAGATGCCAGTGTGACCTGGAATCCAGATAAGAAACAGAAAATTCAGCCTGGCGACTGAGTTTGAAGCCGGACAGTTGCTACAGACGCAAATACTTCGATCCTTCCACATGTACTTCACAATATTGTTTATGAACATTAGGATTGTATAGGTTTCCGCTTGAAAAACATTTGGCGTATGGGCGGTGTGGTTAGTGTGTCGGACCACTGCGCGTGAAGTTTAATGTTCGAATCCCAGAAAACACCAAACGTTCTTTCACGGCCCCATCTCTGGCGAACGTCACCCAAGTGAATTGTTGTCACGAAAAATCTTTTCAAAAAAACTTAAAAATTTCCCTTCACATACGGCAAAAAAAAACTGTAGGTCTTTTCCAAGGCAATACCAAGGGAAGATATTACCTATTCCATCGACAGCCAGGCAGTAGAAATAAAATCGAAGCTTGTAAAGTGTTGTAGAGAAGAGCCAAAGGAACACAGCACAAGGTAAGACTTTGCTGGGTCCCTGGACATGAATGCATCTCAGGAAATGAGAAAGCCGACGAACTGGCTAGAGAAGGCTCAGCACTAAACTCGGACCAATCCGACCTCTCAGTGTACATTCCGCCTTGCACACTCAAACTCGAAGCAGGGAACAAATCTCTAACGGGGGCAAACAACCTCCAGATACTTGTATCACCACGAGGAAGCTATGGCCTATATTCGACAGAACAAGAACCAATAGACTTCTGCAGAGGGATAGAAAATCTTTGTCTACTGTCATAGAAGTCATTAGGGAGCATAACACTGCGATATCACATGAAAAGTTACGTGTGGCAAACGAAGACCTTCGTAGAGGCTGTGGTGACGAGGAGGTTCAGGAGGGCACTGCCCAGGTCTCCATAATCTAAGAAATAAGTTCCTTGGACAATACTTCTTTAAGGATTTAAAAGAATATCCAAACAGACCGATAAGCGACATCGCAAACTTCATTCAATCCTCTGGATGGTTTGTATCTCGAGCACAGTAAATAATAAATGCTTTCTTTAGGCTATGTACAAAAGACGTTTTGTTTTTATTTTTCCATGAGGAAAGGATCCATTCTAATCTATCTTATTTCGACCCATGGGTATCACAATGGATCTATTTTGACCTGAGTTTGGTGTAGAGGATTTCTATCCCCTATACCAGCCCATATACCCAACCTTACATAGGAAATGGAGTCAGGGCTTTTTGACCACCTTGTATAAGAAAAATTTTAGTACTCTCTCGAGTTATGAACAGCGGGACTGCAGTATGATAGTACTTATTACTTACTTATGTCCTGTAGTCTTATTTTGGCCTCAAAATGATTGCATTGCTTCCCCATATTTTGGACAACATCCCGAACGCGGACTTTGCTTTGGCGATCCTGTTGGCTATATCTAGTTCGGTTCCACCATCGGTCGAGACAATACTCCCAAGATACTGGAAATCCTCTACTCTCTCTACCGGTTGTCCATCAATGCATATTTGAGCCGATGAGTTAGTTCCAAGGCTGATAATTTTAGTTTTTGCCGTATTAATTTTCAGCCCGACGACGCCTGCCTCCCTCTCCACATCTGCTGTCATTTGGTGGAGGCCCATAATTCTGTGGGAGAGTAAGCATACGTCGTCAGCGTAGTCAAGATGTTTCAGTTGAGATGTAAGAGTCCATCGAATTTGAAGCACATCGCTAATCATCAATAGGAATAATATTGGTGAAAGGATACAGCCTTGCCTTACCCCACTTTGGATCTCAAATTCCTCAGACAACCTTCCCCTGTGCAGAACTCGACATTTGGATCCTTCATATGTAGCTTTGATAATAGCAATTAGTTTATCGGGAATACCTCTTCTGCGTAAGGCACGCCAAATAAACTCCCTGTTGACTCTATCGAACGCCTTCTCAAAATCGATGAACAGCAGGTGGAGTAGCGATCGATATTCAACGCACTGTTCGATGATAATCCGCCGGGTGTTGATGTGGTCGGCACAGGAAGATCCAGAGCGGAAACCTGCTTGCTCGGTATCGAGTGTGTCTTCGAGATGTTGTTTGATTAGCTCCAGGGTGATTTTAGCTATTATTTTAGCTACAGCAGACAGCACGCAGATACTCCTCCAGTTTCCACACTCCATTAAATTTCCTTTCTTAGGAAGCTTGACGATCATTCCCTTTTTCCACTCGTTAGGAAAGCTCTCAGCTTCCCAAGCTCTCTTTATAAGTGGAAACAGAAGCTCAGCTGATGTTGTGGGCGCTGCTCGTAAGAGCTCTGCTGGAATGCCGTCAAGTCCTACCGCCTTGTTGGTTTTGAGTGCCTTGATCGCGGTAATGAACTCATCTTTACTGGGAGTCGCGGTGCGTATTCGGGAACTTCTCACCTCGGGCATCTCAGTTTGATTTGGGAGCATACCGCTAGCGAATACACGGTTCAAGGCCGTAGCAAAATGCTCTTTCCATCTCTTGAGCTGGTCCTCATCCGAAATGAGCAAGGAGCTGTCTAGGTTTTTACTGGGTGTTGGCTGGAGCTGCGACCACCTGTCAGCTCCTTCGTGATTCTGTAGACGGTCCCGCTGTCGCACCTCCGTGCTACTTCTTCTACTTCCGTAGCCAGCGCGTTGATGTATGTAGTTGCGTTTGTCACGTTGCACGCTACGCTGAACTTCTCTCATCTTCATGCGATATAGGGACTCTAGCTCGCTTCTCCCTGCTGCTGGTGTAGCTGCAACGCGAGCTTTCAAATGTTTTCGTTCGTCACTCCGTCTCCAGATATCCTCTGAAAGCCACGCCCTATGTCTTCCTTGCGATCGACCGACAATTCTTTCAGCACCAGATGTAACAGCATTTTTCACAGCACACCAATGTTCTTGGATGGTTGCGGGCATTGAGCTGCTGATTGCGTCCACACCTTGCGAAAAGTGCTCCCTTAATTGTTGGCGCTTCTTGGTCTATCGATGTTGAACCTGGGCATTCTTGTGTTATCGTGGGATCTTCGAACTGCAGTAGTGCGTAGTTGGAGAGTAGCTATCATAAGATGGTGATCACGTACTATCCCCACATCTGCCCCTCGCCTGTTTCGGACGTCCAGGAGACTACTTCTAAAGCGGCGGCTGATGGCAAAATGGTCAATTTGATTGGAGGTTGCTTGCCTGTCATTGGATACGCAGCTGACTTTGTGGCAGGTCTTGTGCTCAAACATGGTGCCACCTATTACAAGGCGGTTGGCATTGCAGAAATCCACAAACCTTTCGCCGTTGTCATTGCGGTTGCCTAGTCCATGCTTCCCGATTACATGTTTAAGCCCTTCGTTGTCGTTGCCTACCTTGGCATACAAATCCACCATCACTATGACAATGTCTCCATTTGGTGTTGTGTTGAAAACGGCGCTTAAGAGATTGTAGAAGCTCACCTTTTCATCCTCAGACGAACTATTCGTTGGGTACGCCCCAACACTGTATGATGGTGACACGTCGTACTCTAGTCCGGAATCTGGCCGTCAAAATCTTATCACCCTAAGGCTGCCAGGAAATTAGGCCCTTGCGTGCTGTTGTTGTTAACAGTAGTCCGACTCCATATTCCCGCGGACTTCCGGATGGTCTTCCAGAATAGAGTAGTACAGTGTTACGCGTTGGGGACTGGTACTCGCCCGCTTCTAACCATCTTATTTCACTTACCCCCAAAATGTCCAGTTTATATCGCATGAATTCCTTTTCCAGTTGGAGGAATCTGGCATTGTAAGGACCTTCGCTTCCCGAGTCGAGGAGCGTCTTTACATTCCAAAAACTTATCTTTGTCCGGGTACAATAGCCAAAAGTCTTAAACATGTGATCATTCCTTATCCGAGGCATAGTGTCGGTTTCTGTAGCCGGCAATATTCGGTAACGCAGGTTGCTGGCCCACGTTACCTAGCCTAGAATCAAGGCCCTAGACAACCCGCGTTTACAATTTTAGCCTACTACGTATAATTGCCCGGGGACCACCACTAGGAGGTAAAGTAAGCACTTCATCACGAACTTGATTGTTGCGCTACTGGCACAAGCCAAGTTTTGGGCAGTCAGTAGTTTCCCGATCAATCGCAATGCAGGTCCCCAAGTATGATAGTAGAGAGATGGTCATCGTTGGAAATTAAGTTTTTAGGAAGATTAAAGCTCTCTAAACTCCAACTATGCTGAGAGAGCCAATAAAAAAGATTTGTTAAGTAAATCCATAAAAATGTATCACCAATGGGTTAAAAATCAATCTTCAGTCAATGCACATGGGCTCCACATTCAATCCCGAACCACATCTATGGTAGCACCGGGAGCGGATGGAATATTCCCCGCCCTACTGCAACAAGGCCAGGAAATCATTATGCCACACCTCCTAGGACTATTGGGAAGCAGCGTTGCACTTGGGCATTTACCAAGAATATGGAAAAGGGCAAAGGTCACATTCATTCCAAAAGTTGGAAAAAGAGACACCACTTCACCAAAATTCTTTAGACCCATCAGCTTGACCTCATTCATACGAAAGACGCTAGAAAAAGTCATAGACAATCACCTAAGAATGACTGTGCTAGAAAGAATACTTCTCCACCACAATCAACATGCCTACAGAGCAGGAAGATCCACCGAAACCGCGCTCTACCATCTGGCAAGTTGGGTTCAGGATACACTGGAGAGCAAAGAAACGATAGTATGCGCATTTTTAGACATCGATGGAGCCTTCGATAACATCTCCCATAAAGCAATTAAATAGGAGGGGTCTCGAAATAAAAGGAGTAAATCACTGCTGAGATATGGTAGAGGTGGGACAAAAAACCATCACAATAAGCACCACTAGAGGCTGCCCACAAGGATGGATGTTATCACCTTTGATGTGGAGCCTAGTAGCAGATGAACTACTGCACAAATTGACAGATGCCGACATTACGTACCAGGGGTACGCCGACGATATAGTCATTGTCGCAAGAGAGAAATTTGAAGAAACGCTATGCGAAATCATTCAAAGGGGTCTAAGAATCACACAGAAGTGGTGTAAAATGGTAAGACTTCGAGTGAACCCTACCAAAACCACTATGATACCCTTCACCAAAAAAAGACAGCTAAAGCGTATGCAACCTATCCTCTTGAAAGGGATCAGGGTCGACTTACAGAAACAGATCAAGTATCTAGGTCTAACACTAGGCAGCAAACTCCTCTGGAGAGAACATGTAGAAGCTATGGTAACCAAATCCACCAGAGCATTTATGGTGTGCAGGAACATTTCAGGAAAAACCTGGGGTTGCAGCCCAGCCACACTTAGATGGATGTACCTGATGATAGTAAGACCCATCGTCATTTACGGGGCAGTGGCATGGGTTAACAGAACTAGTCTAACCACGACGAGGACATCCCTCAACAAAGTGCAAAGATTAGCCTGCATATGTATAAAAGGAGCCATGCGATCTTGTCCCACAGCAGCACTGGAAGTGATCGTACGTATACCTCCACTACAAATAGTGCTAGAGCGAATCGCCAAGGAGACCATATTGAGAATCAGCAAAGAGGGCATCGAGAAAGAAATATGCATCACAAACAAAGAGCGAGTAACCCTATCCAAATCGGTGACGCTTCTGGACTAGCCCTAAGATGATATGGTCAAGAAATACTGCTTTGAAAGAAAATTTGACTCGAAAGTTGAGCGACAAAAGAGACTGGAGCAGCGAATCCGATAAATACCAACTTAAACAAGACACAAATAAATGGTACACAGATGGATCATCGAAGACATCTACTGGCACTGGGGCAGGGGTATGCGGGCCCAGGACTAGATACTCAGAATCACTGGGAGTATTCACCAGTATATTTCAAGCAGAATATCACGGGATCGAAAGATGCGCTCAATTCAATCAGGACAGGAAATATCGTGGGCAGGACATCGCAATACAGCCAATCCGCTATACAGGCAAAAGAACTTCTGGGGAAATACAACCAGAAAAGCAGCAGAGCCTGGCTGAAAGTTAGTAAGAATCGATTTCTTATCTTGGCGGGCATGTTTACGGGTCACTGCAAACTTAAGGAGCACCTTAGGAAACTGGGAATAGAGGGAGACGGACACTGCAGATTCTACAGGGACTTCACAGAAACACCAGCGCACCTTCTTATGGAATGCGAATCACTGATCCACAAAAGAAGAAATCACCTAGGTGCCTACCTCCTATCAGAAACGGATTTACCTTCGCTGGATAGCAGCTGGACTGGAGAAAGTTCTCTAGACCGAGTATATCATCGGCTAGAGCCATAGTATGGGGGCACAATAGATATTTTATAGGTCGCGGTGCACTTGCACCTCACTATATCATACATCTACATCTACATCTACATGGCAGCACAAGAAACAATCCTCTGTCCATGAGCCAGTATCTTTGGTACTTTAGCTGAACATAAAATCTTCGTTTTTTACCGAATCTAAGTTCATTCGATGCTTATCCAAGAGTACACATACGAAATCCTTTAGAACATACAGATATTTTATATTCCTCAGTTCTCTCCATTTCCCATCAGAATCCATGCACTTGCCCATAAATCGCCAACGTCAAAAATAATTGTAAGCGATTCTTCATCTAAAATTCCATTCCACTCAAAAGTTAATCTTCTGCCAACGGGGAATACCTGCCATGAGCAGAAAAAAAAAGAAAAAATCATAAAAAGAATCCATCTACCGAAAGAAGGAGTAGAGAACGCCCTCCCTGACATACACCTGCTCAGGGATAAGGCATTATTGTACTTTGTCTTAAGAGCTCTAGCTGTAACCCCCTTCAAGGAAAAAATATTAAATTTTGATTTAGATAAATTTTATTCGTCTGCCAGAATTCATTTGCTGGCATGTCTGTGCACTGTCAAGCACGCACACCTGTAGACGGTTACAGGGACATGTCTATTAGGAGCCAATCTTACTCATTGAACAGCATTATCCACCAACAGTACCATCACCACAGAATTATTTTTCTCATTTTTTTCTTTTATCACTAAGAAGGGAGAAGAAGGATACGTGTTATCCTTTATAGAAAGTACCTGAATTCATAACAGTCAATTCTGACAGCTCCTATGGTGTATTTATTTTTCCTCCTGATTTTTATTCCCACAAAGTATAGAAAAGCAAACATTCATAAATCCTTCTCAGAAAGTATGCAAAAAAGAGGAAAGGAAAGGGACATACAAAATTCTCTCAGACGCGGAGATCAGTCCTTTTTGCCATTTTCTACCATGTCGGGCTCTGTGTACTCGTATATGGTGCTGATTTACAATTCACTTGAGTTGCTTTGTGCGTCCTTATTTATGTTTTTGGGGGTTGGGGGTCGCGTCCATGAATCGCTCAGGTGTTTTCTTTTCTTCTTCTCCTTTTCAGTTTGAGTTTTGGTTCTGACAGGAAACATTGATATTTAAGTGATGTTATCAATTGTCGAACGTGTAGCTCTGAAAGTGTGCCTTCGGGGGCTTCTTAGAATTCTTCTTCTTCTTTTTCTTTTTTTTTCGGAATAAGGGTGCGAATAGAATGATTTTGTATTTGTCGACTGGCATTCGAGTCTACAGAGATGTTGATTGACTTTAAATAATTTGGCGGCGACAAAAACAAGTCAACAAAGTCGAAAGTGTCAGGTGGGATGAAGTGGGTTTTCAAGTAAAAGGTAAATAGAAATTTGTTAGCGTGGGTACTTAAGGGAATTTACAAAGGGACGGTGGGGTTAGTAGGTGCATTAGCAGAGAAATTATTAAAATTCGAAGAAAATGTTTTGCCGTCAGAATTAAGGTTTATGGCTGACATGGGGGCGCCGCCAATTAGTGGCCGAAAGCTAAAGTGGGTCCATTTAAGTACTACCTTCTACTTCTACTGTACTTTTAACTAGACGACAAATGAGAAAAGAACGTTGACGATCCTTGAGAGGATTTATAAATATGTACCAGACATCTTTGTATGCTCCTAAAAGACAAGAAGAAATCACCAAGCATTTGAAGACTGTATATGAAACTTCGTCTCATTAAAGACAAGTGATTAGTTGTTATGGCAGGCTGCCAGGAACCTAAAGCGTCTGCTTACCTAGCTGTGGGGTAGCTGTGAAACATTAGAAACCTTGAAATTAAGATTGCTCTGCTCTTGAATAGTTGACGATTTTGGAAATATGTTTGCCTTCCAAAGGCAACTTGCTCTGTAAGAAAAATATGTAGCCTGCCTTGTAGAACACATTCTCCGACTGCATAGAATGTATGCTCAAGTCGAGGTACATCAACTCAGAGCTGGGTGATAGCCAAGTAAATGCACTATAGGGGAATCTCATAAGGAGGGGTCTTATCTCCTTTACTCTGCACTCTAGTCGTAAACGAAATCCTACTACTGAATTTCCCCGCATTGTTCTTAACGGAGAAATTATTCCATATGTGAACAAAGTGAAGTATCTTGGATTTAAGCTAAACAGCAAGTTAAGCTGTTGCGACGCCATTTCGACAACAATTGGGAGAATCTACTCTGGGTTGCGCAGTTTGAGATGCTCTGCTGGTCTTCTTCTTCCAAATATGAAACTGCGTTTAGTTAAAAGCCTTATTATGCCCTTTTTCTCATTTAACTGCTCCGTATATGCCACTCTAGACTACGAATGCAAACACAAATTAAATGTAGCTTTCAATGACTGTCTCCGCTTTGTATATAATAAACCGAGATATACCAGTGTCTCACATCTTAAGACTTCTCTTCTAGGAATCTGTCTTAATGATTTCTATGACTTTCGTAACTTATAAAAGCTGCATGCCATTATTCATAATAACTGTCCTGTGTATCTGAACGAAATGCTCCGATTTGCCCAATCCAGTAGGGGTCTGCGCTTAATCTTACCCCGATTCGAACACACCACTGCTGAGCGATCCTTCTTCGTCTCAGCAATTCGACTATGGAATAGACTTCCGGTTGAATTGCAGAGATTAAGCTCATCGGTCGAATTTCACATTTTTCTAACACCAATTGAAGCCCTATTACATCCATTCTTATTTATTTCCTTTGCTGAGAATCAATTTATTTTTTTTTTGTGGGTAGGTGAAAATCTTCATGAGACACTATGAGACCGTGTACTCATAGTAGTGTCAGATTTCTACTGACTAAAAACACCCTTCCCTTCGTTTTGTTTACTACGACTAAGTTAGACCTTATCAAGTAGTTTAAGCTTCAGAAGAGAATATTCGCGTGAGGCAGGTAGCTTTTCAATAAAAGCACCTGCTGAAACCGTCATGACATGCGGCTTTTTGTCTTATTGCGCTAATTCGAACGGTTTCGTTCTTTGAAGTCGGCGCGTAAGATTTGTCACATCCAAAGTTTGGAGTATGGCACAGTTAGGTTAGGTTAGGAATGTGGGCTGGCAGGGAACGACGCTCTCTGCCACACTCAGGTCAGCGTTGACCCATTGTGGTACCCATGGGGGAAAAAGCGATCCCTTACCCAATGCAACTAAAAACTACTCAGTTACTTACTTCATTTCTGCATACAAACCACCCTGATGATTTGATGAAGTTCAACATCTTTTCCGTTGAAACGCCGGAGAGTTCCTCGAGATCCTGGAAGAAAAATTTACCAAGGAACTTTTTCCTGGAGTGTTGAAGACTCGGGCAGTGGCACAGGAAGTGGGTTGTGTCCTCAATAAACTTCCTCGTCACCACAGCCTCTGCAGAGTTCCTCCTCCGTCAAGCGTAGTTTCTTCAAGTGGTACCGCAGAGTGTTGTGTCCCGTGATAATGCCCACGAGGGTGGAAAGGGATTTCCTATCTTTACTGATGATTCTCTCGGTCTTTGCTTTGTCGAAAGATGGCCATAGCTTCCTAGTGATAGCGCAAGTTTCCATGGAGTTCCATCTTGTGTTCGCCTCCTCAGTGGCTTTATTCCCTGCAGCGAGCTTGAGTGTGCAAGGCGGGATACATACAGGGGGGTCAACTTGTTCTGTTGGGGCTGCTGAGCCGATTCTCGCCAGCTCGCCGGCTTTTTCATTGCCTGGGATACCCTCGTGTCCAGGGACCCAACAGAGCGATACCTTGTGCTGTGTTCCAAGAACCCTGAGCTCTTCTCGACAACACTTCACAAGCTTTGATTTAATTTCTATGGCAGTAATCGCTTTTATAGCTGCCTGGCTGTCGATAAAGATGGTGATACCTTCTGGCGGTATTGCCCTTATCGCAGACTCACGGGCGGCTGTTGCCACTGCTAAGACCTCTGCTTGGAAAACACTGCTGTGGTCTGGAAGTCGTATGGATTTTGATACACCTAGAGGGTCGGAGAAGATACCTGATCCTACACCAGTGCTCATTTTGGAACCATCCGTGTAGATGGCTATGGATTCGGCATTAGGTATATGACCGCTTTTCCAATCTTCCCTGCTAGGGTAGGCGGTAGAGAAAGGCCTTGTAAAGTCTAAATATGGCATCATGTAATCCGTTACGGGCATGAGGCCAAAGTAATCGAGTAGGATCATCGAGTGACCTGTTCTGCTTGGTTTCCAGTTCGCTGACTGGCTTATTCTCATAGCATTAATGGCTGCTGATGTTCGTATAAAGATGTCTAGCGGCAGCAGGTTGAGGATAGCCTCGATTCCTGCGGTTGGGGTTGTCCTCATTGCACTGGTGATGCCAATGCACGCTAGTGGTGGATTTGTTGACAGCTGGCCACCATACCAGATTGCCGTAAGTCAGTATGGGTCTAACTATAGCCGTATACACCCATAGTATGATTTTGGGGGAGGGTCCCCAGGTTCTACCAAAAATTCTACTACATGAGTGAAAGGCTATTGTTGCTTTCTTAATTCTTTCCTCTATATTTAATCTCCAGTTGAGCTTTTTGTCAAGTACAAGGCCCATGTATTTTGCGCTATCGGACAATCTGAGTGGGATACCATCAACAGAAGGTGTACTAAACTCCGGTATTTTCCTCTTGTTCGTAAAAAGTACGAGTTCGGTTTTTTGGGGATTAACCTTTAGACCGCAGCTCCTGGCCCATATGCTAAGAGTATTTAGGGCTCCATCAAGTTGTTCGCTGAGGGTAGGCAGGAATTTACCTGTTGCAAGCAGCACGACGTCATCCGCGTACGCTGTAGCTCTGACCCCACTGTACCTTAGTTGTTGTAGTATCTCATTAAGAACAATGACCCAGAGCAGTGGGGAGATTACCCCGCCTTGAGGGGTACCCCTCGAGGCGTATGCTTCTAGCTTTGAACCCTTAAGTTCGGTGGTTATATGTCGTTCCTCGAGCATGCTAACAATCCAGTTAATTAGACTGATCTCGATGTCTAGGTTTCTTAGGGTTCTTTTAACCGCTTCGGTATTTACATTATTGTAGGCTCCTTCAATGTCCAAAAAAGCAGCTAGTGTGAAATCTTTATCCTTAAGTGATTTTTCTATAGAGCCGATAACATGATGTAGGGCAGTTTCCACACATCTACCCTTCGTGTATGCGTGTTGGGCTGGGGATAAGTCCCCCGGGCGTATTCTACTACGTATGTAGATGTCGAGCAACCTTTCAAAAGTTTTCAGGATGAAAGAGGTAAGGCTTATTGGTCTGAAGTCCTTCGCGGTGGTGTGACTAGCCTTGCCCGCCTTGGGTATAAAACCACCTTTACCTCCCTCCATGTTCTTGGTATGTAACATTGTTCAAGACTACTGGCAAATAGCTTTTGAGAATTGGGGTAATGATTGGTGCATTTTTTTGCAGCATGATCGGTATAATCCCATCAAGTCCTGGGGATTTAAAGGGGGAGAACGATCTTATTGCCCACTCTATTCTGTCCTCTGTTACCAAATTCGCAGGGGGTTCCGATTCGCTGTGATTGTTATTAGTACTGCTACATGCTACGGTGGTACACCCCGGGAAGTGCGTTTTAATAAGCAATTCAAGGGATTCCGAACAGGACTTGGTCCAGTTTCCTTCAGTGTTCTTTAGGGAACCTAGAGTCTTCGATTCTCTGGAGAGGATTTTCCTCAATCTAGCCGTTTCTGTTGTACTCTTAATCTCGTCGCAGAAGCGTTGCCACGACTGTCTTCTGGCTTTTTGCGTTGCTCTCTTGAAGTTCCTCTGACTGGCTTTGTATAGCTCCCAGTCAGAGTCAGCTCCCGTTGATTTCGCCAGGTTCAAGAGTTTCCTTGTTTCTCTCCTTATTCTGGCTAGTTCTTTGGTCCACCATGGGGGGGAGACTTTTGCCTTAGGTCTAGATACGGGACATGCCTTCTGGAAAGCCTCTTTGAAGACAGCAGTGATTTCCTCGGCTTTTCGGTCAATGTCCGCTGGCTCATGTAAGTAACATTCTTGTAGTAGATTCTCCTTCCTCCGCACCTCGTTACTGAAGGTAGTCCAGTCGGTCTTCCTTGGGTTTCTATGGGGTTTGGGAAGTCGCATCTATCAATGAGATTAAATTCAATAAATCTGTGATCGGAATAGGATTCTATCTCCAAAGTATTCCAATTGTCTATAGAGAGGGTATTTGAGGTACTCGCTAGTGTAATGTCAATAACCTCCTGCCTGTTTCTAACTACGAAAGTGGGTTCAGAACCCCTATGCACAGTTGCAATGGCCATGAAGACGAATGCGAAGCTTGCGAGCGAAGTTTTTTATTTCGTCCTCCACGGTAGCTATCCCTAGGTCTCTGTGGATATCATTGTTTTTGATATACCAGTGAGCGTTCACGATTATTCTTATAATTTTATTTTGGAGTGATTGCATGAGATTCCTATTGCTTGGTTTGGTACAACCCCAGAGTTGTATACCGTACGTCCACACGGCTTTAAGCACTTGCTTATACAGAAGCAGTTTGTTATATACGCTTAGTTTGGAATATCTTCCAATTAGCCAATACATTTCTCTAAGCCGATTTTCGACTTCGTCACGTTCCTTTTTAACGTGAGGTTTCCATTTAAGTTTCGCGTCTAGTGTCATTCCCAGATATTTAGCTTCGTTTGCATGCGGTATTTGTACCGAGTTAATGAAAACGGGAAGGTTGATTATTTTCTTGTAAGTGAAGTTAACATGCGTCGATTTGGTCTCGTTAAGAACAATGCGCCAAGTTTTTGTCAACTCACAGATTTTATCCAAGGCTCGTTGGAGTTTTGTGGTTGCTGACTCGATTGAACTTTCCGTTGCCAGAATAGCCGTATCGTCCGCGAACGTAGCTACAATAGTGCCTTCAGTTTGTGGTATGTCCCGAGTGTACAGCAAGAATAAGATAAAGGACACTTCCTTGCGGAACTCCGGCGGCGATTTCTTTAAAATCAGAATATTCAGCTCCGTGCTTTACACGAAAAAGTCTGTTTTTAAGGTATGATTCTAAGATCTTATGAAGTTGCTCCGGAAGGATTCGTCTTAGCTTATAGTTCAATCTATCGTGCCAAACCCTGTCGAAGGCTTGAGATACGTCAAGAAAAGCGCTAGAACAAATCTTTTTCTCCTCAAGGGCTTTTTCAATTTCGTCGGTTATTCTATAAACCTGGTCAATTGTGGAATGCTTGATTCTGAACCCGAATTGGTGGTCAGGTATTAGGCGTCTCTCTTCAATGACTGGAAGAACCCGTTTCAGTAGGAGTCTTTCAAATACCTTCGATATTATTGGTAGTAGCGATATCGGTCTGTACGATTTTTTGTCATTTGGAGATTTCCCCTTTTTCGGAACCATTATGACTTCTGCGACTTTCCATTGATTTGGAACGTATAATAATCTAATAAAAGCATTTATTAAATAAAGCGATTTTAATAGTGCCTTTTTTGGTAATTCCTTGAGGATTTGTCCGGTTATTAAATCATAGCCAGGAGCTTCATTATTTTTCAGGTTTTTTATTGCTTGGCAAAGTTCTATAAATGACACACTTTTTATTCTAAGGTTGTCAGATGTCGTAGTCGTACCGGTAAAATCATCTACCAATGTTTCTCCATCAAATGGCTTAATAGTCTCTTCTAAGTGCTCGGCAAATAGATTCGCATTTTCTTTGACACCTTTTGCCCATTCGTCGTTGTTTTTTCTTATCGGTGGCGAATGTATTTGGGGTTTTTTAATTCTTTTGACAGCTTTTCAGAGCGAGTTATTAGTGGTTTTTTCGGCGGTTAAGCCTTCAAGATAAGCTGAAGTCTCTCGGTTTTTTAGGTCTTGGATCGCTTTTTTAAGCTTATTGCATAGGAAATTCGAGTGGGTTTTATGCTGGGGAGCGCGAGTTTGTTGCCATATTTTGCGTGCTCTCCTCTTTTCTCGAATAAGTTCTTTTATTTCCGGTGGATAATTAGCTTCATTGTATGGGACTTCTTTCCTCCTTAAAGGTGTATTTTTCCACGCGGCATTCTGTATTGATTCAATATATTTGCCGAGTTCATCTTCTATTTCGAAGGGTGCTTTGAGCGATACATATAAGACAATATTTTCTTCGCAATCAGTTCTAAAGTCGCGCCAGTTAGTTTTTTTGTTAGTTAATCTAGGCACACCTTCTACTGTCATTAGTCGGTCACTTATTGTCAAGATTACCGGCGAGTGATCTGAGGATAGATCAAAGCTTTCCTCTACTTTCGCAAAATTTGAAGATACTCCTTTTGCTACGAAGAAGTCTATTAGGTCCGGCGTTTTTGCTTTTTGCCGAATTGCATACCGGCTTCGTACAGAAGTCTGCCTTTCCGTGAATTGGATCTGGAACCCCAGAAGGTGTGTTTTGCGTTGAAATCGCCACCTATAATGAAATTCAGTCCAAGTGAGTCAAGGGGACGTACAAAGTCGTTACTTCTAAACGTGCATCGCGGAGGACAATAAATGGACGCGATGTTGAAATACGAGTGCCTATTCTTAACTCGAACTGAACTTGTTTGCATTATATCGATTTCAATCGTCGTATTTATGGAGTGCTCAATGCAGTCTTTAATGAATAAGGAGGATCCACCTCTAGCTCTTCCGGAAGGGTGGTATGCGTAACACGATACCCTCTTATTTTTACTCCGGATTCCTTTGTCAAGTGAGTTTCACAGATCAAGCAAATGTCAATGTTGTCATTCCGTAAGAATGCTTCTATTTCGGCGTTTTTTTTTAGAAGGCCGTTTGCGTTCCATGTTAAATTTTTTAGTAACTGATTCATATTCATATGGGAGTTCTTTTTCTGCGAGGTTTTAACTCGAGCTTGCTCAATTTATCAAATATGACTTTGTTGACCTTCGTTTGCTCCTCAAGTTTCGCAAGAATTATAGAGAAGACTTGGGAGACTGGGTCTACCGTAACACCGTTTTGCTTGTTTTCTAGCGACGCAGCTTGAGCATATGTTAGCGTCTCTGGAGATTGTGGCTTTTCCTTTGATTTTGCCGAAGGAACTTTACTTTGCTCGACTCTCGTCTTAACTTTGACGTGTTTATTGACGGTCGTTACCCTTGGCTTAGCAATTTCACGACTATTTTTAACCGGTTCTGTGTTCTGGCGTTGAATATTTTTAAATGTGTCTCGCCTTTTTCGAAGCTCTTTTGCCACTTCGCAACCTCGATAGTTCGCTGGGTGCTTTCCTTTGCAGTTAATGCAGGTAGCCGGGGCCTGCTTATTTAGGTCACACTTTTCCGAGAGATGGTTACCAGAACATTTTACGCATCTCGGCTCTTTTTGACAATACGACTGTGTGTGTTTAAAGCCTTGACAGCGTTTACACTCAGGTATCAATTTATGATTAATTTGTAAGTAATTAATAATTGCCCTCCTGGCAGCTGACCTCCTCGTGGTGGGGGGCGGGCAACATGACTGGGATGTGCGGATGGGGTAACTTAAATAGTTATTCCCATCCATACAATCCAGTTACGGCTAACAAAGCGCACACCCCATGATGACAAGAAGGAATCGACCGACCTCGGATATTGCCAAGCCTGGTAAGCCAGGGCATTTTTTGGAGCCAGGCCTGAAGGGTGTCAGTATGCGAGCGTCTGGTGGTCGGCCTGTCCCGCTCGGCAGCCGGCCGGGTCAAACCCGAAATAGCTACGAGCTTCCTGTCAATGGTCTCGCGAACCATTACGGGCGTCAAGGGGTGAGCGCGCTGTGCACCGATAGGGGCACAGATGGACTCTCTGAGATTCGACAACGGCATCGACTTAGGATAGGCACATGGAACGTCTCATCGCTCACAGGGAAGGATCTTGAGCTTGTTGGGGAGGCTGTTAAAAGTCGACTAGATATAGTTGGCGTCTCTTCAACAAAGCAAAGAGGTTCTACAACTGTGGACCTTTCGGGTGGGTGGAAGCTCTTCCTGTCAGGAGTCGCACCCTCAATGTCTGCTCGGACGGGAGTGGGGATACTCACAAGTCCCAGGTTGACAGACAGAGTATTGGAGTGGATACCATTAGGAGGGAGAGTTGCGATCTTAAAGCTCAAGCTTAAAAGATCAACTCTGGCATTGGTGCAGGTGTATGCACTGAACCTTCAGTCAGAGTACGGAGCTTTCTTAGATGAAGTTGATGTTGCCCTTGAAAAGTTTGCAGATATGGATTCTTTTGTCCTGATGGGTGACTTCAATGCTCATGTGGGTGTAGATGTTATGACATGGGAGAGTGTGATTGGGAGGAACGGTGAACCTGATCAAAATGCGAACGGAGAGACGTTGTTGGATTTTTGTTGTGAAAATGGCTTATCCATCATGAACACTATCTTTCCACACAAAGACATTCACAAATACACGTGGTACCGTCAGAGTCTTCAGCAGAAGTCGCTGATCGATTTCTTTGTGGTTCCATCGTGTCTGAAGAGAATGTTTTGTGATGTTCGCCTATTGAGAGGGGCCGAACTGTCAACTGATCATCACTTAGTGCTGTGCAAATTGTATCTTAGCGAGAAAGTGCCTCCCCTACCAAAGCGTAAACCAAGGATGGTTACACGCATACGATGGGAGAGGTTACAGGACGATGAGATACGGGAGACATTTGCGCGGCAAATATCTGAGAGATTTGAACGAATTCCAACTGTTCCATCAAATGTAGAGGAAGAATGGTAACTGTTTTCAACAGCGGTTATTGCCTCTGCGGGAGATGTTTGTGGAGTGAAGCGGCTTGGTGTGGCGGCTGGTGGTGAGAAAAGAACTGCTTGGTTTAAAACGCCCCGAGTTCAAGAAGCCATCAGAAATTGGAACGTGACCACAGATCTGCAAAAAAGATGTTCTGGCAGACCGTCCGCCGACTCAGAGGAAAAAAGTTGAATATCGTTGAAGGAGTCAAATCCAAAGACGGTAGACTTCTTTCCAATGAGGAGGACATCTTACGCAGATGGAGCGAGCACTTTTCAGAATTGCTCAATCCCGAACAGGGCACCGAAGCTGACAGACCTATGGTTGAGAGTTGGGTGGAAAGTAATCCTACGGTAGAGGAAGTAACTTTGGCGATCAAAGCGCTAAAAGTTGGGAAATCTGCTGGTGTGGATGAAATTCGGCCAGAAATGCTCAAGGCTTTAGGTAAAGAGGGAGCTCAATGGCTCTCGCGTGTCATTAAAGTGGCCTGGGAATGCGGTAAAACACCTGGTGATTGGCAAATGGGGGTGATAGTTCCTCTTTTTAAAAAGGGGGACAAAAGAGATTGCGCCAACTATAGGGGTATATCTCTTTTAAGTCTCCCTGGAAAAGTCTTCGCTAAGGTGCTGGAAAAGCGTTCCAGAGCTGTGGTTGAGGATAGTTTGGGGGATGAGCAGTGCGGTTTTCGTCCCGGTAGAAGGACAACCGACCAGTTGTTCACTCTCAGAATGGTTCTTGAGAAGGCCTGGGAATATGCCAAACCTGTTTACACTTGTTTTGTAGATTTGGAAAAAGCATATGATAGGGTTCCTCGAGGCAAACTCTGGAGTGTTCTGCAGGAGTATGGGATTGCTGGTTCTCTGTTAAGGGCGATTCAGTCTTTATATACAAACTGTAGAAGCTGTGTTCGGATAAACGGTGTTAAATCAATACCTTTCATTGTGGGCGTTGGACTCCGCCAGGGGTGCGTTCTGTCACCTCTCCTCTTCATTGTATATATGGATTGGTTGTTACAGCGCAGCCGTGGTGGGGAATGTTTCAAAGTGGGAAACCTAAGGATTAGTCATCTGCTCTTTGCGGATGATTTGGTCATCCTTGGATCCTCTCAAACCGAACTTCAGCGCGTACTCGAAAGGTTTGTAGCCGTTTGTGATGATGCTGGAATGAAGATCAACGTGAACAAATCGGAAGTAATGGTCGTTTCCAAAAAACCCATTCAGTGCACTCTGCATGTTAGTGGAGTCCCACTGAAGCAGGTGGAGAAGCTTAAGTACCTCGGGGTTTTATTCACGAGTGATGGGAGGAGCAATGCCGAGTTATCCTGTAGAATTGGTCAGGCTGGATCAATTTTGAGAGAGCTTGGCCGATCTGTTATAAGGAAGGCCGAACTTAGTGTTCAAGCTAAGCTATCGGTTTTTAACTCGGTGTATGTTCCAACTCTCACCTATGGTCGTGAAGTTTGGGTAGTGACCGAAAGAATAAGATCGCGAATATAATCTGCCGAAATGAGGTTCCTTCGCGGTGTTGTTGGAGTAACTCGTAGGGATCGACTGCGCAACACCAGAGTACGCGAGGCGCTCAACTTTGAGTAGCTACTTCTCCGAACGGAACGATCTATGCTTCGATGGTTTGGTCAAGTAGTGCGTATGCCCCCAGACCGGCTTCTAAGACGCGCCATGGTTGTCGTGCCATCAGGTAGGCGACTTCGCGGAAGGCCTAGAAATAGATGGTTGGATCAAGTCCGACATCTCTCCTGGAGCTGCTTAGAGATTCCTCCTGGTGAATTGGAGTCGATGGCGGAAGATCGAGAAGGATGGAGAGTCCACCTGAGCATCCTACCCCCGCGACCCTCATGAAGGATTAGCGGGCCATTGAAAATGAATGAATGAATGAATGAATGAATGTAAGTAATTTACATATGCATTTCCTGAAGTCATTAAAATCATTTTAAATCTGTGCTCCTTTCAATTAATATAGATTACTTTTATCCTTTTTAATTAAAATTTTTTTTAATTTAATTTTTGTAAATTCTATCTTGATGCTTATTATCAGATTTAATATCTAGTAGTATCATGTGGTCGTGGTCGCCGTGGCGTAAGTGGTTAGTGTGTCGGATCACTACGCATGAGGTTCCAAGTTCGAATCCCAGAAAACACCAAAAAAGTTTTTTCACGGTCCCACCTCTCGCGAACGTCTGACAAATATCCGAGAGTGTTGTTGTCACGAAAAAGCTTCTCAAATCGCCGTTCGGATACGGCACTAAACTGTAGGTCCCCTTCATTCGTGTGAAGAATATAGCGCACACAATATGAGTGGTTGCGAGAAGCTAGGCCCTGGCACTTAAAGAGCTGTTGCGCCAAATATTTATTTTTATTTATTTATCATGTTAAATTCTTTTGTTTGAATAAATGAATAAATGAAATGAATGAATCCTATTGAAATTAGTATGCAGCGGAGTAAAAGTTGCTGCTTATGCAAATGACATCGTCCTGCTAATGTCCGCAAATTCCTCGACACAATCACCGAATATCTACAATCGGCCTCATATACCCTTAATAACTGGGCGAAAAAGTATGAACTGAACGTTAATTCATCGAAACCAGAGGTGGTCTTCTTCACCAACTCGGTGACACTCCACTCCAAGTCTCGGACAAAGCACCGTATTTGAGGTGTATACTTGACCGCAAGTTGAGCTGGAGAGATAATACTAATGAAAGAATAAAGAAAGCGTACGTTGCGTTCTATGCATGCAGTAGAACTTTTGGGAGAAAATGGGGACCCAATCCTGCCATCATCCACTGGATGTACACTGCCATAGTCAGACCCTTTCTAACATATGGTTGTATTGTCTGGTGGCCAATAGCAAAGAAAAGCACGCATCTCAAGAAACTAACAAAAAACCAGAGACTTGTTTACATAGCATCCATGTTGCCATTAGAACCACCACCTTGAAGTAATTCTCGCACTGATTCCACTATACTTATACGTTAAGAAATCAGCCGCGATGAGTGCCTTGCGCCTTAAAAACCCAACGTGTGGAGAAAGGGCCACATGGGCTCATCTAGATGCCACCAGAGACTATCTTTCGCCATCCCCCGACTAAACGTCGAAACGATCATTCCCTTAAAGGCACACTGGACAGACGGTGGCGTCATCAACCCGAATTGTATTTTAGCCTTCACTGACGGGTCCAAAACAAACGAAGGAGTGTGTTCGGGTATCTACTCGGCAGAACCTGATATTGCAATACCACTAAGGCAGTGTGTTCCAGGCAGAAGTCTGAGCGATAGCAAAAGCGGCACGATAACTATCCAAGAAGCTTGTTACTAAAAAAGAGATTGACATTTACATATATACTCAAGCTGCTATAAAAGCCATACCATCCGCGGAAGTAAAGTCAAAACTAATAAAACGCTGCCGCAAGGAGCTTAAAACGCTCATCGATAGCCCCGAGAACGAGATGGCGGATGAGCTGGCAAGGAAGGGGTCAGAACAAGACCGGTCAATGACCTTAAACTCAGTCCTTCCTCTGCTAAAACTTGTTAAATCAAACATAGCACTTGACTTCAAACGACAAGCAGATGATAGATGGAGAGCGCTCCCATCATGTCGCGCCTCCAGAAGCATCTGGACAAAACATGACAAGATGAAAACCAAGCTCATCCTCACTCAAAGTAGACAAAGTTTGTCGCTTCTCATAGGAATCATTACCGGCCACAAACTATTGGCGGCTAAGTACAGATGAACTTTGCAGAAGATGCGACAATTCCGACACGGAAGAGGATATAGAACACTTCCTATGCAAATGCTCTAGTCTCTGCACTACCACAAAGACGGTCTTTGGAGAGTATGTCTTCAATCATCTGGGCGACCGGTCTGAAAGGACAACCACCACCGTCCTAAAATTCATTACTTCTTCAGGATAGTTTCGAGGAGGCTGCTCCAATACCACAGAACTCTAGCCATTTTTTTTCTTTTTCTCTCTTTACAGTATTTCAACCAGGAAACTCCACATCAGAGGAGCACATTGGATCTTTTTGAGATCCGAGTGCAGGCTGCACCCATTCGATGCAACTAAGCCCTTTAACCTAACCTAACCTGCCTTGTAGAACGTCGAAGTGTTATGCTACTAGTGATCATTTCGTTAAGTCCATCCGAAGATTTGCCATGTGAGTATCCGTAGTAAAGGCATAAGTCATCTGCTGATCGCTTTCGATGCGCCTGTTCAAAACTAATTTGTGCAATTGCGTCTTCAACGAAAAAGAAATTAAGGTGGGTTTAAGGAATGCCGTTTGACAACAACTTGAAGAGGAAGCTTAGAAGTCGAAGGCTCTATTTAAATTTTTACATAACTTTTTATTACAACTATTTTGTGCTTCATAGCTGGTCCGCCCCAGGAAATATCCGTTTTAGTACAGTCGAACCGCATGTTTCCCGTTAATTTTACTTTTGTACTTGATTCAACAGATTTAGATTAGATTTGGACCGCTATCATCCACCCCTATTTCTGTCGTTTCCCTACTAGGCGCCTTAAATTAGAGTATTCATACTCAGAACTCATATAGCTTTAATTTTCGGAAAGCCGACTTTGCCAAACTTAACAACCTGCTAAGTAATGCTAATTTTAATTTTGCACTCGTTGCTGTGGATATTCACATTTTATACTATAATAATCGATGGCTTCCTGCAATCCGTTCCTTACTCGCTCAAAAAAAATTGTTCTTTATCCCCACGCTGGTACAATAAACATTTGCGCTCACTTCATAACAAGAGGAACAAACTTTGGAGAGCATACTTGAAATACAGTACCTATGAGGGGAGATTAATAAACTTAAGGATGACTACCCTAGTCCTGATGAGTTGCCCGCAATTGTTCTAAAAAAAATGCGTGACCCACTTGGTTGAGCCACTAACTTCTCTTTTTCTTATGTCCAATTCGCAAGGATCTTTCCCGTTTTTTGGAAGAACTCATTTATCATCCCTATTTACAAGAATGGTCCTGAGAATGAAACAGCCAAAACAACAGCCATCGACCTTTTGCCAAACTATGCGTTATGCATACCCAAACTTTCCTCGAATATGCTTGCCATGCTTAGTCGTCACACTATGCTGTTCACATCCGACGTATTCAACCCACTCAGCGAATGTTTATCTGATTCGCCCTACGCGTCTCCCTCGGATTGATAGATACAACTTGCCTCCCTGCTCTGATCGTTTAAAACTTATCAATTTTCAGGATCTCTAAAATCGTCGAGAAATTGCCGACTTATTCTTCCTTCATCAGCTAATTACTGGTCACATTGCCCCGCGCTTTTTGAATTAGTTTCATTTAACACCAATACCCGTAACATGAGGTGCATTCCCCTCTGCGTCTCACTTATCATCGCACCACCTTTGGTCATAACGCACCACTGTCCAGAATGTTGCGTATGGCTGACAATATGGAAAACATCTTTGTCTTCCACTGCTGCAGAACCACCTTCGAAACCATCTTCAGCATCGCTTCATTTCTACCTAACCATGTCTTGATTAGCTCATTTCTGGAGCTCCAGCAGATACTCCTTGGACCAACGAGCCGAAAAGTATTGCTTAATCTGGTATAGACGCTGCTATCTGTTCAAACTGCCTTCTATCCATGGTTCAACTAAAGCATTTAAGGGCACACCAATAAGGAAGTGCTCAGGGGTCAAAATTTGCTCATAATTCAAATCGGTGAGCATAACACAGAGAAGTGGTGAATTTAAAATAGCCTCTATGTCTGCATCTGCAGTCTCGGTCGAGAGTTCCTCAAACGTTAAACAATCCTTGCTATCGGAATGAAATAAATGGCCCTTTGTGGATTCTACGGCTGCCTCCCACAGACCTCCGAATTGAGGTGTTCTAGGAGGAATATGATGGATCTAAATCTGCTCCGCAGGACTCCAGGACGCAATCTCGTTCTGCTTATTGAAAGAACTGTTGCCGAAACTCAAACAGTTCGTTACGTGCTCCAACGAAGTTTGTTCAGTTGTTGCAAATGATATGTAGATATAACCCACGTTGAGCCAAGAACCTTTTCAAAGGTGCAATGAACCCCTTCACTGGACAAATCGGAAACTACCTCGAGATGCGCTGCCTTCACCGCTAAGCACACGAACACATACGCTTTACATGTTTGTCATCCTCGACGTTTTAGTGTTATGTGGAATGGTCGGCAAAAGTTAATGCCTATGTTAGAGAAGGGCCTGCTTGCTTGCAACCTATTGGACAGTAGCTTACCCATCATTTTCGTTAGCATCTTTGGTCGACATTTGAACCAATGGAGATAGCTGTTGACCACCTTCTTTATCAATTTTCGTCCATCGATAACTCTGAAACACTGCCTTATAATGCCCAATAATACCTGCGGTACAGCGTGGTAGGTCTTCCTATGTGAATAAACAACAAGAGATTGAACAAACAAATTTGTTTTTGGAAGAAGGATGGGAAATTGCACTGGGTATGGAAGGTCCGCATTATGCAAGCCCCTATCAACTCGCAGGAGTCTTACACAATTAGCGTCTATATGAACTAATCGATTTTTCTGATTCCAAGTCCGCAATTATGATCTCAAATGCATCCTGTTGAATATGCCAAATTATTCTCTTTAATGCCTCAATAAGTTCCAACGATGATAGGTGCTGCGTAGGGTTTTATGACTCCAAGGTGTTGACATCGTCTTCGTCTGAACTATAATAATTTGTTACTTCTTATTTTTCCTCTGCAAACGATCTATAAATCGCATAACGTAGCCAAAAATGTGACAAATCTTCAAAAAGCGTTATGCCACAGGTAACTTTCGGAGAATTTTCGCTTTATTATTGTCGATACCGCTAAAAGTACGGTGTTACTCTTTCTTTTTTCGTAATTTGAAAAGTCCTTTCGAGGCCAATTATTTTTCGGCATATAAAGAAAATCTGGTCCGTGAAACCAACAGCTTTCCGACAACTCTTGAAATAATATCTGCTGGTTTCGGCTTAGTACTAACATGATTCAAAACTGCCGATGGTAGTTCGGTCTGGATTTTATATACTCGCTTCGCAACAAAAATCTGCCATGAGATTATGGACCCATAATACCATACCCACAAAAAAATTACTAAAATTGGGAAGGATATGAGCAGTGACAAGCAACCAGCATCCCCGCGGCACATAACTCAAGTCTAGGTATGCTTTCAGGTTTCATGAGGGCGACAATTTACGAGTATGTACATTGGGGGTGGCAATGGTGTAGTGGTAACGTCGTCAATTGCCACGCTAATGGTTCATGGTTCAAATCCTGACGTCAGTAAGCATTTATTTATTTCTCATGAAACATATAAAGCCAGCCTGATCAATTGCTTATGTGAACACTACTGCAAAAACATAACACGGGTAACTTGGTCATATGGCTGGAAAAAATTGTTCACTCTGTTGGATGATTGATAGGATTATGACGTCGGTAGTCGCGAAAAAAATATTGTGAATCAGAGCAAAGACAAAAAATAAGAAAAATCTTCCCAGTTAACTGGACGCCACCCCGGAGTTACTCTGAAGGATAAACAACTGAGCTTCAAACCAATATACCATATCTTTCTCTCTGTCTACGAATATCTATCCCTTCCAACACCCACACTGTGTAAAAACATGTTAAGGGTATTCATAAGCTCTTGAGTGCGCGCAAGTTATAGAAAGAAAAAACAAAAGACATTCTTTCATACCCAACTCCATGATAACCGATCAGTAGGAGTAGGTACTACACTGCCTATTCCCTTTAAGTTGCTGGCCAATTCCCAACATCTTTCACCTTTTTCGTTTGTCACTTGATGGTAAAGTAGAAGACAATCGCCTCCCATATCCTCCAGTTTGCCCTCTAATTGTTCCCAGTGGGTACAAGCCCTACCCATACGACATCATAGTTATTAGCAGCATAATCATCGTCCTTTCAAGTTTTCAAGCACCTTGGTCAGCATTAAACAAGCTGCATAACTCATGTTCAAACTTTCACGGTTTCTCTACGAATTCTCCTCTCTCATCTGTCTTTTCAGCTGCATGCCTTCAATCTTCTTACAACTATTAAAATATTACGCTTGACTGGAAATATAAAAGTTACACACACATAAGCATTGAAACTTGCATCGTCCTTACTGGACTCACACTCTACCCTAGTAACTCGGATGCTTTTACTACTGCATACTGGCAAAGATAGGGCGATACAGAAGAATAGTGGTGGACTTTAGATGACGTTAGATAGCAGACAGGGGATTAAAGTAGCCCAAAGGAGTAGGGACATTACTTTGATTGGAAACAACTCAGGCAGAAGAGACGTGTATACCTTCAATATTGTGTGAATACACGAAGAAGAAAAGGAAAAGTTTCCCAAGGACTTTAGAAAACAACGCACTGCAACAACTTGAAGGGTCTGCGCTCAATTAATATTTATCACACCTGCCCCTGAAATGGCAACTAATCTACTTTGAAGAGTGTAATTCCTTTGGCAGTGGAAAGTTTTTGTTTTAAGATTGTTGACAATACACTTGATTTGTTTGTGTTAAACCTGTTTGTTTGGAAAATGGGAAACAATTAAAGAACACAAGAAGGTTGCTTAGAGTGCAGATTGGTTAAAAATTTGGGTTGGCCACGTAATCCCGCTCCACAAAATTCCACCTACATAATCCCGCATCACAAAATCCTGCCGCACATAATCACACATATATAAAATCCTGAGTAATATGATTGTGTGTGTGTATAAGAATCTGAAAGGGAACGTTACGTTTTCCTGCTGTACAGAATCCCACATGGAAAAATCACAAAATTTTCTAAATTTCGTAGCGAAAAATTCCGCAGCACAGAATATCGCCTGCAGAATATTGGAAAAAATCTTGAGCGGGATTGATAAATGCTCAGCGGCGCCCTGAGCACCTGCATGTGAAACCGAAGGCCGTCCGGTGAATGAGTCGAAGAGTCCTTTCAGCCCGCGAAACCAGCCAAGTACTTTTTATTCTCCTAAAATTTTAATTTATTTAACTTCTGCTTTAGTTTTAGTTTTTCATTTCAAGAACTTGAAAAATAACGTTTCCAACAACTTTTTTGAAGATAACAAGAGTAAGAATCGAATCTTTATGGTAGAGCTACGTTTCTGTCGATATCAGGCTCAGAACTTTGAAGTTATTTAGTGTAGAAAAGTGTGATTGACATTAGAGTTAAGTTTTGCTAGAAGGTATGTGAACATTTTCAAGAAGACACCATGAGGACCGTCAGCGCGTGTTCATAGTAGTGTAGTATATTTACCCACTAAAAAACCCCCTTCAAAACAACTAAGTTTTCGACTTATCGAGCAGTTTTCTTTCACAGTACGTTTGGCAGGTGCCTTCACATTGGAAGTTCCTGCTATACTACTATACTATAATGTATTGGGGCTTTCTACGCAATGCGACCTCAAAGATCTATTGTGCCAAGCCAGCCCGTTGTTTAGCCGAGAACTAGGTTACGGCTCTTGATAAACCTCAACAAAGAATATGTTATGCCGTCTCTTTTTGCTCTCCATATAGCCAGCATACGTCTGTATGATACTCCTATTTTGTGCAGATGGTACCTGAGTGAGCAGTCAGGTAGCCTGTTAAAGTCCTTAAGTCTGTTTTCTTAAGCTTAAGTAGGTTCTTAGCCTTACAGCGGTTGAGGTTGATGAACTTGTTTGCTTATCTTAGGCCCTTGGATTTGGCACAGTACCTTGTATGACGCTCAGCCTTCCACTGTTTTATTTTTAGGCTTGTGTTACTCCGCGTAACTCCAAAATAGGGTTCAGGACCGACTAGTGGCGGGTGGTGCCTCTTCTCGCTAAGCAGTCCGCCCGTTCATTGCCCACGAAGCCTTCGTGTCCTGGTATCCAGGTCACAGTTTTTTGATGCCAGATCTTCGAGTAGATTGAGACATTGTTCTGTAAGGCCACCAAGCCAACGGTGCATAGGTGGGTTTGGTAATGGCGTTGTACGTCCAATATATATATATATTTTAGTCCCAAGTTTTACCGCGGAGCCGCTGGCACATAAACATTGCTCGTGTCGCTTTCTCGGTAACCTTGTTCAGGTGTGAATTCCAGCTGAGTATTTTGCCAAGAATAACTACTATGTATTTTGCTTCCCTGGATATGTTGATTGGAACGTTTTGTAGTGTAACTTGTTTAAGAATGTGATTCCTTTTCCTGTAAAAGGGTACAAGTATAGTTTTTCCCGGATTGATGGTAAGTCCCTTTGTCCTGCATCAATCGGAAGTTCCAGTTAGATCCGCAGTTTAAATGCGGCGGCAAAGGTTTGATTCTTTGTAGACGGGGCAGTAAATTTCGGTCATCCAAAATTTGTATAATCTACGTGACTTTTATGCTTTCTTGCGTAGTTTCAGATTGCGTCTTCGACTGTTTTAATGCCGAGTTTTATGTGGATATCATTATTTCTGATATACGACGATGCATTAACCAATTCCTCTTAGCACTTTGGTTTTGTTATTTGTTATTTTGCTACAATCCCAGAGTTGTACACGATATGTCCCACCGACTTAGCATTTGCTTGTAAAGGGTCATTCATTAAGTGCGATACATCTTTGAATTTAAGTAAAACAAGTTGTATTTGAGGTATAGTGGATCTTCTTATGTCACGTTAAAGAACATTCGATACCATGGCTTTGCTTTTTTCCCCGAGTGTAGGCGAAAAATATTCCATGGACACTGTCAGAATAGCAAGCGCGTGCTCATAGTAGTGTCAGATTCTTACTGACCAAAAAAACACCACCCTTCCATATAAATTTGTTATATGTCGCAACTAAGTAATAACTTATCAAGCAATTTTTCTATCACGAAATAAAAACGTTTGGCAGGTTTCTTTCCACTGAAAGATCCTGCATGGTCCGCAATCTATAAGCGGGTAATCCTTAACTCGCCAAGTCGAAAGGTTTCGTCCTTCGTAGTCGGCGCAATAAATTGCTCTCTTCCAACATTTTTAGGACTATATGGTTGATATGTCCTATTAGTCGGTTTCTATGCTTTCTCGCGAAGTTTCAGCTTCGATTGTCGGAATTCCGAGATCCCTGTGGATATCGTTCTTTCTAATATACGACGGTGCTTGGACAATTTCTCTTAGCACTTTATTTTGAAATGTTTGTAAAATGTTGGCATTTGTTTTCTTGGTACAACCCGTATACCGTAGGTCCACACCGGCTTTAGCACTTGCTTGTATAAAAGCAGTTTGTTCTCAGTACTGAGCTGGGAATGTTTTCCGAGTAACCAGTTTCTCTATATTTGATTTCGAGCTCTTTACATTTCATTTTCACGTGCGAATTCCATTTCAGCCTTGCGTCGAGTGTCAGGCCCGATTCAAAAATGCAGTGTTGCGGCAGTGTTGCAGCAACATTAAAGCAACAAGTTCAAAAAAGCAACATTTTGGCAGTGTTGCTCAAATCAAGAGTTTTTTTTGCAACATCAGCGCAACCAACCGTCAAAGAAGAGCAACCTGCGCAACAGTTGTTTTGCTGTTGCTTTCCTTTGTTTTAAGCTCTTGTTTATTTTTTCGAAATGAGAAATGGATGAAAGGTAGACGTTTAACAATTTTAATGTTCTATGTATAAATATTTCTACTACATTCTCCATTTTTTTCTGTTTAACATACCATTAAAACACAATCGTTCATAAATGTCAAAATAAATAGCGCAGGGCAACAGCAACAGTGCAGAAGCAAGGCAACAGCAACAGAAAGCCTGTTCTGTTGCCGCAACACTGCACAGTTTTTTGACGTTTTTGAATTGACCCTCATTTCCAGGTATTTGGCCTCGTTTGCAAAATGTATTCGGACCGAGTTTCGAAAAATTGGCAAGTAATTAGTTTTCTTATAAGTGAAATTCACGTGAACAGATTTAGATTCGTTGAGGGCGATCCGCCAGTCCCTCGTTCATTCATTTACATTATTCAGTGCGTTTTGCAGTTTTGCACTCGTTTCTTCGATTGTTTTACCTACTGCTAGGATAGCGGTGTCATCGGCAAATGTAGCAAGGATAGTGCCATCTTCTTTCGGTATATCAAGAGAATATAACAGATAGAGAAGCGGTCCAAGAACGCTTCCTCGCGGTACGCCGGCCGAAAGTTCTTTAAGCTCCGAGTATTCGATTCCATGTCTAACACGAAAGAGTCTATTCCCGAGATATGATTCTAGATGGCTTTGCTTGACGGCCGAGAAGTCGAATTTCGGATGACTCGGGCACATAAGTTGGCATCAATCTCACTAATGACACAAACAACATTATCCTTAAGGTTGTTGGCTTATTGGCATAAACCAGAGATTTACGGTAATACTAAAGGAAAAGGTCTGAGGGTGTAAAATCGCACGATCTTGGTGGCCAATTGACGTCGCCTCTTCGTGTGATTACGCGACCCGGAAACTTCCCCCTTCAATATCTCCGTTCGATGTGTGGCACGTCGCACTGTGCTCAAGCGATCAATTTTCGGCCGAACAAACTCGATAATCATGGACCGGTACCGCTTCCCGTTGACAGTCAGCGCCCGCCCACGCTCATCTTTGAAGAAATAAGGTCCGATTACAGCATTGGCCCCTAAACTGTAGGTCCCTTCCATTCGTGTGAAAAATATAACGCACTCTAAATGAGTGGTTGCGAGAAGCTAGGCCCTGGCACTTAAAGAGCTGTTGCGCCAAATATATATATATATATATATATATATATATATATAAAGGTGTTGGCATAATCTCTCTTGCTCAAAAACCGACAATTTGGTTTGTACACATATGCGCCAAAAATGCGCCTGGTCGTTGAAGATGATTTTTTTGGCCAACATTGGTATCAATTGCCAACTGCTCCATAGCCCAGCAGTGTTTGAGCGACGCATGCAATTCTCATTAGGCTCCAGTTCTTAAAAAAACTTCAGTTTTTTACAGGAACAGGTCCAAGTTTTTTTTTCTCAAAATTCGCTCCGTTGAAGCGTATGAAAAGTCAAGTTCTTGAGAACGATGCGAAATTTAGACTTTTTTGTTCTCGCGCACACTCTTGGCCACCGTAGCAACATTTTCGGTCGATCACGCGTTTTAATGACATACTAGAACTGCTTGGTCAGCCACTGAAACACTTTCTATAAATTTCTGCATAATTCGCCGAATGGTGAGCTCGGAAGGACGCTCATTACGACCGTAAATCGTACGTATTGCGCGGAACGTTCCGCGAACAGAACACGTATTTTGATAATATACGACGCATATACATTATGACAAAATACAATAACAGCAGGATGATGGCAAAATATTTTCAAATATGTCCGTCGTCGGCTGTCAAAGTTCTATCATAGTTACTGAATGACTCTTTATAAAAGTAGTTTATTCCTTATATTAAGCTTGAAATGTTTTCCAAGTAACCAATACATTTCTGCATTTATTTTCTAGCTCCTTGCGCTTCTTCTCTACGTAGGATTTCTATTTCAGCTTTGTATCGAGTTTGCAAATGTAATACGAACAGAGTTTGAAAAAAGGGACACATTATCTATCTTCAAGGAAAACGCTGGCAAAAATCTTTTTTCTTCTTCAACAAATTTTTCGATTACATCTGTTATAGTATGTGCTTGGTCAGTTGTAGACTGTTTGGTTGTGAATCTGAATTGGTGATCCGGGATTATATATTTTTCTTTGATAACTCGCCTTTTTTCTTGCGTTGTAAGTATTTTTGCCTGAACGTTGAATATTTGACGAGGGGAACTAATAACCTCTCATATGCTACTTACTACTTTAATCATATCACCCCTCGAGGGACATAGGGCGTCAATTTTATTCTCTCAAGAACACAACTTAATTCGTTACGCCTGCTGAAATTTTTTTCATTTCCTAAAGTGCTACCGTTTGTATCATACATTTTTCTCCCCATTAACTTCATGCATTTTCGCACATGCAATATTGGTATTTCCCTTTTCCTATCTGGACGATTTCCTACAACACGAAAAAAAGGAGCAGGAGTACCCAACTATGCACTGTATGAACTACCCAACTTCACTCCTTGCCTATATTTGCATATAAAACGAGAAGGTGTTCCGCCATCTAAAATCTCTCTTGTCCACTTTAAAGCAGTCTTTTTTAATTGATTTTTTTGTTTTTAACTTAAAATCATGTTAAAAGAATTTTATCAATAAATATTCATTAATTCGTAGTAGCAACGGAAAATTAAAAACATAACAGCAAGCAAAACGGAAACATGACCTTTCGAAGTTTTACAGTACACTTCGATGGTGGTAGTTTCCAGAATTTCTTCCCTTCGGTGGTATTATTTATGACCCACTGGAGGATGCAACTTTTCGTATTTGCAACGCCTGATAGCCAATTCTCCAATCACGTTGGGTGGGCGAAATTTGCTCGGGAAGTATTTTCAGGAGTTACAGAAAAAAAAGAGAAAATTAATGGCATGAATGCTGTTTACTTCCTCGAACGAGAATTTAATTTATTGAGAAATTAAATTAAAAAAAAAAACGTCGAATCGACTGTTTAAGTCGCATTATACAGTTGATTAAGTGATGTCGAAATTTGATTTTCACCCTGATTGTCGTTGGCGATTGTCGTTTTATTCTTCAGATGTAGCACGAATCTATTATCATAAATTTGTCAATGTAAAAGAGTTGTAATAGTATCGTACACGACAAATAAATTGCTTATTGAAGTTTACCGGTCAGCAGGTCGTAGCTATGAATAAAACGACAATGGTCGAAAAGCGACAAACGCCAACGACAAACAGGGTGTTTATTTCTTTTTATATATTCTTAGTCGTTTGCATTTGACAGAAGCCAGAGTGATAAACAGTTTCAATGAACTCTTTTGTGAAAGAAAAAAAATCAGTCAAATTAAGTCTTTGGTACTAAGAAAACTACCAAACTGCCCAAGATGCTAGCTGAGGACGCCGTTCATTTGGAAATCTTTAGTATTAGAAACATTAGTTGAAGCTCACTCACAAAGTCCTACGTCTCCAGCGGATTCTATAACAAATAGGTAAAAAAAAAAATATTTGGCGCAACAGTTCTTTAAGTGCTAGGGCCTAGCTTCTCGCAACCACTCATGTTGTGTGCGTTATATTTTTCATACGAATGGAAGGGACCTACAGTTTAGTGCCGTATCCGAACGGCGATTTGACAAGCATTTTCGTGACGACAATACTCTCGGATGTTTGTTAGACGCTCGCGAGAGGTGGGACCGTGAAAAAACTTTTTCGCGCATTCAGGGATTCGAACTCGGAACCTCACGCGCCCGATACACTAACCACTTACGCCACTGCGCCCACAAATAGGTACTAGATTAATATTAGATTGCTAATAACTGATGAGGTTTAGAATCTCATTACATGGTTGAAACCGCGTTGGGCTATTATGCCATTCGCATTTTTCAAAGTATCAGGCCCTGACAGTAATTTTCCAGACCATGTTGCAAAATGCTCCGCCCAAAGTTTGAAACAGGCTTATGTAAATGCTTTAAGACATCGTCGAATCAAATGCGAGTGGCATGAAGGGATGTGCGGGTTATATTCATACCTAAAACAGGTAAACCAGGCCGCACTTCGGCGAAAGACTATAGACCCATAAGTCTTCGCCATTTCTTCTCAAGACACTTGAAAGGCTTCCCGATATCCACATCAGAAGAAAGTGTTGCAACAGCACTCTATGCAAAGGGGCAATCAATAGAAACAACTCTACACGACGTAGTGGGAGAAATAGAAACGAGCCTTCACTATAAAGAATTTGGGCTAACAGCCTTTCTAGACATAGAAGTTGCTTTCAATAACGTAGAAGGGGGGTCATGAAACGTGCCCTGCAAAGCATAAATGTCGGGCACAAGATTACCAGTTGGCTCTGCAATATGCTCGTCACTAAAAACACCAATTCCGCCGTCGGAAATACGTCAATAAGAAAATCCTTTACCAGAAGGACTGGGAAGCGTTACATCACCCCTCTTCTGGCTTCTAGTCATCGATGGTATACTTAAAGAACAGAGTAATATAGGTATTACAGTCACTGCTTACGCAGATGACGTAGTGCAAATTCTTGGTACATTAAGTGAAAGGATGGAATCAGCTAGTAGTAGTAGTAGTAGTTTAAAAGTGCCGAAAAATGGGCTAGAGATTCTGGACTTCACACCAACCCGGATAAAACAGAATGGGTTCTTTTCAGCAGGAAATACAAGATACCACCCTTCGAACGGCCAAAGCTAGCAGGGGTGGATCTTTCTCTTCCGTATCTAGATATCTAGGAGTTATGCTAGATAGAAAACTAAACTGAAAACTCAACATCCAGGAAAGAGCCCGTAAGGCTTACAATGCTCTCTTTATCTGTAAGAGGACTACGGGGAAAAAATGAGGCTTGACACCTGCAATGAAGCACTGGCTATACATCATGGTAGCCAAACCCATTCTTATGCTCGGGGCTCTTGTATTGTGGAAGACAACGAATACGAAAAACACGCTGGATATGTTAGCCATGGCACAAAGAACAGCTTGTATTGCCCACGGGTCACTCGGGATTTTTCCATAGGTTTGTCATCAGACCTACAAATAATATAACAAGCGGAGGATAGCGCGCTTCGGCTCACTAACGTAGGTCTCTTCAAAACCAGTAATGTGGGACATACCATAGCTCCATTCTTAGGGAATCATTTTCCGATATCTCTGATAAATCGGATGATGGTTCCAAGACCAGTGCGATATCAGGTGGCTCTAATACTTCCGGAGACATGCAGTGTGTTCCAAGCAAAGCTAGTAGCTGTATCTAAAGCTGCGAAATGACTTGAGATGTGATCAAGATCAGGCTGCGCTTAAAGCGCTAGAGTTTTACGTCACAATCGTCAGTAATTGCCGCACTATGGTTAATGCATTATGTACGCAGCACCGTGACAGATTATGTTGGGCACTTGTACACTGCGATATGGAGGACAAAAAGTGCCGACGCACTGACCGAAAGAGGACCAGAGCTTCCACAAAGTGACACAATTGGAGACATAAAACCACCAATGTACATGGCTAGGAGAATTATTCTCGATAGAATCATCAACATGGTCAACCTTAGATGGCCCAACTTAGAAGAACACAGGGTGTCCAAGGTATTATGACATGTGTTAGTTCGCAGAAAATCTGAGGAGTTTATGAAAGTAGCGATAGCAATAAAAGCTTTCGAAGGAAACATGCTATGAGACTAGGATTTTCGAAAAGTGATGTACTCGAATGCAGATATTGCAATGACATACAGGTCTCAGAGAGCATAACGCATACGCTCGTTAAATGCCAATGCACTGCCAAAACTAGACTTAAATGCATTGGAAGATACTTCTTTAACAGCTTAAAACAGGTTGGGTCATTCGAAGCATAATAATGATTTATTTAAATTCTGTAGGAAACATTTAGTGCACGGGAGAATTGCCTTACGTTTTCTGCCATGAAGGTTCCCTCGTGTTTTATGATTACCTCATAACTCTGCTCAATCTAACCTAACCTAAATCGCCGGTTCAATGGCAGGTTTCGTAGATTTTTACGAAAGTCTGTGCATATTTGTGAGAAGTGTATCCACTCTACCAAATTCACATTTGTTTTTCCACACACGATATCCAAATAAATACTCGTCTGTGCGTTGATGAACCCCCTCTTAACCTCTCTTAAGCATCAGTAGTTCCAGACACAGTCCAACAAAAAAATCGGCATTCATGACAGCAACCATGCTGCTGTCAACACAGTAGTACACAATCAAATAGCTCTGTGCGACCACCACTTCAAATGATTTAAATGAGAAGGATGCATGTGCGGATTTTTGCGCATTCTAAAGTGGTATTTCTACTAAAAGCACCGACGACATCGATAGGTCACATCCATCATGCATCGATATCCATCATAGTTGTCTGAGTCATGTTGGGATGCTTACGGAGACAATGACCCTGCAGCTGTGTGTCCTCGACAAAGTTTGACGTATGTGGAATCAGTTATTCAATTGGTAGAGATCTCATTGCAATGATGGATGATGGAAACATGCACATGTGTTTGCTATTTTTTTGTGCGAAGTTCAATGAGCAATTTTGTTGTCCATGTATATGTCACAAGCTTATGACTTATGGAATTCAGGTAAACCACATTTGTCAATCATTCTTTGTTACATTTTTCTCTAAGCCTTTAAGAGTGTTTATAAAAATTAGAGGTCTATGAAGGATGGGTAAAGCGTAAAACAGATACGAGGGTTGTCTGAAAACGTTTTTAGAATATGGAACATCACTGATTCTTCTGACTTTCTGAATATCATATTCATAAGACTTTACATTTGTAAGAAACATTGCCACTTTAAAAAGCGCTATGTAGTTTCGTTTATACTACATGGGGTAAAAATGTCCGCGGCTTCACACACAGATGGCATAATTATCTCAAAATCTTTGGCGTTTGACATCCAACGTTGCTGTCAGTAATGTGTAGAAAAGTTTTTGTTTTTTTAATTTTGATGTGGGAAACAAACTTTAATTTTTAAATCAAAAATTCTGTCAAATGAGAGAGGTCGTGCCGTACAAATTACTCGTACACTTTTTCATTTGTTTTTCGTCTTTTTTTTAAATAAATTTAATTTTAAATTTAAAATCGTGCACTGGCATAAATTTGTATTGATAGCGAGACGACGCTCAAGAGCGCCGATGACCCGCTTCAAATCTTTACATTTATTCAACAGTACCAACCCAAACTAGTCTCGAGTCAAAATGGCATTACATTTGGTCAATTAGTTTAAGACTTAGAGTGATAAGAGTGACGCTACTTTTGCTGTTTAAAAAAAAAAATGGATTCCAAAGAATTACGTATTTTCAAACATTTTATTTTTTTCTGCTTATGCCACCCATAACACTGAGCCAGCGCCCCGAGATGTCTGTTGATTCTGCGTTTAAATTGTTACAGATTGTAGTTGTTTGGGTTTGGGCTCCAAAGATTTCTTGTCCTATAAGAAAATTAATTTTGGAAGATTGATGTTCTTGGGGTTGCCAGATCCCCGTGCAGGGACGGGTTAAGAATATCACTGCAGCGCCTCCAACAAATAGCGGTCGTCGTAAAAGTCGACTAAGGAGACAAATCGGATCTAGGCAATATAACACCCGAGTGAGCCCAGCGACACATACAAAACCTTAAAAACTTTCCCACAAGTGTACATGCGAGTCATAAAAGAAAGATCAAACAACAATAAAACAGGGGCATGCACATGTCAAAAAAAGGCGAACCGAAAGAAGAGGGAGTTGTCAGGGAAACATTCAACATACGAGTATGTGCTCTAGTGGCCTACATAGAATGACTTGCCAACTTAAACGTGGTCGTATATGCATCGATGATCCTGTACGTTCTGGTCGTTTAAATGAGGTAGTTACTGAAGAAAATATTAAAGAAGTGCATCGTATTGCTTATTGGGGTAGTTGATATCGTAAAGATAGGAAAAGAGGACATCTTTAGTAGCGTGGTCGGAAAGCACAGCCCGTACGACACCAAATCTGACGACGGATTCAGACTAGTTGACTTTGTGGTAGGATGAAACTTTGTCGTAGCTAGTACGTAGTTCCCACGTCATTATATTCACAAGGGAACACGGCTCTCTTTTGATCGAAAAACCATCAACCAAATCGATCACATTGCGATCGACGCAAGGCACTTTTCCAGTATTCTGAGTGTCCGGACTTTCTGAGGAATCACGGTAGACTCAGATCACTACCTAGTTGTAGCCAAGGTACGGATGCGGATATCCAGAATGGAGCGAAATCAACGAAATACTGTGAGGAAGTTTGACGTCGGACGGCTACACTCTGCCGATCGAGTTTCTTTTAATCTCAATCTAAGTCCTTTGCCGAAGACCAGTGGCAGCGTTGTCAACAAGCCATCTGAGATGCCGTCTCTGATGTACTGTGTTTCTTTCGGCCACCACAACAAAACCCCTGGTTTGTTGAGAAATGCGGCAAGCACATGCAGCAACACAAGAGGCATACAAGGCAGCGCGCTTTACTAAGAAGGTCAGGTACTGCTCAACAAACGGAGGGAAAAAGAGGAACATCGACTTCTTAGAAAGAAAAAAAAAAAAAAAGGAGCATGAGAAGCGCTCGATCGAAAATGTTATCAGAAAGTAAAAAGAACATGCGAGTGTTTCAAAGCCAGAGCAGAAGCCTACAAGGACGAACATGGTAATATAGTAGTAGTATCGCAGTTTGGTGCTGCGGACATGGAAGAAAGATTTCTGCAGACTGCTAAACGGTGATGATGACTAATATTCCGCTGTCAGGCAGAATGAGCACTGATGATGATACTCCAGATTCCCGATCAACATGATCAGAATGAAGCGAGGATAGCGTTATCTAAAGTTAAATTCAACTAGACTGCTAGAACTGGCGACTTCGCCGCTGAACTTTCCACGACTGGAGGATTTGTGTTGGTAAGGAGCAAGCATCAGTTCATCTGTAGAATTAGGTCGGCCGAAAGCATGCCCGATGAATGGAACCTCAGCATCGTTTGTCCGATCACGACCAAAGGAGGCCTTATGAACTACGCCAATTACAGAGGTATAAGTCTAGTCAACATCGCACACTCGTATAAGTCCCTGTCTCCCGTATTATTTGAACGCTTAAACCGATGGTCAACAATCTGATAGGTCCCTATTAGTGCGGTTTCAGGCCGTTAAAGTCCACCATTGACCAACTATTCACACTGGAAAAACCCACGAATATAACATCGATACGCATCACATTTTCATTGATTTTAAGGTAGCGTATGATAGTGTGTATAAATACAAATATTTGGCGCAACAGCTCTTTAAAGTGCCAGGGCCTAGCTTCTCGCAACCACTCATGTTGTGTGCGTTATATTTTTCACACGAATGGAAGGGACCTACAAGTTTTAATGCCGAATCCGAACGGCAATTTGAGAAGCTTTTTCGTGATAACACAATACTCTCGGATGTTTGTAAGACGCTCGCGAGAGGTGGTACCGTGAAAAAACTTTTTGGTATTTTCTGGGATTCGAACTTAGAACCTCATGCGTAGTGATCCGCCACACTAACAACTTACGCCCACAAGTGTGTATAGATATGAGTTATACAGAGCCATGTCTGGTCTTAACATCGCTGCCAAGCTCATCCGTTTGCACAAGATGACGATGAAGAACCCTCGCTGCTCCATCAAAGTCGGAAAAAACAACACGGAACCATTCGATGTCTTAGACAAGGTGACGCGCTATCATGCGAACTCTTCAATATAAAACTTGAAAGAATTATACGGAACTCACAAGCTAACACCGGAGGTAAATTCGTTTATAAGTCTGTATAACAACTTGCTTACGCCAAAGTCATTAACATAGTCGGAAGAACTCAGCGGGCCGTCAGAGGGGCATTTGCGGTAACAAATTTGAGGTAACAAATATGGGTTTAGCGGCCAATGAAAGCAAAACAAAATACATGCTGTCTACAAAAAGGGACACCCAACGCCACAATAGACAGATATAATTCTGAGGTAGTAAAGGTTTCTGTCTACCTAGGCTTTATGGTGAACTCCGCTATTGTCACAAGTGGGGAGATCAAACGAAAAATTACACTTACCAATCGCTGTTTCTATGGGCTAAGAAGCAATTGAGTAATAAAGCCCTATCTCGAACTACTAAGACAACTCTTTATAAAACACTAACCATCCCTGTTCTGCTGTATGGCACAGAGGCATGGGCTTTGACAAAACCGGATGAGGGTGCCCTTGGTTATTTCGAGACAAAAGTTCTTAGAGTGATCTTTGGTCCCATCTGTATAGACGGCAAGTGGAGTAGAAGGTACAATGCCGAACTATATGGCCTATACAAGGACATCGACTTAGCCAGAAGAGTTGACATACAGCGACTAAGATGGCTGGGTAATGTAGAGTGGATGAAGCCCAACGTTCCACCCAAGAAAGTCTTCGAATTCACCCCGGATGGACGACGCAGTATAGGACGACCTCGTAGTAGGTTGCACAAACAAGTGGAGGGGGACCTCAATCGACTTGGCGTGCGCAACTAGAGGCTGCTGGCTCGTAACCGGGCTGGCTGGAGAGGTTTGTTGGTTGAGGCCCAGGTCCACCCCGGACTGTAGCGCCACCTAAGGAAGTAAGTAAGAAAGTAAGTAAACCAAAATCATCGTGTCACTCTCCATCATGATAATACTAGTTTTGAAGCAGCCACTCAAACAATTCCATTTTTGAAGTTTCGAAATGTAGAATTAATGAGCCAAACCCCATATTCTCCTGATTTGTTGCCTAATGACGTCTTTTTGTTTCCATTTATTAAAAACAAAGTGCGTAGTACGCGGTTTTCAAAGCGCCGAAAGAAGCTGTAGAGGCGTTCAAAGAGCTTGCTTCTGAGGTGTCGGCTTCAGAGTGGAACAAAAGTTTCTAAAACTGGTTATATCGAATGGAAAAGTGTGTAAATCTTGGAGAAGAATAAACCAATTTAAATTAATCAATTTATAATATTTTATTAACTTGGCCTAAAAACTTATCGGACAACCTACGTAAGTGTTACGCATACGCTCACGCCACGACTATTTTTGTTTTGCCTCCGATTTCCAATGGTAACTTTAAATTCAATTGTATAAACTGTCTGCCAATTATTGTATAAACGCCTGCGGACCCAAAGATATTCGATAAGACTATGATCTGGGTCAAGTGCGAAAGACATTTTTATTTTTACTCTCGAAGGGTATTATATCTATTTTCGTATCTGTCAAGTACGGTGATACTTTAATCTGAGTGTATTGTGTTTCCTTGATTTTGCAAACATCCCTAGTCTATAGACACTTATATCTAACGGTCAAACGACTTTGAATTCATTTGATTTTCATCCGAAAATCAATTCGAAATTGAAAGAAAAATACTAAGCATCCGGGCAAGCTCCTGTCAAGTAAATTCCTCTGGGTACCCGAGGTAAGCTATACCTGCTTCACTTTCGTTAGTTGAATTTAAGTGTAAGTGAGCAATCTTCGTTTGAAATATTTTTAAAAAATCATTAATTTTAACGGACAGATAAATATACTGTATGCACGTCGCACAGATGGTTTAACTCAACTAAATAAGAACCCGTGGATCAAAGATGAGGCTGTGCTCATCTATTTATAAATTCAGTCAATTTCAATGAACAAACATTACTGTTAAGAAGTTGTAGACTTGAAATTTCTAAGTTTGAAATTGTTCAAAAATATTGCCTATGTGGGATGTAATTGAGTGCTGAGACTCCCGTTCTTATTTTAAATACCGAGCTTATCTGACTGGCTCTTAAGTCCCTGCAAAAATAGTTGTTTGTACCCGGAGAGTGGCAACGTTCCTTATAAGAAAGACTGCTTGTTGACTCCTGGGCTCATTTCAAACGATTTTGGTAGAAAAACTCGTCGACCTTTGCTATGCTGTGATCAAATATATCTTGCCAATATTTTTTTTATTTTGTTGTCGACTCGAGCTTAAAGGGTTATGACTACCCTTTTCACATGTTGTTCACATACATAGCATGAGCGTTAGTGAGATAAGGAAAGGAGGGAAAGAGGGGCATCGATGCACATAGACTTAAGTGTCTGTAGGTTACCATTTAGAGGAAGAACAGTTAGGAAGAGCATTTCACATACGTGTTATGCGGCTCATGAAGGTTATGTTAAGCTGAGTAGGGCTATGAGGTTGTCACAAAAACACTTAGAACCATAGTGGGCCCATCGCGATCACTAGGGAACCTTCACGACATAAAACATAAACCAGTTTTTCCATAAACTTAATTTCCCTACAGAATTTAAATATCTGATTTGTATGGTTCACGGACCCTAGGTCTTCTAAGTTATTGAAGAAATATCTTCCAAGGCATTCTAGCCCAGTCTTATCAATGCATTAGCATTCACCGAGCAGATATGTTATGTCCTCTGACAAGTGCAGGTCATTGTATTATCTGCATACATCCGTTTTCGATAATCCTAGTCTCATAGCGTGCTCCCTTAGAATTTAGGGACCAGAGAGTATCCATATCGCTGTTCTTAACCGTGATATGCCTAGTTTTATAACCTGCTCAGATTTCCTGCGATCTAACACAGGCCACAATGCCTTCACACCCTATGCCCTTCTAAGTTAGACCGTCTTAGGTTAGATATTGTACTTTAAACTATATTAAATAAATACTGTGTATCGGTAAAGTCTTCTAAGGAATGAACGAATCACTTTTTACTACTTTCATATTTATTTATTTATTTATTTATTTATTTCAATCTACGATTTTTATAAAACCACAGGTATAGCATAATTATAATAAAAAAAAGTACAAAAATATATAATATAAATATGTAGTAGCTTTAATTCAAAATTAACATAAGAGCTGATTTGAATGTATTTCTTGGCATAGATATATCTAGATTATCATATACGGAATTAAAAAAATTAGAACACAATGAAATAAGCTGGCGCGTGGCATATAAGGTACGGTGACGATCTTCAAACAATAACGGTCTCGCTCTAAGGACCCTTTATGGAGCATAGATATTAATGTGTCTAAGTAAATTCCCACAGTCGAGTGAAGCACAAAGCAAATCCCTGATGAACATAATACCAAACATTTTCCGCCTGAGTTCGAGAGTTCGAGTTCGGCAGCCAGCCGGGTCAAACCCGAAATGGCTACGAGCTTCCTGTCAATGGTCTCGCGAACCATTACAGGGGTCAGGGGTGAGAGCGCTGTGCGCCGACAGGGGCACAGATGGACTCTCTGAGATTCGACAACGGCATCGACTTAGGATAGGCACATGGAACGTCTCATCGCTCACAGGGAAAGATCTTGAGCTTGTTGGGGAGGCTGTTAAAAGTCGACTAGATATAGTTGGCGTCTCTTCAACAAAGCAGAGAGGTTCTAAAACTGTGGACCTTTCGTGTGGGTGGAAGCTCTTCCTGTCAGGAGTCGCACCCTCAATGTCTGCTCGGACGGAAGTGGGGATACTCACAAGTCCCAGGTTGACAGACAGAGTATTGGAGTGGATACCATTAGGAGGGAGATTTGCGATCTTAAAGCTCAAGCTTGATGTGGGTGTAGATGTTATGACATGGGGGAGTGTGATTGGGAGGAACGGTGATCCGGATCAAAACGCGAACGGAGAGAGGTTGTTGGATTTTTGTTGTGAAAATGGCTTATCTATCATGAACACTATCGTTCTGCACAAAGACATTCACAAATACACGTGGCACTGTCAGAGTCTTCAGCAGAAGTCGCTGATCGATTTCTTTGTGGTACCATCGTGTCTGAAGAGAATGGTTTGTGATGTTCGCGTCGGCCGAACTGTCAACTGATCATCACTTAGTGCTGTGCAAATTGTTTCTTAGCGAGAGAGTGCCTCCCCTACCAAAGCATAAACCAAGGATGGTTACACGCATACGATGGGAGAGGTTATAGGACGATGAGATACGGGAGACATTTGCGCGGCAAATATCTGAGAGGTTTGAACGAATTCCAACTGTTCCATCAAATGTAGAGGAAGAATGGCACCTGTTTTCAACAGCGGTTATTGCCTCTGCGGGAGATGTTTGTGGAGTGAAGTGGCTTGGTGTGGCGGCTGGTGGTGAGAAAAGAACAGTCTTGGAAGGAGTTTGGCGAGAAATTGGAACGTGACCACAGATCTGCAAATAAGATGTTCTGGCAGACCATCCGCCGACTCAGAGGAAAAAAGTTGAACATCGTTGAAGGAGTCAAATCCAAAGACGGTAGACTTTTTTCCAATGAGGAGGACATCTTACGCAGATGGAGCGAGCACTTTTCAGAATTGCTCAATCCCGAACAGGGCACCGAAGATGACAGACCTATGGTCGAGAGTTGGGCGGAAAGTAGTCCTACGGTAGAGGAAGTAACTTTGGCGATCAAAGCGCTAAAAGTTGGCGAATCTGCTGGTGTGGATGAAATTCAGCCAGAAATGCTCAAGGCTTTAGGTAAAGAGGGAGTTCAATGGCTCTCGCGTATCATTAAAGTGGCCTGGGAATGCGGTGAAACACCTGATGATTGGCAAATGGGGGTGATCGTTCCTCTTTTTAAAAGAGGAACAAAAGAGATTGCGCCAACTATAGGAGTATATCTCTTTTAAGTCTCTCTGGAAAAGTCTTCGCCAAGGCGCTAGAAACGCGTTCCAGAGCTGTGGTTGAGGACAGTTTGGGGGATGAGCAGTGCGGTTTTCGTCCCGGTAGAAGCGCAACCGACCAGTTATTCACTCTCAGAATGGTTCTTGAGAAGGCCTGGGAATATGCCAAACCTCTCTACACTTGTTTTGTGGATTTGGAAAAAGCATATGATAGGGTTCCTCGAGGCAAACTCTGGAGTCTTCTGCAGGAGTATGGGATTGATGGTTCCCTGTTAAGGGCGATTCAGTCGTTATATACAAACTGTAGAAGCTGTGTTCGGATAAACGGTGTAAAATCAATACCTTTCACTGTGGGCGTTGGACTCCGCCAGGGGTGCGTTTTGTCACCTCTCCTCTTCATTGTATATATGAATTGGATGTTGCAGCGCAGCCGTGGTGGGGAATGTTTCAAAGTGGGAGACCTAAGGATTAGTCATCTGCTCTTTGCGGATGATTTGGTCATCCTTGGGTCCTCTCAAACCGAACTTCAGCGCGCACTCGAAAGGTTTGTAGCCGTTTATGATGATGCTGGAATGAAGATCAACGTGAACAAATCGGAAGTAATGGTCATATCCAAAAAACCCATTCAATGCACTCTGCATGTTAGTGGAGTCCCACTGCAGCAGGTGGATAAGTTTAAGTACCTCGGGGTCTTATTCACGAGTGATGGGAAGAGCAATGCCGAGTTATCCTGTAGAATTGGTCAGGCTGGATCAATTTTGAGAGAGCTTGGCCAATCTGTTATAAGGAAGGCCGAACTTAGTGTTCAAGCTAAGCTATCGGTTTTTAACTCGGTGTGTGTTCCAACTCTCACCTATGGTCGTGAAATTCGGGTAGTGATCGAAAGAATAAGATCGCGGATACAATCTGCCGAAATGAGGTTCCTTCGCGGTGTTGTTGGAATAATTCGTAGGGATCGAGTGCGCAACACGAGAGTACGCGAGTACTCAATGTTGAGCAGCTACTTCTCCGAACGGAACGATCGATGCTTCGATGGTTTGGTCAAGTAGTGCGTATGCCCCCAGACCGGCTTCCAAGACATGCCATGGTTGCCGTGCCATCAGGTAGGCGACTTCGCGGAAGGCCTAGAAATAGATGGTTGGACCAAGTCCGACATCTCTCCTGGAGCCACTTAGGGATTCCTCCTGATAAATTGGAGTCAATGGCGGAGGATCGAGAAGGATGGAGAGTCCACCTGAGCATCCTACCCCCGCGACCCTCATGAAGGATTAGCGGGCCATTGAAAATGAATGAATCAAAAATTAGCCAGATCTTTGAAGTCGTTTACAGTCTTTAACAAATTATTATCACTTGAATAACTCGGTTGAATATTCAACTGTAAATGGCTGAAGACATTGAAGCACATTTATCCGCATTCACAACCAAGTCATTAGAATGACTCCACTCTGAAAAGCGATCCAAGTCCAGCTGAAATTGATGACAGTCATTTATGCTAGTAACACAGGTAAAACATTTTACATCATCAGCGTACAGGAGGCAATGACAAAACTTTAAAATTGAGGGCAGATCATTAACAAAAAGCAAAAATAGCGAAGGCCCCAGATGACTTCCTTCTGGAACACCGGAAGTAACAAAAATTTCCTTAAAAAAGTATTTTCCTATAGCAACCCTTTATTTTCTGCTGGTTAGATAAGATATTACGCATTTTAGCAATGAATCATAGAAACCAAAGCTTTTAACTTTCTGTAGAGAATGTTTAAATTAACTCTGCTGAACGCCTTTACAAAGTCAGTATAAACTACGTGAACTTCGTAACGGCTTTCCATTGCCCTGGAGCAAAAGTTAGTAAATTCAAATAAATTCGAGCAGGTGGATCTACCTTTTCAAAACCCATGCTGGCAATCGCTTAATTGACCTTTCAAAATACCCTGGAGTCTAGTATTAACTAATTAATTTGGAAATAGGCCTGTAATTACAAACCTGATCTTTTTTACCATTTTTGAAGATAGGAGATATACATGAATGCTTCCAATCTTCAAGAAATACACCACAAGCGAGAGATTGGTTAAAAATGATCTGCAACGGTGTGCAAAGAGACCTAGCACAGTGTCTTAAAACAATTGGGTAGAATCCCAAAGTATCAACTTTAGAATTCGCTTCCAATTTGGCGAGGGCGTTATAAATTTCGTCCGTCTCAAACACGAGGCTAGATACATTAGAAAAATTCTGTAATGAATCGAAATATTCGTCACGAATGTTTACTGAATTTGAGGAATTGTATATATTTTGGAAAAACTTAGCAAACATGTCCACAATTTTTTCTGAATTACTAGAGGTTTCCCCGGAAAATGTCATCACTGACGGAAAACCTACACTTTTACGCTTGGAATTGAAAAAAGGTCCAAAAATACTTAGGATTGCTTTTGAGATTACTTTCTAGTGAATGCAAATATCTACTCGCGAGAAATTTCGATAAAAAAATGAACTCCTTCCTTAATCTTGAAAATATCTGGTAGTCCGCAGGAGAATTGCTTTTTTTGAATTGCTTGTGAGCCGTACTTTTTGCCTTTTTCAATTTATAAAGACGGTTATTCTACCATGGTGGGTGCGAAACTACCCTCTTGCGAACTTTGGGTACGCAACTAGCTGAAAGAGAACGAAATTTATCAGAAAAAGCCTTGAAATTGTGGGCCAAATTAATGTGCTGAAGCTCACTATACCAGTTAAGAGCATTTAAATGATCGTTAAGCGTACTTAAAACCGTCACGATCAAAGTATGCCAACAAATTTTCAAATACGTAATTTCTATTATTCATATATATATATATTCATATATATATGTTAATTGCATTATGATGAATTGAATTTGCCAACATCGGACTACAAGCGTTAATAGCTACATTTAAGCTATCAGATACAAATACAAGATCAAGTAATCTATTTAGAGAATTGAAATTAAAATTAATCTGAGTTAACCCAATTGAAAGATGCGCGCAATTCAACTTAGACAGGAAATATCGCGGGCAGGACATCGCGATACTATCAGACAGCCAAACCGCTATTAAAGCACTGACCTCGCATGAGATAAGATCCAAACTGGTATGGGAATGTCTCACCAGGATCAACAAACTGGGAGAAACAAACAAAGTAACTCTCTACTGGGTACCAGGACATGTAAAAGTAGAGGGGAACGAAGCAGCTGAAGAACTAGCTAGAAACGGATCAGACACGCCATTCCTTGGACCAGAACCCTTCTGTGGGATAGGACCCCACAAAATAGGGGAAGACTTAAGGAAAGAAGAAGAGAACAAATGGCCAAACATTGGGACAATATCCCCCAAAAAAAGACAGACAAAGGAACTTCTGGGGAAATACAACCAGAAAAGAAGCAGAGACTGCCTAAGAGTTAGTAAGAATCGGCTTCGCATCTTGGCGAGCATGTTAACAGGTCACTGCAGACTTTAGGAGCACCTTAGGAAACTGGGAATAGAGGGAGACGGACACTGCAGATTCTGCAGGGACTTCGCAGAAACACCAGCGCACCTTCTTATGGAATGCGAAGCACTGATCCACAAAAGAAGGAATCACCTTGGTGCCTACCTCCTATCAGAAACGGATTTACCTTCGCTGGACCCACTGAAGATACTGTGGTTTGCTGTGGCAGCTGGACTGGAGGAAGTTCTCTAGACCGAGTATATCATCGGCTAGAGCGGTAGTATGGGGGGCACAATAGATCTTTTGTAGGTCGCAGTGCACTTGCACCTCTCAACAATATACATCTATACATCTCTAACCCAGTTGAAAATATTGTATCAACAACTGTCATTTCAATTTCTGAAGAAAAACCGGCAAAAGTTTTAAATTATGACGAACCCATTGTAAGTCTCCAACATTAAAGTCACCAAGAACACAGATATTTGCGTTTTGTCTTCAAACTTTGAAATAACGCTTTCGATATTATCTAGATGTTTTTTTATATATCGCAATGTTACTTTGTGGAGGAATATAGCTCAAGAATATATATAAAATTATAGATAAAAAAAAATTGTTTATACAGCCAATTTTTTCGAAAAGTAAGCGCAAAATTGGTAGCGCTTAGCTGTCTTCGATATCATTTTTCAGCAATAAACTGCATTCGCTGAAAGGTATAATTTATTGACGACTACCAGAGCTTTTGGCGAGGGACAGCGACTTGCGAATCTAATTTTTCTGTGTTGACAAGGATTACATACTTACAAGTCTAGGTTGTGTGTGATAAATACTCCTAGATACTTAAATTTTCCGACTACTTCAATAGACTCAATCCCCAGTTTGTATATAAGCTAGTTTTCGTTGACGATCTCGAATGCTGCCTTAAAATCAACAAAAAAATGAGTACAGCTGCTTGTTCTTATTCATGTACACATCTATATCTCCTGAAAATACGGCCCAACGCAAATATTTGATCAGCAGTTGATAGACCTGCCCGAAATCCTGCTTGACCTGCTATGCTCCTCTATGGTATCTGCCTAGTCCTGCTGTTCTGTTATAAGTCCAAAAAATTAAACATTTTATTCTCGTAAAAAGGCGGTTTATTCAAAGTGACCGTTTTTTTCTTTGACGCTGGTCCTTAAACGTTGTGATCACTGGGATACAGAGGCACGCACGATGTCCAGGGCTAGGGAGAACGCGACTGTGGTTAAAGCACTCGTGAAGCTCTCCAAATTTTGATTTTATTACTGGATATTCTCCCCACCATTGACCAAAAAGAATAATAATAATGGGCTTCCTGAAGTTCAATCTTCGGATGCAATAAAAGCAGAAATATTGATTTTAACTCACGGCTGAGTTGTTTTTGGCTGTGGCAGAGTGTTATTAGGAAACCTATATTGCAAGGATATTCATCAAGCCATTAACGACACCTTGCAGAATATCTTCTTGGTGCACCTTTGTCCCAATTTGACGCTTTTTTCACAAAAATGGAGAGCAGTTACTCCTTGATGGGATACACGCAACCCAATAATTATCGAAGCAAGGTCATGGCCACGCTGAACGCTAGGAACTATATTATCGACGGTGAAAATTTGTTCGTCCATAAAAAGGATATTTTCTTGGGCGTTGTCCGCGTGCTAGTGCAAGAGTCGCTTGCATCTCACCAACCCTTATTTGGGTTGGGTGTCAAATCGCCCAAAACCAAATCGCCCAAATCGGAAAAATGTCACATCGCCCAAAAAAGATGGGCGATATGACATAACGACACATCGCCCAAAAATTAAGAAATGACAAAACGCCCAAGAAAGTGGGCGTTTTGTCGGAATTCATTAATAGCCTTGCTTCCGATCGCCCAAAACCAAATCGCCCAAAATGCGAAAAAATGCAGAAAAATGTCAAATCGCCCAAAAATCTTTTTGGGCGATTTAACATTTTAAATTTTGGGCTATTTAGCATAATGTCAAATCACCCAAAAATATAACAGATTTTGGGCGGATTGACATTTTCGTTAAATTGGGTTAATGACTGCATTCAAAACGAATTGTAACAATTACATTAGCGGTTACAGCGCTTTCACATCGCGTCCGCGCGCGAAGGACGGCCGGACGCGGCGCGGTTACCGTTTCACGTAGAATCGCGTTGCGCCACGCAACCACGCGCGGACTCCCCTCCCCCCCACTGAGCGATTTTGTTTCCCCGTAACTGTAAGTGTGAGCCTGACAAAGCAATCAGCGCGATTGACGTCGTAAGTAAGGCTCAATGCAGCTTAGGTTTTTTTTTGGCAATACATCCATTTCTTCAATTCTTCATTTCCGATTATTAATGAATATAATATGAGCGCATGGACGTACATAGGTATGTCAAAAAAATTTTTTTTTCGAAGAGGCGTATACATAAGTCCACAATGCATAAACAGTGCAATATGTAAGGGGGGGCATGCTGCCCCCCTGCAACCCCCCTGCTTGGGGTGACTGTTGTATTTGAGGTGGGTGCGAGAATGCGTGTATGCAAAGTTTCTTTATATCCATGTTTCGCACCCAACCTCGCACCCGCCTCAAATCCAACAGTGACCCCTAGCAGGGGGGTTGCAGGGGGGCAGCATGCCCCCTTACACATTGCACTGTTTATACATTGTGGACTTATGTATGCCCCATCTTATTTGGCCGTTGTTTTCCTTGAGAGGTTTGTAGGTGGGACATAAGACCCAACATTTTATGTCCCAATTCGGTGGGACTTATGCCCCGGGGACTAATGTCCCTGCGCCCAAAATTGCGGAAAATAAATGTTTTCAACCTTTTTCAATTTGGTCGTCTTTTTTGACCTTCCTATGTGTTGGTATTTTCAAATTGCGATGAAATGCCCATTTCTGCTTTGGGTGATTTGACATTTCATTTCTTGGTCGATCTGTCATAGTGTTAAATCGCCCAAAAATGTTGGGCGATGTGACATTTTCCAGATTTGGGCGATTTGGTGTTGGGCGATATGACACAGGTCCGTCTTAAGATAGCCGAAACACAAAATCGCCCAAAATCGCTTTTTTGGGTGTTTTGACATCATGTCAAATCGCCCAAAAAATAAAAATGTTAAATCGCCCAACCTGTTTTTTGGGTGATTTGACATTTTTTTAGTTTTTTTGCATTTTGGGCGATTTGGTTTTGGGCGATTTGACACCCAACACTTATTTGCTTTAAATTAAACGTCAATAGATGTCCAGTTGACCGACGAAAGGTTTTCATATTGAGGTCATCCTAAATGATCCTTCACAGGGATACATAGTGCTCACGCGGCATAATTTTCTGAGTTCCAAGGGATTTCATCGAATGTGCTCGTGTGCACCTTTACGTCCGCGCTCGTATGGGCTCTTCTTGGTCTGTCTTCTAATTGAGACGATCCAACAAATCCATTTACGAGTATAGCACAGTACACAACCATTTTTGATGTTGCGAGTGGTTTTAGTAATTCAAAAATTTGTTTAGCATATTTGCGTGCTAATGCAATGCTACGACCCAGTACGATTTCATACCCAACTCCATGATAACCGATTATCAGTTGAAACGAAACTGGATGATATCGTACTGCATTTTGCAATTAACGAAGTTATTTTTAATATTATTTCCATAGAGTTTGCGTTGGAAGTTCTGCAACAGAATTTATGGCAGGACTATGTACATATATCAGTCGTAGTCAAATTTTCAGGAATTGCTGAAGATATAGACTAAGGGGCAGGCAGTCTGAAGATGCTCTAACCTGGGACTTCAGTCGTGAATACTTTATACGACCAACTGAACTTCGCTAGTAATGACAATAAACCATTCGGCAGACGTGTCCAAAAACAAATACTCCACTTTTTAGCAACAAAGTGCCCAACAGGCATACGTTCCTATCCCATACCAATATCTGTGCATATCTTTGCATTTGGATTCATGTCCGGCAGCGTGCTTTCCTTGCACTTGTAAGACTTTTCAATACCATTTATGCACTTGTTTATAGCCATAGCTTTCTAGATTGCGGCTGTTTTTTTGGTCTCCAGCATCATATCATCTACATCTGCATGATGGCTACTGTCTAGTCGACTGGAAGGATAAGTATTGGGCAAGTAAGTTTCTGTACGACATTCTTCTTTTTCTTCTAGTGGATCTGATTCTTAAGGTTATGCATGCTATTGTGGCAGCAAGGATGAGCAGTTGCTGTCGGATAATTCGTTACTTGATTCAAGCTATTAAATTCTCGAATCACCAACTAGGTGTCTTTCCACACGAGAACAAGTGATTCAATAAGGGATTCCTGTTTTTTTTTTTTTTTTTTCAGAAATACACAGACAAAAAAAACTAAATATTTCCAGAAGCACGTGCCGTTTGATTTATAAATGATTCTGATTTGTTGGAAATTTTAGAACATTTCGTCGTCTGCAGATACAGATTGAATTTCTGCTACAATCCCTTGAATCGAGTAATCATCTGCCAGGAATATTTCCACGCCATTACGCTGTCCGCCGACTTTTTGAAGCGTAAAATGGATTTCTCTTCGCCAAAAAAAAGATAAATGCTAATCATTCCATCACGATAATCCGCCAGATGTGGACCATTACCATCTATCTCACCAAAAAATGTCTACTATAGGCATTGTGAATCAACTTATTAATCTCATCACCAGCCGGAATGTCCTGTAATTTATCCTTAACGCAACTGCAGAGGCTAAAACATGGTGATTGGAAAAAATGGCCACCAAACATTATCACACTCACTCGCCTCGAAAAAGCGGAGAAAATAATTTTCTCGTTGTCTGCGAGAAGGACAAAAGGGGTGTACGTACACTTGAGTCACCAATCTGTCCATGTGCTGTCATACATCAATCTCTATGTTGTCTTTCAAGTCGTAAGCGTAGCTGGTCTCAGCCGGCTTTTCCAAATAGCCAGTCGTTTTTATTACTCCCTCTCAAGGATGAGTAAACAGGAAAACGAGAGAGAGAAAAAAAATTCAGGATAATCAGGGAAAATCACTCATGCGCGAGTGAGGAATTTCTATATCAGTTCTTGGAAAAGTCCACCTGTGACAAAATGATAAACCGTAGATCCTTTTCCTTTTCTTCTTTAGTGTCATCTCCTGAGATAAGGAAGCTTTAGGCGGAGAGGTGATACTGGGGATTTTGTTGCGTTTTGCAATAGACTGTCAACTATCAGGAAGAGATATCCTTATAGGATTTGTTTCGTTTTTCAGACTGACAACTATAATTCAATGTCCATCGTCCTTTTTTTTTTTTTTTTAACTCACACTGGTCGAGCTGCTGCCCCTTGTTGCTCGCCAGTGATGCGTATCATGGTGTTTTCTTTTACACACCCGATTTGTATCCTCCCATCTCTGATCCTTGCCGGCGAGACTGTAAGGTGTATGCTGATAAGATGAATTACGGCCTATGGGACAGATTCATGCTCGTGCCTGGGGTTTGGTTTTTAAGTTTCTTTTACAAACGGGAAGTGGGCATTTTCAGGAAATAAATGAGGATATTAAGTTAGGGGAAAAAAATGGGAGGAAAACTGGTTTCACAGGACAACAAGATGAATTGCGTTGGAATTTTCTTTTGCTTTATGTGGGTGTGTATGTGGCTTGAATTGAGAATGTCGATGAGTTTTTTGGTTTTCATTTTATTTTATTTTATTTTGTTCAGTGCGAAGGACACTTCCAAGTGAGTGGGTTTCTGTGGAAAATCAAATGGGATGTTTTGTTATAAATATGCAAAAAGGAAAATCTCCTTTGTTGGGGTCCTTATTATTTTATTCGAGTATCTCCTGTCGTAATCAGTGCGTTGAGCTGGAAGAATTTGTTGAAAAATATTTACGAATAATCTGCACATCGTCGCAAGAATTTACGTGCAACTTGTGCTATTGTATTCGTAGATGTTGGAAAGGTTGATGCTAAAAATTTGACGATTTTAACAATATAGATCGATCTGTCTGGAGCGTTAACATAGGTTGGAAGATTGCCATGTCAATCTGTTTGTACTGCGCATCTTTATTCAGGTTTTTGTTTGGTAAAGCTCACCCAAATTTAAGTGGGCACAGTGCTTAAGCTTTTCAAAAGAAACAAATTAGTAAACCCAAGGTAAGTGGACATTATATGTATATACATTTTTTCCCAGGTCCATCTATGAGTCTAACTCTTTTAATGCAATTCCACGAAACGTGTCGTAAATGAAGAGAAAAGGTAGGAAGAACGTTTATTATTGGTGTATTGGCTTAAAATTCAGGTGATATTAGGTTGGAGTGCAGACGTACTGAAATTTTTGCATTCGAGATTATAGCTTACTGGAAATATGGCATCTTGTAGCGTGTTCCATAGATGATCAGTCCAAACAACAAAAAATAATTTTGCTAGAAAGATGTTCTTGTGGATGCCAGATGAACATGAAAATGATACGCTCTGGCCTTACGTCTAAATATGAATTATTCCGTTGAGATCTTCTGAGCATCTGCCAAGGCAGTATCTGTAGTATAGACATAGGTCTGCTACAGACCTTCTATGAGCCATTGATTGGATGTTAGTGCTGGATCTTCTATTAATCGAATAACTTGGGCGTTGAATAGTGTCGAGTAGGTGTAGATAATGTTTTGGAGCTGAACTCCAAATGTGAGAACAATATTCTAGTCCCGGTCTAACCTGCGATTTATAAAGAAGCAGAAGCTGAACCGGAATTAAGTATCTTTTTGCTCTGAACAGATATCTCAACTTCCTGGGCGCTGATATTGCGATGTTGGATATATGTACATGCCATGCTACGTCAATTTTGACTTTGACACCAAATAGGTACATACTCTCCCGGGTTGATTTTTTTGGTTGTCCATTTGCAGCTGTTGCACATAGACATGTTCCTTCAGGGAAAAGTGGTGAATTGGCTTTAAGTCTTCCCCACTCTAAGATCTTATGCAAGTCTTCATTTAATGACTGGATTTGCTTACAGCTCTCGATATGTGAAATAGCTTCATTCGAGGTATTGTTTATCGAGCAAGATGCTATTTGGGTGCTTAGAATCCCTAAAAAATAATCATGCTCGGCATGCTTTACGGAGTGTTTTCTAATACACTTTATCAACATATACAAGGCACCCTGAGATGACAAGTGTCGTAACTTCCATGAATGACAATTTTGAGAGTTTGATTGGTACTCATGTATTATTAACAGTCTTTTCATTGGAACCCAGTTGTAGCTTCATTTCTTTTAGGATTTACGCGCTATTCCGACAACAACAGTTTTACAGTTTACAAAAAATGCACAGCATCTGAGAGAAAGATTGTTGTATGTTACATACCACGAAGACCTGCTTTTGGAAGTTACGACACTTGTCATCTTAGGATGCATAATCAGAATAAGGGTATCTTTATAATGAAAAAAAAATTCAAATGTGAACGCATAACGACGCGCTCCTATTTCTGCAGTGTCTTGGTATTGAATTTTGCGAAAAGTGAGTAGTTGGAGACTGAATCTGCAAAAAGACAGCCCCTACTTGTTCTGATACTTCTAGTCCATATACTTCTAGTGCCTTTGATCCCCAATATACATTTTTATCTGTGACCAAACCCTGTTGTAATTGTTTATTGCTCAGAACCACTGCTCAGAAAATTCAGAGGTATGATAGGTATGATAATTGAGCTCCAAATACGTCAACAGATTATCTGTTTATTGCTGATATACACAGTCTTCGGTTTTACTTTCGGTTTCATATAATATAATTGACTGCAAACATTTATTCGTTCATTCGGCAAGGACCCTGAGTTTGCATTGTCGCGGCAATACCCAAATAAGTCTTCTTGGCAATAGCATGGATACTCAAATCATGAGCAACGAGATCGCTCTATACGCAATCACTAAACTGCGTTAACAGAAACGCTAGATTCTCTGTAAGTAGGGCCAACAACTATATTGCAAGTGCAGACATCGATGCCTGAAGCCTTGTTTAATTCAGCGTATTCTTACCAATCTGGGCTGCAAAAACGCCACAGAACCGGAAGGAATATAAGCAATAGTAAACAAACAGTGTGCGACAGAACTAACACCTATTCTTTGTCGACTTTTCTCTTGTCTTATGTCTTATATGCAAAATATGGTGGGCAAAATCGCATCATCACCTCCACGCGGTGCCCGCTGGATAGCTATCTGATAGTGAACTAACGATGAGCGTATGCTGAGTCTAACGATATATGTGCAGCTGAGCACTCAGACCTGCGTAAGCACATCTGGGTGAACTTCAGCGCGCATATGTCTAACCGGACGAGGCATCTCTTGTTGACCTGATCGGCTGAAATATGGTATGCGTCTCAGAAGTCTAGCAAGAGGTCCTCAGAAGGAGGACGTGCGGCGGATGAATTCCCTCGATGGAATCAACGGTGACGTCTACAGACCAGCGAATACCTTACCGGAGCTACTTCAACATATTTGGAGCTGAGGTCTGTAAGGATTTTCAATAATACGTCAGGGTATTGAAAAAGAGATAATGGCGGATGAACCCTTAATGGGCCAACGGCAGCGCTCATATCCCCGAAGTGGGTTATTGACATCGGTGTATCCGGCCCCTCGTCCTAGGGGTTGCTACAAAAGGATCTGGTCCTCCAGGTTGGGGGTTGTGCCGTCGGGCTAACTTCCCTACCACGCAAAAAACCTTCGGTTACGAAGCAACCAACAGCCTCGGATACGGATGAATTTACTGTTGACGACCCAAGCAAACGTAAAAAGGACCACGATCTTCGTGTCTGCACATGGAATGTTAGGTCCCTCTACAAACCATGTGCAGCCGAACAACTTGCGGAGGCCCTAGAGTGTCTCAAAGCAGACATTACCGACATCCAAGAATTGCGATGGGATGGGCCGGGCAAAAGGAGTATGAAAAACTGCGACATCTACTACGGCGATTGCTACAGAATAAAAGGACAGCGTCTATTCGGGTGCGGATTTGTTATTGGAGGCAAACTTAGGCAAGAAGTCTTGAGTTTCCGGCATGTGAACGAGCGCCTCATGACTATCCGTATCAAGGCTAAATTTGCCAACATTAGCCTAATATGCGTTCACGCCCCTCATGAGGAGAAGGACGACTTCTACCAGCTCTTGGACAAGACGTATGAGCAATGCCCTATCCACGACGTTAAAATTATCCTAGGTGATTTTAACGCAAAGCTAGGAAGAGAGGAAGTCTTTAGTAGCGTGGTCGGAAAGCACAGCCTGCACGACAACACATCCGACAACGGACTCAGGCTAATCGACTTTGCAGCGGGGCGAAACTTTGTCGTAGCTAGTACGCGGTTCCCACGTCTCGATATTCACATAGGAACATGGCTCTCCTTTGATCGAAAAATCGTCAACCAAATCGATCACATTGCGATCGACGCAAGGTACTCTTCCAGTATTCTGGGTGTCCGGACTTTCCGAGGAGCCAACGTGGACTCGGATCACTACCTACTTGTAGCCAAGGTACGGATGCGGATACCCAGTACGGAGCGAAATCAACGAAATACTGTGAGAAAATTTGACGTCGAAAAGCTACAATCGCAAGAGACCGCCAGAACCTTTGCCGATCGAGTTTCTTCTAATCTTAATCTAAATCCTATGCCGCCAGCAGCAAATGCGGAAGACCAGTAGCAGCGTTGCCAACAACCCATCAGAGATGCCGCCTCTGATGTACTGGGTTTTTCTCGGCCACCACAACGAAACCCCTGGTTTGATGAAGAATGCCGGCAAGCACATGCAGCTAAACAAGAGGCGTACAAAGCGGTGATGCATAGAAGGACTAGAGCTGCTTACGAGCTCTACGTGCGCAGGAGAAAAGAGGAAAATCGACTTCTCAGAAAGAAGAAAAAGGAGCATGAGAAGCGCTCGATCGAGGAGATTGAGAGACTTTATTGCAGGAATAATGTTCGAAAATTTTACCAAAAGGTAAAAAGAACATGCCAGGGTTTCAAAGCCAGAACAGAAGCCTGCAGGGACGAAAATGGCAACATAGTAGTGGAATCGCAGTCGGTGCTAAAGATATGGAAGGAACACTTCTGCAGACTGTTAAACGGCGATGATGATCAATATTCCGCTGTCAGGCAGAATGAGCCATTCAACAGTGACGATGGCAGTCAAGATTCCCGTCAACCCGATCAGAATGAAGTGAGGATAGCGATATATAAACTCAAATCCAACAAAGCTGCTGGAGCCGACGGCCTTGCCGCTGAACTTTTCAAGGCAGGAGGAGATGAGTTGGTAAGGAGCATGCACCAGCTCATCTGTAAAATCTGGTCGGACGAAAGTATGCCCGATGAATGGAACCTCAGCATCGTTTGCCCGATCCTGAAGAAAGGAGACCCTCTGAACTGCGCCAATTACAGAGGTATAAGTCTCATTAACATCGCATATAAGATCCTGTCTGCCGTATTATGTGAACGGCTAAAGCCGATCGTCAACAACCTGATAAGTCCTTATCAGAGCGGTTTCAGGCCGTGAAAGTCCACCATTGACCAAATATTCACACTACGGCAGATCTTGGAAAAACCCATGAATACAAAATCGATACGCACCACCTCGTCATCGATTTCAAAGTTGCCTATGATAGCGTGTATAGAGACGAGTTATACAGAGCCATGTCTAGTCTTGGCATCCCTGCCAAGCTCGTCCGTTTGTGCAGAATGACGATGGAGAACTCTCGCTGCTCCATCAAAGTCGGTAAGAACATCACCGAACCGTTCGATGTCAGGAAGACAAGGCGACGCGCTATCATGCGATCTCTTTAACATAGTACTTGAGAGAATTGTACGAAACTCACAAGCCAACACCGGAGGTACAATCTTTTACAAGTCTGTACAACTACTCGCTTATGCCGATGACATTGACATAATCGGAAGAACTCAGCGGGCAGTCAATGGGGCATTTACGAGTATTGAGATCGAGGCAGCAAAGATGGGTCTAGCGGTCAATGAAAGCAAAACAAAATATATGCTGTCTACAAAAAAGGACACCCAACATCGGCGTCTTGGACAGAACGCCACAATAGACAGATATAATTTTGAGGTAGTAAAGGATTTTGTCTACCTAGGCTCTATGGTGAACTCCGCAAATGACATCAGTAGGGAGATCACACGAAGAATTACTCTTGCCAATCGTTGTTTCTATGGGCTAAAACGGCAATTGAGTAGCAAAGCCCTATCTCGAACTACTAAGGTAACTCTTTATAAGACACTAATCATCCCAGTCCTGTTGTATGGCGCAGAGGCATGGGCTTTGACAAAACCGGATGAGGATGCCCTTGGTTATTTCGAGAGAAAAGTTCTTCGAGCGATCTTTGGTCCCGTCTGCATAGACGGTGAGTGGAGGAGAAGGTACAATGCTGAGCTATACGGCATGTACAAGGGTCATTTAGAGCAGATGGAGCCCAACGTTCCCGCTAAGAAAGTTTTCGAATCCACCCCGGATGGACGACGCAGTAGAGGACGACCTCGCGGTAGGTGGCGCAAACAAGTGGAGGGGGACCTCAACCAACTTGGCGTGCGCAACTGGAGGCAGCTGGCTCGTAATCGTGCTAGCTGGAGAGGTTTGTTGGTTGAGGCCCAGGTCCACCGCGGACCGTAGCGCCATCTAAGTAAGTAAGTATGTCTTATATGCAGAAAACTTTTCCAAAGTGCTGGAAAATTGCCCGAACCCAACCAATTTCCAAGAAAGCAAAGTGAAAGGAACAAAATTACCACCCATAGCTTGTAGTAATCAATGCTATTCAAAGTAATGAGAAAAGTAATCAACACTGAAATAGCCAAATATGTAGAGGAATACTAAGTACAATAACGGGGAGTACAGTTTACGCAGCCACCGATCAACCAGAGACCTGTTCAACCATGTTACCTATTTATGGACGTCCATGCAGCTATCGAGAGCTCTATCTTCACTAGGGCTCCCACGACAGCTTTGCAAATGGATGGACAATTTTCTTCACGACAGATCAACGCAGGTTGTAGTTGATGGTGTGTCTTCTGATTTTATCTCTGTAAGCGATCTAGTGCCCCAGGGTTCCATTTTTTCGCCAAATTATATTTATAGTTTTTTCAAGGACTAAACCATACGCTGGTAGAAGATTGCTCTTAATAGCCTACTTTTCAATGGTTTAGGCGTCTTGGCTAATGCCAGTATCAGTAATCTTGAATTGGTACTAACAATAGTTCTTCCTGTGGATCGTAGATACATGTGGTACCACAATGAACCTCATCTGGTTTAAATGAGGTTGTGTCTAGTGCACAAGAAAGGAGACCCCCTCAACTGCGCAAATTATGGAGGCATCAGTCTCCTCAACATCGCATATAAGATCTTTTCTGCGATATTGTTTGAACGCCTGAAACCTTTTATCAACAGCCTGATTGGACCCTATCAGTGCGCTTTCAGGCCAGGAAAGTCCACCATCGATCAAATCTTCCTAATTTGGCAGATCCTGGAGAAAACCCAAGAATTCAAAATCGATACTCACCACATCTTTATCGATTTCAAGGCGGCCTATGACAGCATCTATAGAGAAGAGCTTTATAGAGCCATGTCTAGTTTTGACATCACTGCCAAACTTGTCCGTCTGTGCAGGCTGACGATGGAGAACGCTCGCTGCTGCCGCAAGGTCGATAATGATCTCACCGAGACCTTTGATGTCAAAAAAGGTTTTAGGCAAGATGACGCGCTGTCATGTGACTTCTTTAATATTGTACTTGAACGGATTGTGCGGAACTCACAAGCCAACACCGGAGGCACAATCTATCACAAGTCTCTACAACTGATTGCATATGCCGACAAAATAGACATTTTTGGAAGAACTCAGCTGGCTGTCACCGGTTCGTTTGCAAGCGCGCCACCGTTGACTCCGTCTAGGGGATTCGTCCGCTGCCGCCTGGAACAGGAAGAAGTGCTCTAGTGGAAAAGCACTCTTCCCCCCCTCTCTCATCTGCTGCCGCCAAGAATCCGCCAAACGGGGTTGGTTACCCACTTCTTGGATTAAGGTACTAGGCACCCGGCTGTCACCGCGTGGAGGTTGAGAGTAGGAGTTGGTAGGCCTCAGCTGAGTGAAAACGCTTGTGTTTTCATATGATCACATGCACTACCGTTTGACTACCTTGGCTCGGCTATACCATAAACTCGAAAAACAAGATCAGCGCAGAAATCAAGCGAAAAATAACTCTTGCCAATCGCTGTTTTTTTGGGCTTATAAGGCAATTCAACAGTAAAGCCCTATCTCGAACACATAAGGAGACTCTGTATAGGACCCTGATCATCTCAGTCCTGCTTCACGGCGCTGAAACATCTGCTTTATTAAAAGAGGATGAAGATATCCTCGGTCGCTTCGAGAGAAAAATTCTTCGTAAGATATTCGGTCCCGTTTGCGTTGACGGGTTTTGGAGGAGAAGATTCAGTAACGGGCTATACGAGCAGTACAGCGTCATCGACCTGGTTAAAAAAACTGCATATTGGACATCTGAGATGGCTAGGATGTGTAGAGCGAATGGACACCAACGCTCCGGCCCGCAAAATCTTCGAATCTAACCCGGAGGGACGAAGCAGTAAAGGATCTCCTCACTGTAAGTGACGCGCAGTTCAAGGGGACATCAACAAACTTGGAGTGGGCAACTGGAGGCAATGATAAAAAAAAAAAAGAGCTAAATGGAGAGGCTTATTTGTTGAGGCCCAGGTTCACCCCGAATTGTAGCGCCGCCTAAGTAAGTAAGTAAGTCTAATGCAGTCCGTCCCACTAACCTAACTTAGTTTTGCCAATGAAAGCATCCGCCTGTAGCTGAACATGTATTTTAGAAATTAGACGTCGTCGACATCGGTTGTTAGATAACTTTACAATGTCTTATGAGATCCTCAATGAATCTTTAAACATTACTGCAAATTTTCTTTTTGTAAAAGCGGCCCAAAAAAGTTGGTGGGATATCTACATACGTATCTTGTTGCGGATATTATTCTTGTTTCAAGTAGATCTACTACAACAAATCTTGCAGCGTCTGCACGAGTCCTTTTCTCAAGTTCTTGGATTCTGGCGCATTTGTAGTTCGGCTAGATCTACCTAGAAATGACGCAACTCTGCAGACTGTTCCACCTTTTGTTTGCCACTGAAAGAAAATGTGAAAAGATTTCGCTCTTGAAAGTTTCCATCGGAGCAAGGACTACCTCTGCTGATCCTCTCCTCGCCAGCTCGTGGCTTCGTTCATTCCCCTCTAACAAATATTGCTATGACCTGGCATCGAGAGAAGACTGATTAGGTTCCGACAGCCTAGCGATGAGAACTTTTCGCTGCACTGTAGACGATGTTGCTGAAAGCAGGGCGTTATTATCAATGGGCGCAGAATTGTGTCTTATTATCCGACAAGCTTCACGTATTACTAGAACTTCCGTCTCGAAAACTCTGAATGAATCGGGAAAGATTCCTACAATCCATCTTCGAACCGTGTCGGTATAAATTGCTATTTTGAAATCCTTTATAACTTCACCCTTTGCGTGTCGGCTCTGGACACCCATCTGAGGGAATGCGCTGAATGTTTGGTGGGAGCTTCTCTTAACAATTTTCACAATACTCGTAGTTTGGTGACCTGATTCTTTTAAATCTTTTCATGTGTGTTTTTTGAAGGTCTGCCGTTTTGTTCTGTTTTGGTTTCTCCTCATGTATCCTCGTCGCCTTCTTTCGTCGATTCTCTAACATTACAACTCGCTGTCATAGGTCATCTCTGTTTCAACTAGAATACTCAATTCAGTCTATACGTCGCATTTAGCTCAATAAAGCAAGTCAGCTCAGTCAAAGCAAGTGTTAATGATAAGAAATAATAATATATGTCATTCAGCACACAGTTCCAGAAACTATCATTTGGATTACAATCACCTTTCACATCCAACTTACTTATCAGGCTGTCGACCTATCTACATATGTGGAAAAACACTAGTGTGCTCGAGAAACAGTCGCGCTCTGTTTCAAGTAGTGTGAGACTCCTACTCACTAAAAAAGCGTCTTTAACCCCTTTTCAACCTGACACCCTCCACTCCAGGACCGCCTTAGCATTACTTCAGAGAGGTTTCGTTTTCTTTCCTGTCGGGGGGCCGGCTTTTTTAATTTACTGAGGGTATGGTTACTTCCTCTTCTCTCTTTTTCGATCTGAGTACCGTAACAATGAATAAACATATTTTATTCCACATGTCGATACTCTAGACCATCCTGTTTACGGAATTTTCTGGATAAAAGCTACCTATCTCCGACTCCAGGCTATGTCTTTCTGCTACCCACCTATTACAGGTAAAAAGCAGGTGCATCGTCTTCCAAGGCGTCTCCATATTGGCAGGCTGCGCTCACTACTTTTCTCCTCTTGTGCAGGTACCGGTTGAAGTACCATGACTGGTAAGGAACTGGGTGATATAATCATTCACTTCACCGTGCTCCCGCTCCGTCCATGCAGCAATGTCCCTGATCAACCGGTAGGTCCACCTTACCCTTGTTTCTTCATTCCATCTGTTTTGCCATTTCTTCTTCGAGAGTTGCTTAGCTTCTGTAGGTGCTGTTGCCGCGCCTACTTCTGCCTTCTTGTCGTGGACGTACCTTCTTTCTGCTACTATGAGATCAATGGGCGTAACTCCTGCGATTACTAGGGCTGCTGGCTCCAACACTGTTCGGTATGAACTCGTTATCCGAAAGGCTCCTATACGTTGCACCGAGGACACTTTCTTCCTGTATATCTTTTTTTGAGCACGTCAGCCGAAATCTTTGAGCCATACAGGAGTATTGAGTGCATAACCGACATCAGGAGTGTCCTTATATTTGCCGTGGGATCCCCTATGTTCGCCATCAGTCTGCTTAGCAATATGCATGATTTCGTGGATCTGTCGAATGTGGACTGAATTTGTTGCAAGAACGTGAGCTTGGTATCTAATATCTAGCCTAACTCATTTTCTTTTTTTATTGCTTCCTTAGTGTGTATGATTTCCTGACATAGCTGGAGCTCAATCAATCCGCTTCCTCGTCAGCAGAACAATCTCGGTTTTTTCCACTCCTAAGCTTAGGGCGTGGTCCTTCAACCATGTGTGCACCCATCCCATGACTTGATTTAGTCGTCTTCTAGCGTCTTCGGTATTCCGTGCGGTGATCACTGCAGCAATGCCGTCTGCATAGCCGACCAGAAATGTGTTTTCGGGCATCTCCATGCGAAGAATTCCATCGTAGGAAATGTTCCATAATCCGGTCCCATGAGTGAGCCCTGTGCTTCTCCGGTCGTTATTTCCTTCCTGCGGGATCCTTTTGTGATGTCATAAATTAGCTCTCTATCGCTAAGGTAGTCCCTTATCATCCGTCGAAGATAATGTGGTACCCGTAAGTTTATTTCCAGCCCGTTCAGCATGTCGCACGTTTTTAACTAATGAGTTGGTGAAACCGCTCGTTAACTTAGGACTGACGTCAATTGGTATTTATTCATGAAACAAACCACTGGTCTTTCCATATAGCTGCAGATATTGGCATTTTAAAACTTTAACAATCAAGAAGGACATGGATTTTCTACAGCATCAATTTGAAGCAGTTGTTTTTGCAGCAACTCATTCAACCAACACTGACGTAGTTCATAGATATCCTTATATAACTTCGATTGTATTTCTTGTGATTTTGAAACCACAGCTGATTGATGCTGAACGCGGCCAGCTTCGTTAAAACTTAAACTTACCGTCTTAACCACATTTTTCAAAATCATAAACGTCGACTCCGCAATGTTTTAGAGGTCCAACTTCCGCTCAATAACTACGTTTCCTATGAGTACACCGACGACCGGGACAATACCTCAAAATAAAACAAATACCCTACAGCTATTCGCTAATAAATCAAGTTTTCGCGTTCACTTCCACCGCTCCTTGCACACCTGTATATCTACTAGCGCGCGTATTTGCACAGCTTGCGCTCTTAATAAATGCTTAACAAGGAACAAATCACATTGTTTCCACTGGTTTGCTCTTTGTCGTATCCTTGCATCGGTTCCACCACTCACTTCCATTGTCATGTTTCGTCGTGGAATTAACGTTCTCGTTATCCTCTCCTATCCAATCCATCACCTATGTTTTGCATTTCGCATTTACGAGTACCTCCTACCCCCGACTAGCCCAGGTTTTCACTTTGGAATGCACCGAGGAGCATCTCTATCCCGCTGTAAGCCACAATGGGGGTTGTGGCATATCTGCATGGCTCAAGTTAAAAACGTTGGTCGTAGAAATACGGATATGTATACCAACATGGCTGAGGTGAGAAGATCCCCGCCTGCGGATGGGAAACTGTTTGTGAGTGGCGAATTGAGATTGGTGAGTGTCGGCTGTCTGTCTCATTATCTCTGCGCGCCAATGCGGTTTCAATGTGGATATGTAATTAATCAAATGCAAACATTGTTGGAATATCTCAAAGTTTATAATGTGAAATTGGAGGTGGTCTTAAGGGAATCCAAGCAACCATGCGGATTTAATTATGCTAAGGGATGTACATATGTGTTATATTTGTCGCTTTAAGGTTTAAATCGGTTAATCCCATTTTGTCTGAACAAAAAGTATACATGCATATGTATGTAGCGCGCTTATAATTTCGAAAGCCGCAAGTACCCTTGAAAAAAACACCAATAATAAGGATTTAATGATTTTGAATCCGCTTCTGAAGGGGAAAATATCACACCGACAAATGGAACGGAATTAACTCGAAACAACAAGACCCCCAGGGTGGTTCTGGTTGCAAAAATGTCAATGTGTGAAATATCCCTTTTAAATGAGACTTTATTGTGTTAACGTAAACGCGGCACTCTGGGCGGTAAATTAAAATCCGTTTTTAATCCTCTTTCGCGAATGATCAATAAGGAGGAACGTTGCAACATGCAGGCTTATGGAAACATCCGGATCAACTTGGATGTTGCACAGAAATTAAATTGTAATTATTGCTGATATTGTTAATAGAAAGTGAAGCGAATATGAAAACGTTGCTCTGTCTGTTATAGATCTCTCATTTAAGGATATTTATTTCGGAAGAGTTTATTTTCAGGCAGGACGTGGTTTTACCTATTGTATAAATTGTACTCTTTATGTCAGAATGCTAGAACATGGCATGTGCACACACGATTTAGATCAATCTTTGTTTTAGAGCTAAGATTCGTTTGACGACAGACAGTCTTCCCATTTGGTTTGTTCATCCCCTGCCTACAGCAGAGTGACGTCCCCAAGTACTAAAGGGAGTTAAGGATTTCAAACTCCATTCTCCAAGGTTTCAAGTCGAAATTGAGGCCGCAGAATTGAAACTACAAAACTTAGGGCAGTAAGATATTTCTAATAGTAATATAACAAGTCTCCTCTACTATGGCTCATAGTCCTGAATAAAGTCCTTTTAAGATCAGAAAATTCTCGAAGTAAGGTAACTGGGTCAAAAAACAAAAATACCTGACTTCACATTTCTTCGACTAAATGGTCAATCGCCCTCCCTATTGTCCAGTGTTAGGTATTTAACTGGTAACTTAACATAAAATAACGGGTAAAGAAAGCATGTGTAGCTTTCTATGCCTGAAACAAAACTTTCGAAAAACAATTAGGCCTGCAACCAAAATTGACCATATGGATGTAAACAGTCGTAGTACGTCCCATACCCATATGCGGGTCAATAGCATGGTGCTCGGCCTTATGAAAACAGTATAACGTAAGCAAACTGAACGAGGAACAAGGAACAGCATGCATGGGCACCACTGGCGCTATACGATCAACTCCTTCTTATGCTCTAACGGTCTTCCTGGATCTTTTACCCCAAGCTCTGCACATAGGTTAGGTTAGGTTAAAGCGGCTGCCAGCTAAGAATGCCAACACACTTGGGCCAGTAATAGGTCCATTGTGATACCACATGGATCATAGAAGAAATTCGCTCTACCTACTGATTAAAATCATTTTGAGCTTCTTATGAAGCGTGGGAGGCACTTAATATCAATATCTATCGCCTCAATCGTTGTAATAGGGGGCTCCTAAGTGAAGTTTCCTTCTACGGGAGAGAGCGGGGCAGAAACAAAGAAGGTGATGAATAGTTTCTTTCTCTTCTTCATCCATGCAGCTTCTACAAAAGTCGTTCGCAAAGAGGTCTAGCCTTGTAGCATGCTTGCCTATCAGACAGTGTCCAGTGATGACACCTATTATAGCGCCGATATGCAATCTGTTGAGAGAAATCAAATTTTTAGAACGATATAGATCCAGCTTCGGCTAACTGTTTTGTCGCTAGACATGTTGATCCATTCGTCCACCTAAGATTTGTACTCTCGACAGCATCCAGCTTAAATTTAAATTTGCGCGTAGCGATTGGTATACCTAAGGTACCTTTATCCGGCAGAATGGGTATAGTTGTTCCTATTATGGTGAGTTCATCGGCCTTACAATTCTCTGGAATGCCCCTATGCCCCGACACCCAGCACAGGTGAATATTGAACTGCTCAGCCATCTCCGCAAGAGACGATCGGCAGTCTAGAGCTACTAAGGAATTTATAGAGGTCGGTTTCAAGGATTTGTTTGCTGCTTAATTGTCTGGCGGATATCTCTAACAGATATCACGTTTTTCTTAAGCCAAGATAAGACTTCTTTAATCGCCATTATTTCCGCCTGGAACATGCTACAATGATTTGGAAGACGGAAGGAGAGCTTAAGATTAAGCCTGTCCGAGAAAACACGTACACCAATTCCGTCTTCGGTTTTTGAACCGTCAGTGTAGCAGTGAATTGACTCATCTTCTAAAAGTGCATCACCCTCGCAAAGTGATCTAGAAGGGATGGTGACGAGGAAGTTCTTATCAAAATTTAGACGTGGGATGGTGTAGTCCGTGTTTTCGGGAGAGATTTTGAATTCATTCAGAATGGAAGCGTGGCCAAATTCTTTTCTTGACCACTGTTGGGTAGCATCAAGGCGAACGGCTGCATTCGCTGCCATTTGCTTGTTGAATATGGTATATCGAGGGGTATCAGATGAAACAAAATGTCCAGTGCCGCAGAGGGAGTTGTAAGTAGTGCTCTGCTTATGCATTGACAAGCTGTACGCTGGACTTTGCTTAGATAATCACGATTTATAGCTTTTCCTAAGGCTGTCCACCAGACAAACACCCCGTATGTGTGTATCGGTCTAATGACCGAGATGTAGAGCCAGTGAGCGATTCGGGGTTGTAAACCCCATCCTTTCCCAATTTTTTTGCAGGAGAAAAGTGCTATACTGTAGATCTGCATATAGAGCGTATCAGATTCAGAGGGTCTGGGTGCTGGACTGCGAAGCCACCCATAGTAATATGCTGGGTTCTCTACCGAGAGATCTCGTATCGGCTCCAACAGATTACATTATCCCCAAAATAATTTTCACAAAGCGTTCCGGCGTAAAATTCCCCACAAGAGCAGAACGGCAAGATGAATAGCTGATTAAGGATTTCAATCTAACAATGAGCTAGCAGATGCAACCATCCGGATGAGGGTCTTCAGAGGAGCGTCTTAAGGCGTAGTTCTCGCTCCCCTAATATGGTTCCTTGTGGTGGATCGATACGCACCACCTCTTCATCGATTTCAAAGTTGCCTATGATAGCGTGTATAGAGACGAGTTATACAGAGCCATGTCTAGTCTTGGCATCCCTGCCAAGCTCGTCCGTTTGTGCAGAATGACGATGGAGAACTCCCGCTGCTCCATCAAAGTCGGTAAGAACATCACCGATCCGTTCGATGTTAGGAAAGGTCTTAGACAAGGTGACGCGCTATCATGCGATCTCTTTAACATGGTACTTGAGAGAATTGTACAAAACTCACAAGCCAACACCGGAGGTACAATCTTTTACAAGTCTGTACAACTACTCGCTTATGCCGATGACATTGACATAATCGGAAGAACTCAGCGGGCCGTCAATGGGGCATTTACGAGTATTGAGATCGAGGCAGCAAAGATGGGTCTAGCGGTCAATGAAAGCAAAACAAAATATATGCTGTCTACAAGAAAGGACACCCAACATCGGCGTCTTGGACAGAACGCCACAATAGACAGATATAATTTTGAGGTAGTAAAGGATTTCGTCTACCTAGGCTCTATGGTGAACTCCGCAAATGACATCAGTAGGGAGATCTCACGAAGAATTACTCTTGCCAATCGTTGTTTCTATGGGCTAAAACGGCAATTGAGTAGCAAAGCCCTATCTCGAACTACTAAGGTACTAAGGTAACTCTTAATAAGACACTAATCATCCCAGTCTTGTTGTATGGCGCAGAGGCATGGGCTTTGACAAAACCGGATGACGATGCACTTGGTTATTTCGAGAGAAAAGTTCTTCGAGTAATCTTTGGTCCCGTCTGCATATACGGTGAGTGAAGGAGAACCTTCGGCCTGTACAAGGACATCGACTTAGCCAGAAGAGTTCACATACAGCGATTAAGATGGCTGGGTCATGTAGAACGGATGGAGCCCAACGTTCCCCCTAAGAAAGTCTTCGGATCCACCCCGGATGGACGACGCAGTAGAGGACGACCTCGCGGTAGGTGGCGCAAACAAGTGGAGGGGGACCTCAAGCAACTTGGCGTGCGCAACTGGAGGCAGCTGGCCCGTAACCGTGCTGGCTGGAGAGGTTTGTTGATTGAGGCCCAGGTCCACCACGGACTGTATCGCCATCTATTGTAAGTAAGTAAGTGGTGGACGAGATCTTGGTAAAAGTGAAGTAAAACGGTTTCAACGCGATGTCCTACGTTGACCATGTGGCTATGAAAGACTCAACTTCGCACTATAGATAATAGATACTTGGGTCAGCAGCAATGAGATATGAGTTAACCTCTCGAAGACGGAGGCCCGCGAATATCAGCAATGTTGAACTCAGTATCTCAATTCAGCACGACACCTAGGCGTTACTATGGATTCCAAAATAAACTGGAAGGATGAACGCATTAAGAAAGCAATCGTAGATTTCTATTCTTGTAAAAGACTTTCAGTAATACGAGTACATACTCAGGGTTTCAAACCAGCTGTGGTGTACTGGATATACACGGCAATACCAGCTTTCAAGCCTCATCAAAATCCAGAGTGAGTCGTGGGATCAATAAGAGCAACACCAACCGGCAATGGAACCATGCTTAGTTTCATTCCGCTTAATCTATACTGCTGCAGTCTGGCGGCCAAAACCGCTGTAAGGCTGAGGGAAGGCCGATTATGGCCACCGAATCCTTACGGCCATGCCTCTATACTATCCCGATGGGAGGCTGCCAACAGATCGATGAAGACCGATGACAGAGTTTATTGAAAAACCCAAAGAATCCCCAGCAAGAAGGAACTGCCCTTATCTACCGACGCGACGGTTCTAAAATGGACATCGGCGCGGGAGCTTTAAGAATAACCTATTCCTTTAGAATAAATGACGACTGGAGTGTTGCAGGCTGCGGAAATTATACGTGGGAGTAATGTCGTTGGGAAAACGATTACTGTCTATATACTCGTAAATTGCAAGGCAGTCGTTAAGAATCTGGACTCTGCTGTAATTAGATCGAGGCTTGTGAGGATCTGCAAATCGCTTTTAAACGAGATATCTAAAGTAACTGCGATGACCCTCTGCTGGGCACCAGGTTATATGGATATCGCAGGGAACGAAAGGCCTCATAGAGCTTGCAGGAAGCCGACTAGCAAACCAACGCTGGGCTCATCAGGACACATGCGCAACGACCAAGACGTGAAAGAGGTGAAAGTCTTTATAACACACGGGCCATCTCCGGCATAATTACTGGGCACTATGCCGTTGGTATTCAGGCGGAACGTCGCGGTGTACAGCACAACGACTATTGTAGAAGATGTGGAGACAAGGAAGAAATTGAATCTGTTCGCCACCTGCTGTGTGATTGTCTTGCCCTATCTGTCAGAAAAATGAGGACTCTCGGAACTGGAGGACCTAAGTAATGTTGATCTGATGGACCTCCCCAGATTCATATTACTATTTGGATGGTTCTGGCATAGCGGATTTTTTTTTTCTTTTTTTTTTTAAATTTGCGCGCTCTCAAAGGGTGTTTCCAAGGTTAAATGACATAATGGGCCACCAAACTGTTGGTCTAAGTGAGCAGTGACTCTTGTCTCAAGGCACCCATCTACTCAACCTAACCTAAGATATTATTTTTCATTTTAACGTTCCCAAAAGAAAGAAGTATATGTTCGTCAGATCTGGCAGCTAAGGTAGTCATCAGATGTGGCAGAACCTTTAAATTAGTTCCTTCTGGAGAGAAACCTGTGATACCTGTTTGTGAAGAATTCTACTCCTAGCTTGAAAATGCTCGACTTGGTGTTAAAGTTTCATTCAAACTTCGCCTCGGACTCGAACTGTTGTTTAAACAAGGCTTTTACCTTCGCTTGGGATGGATTTGGGATTGGACTTGGACTTGGACTTGGACTTGGACTTGGACTTGGACTTGGACTTGGACTTGGACTTGGACTTGGACTTGGACTTGGACTTGGACTTGGACTTGGACTTGGACTTGGACTTGGACTTGGACTTGGACTTGGACTTGGACTTGGACTTGGACTTGGACTTGGACTTGGACTTGGACTTGGACTTGGACTTGGACTTGGACTTGGACTTGGACTTGGACTTGGACTTGGACTTGGACTTGGACTTGGGAAAAAATTTTTTTGAGCTCTCCTTGGCTTTCATTTCCATGTGTCACTGCGCCCTTCCTGTCGTAAATATGTCTCCCCATTTTTCAAAATATGAGGAAAAAACCTATAAGAGATCGACGTTTGCTGCGAGCTCAATATTCCAATCAGTCGATAATTGGTTTCTTGTAGTGATCTACTCAAGTTTACTTACAAAGTAAAGCAAAGCGTGCATGTTAAATTTAACCGAAGAAGGGTCATTGTGGATACTATTATTACTTCAATCGGTACTTTGTTACATCTAATTGAATTTATAAGCTTGTATGTATATATGTGCTTAAATGTTCGTATTTTCTACATTCTTCAAGTTATATTCCTTAATTTTCTAAAAAGACTTATAAACTCTGAATCCTTTGGGGAGCATTATACAAAATTGTTATGGGGATGCTCATGAGATGAGATGACTACAGTTTTGCTTTCAAGTTATTGCTTCGATTATAATAAACTCATCATCATAAGGAACACAAAAGGGATAACAAAACCCTTATAAAAAGAAAACACATGAGTCACTGTCACAGATTTCAGAATTACAAGGATATACCCACGTTGAAGGCACACCACACACAACATTCAAATAAAATTCACATAAATAATTTTACGAGTATGTTTGTCAAAAAAAAAAAAAAAAGCAACTGAAGCTTCTGCACGGAGAGGATAAGGTTTTTAGTGTAAAAGATATATCGGTGATTCAGAGATTACGATTGCAAATGGTTGTAATGGCTGGGTGAAATGGGGGGATGTAATAAAATCGATGCATACATGGTTTTTTGCATGATCTGCTGGATAGAAGAGTAGTGGAGAGATTTTTATTTTATTTGGGTGGAGTGTCCATGACAAGGAACAAGGGGATATTATTTTATGATATTTTCGAACTTTTGTGTTGAGGCAATTCTTGAATAACAGTGCTTAACAAATGAATGGAGAATGGGAATGTGTATTGATCTTTTGAATGCGTAGTCATTCTGGTCAATAACGGTGGGGGAAATTATGGCAAAAATGTACTGGATAACGAATTTTTTGAACAAACTGGCTGGAATGTTGCGTGAATTTGCATGCAGAAATATTTTTGCGTAAGTCCAGAGGGTGCGCATCTTTTCAAAGTAGTGTAAAGCCGGACTTAGCAGAAAATCAAAATAATGATTAGATTCACTACTGTGGCGGACTAAAGGTGATCTGGCGCGGTTTATGACTCACATGTTTGGGTGAAGCATGCATGTATGCTTTCGTGACAGATCCAGGAGCTGGAATGCCAAAGTCAGAATAAACATGTATATTTAGTAGGTAACTGCCCCTTTCTATAACTGACTTTTGGTTTGCGCCAATATACAGCTCGTGTCGTGCAAAAGAGCAAAACCAGTGCAGAAACCTGAGGAGATTAAGAAGGAAAATTGGTAGTAGAATCACAATCGGTGCTGAGAATATGGAAAAACTACTTTTGCAGACTGCATAACGGTGACGAAGATCAACATCCTGCTATCAAGCAGAATCAGCTATTCAACATAGACGATGATAGCTTAAATTTCCGTCCACCTGACCAAAGCGAAGTGAGGGTAGCAATATCTAACCTGAAATCTAACAAGGCTGCTGCACCTGATGGCCTACTGGCCGAACTTTTCAAGGTAACTGGAGATAAATTGATAGCGGCATACACCAACTCATCCTTAGGATCTTGTTAGACGAATGTATGCCTGATGGATGGAATCTCAGATTCATCCCGATCTACAAGAAAGGAGACACCCTCTGCGCCAATTATAGAGGAATCAGTCTCCTCAACATCGCATACAAGATCTTATCTGCGATATTGTGTGAACGCCTGAAACCTTCTACCATCGATCAAATCTTCACACCTCGGCAGATCCTGGAGAAAACCCAAGGAGTCGAAATCGATACTCATTCTTCTTCCTATTTCGGCGGAGTTATATGATCCGGCAACAAGGGATCATAACCATCCCACTTCATTGCATTTCTACTGATCTGTCTGTGGGGTTCGCATCTGAAAATATCGGCAGGCCTCTCTATTTTTGATCACTTGGTTACTGAGGCCAATCAAATGCTGGTGTCATTACATTTGTGTGATCCAGTCGTTAATAGGCCTGCATCTCGTGCCTCGCGATGTCTTTGGAACGTTCATTGATATTGGCTTTTTAACATTGTTCAAATGATCTCTTCTTTGAACGTGGCAATATCAACTGAGCCGGTCGCGCTCTATTTTTCGCAAGATGCTTTGCATGACGTGAAGACTTCCACGAGTCTTCGAACTTCTTATTCGATCAAGCTTTGTCAATCCTGCTGTCATGCGAAGCATCTTCATCTCGGCCGCCGTTAATTTACTCTGCCGCTGACATCGCTGCTCCATTTCCAGAAACCGACAATGGCAACCGTTACATCCTAGTCGTCATGGAAAACTTCAGCAAATGGCCGGAAGCGTTCGCCATCGCTAACCAGGAAGCGAAGACCATCGTGGAACAGATCGTCAACAACTGGGTGAGCAGATTTGGCGTGCACATGGAACTGCACTCTGACTAGGGACGAAACTTTGAATCGAAGATATTCCAAGAGGTATGTCAACAACTAGGAATCAAAAAGACGAGGACGACCCCACTTCATCCACAATCCGACGGGATGGTAGAGCGCTTCAACAGAACCTTAAACGAACATCTCTCTAAGGTCGTAGAAGACCACCAGCGCGATTGGGATCGACAAATTCCTCTTTTCTTGATGGCCTACCGAAATGCAGTGCACATTACTACTTGACATACTCCATCTGAAGTCTTGTTTGGTCGAGCAGTCCGGCTACCTAGTGAGGTGAAGTTTGGATCCCCTAACGATGAGCCCAAATGTGAAGAGGACTACGTGGCAGACCTCAGGGAAAGGATCCGAGACATACATCAGAGGACCATGACGAGGATAAGGATAGCGAGTGACCGCATGAAAGCCAGGTACGACACAAAGGCAACGTCCAGCTTCCACGAGGGAGACCTAGTATGGCTGTACAACCCACGCCTGCAAAAGGGGTGGTCACCTAAGCTGCAGCAAGACTGGAAGGGCCCTTATAAAGTGGTCATACGCATCAATGACGTCGTCTTCCGGATCCAGCGTTGAGTAAGAGACAAGATGAAGATTGTCCACCTGGATACGTTTAACATTGTGAATCGTATGTAAGTGCTGCCCGCACAATTGCGCTGTAGAGCCTTCTCTTGAGCTTAGGGGGAAATTTTTCGGTCACGGAAGATAGGTGAAATTTGTCGCCACTTCCTCCACCCTACGCTTTCGCGATGATTGATGTCCTCATCAAAGGTTGCTGTGCTATTGATCATAGATCCCAGATATTTTAACTCCTCGCACTTGGGTAGCACTGTCCCATTCAAATAAATATCTGGAAATATGACCTGAATGGATAAGAGAACGGGCAGCACAAGTACTCTGTTTTTTTTAACTAATGGGATACATATCAAGTGCTAGTTTCAGGGACGTTGGATCCTCACTTGCGATGACTCCATCGTCAGCAAAGAATAATTATACCTTGGGGTCCGTCGCTTTATCTTCAAGTAGATAGTCAAGGACTGCAATAAAGAGCAAAGGACTTAAGACGTTTCCCTGGTAATCGATACTCATAATCTGTTCAATGATTTCAAGGTCACCTATTACAGCATTTGTAAAAAGAAGCTATACAGTGCCATGTATAGTTTGGACATCAATGCCAAATTTGTCCATCTGTACAAGATGACGATGGAGAACACTCGCTGCTCCATCAAGGTCAGTAATGACCTCGCCGAGACCTTTGATATCGAAAAAGGTTTCAGGCAAGGTGACTTCTTTAATATCGTATTTGAGAGGAGAGGTTTGATTTGAGAGAGGTAAAGTCTATCAAAAGTCCGTGCAAATGCCTGCATACGCCGACGATATTGACATAATTGGAAGAACACAGCGGACTGTCACCGGTGCGTTTGCAAGCATGGAAGCAAAAGCGGCCAAAATTGGTTTAGCGGTAAGCGAGGGCAAATCCAAGTATATGCTGTCAAGGAGAAGGAAAAGTCAACACCGACGAATTGGACAGAATGTCACAGTGGGCAGCTACAACTTCGAGCTAGTAAGGGACTCTACCTTGGCTCTGCTATAAATTCTGAAAACGATACCAGTGCAGAAATCAAGCAATAAATAACTCTTGCCAATCGCTTTTTTTGGGCTTATAAGTAAATTTAACTTACTTACTTACTTAGGTGGCGCTACAGTTCGGGGTGAACCTGGGCCTCAACCAACAAGCCTCTCCATTTAGCTCGGTCTTTAGCTAATTGCCTCCAGTTGCGCACTCCAAGTTGGTCGAGGTCCCCTTGAACTTGTGCGCGCCACCTACGGCGATAATTCCCTCTACTGCGTCGTCCCTCGGGGTTAGATTCGAAGACTCTGCGGGCCGGAGCGTTGGTGTCCATTCGCTCTACATGTCCTAGCCATCTCAGACGTCCAATACGCAGTTTTTTGACTAGGTCGATGTCGCTGTACAGCTCGTATAGTTCGTGATTGAATCTTCTCCTCCAAAACCCGTCAACGCAAACGGGACCGAAAATCTTACGAAGAATTTTTCTCTCGAAGCGACCAAGGATATCTTCATCCTCTTTTAATAAAGTCCATGTTTCAGCGCCGTAAAGCAGGACTGGGATGATCAAGGTCTTATATAGAGTCTCCTTAGTTGTTCGAGAGAGGGCTTTACTGTTGAATTGCCTTATAAGCCCAAAAAAACAGCGATTGGCAAGAGTTATTCTTCGATTGATTTCTGCGCTGATTTTGTTTGCTGAATTTATAGCAGAGCCAAGGTAGACAAAGTCCCTTACTACCTCGAAGTTATAGCTGCCCACGGTGACGTTTTGTCCAATTCGTCGATGTTGGTTTTCCCTTCTAGTTGACAGCATATACTTGGTTTTGCCCTCGTTTATCGCTAAACCCATTTTGGCCGCTTCCGCCTCAATGCTTGCAAAAGCACCGGTGACAGCCCGCTGAGATCTTCCGATAATGTCGATATCGTCGGCGTATGCAAGCAGTTGTACAGACTTGTAATAGATTGTGCCTCCGGTGTTGGCTTGTGAGTTCCGCACAATCCGTTCAAGTACAATATTGAAGAAGTCACATGACAGCGCGTCACCTTGTCTAAAGCCTTTTTTGACATCAAAGGTCTCGGTGAGGTCATTACCGACCTTGATGGAGCAGCGAGCGTTCTCCATCGTCAGCCTGCACAGGCGGACAAGTTTGGCAGGGATGTCAAAACTAGACATGGCTCTATAAAGCTCTTCTCTATAGATGCTGTCATAGGCGGCCTTGAAATCGATAAAGAGGTGGTGAGTATCGATTTGGAATTCTTGGGTTTTCTCCAGGATCTGCCGAAGTGTGAAGATTTGATCGATGGTGGACTTTCCTGGCCTGAAACCGCACTGATAGGGTCCAATCAGGCTGTTCATAAAAGGTTGCAGGCGTTCACACAATATCGCAGAAAAGATCTTGTACGCGATGTTGAGGAGACTGATGCCTCTATAATTGGCGCAGTTGAGGGGGTCTCCTTTCTTGTGGATCGGGCAAACGATGCTGAGATTCCATTCATCAGGCATACACTCCTCTGACCAAATATTAGAAATGAGTTGGTGTATGCACTCTACCAATTCATCCCCAGCTGCCTTGAAAAGTTCGGCCGGTAAACCGTCAGGTCCAGCAGCCTTGTTCGATTTTAGCTTGGATATTGCTATCCTCACTTCGTTTTGGTCAGGTGGACGGAAATTTTGACTATCATCGTCCATGTTGAATGGTTCATTCTGCCTGACAGCGGGATGTTGGTCTTCGTCGCCGTTATACAGTCTGCAGAAGTAGTTTTTCCAGATTCTCAGCACCGACTGTGATTCTACTACGAGGTTTCCATTCTCATCTCTACAGGTTTCTGTACGGGTATTACTTCTCTGACACGTTCTTTTTACCTTTTGGTAAAACTTCCGTACATTGTTCCTGGAGTATAGACTCTCGATATTCTCAAACGCGCGCTTCTCATGCTCTTTCTTCTTCTTTTGGAGAAGCCGATGTTCTTCCCGTCTCTTTTGCTCGTAGAGCTCACGAGCAGCTCTCGTCTTCCTTTGCAGCGCCGCTTTGTATGCCTCTTGTTTTGCTGCATGCACTCGCCGGCATTCTTCGTCAAACCAGGGGTTTCGCGGTGGTGGGCGAGCGAGACCCAGCACATCAGTCGCGGCGTTTCTGATGGCATGTTGGCAGCGTTGCCACTGGTCTTCGGCACTTGATGCTGGCGGTATAGGGGTGATTGAGAGATTTCGGGATACGCGTTCAGCGAAGAGTCTGGCGGTCTCTTGCGATTGTAGCTTTTCGACGTTAAATTTTCTCACAGTAATTCTTCTTTGTTGCTCAGATTGGGATATCCGCATTCGTACCTTGGCTACAACAAGGTAATGATCCGAGTCTATGTTGGCCGCTCGGAAGGTCCGGACATCCAGAATACTGGAGGCATGCCTTGCGTCGATCGCAATATGATCAATTTGGTTGATCGTGACATGATCATTGGACCGCCATGTCTGCTTATGAATATCGAGATGAGGAAACCATGTGCTTGCTATGGTGACATTTCGCTCCACAGCGAAATCAATTAGCCTTAGTCCGTTATCAGACGTGGTGTCGTGTAGGCTATGCTTACCGACTGCTCTACCGAAGACGTCCTCCTTTCCTATTTTGGCGTTAAAATCGCCCAATACGATCTTAACGTCGTATTTAGGACATTGCTCGTATGTTTTGTCGAGGAGCTCGTAGAAACACTCTTTGGAGGCAGGGTCCTTTTCTTCTGTGGGGGCATGAACACATATTAGGCTTATGTTAGCGAATTTAGCCTTGATCCGGATAGTGATAATACGCTCGCTCACGTGTCGGAAGCTTAAGACTTCTTGCCTAAGTCTGCCGCGTATGACAAATCCGCATCCGAATAAGCGTTGCCTGTTGCCTCTGTAGCAATCACCGTAGTAGATGTCACAGTTTTTCATCCTCTTTTTGCCTGGCCCATCCCATCGCACTTCCTGGATGGCGGTAATATCTGCTTTATAGCAGTCTAGGGCCTCTGCTAGTTGTTCGGCTGCACGTGGTCTGTAAAGGGACAGAACATTCCACGTACAGATCCGAAGGTCGTTGTCCTTATTTCGTTTGCTGGGGTCGTCATTAGTTGGGTCATCCTTATCCGAGGCTTTTGGTTGTTTCGGAACCATCGATTTTTTACGTGGTAGGGAAGTTACCCCGACGGCACAACCCCCAACCTGGAGGGCCAGTTCCTTAATTATTCCCCTAGGACAGGGGGCCGGGTACACCGGTGCCAGTAGTCCACTACGGGAGTATGAGCGCTGCCGTTGGCCCATTAAGGGCTCCTCCGCCACCATCTCTATTCCAATGTCCTGACCAACATTGGAAATTCCTTACCGACCTGTGATCCGAATACGTCGAAGCAGCTCGCGCAAGGTATTCACTAAGTTCAACCTAACTGGAACTATAGACGCCACCGTTGACTCCGTCTAGGGAATTCGTCCGCTGCCGCCTGGAACAGGAAGAAGTGCTCTAGTGAGAAAAGCACTCTTCCCCCCCTCTCTCATCTGCTGCCACCAAGAATCCGCCAAACGGGGTTGGTTACCCATTTCTTGGATTAAGGTACTAGGCACCCGGCTGTCACCGCGTGGAGGTTGAGAGTAGGAGTTGGTAGGCCTCAGCTGAGTGAAAACGCTTGTGTTTTCATATGATCGCATGCACTACCGTTTGACTAAGTAAATTTAACAGTAAAGTCCTATTTCGAACAACTAAGGAGATGCTATGGAAGATCCTGATCGTCACTTTATTGAAAGGGGAGGAAGATCTTCTTTTTCGTTTCGAGAGAAAAATTCTTCGCAAGATATTCGGCCCGTTTGCGTGGACGAGTTTAGGGGGAGAATATTTAAAAACTTCGTATTGGACTTTTAGGATGGCTGGGATATGTATATCGAATAGACAACGCTCCGACCCGCAGAGTCTTAGAATCTAACCCAGAAGGAGGACCCAGTGGAGGGCCTCCTCATCGTTGATGGCTTGCACAAGTTTAAGGGAGCTCAACCAGCTTGAAGTGCTCAACTAGGGGCAATTAACTAAAGACTGAGCTAAGTGGATAGGCTAATTGATTGAGGTATAGGTTGACCTTAAAGTGTAGCGCCAGTTAAGTAAGTAAGTAAGTCGATATTATTTCCATCCTACTTCCGTGGCTTCGTAAGTGGTTGGCTAAGGCAGCCAATGCCAGTCTCATCTCTGCTTCAATTTGCATGCACTTCACTGTATTGAAAAAAAGAAAAACATTTCTGCCAATGGATAGTCATAATCTTTTCATTTATAAACCCTCTGAGCCATATATCGACACCTCAAACCCACTTCAACAAGCGATAGACCGCCGAAAATGATAATTAAATAAATTGAAGTACACCTGCTAAAATCCCCACTCATACAATGGTAATGTACGTACTCTGCTTGTGCTTCAAACAAACAATGTTATCATATCTGCATTCAATTGTCAACCACTGACACCGGCTTGGTGACAAATTGTAATCAATTTAAGTGAGTTTGGTCGTCCTGCTGAATGCAGATAGTAAATAGTTCTTTCACTGCAGTGTGCAAGGATTTATCAACTGATTAATAGCTAGTAGATGGGGATGCATTTTTGCATGTCCTCGTACCTGTGGCCAGCGTATTTTTTCCCCGCACAGGACTACACCTAATCGATTGTCAACGGATTTCATTTCCGTTCGCAAGGGCGGCGAAGATAAGTGTGGGGATTTGTGCAAAATCATTTGTTTTCGTTTTTACTATTAGAGTTATTTTCGCTTTTACCCATTCGTCCTTTTGGTCTATTAATCAATTCGGAGAACTTCGACAGTGATAAGGATGACAACGACGAAGACATATATCTCTCCAAGGAGTTGGCGAGAGGGGTGAGCGAAGAAGTGCTTGCACTTGTTAGCTGCAGGTGTGCAAAGTTGGAAATTAATACGCTGAGGTGCGGAATGAAATGTGGGCGGTGGTAACATAGAGAAAGGATATGCAGTTGTGTGGTAAAATTTAATTTAGTTGCGAAATCATAAGAAAATTGCAGATGCATGTTCACACACTGGTTTCGAGGGAAGTTTGTGTTATTGCCGCGTCATTTTGGTTGGAACTCTACGAATTTATGGGCAGGATAATGGTGAAGGTGGTGGGGTTGTTCAGTGATTGATGGGAAAGGCTGCTTTACTATGTGTTTTTTTTTCTTTTTTTTCTTAGCATGAGGTGAAGCGAAAAAGTATCTTACAAAGTTGGATCATCTCCATTGTATAGTCCAGGTTTAATGAAACAAAAACTCAGCGAGTTTGAACCCGAAGCAATACTGCTGGCACACTTAGTTTATTGTATCTTTTGGTGGATGTGCATTGCAGTACGTCCACGCTTAAGGATTTATAAACTTGAGCCCAGGTGAACACCACCAGGGTGCGCCGACTCAATGATCTGGAGTCCCAGGCACTTATAAGTAAAGCTTGAAACTTCACAGTAAATTGAAGTTAGCGTTGGGTTTCAAGACGTGTCCTGTGAATTAGAACGTTCCATCCTGTAATAACTTAACTAACTGAATTCTATGAAATGCAATGAAAGCGTAAAATGGTCTGCACATTTCCTTGGGCTAAATGGCTTGTTATCTCCAAGCTGATAGCTGGTGCCTACTTTAAAATTTGTGCTTCTCATGTATTCAAGTAATTTAATTTCCTAAGTTTTACGACATGCAACTTACAGTCGAACACGTCGACAAACACCCTTCTTTTGCAGTCGTAAAATTTGAAAAATCCCGCCACGCCTACAACTTTATATCATATCCGGCATTTAATGCTCCCCTCGTTTGCCTAACGAGAGTTCATGTTCAACATTCAGTTCAAGGATTCTTTTTGCGACGCCACAACCAAATCGAACGATTTTGAACCCGGAAGTGTGGGAGAGGTAGGGCATGTCGTCGTCCCTACGGCTCATAAAAACCGCTAAAAGGCTAGGGATTATTTCACTTGAAACTGGATTCACTCTTTATGGACGTTTCCCCCATGGCGATCTCAAATGTGAAAGAGTGTATGTGACACTGCACTCCTTTCGAGTGCTGCCTACAAAGGTACGGGGATTTTTACTATGTGTGCGATGTTGAATTTTTTCCTTTTATTACCTCCTCTTAACGTAAATCAAGCTTTTACTGCTGACTTAATCGTTTCACAATCGTTAAATCAGGTTCCTCTTTTCACCCACACATCCAATAGGGTTGGAAATCCTTTCCTACCATCGTCCTAACCATGTGTGGGATGTTCCTTCTTTTTTTTTTCATTGCACCGAGGGGAGCAGATCTGAATCATGAAACCTGTAGCCTACATGTGTGAAACTGTGGTATATCCTTAGAAAGGACACACCAAGTCTAACAGGATGAGAGTAAAATTGCACTTAAAATTTACGTGGAAAATATACAAACATATTCAACCAAATGTGGTCTTCCTTCAACCGCTATAAAAAATAAAAACGACTGTATCCTTCAGTGTTTTTGCGCTGCATGCTAGTACTCATCTGAAGGGCTGCTGCTGCTGCCACTGTGGTGGAAAAAACATTGTATTCCTCTGAATGAACGAAACCCAAAAAGAAAGGATATCTACCTCCACCCTGGCTGTGTAAAAGTTTGCAAATGCAAAGTGCAGTAATAAATATGAGTAACGAGTGTGTAAGCGTCGTTGATGCATTAGAAGGCAACATCCTTTTCACATCGTCCCCACATATTTTTTTTTTCACAAGCTTACACACAAAGAACATGTGCAGTGAATTTTTTTTCCTGGTTAGTCTTCTGTCTGGTTCTGCGATTGGCGCCGCTATTGAAAAATACACGAACATCGTGTGGCAGGAGAGGAACGACCGAGACAGATTGTTGCTTTTTTGTGACGTTTTCGTCCTTAAATGGTCATTTGTCACTTGGCAGAGGAATATGAATTGTTGCACATTTTAATGTGTATTTTATTTGCTTGTTATTTGTGGCTAGAAGGGGTTCCATTGTTTTGGATTATTTGATGGATATAAGGAAGGATGAGAGGTTTTGCAACTAAGGATACCATTGTTTAAGTTTGGATGATGAATGACATTTCTTTTTTACCAGACAAGATTCATCTAAAAGAACGCGTTATACAACGGTTTAGCAGGTTCCAAGTTTATGGCTTAAATAGGTACACAGAGCTTTCCTTAATAAATCTTGAGTGAGATATATCATATATGTATACCTAGCAGGGACATAAATATTGTTACAATACAAAACGCATCCATTACCGTAACAAAAACTTAACGCACCCAAATATTGACATTTTTAAACAGAAGTATGTATGTAGCATCATTTACTCATATGTACATACTCGCATGTGAAAAAGAATTGTGGTTTATTTTGACGTGGAGTGGACCGAAAACGAAATCCGTATTGCGGTGTTTTTTTTTTTCGTTTTTCTTTTGATGCACTGATAAATGTGTTTATATTCTAAAGGTACTAATAGCACAGGCTACTAGCATGTACTATACGCAAACGCAAAAGGGCGATTCCAGGAATGCGCCTACGTACCAATCCACACCCTGCACACTTCTACCACTCTACCCGCGGGACTGGTTAGCAACGTATGTTATATTATCTGCACTTGCCGTTTCGGCTCTTCTTAGTCTTCTTTCGACTCTTCTCAGCTCATTCTATACGCTCGTTACGAAGAAACAAATCTCTCGCCAGTCGTCCCCTGACCTCGTCATATGACTTATTAGAAGCTCTGGGCTGGGAAGGTTTATTCTTCTTCTTCTCCAGTTGAGCACTGTGTGCACCACCACGTCTTCCTCTTCATCTTGGCATTCTGGGTAGAAGGGCGAGATATCGTATCCAAATCTTTCGATATCTGTCGTGCCCGGGCAGAAACTGCGTAAGGTGGTAGTTGCAGTCCTTGCATGCTCTCTTTGTCAAATCTCAACGGCAGGGATCAGCTTATGGGTCCAACTGTCTTCTGCCATGTTACCCCACCTGGCTGCCACAGTACTACAGATATTGCCCTTTCTTCGTGTTCTATCTTCCTGGTAACGATGGCTTCTTCTTACCGGTTCGCGGTTCGCTTAAGGTAAACCCTTTACATCTCTTTGGTGAGAATGTCAATGGGGATTATATTGGCTATAATATAGGCTGCTTCGTCCGAAATTGTTCGAAAACTGCTTACAGTTCTGATTGCGTAGTGCCTGTATGCAGACGAGAGCTGCTTTCTTGCTCCCTTTGTTGTGAGTGTCCCCTTCCAGACCGGGGCAGCATAGAGAAGGATTGAGCGTATCACTCTGGGTAGCACTCTGGCGAATCCAGGCCCACCGATGTTTGACAGCTTACGGGAAAGCGCTGCCAGCATCTGTGATGGCTTTTTCTTTGAATACTCGACGTGCGTTCACTCAAGTTCAGCCTGCTGTCGAGCATTACTTTTAGGTATTTTAACACATCATTGCATCTGATTGTCGAGTTCGGAATCCAGAAGTTTGCGTATACCACAGTCTTTCGGCTGGTTATTACGACAGCCTTGGTCATGAAGTCAGCTAGCACTAGGCCGACAGACTCAGACCAATTTTTGATCTTGGCGACTGCTTCATCCGTGGCAGACTCTATCTGGTGGATGTGTTTGGCCATAGTAACCACAGCGATATCGTCAGCAAAGCCGATAGCCTTAACCCCTTTGTGACAGCATGAGTGGAAGGTAACTACCTGTGAAACTCCCGCGGAAACGTTGTAGTATTCAACGCCGTTGTTAGCCCGGTACCTTAACTTTCTATTAGCGAAGAAGTTCATGATTATATTCAGCAGGCAGTATGGTGTATTTATTCTGGTCAGGGGTCTCCTAATGCATGGCCAGTTCGCAGAGTTGAATGCATTTTTAACGTCGAGCGTTACTACTGCGCAATATTTGTTTATGCCCCCTCGCCGCCTTCTTTCCAGTACTGCTTTAGCTGCTGTGTCTACTACTGCCTTTATAAGTATGTATCATTTCATGCTACATTGTGAATATCCTCTTTGTCATCATAATAATTTCCTGTATGGGTGTGAGATCTGGGCAGATGCACTTAGACAGGAGAAGTACAGAAAACCAATTGCCGCTGTACAAAGGCGAGGACATCGGAACCAGCCGCCCTCGTAGTTGCAGGAGTGACCCCCATCGACCTCCTAGCGACAGAGAGGAAGTACGCCCACGATAAGAAGGCGGAAGTAGGAGCAGAATTCGCAGTCGCGGAAGCGAAGAAGCTTATCAAGCAGGCTTGGCAAAGAAGATGGAGCGCTGAACGAGGGGGAGGTGGATTACAGACGTCACGGCTTTAAAAGAGCGGGAACATGGCGAGGTGAACTACTTTGTCACTCAATTCTTAACCGGACATGGGTATTTCAACCGATACCTCCACAATATGGGTAAAGTAGAGAGCGCAGCCCGCCAATATGGAGACTCAGCGCAAGATGACGCTTTCCACACCATTTTCGTCTGTAGCAGATGGACAGAGCAAAGGAGTAGACTGGATTCGGAAATAGGCGATTTTTCCCCGGAAAATGATATAAGCAAGATGACCTCGAGTACCGACACGTGGAATAAAATATCTTCCTTCATCGAGATGATACTCAGATCCAAAAAGAGAGAGGAAGGCGCCAACAATCCCTCACAAATTTCATAAAGCAGATAAAAGCCTTACCGGCAAAATGTATAATCTCGCAACAGGAGCTGAGTATGAAAAATCCGGACCGCAGAGGGGAAAGAAATTGACACCACTCTGAAGTAATGCGATAAGCGGTCCCAGAGTGGATGGTGTCAAGTAGAAAGAAGGGGTTAAAGATAGTTTTTTAGTGAGTAGCGAGTCTACTACTACACTACTAGAAATAGAGCGAGACTGCTTCCCGTGCGCAATAGCGTTTTTCCACTACCCTCTAGGTAAAAAAAAAAAACGCCTTTATGGGTAAAACGAGAATTTCTAAAACCGTACTGGTCATCTGACATAACTCCTCTATCCTCTACCATCGCGGTCAGTCTACTGTATATGATACGTTCTAGTACCTTTCTCATGGCCGATTTGACAAAGGTTCAGAGTTTTCACTTGTTTCTTTTGGGTAGCAACACTAGATGTTGAAATTTCCATGCTTTAGGGAAGACCCGTCTCCCCATGCACCTTTGTATTGTGGCTATAAAAACGATCATTTTCTTTTGGACAGCCGCTTTGACAGCCATTTTTGAAAAGCCGTCGGGTTCAGGCACTTTGTTGTCATCTGTCTTCCTCCATGCAGCATGAGGTTCGTCTGCCATGATTGCCGGGATGTATTCCCTGCTGGTGTCCCTTGTGATGGTGCACAGAGTAGAAGATTTTCAGCATCAGTGGGCAGGTTTTTTGTGGGGACCTACTCCCGTTAAAATTCTTCATCACAATACTATACGAATATACCATCCCCCAGGGGTCTAGATCTGCTTCATCAAAGAGTTATCTGAAGCATCTTGCTTTGCTCTTGATGGCTTTTTCAAAGTCGCGTCTCGCCAACCTAGAGGTAGCTAAACGCTCCTGAAACTCTGGTCTTCCTCTAGATTGCTGGGACCTGCAGCGGGCAATGATATCAGCCGAAGGTTCGTTGATCGGTCCATTAAGCTATTTAAAGAGACTGGAGATATAAAATACAGCACGCGTTCTGGCCCACCGCGATCGGTACGAACAGTAGAAATCATCAGTGCTGTCAAAGAATATATAAGAAATAAAAATAAATCCCCTAAGAAAGCAAAAAATCATGGTTTGCGAGGTAGGGATCAATCAAAATCAATAAATCGTATTATCAACAAAGGCCTTGGTACCTGCAGATGTCGTACAGGACAGCCTTCACAGAAAAATTCTGCATACAAATGAAAAAGATGTTACCGTACAGGAAAAGTTCAATAAACCAAATGACAAGACTTAATCCCGGTCATCTAGAGAGGCGTCACAACTGAACCCACGGGTCAAGAAAGGTCATCATCCAGAAGCAATCATGGTTTGGTGGAGCGTCTCCAACGATGGGGTAAGATATCTCCATTTCTGTGAAGACGATGAAAATAGCGGATAAAGTGAACCAACAAACCAATCGGTAATAAGTCGTTGCTCCACATAATAGAGTTTTGCTTCAGAATCATCACGAATCACCAGACTCTGCGCTGGTGCATAAAACTATACAACCATGGTTCCAATACCAACGCCGGAATCCAATGTTAGGAAAAGCTGGACATGCTACTGAGTACTCACTTTCCGGATGTACATCTATCTCCAGAGATGACCTACCCATTCCACAGACGACATCGGGAATAAGCGCGGAAGAGGTGGGTAATATAATAGATGATAACAAGATAGATTATGCAATTAAATCATTTGCTCCATATAAGGCACCAGGAATGGATAACATTCGACCTGTCATGCTGCAAGAGTCAGTGGATATTGCTATTCCATGGCTCAAGCGTATCTTCACAGGATGCCTTAAGCTAGGTTATGTTCCTAAAGCATGGCGGGAGGTGCGCGTTGTACTTATTCCCAAAGCAGGGAAAGCGAGCCACACAAACGCAAAAGACCTGAGACCTATCAGCCTATTGCCTTTTATGCTGAAAACTCTGGAACGTTTAATATATGTATATATAAGAAGTGTGATTACCTATCTTAATGACAACATGCATACATCTGAGGCAGATCGGTAGATACGGCCCTCCACCGGGTCGTATCGAGTATAGAAAGATCCCTCCACTTCAAGGAGTTCACTCTTTGGGCGTTCAACAACGTAAGTTCTGACGCGATCCTGAACAGTCTGCACAGAGCTCATCTCAACACCGGCCTCTGCAACTGGATTGCACAGGTGCTTCAATCAAGGATTATATCTTCAACGCAAGGAGATGTAACCATTCGGAGAAGGGTCAACTAGGGAACACCTCAAGGTGGAGTCTTGTCTCCGCTAATATGGCTCCTTATGGTGGATGAGATCTTGGTAATACTGAAGGAAAACGGCTTCAACGTGACGGCCTATGCAGACGATGTCGTTATCCTGGTTTCGGAAAAATTTCCTCTAGTCCTAAGTGAAAGGCTCAACTTCGCGCTACAACTAGTGGATAACTGGGAGTGAATCCTTCAAAGACGGACGGAAGAGAACTTCACCAAGAGGAGATCAATTCCTACCTTGAGACCCCAAAATATCGGTGGCATTGAACTAAGTATCTCAAGTTCAGCTCGGTATCTGGACGTAATTCTAGATTCCAAAATCCGAACGCGTCAAAAAAGCAAGCGTAGCTTTCTACTCCTGCAAAAAGGCATTCAGTAATACGTGGGGCTTCAAACCAGCTGTGGTGTGCTGGATATACACGGCGGTTTTAAGACCCATTCTCACATATGGTTCACTAGTATTGTGGACGGCACTTGAGAAGCAATACCAGCTTTCGGACCTCACCAAAATCCAGAGGGCGGCGTGCATCGGAGTCATGGTATCAATGAGAATAACACCAACAGCGGCAATGGAAACCATGCCTAGTTTCATTCTGCTTGACATATACTGCAGCAGTCTGGCGGCTAAAACCGCTGTAAGACTAAGAGAAGGCCGATTATGGTCATCGAACCTTTACTGCCATGCCTCCATTTTATCCCGATGGGGGACCACCAGTGGATTGACGGGAACTGATCATATAAACCTGTTAGCATTTGAAAGGAGATTCACTACAAGAATTCCTGACAGAATATACTGGAAAAATCGAAGAACCACGAGGAAAAAGGAGTTGGCTTTCTATACTGACGGTTCTAAGATCGACGTTGGCATGGGAGCCGGAGTTTATTGTGAAGCCCTAGGAATAAACCGCTCCTTTGGAATAAACGACGACTTTAGCGTCTTTCAGGCCGAGGCCAAAGCTTTTATACAGGCTGCTGAAATTGTACGCGAGAGTAATATCGTTGGTAAAACGATTACTGTCTATATAGACAGCCAGGCAGCCGTTAAGGCTCTGGACTCTGCCGTAATTAGGTCGAGGCTTGTGAAAAGTTGCAAATCACTCTTAAACGAGATATCTAGAGCTAATGCGGTGACCCTCTGCTGGGTACCAGGGCATATGAATATCGAAGGTAACGAAAGGGCTGACGAGCTTGCTAGAAAAGGGTCGGCGCTGCACTTATCGCGGGCCCTCTCCTCTGTAGCAATCTCAGTGAGTTCCTTACGAAAGAAAATAGAGGATGCAGCCTCCGGTCGGGCAAACAGACGCTGGGTTCATCTGGAAACATGCGCAATGGCCAGCGTGCTATGGTCGGACTACAGCAAGAAGAGATCAACCTCTCTGGTAAAACTTAGTCGTTATAACGCATGCGTCATTTCTGGCATAATTACTGGACATTGTGCCATTGGCGTTCACGCGGAGCGACTCGGTGTGCTGCATAACGACTATTGCAGAAGCCGCAGGGACGAAGAAGAAATTGAATCTGTTCGTCACCCGTTGTGTGACTGTCCTGCCCTATCCGTCAGAATAATGAGGACACTCGGTAGTTACTTATTTTCGGAGCTGGAGGACTTAGGTAATGTCGAGCTGACGGACCTCCTGAGATTCATTTCACTTTCTGGGTGGTTCTAACAGCGGATTTTCTTTACGGCGTTTCCAGGGGTAAATGATTGGGCACCATGGACGCGTACTGTTGGTCTGAGTGAGCAGTGATTCTTTGTCACAAGGCACCCATCTACCTAACCTAACCTGTGGTTCCAGGACAATATTATTTTTAGGGACTCAAGACTGGCCACCTGCAAGTCCCCGATTTCTGGACGATCTGGACGTACACCTCTCCTTTAATCTTCCAGACTACTGCAGCGTTTTTCAAGCCGAAATCACCGCAGTTCGCAAAGCTGCTGACTGGCTGGCGGCTAGCACACTATCAACACCTGATATTGTTATTTATGTCGACAGTCAGGTAGCCATCAAATCCCTCGCATCCAGCACTACAAGATCTAAAGCAGTGAAAGACTGTCGCATATCTCTTAACGAGATAGCTGGTCAGTATAACCTCACCCTCTGCTGGGTACCAGGTCACTGTGACATACCGGGGAATTGTGCAGCCGACGAACTAGCACGACAAGGCTCCTCTGGTACAGACAGTATAAGCATCACCGACATCGAAGCGCCAGCGTCTTATGTTAAGTACCTTATTTAAATTGATGCCGAGAAAGTAGCCAATCATCGATGGCAACATCTAGACCAATGTCATACCGCCAGACAGCTCTGGCCGATACTCAATAAATCCAGGTCCATCGGACTCTTGAAGCACAAGAGAGGAACCCTCTCAAAAATAACAAATGTCCTCACTGGACACTGCGTCATAGGAAGACATGCCCAAAGATTAGGTATCCCTCATAACGACTTCTGCAGAAGCTGCAGAGATGAGGAGGAGGAAGAGATCATCAGTCATCTCCTGTGCGCCTGTCCTGCGCTCGCCAATATCAGGAAGGCCACTCTGGGTGAATACTTCTACAATGATCTTAATGATCTCGGCAACGCCTGCACGGCTAAAATTCTCGACTTCATTCAACGAAGCAAATGGTTCCAAGAGTAAGACGGTGATCCACTCGCCTTACACATCGGCAGTACAATGGACCTACTTTCTGGTCTAAGTACATCCTCATCGAGGGCAGATCCTAACCTAACCTAACCTAAGTCCCCGATTTAAATCCACTGGGCTACAAGCAATGTGGAGGATATAGTATGCCACAAAAGACACCCTAACATTGAGTCCTTAAAGACCGCGTTGGTTTTAGCTGTAACCAAGTCTCCGATGCAGGAGGTGCGTGCAGCAATCGAGGTGTGGCCCAAGCGACTTAAGAGCTGCATTCAGTCAAAATGTGTCCATTTTGAATGAGCATGTATTCTTTGTATTTAATATTGAGTTACAAATAAAATAAAATAAAAAAATCACAGGAAAATATTCTGTCATTTTGAAGTCACGAAGAAAAATAGGTTTAACAGTATTTTTGTCCGTACTAGGTAGAGATGCCGCTTCGTGATATCCCTAGACTGTTCTGCAAAAAGGATTTATAAAAGACAATTTGTCCTAATAATGAGGGCTTAACGGTCTCCTTTTGGATAAAAATCGATGAAATTTTTGGGCATTCTTTTCGAATCCATTTCAAAATACTACTGCCACGTATATCAAGCCTACAAAGTGTACCTAATTAGGAAAAAGGTACTTACTTCAACAAAGCAGGCTATAATTGTACAAACTCCTAGACTTCTATTTGTCTCAATGAGCATTCTTGGGACTTTCATAATTCCTTCTTCTCCCAATACCCTGTAATTGAAAATTTATTCAATGAAAATCGATTTCTACCGTAATTCCAGTTGGCAACATTCACTTTTTTTCAAAATTGAAGCCCAATTCACTGAATGGAAGAAGGAAAAAATTATGAAATACAAAGAAACGGTCATTATTTTAAACTCACCTTTCTGTGGAGATCCTTTGGCAGGAATTCATGCAAGCAAAAAGGAGGAAAGAAATCAACAGTTGAACATAATCCGTCCCTAGGTCTCCTACTTTTAAGCCTCCCCCTTTAGGGACAGAAATAAACCAACCAACCAAATCTTCATCATTATTTATCCCGAGACCTTTTTTTTTGTAAGTGTATGTGTGTGTGTGTGTGCTGGCCTAGGTCATACTACAGTACAAAATTCAACAGGACCACCCCACTCGATGATTCATCTTCATCAGCGGGGGGATCTTCTTTTCAGTCGTCTTCGTCTTCGTCGACGTCGACGGCGGCGTCATCGTCGTCCGCTTCTCTCTTAAATGTATGAGAACTTTGTGCTTTGAATATTAAATAAGTTTGCAAAGAAGACGGGGAGTCCTTCCGGAATAAATTGATGGGAGCGCAACGCAACAAGGAATAAGGTTAGGTTATAAGGATAACGTGAATGGGCAAAGATGAGAACAGGTTACGCACGGTTTAGCAAATCTAAATTGAAGCTTTATTTTTACCCTCCATCCCGTTGTCGTTAATTTAGCATCTTTTCTGTTGTACTTGTAGTGTTTGGTGTGCTGTTCGTTGGCTCGATTTTTGTTCGTTGCTGTTGCTCTTCTTGGGTTTGGCAGGATATTTGTTTGTCTTGTTCCAATTAGCAGGTAATTCGAGGGAGAATAACACAAGCTAATTTCCCGATTATGCAAGCTGGCATAAAGGAGCAGACAACGTAGAGAAATAGATGAGTAAAATATTTTATACGGATGAAAGAAAGAAACGGTTGGCTAGGAAGAGAAGTAATTCTGTTGCATGGAAAATTAAATCAAATTTTCGTTTCATTTTAATCAGTATACCTGGCTGTCTTGTAATTTATCATTACCTGTTTCATTGTTACTATATAATCATGAGAAAAACGACTTCTGAGCTTTAACAATAAATATGTAGTTAATGGCATGCTTTTCCTAACAGTCCTATAAGGCCTATAAGTTTTCTCGTTTTGTCTACGAAGGACATGACTTAATTCTTCGGCAAAATTTAATTTGAAGTTTCAAGGTTATGTCCTGTAACGAAGTGACATATTTCACCGCCACTGTTGGCAGGTAGTGAACCCTGACGGTCACATCGAGATAGGAGTACACTCCAATTCCTCACAGGAGAATGAGGAGGATTCGATTTGACACACAACCGTGACAGGAGTACATTCAAAGGTCGTACACGATAATGTGAAGAAAATTTTGAATTGGTTCATAGTTCACATTCCTGTTGTGCAGGATTTTTACATAAAGAAGAGTGCATGGAAGGCAGTAGGTAGAGTCTGCTCAAGTGGACCCTCTTAAGGGTCATCGCAAGCATGCGCTCAGTGCGGACTGCCACTTTCCAAGCCTGCCCTAACTGCGGACTGGATCCTTCCTAAGTCTGCCCTCAGTGCGGACTGGGTCCCTCCTAAGGCTGCCCTAAGTGCGGGCCGGGTCATTGCAAGCCTGCCCTAAACGCGGACTGCCACTTTCCAAGCCTGCCCTAAGTGCGGAATGGATCCTTCCTAAGCCTGCCCTAAGTGCGGACTGGGTGATTGCAAGCCTACCCTAAGTGCAGACTGGATCCTTCCTAAGCCTGCCCTAAGTGCGGACTGGGTCCCTCCTAAGATTGCCCTAAGTGCGGATTGGATCCTTCCTAAGCCTGCCCTAAGTGCGGACTGGGTCCCTCCAAAGCCTGTCCTAAGTGCGGACTGGATCCTTCCTAAGACTGTCCTAAGTGCGGTCTGCGTCCCTCCTAAGCCCGCCCTAAGTGCGGACTGGGTCATGCAAGCCTGCCCTAAATGCGGACTGGATCCTTCCTAAGTCTGCCCTAAGTGCGAACTGGGTCCCCCCTAAGCCTGCCCTAAGTGCGGACTGGGTCATTGCAAGCGTGTCCTAAGTGCGGACTGCCCTAAGTGCGGACTGGAACCCCTCAAGCCGACATACGACGCACCGAGCCGAGCCGGACAACAGATTGTGTGGCCCCGATCATATCAGAACCAGCCGCAGGACGATCACCACTAGTGTTAAGTTATACATGTCTTGTTAGGTATACAAGTTGTTAGTTAAGAATCACTTGCATTGTATAAGGATTTTGTAACGTAAAGAAACCGAGCGTAGAGTTAGCTTTCTTGATAGTGTTATCAATATGAGAACGGAAGTTGGGGGGCTTATTGAAGACAACAGCCAAATCGCGCAGTGAAGAGATGGAGACAGACAGACTGAAAATCGGTTCAAATCATCCTACAGTGGGAGAGAGACGGCACGGGATGATATAGGTCCGAAGATCTTCATATCATCAGCGTATATAGAAATATGGAAGCCATTGATGATAAGTAGTAATTTAGATATTTACTGATTGGTTAGAAATGTCGCACAAATATGTTAGCTCTGTATCTATAGGCCACAATGAGGTATGCTGTTATATACGCACATATATAATAGAGGATGGGGCAGAAAGAACTCCACCATTTGGAATGCTAGTATAACAGAAAACAAACAAGATATCAAAGAGATAACTTTATTTCTAAATAATACACATACTGCAATTATTAAATTGAGTTCTAAAAATAACGTCACTCAAGTGGCGGCCTTCATTATCGATACAATGAGTAACCCTCTTTCGGAAGTTCTCCATTACGCGGCAAGTCATTTCAGGCGGAATGTTAGCGACTTCCTGTGTTATTGCATTCTTTAGAGCTTACAAAATTTGCGGACGATGTTTGCACACCTGAGCTGTAAGATATCCCCAGAGAAAGAAATCGCAAGGCGTCAAATCAGGCGAACGCGGTGGCCACCCGATATCACCACATAATGAGATAATATGCGCAGGAAACATTTATCTAAGAATCGCTAGTGACTGGCGAGATGTCCGTGCTGTTGCACCATCTTGTTGGAACCACAGATACCACACATGTTCTTGTCCATGTTTATCGAATAGATCACGTAATTTAGACCGACGTAAATTCTGCAGCATTGCACAATATCGATCGGAAGTTACATTAATGGTACACCGTTCTCTTCAAAAAAGTATGGACCCCGTACACCAACATCAAAAACAGCACACCAAACTGTAACCTTGGGACTATGAAGTAGTTGTTGGTGAAGTTCCCTGGGAATATTTTGAGACCAATACCGAAAATTTTGCTTATTCACTGTGGCTGAAAGATGAAAATGAGCTTCGTCGGTACACATTAAAACATCTGTGCGGGGAATGTACAGAAGGAGGTCTCGACACGCAACCGTACGGGTTTCCCAATCTCGTTCACTCAGTTCTTGTGAACTATAATTTTGTAGGGATGCATTTTCAGCTCACGGTGAAGAATTCTGTGAACAAGATTTGATAAGCTCAATACCGCCGCCCGTTTGCGTGCAGAACGCCGTGGAGATTGCTGAATCGACGCCCTAGCAGCGGCCACATTTTCCGCTCCTGTTGAAGTACGAGGTCGTCCAGGAGACTTATTTTTGAGTCCAGAGCCTGTTTCTCTCAAGTTTGACACCCAAAGGCGTATTGGTTTTTTTGTCAAGAACAGAATCACGTCGATCGAGTGCGAAGTGTACGCAAAAAGCACGCTACGTCGCAGTCGGTGACCCGCCATTTTTAATTAAATCTTCGACAACAAACGGACGGTGTACTCCCGTCCAACCATCTACAACTGAAAACCGCACGATTGCCGCTGTCTATCGCCACCTCCTGCGTTTTGCTATGGAGGAATATCCCCACCCTAATCTAATCTCCGTTGTCTTTAAATCGGAGACTTCTTTCTGCCCCATCCTGTATATATTAATTTGGCGCAACAGCTCATTAAGTGTCTAGGCCTAGCCAATCGCAACCACTCGTGTACGTTATATTTTTCGCACGAATGGAAGGGACCTACAGTTTTGTGCCGTATCCGAAGGCACACGAAGAAGCTTCTCGTGACAGAAAATACTGTCGGATGTTTGTCCGCGAGAGGTGGGACCGTGAAAACACTGTTTGGTGTTTTCTGAGATTCGAACACGGAACGCATTACAGCTTCGAATATTTTTACCTAGCCAGTACGAGTAGGTTCCCCACGTATATTCTATTTTTTTCTTGGCTTCGGATAGGTTAAGCTTGAAGTGTCTTTTTATTGAGAGGTTGTGGTTTATAGTCATCCCTATGGACTTATAAGACTTTACCCTTTCCAGATCCTGCCTACTTCCAAATCTTCTCCCATAAAATTTCGGTACCTCTTTTGAAAACTTCTACTTTTGATTTTTCAGTATCTATACTTTAGCCATTAAGTTTGCAGTATTCTTCGACATTATTTATAATAAGTTGCATTCAACTCGGAGAATCTGGTAATATAAATTTCTTCCGCGTCGAGAAGTGCCGTAACTTTCAGTTGTTCATCGGAAAATTTAAGAGGGCTGAGAAAGTAGCCTTGCTTAACTCCAATATTTACATCAAACCATTTAGACATTATGTACTCGTACCTATATACTCGTATCTTCCACTGGATTACTGTCAGTTTCAGAATTGGAGAAGATGGCTGAAATTTTAATACAAAATGTTTAGATGTTCTTTTTTTATTGCGTTTTATATATGCAACAGAATTTATGCCCAGATTGTGTACAATATATTTTCCAGTCCATACCGGCGACTTATTGTTAGCGTATAAGGCTTCGTTAAAAACTTGTACAATAATCCAGTTTTCGACAGTTCATAAGGTAGACAATTTCTGTTGTATTGTATCGAAAGTAGTTCGGAAGTGGATGAAATATGGATACAATTTCTTTCACTTTTCCAGTTACCATTGTGCAATCGACTTTAAATTGAATATTTGGTCGATTCTAGCGTAACCTTCTCTGAAACCTGCGTAGATTGACTTAGGTCTTTATTATCCTTAATCCATTTTGTTAGCCAATTTGTTAGCAATGAAGTGAATATCTTGATAGTAGTATTTATGAATGATATTCCTCCATAGTTCACAGAAGCATTTGGGTCAACCTTTTTGAAAATAACGAATATTATTGAATTTTGGAATTCACTAGGCAGCGTACCTTTATTGTAAAGGCAATTAAAAGATGATAGCAATTTTTCCAGGAATGTTCCTGAGGCATTTTGAAAAAAATCGTGAGGAATTCGGCCCTCCCCCGGGAATTTATTTTTTTGGCTTTCATTAGTACCTTACTCTCACATAACTCACTTTCCTTGAAGGGTCTGTCTGGCACTCATCGCTGATCAAAGGGGAGGCGTAGTGAAATACAGTTAAAGTTTCTTGTGGGTTGAGCATTGTTCTAAAATGTTGAGTTAAGGCAGTCGTTTCCATTTATGAGTAGCTCCGTAAAGTCCTTTCGCTGCTGTCCAAAATTCCTTAGCGTTAGAAGTCTGTGCCAACTTCCTTGCCATTACTTTACACAGTGCCTTGTAGTATTTATTTATTTCGGTGTATAATTTCCCTATTGTTTTCATTTTCAGATCCAACTGACATTTTCCTCGCATTATTGCATTCATGGTCGAACCAAGGGCGATTCCGCTGATATTCTTCCTGACGGGTTTCGGCTACGCGACTTATCTTATTAAGATTGTGAGTACACTTGGATACAGCAAGGCGTGGTTCCATTCTAGTGACAAATTTCTGATGTACTCATCCAGCAGTATTTGGGGAGACAGAAACAATATTAGGTATGCTTTTTCCTTGAGGATTACGTCGTGGATGCTGGCTGCTGCTGGCTGGTCAAACGGTAGTGCATGCGATCATGTGAAAACACAAGCGTTTTCACTCAGCGGTGATAGCCGGGTGCCTAGTACCTTAATCCAAGAAATGGTTCACCAACCCCATTTGGCGGATTCTTGGCGGCAGCTTATGAGAGAGGGGGGGAAGAGTGCTTTCTCACTAGAGCACTTCTTCCTGTTCCAGACGGCAGCGGACGAATTCCCTAGACGGAGTCAACGCGGCGTCTATAGTTCCAGTTAGGTTGAACTTAGTGAATACCTTGCGCGAGCTGCTTCGACGTATTCGGATCACAGGTCGGTAAGGAATTTCCAATCTTAGTCAGGATATTGGAATAAAGATGGTGGCGGAGAAGCCCTTAATGGGCCAACGGCAGCGCTCATACTCCCGTAATGGACTACAGGCACCGGTGTACCCGGCCCGTCGTCCTCGGGGAATAATTGAGGAACTGGTCCTCCAGGTTGGGGGTTGTGCCGTCGGTGTAACTTCCCTATCACGTAAAAAACCTATGGTTCCGAAACAACCAAAAGCCTCGGATAAGGATCACTCAACTAATGACGACCCCAGCAAACGAAATAAGGACAACGACCTTCGGATCTGTACGTGGAATGTTCTGTTTTACAGACCACGTGCAGCCGAACAAGTAGCAGAGGCCCTAGACTGCTATATAGTAGATATTACCGCCATCCAGAAAGTGTGATGGGATGGGCCGGGCAAAAAGAGGATGAAAAACTGTGACATCTACTACGTTGATTGCTTCAGAGGCAACAGGCAACGCTATTCGGATGCGGATTTGTCATACGCGGCAGACTTAGGCAAGACGTCTTAAGCTTCCGACATGTAAGCGAGCGTATTATGAGTATCCGGATCAGGGCCAAATTGAATATGTGTTCATGCTCCCACGGACGAAAAGAACCCTGCCACCAAAGAGTGTTTCTACGAGCTCCTCGACAAAACATACGAGCAATGTCCTAAATACGACGTTAAAATCGTATTGGGCGATTTAAACCCCAAAATAGGAAAGGAGGACGTCTTTGGTAGGGCAGTCGGTAAGCATAGCCTACACGACACCACGTCTGATAACGGACTAAGGCTAATTGATTTCGCTGTGGAGCGAAATGTCACCATAGCAAGTACATGGCTTCCTCATCTCGATATTCATAAGCAGACATTGCGGTCCAATGTTCATGTAACGATCAACCAAGTTGATCATATTGCGATCAACGCAAGGCATGCCTCCAGTATTCTGGATTTTCGGACCTTCCGAGCGGCCAACATAGACTCGGATCATTACCTTCTTGTAAAAAAGGTATGAATGCGGATATCCTAATCTGAGCAACAAAGAAGAGTCACTATGAGCAAATTTTACGCCGAAAAGCTACAATCGCAAGAGACCGCCAGACTCTTCGCTGAACGCGTATCCCGAAATCTGTCAATTACCCCTATGCCGCCAGCATAAGGTGTCGAAGACCAGTGGCAACGCTGCCAATATGCCATCAGAAACGCCGCGACTGCTGTGCTGGGTCTCGCTCGCCCACCACCGCGAAACCCCTGGTTTGACGAAGAATGCCGGCGAGTGCATGCAGCAAAACAAGAGGCATACAAAGCGGCGCTGCAAAGGAAGACGAGAGCTGCTCGTGAGCTCCATGACCAAAAGAGAGGGAAAGAACATCGGCTTCTCCAAAAGAAGAAGAAACAGCATGAGAAGTGCGCGATCGAGAATATTGAGAGCTTATACTCCAGGAACAATGTACAGAAGTTTTACCAAAAGGTAAAAAATACGTGTCAGAGAAGCAATACCCGTACAGAAACCTGTAGTGATGAAAATGGAAACCGCGTAGTAGAATAACAGTCGGTGCTGAGAATATGGAAAAACTACTTTGCAGACTGTATAACGGCGACGAAGACCAACATCCCGCTGTCAGGCAGAATGAAACATTCAACATAGATGATTATAGTCAAAATTTCCGTCCACCTGTCCAAAACGAAGTGAGGATAGCATTATCCAAGCCGAAATTCAACAAGGCTGCTGGTGATGAATTGGTAGAGTGCATACACCATCTCATCTCTAAGATTTGGTCAGACGAGTGTATGCCCGATGAATGGAACCTCAGCATCGTTTGCCCGATCCACAACTAAGGAGACCCCGTCAACTGCGCGAATTATTGGGGCATCAGTCTCCTCAACGTCGCATACAAGATCTTTTCTGCGATATTGTCTGAACGCCTGAAACCTTTTATCAATAGCGTGATTGGACTCTAGGCCAGGAAAAACCACCATCGATTAAATATTCACACTTCGGCAGATCCTGGAGAAAACCCAAGAATTAAAAATCGATACTCACCACCTCTTTATCGATTTCAAGGCCGCCTATGACAGCATCTATAGAGAATAGCTTTATGGAGCCATGTCTAGTTTTGACATCCCTGCCAAACGTCTCCTTCTGTGCAGAATGACGATGGAGAACGCTCGCTGCTCCATCAAGGTCGGTAATGACCTCACCGAGACCTTTGATGTCAAAAAAGTTGTTAGACAAGGTGACGCGCTGTCATGTGACTTCTTTAATATTGTACTTGAACGGATTGTGCGGAACTCACAAGCCAACACCGGAGACACAATCTATCACAAGTCTGTCCAACTGCTTGCATACTCCCACGATATAGACATTATTGGAAGAACTCAGCGGGCTATCACCGGTGCGTTTGCAAGCATTGAGGCGGAACCGGCCAAAATGGGTTTAGCGATAAACGAGGGCAAAACCAAGTATACGCTGTCAACAAGAAGGGACAACCAACACCGACGAATTGGACAAAATGTCACGGTGGGCAGCTATAACTTCGAGGTAGTAAGGGACTTTGTCTACCTTGGCTCTGCTATTAATTCTGACAAAGGTATCAGTGCAGCCGCTGTTTTTATATAAAGCAGTAATAAAGCAGCGTATAAAGCAATTCAACAGTAAAGCCATATCTCGAACAACTACGGAGACTCTGCATAAGACCCTGATCATCTCAGTCCTTCTTTACGGCGCTGAAACATGGACTTTATTAAAAGAGGATGAAGACATCCTTGGTCGCTTCGAGGGGAAAGTTCTTCGTAAGATTTTCGGTCCCGTTTGCGTTGACGGGTTTTGGAGGAGAAGATTCAATCACGAGCTATACGAGCAGTACAGCGTCACTGACCTAGTCAAAAAACTACGTCTGAGACGGCTAGGACGTGTAGAGCGAATGGACATCAACGCTCCGGCCGGCAGAGTCTTCGAATCTAACCCCGAGGGACGACGCAGTAAAGGACCTCCTCGCCGTAGGTGGCGCGCACAAGTTCAAGGGGACCTCGGCCAACTTGGAGTGCGCAACTGGAGGTAATTAGCTAGAGACCGAGCTAAATGAAGAGTCTTGTTGGTTGAAGCCCAGGTTCATCCCGAGCTATAGTGCCACCTAAGTAAGTAAGTACGGGCGTTTCCGCTGATATTCTTCTTGACGGGTTTCGCCTATGTGGCATGTTTTATTAAGATTGTGAGTACGCTTGGATGCAACAAGGCGTGGTCCCATTCCAGTGAAAAATTTCTGATGTACTCATCCAGCGGCATTTGGGGAGACAGAAACACTATTAGGTATGCTTTTTCCTTGAGGCTTAAGGCGTGGATGGATGATCTGGTGCACCACTTTTTCTTGCAGTTCGATCAGTTACTGTCATAGTTGATGAACTTGATGTTGCACTTGATTGTCGATTATCTGCTTTAATATTTGCATGCCGTCTTAATTTTCGCACATTAATTTCGATTGCTATGTTTTCACATTTTAAATTAATTTTATTTATATCTTATAAGATATGTTCATCATCTATTCCATTGTTTTCCACGTAACTGTTACAAACCTGTATCCCTGGAGCAACATACCTAATGACATTAAAATGTAGTGCAGGAAGAATTCTCTGTTAGATGACAATATCCAAGCCACATCCTGTGGTAAATAGCATCACTTGCCCTTTTACTGCATTTTCCATAAACATAGGATATGTAAACCACAACTGGCTGAATATTTTCCCCACAAACTCCGAATCCCTCGTGTACTGAATTCCATTTTAAATATTCATCCCGAATAGCCGCATTCAGGACACCGCCCACACAGCGCAGTGACTCAAACCATTAGTAGCTCAGCATGCAACAGCATTTCACCCCTTTTTTGTGAAATCTTAGAGGCTTGAATAATTCCCTGCGTTTTGTAATTATTCCGCCTGCAAATTTTCTATACCGCTACCAGCTCATTCGTAGCATACACATAACTTCAAGTTCCCGAGAATGTCAATTAAATTTATTTGCATATGAGTACAAGGATCTGATGGTAATGATGATGCAGATGAGTATCATAGTCGGTCTGGTTTGAGATTCTGTTTTCGTTGTAAATTGCACTGTACCACGATGTAATGAAATAAAGTCGGTGAATGTTGGCTGGTTGGATGTGTTTTTGCGTACGGAAACATAAAGAGAATTTCATCCCCATTATGTGGTGATTTGCATTCGTGTCATTATGAATGGAGTGGAGCACTTCTTAGAGCCTACTTAGGTTCTTTCACTGTTTTTTGTTAAGAGAAGTGTGTTTGGGAGTTGTGTCGGCTTATTCTAGCACGATTTATTTTTTCACGAAGGCTATTTAGTAGCGCTAAGAAATAGTAACGTGACTGGAAGTACTCATATACAAGGATGAGCCCAGCATTGGGTTCTCATCATCGAAAAATAAATAATCTTCGTATCTTGACGCTTGATACTACTTGTGGTTGAGTGTTCCAGAATGCATAGCATCATTTTAAACCACTTTTATTATTTAATTCCAATTTGAAAAACTGTAATGATTCTAAGCCATTCAGTAGTGTGCGTTTATTAGGGGGATGTAAACCAATCTCCCCCCAAATGCACTGCTACATATAAGGTCTGTTGTGCTGGCTCAATGGTTAACCAGAAGAATCAAAATTAAGGCTTTTGATAAACCTCAACAATGACATGAGTTCCAGGTTCCAGGTTTTAGATTAGATGGACTAACTGTTTCTTTGCGGCCCCTGGGCATTCGCATAAAATGTGTTGTGCTACATATTTCTCTGTGTTCCCTGCCGAGTCTGCACATGGCTGTTACTTTTGGTTTATTCAGATGGTGCCTGAGTGTCCCTTGTCCGGTTAGGTAGCCCATTAGAGTTCGGAAATACTCTTTGTTGTGCTTGAATAGATAAAAAATACAAATATTTGGCGCAACAGCTCTTTAAAGTGCCAGGGCATAGCTTCTCGCAACCACTCATGTTGTGTGCGTTATATTTTTTCATACGAATGGAAGGGACCTACAGTTTAATGCCAAATCCGAACGACAATTTAAGAAGCTTTTTCGTGACAACAATACTCGCTTGAATAGATAGCTTGCTCTATTTTTGTTGGGCTTTATGAACTTTTTCGTCTGTCTTAGGCCCCTTTGGTTGGACAAGTGTCCGGCGAATCCTTTATCTTCACATTGTGTAGTTGCGTAGTGGATGCCACTGTGCGGTACCCCGAAGTAGGGTTCATGACCGACGAGTTTGCGTACAGCGCTTCTCCTCCCCAGACAGTCTGCTCATTCGTTCCCCCGCCCCAGCCTTCGTGCGTAGGAAACCATGCTAGGGTAACCTGATTTGTGGATGCGAGGCTATAGCGGGGTTTACATTGAACGATTTGCTTGACGACCATATAATGCTCATCGTTCGAATTGTATTATATGCTTGATAGACTTCATTTCTGATATAGATTTCGAACTGTGAACATGGCGGCGGATTTTTTAGTTGCGGGTCTAGTTATCGACGAGATATTGGGAATTGAGGATAATAGGAGAAAAGAAAAAAAAAAACAAATGTGGGTTAAACCTTGGATAAAAAAAGGAACACATCGCCTTGGAGCCAACAGCGGTCAAGAAAAGAATTTGGACACGCTTCCATTCTGAATAAATTCGAAATCTCTCCGAAAAACACGGACTACACCATCCAACGTTTAAATTTTGACAAGAACTTCCTCGTTACCATCCCTTCCAGATCACTCTGGAATAACGATGCATTTTTAGAAGATGGATCGATCCATTCCTACACTGACGGCTTAACAACGAAGGACGGAGTTGGTGGAGATGTTTTCTCTAACAGGCTTAATCTTCAGCTCTCCTTCCGTCTACCAAATCATTGTAGCGTGTTGCAGGCGGAAATATTGGCAATTAGAGAAGTTTTATCTTGGCTTAAGAAACACGTGATATCTCCTAGATATATCCACATCTTTCAGACACCCAAGCAGTAATCAAATCCTTGGAATCGACCTCTATAAAAGCTCTAGACTGCCGATCGTTGGATGACTTAGCAGTTCAATATTCACCTGTGTTGGATGCCGGGGCATAGGGACATTCCATGGAGTTGCAAGACCGATGAACTCGCCAGAATAGGAACAACTACACCCATCCTTCCGGACAAATTCTCCTTAGGTATACCGATCGCTACTCGCAAACTTAAATTTAAGCTGGATACTGTCGAGAGTACAAATCTTAGGTGGACAAGTGGATCAACATGTCTAGCGATAAAACAAATTTGGCCGAAGCTGGATCTAAAACGTTTTAAGAATTTGATTTCTTTCAACAGATTGCATATCGGCGCAACAATAGGTGTATTCACTGGGCACTATCTAATAGGCAAGCATTCCACAAGGCTGCGCCTTTTGCGAACGACTTTTGTAGAAGCTTCATGGATGAAGATGAATAAGAAACTATTCCTCACCTTCTTTGTTTTTGCCCAGCACTCTACCGTAGAAATAAACTCCCTATTACAACGACTTAGGCGCCCTGATAGATATCGATATTAAGGGCCTCTCACGCTTCATAAGAAGCTCAAAACGGTTTTAGCGAGTACGTAGAGAGATTTTCTCCCAAGATCCACGTGGTATCACAATTGACCTATTATTGGTCTAAGTGTCAGAGACAGCAAAGCACCTGGACCGGATTGCATCCCGAATAGGGCAATCAAGGCGGCTGTTTAGACGAGACCGGACATCTTTCCAACAACGATGCAAATGTGCATAGAGGAGTGGGTATTCCCTACAACAAAAATGGAAATTACAACATTTAGTGCTGCTTCAAAAGGGCAATAAGCCGCCCGGACAACCATCATCGTATCGCCCAATATACCTGCTTGATATCTTAGGAAAGATCCTACAGCGTATCATTTATGAGAGACTGCTTGCGGTAGCGGAGCAAAACGGAGGCCTGTCAGACTACCAGTACGGCTTCAGGCGATAGTAGATACAGCAACTGAAGCAATACAGGGGAAAAGGTGGAGATGTGGGACGAAGAGATACTGCGCTGTAGTAACGCTCGACGTCTAAAATGCGTTCAACTCGGCAAGCTTGTTATTCATTAGGAGATCCCTGGCCAGGATGGATACACCATACTACCTGCTGAGGATAGTCACGGACTACTTCAGCAACAGGAAGCTAAGATACCATACTGACGTTGGCATTAAACACTACAGCGTTTCCGCGAGAGTCCCGCAAAGGCCGGTCCTTGGACCTCTCCTATGGAACATTATGTAAATGGAGTTCTGCGACTAACACTGCCCCAGGGAGTTAAAGTGATTGGCTTCGTGGACGATATCGCAGTGGTAACAGTAGCCAAGCATGTACACGAGGTGGAGTCTACCACGGATGAGGCAGTTATAAGAATAAAGGGATGGCTGGAGTCTACCGGTCTGGAACTAGCTGTCTACAAGACTAAAGCTGTCCTAATAACCAGCCGCTAGAAGGTGGAATATGCGAGCTTCCGGGTCGGAAACCAGACAATCAGGTCCAAAGAATACTCTTGTAAGAAAGCATCGCTGATACAGGCAGCATTCTACTGAACATCGGCGGCCTGGATACGCTCGCAGGATCCTGCTGTCCAGAGTGGCCAGCTCGGTACTTCTATACGCTGCCCCAATATGGGCACAGTTCACAGGCTCTGTGCAATCAGAGTTATCCGAACTATCTCCGACGATGCAGCCTGCGTTTTAGCTGGGATGGTCCCAATCGACATCCTCGCGGATGAGATGCAGAGGGTGTATCTTAGATGTTCCTTGAACCGGCAAGAGGCAAAAAGTATTAAGGACGAGGAAAGAGCAACATCGGCAATGCTGTGGCAAACCATGTGGGACAGCTCAACAAAAAGCTGGTGGACTCACAACCTCATTCCCACTATAAAATCATGGATAGAGAGAGCGAGAGCGAACTGTAACTACCACCTCACACAGTTCCTGCCCGGACACGGCATCTACCGGAAACACCTCCATAGATTTAGACACGATAGTTCGCGCCTGCGTCCAGAATGTCCAAACGAGGAGGAGGACGCGGAGCATGCAGTGTTCTATTGAAGACGCTTTACAAAAGATAGAGCAAACCTGCCATGCCCAAAAAATCTCGTAAGTCACATGACGCGATCAGAGGGCGAGTAAATGGAGATCTGCTCATTTATAGTGTGTGTGCAGAACGCGCTGCGAAGAGCAGAAGCCCTAAGAAGAGCCCCAGAGGCGGCCTCGGAGACTAGAGCATAATTGCTAACCAGCGCCGCGAATAAATACCTAACGGCAGTCCCGCGGGGAGAGTAGTTGAAGTGTTTAGGGTGTGTGCTTAGTACGTAGACGTATTCCTGGAATCGATCACTCAGGTTTGCGAATCGTGCAAGCTAGTAGCACTCGGGCTATTAGTATCTATGAAGATTACACATCCGTGGCGCAACTTTAAAAAAAATGGTCTAAGTATGTTGGCGATTCTCAGCTGGCAGCTACTTCAACCTAACCTTACCTTACCTGAATATATAATTATGAATTCCTTATAGTTATAATTGTTATACCGTTGATTGTTTATATTGGATCATTGCAAAAGTTCGTGCCCGATCTTCATACGTGGCGGAAAGTTTGCGGTTTGACGCAACCATTGTTTGTTTTATGGACTTGTTGTATACCAATGGATAGGTCGTGGCATCAGAAATCATTTTATCGCTAGACCCCGTTGGTTAAGTCAAATTGTGTGTGAAAGAAAATTTCTAAAATGGAGAACGAAAAGTTACACCTTCGCCATGTAATGCTGTACGAGTTTCAAAAAGTAGTGAGTGTTGGAACTGCAACAAAAAACATTCAGAGCATCTATTCGGATCATGCTCCTGCTCTTAGAACCGCTAAAAGTGATTTGGTAGATTTCGTTACGGTGATATGACCTTGGACGATCAACCCCGTTCTGGACGGCCTTCCGAAATTGATGACGACATTTTACGAACCTTAGTAAAAAATAACCCGAAGATTTTAACTTAGGAGATTGCTGATAGGCTTAATATTGATCATTCGTCAGCATTTCGTCATTTAAAGAAGCTTGGATTCACTTCCAAGCTCGATACGTGGATGCCGCATTGTTTGACGGAAAAAAGTAAGCTGGACTGCGTCTCCGTGGCCATATCTCTGCTTAGACGCCATGAAAACGAGCCTTCCTTGAATCGAGTCGTAACAGGTGACGAAAAGTGGATTTTGTCCAACAACGTGCAGCGAAAAAGAAGCTGGAAACGAGCAGGTGAAGGTGCAGAACCTATGGGAAAAGCTGGCTTACATCCAATGAAGGTACTGTTATCTGTTTGGTGGGATTCCAGGGGTATAATAAGTACTGTGAGCAATTTTCTAAGCTTAATGAGAAAGTTGAAGAAAATCGTCCGGTTTTGGCAAATCGAAAAGGCGTCATCTTCCATCATGATAACGCCAGGCCACATGTCGCCCGACAAACGCTTCAAAAACTGAAGAAGTTAAAATGGGGAATCCTTTAGCACCCACCGTATTCCCCAGACCTTGCTCCTTCAGATTTTTATCTGTTTCGGTCCCTTCAGAACGGTTTGAATGGAAAGAAATTTGGTTCCCCCGAAGCTGTCGAAAATTACCTTACGACATTTTTTGAAGGAAAACCACGTAGTTTAATGAAAACGGAATCCGCAAGCTTGTTCGGAGATAATCGTTGGGAGACAATTGTAGAAAATAACGGGGACTAAATAATCGATTAATACGAGTAAAATTGTTTTCTTTAAAGTGTAATCGCTTGTGTTTCATTATCAAATCGGGAACGAACTTTTGCAATGATCCAGTATTTGTTATGATTATGCCCCATTCTAGTCTATAAAGTTTAAAAATACTTGGAGATGAATAATAATAATAATAATAATAATAATAATAATAATAATAATAATAATAATACAATAATACAAATCTCAGAGTACATCCTTCAAACCATGCGCTTGTAATTCGTGGGGAATGGACTAACTAATTTACTTCGGAAATGTCACGGGCTTACAATATTTTTCATTTCAACTACACAGATTTAGGCGTTATTCTTCAAACTTATTTAGTTTTCGGCTTTGTTTTTATATGCGCAGCGTATTGAGTTTTATAAAAAATGATCTGAATCTCTAATTTTTTTACTTTAACTTCAGTAAAGTATGCGCATACAGTTTTGGGTTTCTCAATACATAGGTATGCATGACCCTTGCAAATAGTTTCACATTAGATAAGATTGATTTCTCTAAAAACTTTTCTAAATTAGTTTCTGCTTTGTCTTGTTGAAAACAACTTATTTAGTAGTCTCATCCTTGTTCCATAATCTACACATTCTTGAGAATTTACTCATTCCACTCATCACAACCAAGGTCTTTTCTAATGTAGGTTTTGTGACAGCGGAAAATGCTCGTATATCTCTTGCAGTTCACTGGAATAGTCTAAGAATAGTTTCACTCAAATTAAGGATCAAAAATACTGTCACATCCAAAGCTTCTGAAGTTTAATCCCATAAACCAAATATTATCTCTCTGAATAGAAATCCGCAGACAGTTTCCATTTGCTCAAACTAAAGTTGTGTAAACATGCTCTTGACACATTCCGAGAATAAATCTTAAATCTCACAATAAGACATTATCCCTAAGACAGACATCAAAACCGCCTTAATTTCTCACCACCCATTCAAACAACAACCAAAGAAAAGAACACAGAACAGTTTAATTAAGATCAATACACCCGAGTCCCTGAACTTTTAATTTCTTAATTCCGTTCGAATTCCAATGGGAGAAGTTCGATTTCAGCTGATTTTCCAATTTCTCAAATTAATTGCTTTCAACCATTTTTCCACCCTACGCTGATGTGTAACAGACTGTCAGAGTACGAAACCTACAACCCAGTGAGTCATCTAGCAATTGACATTTTTATAGATGCTGAAACATTCATTCACCCCTAGTAGACAAGGCATCTCCCAACAGACAAACAGAGTAGTTAATGCACTCATGGAATAGCCAAGAAAAGAAAAAAAAAAAAAACAATAATTCATTTATGTCGGAAAACATATCAATTAGATTCGATATCCCTATGGGGGAGGATGCACCCTCTGTGTACACTGATCCATTTTCATCCCTCTCTTGCTTACTCTGCCTGTAGTGCTGAAATCAGTCTTTGTTTGCGAAACGGAATTGAGTCGGATGTTGGGGGAGGATTTGTGTTAAGAGTAGATTTAAGGGATGAGGGGGATGAAGAGCGAAGAAATAGAGGAAATGAACGCACGCAGTGTATGCGCGATGGTAGGGTGGACATTTAGGAATTATAAATCAATTGATGTGTTTGACAACCCAAACACAGTGACGACCCCTTAAACCGCCAATCTACATTTGTGCGAAATCCAATCTCTGAGTGAATTGTGAGGGCGATGGTGAGATTAACTGCGAGGGGTTGAAATATCCTATCGACTATCGGTTGTTTCAGGGAGATTTATCGATTTCCCAAATAATTTTCGTTCTTCTATCCACATTGCGATAATGCCAGTCTTATCCCCACCGCAGTTTGGTCAATGATTTTTTGCACCAAGAGTACCAAGCACCCTCAAGGGATGGCATAGATCAAAAAAGAAACTCAACAATTAGCCTACTCCAGACAAGAAGAGCAAGAGAAAATATATAATGAAAGCTCTATATCAAGATCCGTTTAAGATGGTGAATAAATATTGTCCCAAGAGATAAAGTTTTACACTTGAACTAATCCTTAAGTGAGGTACTCTCTCCAAAGAAGAAAAAACAAGTCACTGACACCATCCACCGCCACCACGACCACTGACAGAAAATAAAGTTTATTTGACCTTCTTTCTATAGAGATTTCCTTAATCCCACCGAAGGATCTTCATCGTCATTCATCCCCATCTGCTTGGCAGCAATCCACACGACTGGAAAGGTCAAGAAAATATTTTTACGGCTATACCCACCGGGAAGGAAGTTCACCGTGAAGTAGACTAGACTTATGCCTTTTTTTAATGGAAAAATCCCTACAGCCTTCTATCTATTAACCTTTCTCAATTACTAAATAAATGACGTACACTTCTTCCCTTTACCATTATTGCTGTGTTGGCTGCGAAAAAAAGAAAAAAAGTTTTTGGTCAACTTTAACAAGAACAGCATTGATGATGATGAAGATGTAGATGATGGTGATTGTATGGCTTCCAAACTTGTATATGCAGTATTAAGGCTTGGTCAATGTGTTTACCTTAACAAGGACGAGATATTTATCTACTGCTGAATGGCACGCTTGTGGTCACTTTAAATTCATTTCGGATCCTTTTTTTTTGCCCCTTTTTTGAGGAAAAGTCCATTTCCTTAAAAGAGAATAACTGAGGTGAAAAAAGCGTATGGCCATTAAGTGTCGATAAGGGTCCGTCGAGATGAGTTGATCCTTTTTTTTTTGCTTCGAAAAATGACTTTTAAAAGCCGAAGGAAAAATAATATTTAAAAAGAGATCATCCTTTTCTGGAAAGTTGGATTCTATTAGGGAAGTGATGGGCTGTAAATAAATGTAAATGTCGGTCGGAAAGGATTTTAATTTTAATTTTTATATCCGTATTATGCAAAATTTGGTGGGGCGATCTTTTGAAATCATGTGACATCTGAGGGTATTCTTAAGTTGATGAATAATATATCAAAATCTGAGGTGATTTTGAAATTTATGTGAATTCAGCTGAATTTCCACAAGCATTTACAATATCTAATTATAAATAATAAATAAACTATCAACTGATCATCACTTAGTGCTGTGCAAATTGTATCTTAGCGAGAGAGTGCCTCCCCTACCAAAGCGTAAACCAAGGCCGGTTACACGCATACGATGAGAGAGGCTACAGGACGATGAGATACGGGAGACATTTGCGCGGCAAATATCTGAAAGTTTTGAACGAATTTCAGCTGTTCCATCACATTTAGAAGAAGAATGGCAACTGTTTTCAACAGCGGCTATTGCCTCTGCGGGAGATGTTTGTGGAGTGAAGCGGCTTGATGTGGTGGCTAGTGGTGAGAAAAGAACTGCTTGGTTTAAAACGCCCTGAGTTCAAGAAGCCATCAGAGAGAAGAAGAGAGCCTTTAAGGTGTGGATTCACTTGGGGAACTCCGATGCTCGAAATGGGTACACCGAGGCGCGAAGAACTTGCAAATTAGATGTGAAAACAGCGAAAGAACAATCTTGGAAGGAGTTTTGCGAGAAACTGGAACGTGACCACAGATCTGCAATAAGATGTTCTGACACAGAGGAAAAAGTCGAATATCGTTGAAGGAGTCAAATCCAAAGACGGTAGACTTCTTTCCAATGAGGAGGACATCTTACGCAGATGGAGCGAGCACTTTTCAGAATTGCTCAATCCCGAAGAGGGCACCGAAGATGACAGACCTATGGTCGAGAGTAGGGCGGAAAGTAGTCCTACGGTAGAGGAAGTAACTTTGGCTGGGAGTATGCCAAACCTGTCTACACTTGTTTTGTGGATTTGATAAAACCATATGATAGGGTTCCTCGAGGCAAAGTCTGGAGTGTTTTGCAGGAGTATGGGATTGATGGTTCCCTGTCAAGGGCGATTCAGTCTTTATATACAAACTGTAGAAGCTGTGTTCGGATAAACGGTGTTAAATCAATATCTTTCAGTGTGAGCGTTCACCTCTCCTTTTCATTGTATATATGGATTGGATGTTGCAGCGCAGCCGTGGCGGCGAATGTTTCAAAGTGGGAAGACCTAAAGATTAGTCATCTGCTCTTTGCGGATGATTTGATCACCCTTGGATCCTCTCAAACCGAACTTCAGCGCGCACTGAAAGGTTTGTAGCCGTTTGTGATGATGGTGGAATGAAGATCAACGTGAACAAATCGGAAGTAATGGTCGTTTCCAAAAAACCCATTCAGTGCATTCTGCATGTTAGTGGAGTCCCACTGAAGCAGGTGGATAAGTTTAAGTACCTCGGGGTCTTATTCACGAGTGATGGGAAGAGCAATGCCAAGTCTTAAAAGACTGCAGAGATCGTTCTATTGGGTTGGATGTTCAGAAGATATAAGGATATGGTGCACACGCTGCAAAGTTTGCCAAGCAAGAATAATACCTAGTCCTCGGCGGGTAGCTCATGTGCTGCATGGATTACTTTCAAAATCGCCGGAATTCTTTTAAAATTCAGCATCAAGCCAACGTTAAGATACTGATGTGCTTGCTTGTTATTGCGTCCTGACTCGATGTAGATTCACAGCGATTTTGAGTCTGCAAGTTTTACCAAGGCCATGGAACATATGAGAAGCGGGAAATCAAGGACAACTCAATCGGAAATTGAAACTGCCCACTGACTTGTAGGCGGGTTGGGAACTTCGACTTCTCGCAGAAAATCTTTTAGCACCACGAGAGAACATGGGCCTCAATGATTTTTCAAAAAAGCTTCGAAATTAATTAAAGAATGGCAGCCGAAAGATGAAACACCGTTATGACTTACGCAGCACTATGCAAACATTTAAACTTGCCGCATGCTTCCACAAGATGGAAGGGTAAAAGTCCCAAGTTACAATCAGATTGAGATGGCCCATATGAAGTTCCATGAATCACTCAGCATAGATGATGATAGCCAAAATTTCCGTCCACCTGACCAAAGCGAAGTGAAGATAGCAATATCCAAACTCAAATCTAACAATGCTGCTGTACCTGAGGGCTTACCGCCCGAACTTTTCAAGGCAGCTGGTGATGAATTGATAGAGAGCATACACCAACTTACTCGTATCTCTAAGATTTGATCAGAAGAATGAATGGAATCTCAGCACCGTTTGCCCGATCCACAAGAAAGGAGACCCCCTCAAATGCGCCAATTATAGAGTCATCAGCCTCCTTAACTGACTGACCACATATTCACACTACGGCAGATCTTCGAAAAAACGCATGAATATAAAATCGATACGCACCACCTCTTCATCGATTTCAAAGTTGCCTATGATAGCGTGTATAGAGACGAGTTATACAGAGCCATGTCTAGTCTTGGCATCCCTGCCAAGCTCGTCCGTTTGTGCAGAATGACGATGGAGAACTCTCGCTGCTCCATCAAAGTCGGTAAGAACATCACCGAACCATTCGATGTCAGGAAATGTCTTAGACAAGGTGACGCGCTATCATGCGATCTCTTTAACAAGGTACTTGAGAGAATTGTACAAAACTCACAAGCCAACACCGGAGGTACAATCTTTTACAAGTCTGTACAACTACTCGCTTATGCCGATGACATTGACATAATCGGAAAAACTCAGCGGGCCGTCAATGGGGCATTTATTACAAGTATTGAGATCGAGGCAGCAAAGATGGGTCTAGTGGTCAATGAAAGCAAAACAAAATATATGCTGTCTACAAAAAACGACACCCAACATCGGCGTCTTGGACAGAACGCCACAATAGACAGATATAATTTTGAGGTAGCAAAGGACTTTGTCTACCTAGGCTCTATGGTGAACTCCGCAAATGACATCAGTAGGGAGATCACACGAAGAATTACTCTTGCCAATCGCTGTTTCTATGGGCTAAAACGGCAATTGAGTAGCAAAGCCCTATCTCGAACTACTAAGGCAACTCTTAATAAGACATTAATCATCCCAGTCCTGCTGTATGGCGCAGATGCATGGGCTTTGACAAAACCGGATGAGGATGCCCTTGGTTATTTTAAGAGAAAAGTTCTTCGAGCGATCTTTGGTCCCATCTGCATAGACGGTGAGTGGAGGAGAAGGTACAATGCCGATACGGCCTTGTACGGCCTGTACAAGGACATCGACTTAGCCAGAAGAGTTCACATACATCGACTACGATGGCTGGGTCATTTAGAGCGGATGGAGCCCAATGTTCCCGCTAAGAAAGTTTTCAAATCCACCCCGGATGGACGACGCATTAGAGGACGACCTCGCGGTAGGTGGCGCAAACAAGTGGAGGGGGACCTCAACCAACTTGGCGAGCGCAACTGGAGGCAGCTGGCTCGTAATCGTGCTAGCTGGAGAGGTTTGTTGGTTGGGGCCCAGGTCCACCCCGGACCGTAGCGCCATCTAAGTAAGTAAGTAAGCCTACTCAACATGGCATACGAGATCTTTTCTGCGATATTCTGCGAACGCCTGAAACCTTTTATCAACAGCCTTTCAGCCTGTTCACTGTCCATGTTACCTGCTGATTAGACGTGTTTTTTGTTTCTCCGGTGATTTTCGTTATATCGATCTAAAGTACTGATCTCACACATTAGATAGTGCCATGTATACTAATAAACTGCATAAACTCTCCAAACCGCATTGCATTTGTTCGCATAAAAGTGTTTTAAACTATAATAAAAAAAATAAAAAGTAACTATTAATCAGTTAAATTATGTTCCGCTCGCCTAAACCTCGTCAGTGCAAAATGTCCAAATGAGCATTTTATGTCGAGCTGTACATAAATTGTAAATGTTGACTTTACTTTAAACTCCGCCATTGTCGTGCAGCCTCAATTTGATTTCAATGTGGTTACATGTTTGGATGTTGTGCAGAGCTTGGCAGCAATAAAATCGAATGCGGTTGGAGAAGATGGGGTTCCCCTTCGATTTATTAAAAAGATACTTCCATACATCATAACCCAAATTACTCATATTATAAATTCTTGCATTATGTCCTCCACCTTTCCCCAGAGTTGGAAAATCGCTAAAGTTTTACCCATTGCTAAGAAGAATAATCCTAATTCAGCCAATGATTATAGACCTACCAGCATTTTGCCCTGTTTATCACAGGTCTTCGAAAGGCTACTAGCTGGGCCGATGAAAGCCTACCTCGAAGAAAAGTGTTTACTCAACTCCTGTCAATTGGGTTTCAGATCAGGTCATAGCTGCTCTACTGCTATGGTTAACATACTAGATGAAATTAGGCAACCTTTTGATATGGGCTTTCTAACCCTTCTTTGTCTCCTCGACTTTTCGAAGGCCTTTGATAAGGTTAATCACCAAAATCCTCTGCTGGAAATTAAGGAAATACTTTCATTTTGGTAGCTGTGCAGTAAAACTAGTCAGCAGTTTTCTATCCAATAGGTTTCAAAGAGTTGGTGTAGGTGACAAGCTCTCTGCACTGAAACCTCTGACACAGGGAGTACCACAGGGATCAATTTTAGGGCTGATCTTATTCTGCATATTTATTAATGATTTACCATCTGTGTGTAGGCATGCGTCAATTCACTTTGCCCGGACGATGTATAGCTGCATCTATCTCGTCCATGCAGCTTAGTCAATGAGCTCGTTTTAAATCTCAATAGGGATCTGGAAGCTATTTATGAATGGTCAGTTAAAAATGGACTCCTACTTAATCCGAGTAAATCTCAAGTGATACCGCATTCAAATACATCAATCATAGATAGTGTTATCCCTGTTGTCTCTCTATCTGCTTCTAAATTGCAGCTTATGAAATCTGCAACAAGCCTAGGGTTATCAATCGCAACCTTTCATGTTACAGTCACGTAAATCATGTTGTTGGTAGAATATACGGTTGTCTTAGGAAGCTTTGGCTAACTGCTGATTTTACTCCTGTAGAAACCCGTAAAAGATTGGTGATTGCTCTGATTTTACCTCTAATTACATACGCAGAAGAAGTCTACAGTAGCCTTGAATTGTTGTCCCAACGCAAACTACAGGTAGTATTTAATGACGCTGTACGTTATATATATGGTCTGTGAAGGTCTGACTATGTCTCAGCTTACTCTCGAAGTGTGTTGGGGTGTTCACTAATAGAATATCTAAACGCAAGAAACTGCATCTTTCTTCATACCATTTTGAAAAACAAAACACCAACATATCTATTCAACAAATTCATTTTCGCACGTTTGCTAAGATCTCAACACTTGCTTCTGCTTAGATTTAAATACTTAAATTCGTCTCGGTTATATTTCATACACGCTGTGAGGCTACTGTTAGTGTGGGGGCCGTGGCGTAAGTGGTTAGTGTGTCGGATCACTACGCATGAGGTTCCAAGTTCGAATCCCAGAAAATACCAAAAAGTTTTTTCACGGTACCACCTCTCGCGAGCGTCTGACAAACATCCGAGAGTATTGTTGTCGCGAAAAAGCTTCTCAAATCGCCGTTCGGATTCCGCATTAAACTGTAGGTCCCTTTCATTCGTGTGAAAAATATAACGCACACAACATGAGTGGTTGCGAGAAGCTAGGCCCTGGCACTTTAAAGAGCTGTTGCGCCAAATATTTGTTTTTTGTGAGGCTATGGAACTCTCTACCCGTATATATCAAGAGAATACTTAATTCCGATAACTTTAAAGAAACAGTTTTACACTACTATAATATGCAGCATTAAAATCCCTTTTTTCCATCCCTATCCTTGAAGTATTTAATTTAATCTCTAACTGTGATAATATTAATTTTATTATTTATTTGCCATAATATAATGATCATATTTGAATTTTTTATATTCTTTCATGTCTTAACGTACAATTCGAAACATTTGTAAATAAATTGAATTGAATTGGCCCCTATCAGTGCGGTTTAAGGCCAGGGAAGTTCACCATCGATCAAGTCTTCCTAATTTGGCAGATCCGGGAGAAAACCCAAGAAGTCCAAATCGATACTCATCATCTCTTAATCGTCTAGTTTTGACATCCCAGCCAAACTTCTCCGTCTGTGCAGGATGATGGTGGAGAACGCTCCCTGACCTCACCGAGACCTTTGAGGCTAAAAAGGTCTTTAGTCTAGGTGGGGCGCTGTCAGGTGACTTGTGTAATATTGTACTTGAACGGATTGTGCGGAAATCACAAGCCAACACCGGAGGCACAATCTATCAAATGTCTGTACAACTGCGTGCATACGCTGATGATATTGACATTATTGGAAGAGCTCAGCCGGCTGCCGCTGGTGCGTTTTCAAGCATTGAAGCAGTAGCAGCCAAAATGGGTTTCACGATAAACGAGGATAAAACCAAGTACATGCTGTCAACAAGAAGGGACAATCAACACAGACGAATTGGAGGGAACGTCACAGTGTGCAGATATAACTTCGAGGTAGTAAGGAGTTTAACTAGTTCGGCCCTGCTATTACGTCTGACAATGATATCAGCGCAGAATTAAAGCGAAGAATTGTTTGGGCTAATAAGGCAATTCCACAGTAAAGCCGTATCTCGAACAACTAGGGAGACACTGTATAAGACCCTGATCATCCCAGTCCTGCTCTGCCGTGCTGAAACATGGACTTCATTGAAAACGGATGAAGATATCCTTAGTTGATTCGAAAAAAAAAAACAAAAAATACGTGTGATATTCGGTCCCGTTTGCGTTAGCGGGTTTTGAAGGAGAAGATTCAACGACGAACGTGTTGTACAGCGATATCGACCTTGTAAAAAAAAACAGCGTATTGGACGTTTGAGATGACTAGGACACCAACGCTCCAGCCCGCAGTGTCTTAGAATCAAACCTGAAGCAACGCAGTTAAGGACCTCCTCCCCGTAGGTGGAGCCCACAAGTTTAAGGGGACCTCGACCAACTTGGAGTACACAACTGGAGGCAATTAAGTATTTAAAGACAGAGCTAGATGGAGAGGAACTGTAGCGCCACCTGAGTAAGTAGGTACCATATATGAAGCTCAACAGAAGGGAAGGGCCGAGAAAAACACAATTTCAACCACATGGAGCAGTTCCTAGCCTTAAGCATAAGAGGAGCAATTTTACGAATGTGACGAATGTGACTGCACCATCGCAACTAAAATAAACCCGCCTACGATTGACGGCTACAGCCGCAACTGGTTTTGAGAGAAGACACTGGATTTGGGCGGCAAGCAGTGCAGTCTTACATTTTGCAAAGGTAACGTTATTTTCTGTAATTACATTCGCTAGGCATCATGTAATGTCTAGAACATTCGCAGTTTATTTTTCAATGCTTTGTCCCCTTTTCAAGTATTATTTATGAACCCAATCCCGCTTCCACCACAATTAAGAAAAACTAGTTGCTTCAACTCCTCAGGACATTTGGGGTGTACTCTTTCGCAAATATACCATTTTTCATATGTCATAAGACCCCCCCATAAAATGTCCTTATTGCACCCACAAGAAACCGAAACAGAATGTAAATCCGCGTAATTTATTATCCTGGTCGTTGCAGCATGCTAACAAAAGGAAAAGGACGAGGCGAGAAAAAAATTAATCAAAATGCATAAAATACGGCTTTGCAATAATTATTTTCGCACATTGAATCATTGTAGGAAATCCTTGCCATTCTTTTTATTACCACACCACATTTTACGAAAGGATTACTCAGTATTTATTTTTCTTTTTTTTAAGAGAAAAAAGAGAGACCATAATGGTATTCCTCGCACATACTCAACATCAAATTGATGAATGGCTGTCGTATAAATCCTTTCGTATGTAAATTTTCTCTTTTCCTACTTTTTTTTTTTTGACAACCCCTACAAGTTTATTTCGACGTCAGAAAGAAAGGACAAATAAAAGAATCTGCATAAAAGTGGTTTAACCTTTCCCCCCTCGGGTGAGTTGCGACTGAAAAAAAATATCCCTCATGTCAACTCTTATGGGAAAATTATTGCCGAAACACATTAAATTTATCCACGGGGCTGAAAAATAAACAGGATTACACCACCACCCCCGTAGGGAAGGATTCCGGCATTCACTTCCGTACCTTTCTGGGTAAGGCCTATATCATCAATGTTTGCTCGAAAGCATCATTAAGGAGATGCGTAAACAAAGCGTTGAAAATAACCTCACAGGGAGAGAAGAGTGGTGACATACTATATGCAAAAAAAAAAAAAAGAAGCAGGATGCCAGAGAAGGGAGGCCAGGAAAATTGAGTGAGGCAAGAAGCAGTGCGTATAGATGCCAGAAATAATGGAGATCCTTTGTGGTTTCTGTCTAATTTTTTGGTGTGTTGAGTTTTGATTTATTTTTTTTAAGTTTTATGGTCTCTTGCTCTTTGCGGACAATGAGGACAATGAAGGACAATGAGAAGGACTATAAAAAAAAAGAATAAGGATCATCTTTAAAGCAATACAAATGTCCTTGTTATACTGAATAATTGAAGATATTCTTACATTTTATTAATATAATTTTCATGCTAAAAGAGTCCTTCACGAGAATCAGAGAGAGAACTTCAAACGCAAATCTCTACGCGCGAGAGTCTCAGCATGAAAAACAATGTCAACCTGAAATGGTGGCTGGTTAGTGGAATTTTTTCGTATCCTTACGGAAATTTTCTTTTTTTTTTTTAGGCGCGTCACTTGCACAGAGGAGGGATTCACATAATATCAGGCTCACTTAAGTATCTGTTTATCCCCATGTTATCTTAAGACATTTTCCATTCGAAGGACGAAACAATATCAAATGCAAATGTGCAAATTGCCGTGATATTCTGTGAATATTTCTTTAAGTATTCATGTAAATGCTCATATCTGAAAGTCTATCCAAAAACGACAAGACACAGCATATACTCAAAAGACATCACAGCTTGGGGAAACAAAATATGTTGTTATTTTTTGGTCGTTTTCCGCGTAGGTTTAGTATTTCAATTTATATTTTATTCGCTGTGAAGAAAGGAATTTTTCGTGTGTGTTGGTTTTTTTTTTTTGCCTGGCAATATGATATGATTTTGCATTTTAATTTTGTTGAACTAAGAAGGAGCCAGGACGTAGGGAGAGATTAAATTTAGGTTTCAGGTAAGACGAACAGAGAAGAGTATGGAAATGATGGTTGTGAGTGCTTGGGAATCACCTTTGATGGTTTTTATGGAAAAGTAATGCAAATTTATTATTACTTTTTCCTTATAACTAAGGAATGTTACATGAGAGACACACAGAGAGAGAGAGAGAGGGAAGGATTAAATGTGCAAGAATGTGGTGTGCGTACGTACTACATGCCGAATAAGTACTCGTATAATGTGAAGTTTTGTCTGAAGTAGTAAAATTTAATTTGTGTCTACTTTTGAGTGGAAAACTTTTCCAAGGATGAAGGAATACCCTGGAGTACAAGAGAAGTTAATTTGTTCTCATGAGAAGTTCGGTTTCTGCATGTTAAATTAAATTAAAAAGATGTATATTGGGGTGTTTTGGGAGTTGGATTACCTATTGCCGTGAGCGCGGAGATGAAATTCGGTTTTGTGAGATATAAAGCTGTGTATCCTAATGTTGTTAGGGTTGCCTGCCTGTTCTGTGTATTCATAAGTGTAGCAATTTTAATCATCAACTTGAAAGGCTTTATGCTCTTTAGACTTGTCATAAAAGCGAAACGTTCTATTAAATTGTCATTTTGAATAGAATGGATTACATGCGGGTACATTGGTTTTGAAACTGGTTATTAAAGAGTCGTAATAATAATTACACCTATTACAGTGTACTTCGTGTTTTGAAATCGGAAAAGACATTGATGACTTGCTTAGTATGTGGTTTTGCGTATGTATATTTATTTAACCTTAGAGTACTAACACACCTACTTGTTTTGGTATTAAGTGCATTGTGCTGCGTATCCTCCGAATTTGTAACACTGTCTCAGAAGACCGGTGGTCTTACTTGATTCGTAACACTACTGGATACCCGGTCATGTTGTTTTGATTTGAGCTGCCTCCAACTCATTCCCAAAGAACTTGATTCCCCCTCGACTATCCTACGCCACCTTTGCCTAGAGCGTTTCGCTGTTCTGTCTGCCTGGATAAGCCGCTTTCATGGCGTATTTCGCAATAGAGTTGCCGTCGCGCCGTAGGATGTGTCCGATCCAACGCCACTTTCTCCTTCGCACAGTAGTGTCTTTAGATTCTTGGCCCGTTCTCAGATAAAGTTGTTTGTTGCATACACGATTGGGCCAAAATATCCTCAAGATGGTTCTTAGACGTTTATTTACAAAGGTTTCCTGCTTGCGTATGATACTGGTATCCACCTTCCAAGTGCTGCACCCATACACCAGTACTGATTCAACCTTGGATCGGAACAGTCGCGGCTTGTTTCTTAAGCTGAGAACATTGGTCCTCCAGACTTTCGATAGCATTTCGAACGCAGCTTTTGCCTTCCCGATTCGGCTGCAACAGTTCGGTGTCACCGCGGTTAGCCAAGACCACACTTCCTAAGTATAGAAACTTGTCTACTTTCTCGACTACCTGTCCGGTAATGTTGAGTTGAGCACGGGTGTTAGAAGTGTTAAGCGCATTGTTTTGGGTGTGTTTATATTAAGCCCCACTCCGTTTGCTTTTAGGTTTTGGGCCATCAGATGAATGTCTATTATTAGATGTGAAAGTAGGCAAACATCGTCAGCGTAGTCGAGGTGTTTAAGATAAGTTGTCATAGTCCATCAAATTCTATTGTTACCTTTCGTCAATGTTGCACAGAGCACATCGCTGATGACCACCAAGAACAATAGCGGTGACAATATGTACTCCTGACGTACTCCACTTTGGATTTCAAAACCCTCCGACACCTTACCATTGTGTAATTGGCAAGACAAGGAGCAGCAGAACCCTTCACTGATCCTGAACCATTCTGCGAAATAAGGGAACATGCCATACGAGAAGAATTCAAGAAAATAGAGAAAGGAGATAAAGTTTGAACCTGGAATAATATTCTAGGTCAGGGGTAAGCTAAGAAACTTCTGGTATACTATAGCCGAAAAAAGTTTCGAGAATGCATTTGCCTTCACAAGAATAACGAACGCATTCTCACACGCTTCCTACCGGGGCATTGGGAATAACAAATGAATGCCTTCCTTTGCAGATTCTGTAATGAGTCGAACGAAACCCCGGAACATCTTCTGGAGTCTTATGGGACATTGACAACAAAAGACTGAAATATTCAGGAAAGTACAAATTCCGAGATGAGCAAGTACCAAATATCAGATAAGGATATGTCAACCATGGACCCACTACTCCTTCCCCGATTCCTCACAGAAACCGGATTAGAGAGGGAGCTCTAGGGTGAACTAAAGAACTTTGCATTAAGCGTTTCCTATCTTTAAATTTGAATAAAACAAACTGTAAATGAGATATCATGTACATTTTTTCATTTATTTAGAAGGCCCATGTATGCCATTATGTATGGAATATAACATCATTCGAATGTCCGCCGCGGCTTCGCTGGGTGGCGTGCATCCGAAGCGTCAAATTTTCCATAACTCTGCCTTATAAATTAGGGTGAATTGGACCAATGGCATTGATTATGTTGGCTTTCAGGGTAGTGGTGGTTTGTGATTTATTGGCATAGACCTGTGACTTAATAAAGCACCACAAAAATAAATCTAACGGGGTCAAATCGCACGATCTCGGTGGGTAATTCACATCGCCTCCGCGTGAGATAACCATGTTCGGAAATCGCTCGCGCAGAATGTCCATCGGGCACCAGCTGTGTGGCACGGAGCGCCATCCTGTTGGAACCACATATCGTCAGTGTCCATGTCAGATAATTCGGGCCAAAAGAAATTGGTTATCATCGACCGAAAGCGCTCGCCGTTGACGGTGATGGCCTGGCCAACGCCGTTCTCAAAGAAGTGTGGATTGATGATGCCGCCAGCCGAAATCCACACCAAATAGTGACTTTCTCTGGATGCATTGCAATTTGGTGGCTCTCGTGTGAATTGTTATTGTTCCAAATTCGACAATTTTGCTTCTTGACGAACCCATTCATCCAGAAATGAGCCAGAAATGGCGGCCATAAAATGGGCGAAGCGCGCAAAATGTTACTGTCGGTGAAGATTGGTTTTGTACAAAATGCGTCCGATGGGACGTATACAACGCGAAATACAGATTAATAAAGCCACCTGTTGGAAAAATAATGGATTTCTTTTTACTACACCTGTATAATTGTGTATTTTAGATATGGTTCGACCAGACAACTCGTCTTTGTTTCGAAGACGGCGAATAATAACGAACGTTGCCAATGGCACTCATCTTTCACCCATGAAACAATACTGACTCCACATTTGAATGGAATAGTCGCAGCTTGGTGCTTAGTTGATGGCATTACTTCACCAAATCTTCAAACAAACAAAAAGGCAGCCTTGGAATACATCCAGGTCGGTACCACAATAGACAGAATGAATACTCCTAGGGTATGTCAAGCTTTGTACGATTTCGACCTATTCTCCAGCAATGTCTGCTTGTGATGTTGAGGGGCTATGTAGGCTAAGAATCTTAGTAGCTCGTTAGCGCTTTTGAAAGGTAGGAATAAAAAAAAGAAAACAAGACTCAAAAATCACTTTGATCTGAGTGGAATATTTAGAAAACAGGTTACGAACTGTTTTATGCCCTTCGATGATTCTATAAAAGCGGTCCGCGTGCTATGTACGTTACGTGCAGCGCAATGTAAACTGAATAAGGCAGAGACCGATCGCATGGCCCAAAGCCAATGCATCAAGTAGATCTTAATATGACGTTGTTCTTTGGTGTGTTGGCCTCCAGATTTCGATCGAAGACTTTGATTTATTGTTACGACCTTGGGATGAATCCATTTTCTATAAAGTTTTTAAAATGTCGGCAACAGCAGAAATGTATTCCATGATCTTTCTCATGTCATTAACTCGAATAGATCCCTGAAATCGATCTTGTAGTGCGCGACTAAGCTAAAGCATGAGTAGCTTATTAGAGCTAAGCCCTGTACAGGGTACAGTGTACACATATCATGCGCCAACTTTATTAGGAGTTTTTAGAATGAATATCTTCTTCTTCATCTTCATCACCTGATGCTGTTATTGTTGCTTTTGTGTGATCCAGGAGTTCTTCGGCTTGCCTCTCTTTCGCGATATTTGTGGAACGTTCATTGATTGATATTGACTTTTTATGGAGTTTAAATGATATTTTCTTTGAACATGATAATACCAGCTGAGCCGGTGGTGGTCTATTTTTCATAAGATGGTTGCTTTGATGTAAAGGCTTCCATGGATCTTCGAACTTCTTATTCGATCAAGCTTTGTAACTGCTGCTGTCATGCGAAGCATGTTCATCTCAGCTGCCGTTCAATTACTCTCATACGTTTTGTGCATTATCCAACAATCTGAACCGTATGTGATTGCTAGATACACAACTGCGGTGTAGAGCCTAACTTTGAACTTAGGGGTTATTTTCCGGTCACAGAAAGAAGCGGAGCTTTCTTACCACTTTATCCACCGTACGATCATGTGTTGCTTCGATTGCTCGATATTGCTCAAGGATCCCAGATATTTGAACTTTTCACACTTGAGAAGCACTGTTCCATTCAAATAAATGTCCGAAATAGAAGTGAGTGAATCAGAGAACGGGAAGCATAAGTAGTCGATCTTATTTGGACTCCTGCGGTACCCATTTCCCTCCAAAACGTCCACCCATATGTCAAGTGCTAGTTGCTGGTCGTAGTGTCCTCATTTATAATGGTTTCATCTGACAAACACTAACTGATGTACTTTGGGGTCCATAACTCTACCTTCGAGCAGACAGTCAAGGACTGCAATAAAGAGAATAGGACTTAAGACGCTTGCTTTGTCTACATCGACTTTGATAGGGAACTCTTTAGTTTCTCCAGCGGGGCATCTTACTCTTCTCTCTGCTCCCTCGTACATGTCCTTGATCATCTGCACTTGGGCTTCTGGAACACCTCATTGTCTTAGCACCACCCTTATCAGATCTCTGTCGAATGCTTTTTCAAAATTAAAAAATGCAATATGCAAATCCCTTAAGGAATAACGATGTTTTTCCGTTATAATCCCTATGCTTCGGATTGCATCTGTGGTTTATTTATCAGCGACAAACCCGCACTAAATATCAGATATTCATATAATTTTTCGCAGTCGGGCAACAAGTACTTACAAGTCCAACGATCTTTATGGTGATTATCACAGTTCTGCGTATCACTCTTCCCTTTGCAATCAGGGAGATAGTAACTTGCCCTTTATTGGTTCGGTATTGGACAGCCTCCCAGAAGTTTGGAGAAGAGAATTCTGAGCTATTTGAACCCGACGTCGCCCATCTTTTTCCAGAACTCAGAGGGTATATCGTCTGGGCCAATCGCTTTTCGTTTGTTGGAGTAGATAGTTAGATAGATAAAATAATTTTATTTTCTTCATAAAGTTTTTATAAAAACGGTTTTCAAATTAATTCAAATTATTCAAAAATTAAATACTTGACAATAACTTCAAAAGTTGCCTGTCAGGTTAAAGCGGTTCTATTTTATTACTTTAAGCTTAGTGAGAATTATTTAAAGGTATTCATTAATTAACAAGGTACGGTACTTAAGAGCGTGTTTCAGGAAATTGTATAACTGGAGGTAATTTTTTCCATTTAGAATCCTAAGGAATTCAATCAGGTCGAGTTCATTACTTTCAAGAAATTGTCTCCTGTATGATTTGAACATAGGGCATACACTTACGAATACAAATATTTGGCGCAACAGATCTTTAAAGTGCCAGGCCCCTAGCTTCTCGCAACCACTCATGTTGTGTGCGTTATATTTTTTCACACGAATGGAAGGGACCTACAGTTTAATGCCGAATCCGAACGGCGATTTGAGAAGCTTTTTCGTGACAACAATACTCTCGTATGTTTGTCTGACGCTCGCGAGAGGTGGGACCGTGAAAAACTTTTTGGTATTTTCTGGGATTCGAACCTGGAACCTCATGCGTAGTTATCCGACACACTAACCACTTACGCCACGGTGCCCACATACACTTACGAAGTGGAATGTATTTTCGGTTGCATAAAGGTTGCAGATTGTACATATAGCAACTGTATCCCTCCTAAAGGCCCTGGCATTTGGATTGAGTAGCCCGCACCGGGACTTCAAAATAAGGCTGACCATATCGCGGGGATTGATGTCTTCGAAGTAGTTGGGAATACATTGCAGTACTCGTCATGAAACTGTGACTGAAGTGCGCGGTTGGTGAATTCCTCCCAGTGGTTTTCCTTAAGTATAGTGAGAAGTGAATTGTGTACTCTGTTCCATTCAGACTTCAAAGTCCAATTGAATTCGATACCAGTTCCCTGGAAAAGCGCAGAGCATTCCTTGGCCCAATAGATTTTATGGCTTATTATTATATCCGTCAATTTACGTGGCAGTCTATTTTGAGGGAGCTCAGCGACTCTCCGAATATATCCGAAATGCAGTTTTAGAGTTGTAAGGAACGCTTTAGGGAGGCCTGTTTCTATGTTAAGGGCATAGTTGGGTGTGTTGGTTGAGAGAAGGAAACATCTTTTTATGAAGAAGTGCTGAAGTTTTTCGACTTGGGTGCGTTTGGAATACCCCCACACTTGAGCGCAGTAATTCATTATTGATTTCGCAGCGGCTTCGTATATTTTATATTTTCCTGAATGGAGGATATTTTTGTTTTTGATGAGATTGGACCATGTGGCGTTTATTGAATTTGTGGACATTGCGAGTCTTTGGTATAGATGTTCCGACCAAGACACGTTGTACGTAAGAGTTACTCCCAAGTATTTGTATTTGTTCGTAACATTTATTTCAGTGCCGTTGAAAAACCATTTTTCATCTGCCCCTCTGCCATCTCGATTTCTGAAAATGACTATTTCTGACTTAGTCAGATTTACTATCAAATTCCATTTGTGGCAGTAGTTGGTGAAGCTATTAATCATGGTTTGTAAGGAAGCAGCGCTGTCAGAAAGTATTGCTATGTCGTCAGCATATAGTAAAACCTTTATCATCAGATCTTCAATGGTTATTCCGCCTGGAAGTTCGGAGTGCAGATCGTTCAAAAAGAATGAAGAGCAAAGCACTTAGAACGCATCCCTGTTTTACACCCTTGTTAATGGGGAAAAAGTCGCTCATACTTTTTCCATTCCATCTTTGAGGAGATTCCTAAAATCGGCAGTTTATAAAACAGGACTTCTCTATTGATATTATTAAATGCAGCTTTTAAATCAACGAAAAACACACACAACTTTTTCTTTCGGCACAATTGAATCTGAATAAGGCAGGAGATGTTGTAAATTAGGTCTACGGTAGAATAATTGTGTCTATATGCTGCTTGGAATTCATTAAGAATGCGATTTTCTTCAATCCATGTATTTAGCCTATTCATAAGTACAGTTGTAAATATTTTGTAGATGGTGTCCAAAAATGACAAACCTCGATAGTTAGCTACAACAGTAGGATCCCCCTTTTTCAATAAGGGGAGTATTATTGACTTTTTAAAGGAGGCGGGCATACTCTCTGTTCTAAATATATCACTTAGTAGGCGATAAATTTCAGCAACCAAACTTGGAGTGGCATTTTTATAAAATTCGTAGGGTATCCCATCGATCCCTGGAGCCTTGTTATCTTTTCCTGACGCAATAGCCAGCAAGATTTCTTCCATCTCGATTTCTCGGTCAAGGGTGGTAATACATATTTCAGCAGCTAATGGGAGTGATGTGTATGTACATATGTATATCGGCAACGTATGGGTAAGTAGACTTTGAAAATAAACCATAAAATCAAAAGCTGTGATATCAGTCATTGTACGAGGAGCGCTGCTGCGTATTGCTTTGGCTAGCTTCCACCAATCTTTGGTTGATGTTACTGTTGAAAGTCGATGTGTGATATTCGCATTATACTCACGCTTCTTAGAATCACACAAAGTCTTGTACTTCTTGTTGATCTCCTGATATTTTTTTCTCAAAATCACAAGGTTATACCTTCCGAAGTTTTTTAAAAATTTGAAGGCGTTTTTTCTTGCAACGTGGCATGCCAGATCGAACCAAGGTTTTTTGGGCTCAAAATATATATTCTGTTGGTTAGTGGTTTCGTTTGCCGCGTACACTCATTCCTTTATTGCAACACATCGCGCTTCCACTGAGTCAGAGTATATTCGCGTGTTTCTTCACAGTAACGGGTGTCTCTTGGAAAGTATAGCCGGGAAAACTGTTCATTCAAAAGTTCCGCACAATGTTATTGCCACGTACACAAAATTTTGTCGTCATCGACAAGAAGCTGGCCCTGAGCATTGTTAATGAATTTTGGCGGTCGAATCTCCTTATCATTCCTCCTTCTTTGAGCGGCTATTTGAAGATGATTGCGCCCTTGTTTATATTGTGTCATCGCAGCTCCAATTTTACGCCAAGGCCAACTTTCGTAATATTGCAACAAAATACCACAGTAAAGCGTTCTAAGGTCGTAAATGATTTCGTTGAAAAATTCAGTCTGGGACCTGAAAAATTGCAAGGAGCCAACTTTCACGTTAATAAAAACAGTTTACCTGCCTTGGAAATTTTTCAAAACCACATAATACGTCCCACTTTCAAATTCAAATGTTCCACTTCTCCCACCAAATGGTATTCTGGATACGCATAAAAAAAAAAAAAAAAACTTTTAAAAGAAATTTTTTTAACAATAATCCTATTCCCATCCTTCAAGCAGCAAACATTTATTGAAAAAATATGTAAAGTACTTGAGAAAAAAATACTCCTCATCACCTTAATATTCAATTACATATCTTATTTATTCCCCCATCCAGTCGCACAGACAACTGCAAGAATAAAGTGCGTGTCATACCTTCTCAACAACATACGAAACCCCTAACTGATGATGGAGCGCATTTTAATAACTAAGACCACCGACTGTGTAAATATTTCACAATGGGATATTACACTTCTTTTGCGTACCCCACGACGATGTTAAACGAGGAGGAGCTTCTTTCTTAAAAAAAAAGTGTTATCCTTGAAGTTGTATCCTGGAGGTTTTTCGTATTTATGTTGATCGTAAATAAGTTTAAGATGGAGAGCATGGCTTTTGGTGTGGGTAGTCGTACAATGTGTGAAGTACACGCCAGGGGGTAGCCCAAGGATACCCCCTCAAGAGAGATTGCGGAATCTTTATAGTAGCGTGCAGAACTAGAATAGAATAAATCAATTCACAAAAAGTTTGTCGTAACAAATACTCATAATTAATCCTTTCACTGATCAGATCGGTGTCGACAAAAATCCTCCACTTAAACTGATGAATATCCTATCTATAAACAGGAAGGGAGAGACGAGGGGTGAAATCCCTTTTCTGGCGTGCCGCACGACAGCCACAATAGAGAACAATTATAATCAGAGAGTCCTTTTTGAGAAAATCATGCAAACCGCTGAGCCAACCAACCGCAGAACCAATGAAGCCGTGTCATTGATTAATTTCCATTATGCACACACAAGGATAATAATTCAATTTGATTAAAAGTGCCCGTGTGATCCAGAAAAAGGACATTCAGTAAAAAAAAAAGGAATAATAAAAATTAAATCAGGACACAAAGGGTGTTTCTTTTTTTGGACGCAGTAGTGAGTGATAATTGTAATCCCTTGCCCAATTCTGGTTGACACTTTGTTTTGTGGAATATTTGGATTTAATGAAACTTTTGTTGGCCGTAATCAAGGAACAGTGGAAACCATGAGGGGGATATATCCAAATCTGTATGGGCTTTGTCTGGGATAATTAATTATAAGATTAGCACGGATTTGTGCGTGGTTTATTCAGACAAACTTACTAGGCACTATTTCAAGGATTCGCCAACTTGAATTCACAAAAATTGTGATAGTAGAGAAAATAAAATGGAGAACACCTACAAAACCCATGGGATATGCCTTTTGTACTCTTAGTTGTTGTGGGTGGAATTTTTGTTGAGAAGAGTATTTGCGTTGGGGATAAGGCTCATCTTATAGCCAATAAACCCACTATCGTTATCTTGTCTCATATAAATGAAAAGTGAATAAGATTCTAACTGCAAACAAAATTTGAAAAAGGGATACGAAAAATGGTCTACAGAGATGGAGAATATGGGATAAGATGCATTTTGGCTAGATTTTCATAATCTCGTAATAGACCAAGAGCCCGCAGTTAATTTTGGACGCGAAAGGTAACCGGATGAATCCTATATTAATGTGTTGCCTTGATGCCCAGTATTTTAGATATGCTCGTCTGGGAGCACGTAATGGCAGCTAAAGGAAATAACTGTATATTGAAAATCCCGCAAATTTCAAAACAGGAATAATAGGTGTAACCGCTTGAATTTACTAGTACATAATAGAGTACGACTCCTTCACTAAGAATACATGTGTCCAAGACGTCTTAAGTGTAGCTAAAGCCTTGCCAGACGCGCTAGAAACGCGTACAAAATGCCAATTTTGAATACTTTATGTAACCGCACCAATTTTTTCTGAACCATAAGGTATTACAACGTGAATACAAATATGAAGGTCCAAGACGTTTTGGATGTCGCCAAGGGCTTCCCAGACGAAGTCAAAATATTGCCAGAATGCCAATTTTGAATAATTGGTGTAACCACTTAATTTTTTTTTAGAACATAGAGCAGGACGTCCTGATTACAAAAATGTAAGTCCAAGACGTTTTACTTGTCGCCAAGTCCTTGCCAGACGCATTCAAAGGATCGAAATCCGATACGAAATGTCCCATTCATCCACACAAAATATGCAACTGGACCTTAGCTAATGTATGTATGTAACCACACGAAATCTCTCTGAAATATAGAATAAAGCACTTCAAACATAACTACATACAACATATATTTCATTATATTTAATCAAAAAATATTGGATTCATTCTTGGACTCATCCGATGAATGACAATCAAAGGTCTGATCTTCACTTTCAGATACTTTAAATATGTCTAGTTTAAGAATATCCTTTAATCTGTCAGGGGTCACATTGCCCCTGAACCACTTAATTTGGAACATGTTATCTTTTAATATCCGCCTATTCAATTCTGGTGATATTGTTATTGATTGGTTTGCCACGGCATTCTTCCAGATACAACATAAATTAGCTCTACCTATCTGCTCTAATAAAGCTGACCTATTTGGAGGTAACAGGCTTCCTTCAAAACCTGAAAGACAAACAATTCAAAATGTTACACCACAGGATCAATTTACTTAGGGTGGATTTTTTAATTGTCAGATAAACAGTCTGATAGCTAACTAACGAATAAGCTATTCGACTCTTTATCTGCCAGATAAGTAGGGAATGTTTTCCCATCATCAGATAGTTATCCGATGGTATTTAGCTACCGTATAGTACAGTGTACAGTATGAACCGTGTCTAACTTCATATAATGTGGGTGTGAATGAAACAGAGTGCTTGTCATTTTTTCGTGTTAGAATATAGAAGCTGGTCATATTCGTCGTTTAATATTCTTATTCGCATTTATCATTCCTTCGCACACACAGTATACTGCTTAACTGGAATATACAATTTTATCTGTCTCTGAAACGGTTAGATGTGATATTCCTCGAATAGCTGTTATACGTCTATTGAAAAATGCATTCGTGTCTTAACTGACAGTTTACCGGCCCTTAATGTAAATACTTTACTTTTTATATTTTTGAAAATCCTTTTTTGATGTAGGCTTGCAGGATTTAAAAAAAAATACCGTACCTAGCTTCATCCACTTGTGTACATTGCGTTTGATTTATTTCGCAAACGAAGTCTTCTATTTTTACAGTATCTTCTTCAGAAACCTCTCCGTCACATCCAAGCCTTGCAAATTCTAACTGTAGTTCTGGTCTCTTTTTTAAAATACCACGAGTATATGGCCTAATTTTTCCTTTTTTGAAAAAGGATGGGGTGTAATCACATCCACTAAAGCTGTGAAAACCTGGTAACGCAGCGCAAAGCGTTGACCCCAATTGTTCATAAAGTTCATTTATATTAAGGTTAGGTAAATTACGTAGCGCTATGATTAGTACATTAGTATCTGAAAATATCAGAACAACTGAGCAGGCTCTTGGCAAAAACGAAAGATGCAGCATCATACGAGTATCTGCTTCTTCTTGAAAACTTTCGAGCTCCTTAATTTCGTTTCGCAAAACATTATCACTTTTCGACTTATGTAGTTATGTTAATTTTTTACGTTTTATTCTATATTTAAGAGAGATTTCGTGTGGTTACATACATTGGTTTAGGTTCAGTTGTATGCTTTTTGTCGATAAATAGGGAATTTTGGAGCAAATAGGGATCCTTTGGATGCGTCTTTCGAGGACTTGGCGACAAGTGAAACGTCTTGGACTTACGTAGTTATGTTTGTAGTAATTTATTCTATACTTTTGAGAGATTCCATCCGGTTAAGTTGTATAGTTTAGGTCCAGTTATGCGTTTCGTGCCTCTAAATGGCATGTCTGCTTCTGGCAGATTTTGATCCTTGGATGCGTCTGGCAAGGACTTGGCGACAAGTAAAACGTCTTGGACTTACTTTTTTGTAATCAGGACGTCCTGCTCTATGGAACTCACAAGCCAACACCGGAGGCACAATCTATTACAAGTCTGTACAACTGCTTGCATACGCCGACGATATAGACATTATCGGAAGATCTTAGCGGGCTGTCACCGGTGCTTTTGCAAGCATTGAGGCGGAAGCGGCCAAAAGGGGTTTGGCGATAAACGAGGGCAAAACCAAGTATATGCTGTCAACTAGAAGGGAAAACCAACATCGACGAATTGGACAAAACGTCACCGTGGGCAGCTATAACTTCGAGGTAGTAAGGGACTTTGTCTACCTTGGCTCTGCTATAAATTCAGCAAACAAAATCAGCGCAGAAATCAATCGAAGAATAACTCTTGCCAATCGCTGTTTTTTTGGGCTTATAAGACAATTCAACAGTAAAGCCCTCTCTCGAACAACTAAGGAGACTCTATATAAGACCTTGATCATCCCAGTCCTGCTTTACGGCGCTGAAACATGGACTTTATTAAAAGAGGATGAAGATATCCTTGGTCGCTTCGAGAGAAAAATTCTTCGTAAGATTTTCGGTCCCGTTTGCGTTGACGGGTTTTAGAGGAGAAGATTCAATCATGAACTATACGAGCTGTACAGCGACATCGACCTAGTCAAAAAACTGCGTATTGGACGTCTGAGATGGCTAGGACATGTAGAGCGAATGGACACCAACGCTCCGGCCCGCAGAGTCTTCGAATCTAACCCCGAGGGACGACGCAGTAAAGGGAATTATCGCCGTAGGTGGCGAGCACAAGTTCAAGGGGACCTCGACCAACTTGGAGTGCGCAACTGGAGGCAATTAGCTAAAGACCGAGCTAAATGGAGAGGCTTGTTGGTTGAGGCCCAGGTTCACCCCGAACTGTAGCGCCACCTAAGTAAGTAAGTAAGTCCTGCTCTATGTTCTACAAAAAAATTAAGTGGTTACACCAATTATTCAAAATTGGCATTCTGGCAATATTTTAACTACGTCTGGCAAGTCCTTGGCGACATCCAAAACGTCTTGGACCTTCATAATTGTATTCACGTTGTAATACCCTATGGTTCAGAAAAAATTGGTGCGGTTACATAAATTATTCAAAATTGGAATTTTGTACGCGTTTCTAGCGCGTCTGGCAGGGCTTTAGCTACACTTAAGACGTCTTGGACACATGTATTCTTAGTGAAGGGGTCGTACTGTATTATGTACTATTATTCCTGTTTTGAAATTTGCGGGATTTTCAATATACAGTTATTTCCTTTAGCTGCCATTACGTGCTGCCAGACGAGCATATCTAAAATACTGGGCACCAAGGCAACACATTATTATAGGATTCATCCGGTTACCTCTCGGGTCCAAAATTAACTGCGGGCTCTTAGACTATAAAGAACGTCTCAAAAGAAGAGTTTCTGTTTGTTGGAGGAGATTTGAATAGATATGTCCGGAGTCAAATGAAAACTATGAAGAATGTCACGGAGGAATGGGGTATGGTACCAGGTACCTTCCTGGTGAAGACATCTTAAGCATATGCAGGCCACACAGTCGTATCCTGTTAAATACCATGTTCATCAAACAAAGCCGGCACCTGATCACTTACAGCACTGCTGGAAGTTAAACCCACATTGACTACCATGTGGTACCCAGTTCCAAAGATTGCAAAGTGATCCTGGGAAAGGCGACCGCTCAGCAACACCTGCTCCTGCTGACAGAAATTTTTATGGAGACAGGAAAGAAAGCAAACGAACAAAAGTCTCCGAGAAAATCAAGTGGAACAATCTGGACAAAGTAAAGGTCGAGACTTTTGTTTTTGTGATAAAAAATTACTTTTTTCAAACCATCAACAAAGCTGAGTTCCTAACAGCGAACTTGGTTAGAGAAGACTAAGTTGTTGCCAGGAGCTTCAAAGGCCACTGTTACACCAACAAAATATGGTGGTAGAGTGATAAAGCTAAAGTAGTGATAAGAAGAAAGCGGCTTTCAAAGCCTAGTCAAAGTGCCCCTTCAATAACAGAGACGTAAAAGCCCGCCTCGAGGTGGTAAACAGATATTGCAGGAGACAAGCAAAGAAGAAGTGTGCCCAGCTTCAAGCAGAAAGTACGGAGAGTCTGCATCGACAGTTAGAGGAAATATCTTCATCGCCTGCTGATACAAACCAGGCTATCCAAGACATGCGTTAACACAATATGAATACGGATACAACCATCTTCAAAATAGTCGCCCTAAGAAGGAGTAATGCTCAGAAGTTTAGTTCATCAAAGCTCATTACCAATGCTCAGGGTCAGTTTCTTGTGGGTGACGACAAAATTCTGCCTAGATGGCGACAGTATTGCGAAAAACTTTTAAAAACAGTTTCCCCGGCTTTACTTTCGAAGAGCCACCACTAACTGCGAAGAAATACCCGATATTGGAGTCGAAGATGTCAGTGAGCCAGTCAGTTACTCTAGAAAACGAAAAGCGGTTGGGCTAGACGAGATGCCCTCTGAGTTCTGAAAAAAGATGAGAGACATCGGGTTCAAATAGTTAACGATTCTCATCTCCAAACTTATGAGAAGCGATCCAATACCGAACCAATGGATGGAAAGTTACTATCTCCCTGTGTACAAAGGGAAGGGTGATACGCAGAACTATGAAAGCTACCATTCGATCAAGTCGATGTCACACACCATGAAGATCGTTGAGCGAGTATTAGGTGCCCGACTGCGAAAAATAATACGGCTATCCGATGACCAGTTCGAGTTTGTCGAGGATCGAGTTTGGATCCACAGATGCAATCCAAAGTATAAGGATTATAATAGAAACGCATCATGATTTCTTCAAAAATGTACATACTGCACTGGTTGGCTTTGAAAAGGCATTGCGACAAACAACCATGAGATCTTATATGGGTGGCGCTAAGACAACGAGGGGTTCCAGCAATCTATGCACAGATGATCATGGACATGTACGAGGGAGCAAAGACAAGAGTAACGTGCTTCGCTGGAGTAATCGAAGAGTTCCCAATCAAAGTCGGGGTGCACTAGGGAAGATCCTTAAACCCTTTGCTCTTTATTGCAGTTCTTGAAGGTAAAGTGGATAGCCTCAAAGTGCATCAGGTATTCTTTTCGGACGATGGAGCCAGTTGAGGAGGACTTGACGTACGTGTACGTTATGGATGAAGCTGGGTACCGCCTTAGTCCAAAAAAACGGAGTGCTTGTGCTACCCGTTCTCTGCGTGGAAAATTTCATGCCAAAGAAACCATCTCTCAAAAAATACAACGCGACTGCCTCAGCTGGAACTATCATGTTCAAAGACGAAACCATTAAAGGACAATTCCAGTGAACGTTCAAAGATATCGCGAAAGAAAAATAGGAGTAACTGCTGGGCCACATAAATGCAACAGCACCAGCATTTGGTTTGCCTTAGTAACGAGATGATACAAAATCCGGAGGCCTGCCGATATTTCCTGAGATCAAACAGGCGAACCCAGGGAGGGTTATGATTATGTTATTATCATTAAGGACAGATCATAACCTCGCCGAAATAGGAACAAAAAGAAAATTTTAAAGCTGGGCATTTAAAATACCTCCCGTAGTAATCATCTTTCTTAAAAATATGAACATTGCCCGTTCTCAAGTGTTTCAGACCGGCGAACCGGGCAATGCCAGCGACCAGCTTGAATGCCAAAGAAAATAATAACTATTTTCAATTACTTGAAAGTGTCCCTAAAGTGGACAGTCTTAAAATCTCTGTAATACAGCTATCCTGCATTTCAGCGATATATACCGAACTATTACAGGACCAGAATGGTCTTAATGGCTTTTGAGTTAACCCTGAACAGACCCCACTAAAGTTTCCAAATAAAAATACAAAGAATTCTGAAACTGAATTTGAATTGACCTTCGAAATTGCCCAACAATTACATGATTCCATGGATAATTTTCAGCTTGGCTTAATGAATATTTAACCCATAAGCACCAGAAGGCGTATCAATTGTCGTCAACTCTAAACAGTTCCAATGACAGGCAATAAAATCTCCAAAAGACACACAATTTGATGGTGGAAGGGAAACTCCTCCCAAAGTGCCATTAAATCCGAATATCAAATTTATAACACCAAGTGGTGTGCAAAGATTCTCACCGTTTCAGATCCTGTAAATTTCACTAATTGTCAACAGGAAAAATAATTCCCTGTCCTCCTTCCGTACCAATGAAACAACCACTTACTTTCAACCATTAAATTCGCGTTGTTTCAAAGTGAAATTGCTTCATTTCCTCATTTCCGTTCTCACCGCAGGATAGCAAATAAACGACGACGACGACGTAACGGTGTACACAAAAGAAGCAAAATAATAAAAATAAACTTAAATGATATTTAGTACAACTAACAACAGCAATTTACTCCGTGTGCACCGCACCCCCTAGTCCACCGTGCCGACTTAACAAAGGACACACATTAACCCGAAGGAATGAGCACAGAATATTGGGAACGTTTACCGTGGGATGATGCTGTGCAAAGAGACAAATGGTCACAAGGATACCGTGTGAGGGATTTTTTTTTCTCTTCTCCATCTTGGAATTTAATTAAAAACAAACACATACGAGTATAGTCATAGAAGGTGAAAATTACGAAGCAGGAAACGATGCCACTACCATTGCATACACCAACAAACGCGAGATGGTCTTGCCTGAAATGCAATGCAGTTTTCAATGCACAAAAGAACTTTAGTGTTCAATCAAGGACATGGACAATAACTGCTCTCTTATCAACACCATGGTGCTGGCTGGAGGATGGGAAATTCATTTAAGGATCATTAATGAGGAATTGTTTTTTGATTCTGTGTCTCGTATTTTTTTGCACAAGGACTAAACTCACTTGATTGTCTTCATCAGAGTGTGCGATGGTATGTTCTTTATTTATTTTTTTTTTTAATCAACATTTTGATCCCATTGGAGATGAAATTCTTTGAAGCAATTCCTTCAAACATAAAGGATTCAATTTGTTACATTCGTTTCGTTTTGCTTCGCTGTCCTTTACAGTGACTTCTTCTCATTTTATCTCATTTTCTAGGATATAAACTGTGGCGAAATAGATTTTCGTCCTTTATTCGTATTTTATTTGTATTTATTTTTTTTTTTTTTTTCATTTTCGCTCGTTTGTATTTTATGCGTTTTTATGGAGATCAAATTTGATTCTGTTTCGTGCGTTTTTTCTCTCGCTCCTTCCGGACTTGTCTTTTGGTTTTTATTTCCTTTTAAGCATATGGCTGAGATGGCATCATTGGGGGCTCGAAGCGAAGGATACGAAAAAGGACAAAATAACTTTACGGTCGATTAACAAATAAGTAAATCAGTGCTGAAATAGATTCATTCTGTTTGCAATTTTCCGCCGCCGATTGATGGAAGGGGGCGGTGGGATTTCGATTTCGATTTCGATTTGAGGAGAGGAAGGATGTAAGAGATTTTTATTTGCAAAAAGAAGGTTCGTTAGGAGTGCCGATATGATCTTACATTGATGATACAATCAATGTTCGATGAAATTGATTGTAATAACCGATGGGATCAGGCCACAGTTGATGTTCGAAATGAAGTCGATATACTATGGTGGCATAGAATTACTTGGGAACGGGAATCAAATAGAATAAGGACACTGAAGTTGGGTCTGCTGCCTTGAAGTAGAAGTAGTTACCCAGTATATTGGTTGAGGCTCATTGATTTCTAACGTACTTGCTTTGTTAAGGACGTCTGTGCCTAGAGGAAATGAATTATTTCATTTTGGTTATAAATAGAATTTGATACACAGCACGTGCGTTAGCTAAAAAATGCGACAAATGGGGGTTTTTGTGCACGTGGCTTTTAAATATTTAGGAGCACGTATAGGCTCGTCTACCGGATGTTGTCATAACTAATTAGAGAAACGAGTGAAGTGGAAACATTTGAGAACCGATGTGAACCCTCCAAACACAGCAAAGGATGAAAAATATAGCAAAGCGGATGTGTATCAACCAGTTTTAACGGAGATCTTATTTTCGCCGTCTATAAGAAAGGCGACGGAAATATCGATATGGCAAAATCCCGCTATCAGGCAGAATGAACCATCCACAGACGATGATTGTCAAAATATCCCTCCACACGACCAAAGCGAAATGAAGATAGCAATATCCAAGCTGAAATCCAACAGGAGTGCTGGATCTGACGGCATACCGGATGAACTTTCTAAGGCAGCCGGTGATGAACTGGATAGCGAGCATACACCAACTCATCTCCAAAATTTGGTCAGACGAGTGTATGCCGGTAGTAGCCAAGATAACCGGCTGTAGCAAAGATAATAGCTAGAATCATATTAGACCGCATTAAGGAACATATAGATTCAACACTCGACGTCGAACAGGCATGTTTCGTGCTAGATCCTTCTGCATCGACCACATAAATAGCTTACGGATCATAGTAAGAGTATGATGTACTCCGTCTTCTTTCCCCTAGTGGTTAAGGTCCACTTGAGTTGTGGTAATAAAACGACGCTTCTGCGCTAATTAAGTGTCGGCATGGTTTGCTGACACAACCACTTCTACCTTCCTACCTATGATGTACTACGTGCAGCATTGACGTACGGTAACTATGGAATTCGATTGACTATGATAACCCCAATTAAAACTTTTCAATTACGCCGACGATGTTTGCCTTCTTTCACATCGGATAATAGACATTCATCTAATGACCCAAAACCTAGATGCTGAGGCAAACAAAGTGGGGCTTAAGATAAACACAACCAAAATAAAAGCCCTGAGCACTTCTAATACCCGTGCTCAAGTCAACATTGCAGGACAGGCAGTCAAGAAAGTAGACAAGTTTCTATACTTAGGAAGTGTGGTCTCGGCTAACCGCGGCGGTACCGAATTGGACGTTGTGCAGCAAAATCGGGAAGGAAAAAGCTGCGTTCGGAATGCTTATGAAAGCCTGGAGGAATAATGTTCTCATCTTAAGACCTATGCTGCTCCGCTCCAACGTAGAATCAGTATGGATGCAGTGCTTAGAAGGTGGATATCACTATCACACGCAAGCTGCAAATCTTCGGAGGCACATGTCTAAGAATCATCTTAAGGATCTCTTAGCCCAATCGTATCTCCTACGAACAACTTTATCTGAGAATGGACCAAGAACCTATAGACATTACCGATCGTAGGAAAAATGGGAGTGCATTGGATACATCCTGCGATATTCGCCTTGCAACTGAAGCCGGTAAACCAGTCAGGCAGAGCAACGGGACGCCCTAGGCAAAAGTGGCGCAGGACAGTCGAGGAGGAATCAAGCTCTTTGGGAATGATTTGGAGCCAGCTCAAACGCATTGCAAAACTCCGAAGAAGATGGGGCACGGGCGTTATTGACGTCCTATGCCCCTCGAGGTATGCAAGGGTCTTAGTAAGTGAGTAAATGCAAGAAAGCAGACCCCCTCAACCGCGCCAATTATAGAGGCATCAGTATCCAACACTGGATACCAGATCTTTTCTGCGATATTGTGTGAACGACTGAAACCTATTATCAACAGCCTGATTGGCCCCTATGAGTGCAGTTTCAGGCCAGGAAAGTCCACTCACGATCAAATACTCACACTTCGGCAGATCCCGGAGAAAGCCCAAGAAGTCCAAATCTATACTTTCATCTCCTTATCGATTTCAGTGCCACCTATGACACCATCTACGGAGAAGAGCTGTATAAAGCCGTGTTAAATTTGGACACCACTGACAAGCGTCTGTGCAGGATGGCGATGGAGAACGCTCGCGGCTCAATCAAGGTCAGTATTGACTTCATCGAGACCTTGACGTCAAAAAATGCTTTAGACGAGATGACGCGCTTTCATGTGACTTCTTTAATATTGTACCTAAATGGATTGTGCGGAACTCACAAGCCAACACCAGAAGCATTACCAAGAGTCTGTACGACTGCTTGCATACGCCGACGATATTGGCATAATTGGAGAAACTCAGCGGGCTGTCACCGGTGCGTTTGGTAGCATTAAAAGAGAAGCAACCAAAATGGGTTTAGCGATAAACGAGGCCCAAACAAAGTACTGAAATCAATAAGAAAGGACAATCAACACCGAAGAATTGGACAAAACGTCATAGTGGGCAGCTACAACTTCGAGCTAGGAAGGTACTTTGGCTCTGTTGCTAACTCTGACAATGATAACAGCACAGAAATCAGGCGAAGAATAACTCTTGCTAATCAATGTTTTTGGGCTAATAAGCGAATTTAATAGTAAGATCCTATCTCGAACAACTAAGGAGACTCTATATAAGATCCTGATCATCCAAGTCCTGCTTTACGGCGCTGAAACATGGACTTTATTGATGGCGAATGAAGATATCCTTGGTCGTATCGAAAAAATTCTTTGTAAGATATTCGGTCCCGCTTGCGTTGACGGGTTTCAGAACAGAAGATTCAACGGTAGCACAGCCTGTACGATACCACATCCGACAACGGATTCAAGCTAGTGGCCCTTGTGGTGGGACGAAACGTTATCGTAGCTAGTATGCGTTTCCCACGTCTTGATATTCGTATAGTTATACGAGCTGTTCAGGGACATAGACCTAGTCAAAAAACTGCGTATTGGACGTTTGAGATGGCTAGGATATGTAGAGCGAGTAGACACCAACGCTGCGGCCCACAGAGTCTTCGAAGCTTATCCAGGAGGACGACACAGTAGAAGGCCTCTTCGCCGTAGGTGGCGCAGGCGAGTTCAAGGGGACCTCGACCAACTTGGAGTGCGCAACTGGAGGCAATTAGCTAAAGACCGAGCGGAATGGAGCGGCTTGTTGGTTCACCCCGAACTGCAGCGCCACCTAAATGAGTAAGTTACGAGTAGTTGTTGGCATGTAGCTTAGTTCATTACTGGATCTGAAGATTAGTATTAGGGAGCCAATTAGACTATCAATTCTGTGCTGTATAAGAGCTGGAAAGATCCCAACCCCACCCCGAGCTTTTTATGGCTTTTGAGTAGAAATGTCCCATCTGATGGAGTCGAAGGAAAATATTATCTGCGATAAATTTCTGCTTCTGCTTGGAGGTGATGTTCAGCTTCAGATATGTGGAGTGGATGCGTCAGTTAACTGAGAGTAAGGAAAGCGAATTTGAAGTACCAAGCCTCTCGTTTCGCTGTAACTTTGTTTCAAACTGCCATAACATTTTTGTAGGAGCCCAATGCCATTGTTGGAGAGAGTTTTGTGAACTCCAATGGTGGATGGTAGACCATTAATGCCATCATAGAAAGTTCTCCAGAATTGTCCTTTCGATTTACAGGTGAGCAATCACAACGTTAGCAATGCTAACTATTGCATTAAACCGTTTTTTTGTCTGTTTCAATTTAAAGATTGCTTTTCGAATAATGCATTCGAAGACTTTAACATTCGCTATTAGCATTCATTCCGCAATTCCCCTGTGATAATTGTTTTCCCCATTGCAAAGATCCGAAATGCTTCAGACCAACTGACATAAATAAGATATTATAATAAACTTTTTTGTTCTTATATGTTTCTAGGAATACTGCAATCCCATTACCCAAAGCTGCTCACTTAACCATGCTCCTTTGTGCACACACAAAAATGCCGGTCACTGCTAGCCATACCGTGCACCATGTGTGTGCTATACAGGTTAATTTGTATGCCAGCATGTGCTAGAGTTCCGAAAAATTTCATAAAAATTCATGAATAATTAACAAATAGAAGGTTGTGCGGTTGAGCACAAGTGATATTACATCCCCACTTGTACACACAAACACACAAGGATAACATTTTGCAAATACACTTCATATGGCACACTGTAGTACCAGTTTTTGAACGAAAATTACATTGCCAAACTGAATAAATAAATTTCTAATTCAATTAAAAAAAAAAAAACAAAAAAAAACGTCTTTCGGTATATGGACAAATATTCGGAGGAAGGCTACATGTAGATACTTGCCTCACACACCTGTTCGTATAAATATTTAATTTTCAATGGTAGCAGCATTGAAATTACATCACCAGAAAGGGATGCACACTAACCTGCCGAATGCGTATTAGGAAGTCGGCTTCGTACCAGCAGAAGCACCTGCCTACTACCTATTACCCTTGCGATGATTACTAACGAATGGCGCCCAACGAATGCCAAAACACCTGTATCCCCCATAGTCGCTTTTAATCAATCCAATCAGTTCTGTGTGTGTGCATACCTACACACACTGAAGTAGCCTCTTCGTGTATTTTGGAATATCAAATTCTGTCATCAGGATTTCTCAAAAGACGAACATTTCCATAGCCCAGTGTATTGCTATCGGCTTTATGTCAAAATCGGATTTTCTATTCAAAACATTGTTTGAAGAATGTTTAGGTATCGGGTGCATGGGCGGGTGGTGGTGAGCGAAGGCCGTTGTATATCCTAATTGTTTTAGTTATCCTTTGATGCGTTTGCTTTGTATTTTCGCGAAATCTGCCGTTATACGTGGATGTGCACACAAAGAGAGATTGTATCTCGTAAGGCGATATTGCAAGTGACACAACGTCAGTGGCCGTCGCGAGGTCTTGTGACGGATGCAAAGGAGTGCGTTGAGTGCGTCTTTTGTTTTGCTTTGAATGGTGGTTCCATTAGTATTTGGTGACGGAAAGCAAGAAGCAAATAAGCGTGATAATTGGAATCAGATAGTCGTATCTTTGGATTTACACAAAGTAATAGATAGAAAGGATTGATCGCCTTTCATATCCCAGAAAGTTGCTTTCATCTTTAAACGTATAGATAAGTAGTAAAAATGCAGAGAGTGCGGTCTGTTAACGGTGACAAGGAGTAAGGTCTCTTTTAGTTTAATTGACTATTTATTTCGTAAGAAATGTATTGTTAAACAATTTAAATTTTTATTCCATATGGTTTGGTTTCTTCTAAACGTAAAAAGGACAACGATCTTCATGGAATGTTAGGTCCTTCTACAAACCACGTAATTTGCGGAGGTCGCAGACTGCTATAAAGTTGACATTACTTCCATCGAAGAAGTGCTATGGAATGGGCTGGGCAAAAGGATGATGAAAAACTACGACGTCTACTATGGTGATTGCTACATACACCAAGGACATTATTAGAGACAGACTTGAATAAAAAGTCTTGAGTTTTCGGCATGCGAACGAGTGCTTAACGACAATCCGTATCAAGGCTAAATTTGCCAACAATAGCCTAATATGTGCACACGCCTCTCACGGGAAGATGGATGACGCGACTAAAGATTACTTCTACCAGCTTTTGGACAGGACGTGTGAGCAACGCCTTAGGTACTGGTAAAATTGTACTGGCCGTTTTAAAGCAAAGCTAGGAAAAGAGGACAACTTTAGTAACTTGATTGGGAAGCACAGCCTGTACGATACCACATCCGACAACGGATTCAAGCTAGTGGCCCTTGTGGTGGGACAAAACGTTATCGTAGCTAGTATGCGTTTCCCACGTCTTGATATTCACAAGGGGATATGATCACTTTACGATCGACGCAAGGTACTCTTCCAGTATTCTGGGTGTCCGGACGTTCCGAGTATCCAACCTAGTTGTAGCCAAGGTACGAATGCGTATATTCAGAACTGAGCACAACCAACGAAACACTGCGAGGTAGTCTGACTTCGGAAGGCTACAATCGCAGGAGACCGCCAGAATCTTTGCCGATTGAATGTGGCGTTTGCGAGCATTTAGGCAGAGGCAGCAAAGATAGGTTTAGCAGTCAATGAAAGCAAAACAAAATATATGCTGTCTAGAAAAAAGGTCATCCAAAGTTGGCGTCTTGGACAGAACGCCAATTGACATATCGTCAGCTTAAAGTGAAAGGGTGTTAATTCCGTTTCTTGTCTCATATCACTTTTTGGCACCATTCGAAAGATAATAAGATGGCGAATAATTAAATTAAAAAGCACTGTGATGCTCTACCCTGGTAAACCAGCTGGAAGTGCACGGAGTTCTGGCGTAGGACTCATGCTAACTCCAGCAGCACATAGTAGCCTCATATCCTGGAAACCCCATTGTGACCGGATATTGACGGCTAGGTTCCAGAGTAGAGTTAGAAAAATTACCATCATACAGTGTTATGCTCCGACTCTAGACGCGACTGAGGATGAAAAGGATAATTTTTATAGCCACTTAGGTGCCGCCTACAACCAAACGCCTAATGGGGACATCGTAATGGTAATGGGAGATCTCAATGCCAAGGTGGGTAGCGACAACACCATGCTTAAGCACGTGATGGGAGTTCACGGCGTGGGAGACCGTAATGACAATGGTGAGCGTTGTGGACTGCAATACCAACCGCCTAGTCATCGGAGGTACGCTGTTTAAGCATAACACCTGCCATAAGACCAGTTGGGTCTCTACTGATAGGCAACGAACATCCAACCAGATCGACCACATTGCGATCAGTCGCTGCTTTAGAAATTGTCTCCTGGACGTCCGAAACAGACGTGGAGCTGACGTCGGACAAGAACGAGATCACCATCTTATGGTAGCTCATTTACGCCTTCGTACTGCATCCGTCAACAGCAACCGCTAAAACCTACTTAACATCACCAGGTTTAATATCGACAGACTCAAAGTTCCCCAAGTGCGCCAACAGTTCAGGGACCATCTTGCCTTAGAAGCAGAAGCAGTTAGCAGCATACTGGAAGAGAACATGGATGACCACTGGAGTGCTGCGAAAAATGCTTTTGCGACTGGGGCACGCACGCATGTCGGTAAAAAGCAGAAACACCACCGCACATGGCTTTCTACAGACACCTGGAGACGGATCGATGAGCGTACAGCAATCAAGGCTCGGATTGCAGCGGTCTTAGCAGTAGAGAGAACCGAGCTTGAAGCCCAATACCGTGCGAAGAAGAAAGAAGTGCAGCGTAGTGTGAGACGTGACAAACGTCAATATGTCAACTCACTGGCCTCAAGGGCTGAAGAAGCAGCGAGTAGGTGCGACAGTAGGACTGTTTACAACGTCACTAAGGAGCTCATTGGTGGTCGAAACTCCAAACAACATCCAGTGAAGAGTCTAGACGGTAACCTGCTGATTTCGGATGAGGATCAGCTCACTAGATGGAAAGAACATTTTGCTTCAGCACTAAATCACTTAGACGACGGCGGTATGATCTTGAATTCGAATGAGCAGTTCGAAGCAACAAATTCCCGAATTCGCACCGTACCTCCCAGTAAAACCGAAATAATAACAGCAATCAAGTCCGTCAAGAAAAACAAAGCGGTGGGTATTGATGGCATCCCTGCCGAGCTATTTCAAGCGGCGCCAAATACATCGGCAGATTTACTGCATCCGCTAATACGGAGAGCTTGGGATAGTGAACAATTTCCACAGGAGTGGAAAAGGGGGATGATCATTAAGCTTCCAAAGAAGGGAAACTTGATGGAGTGCGGTAACTGGAGAGGAATATGTGTTCTTCCAGCTGTAGCCAAAATAATAGCTAGAATAATTGTAGGACGAATTAAAGAACATTTAGATTCAACTCTCGATGTCGAACAGGCAGGCTTTCGCGCTGGATCCTCCTGCATCGACCACATAAACACCTTACAGATCATAATTCAACAATGCGTTGAGTATAGGTCTCCGCTACATTTACTGTTTATCGACTTCGAGAAAGCTTTCGACAGCTTGAATCGAGATGCTATCTGGTTGGCCTTGCGCAGGAGAGGCATCCCAGAAAAACTTATAGCTATTATCAAGGCTACATATGAGGGCGGCAAGTGTCACTTCGTTCGGAGGACTTTGAAGTCCAAAGTGGAGTACGTCAAGGGTGCACACTGTCCCCACTATTATTCTTAATGGTTATCAGCGGTGTACTCCGTGCAGCATTGACGGAAGCTAATTCTGGAATTCGTTGGACTACTACATCTTACCTTAAACACCTAGATTACGCTGACGATGTTTGTCTACTTTCACATCGAATAATGGATCTTCATTTGATGGCCCAAAATCTAGAAGCTGAGGCAAACAAAGTGGGGCTAAAAATAAACACAGCCAAAACAAAAGCCCTGAGTACTTCCATTACCCGCGCTCAACTTAACATTGCCGGAAAGCAAATCGAGAAAGTTGATAACTTTCTATATTTAGGAAGTGTCGTCTCGGCTAATCGCGGTGGCACCGAACTGGATGTGTGCAGCAGAATCGGGAAGGCTAAAGCTGCGTTCGGAAAGCTGTCCAAAATCTGGAGAAGCAATGTTATTAGCTTAAGAACCAAGCTACGACTGTTCCGCTCCAACGTAGAATCAGTGCTGCTTTATGGGTGCAGTACCTGGAAGGTGGACACCATTAACACACGCAGGCTGCAAGTCTTCGTAAACAAATGCTTAAGAATCATCTTGAGGATATTTTGGCCGAACCGCATCTCCAACGAACAACTTTATCTGAGAACGGACCAAGAACCTATAAGCATTACTATACGAAGAAGAAAGTGGCAATGGATTGGACACACCCTACGGCGCGAAGACAACTCCATTGCGAAATACGCCATGCAGTGGAATCCGCTCACCCAGGCAGGCAGAATAGCGGGACGCCCTAGGCAAACGTGGCGCAGAACAGTTGAGGAGGAATCGAGCTCTTTAGGAATGAGTTGGAGACAGCTCAAACGCGTTGCAGAACTCCGAACACGATGGCGCGCAGGCGTGGTTGACGCCCTATGCCCCCCGAGGCGTTAAAGGATATAAGTAAGTAAGTAAAGTAAGAAAAATTAAATAAAAACTGCTTACTCTTTTATCAAGTTGAATTGTTGTAAATGAATGAAAGGTAAATATGTAAAACTTGCAACGTTCAACACGCACGCTCTAGTTCCTGTCAACAGGCCATCTTGAATGGAACTGAGTTGACTAAATTTCCATGGATTTTTCACAATATTTGAATAATGCCATTATCTATCATTATTGGCTCGACAAACGGTAGTGCATGCGATCATATGAAAACACAAGCGTTTTCACTCAGCTGAGGCCTACCAACTCCTACTCTCAACCTCCACGCGGTGACAGCCGGGTGCCTAGTACCTTAATCCAAGAAATGGGTAACCAGCCCCGTTTGGCGGATTCTTGGTGGCAGCAGATGAGAGAGGGGGGGAAGAGTGCTTTTCTCACTAGAGCACTTCTTCCTGTTCCAGGCGGCAGCGGACGAATTCCCTAGACGGAGTCAACGGTGGCGTTTATAGTTCCAGTTAGGTTGAACTTAGTGAATACCTTGCGCGAGCTGCTTCGACGTATTCGGATCACAGGTCGGTAAGGAATTTCCAATGTTGGTCAGGACATTGGAATAGAGATGGTGGCGGAGGAGCCCTTAATGGGCCAACGGCAGCGCTCATACTCCCGTAGTGGACTACTGGCACCGGTGTACCCGGCCCCTCGTCCTAGGGGAATAATTAAGGAACTGGCCCTCTAGGTTGGGGGTTGTGCCGTCGGGGTAACTTCCCTACCACGTAAAAAACGCATGGTTCCGAAACAACCAAAAGCCTCGGATAAGGATGACCCAACTAATGACGACCCCAGCAAACGAAATAAGGACAACGACCTTCGGATCGGGCGCCGTGGCGTAAGTGGTTAGTGTGTCGGATCACTACGCATGAGGTTCCAAGTTCGAATCCCAGAAAACACCAAAAAGTTTTTTCACGGTACCACCTCTCGCGAGCGTCTGACAAACATCCGAGAGTATTGTTGTCACGAAAAAGCTTCTCAAATCGCCGTTCGGATTCGACATTAAACTGTAGGTCCCTTCCATTCGTGTGAAAAATATAACGCACACAACACGAGTGGTTGCGAGAAGCTAGGCCCTGGCACTTTAAAGAGCTGTTGCGCCAAATATTTGTTTGTTTGTTTGTTGACCTTCGGATCTGTACTTGGAATGTTCTGTCCCTTTACAGACCACGTGCAGCCGAACAACTAGCAGAGGCCCTAGACTGCTATAAAGCAGATATTACCGCCATCCAGGAAGTGCGATGGGATGGGCCGGGCAAAAAGAGGATGAAAAACTGTGACATCTACTACGGTGATTGCTACAGAGGCAACAGGCAACGCTTATTCGGATGCGGATTTGTCATACGCGGCAGACTTAGGCAAGAAGTCTTAAGCTTCCGACACGTGAGCGAGCGTATTATGACCATCCGGATCAACTCTAAATTCGCTAACATAAGCCTAATATGTGTTCATGCCCCCACAGAAGAAAAGGACCCTGCCTCCAAAGAGTGTTTCTATGAGCTCCTCGACAAAACATACGAGCAATGTCCTAAATACGACGTTAAAATCGTATTGGGCGATTTTAACGCCAAAATAGGAAAGGAGGACGTCTTCGGTAGAGCAGTCGGTAAGCATAGCCTACACGACACCACGTCTGATAACGGACTAAGGCTAATTGATTTCGCTGTGGAGCGAAATGTCACCATAGCAAGCACATGGTTTCCTCATCTCGATATTCATAAGCAGACGTGGCGGTCCAATGATCATGTCACGATCAACCAAATTGATCATATTGCGATCGACGCAAGGTATGCCTCCAGTATTCTGGATGTCCGGACCTTCCGAGCGGCCAACATAGACTCGGATCATTACCTTGTTGTAGCCAAGGTACGAATGCGGATATCCCAATCTGAGCAACAAAGAAGAATTACTGTGAGAAAATTTAACGTCGAAAAGCTACAATCGCAAGAGACCGCCAGACTCTTCGCTGAACGCGTATCCCGAAATCTCTCAATCACCCCTTTGCCGCCAGCATCAAGTACCGAAGACCAGTCGCAACGCTGCCAACATGCCATCAGAAACGCCGCGACTGATGTGCTGGGTCTCGCTCGCCCACCACAGCGAAACCCCTGGTTTGACGAAGAATGCCGGCGAGTGCATGCAGCAAAACAAGAGGCATACAAAGCGGCGCTGCGAAGGAAGACGAGAGCTGCTCGTGAGCTCTACGAGCAAAAGAGACGGGAAGAACATCGGCTTCCCCAAAAGAAGAAGAAAGAGCATGAGAAGCGCGCGTTTGAGAATATCGAGAGTCTATACTCCAGGAACAATGTACCGAAGTTTTACCAAAAGGTAAAAAGAACGTGTCAGAGAAGTAATATCCGTACAGAAACCTGTAGAGATGAGAATGGAAACCTCGTAGTAGAATCACAGTTGGTGCTGAGAATATGGAAAAACTACTTCTGCAGACTGTATAACGGCGACGAAGACCAACATCCCGCTGTCAGGCAGAATGAACCATTCAACATGGACGATGATAGTCAAAATTTCCGTCCACCTGACCAAAACGAAGTGAGGATAGCAATATCCAACCTAAAATCGAACAAGGCTGCTGGACCTGACGGCTTACCGGCCGAACTTTTCAAGGCAGCTGGGGATGAATTGGTAGAGTGCATACACCTACTCATTTCTAATATTCGGTCAGAGGAGTGTATGCCTGATGAATGGAATCTCAGCATCGTTTGCCCGATCCACAAGAAAGGAGACCCCCTCAACTGCGCCAATTATAGAGGCATCAGTCTCCTCAACATCGCGTACAAGATCTTTTCTGCGATATTGTGTGAACGCCTGAAACCTTTTATCAACAGCCTGATTGGACCCTATCAGTGCGGTTTCAGGCCAGGAAAGTCGACCATCGATCAAATCTTCACACTTCGGCAGATCCTGGAGAAAACCCAAGAATTCCAAATCGATACTCACCACCTCTTTATCGATTTCAAGGCCGCCTATGACAGCATCTATAGAGAAGAGCTTTATAGAGCCATGTCTAGTTTTGACATCCCTGCCAAACTTGTCCGTCTGTGCAGGCTGACGATGGAGAACGCTCGCTGCTCCATCAAGGTCGGTAATGACCTCACCGAGACCTTTGATGTCAAAAAAGGCTTAAGACAAGGTGACGCGCTGTCATGTGACTTCTTCAATATTATACTTGAACGGATTGTGCGGAACTCACAAGCCAACACCGGAGGCACAATCTATTACAAGTCTGTACAACTGCTTGCATACGCCGACGATATAGACATTATCGGAAGATCTCAGCTGGCTGTCACCGGTGCTTTTGCAAGCATTGAGGCGGAAGCAGCCAAAATGGGTTTGGCGATAAACGAGGGCAAAACCAGGTATATGCTGTCAACTAGAAGGGAAAACCAACATCGACGAATTGGACAAAACGTCACCGTGGGCAGCTATAACTTCGAGGTAGTAAGGGACTTTGTCTACCTTGGCTCTGCTATAAATTCAGCAAACAAAATCAGCGTAGAAATCAATCGAAGAATAACTCTTGCCAATCGCTGTTTTTTTGGGCTTATAAGGCAATTCAACAGTAAAGCCCTTTCTCGAACAACTAAGAAGACTCTATATAAGACCTTGATCATCCCAGTCCTGCTCTACGGCGCTGAAACATGGACTTTATTAAAAGAGGATGAAGATATCCTTGGTCGCTTCGAGAGAAAAATTCTTCGTAAGATTTTCGGTCCCGTTTGCGTTGACGGGTTTTGGAGGAGAAGATTCAATCACGAACTATACGAGCTGTACAGCGTCATCGACCTAGTCAAAAAACTGCGTATTGGACGTCTGAGATGGCTAGGACATGTAGAGCGAATGGACACCAACGCTCCGGCCCGCAGAGTCTTCGAATCTAAACCCGAGGGACGACGCAGTAGAGGGAATCATCGCCGTAGGTGGTGCGCACAAGTTCAAGGGGACCTCGACCAACTTGGAGTGCGCAACTGGAGGCAATTAGCTAAAGACCGAGCTAAATGGAGAGGCTTGTTGGTTGAGGCCCAGGTTCACCCCGAACTGTAGCGCCACCTAAGTAAGTAAGTATTATCTACGATTCGAACTCCGCGAAAGTAAACAGAAAAGTTAGCATGCAAAATAATTTACCCTTATTTAAAAGTCCAAACTTAATTTACATAAGGCAAGGATAACTTGTAGGTTTTACTTACGAAATACGTAAGTCTTACAGAAGCAACTTACAGGAATGTTTACACTTACGTAAGTTAGAACTAAGTTGATCTTACGTAAGCACTTGCAAAACAATTTATACTACTCCTATCTTACGAATAAATTACAGTGCGTGTTGACAGTTTGTTGTGACAGTGGTTTCGCGCCGGCAGAAAGTAGCTGCTGTTGTTGTTTTCACAATCTTAAATAATAAAAAAAGAAGTGCGAAAGAATGTGCACTTTTTTATTTATTTCTTCTGTACTAGTATCGAAAATGTGGGCAATCGCATTTAATGTATGTTTCTTTTTCATTGCTGTCTTTATTTTTATTTTTTATTTTTTTTTATAATTTGCGTGCACTAAAAGAGTTATGAAAACCCTTAACATGTTTACATACAGTGCGGGCTTTGGAAAGGGTAGATAGAGAGAGTAAAAGATTTTGGTGTAGTGGCTTTTTGAAGCTCAGTTATTTGTTTATGCTTCAGAGGTACTCGGGGGTAGCGTCCAGATAACTGGGGAGATATTTGTTACATTTTTGTGTTTGCTTCTGATTCGCAGTATTTTTTCCGATAACCGATGTCATAGGCGAATCATCATCAACAGATCGAACAATTTTGCCAGCCATATGGCCAAGCTATTGCCAGTTTTATGATTTCGTAGTAGTGTTTACACAAGCTTTTGCAATTGATCGGACTGACATTATATATTTCATGAGAAATAATGAAATGCTTGCTTACTTACTTACTTTGGTGGCGCTACAGTTCGGGATAAACCTGGGTCTCAACCAACAAACCTCTCCGCATCCAGTTGCGCACTCCAGGTTGGTCGATGTCTCCTTCAACTTGTGCGCGCCACCTTCGGCGAGGAGGTCGTCTACTGCGTCGTCCCTCGGGGTTAGATTCGATGACTCTGCGGGCCGGAGGCCTAGACATCTCAGACGTCCAATACGCAGTTTTTTTTGACTAGGTCGATGTCGCTGTACAGCTCGTATAGTTCGTGATTGAATCTTCTCTTCCAAAACCCGCCAACGCAAACGGGACCGAAAATCTTACGAAGAATTTTTCTCTCGAAGCGACCAGGAATATCTTCATCCTCCTTTAATAAAGTCCATGTTGCAGCGCCGTAAAGCAGGACTGGGATGATCAGGGTCTTATATAGAGTCTCCTTAGTTGTTCGAGATAGGGCTTTACTGTTGAATTGCCTTATAAGCCCAAAAAAACAGCGACTGGCAAGAGTTATTCTTCGATTGATTTCTGCGCTGATGTTGTCTTTCGAGTTTATAGGAGAGCCAAGGAAGAGAAAGTCCCGTACTACCTCGAAGTTATAGCTGCCCACTGTGACGTTTTGTCCAATTCGTCGGTGTTGGCTTTCCCTTCTTGTTGACAACATATACTGGGTTTTGCTCTCGGTTATCGCTAAACCGATTTTGGCGCTTCCGCCTCAATGATTGCAAACGCACCGGTGACAGCCCACTGAGTTCTTCCGATAATGTCTATATCGTCGGCGTATGCAAGTAAAGTATGCAGTTGTACAGTCTTGTAATAGATTATGCCTTCGGTGTTGGCTTGTGAGTTCCGCACAATCCGTTCAAGTACAATATTAAAGAAGTCACATGACAGCGCGTCACCTTGTCTAAAACATTTTTTGACATCAAAGGTCTCGGTGAGGTCATTATCGACCTCGATGGGGCAGCGAGCGTTCTCCATCGTCAGCCTGCACAGACGGACAAGTTTGGCAGGGATGTCAAAACTAGACATGGCTCTATAAAGCTCTTCTCTATAGATGCTGTCATAGGCGGCCTTGAAATCGATAAAGAGGTGGTGAGTATCGATTTGGAATTCTTGGGTTTTCTCTAGGATCTGCCAAAGTGTGAAGATTTGATCGATGGTGGACTTTCCTGGCCTGAAACCACACTGATAAGGTCCAATCAGGCTGTTGATAAAAGGTTTCAGGCGTTTACACAATATCGCAGAAAAGATCTTGTACGCGATGTTGAGGAGATTGATGCCTCTATAATTGGTGCAGTTGAGGGGGTCTCCTTTCTTGTGGATCGGGCAAACGATGCTGATGTTCTATTCATCAGGCATACCAATTCATCCCCAGCTGCCTTGAAAAGTTCGGCCGGTAAGCCGTCAGGTCCAGCAGCCTTGTTGGATTTTAGCTTGGATCGTTTGGTCAGGTGAACGGAAATTTTGACTATCATCGTCCATGTTGAATGGTTCTTTCTGCCTGATAGTGGGATGTTGGTCTTTGTCGCCCTTATACAGCCAGAAGTAGTTTTTCATATTCTCAGCACCGACTGTGATTCTACTACGAGGTTTCCGTTTTCATCTCTACAGGTTTCTGTACGGGTATTGCTTCTCTGACACGTTCTTTTTACCTTTTGGTAAAACTTCTGTACATTGTTCCTGGACTATAAGCTCTCAATATTCTCGATCGCGCGCTTCTCATGCTCTTCCTTCTTCTTTTGGAGAAGCCGATGTTCTTTCCCTCTCTTTTGGTCATGGAGCTCACGAGCAGCTCTCGTCTTCCTTTGCAGCGCCGCTTTGTATGCCGCTTGTTTTGCTGCATGCACTCGCCGGGACTCTTCGTCAAACCAGGGGTTTCGCGGTGGTGGGCGAGCGAGACCCAGCACATCAGTCGCGGCGTTTCTGATGGCATGTTGGCAGCGTTGCCACTGATCTTCGGCACTTGATGCTGGCGGCATAGAGGTGATTGAGAGATTTCGGGATACGCGTTCAGCGAAGAGTCTGGCGGTCTCTTGCGATTTTAGCTTTTCGACGTAAAATTTTCTCACAGTGATTCTCCTTTGTTGCTTAAATTGGGATATCCGCATTCGTACCTTGGCTACGGCAAGGTAATGTTCCGAGTCTATGTTGGCCGCTCGGAAGGTTCGGACATCCAGAGTACTGGAGACATGCCTTGCGTCGATCGCAATATGATCAATTTGGTTGATCGTTACATGATCATTGGACCGCCATGTCTGCTTATGAATATCGAGATGAGGAAACCATGTGCTTGCTATGGGTGACATTTCGCTCAACAGCGAAAATAATTAGCCTTAGTCCGTTATCAGACGTGGTGTCATGTAGGCTATGCTTACCGACTGCCCTACCAAAGACGTCCTCCTTTCCTATTTTGGCGTTAAAATCGCCCAATACGATTTTAACGACGTATTGAGGACATTGCTCATATGTCTTGTCGAGGAGCTCATAGAAACACTCTGGGGGACGTGAACACATATTAGGCTTATGTTAGCCTATTTAGCCTTGATTCGTCGTCGGAAGCTTAAGTCTTCTTGCCTAAGTCTGCCGCGTATGACAAATCCGCATCCGAATAAGCTTTGCCTGTTGCCTTTGTAGCAATCACCGTAGTAGATGTCACAGTTTTTCATCCTCTTTTTGCCCGGCCCATCCCATCGCACTTCCTGGATGGCGGTAATATCTGCTTTATAGCAGTCTAGGGCCTCTGCTAGTTGTTCGGCTGCACGTGGTCTGTAAAGGGACAGAACATTCCAAGTACAGATCCGAAGGTCGTTGTCATTATTTCGTTTGCTGGGGTTGTCATTAGTTGAGTCATCCTTATCCGAAGCTTTTGGTCGTTTCGGAACCATCGATTTTTTACGTGGTAGGGAAGTTACCCCGACGGCACAACCCCCAACCTGGAGGCGCAGTTCCTTAGTTATTCCCCTAGGACGAGGGGCCGGATACACCGGTGCCTGTAGTCCACTACGGGAGTATGAGTGCTGCTGTTGGCCCATTAAGGGCTCCTCCGCCACCACCTCTATTCCAATGTCCTGACCAACATTGGAAATTCCTTACCGACCTGTGATCCGAATACGTCGAAATAGCTCACGCAAAGTATTCACTAAGTTCAACCTAACTGGAACTATAAACGCCACCGTTGACTCCGTCTAGGGAAATCGTCCGCTGCCGCCTGGAACAGGAAGAAGTGTTTTAGTGAGAAAACACTCTTCCCCCCTCTCTCATCTGCTGCCGCCAAGAATCTGCCAAACGGGGTTGGTTACCCATTTCTTGGATTAAGGTACTAGGCATCCGGCTGTCACCGCGTGGAGGTTGAGATTAGGAGTGGGTAGGCCTCAGCTGAGTGAAAACGTTTGTGTTTTCATATGGTCGCATGCACTACCAGCCTAAATGCTTGCTGACATCAGGATTTGAACCATGAACCATTAGCGTGGTTGATTGACGACCTTACCACTACCCCAGGGCCACCCCATGTGAATGTGAATTCACAAGAAATGTAGTCCCAGGAAACACTATTTAGTTCAAAATGTTTAATAAGTTTCATACATACATAGATATGTACATACATATATTCATATGTGCATACATACATACATATGTACATACAAACATGCGTGCATGCATACATTTCCAATGGTCCACTAATCCTTCAGAGTCTTCGAATCTAACCCCGAGGGACGACGCAGTAGAAGACCACCTCAAGGGGACCTCGACCAATTTGGAATGCGCAACTGGAGGTAATTAGCTAAAGACCGAGCTAAATTGAGAGGCTTGTTCATTGAGGCCCAGGTTCACCCCGAACTGTAGCGCCACCCAAGTAAGTAAGATAATCCTTTATGAGGGTCGCGGGAGTGCGATACTCAAGTGGACTCTCCATCCTCCGCCATTGACTCCAACTCGCCAGGAGGAATCCCTAGATGGCTCCAGGAGAGATGTCGGACTTGATCCAACCATCTGTATATATTTCTAGGCCTACCGATAGGTCGCTTACCTGATGATACATCTTGGAAGTTGGTCTGAGGGCATACGCACTAGAAACTAGAGCTAGAGAATTAGGCAGATAGGCCTAGAAAATGTTCAGTTGCCAGTGAGTCAGAATAGAAAATACTTACGTGGCGAATCCCTACTATATGAGGGGATATAGTAATACGGGAAAGGTACGAGATAGTTATTGAATTCTCTGCATCTGCAGTGCAACCACAATACAGTCAGTATACATCTGCATAGCATCGGCACTGCAACATTTTTCAATTTCAAAGATTGCAGTCTGAGGGGCTACTTTTAAGCTCCAAAGTAAGTGAGCAAAACCATGGAATACCTAACATTAGTTTAACGTAAGCTAGACCATCCACCATCTACCATGGTGGAAACTTTCATCAAAATCCCACCATCCTTCTAGTTAATGGTAACAAAAACCCCCAAAACGTAGGAGTTAGAATTTTTTAACATTAAAAATCTCTCAATTATTGGCTATTTTGCAGTGCCGAACTGTACGGCCTATACAAGGACATTGACTTAGCTAGAAAAGTTCACATATAGCGACTACTCGTAAGATAGCTAGATCATATAGAACGGATGGAGCTCATCATTCTAGCCCGGAAAATTTTCGAATCATCCTGCATGGACGGCACAGTAGAGGACGAGCTCGCGGCTGGTGGTGCAAGCAAGTGGAGAGGACCCTCGATCAACTTGGCGTGTGCAACTGGAGGCAGCTGGCTGGCCTACATCATCCGTTTCATTTGATCTTTTCATCATTCGCAAACTTTACGTCCATATAAAACCAATTTTCAATAAAAATATGATGATATAGTTCCTTAGAATTCAGAACTCATCCGGAGAAGTGATGAAATTGTTTTATTAGTAGACTATCACCAACCACTTAAGTATCCATTTTCAAACACTTATTCGCTTCTAATAAAGTTCTAAAACAATCATTGCTCCTTTTGAAGGGAATTTTTCAGCAAACCAATAGAGTTCTTACCTCATTATAACCCTTCACTCATTTCTCTGTCATCAATTCCCCACACTGATTCCCTAAAGATGTCACTCCCCCACTGTACACGTACGACTTGCCCGGCACCAATATTATGTCGAAAAGGACTCATTAAATTCGATATTTCACTGCAGCATACCTTCACATACGCTGGGTCACTTGAAAAACCCATTTTGGCTCCGAGGTTTTCAAGTGGTCGACGTCATGCTGTAACGATATCCACTTCGAGTCCTGTTTCCCTTTTTGTTTTGCTCCGCACTCCTCCAATATTGTTCTATGTGACAGGATACACATTGTGTGTTATGTAGGTTGAACACTGGAAGTGTGCTTTATGTTTCTACATTGACAGTCATGAATCTTCTCATAAATCAATTCACACAAGAATGCCGGTCGAAGGGTGTGAGTGCGGAATCCTTGGTATTTTGATTCGTTTTTTTTTGTCGTATTTTTATTTTATATTTTATTTATTTTCTTACCTCGTCAAGGGAATGGTGTATCGATGTGGTTGAGCTGATGGCAGGAAAAGCGCAGTCAAGTGAAATGAAATTGCTCATTGGATGTCAATGTATTTGACAGGGTTGTGGGCGGGCGGGATGCACTTGAAAATGAGAAGGATGCGGCAAGTGCAAAGTGCAATTTGCATGGATAGTTCCGTATGCAAATTGATTGGTGGACATAAATTCTTTAATGATATGTAGAGGGTTGTTGTGATTGGAGTGCTTTTGTAGTAGGTATGAGTTAGTCGTGTTTTTTTAGTTTAATTCAATAAATGTGTCAAAGTCTTTAGGACTACAAATCCATTATCTGCCCGAGCTTCAAAAACTGAAGATAAAATAACTTAAAGAGCCTATTCAGTGTTTGACGTAGGAACATCCAAGCAACGCCTTGGAAATGTTTTAATCTCCAAAAGACCTAACTATAGTTGCGACCTTTAATAGATCTATTTTGTCCCCAAATTAGTTAGTGGCATACTAGATTTAAAGCACTTCCTCTAGTCTAACTGTTTTGATGAACCGGGGTATCTCAAGTGGATCCAGCGAATGTGCAAAGATCCGTCTCTGATATAATAGAAGACATGTAGGCTAGGTGGTGTCTTCTTTTATGGATTCTTCTTTGCATTCCACAAAAAGGTGTGCTGGTGTTTCTCTAGGTCCCTACAGAATCTGCAGTGTTTAATTCCTTCCATTCCCAGTTTCCTAAGATGTTCCTTGAGTCTGCTGTCACCCGTTAAGATGCGAAGTCGATTCTTCCTCTAAGGTAGGTTCTGTTCCTATTTTGATTGCAATTCCACAGAATTTCTTTCGTCTGTCTCAATCGGGCGATATTATCCCAATACTTGACTCATTTGTTTTCTTGTTCTTTTCTCAGTTCTTCCTGTATTTTGTGTGGTCCTAATGCTTGCTAGTGCATTAGCTGCTTCGTCTGTTGATCTTAGTGATATACTCCCATACCAGTCTGGATCTGATCTGATGTCAGTTCAGTGCCTTGATCGCTGCTATATGACAGTATTGCGATGTCTTACTCACGAAATTTACTGTCAAGGTGGAACTGGGCGCATCTTTTGATCACGTAAGGGAAAATTGCCAGAAATTGTGAGTAACTGGTCCTGGATCTGTACACGCCTGCCTCAGGGACTATAGATAAAAAATAGGTAAACATTTGGCGCAACAGCTCTTTAAAGTGCCAGTGCCTAGCTTTTCGCAACCACTCATGTTGTGTGCGTTATATTCTTCACACGAATGGAAGGGACCTACAGTTTAATGCCGAATCCGAACGGCGATTTGAGAAGCTTTTTCGTGATAACAATACTCTCGGATGTTTGTCAGACGCTCGCGAGAGGTGAGACCGTGAAAAACTTTTTGGTGCTTTCTGGGATTCGAACTTGGAACCTCATGCGTAGTGATCCGACACACTAACCACTTACACCACAGCGACCACTGGGACTGTAGAGGGACTGTAGATGTTTTCGATCTATCCGTGTACCCTTGTTTGTATGTTGTCTGTATTGATACTTATCGGAATCACTGCTCCGATCGCTCTTATTGCTTAGCTTTTTAGCCCAATTTTCTATGAAAGCCACATGCCTTGATCATATCATCTCTGGATCAGTCCAAAAGCCGATTTGGATAGGGTTTCTCGCTCTTTTCTGTGCTGCATTTTCCTTTCCCTCTTTGATTATTCTTAATGTGGTCTTCCTTGCTATCCTTTCTTGCACTATATGCAGCGGAGGTAGTCCTACGATTACCTCTAGTGATACTGTGGAACAGGTTCCCATGGCTCCGGTTATATAGATAAACGCTAGTTTTAGCACGTTGCGTAGGTATGTTTTCGTCCAACTTAGCCATGCTCTGTTGACCAATGCCACTGCATCGTATGTAATGATGGGTCTAATTATCATCATATACATCCACCTAATTGAGACTGTGCTGCACACTCAGGTTTTACCTGAGATATTCCTGCGCACCATAAGTGCTCGAGTGGCTTTGATTATCACAGCTTCTAGATATTCCTTCAGCTGGGTCTCTACTGATAGGCAACGAACATCCAACCAGATCGACCACATTGCGATCAGTCGCCGCTTTAGAAATTGTCTCCTGGACGTCCGAAACCGACGTGGAGCTGACGTCGGACTAGAACGAGATCACCATCTTATGGTAGCTCATTTACGCCTTCGTACTGCATCCGTCAACAGCAACCGCTCAAACCTGCTTAACATCACCAGGTTTAATATCGACAGGCTCAAGGTTCCAAAAGTGCGCCAATAGTTCAGGGACCATTTTGCCTTAGAAGCAGAAGCAATCAGCAGCATAGAGAACATGAACGACCACTGGAGTGCTTTTGCGGCTGGGCCACGCACGTATGCGTTGCAGAACTCCGAACAACATAGCGCACAGGCGTGGTTGACGCCCTATGCCCCCCGAGGATTTAAGGGATTTAGGTAAGTAAGTAGATATTCCTTCCAGAGAAGTTTGCTATCTGGCCTGTATACTTGACCTGTTTTTGTGGATTGACTCTGATTCCTTCCAGCAGGATAGGCTGCATACGCTTCGGCTGCCTTTTCTTGGTAAAGGTCACCACATTGGTTTTGGTGAAGTTCACTCTAAGCCCTACTGTTTCACACCAATTCTGTGTGTTTTTTAAGGGTCTTTCAATCATTTCGCAGAGCGATTCTTCAAAGCTTCCTTTTGCAATAATGACTATGTCGTCGACATATCCTTATCAGTTAATGTCGGCATCTGACAATTTTTGCAGTAGCTCATCTACTAATAGGCTCCCTCCTTGACGGCAGCCTCTAGTGGTGCTTATTGTGATGGTTTCTTGTCTTACTTCTGCCTCAACAGTCCTAGTTCTCAGCATCTTCGGTAGATTTAACTGCTCTGTAGGCGTGTTGGTTATGATGGAGAGGTATTCCTTCCAGCACAGACATCCTTATGTGAACTTTTTCTTACGTTTTTAGTATGAATGACGTCAGACTGATGGGTCTAAAGGATTTTGGTAAAGTGGTGTCTCTTTTACCCACTTTCACGTTTTTAGCACAGCAATTTGTCTTCTTCTTTCTTTTTGTCAGCGAGGTTATGATCCGATAACAAGGGATCACAACCCTCCCACTTCACCGCATTTCTACTGATCCGCCTGTGGGGTTCGCCTATTTGACATCAGAAAATATCGGCAGGCCTGCCGATTTTGGATCACTCGGTTACTGAGGCCAATGAAATGCCTATGTCTTCGCATTTGTCTGATCCAGGCGTTTATAGGTCTGCCTTTCCTACATCGCGATGTCTTCGGAACGTGCATTGATATTGCCTTTTTAACAGGGTTCAAATGATCTCTTCTTTGAACGTGACAATACCAACTGAGCCGGTCGCGCTCTATTTTTTGTACGATGGTTTCCTTGATGTGAAAGCTTCCACGGATCTTCGAACTTCTTATCCGATCAAGCTTTGTCACTCCTGCTGTCATGCGAAGCATCTTCATCTCAGCTGCCGTTCATTTACTCTCATACCTTTTGTACATCGTCTAACATTGTGAACCGTATGTGAGCTGTATTTAACGAAACTTTTCCAATCGTTGATTGCCATTAAACAGGCCAACATTGAACTAAATCTTTCGAGTCTGCAATCGACTTCTCCTAGTATCTTTTCTTTGAAAACAAAAATTTAGCCTTTTATGAGACAAATAGGTTACCAAAAATTCATTTTATTTTCTATGTTCATGTGGCTAAATGATATTTCCAAATTGAAACCTGTATTCTGTTGTCAATATTTGGTCTTTGCATTGCACCATCTTCCTTCCTGGAAAAACCAAACCAATTCGAAACGTGGTGGCTTCGAAGAATCCCATTCCCTTAATTCTCAACTAGAAACCTCCAATTTGTCAACTGTGTGCTCTTCGCAAACAATTAACAAAGCGCGCCACAGCACAGACTCACAATTAAATACCATTTCCCAGGATGACATTTTTACGTGAGCAATTTTCTCATCGTGTCAGGACGTATTTGCGAAACTTTTACCCAACAACACAAGTCGTGATTTATTAGCAGCACGTTGGTTTTTCAACAGGCTGCTGATGAAAAGGCATGACTGCCAATTTGAAATGACATTTCCCCAGAGTGGCACTCCTGCTAATTGTTTACATCACAATCCATCATGAGGGGACGGACGATGACAATTGGCCACCTAATTCACGAGACACAACACTATTCAGTCGAAAAGCAAACAATTTACCCAACACAACATTTTTTGAAAAAAACCAAGCACCCTCCTGGGTGTTCTTCGCATCTACACCGCATACATTGAGTCATCAAATTAGAATGAAAAGTCCTTCCGTAGCATCACTCTGCCAGCAAAGGAGAGACGAATCCTTTTTCTACAATGATACCATGGGGTTGTTGTCTGTTGACATACAGATACTTGTTGGTTTGAATACTCGAGGAGTACACAACCAAGACATAGTGTGCTAAGAACAAAGAGGGAACGAGCAAGTATAAAATTGTCCTTAGAAAGGATGCGAAAATTGAGAGAATGAGTAGTAGAAAACGTGTATTTAAAAGATAAAAATGAAGATCTCTCAGGGGTGCTCAATGCAAAGAGGAAAACTGTTCCAGTGGGATCTTTTCCTACATCAACACTCTTCAAGTTTATTTATTTTTGAAGTCCTTGAGTAGACAGGAAATATTCCCATCCCAGACAAAGTGGAGGAAAGAGAAAAGTAAAATCATTGTGCCTGACCAATAGGACGGTAGTTCAAACATCGCAGCTCCACTTCATCTCTACATCTATAAAAGAGAACACATTTTTCTGTTTGTCCGCGAATAGGGAATAGTTACGTAACGATACCTCAGCAATATATATATCAATCGATTTGGCTTGAGAAGAGGTAAAGTATAGGATTCATTTTAGTTTCCTGAATCCGTTATCGGGCTTTTAAACCCCTTTTATATGCTTTCTTAACTGTCAAGAACCATTTTCCTATGCTTTACACACATACTTGTATGTGTGTACAATGGCTGAACCGATTTAAAAGTGACTTAGTTCCTCGATTAGTACATTTCTTGCTGAAGAGACTGAGGTACAAGTCATTACTCTGTGATTCTTATAACCGAAGTAATAAGCAAAAATATAATTATTTGAGATACTCGTATAAAGATGTCGCAGATATGCGTGGGTCATTGCAATCAATGGTCCACCAGTGGAGTGCACGCATATTTATGTTCATCAAGCAAACTACATCGTATAAAAGGAATTTCCCAAAACGTGAATTACTGCGATAATCTCGAGAACCACTAAAGGGACTCGGATGCGGTTTTCACTGTTATGATCTGCATTTCCCGGGGAAGATTCTATTAGAAATTCCTCTACTACTTACAGGAACTGAGCATTCGAGGTCTAAGTGGCAGAAAGGGCGGAAATTAAATTCACACGGTCCTGAATCAACAATCGCTTATTGGATTTAAAAACAAAAGAAATCGTCTTTAGTAAATTCGTCTAAGATTCATTTGAGCTATATGCCCTTTAGTTGAGACCACTGCCAACAGCCAAGCAGCAGAGGCTATCGCTGCAATAGTGTGTGTATGTGTGTGATCTAAAACATTTTAAATTTTATTACTTAGGATATGTCAAACCTTCTTGCAATTAAGAGATTTGGCAATATACGTGACCATATGTACATACATATAATACATATACATGTACAGACAGAAAAATTGCAATATTTTTTCATTGTATTAGATGAGATGTTGTTGATCGTTGGATTTGTCCACATTTTAGAATGTTTTTATAGATTTAAAATAAACTATTAACAGGGTAGCGTAGGCAGTATATTGCAAGTTGAATACTCATACTTCAAGTTTATTTTTCTACCTTTTAGAAGGTGATTTTCGAGAAATACTTCAAGTAATTATACGTGTTTTTAAAATGTCATAAACTATTTCATTAAAACGTGACTGCATATCTGTACTTAAATAAAATATTCTGGCAGACCGTCCGCCGAATCAGAAGAAGAAAGTTGAATATCGTGAAAAGAGTCTATACCAAAAACGGTACACTGCTTTCCAATGAGCGATGTAGATGGAGCGAACACTTTTCAGAATTCCTCAATCCCGAACAAGCCATGTCATCAGGAAGATGATTTATTTATTTATTTCTTTAGCTTAATACAAACAAGCTTAAATCTAAACTTAAGAACTAACAACGAGGGACCTTAACTAACATTTTTTTTATTTTTTTTTATTTTTTATTTTTTTTTTTTTGTTGGGCCCCTGGGGGCCCACACATTTTTTATTAAACTAGGTCTTAAAAACTATCTTAAAAACAAGAGAGGGAACTGGGACTGGTTAGTTCATGAAGAGGTGTACAGGGACTTTCTAAGGGCGGATAGACTCGAATGAAAGTCTAGGGTGTTCTGTGAGTTATTTGACAGGCGTAACATTCTGGAAATTGGTTCGAAATTTCCGTAGTTGGTGCGGTGGTGAGGGAGAAGAAAGAGCGGTACGGACCTGAGATTTCGAGGGTTAGTGCGAAGGGAAATCATTTCCAGTAGTGCGGTGGAATCGATCATACCAGTTAATAACTGGTGCACGAAAAGTATGTCAGCGACTTCGCGACGTTTTGTAAGGGTTTGCTTGGTAAGATATAGTTGTCGGCCCATGGGAGACCGCGTAAGGCAAGCCGGATAAACCTACGCTGCACAGCTTCGATTCTAAGGGAGTGCATGTTGTGATAAGGTGACCAAACTTGGCTGGCGTATTCCAGGAGTGGTCTGACAAAGGTGATATAAAGGGATTTAGAAACGTAAGGGTTTAGAAATTCTTTAGACCAGCTTTTTATGAAACCGAGAGAAGAATTGGCATTGTGTACAATATGATCAATGTGGGAACGGAAGTTTAGCTCCCTGTCACAAATAATACCCAAATCGCATATAGAGGAAACTGAGGGAACGGGCTCGCTAAGAAAGTAATAGGTTCTGAGGGATGTGGGGAGGCGTTTACGAGAGAATGTTATGGATTGACATTTGGCGACGTTAAGTTCTAGAAAGTTTTTGTCGCACCATGTGTGGAATGAATTTAGATCGATTTGAAATAAGAGAGAATCGGTGGGGGTAGATATTACCTTAGTGATTTTCATATCATCCGCGTAAATAGACAGATCAGAGTCTTTTATGACGTGACCAACATCGTTTATAGTTAAGACAAAGATCAGCGGACCAAGATGACTGCCTTGAGGAGCCCCTGAAGTGGCGTTAATGGGGTCAGAGACTAAAGATCTGAAAAGAACCCTGTACTGGCGTTTTTCTAGGTACGATCTCAGCCATAACATGAAAGAGGGTGGGAAACCGAGGACTTCAAGTTTAAGGTAAATTCTTAAGTGACAGACTTTGTCAAAGGCCTTGCTGAAGTCGGTGGTAATGACATCCACTTCATTACCTTTCTCTAATGCTTGTAGTGTTTTGGAAACGAATTCGGTCAGGTTAGTCGTTGTGGACCTACTTTTTAATAAACCGTGCTGTTGTGGGGAAAAAATGGATTTGCAGTGGAAATACAGTGAGTCGTAGACAATGCTTTCGATGAGTTTAGGGATAGAGGAAAGTTTGGCTATGGGTCTATAGTTAGAAATGTCGTTTTTACTGCCTTTTTTATGGATAGAGAAAATAAAAGAGTCCTTCCATAATTTTGGGAAAACGGGTTGAGAGAGTGAGAGACGAAATAGAGTTGTAAGGGGCGGGCTTTAGTAAGATGGCGGGCAGACCATCGGGACCAGGGGAGAAGTCATCTTTGAGCCTATTAATTTTTTATCGCACAATATCAGACCTAATGTCGACCGAAGCTAGAGAGGTTTGAGGACAGTTATTCAGGTAGGAGACAAAATCTAGGTCCGGTTCGTGTACATGGTCACTATACGATTGGCTGAAAAAGGTTGCAAAGAGGTTGGAGATTACTTTAGGGTCAGCAGATGAAGTATTAAGTAATTTTAGAGTGGAAGGAAAGCCGTCGGACTTTCTTTTGACGTTGATAAATTGGTAAAAGCGCCTAGGGTCAGTGATTAGACTTAATTGCATTCTATCGAGGTATTCGAGATAGAGGGATTCGCAGAGGATGGAAAAGCGGGAGTAAGCTTGCTGGTAATATGCGTAATCTGAGGCAGATTTGGATACCATGTAAGTTTTCCATAATTTGTTTCTGATGTTGCGAAGAGTACGCAATTCCTTATTATACCAAGGAGGTGATGATGAGCAGTTTTTTCGAGGCAGATAAGGGACAGATTGGAGAAGACAGTCAAAGATTGCTGTGTAGAGGAATACGAGAGCGATATCAATGGGTGTGTTAATGTTTAGGAAGAGGCTGAAATTTATGCTATTGAGTAGGTTGTTAAGTTTAACGAAGTCAGCTTTGCGGAAGTTGAAAGAGAGAGAGTTCTCAGAATCAACGGTAATGTTGACGTTTTCATACGAAAAGGCAATAGCTAGAGGGGGGTGATATTGGTCTAGGGTGCAGAGAAGATGGTTACTCGCGGTAACCAAGGAATTATGGGGGTCGGATGAGAAAATCAGATCTAGCTGCCTACCTAAGTTGTTGGTAATGCCACTGATCTGAAAAAGGCCGGAGTCAAAAAGACGATCAGTAAGGAGGATTTCCTTTTCTGAGGAGGAGTTAGTAGGAACAAATGATGATTCGTCCTCCGATGGAGACCATTGTAAAAGGGGAAGGTTGAAGTCGCCAACAATTATAAAATCGTGATCAGGATCAGCGATATCTAACAGAGAGTCAACTGTATCAACGGCCAGCTGGTATGCTTGGACGGGTTGAGAAGGGCGAATATAACAGCAAACAATATATACGCTCCGTTTGGTTACAGATAATTTAGCTGATACGAATTCAAAAGAAGTGGAATTTGAGAATTTGACGAGGGTTGCATCAAGACGATTATGTATGGCTAGAAGAACACCGCGGCCGAAGGAGAGGTCTTCATGTTTCTGGCCGTCAGCGCGAAAGACTACGAAGTCAGGAGTGAATAATTCACAGTTAAGAACATTGGGACAAAGGTTGGTTTCAGTTAGGGCAAAAATGTCGTAGGGAAGTGATTGTGATTTCAGGTGCACCATCGAGGTTTTGGTGCGAAGTCCTCTGACATTCTGATAGTAGAGGGAAACTAGCTTTGGGGCAATTTCAATGGAGTGAGATGGATCGACTGTGATGGATTTAGGGACAAAAATATTTATTATGATTGCTGCGAGTTTTTTGGAGATACGAGAGACGTTTGGAATCAATATGAGAGCCATAGGTTGATAGGTCTTTAGCCACAGTGGAAGAGGAGATATTAAAACTCTCATGAAAACGTGTGTAGATATTCTTTAGGGCTATAGGGTCAGTTGGGAGGCCTTCTTTTTGGATCAAGACCATGACATTAGTCTTTGTTTTTCCGTCGATGCAGTCAGGCTTGTCATGTAAATAAGCTAGGTAAAGGCGCACATTTTCAAAGAGCCGGTTATCGCGCAATCTTGACATAATGTAGCGGCCATCGAGGTCATTGATTGTTGACGTTGGGTCTATTAATTTAGACGTGAGTTTGACGGTGGGAGGAAGCATTGGATCGAAAGTGGGGGGAGATGCAGTAGATGGCAAATTGGCCGAGATGGAATTGTTAAGAGAGACCGAGGCCGAAGTATGGGCAGAGGTGCAACTGGGGGTGGTTAACGAGGAAGGATTGAGAGTGTGGGAGTGGGTGAAATTCGGGTAATTAACGGTCGGGGGAGTGTTATTAAAAGAAGTGCTATGGCTTGGAGGAGGACAGGAATCAGGTGACAGATTGAAAGAGACGCGGTTACTTGAAATTCTATTGGGGTAGTTGACTGAGGGAGTGGCCTTGGTGTTTGGAGAGGGAGAGGGGATAGACCTATGGTCGAGACTTTGGCGATCAAATCACAAAAAGTTGGCTAATCTACCGATGTGGATGAAATCGGGCCAGAAATGCTAAATGCTTTTGGTAAAGAGTAAGTGCAATGTGGCATACAAATGCGGTGAAACACCTGGTGATTGTCCCTCTTTGTAAAAGGGGGCACAAAAGATTGAATCAACTAAAGGGCGTATCTCTTTTAAGTCCCCGTGGAAAAGTCTTTGCTAAGGTGCAAGAAATGCGTTCAAGAGAGCTCTGGTTGAGGATAGTTTGGAGGATGAGCAATGGTTTCGATTTTCGGTCCGGTAGAAGCACAACCGACCAGTTATTCACTCTCAGAATGGTTCTTGAGAAGGGCTGGGAGTATGCTGAACCTGTATACACCTGTTTGTGTATTTGGCGAATGTTAGGCATGTGTTAGGGTTCCTCGAGGCAAACTCTTGAGTTCCTTATTAAGAGCGAAGCAGTATTTATATACAAACTATAGAAGCTGTTTTCGGGTAAATGGAGGTAAATCAATACCCTTCACTGTGTGGGTTGGACTCTGCCAAGGTGCCTTTCGTCACCTCGCCTCTTCATTGCATATATGGACTGGATGCTGCAGCGCAGCCGTAGTAGAGAATGTTGCAAAGTGAGGGACTTAAGTATTGGTCATCCTCTCTTTGCGAATGATTTGGTCATCCTTGGGTCCTCTTAAACCGAACTTCAGCACGCACTCGAACGGTTTGTAGCCGTTTGTGACGATGCTGAAATGAAAGTAAACGTGAACAAATCGGAAGTATTGGTTGTTTCCAGAACGCCTATTTAGTACACTCTGCATGTATGTAGAGTCCCATTGGATTCACTCCTAGGGATCGAATGCGTATCACCAGAGTACGCGAGGCGCTCAATGTTGAGCAGCTACTTCTTCGAATGGAAGCATTCATGCTTTGACGGTTTGATCACGTAGTGCGTATGTCCCCAGACCGGCTTCCAAGACGTGTCATGATTGCCGTCATGATTAGCGACCCCTCGGTAGGCCTAGAAATATATGGTTGGATCAAGTCCGTCATCTCTCCTGGAGCCATCTAGGGATTCCTCCTGATGAGTTGAAGTCGACGGCGGAGGATTAAGAATGATGTTGAGTGCACCTAATTATCCTACCCCTACGACCCTCATAAATGATTAGCGGGTAAACTATTTCAATGACAAAACGGAGAGTGCTCTAAACAAGCGTACTTGAAATCGCATATTTAAAGACCCAGCGAAGCGGGTACAACCAGCTAGTTTATTATAAAATAAATATAAAACTGTAATTCTGTCTCGCATTAATAGTTTAAGTGGAAAATATTTAACAAATTCCATGTATATATGCATGCATATCAAAAATGCCTTAAATTTAGCATTTCTCAAATTTTTGTGAAATTTAAAATAATTTATTAAAAGTAAACAACAGTTATGCATTAAATATACCCAGGAGGCGAAATAATTATAGCTGTGGCTGTCTCTTTGCTCAAAAACCGATATCTTTCGGTGCTCATTTATTACATTTTTTTTATTTAAACTTTTAATTTAATGAAATGCATATGCAGCGCATAAATCAGGTGTTGCATCCGAAACTCTCGTGTATCAGTTATGGTGAGAATTTATGGGAATTAATATTAAATGAATGGAAGAGGCAGAAAGAGCACAGAAACTTGTTAACGAAAGCAATTACTGAATGCACCTGAATGAATTTAATTTTTTTAATTAAATATTTACTGCACTACTCGTAAAAGAAGTTAAAAAAAACTCAGAGCCGAAAATTCTTTTTTAATCGTTTACTTGAAAGTTTGTCATTCGGATACGGTACTAAACCTATAGCTCTGCGAATAACCATTTTTTGGGCGAATATTCACTTTCATTTGGGCGATTTCGCAGTTTTATATGTTGGGCTATTGTTCATAGTGAAACATCGCCCAAAATGCCACAAGTGAAAATATGCGCAAATTGTTATGAGAATAATAGCCCAAACTCCTAAATGAACAACCGTCCAAAAGTTTCTGCGAGATTATTTCCAACGCAGTTCCAAAAACAGAAACACGACCATAGATCAAACTGATAAAGGTTGAAATATTTTTTTTTTTGGTATTTCAATGAATATACTCGTAATAGAACGCAGGGACATAATGTATGTCCCACCCCATTGGGGCATAAGACGAATTTTTTTTTTTTTTGCAGAAGATTGGAAATTTTTTTTTTTTTAAAACAGGTGTGTGGCCACGCCCAAATGGCGTGTAGGCACTGCGACCGAGGAGATCTATTGTGCCATAGGCCACTTTTAGGGCAGCAGTACTTCTACTCTCCTTGTGAAAGCTATAATTACGGCTGCGGAGGAGTTCCTTAAATCTATTGGAGATATGATCTCTTTAAGGAAAAAGCTTCTCCTAGTACTTCACAGAGCAACATACTCACATAGTATGTGTTCTGCGGTTTCGTCTTCTTCTAGGCAGACGCGGCAGGTGGTATCCTCAGAAATTCTCATTTTATTAAGGCGGTAAAGAAGTTGACAGTGACCATAAAGGAAGCTCACAAGCCTTTTAGGATATCAATTGGCTGTCTTTGGAAGGGTTGGACAGCTCTTTTAGCTTGCCTGAGACCTTGGGAGTTATTCCAGTGGGAGATGCAGATGTTGCATTCCCAAATGTTTAGGGTCAAAGATGGGACATACATAAGTCCACAATGCAATAACAGTGGAACATATATGGGGGCACGCAGCCCCCTGAAACCACCTTGCTTGGGGTCACAGTTGGATTTAGAGTGGGTGCGAGGTTGGGTATGTATGTACATATATGCAAAGATTCTTTAAATCCGTACGAAACATGCACAATATGGATGTAAAGAAACTTTGCATACACCCAACCTTGCACCCACTACAAATCCAACAGCGACCCCAAGCAGGAGGGCTGCATGCCCGTCCCCCACCCCCTCCATACATATACCACTGTTTATACATTGTGGACTTATGCATGTCCCATCTTCTGCAAAAAAAATTTGGACGTATGTCCCGATTGGGACCTGCATTGCGATTGATCGGGAAACTACTGACTTCTCAAAACTTGGCTTGGGCCAGTAGCGCAATAATCAAGTTCGTGATGAAGTGCTTACCTCCTAGTGGTGGTCCCCGGGCAAATGTACGTATAAACTCTTATAGGTGTAGGCTAATATTGCAAGTGCGGGCTGTCTAGGGCCTTGATACTAGGCAAGGTAACGTGGGCCAGTAACCTGCGTTACCTAATATTGCCTACTACAGAAACCTACACTATGCCTGGGATAAGAAATGATCACATGTTGATGTTTTTTGGCCAACGTGCAACACTGTACTACTCTATCCTGCAAGACCATCTGGAAGTCCGCGGGAATATGGAATCGGACTTCTGTTAACAACAATAGCACGTAAGGGACTAATTTCCTGGCAGCCTCATGGAAATAGAATTATGACGGCCAGGTTCAGGACTAGAGTACGACGCGTCACCATCATACAGTGTTACGCGCCAGCGAATAGTTCCCATGAGGTCGAAAAGGAGAGCTTCTACAATCTTTTAAGTGCCGTCTTTAACACAACACCAAATGGAGACATTGTCATAGTGATGGTGGATTTGAATGCCAAGGTAGGCAACGACAACGAAGGGGTCAATGAGGGGATAGTACGAGATCACCATCTTATGATAGCTGCTCTCCAACTACGCACTGCTGCAGTTCGAAGATCCCACGGTAACACAAAAATGCACAGCTTCAACATCGATAGACTTAGTGATCCCTCAGTGTTCCAACAATTAAGGGAGCACTTTTCGCAAGGTGTGGAAGCAATCAACAGCTCAATGCCCGCAACCATCCAAGACCATTGGTGTGCTGTGAAAAATGTTTTTACATCTGGTGCTGAAAGAATTGTCGGTCGATCACAGGGAAGGCATAGGGCGTGGCTTTCCGAGGATACCTGGAAATGGATTGACGAACGAAAACAGCTGAAAGCTCTCGTTGCAGCTACCCCAGCAGTAGGGAGAAGCGAGCTAGAGTCCCTATATCGCATGAAGAAGAGAGAAGTTCAGCGTGACGTGACAAGCGCAACTACATCAACGCGCTGGCTACAGAAGCAGAAGAAGCTGCACGGAGGTGCGACAGCAGGACCGTCTACAGAATCACCAATGGGCTGACAGGTGGTCGCAGCTCCAGCCAACACCCAGTAAAAAACCTAGACGGCTCCTTGCTCATTTCGGATGAGGACCACCTCAAGAGATGGAAAGAACATTTTGCTACGGTTTTGAAGCGCGTATGCTCCCAAATCAGACTGAGATGCCCGAAGTGAGAAGTTCCCGAATACGCACCACGACTCCCAGTAATGATGAGATCACTACTGCGATCAAGGCACTCAAAACCAACAAGGCGGAAGGACTTGACGGTATTCCAGCAGAGCTCTTACGAACAGCTCCAACAACATCGGCTGAGCATCTGCCTCCAATTATAGGGAGAGCTTGGGAAGCCGAGAGCTTTCCTAACGAGTGGAAAAAGGGAATGATCGTCAAGCTTCCTAAAAAAGAAAATTTAATGGAGTGCGGAAACTGGAGGGATATCTTCGTGCTGCCTGCTGTAGCTAAGAGCAATAGAAAGTGTACAGTGGAAAATTAAATTGTTACTGCAGAAAAACTAGCAGGGTGAGGCTAGCGGCGAAATAATCGTTCGACGCGTATGTCGGCATGAGTCACTGGCCGGGAGCGCGTTCGCGATCGAGAAATATTTGAAGACCAGTGAATCACTGGTTTGTGCACGTCTTTTTGGGCTCACTTCAATATTCGATGATTAAGTGATGGGCTGAGCACGCAACTCATCAACAGAACTCTTCCGGGACCATCAACGTCAGCAGCGACGCCCGAACATGTGTCTCAAATTCGAGATGAAATTGCGTGGAGCTCGTGTAAATCGAAACGACCACAACTACTGGAATTAACAAATCAACAGCAAGACACTAAATCCTTCCAATATAAACCTTTTTGGTGGATATTCAAGCTGGAATCAAAGCACTAGACAAACAGTTTCCAGATGCCGTAACACGCGGACATATCAATATAAAAGGAAACGAGACAGCAGATGAACTAGCTGAAAAGAGATCAGCATTGGATTTTCAACACACTCGGATGTTAGTAAAAATTCCAATTGATAAACTGAAAAGAAAAATAGACCTAAAAGCAAGAGAATTGATTAACTCCGCTTGGTACGCCAGAAGCGACTGAGTCATATCTCGCAGCTTATGACCGACAGTGGATGAAAACAGAACAAAAAGCCTTTTGGCGATGAATAGAAAATAAATTCGCATCTTGACAGGTGCGCTAACAGGACACTGCGCAATAGGGGTAATGGCCGCTAGATTAGGCGTCAAGAGGAAGGAGCTGTCAAGATATAGAGGAGAAAGAAGCCATCAAACACCTGCTATGCGATTGCCCAAATCTTCAAAACCGCTGCCTCCGTCATATGGGAAACAGGTTTTTTGACGAACTAGGGAATCTCATACAAGTCCCACTTAGAAACATGATAAGCTTCATAAAGAGCACAGGCTGGTTCACAACAGAACCGACTACAAGATAATAATTTAAGTATGGATTCCACACTGCAAAGGGAAACACAATGAAACGAATGGCCCCGTGATAAGCACTAAGGTGTACTTCCCTCCAACCTAACCCTTACCTAACAAATCAATAGTGCACGTTATTTTGAAAAAGAATTTAAACTTCCGTCTATGGAAGAAGCAAATCTTTTGCGAAAAACATACCCAAGAGGAATGCTGGAACGTTACGTTTTCGAATGGTAAGAACGTTTAGAAACATACTATCAGTGACGAAGCATATTTTCATATCGATGCATATGTAGTAAATAAGCTGAACATGCATTACTGGTGCCTCAAAGCCCTAGAGCACGCCATCAAAAATGTTTACATTGTCGAAAACCAGAGTGTGGTGTGCGATTTCTGCCCGAGGGATAATTGGCCTTTATTTTGTTAACAGTGGCTGCCGAAGTGTATTGCTGAATGATCGACGAGTTTCTGTTGCCACAACTGCAGCTATTTCCCAGGTACAACAACAGAGCGCTATTTCAGCAAGAACGTTCCACCCCGCACACCGCTAGAGTCTCGATGGAGAAGTTGAGAGCATTTTTTTTCAAGTAAATTAATTAGCAAGTTCCCTCAACTTCAACTGGGTTCAATCAGTTCGCTGGAGCATTTTTTATTAAAAAGCGATAAAATAGGGAAAGACATGAGACATTTCTATGAGGTTCAAAAGGGACTAGTGAGAGCTCACAGTGTATCTATCGCCTATAAATTTTAACGCGCGATTCTATACCCTATCTAGAATGTGCAGAGCGGCCTTGGGTGCACCAGACCAGATGTGGGAGTTATATTCCAGCTTTGGGCGGATAACTAACTTATAGATTGATGCCGGATCAGACGGGGTAAGATATTGTTTGCACCACTTATGGAACCCTCAACATTTTGAGGCATTTCTGTGCGATCTCGAACATACCGAACATACCGCGAATAGCCTTTCCGTTTAGGAAGCTGAGATACAATACCGACGAAGGGGTAAAATACTACAACGTCACTGCCAGAGTTCAACAGGGATTTGTCTTAGGGCCACTTTTGTGGAATATCATGTACAACGGAGTCCTACGATTAACGCTACCTGGCAAAATAAAGATAATTACATTCGCCGATGGTATTGACGTCGTGACAGTATTTAAACAGATCCGTGCAGTAGAATCAGCAATAAAGCAATTGCCCTCATAAAAGATTGCCTAGTATCTGCCGAACTAGAACTAGCTGACCATAAAACAGAAGCTGTCCTTATTACCACCCGAAAAACCACTGAATTTGGCAACATTCAGGTTAGTAACCAAACCGCCAGTCCCGAAAAGGCTGTTAAAGCCCTTGGAGTAGGCATTAGGACAACAACTGTACAAAAGAGCACTGCAAATGCAGGCAGCTCTCTCGCGTATAATGCCTAACACCAGTGAAGTTATCATCTCAGTTCTGTTATATGCCGCCTCCGTCTGGGCGGAGGCACTGAGAACGAAGGAGACTAGACGCAGACTATCGTCAACATACAGACTCTACAGATAATCAGCGGCTTTCGAACCATTTCTGACGAAGCTGCATTTATTATACCTGGAATGGTCCCCATCGACTTCCTCGCAATTGAAATGCTCAGAATATATACTCGTAACATAAGAGCATTGAGTTAACACGGTGCCACTGGTATCAGGGTGATAAAAATTTAAGAAAGGGCAGCATTAGCAACTATGTGGCAAGCTCGTTGGGCTTAAGTAACAAAAGGCAAATGGACATACAAACTGATATCGATAATCCAAGATTGGATAAGTCGAAAGCATGGAGACTGCAACTTCTATCTTACTCAGTTTCTGTTTGTTCAAGGCGGTTACCGCAAGTATCTCCATCGATTTGGACACGAGAGCTCACCATTCTGCCCGTAATACCCAGATGAAGATGAAGATATGAAGTACGCAGTATTCCACACGTTTCCCGGTATGGATAATTACTCTGCCCACTCCGTCGTTACTCCTCGACCATATGTTACGGTCAGAAGAGAATTAGACGGCAATGCGTTCTTTCGTAACAGCTCTTCAAAAAGAGCTGCGGAGAATAGAAAAGCTATGAAGAGCAACAGAAGTAGCTGACACAAGAAGCATGCCATGAACAGCTAACCAGCCGCACGAAGTAATACCTAACTGCAGTCTCGCGGGGAGAGTGGTAGAAGTGTGCAGGTTATGGATTAATACGTAGGCACATTCCTGGTATCGATTATTCTGGCTTGCGAATCGTGCCTGCTAGTAGCCCGGGCTTCTAGTATTTTTCGAAGATTACCATATCCCTTGGCGTAACCAAAAAAAAAAAAGTCTTTCCATTTCAGCTATGCAAGGATCATTTGTGGATAATGGTTGAGGGTCTTGGCTTCGCTGGAGAGACAGAAGACAGCATACAGACATGCTTTGGATGCATTAAATTCCACTCTGTGGATTGAACCCCACTTGGTTATGCTGTGCAGGTCTGAATTTAATATGTTTATCAAACGTTATCGTTTCTCTTTTACTGCCGAAGAACAGTGCCGTGAGCTAGAGAGTGAATATGAGAAACTGAGGGTACTGTCATCAGTGAAGGAATGGATTGAATTAGAAGTAGCAGACAAGAGGTCATTGAGAAAGAGAGTCGGAGACAAAACGGAGCCTTGGGGAACACAAGCACTTATATGTTGAATTGCAGACTTGAAGTCGTCCAAGACAACTTGTATTGAACAGCCCGAAAGGTAATTGCTAATCCATTAAAGAAGAGACTTATTGATGCCATATGCAGGCATTTCCGACAAAAGAGTATAGTGCCAAGCTCTGTCAAATGCCTTAAAAATATCGAGTGCCACCGTCTTTGTTTCGCCGAAGTTATGGAGAAATTGGTTCCACTTTTCGGTTAGATACGCCATCAAATCACCAGTGGACCTGTTGCTACGAAAACCATACTACCATTCATTGAGGAGTTTTCGCGAATCACGATATTTCAGAAACTAGTAATTTTTCAACGTTTCCTTGGAAAAAAGGGACGTGTGCGCAATGGGTCGGTAATTGGAACAAAGAGGAATATTCGCCTTTTTTACGGATTGACTGGACAAATACTGTTTTCTATCTTCACGGAAAGAGCTCAGAAGAGAAGGATAGACAGATAAGCTAACCCAGAGGTTTTGCCAGTGTGGAAGCGCACCTCTTCAGAATTATGAGGGAGAAACCATCTTGACCAGGGGATTTGTGTATGTAAAGACCTTTGAGCACTCCTGCAACTATGCGAGTGCGAATGCTGTTAAGTACAGGTGGAGACAAAGTACTATCTGGCAGCTATCCTATTTCGCTGCAACCTGAGCAGCAGGTACATTGGCCTTGTCTAAGGAGATGATAGCTGGAATGTCATTATAAATGAGCTTCTGAATAGCAGAAGAGATAGAATTTTTAATATTCTCTGACGAATGACCAAATATTTCTACTACATTTGGAACATTGCAGAATTTGTTGCCTCAGTTTTTGGCCATAAAAGAATTTCACATGTCGAATGTGGGCATTGCAGTTATTTCTGGTTTTCCTAATCTTCTCCCATGAGCCTGAAAAGTGTTTTGATCAACTGTCTCCTCCAACTGAAAACTACTAATTAACTTTGCGTTAAGTTCATTGACTTGAACTCGTACTCTAATTAAGATTTTAATTAGGAAGTACTCAAAATAGTAGAAACTCCACTCAAACTGTCAGAAAAGTAGTTTCCTGATTGCAACGAGAACCAACAATTTTGTCCCAAACTCCTGCCATTTCCGGATATTTATGTAATGAACTAATATTTGCAAATGAAAATACAAATATGTCACTCTCTGTGGTTAACATTTGATGCATTGACATCAACCACACTTCAGTTCCTGATTCATTACTCAGCGGTTAGAAGTTTGCAAGAGTGCTTCCACAGTGATACGTTAAAAACCATTAAAGTGCACTCGACATTGCTTACTCAACAACCGATTACACACTCAAATCAAAAATTGAATTTATTAACCAACACTACCTACTCCACTACTCTCACATGCTAAACAAATAGTCAAAAAGTTTGTTCCAATTAATTTTCCAATCTAGTGGCAACCTTTGCCACAAATGGTTGATGGTATTTCACCGTATTACTTAGTTAAATACAAAAAGGACTCACAACGTGAGTAATTTACCATCAATGCCTATTAACGGGCAACCCAGTACTAATTCCAGCACCCCTCTTATGTAGACGTGTGCATTTCGGTGTGGGAATATTTAATCAGTAAATAATTTATTTAATGGAGACCCATGTAAATCGTTAAACTTTAAACAAATTCAACCTGTCTGCATATACACAAACGCGGATCCTGTTGTTTTGAATGACTGTTCATGCAAAATGTTAATTTTCACTCTAATAAACATTTTTAGTGAAAACATCTTTTTTTTTTGTGTATCGAGAGCCGCGGGGTGAAAATAGTTGAGTGGCACGAGGGTTAGAGATTAATTTCTACCTGATAGGACGAGGGACAAGGCTCGTAATTGCAGTGAAACTTGAAGCGCTGCATGGGACTATGCTCTATATACAAGGGGAGTAATTTTGTGAATGTTGTTTGGTTTTTTAAGGGCGGGGGCATAAAGGTAATCGTGACGAAAAATCACGCACAAATTATGATTACCCAAGTGGTAGATGCTTATCAAGTCATAAATGCCTGAAACTTCTTTAATATGCGGAAATGAGTTAAAGTTTAATGAACAATTCGAAGCTTTAAAGGAAGCGGGGGTTTAAGGGGTGAAGTTATTTGACTTGCGGGAAAATTGAGGAGTGGAAGATAAACAATCCTTTTCAAGTTACACATCAAAGAGAAAGGTTTATGCCTGCGACCTTGGAATTTTCGTCAATCCTTTCGGGAGGGAGTTACGTATGACGTAGACGGGAGCTTATGTAAGTACAATCCGTAAGGACTATATGGTTGTTGAATGGAACATATGGTTTCAGAGCTGTTTGCGATGTTACAGCGATCTCAAGCTTAGACCTACTCTGAGCGACATACATGAAAGAAAAGAAAGAACGTTAGAATTTACTGTTATGAGAATGAATTTTAAGATACTTTTCCCATCCATTTTTTATTTATTTTTTGTTTTTCATTTAAAAAAAAGCAAACACAAATCCCAGAGCACTCGGACTCTCTGGTCCATTGTGCTACCAGGCAGGAATCTTTCTTTGATGCAGTGGTTGGAAAAGCATTGATGTTATTCGTTTTCCATTGCTTGAACTTGCACACATCGGTTAATGAGCAAACACTCTATCCACTGCACCATTGCCACCCCTTTTTCCGATCCATACTCGCTGCAAAGCTTTTGAATCGATGTAAGTGGTATGTCCTTAACCCAAGAAGTCCGAATCGAAAATTGCCATCTCTATATCAATTTCGAGGCCGCCTATGACACCATCTATAGAGACGAGCTATATAGAGTCGAATCTACTTTGGACATCGCTGCCAAATTTGTTTGCCTATGCAGGATGACGATGGAGAACGCTCGCTGCAGCATCAAAGCTGGTAATGGCTTCACCCAGACCTTTTATGTCAAAAAGGTTTAAGACAAGATGACGCATTGTTTTGTGACTTCTTTAATACTGTTCTTGAACTTGAAGCCAACACGTGAAGTACAATCTATCAAGAGTCCGTACAATTGATTGCATACCTCGACGATATTGATATTATTGGAGGTGTAGTGGTAACGTCGTCAATTACCATGTTAATGGTTCATGGTTCAAATTCTGATGTCAGGACGCATTTATTTATTTCTCATGAAATATATAACGTCAGTCAGATCAATTGCGAAAGCTTGGGTGAACACTACTGTGAAGGCATAACACTGGCAGTAGCTTGGTCATATGGCTGGAAAAATTGTTCGTTCTGTTGAATGATTGATATGCCGATGACATCGGTGGTCGGAAAAAAAACTGTGAATCAAAAGCAAACACAAAAAATAGCAAAATCTCTCCAGTTATATGGACGCCACCCCCAGAGTTTCTCTGAAGTATAGACAACTGAGTTCCAAACCACTACACCAAATTCTTCTCTATCTCTATCTATCCCTTCCAACAACCACACTGTGTCCAAACATGTTAAGGGTATTCATAACCCCTTGAGAGCGCGCAAATTAAAAAAAAATAAAAATAAATAAAATTGGAAGAACTTTGCGGGCTGTCAGCGGTGCGTTTGCAAGCATTGAAGCCGAAGCAGTCAAAATGGGTTTAGTGATAAACGAGGGCAAAATCAAGTATATGCTGTCAGCAAGAAGGAACGATCAACATCGATGAATTGGACAGAACGTCACAGTGAGCAGCTATAGCTACGAGGCAGTAAGGGACTTTGTCTACCTTGGTACTGCTATTAGTTCTGACAAAGATATCAGAACAGAAATCAAGCGAAGCATAGCTCTAACTTGCCAATCGCTCTTTTTTGGGCTAATAAGGCAATCCAGCAGTAAAATCCTATCTCGAACAACCAAGGAGACCCCGATCATCCCAGTCCTACATTATGGGGCTGAAACATGCACTTCATTGAAAGCGGATGAAGATATAATTGGTTGCTTCGAGAGAAAGTTTTTCGCAAGCTATACGGTCCCATTTGCGTTGACGGGTTTTGGAGGCGAAGATTCAAAAACGAACTATACGAGAGGTACAGCGACATCGATCTAGTTCAAAAACTGTAAATTGGAGTTATGAAATGGATAGGGCATGTAGGGCGAATGGACACAAACGCTCCGCCCCACAAAGTTTTCGAATCTAACCTAGAGGAACGACGCAGTAAAGGGCCTCTTCGCGGTGTGTGGCGCATGCAAGTTAAAGTGAATCTCAACCAACTTTTAGTGCGCAACTGAATGCAATTACCTAAAGACCGAACTTAATGGAGAGGCTAGTTGGTAGAGGCCGAGGTTCACCCTGAACTGTAGTGCCGCTTAGGAAATAAGTGATATTGTATTGTATGTATTTATTTATTCGTTATTAAATTGTTCACATAGGTTGTCGCCCAATTTATAGTAATAGTAAAGAGATTTGATAAGTTCTTATCTTTTATATATGAGATACTAAATGTTTATATCAATCAATACATTTAAAGGAAAAAATAACGGAAAACAAACCTTTAGGTATGTAAAAAAAAAGAATTAACAAATAGTATATACCTAGATAAAAAATATAAAGATAAAAATAATAGTAACAAAATTAAAAAAAGAAATATTATTTATTAAATAAATAAATAAAAACAATTATAGATGGACTTGACGGAAATAAGATAAGAAACGCAAAAAAGTCAGTAAGGCTTGAAAGAATATTTCCCCAAGGATTTGCTCTAATACACCCCCAGTTCCTGTGCCTGCAGTTTAGGTCGCCCCCAAATATATACTCTTCGTTTCTCGAAAAAAACTTTCTTAAATCATTTTTGAATGCTATTCTTTCCGTGGAGGAAAGTATACACAATAAACATTGATCGCTCTTTGATTCCTTAATCTTATCTCAACATCAACACTTTCTATTAAACTAGTATGAATGACAGGCAAAAGTCGATGCTGAATTGATTTCTTAATCATAATAGCAACTCCACCACCCCTTCTACCAGTTCTATCCACACGATAGCACTTGTACTCAGAGTTGGACCGTTTTTTATCTGCTTTTAACCAAGTTTCAGTTATTAATGCAACATCAATTTGTTTACTATTTAAAAAATTTAGAAAATCGAAGTATTTATTTTGAATACCACTGGCGTTCCAAGTTACAATGCTTATTGGACTATCTACCATATTACTTAACATTATTGTACAAAAACTTAGTGGCTAGTGGGGCGACAAGATTGAATTGTTCGACTTTTGTTTTACAATTGCTTAACTTACTAACCACCTCCATCACCAGAGAATTAATCTCTTCCATCGAGGAATAGCTCGTTGTTGTTGGTAGAGTTGTTTATGATGGGCTGCTTGCTACCAGCAGCACTATGCGTTGAGTTTTTCCATGCATTTGAAGTAGAGTTGTTGGTGACAATCTGGCGTTTAGGAAGAGTGCGTTGAGGTAATTCGGGAAAGTCACTCATTGACTGATAACAAATGGGAGGGTTGTTGTTGTGCGGCTGCTGCAATGAATGATGGACTATCATCTTCTTGTGTGCTGTTTTCACTCGCATCTCCAAGTATTTGTTTCTGCTTTCACAGATAATGTCAGTTGATTTATGATTACCACTGCAATTGGGGCATTTAAAATTTAGTTTTTCGGTGCACGTTTCAGTCTTATGCGGACCGGCACAATAGGAGCAGTAGGTTTTGATGTTGCAGTTTTTCTCTCCGTGTCCGAACATTTAACAGTTTCGGGATTGAGTAAGTTTATTTTTCTTTTAATTTCTGAAGAACTTTTTTATACGAATCTAAAGACCCGCACATAATTTTTATTTTTATGCCAATTGACAATGACATTATTTTTACGGAATAATTGGAAATATTCGTTTCCTTTAATAAGTTATGGACATAATCGCATGGTTTCTGCAAAAGTTTAATTGGATAAATTTTTTCTTTTGGAGATTTAGGTGAAGAAATTTCATCCATATCTTCATTATCACTGTCACTGTCAGGTAAACACTGTAGGGGACTCCAGTAATTTGCTCTGGAGTCATATTAAATGTTTTAAGTCTCTTTTCGGAGGACACTAGGTTACAGTTATTAACTTACGTTAATTAAATTAATAAAAAAAATACTTTTTTTGAGACAAGTGTCTCGCTTGCTTTATTGCCGACTTAAATCTAAGGTAAAATTATTATTACAGTGCTATTTATAACTTCATATTTCTATACTTTATGGGAAAACATATTTTACTTCAGTCCCACAGCGTCAGCATTCTTGATGGAAACGCCAAACGGATATATGACCCATATCCACTGCAACTGCATTCCATAATCGGCGTGTGTGCTGATTAAGTATATTTTGAGGTTGATAACTTCACCCCCTGAAATAATGGGGGATCTAGGGCGTTTGGTAATGATGAAAAAAATCTAGGTAGTTCAAAATAAACTGCGATCGGAACACGTCTTGTGCTAAGGAAAGCTTACACTCAACTGAAAATAAGTGATATGTCCGAATAGGTCGTGTTTTCTTCTTCCTACTTCTTTTTTTTTAAATGTTCTGCATCACTTAAGACTATGTCTTTTAAAGTTATAAACCCAGTGATGGAGTGAAAGAAAAGGGTATAGGGGAGAATTAAAGATTAGGTAGGGAAGGAAAAAGAGCGAAGTTACAGTGCGCGCTAACTTCGAATCTCTGTAGATTATAGGTATCAGGAAACACTGAGGAAGGCAAGTTATTCCACATTCGTATGGTGTGGTTAACTCTTGTGTCAATACGACATACCTGGGGGTGTATTTGCATTTTCAAATGCAAAAATCACCAGACTGAATTTTCCAGTAGCTTCCCAAAAATCGAAACTTGACAAATTGCAATTAATTTTAAATATATAAATATATTAATATTGATAAATATCTACTGTATACCCGAGTATGCACCTGTTGATTAATCGTTGTGCGACACTCGCATTGACACAAGGGTTAAAAAACGATCTTCTATATTTCACTGTGCGCCCGAAAACAGGTTTAAGTATATACGGATGTGCGGAAGAGGTCGCACGTGTACTACGATTGAACAGGCGAGCAGGAGAGACGCAACTATATATTTCATCCGAACACTTGTGATGGAAGTACCGATAACCGATCGTAAGATCTCTCTCATTCAATTTATTGTTCCTTTGGCCGAAACAATGATGGCTGAAGGAATAAAACACAAGAAACTTACAACTCGTCAATTTGGTGGAAGACCAGCAAAGCGATCACGCACAGAGTGTTTGAATATCGGTGATCATTTGCCAATTGAACAGTCTTCTCGTCGTCGATGCGTGCATTGTACTTCCCAAAAAAAGAAACTCGGACCAAGTTCGTGTACTCTGGATGCAATAATGCCGTATGCTACAAATGCTTTGCTCCTTTTCGCAAATAAATTAAGTTTTAAAGCTTAAAATAAATAAACTTTCTAGTCTCTACTTATAGGTATTTTCTTCAAAAATCTTGTTTTATTTTTTTGGGGATAAACATTATTATTGGGACACATAAGTACGTCCCACCTTAAAGCATTATTGGGATTATATTGTATGTCCCAGGATAATGAAAAGGACGACGTACTTCTAATATACACCAAACCTCTTCTTTCTAATTACACTTTCATAATTTGCATAAGAGTTGATATGAATACAGCTGGTTCTTAAATAAAAACTCAGGGGTGAAAGGGTTAAGTTTCATCCTCCTCCTTTTATACTAAATACTAAAAAACTGTACGATAAATTTCGTGTTTACGTATTAATATGTATATAAGATTCTGTTAGGTTCCCACTCGGTTCTATGTACTTGGAATTCTAGTTTGGTATCTTCTATCGAATTCAGAATGTTTGACCATATAGTTCGTTGTGCTAAGTATACCATAGTTGTCCAGAATTGTGTCCAGTAAATGCTTTTAGTCTTAGTGCTGGTTTCGCAGCTAAAAGTTTTCCAAATATATCAAAGGGAAGGAGGTGTAGCATTGTTTCTAATGCAAAATTTGGGGTTATTCCAATTGCACCCGTTATACTGATACACGGTGGCAGCGTGTCATTGTTTTCCCAGTGCCGCCCAGCAGACTAATGCACCATACATTAGGATAGGACTAACAAAAGGCCTCGGATACGGACTGATCATTTGTTGACGACCTTTGGCTATCGGACACGGGCAACGATCGGATTCTGGAACGTTAAGACCCTCCTGGACTCACTCAAGGAAGGGCCTTATAACGCCAGATTCCTCCAATTGGAGCGCGAATTCGCACGATATAAAATCGACATCTTAGGGATGAGCGAGATAAGATGGTACGATGCTGGGGAATACATCTCCCCAACAAAAGGCACTGTGAAGCTCTACTCTGGTAAACCAGCTGGAAGTGCACGGAGTTCCGGCGTAGGACTCATGCTAACTCCAGCAGCACGTAGTAGCCTCATATCCTGGAAACCCCATAGTGACCGGATATTGACGGCTAGGTTCCAGAGTAGAGTTAGAAAAATTACCATCATACAGTGTTATGCTCCGACTCTAGACGCGACTGAGGATGAAAAGGATAATTTTTATAGCCACTTATGCGCCGCCTACAACCAAACGCCTAATGGGGACATCGTAATGGTAATGGGAGATCTCAATGCCAAGGTGGGTAGCGACAACACCATGCTTAAGCACGTGTTGGGAGTTCACGGCGTGGGAGACCGTAATGACAATGGTGAGCGGTTTGTGGACTTCTGCAATACCAACCGCCTAGTCATCGAAGGTACGCTGTTTAAGCATAACACCTGCCATAAGATCAGTTGGGTCTCTACTGATAGGCAAAGAACATCCAACCAGATCGACCACATTGCGATCAGTCGCCGCTTTAGAAATTGTCTCCTGGACGTCCGAAACAGACGTGGAGCTGACGTCGGACTAGAACGAGATCACCATCTTATGGTAGCTCATTTACGCCTTCGTACTGCATCCGTCAACAGCAACCGCTCAAACCTACTTAATATCACCAGGTTTAATATCGACAGGCTCAAGGTTCCCCAAGTGCGCCAACAGTTCAGGGACCATCTTGCCTTAGAAACAGAAGCAATCAGCAGCATAGAGAACATGGATGACCACTGGAGTGCTGTGAAAAATGCGTTTGCGACTGGGGCACGCACGTATGTCGGTAAAAAGCAGAAACACCACCGCACATGGCTTTCTGCAGACACCTGGAGACGGATCGATGAGCGTACAGCAATCAAGGCTCGGATTGCAGCGGCCTCAGCAGTAGAGAGAACCGAGCTTGAAGCCCAATACCGTGCGAAGAAGAAAGAAGTGCAGCGTAGTGTGAGACGTGACAAACGTCAATATGTCAACTCACTGGCCTCAAGGGCTGAAGAAGCAGCGAGTAGGTGCGACAGTAGGACTGTTTACAACATCACTAAGGAGCTCATCGGTGGTCGTAACTCCAAACAACATCCACTGAAGAGTCTAGACGGTAACCTTCTGATCTCGGATGAGGATCAGCTCACTAGATGGAGAGAACATTTTGCTACAGTGCTAAATCACTTAGGCGACGGCGATATGATCTTGAATTCGAATGAGGATTTCGAAGCAACAAATTCCCGAATTCGCACCGTACCTCCCAGTAAAACTGAAATAATAACAGCAATCAAGTCCCTCAAGAAAAACAAAGCGGTGGGTATTGATGGCATCCCTGCCGAGCTATTTCAAGCGGCGCCAAATACATCGGCAGATTTACTGCATCCGCTAATTCGGAGAGCTTGGGATAGTGAACAATTTCCACAGGAGTGGAAAAGGGGGATGATCATTAAGCTTCCAAAGAAGGGAAACTTGATGGAGTGCGGTAACTGGAGAGGAATATGTGTTCTTCCAGCTGTAGCCAAAATAATAGCTAGAATAATTCTAGGACGAATTAAAGAACATTTAGATTCAACTCTCGATGTCGAACAGGCAGGCTTTCGCGCTGGATCCTCCTGCATCGACCACATAAACACCTTACGGATCATAATCGAACAATGCGTTGAGTATAGGTCTCCGCTACATTTACTGTTTATCGACTTCGAGAAAGCTTTCGACAGCTTGAATCGAGATGCTATCTGGTTGGCCTTGCGCAGGAGAGGCATTCCAGAAAAGCTTATAGCTATTATCAAGGCTACATATGAGGGCGGCAAGTGTCACGTCGTGCACAATGGTAAGGTGTCGGAGGATTTTGAAGTCCAAAGTGGAGTACGTCAAGGGTGCATACTGTTACCACTATTGTTCTTGGTGGTTATCAGCGATGTACTCCGTGCAGCATTGACGGAAGCTAATTCTGGAATTCGTTGGACTATGACATCTTACCTTAAACACCTAGATTACGCTGAAGATGTTTGTCTACTTTCACATCGGATAATGGATCTTCATTTGATGGCCCAAAATCTAGAAGCTGAGGCAAACAAAGTGGAGCTAAAAATAAACACAGCCAAAACAAAAGCCCTGAGTACTTCCAATACCCGCGCTCAACTTAACATTGCCGGAAAGCAAGTCGAGAAAGTTGATAACTTTCTATATCTAGGAAGTGTCGTCTCGGCTAGTCGCGGTGGCACCGAACTGGATGTGTGCAGCAGAATCGGGAAGGCTAAAGCTGCGTTCGGAATGCTGTCCGAAATCTGGAGAAACAATGTTATTAGCTTAAGAACCAAGCTACGACTGTTCCGCTCCAACGTAGAATCAGTGCTGCTTTATGGGTGCAGTACCTGGAAGGTGGACACCATTAACACACGCAAGCTGCAAGTCTTCGTAAACAAATGCTTAAGAATCATCTTGAGGATTTTTTGGCCGAACCGCATCTCCAACGAACAACTTTATCTGAGAACGGACCAAGAACCTATAAGCATTACTATACGAAGAAGAAAGTGGCAATGGATTGGACACACCCTACGGCGCGAAGACAACTCCATTGCGAAATACGCCATGCAGTGGAATCCGCTCACCCAGGCAGGCAGAATAGCGGGACGCCCTAGGCAAACGTGGCGCAGAACAGTTGAGGAGGAATCGAGCTCTTTAGGAATGAGTTGGAGACAGCTCAAACGCGTTGCAGAACTCCGAACACGATGGCGCGCAGGCGTGGTTGACGCCCTATGCCCCCCGAGGGGTTAAAGGATATAAGTAAAGTAACAAAAGGCGTATATATTCAGTGGACTACCCGAGTCTGAAGGCTACATTTCGGGTCAAGACCCATTCTACAAGCATATTGGGTGACTGAGGCCTTCCTGGAATTTTCTTACGTGAACAGGTCCCAAATGAGTCTCTTGTCCAGGAGTAGCCTTAGGTATTTGGCGTGGCCCGCGAATTTCAGGACTGTGCTGTTTAACATTACTGGAGTAATGCAAAATATTTAACCTATATATATCTTTGTGAAAATCACTATTTCCGTTAAGGCCGGGCCTCTTTTCTTCTTTTTTTCTTAAAGATGGGGTGATAGGGCAAGCAATTACCCAGGAAGCACTACGAGCTAAAGAGATCGTTTGTGCCGTCCGTCCCCTGGAAGGTTATTCAAGAACTAGTTGTCTGTTGGCTGAAATCTAGTTCATTGATGAAGCTAAGGATAGTTTGAGCTAAGGAAGAGGTGGCACCAGAAGACAATGCAAAGCCTTTGTTACAGTGCTTAAGCCTAAGACGAGCTATGGCCAGGCAATCACATAGTATGTGATGGGCCGTTTCGGTGTTTTTAAGACAGAGGCGGCACGTATCCGATTGAACACGGTCGATTTTCTAGAGATGTTAATTGAAAGAGCAATGCCCAGTTAGGAAGTCGGTTAGGATCTTAGCACTTTGTTTGCTCATTGTTAGAATGTCTCTGGTTCTATTTTTGAGAAACTAATAAATATCTGGGAATATCTTAGGCCAGATTGTGCATTCTAATGAGAGAGCATTTGTTATATTTTATAATTCCAAGACCGCCTATGTTCGTCCACTTGATGAGTTTTTTGAGTGCCTAATCCATCAGGTCTCTTATTGTTTTTTATTGTAACTAACCAACTGAGCGTCTTAGTACTGAGAATATGAGGGTGTGGAGAAAAAATGTTTTTTTCTTGATGCAACGGTTTGAAACTCGCATAACATTAGGTTTTATTATTCAAGGGATTTTGTTATGCTCTTCCTCGCACATTTCTAACTCAATCATTCAATAATCTATGAATATCTAAGTTTTATGAAATTACATTCGCATTGTGGTAGAATTTCAACAATTCATCACTTTTCCTTGCATGACATGTCGTAAAAAGAGAATCATCACAAGGATATTGATTCCATCCTTTCTGAGTGCACATAGCCTACACAATGCCATCAAATAAGAAGGGAGTCGTCTCCACTCCGGAAAAGAATTACACAAATTTTGCAACCAAAAATGAAAGGAAACCGTGAACTTTTCACCGTACCATGAATATATATATTAATCTGGATTTACTAGATTGACAATGGAACCCACAATTGAAATCGCAGTTCTCTTCTTCGTCTCACGTACACAATGCAGTGCTCGATGATTTTTTCATTTTTGAATGTGAAAATCTTTGGTGTGCAGATGCAACACTTTCAAGGATACTAGTGCTGCACACAACATTCTCTTCCTTTTCCGCCCTGAATTTTAATTTTAATTGTAACTCAGGCGAAAGGAGTTCGAAGTGAATGCAAATTCTACAATATGGATATTATTTCGCGCGAAATGACGGTCGTGCAGATGAAATCCATCGTGGGAAATGTTCAAGATGACTTTTGTGTTCCTCGAGGATAATTACATCGCTTCGAAGCTGGCTTATAAAGAATTGAAGAAACTTTTGTTTTATATTTGTTGGGGTGTGGTGGTGTTGGGACCACCGAGAGAATTAATTAACTTCGGAAGGCGGCATGAACAATGCAATGCAAAAGGGTTCCATTGTTCAGTTTAAATGCCTTGAAGCCGCAATTTAACCGTGATGCTTAGGACTTTTCGCTAAGGTTTTCATTAAGTATCCATGGCCATGGAATCGTTGCTTAAAAAATTAAATTTTAAACAACTACCAAAGATCTTTTATGTTTTATCTGTTACGCGTATCACATTCTATCGCATAGTTTATGGTGACTAGGTTTGACGTTTATATCGACAAACTGGGTGGTGAGTGTCCACAAATCATCGGATTAATTATTATCTACTTTTATTGGATGAATTATGGATTTTAATTAAGAGCGTTAGTCAAGCGACAAGAGTTATCATAATGTAAAGGGCTGTCGACTGGAAGTTTATTGTAAAAGGGGTGGCTTCCAAATGACAAGTAATTAATTGGTGCAGAATTTATCGGAATTGTTTATCTGTGGAAAGTATCAATTTGAAAAGCACTTTTAATTACGTCAATTAATGCTATATTCAACGCAGAGGTCACTGGACCTTTTGGATATAATTATGTCCCGTTGGTGATGGTAACGCTCGAAACTGGGTGTCGGCAAAGGGCGCTATAACTTTGCGATAAAAAGCAAAAATACATTTAGCAAAAGAATATAAAATTTGGACTTGTATGCCGCTTGTTCCTTTCGCATTGAGCGGGCAGGAGTTTCGCATTTTTTGTCAAGGGCACATTCATTCTTTGGGAGTTTTCATTAGAGCTTTGGTTCCCTTTTTTTTCTAAACTTCTCCCAAGGAAGGCGAGCCTATAATGCTGAAGTAGCGCTCTGAGATAATGATTGCAGGTTTTTGGAAATATATACCTGGCAGTATGTTCCAAAGATGACTAGTGCTCTAACAAAGGAATTTTGGTAGAGAGACGTTTTTGAGGTTGGTGGATGAACATGAAAATGATGCGCTCTAGTAGCCTGTCTAGTATTACGGTCAAATGTGTTTTCATGAATGATTCTGTTGAGGTCTTTCGAGCATCTGCATGGTAGAATCTGTTTAATAGACATAAGTTTGCTACTGAGTGATTGCAGATTGGACGTTAGTCCTGGTATTTCTATTAATTGGATCGCATGCAGTTGGATACTGTCGAGTAGGTGTAGGTAGTGTTTCAAAGTCGAACTCCAAGTGTGAGGACAATATTCTATTTTCGGTCTTACCTGTGCTTATACAGAAGCAGGAGCTGATCCGGAGTGAAGTACATCTTTGCTATGAATAGGTAGTTCAACTTCCTGGACGTTTACAGAGATGGAATCAAAAGACCATCGATCACAACCTGTATTGATCTTTCATGAAGAAAACATTCCATCCATTTGCAGAACTGTCGTGGGAGTTCATGTGAAGATAGATTGCTTAGAAGAGCATTATGCTAGACACGATCGAATGCTCTTGAAATGTCCAGGGCGATGGCTGTTGATTCTCCGTGTTGTTCGATGGCTGACTTCCGTAGATGGTTAACATAGCTCAACAGGTCTCGGTTGATCGACGGCTGTGGAAACCATACTGCCTGTCACTTAGAATTCTATTTGCCTCTATATGTGTGACTATTTCAACTGTGCTATGGGACGGTAGTTTTGTGGTACGTATTTCTTTCATTTCATGGGAACTGGTTGGATTTGCGTAATTTTCCAGCACTTTGAGAAAGTTTTCTGTATATAAGACTTAATAAGACAAAAGTCGACAAAGAATAGGTCTTAGACCTGGCACACAGTTTTTCAAGACTTTTGCTGCTATTCCGCCCGGTCTTGTGGCCTTTTTGCAGTCCAGATTGGTTAGGATGCGTCGAGCTATACCAGGAGGGAACTTAACTTCAGGCATCGGTCAGTGCAGACCACTTGTAGTATAGGTGAGGGGTCTATTTGCGGGGGATCTAGGGTCGAATTGCCAGAGAACATAATCGCAAAGAGGTTGACATTTTCTTTAGGTGTTGTGGCCAGTTATGCTTGTTGTTTCACTAACGGTGGAAAAGAAGAGTGGCTAAAGTTGTTCTTTATTGCCTTTGCCATTGACCAGAAAGGGAGATAGCCGGTGGGGCAGACGAGGAGTTCATTACTGATGTAGCATCATCAATTTTAGTTGGACTAAAAGCAACATTTTATTCCCCTATTTGATAGTTTTAGTCCATTGTAGAGCTGCTTATTACCACTTAAAATGGACAGTTGAACTACTTGACCGGCACTGCACGACCGCTTAGTCGCTTATTCTTGGTAGATCTCTTGATATTTGTTCAATAGTCGTGAATAATTATATAAAGGCTCACCGGGAACGCATAACGATGCAATATCGTCTGCGTAGCACAAAAGGTGTACGGTCTGTCATTATGGCGGTAGTCCTACGTCCAATGTAAATGCGATTGAAGTAGAAGCATAACAGTGCATTGTCGAAAGCGATGTATATCTAGGATAGGTGCTGGATGAGATTCCTCAGACGCCCAATTTAATTGTAGCCAGTATATCTCCAAACGATGGAAACTGTTGTATGATTCCAAGATGTTAGTGGTCTCTTTCTGGACTCGGCTAAGTGTAGAAATTTGGTCTACTGTTGAATCGCGGGTCGAAAGTCACGCTGCTACGTGCGCTTTGTGTAGTAAAAAATTGGTTAAGATAACGGCACAGTACCCTAAGAGTTGGGATGTAACTTGATAGATCTTTCAACACTTGGGCCTTATTTGTAGATTGACTGAAGTCTTATAACAACTCGTCTCAAGTATACATGCGCTTATAGAGGATGACCAATTAGTCATGATCGACGTATAAATACTTCATATACAGACAGATGAGATGTCTACATCTTAGGCGCAGAGTCACCAGAAAAGGAGGAAAAACGTCAAAGAAGTTATGCATGAACCATAAGAGTACAAGACTGCTAAGCTGGAGCTCAAACGGCAAATTATCGGAGGAAGAAGCAGTAGTGGGAAGATCTGAGATGGGATGTGATTAATGACCCCTGGGGCTTAGGCTATAGAGTAGGTATGCGTAAGTTAGGGGCGCAGGCGCCTTGCCCAACATTAAAAGCGAATAAAATGGAAAACATCGTCAGCGTTTTGTTCCCCATACATCTAATTAGAGAGCGAGAATCACTCATTTACCAACAAGAAGAGGCTCCAAACTTTAGTGTAGAAGAGCTGATAATGGCCGCTCCATGCAGAACAAAAAAAAAGCCTCCGGCCCCGATGGTGTCCCCAGCTGTTGCTCAATATGTACAACAGCTGCCTAATGGAAGGTGTGTTTCCCAAAACCTGGAAAATGCAACGCCTGGTACTAATCAGCAAGGGAAAAGGAGACCCGGACACCCCATCAGCGTACAGACCCCTGCGCCTATTGGACACCGTCGGAAAGCTGTTTGAGAAGATGCTGAAGCCGCGACTCACTGCGGCAGTTCAGGGAGCAGGAGATCTATCTGAAAGGTAACATGGCTTCAGGAAAAACCACTCTACAATAGGAGCTGTGGAATACGTGGTCAGGGCTTCTCGGCAGGGAAACCACCATTCCAGAAAGATAGTTCTGCTAGCAACGCTAGATGTGAGAAACGCCTTCAATTCTGCCAGATGGACAGACATATTGTACGCTCTAGAAAGCATTTTCAGAGTACCGCAGTATTTACTAGTGATGGCAAAAGACTACCTTAAAGACAGATGGCTCATCTATGACACCACGGAATGGCAACATAGAAGGCAAATCACCACTGGAGTAGCACAGGGTTCCATTCTGGAACCTGATTTGTGGAACATCCCTTACGATGGGATCATATGCACAGAGATACCCGCCGACAATTTCCTTGTCGGCTACGTGGACGACATTACCGTAGTGATTACTGCAAGAAGTACAGAGGATGAACAGAGTAGGCTAAACCAAGCCATGAGACGGGTAAACTCCTGGATGGAAGATCACGGTCTAAGCCTTGTAACAGAGAAAACAGAGATAGTCATGCTGACACGAAGACGAATACCTGCTATTTCAGAATTCTAAGTTAACTCTGAAATAATAACAACAAAGGACGCAGTAAAGTACCTGGGACTGAGACTGGACACAAAACTCACCTTCCGGCAGCACATTAAGGCCGCGGTAGAGAAAGCCGAAAAGGTTACCACATCGTTGAGCAGATTAATGGCGAACGTTGGAGGCCCCACGGCAAGTAAGCGAAAACTTTTAATGTCGATCACACATGCCGTACTCTCGTATTGCAGTGAAATCTGGGCCAATAAGATCAGGCAATAAAAGTATCGGAAGCGAGTGGCAGCAATACAGAGAAGAGCAGCACTGCGCGTAGCAAGCTCATATCGCACGTTGTCAGAGCCTACAGTCCTCGTAATCAGGAGTGACTCCCATCGATCTCCTAGCAGCGGAAAGAATGCATATCCACCAAAAGAAAGCTGAACTTGGAAAATATGTAGCGAAAGCTGAAGCTTAAGATCTCACCAAAGAACGCTGGCAAGAACGTTGGAACTCCGAAACCAGAGGTAGATGAACAGCAAGATTAATCAACAACGTTTCTGAATGGTCGGAGCGAAGCTATGTTGAAGTAGACTTCTACCTAACTCAGTTTCTTCCAGAGCACGGATATTTCAACGCGTACCTATAAGATGGGGAAAGTGGGAAGCCCAGCTTGCCAGTACGATGACCCTTCACATCACACTGTTGAGCGCACGATCTTTAGCTGCACACCATGAGAGAAGCAGGCTGCAGAGAGAAGCAGGCTGCAGCTCGAGATAGGCGACATAAGTCCAAAAAACGTAGTGGGAAAAATGCTATCCAGTAAAGACAAAAATGCTCTTTTGTCGAGGCAGTATTAAAGACAAAAAAGAGAGTGGAAGATCAAATCATACCCTCACAAGATATATAAGCCTGATGAAAACCTCACCGGCAAGAAAGAATAAACCCGCAGAAGAGTATAAACACGAAAAAGCCGGTCCCGACAGGGGAAAGAAAACGACACCACTCTCATCTGTCTTTGAGTAGGGAATGTGTCCACATTTGTGTTCTTTACTAATTAACTATGGAACAAAAGTACTACAAAACAACTAACATTCCCTTTAAATGGATAAAACCTTAATGCTGCAAACTGCTGGTTCTACAAGGTCCGCTCGATTTCTAGCAATGGGGGCCGTCGTCAGAAAGCTAAAGAAATCACTGGGTTACAATACTGACCCAATCTGTGGATTGGATAGTTTTCTGATTAATCCCCACTAGGTCCTCTCGATTCAAAACAAAGTTTATATTTATTTATTAAGTTTAATCTCCCAATATTTGTCAACAATGATATTATTCTTAATAATTGCGTCCACTCAAGGGGTTATGAATACCCTTAAAATGTTTTACGTAGTGCGGGCATTGGAAAGGGTAGAGAGAGAAAGATTGATGTAGTGGTTTGAAACTTAGATGTTATGTTACAGAAGAGTCCCATGGGTGGCGCCCAGATAACTGGGAGGTTTTTTGTTCTTTTATCTTTGCATCTGATTCACAGTATTTTTAACCCGAGTCGCAGGCATATCAATCATCCAAGTGAGTGAACAATTTCCCCAGCCATATGACTAACCTACTACCAGTGTTATGTCTTCGCAAAAGTGTTGACACAAGGTCTCGCAATTGATCGGATTGATTCTTATGAATTTCATGATAAGTAAATAAGTAAATGCTTGCTGATAGTAGTATTTGAACTATGAACAATTAGCGCGGCAACCGATGACGTCCCCACTACACCATCTCCACCTCTTTCACATATAAGTATATAAGTATATATGTGCAGTGCATTACATGTTTCTTGGTATCCCATATAAGCTTAGAAAAATTTAAGAACAAACCCGGATCACTACTTAACAATAGCATTACATGCAACTTGACAGCACTGAGATTTAATGATATTTTGCCAAATATATATAAATATTTGCCTATTTTATGTACAGTGCTATTATTTAAAACAAAAGTAAAGTTTTTCAGTTTTCCGTCATTATTTGTTTCTGTCAATAATATGCTTCTTTTTAGGATCTTCTTCTACTCTTCTCTTCTTGTCCTCCTCTTTTTCTCTATGTACGTAAAACGCAAAATGTTTTTCTGGTACTGGCCTAATAACTCAAGAACCACTTATCCTATTTACTTGTTTTTGTTCTTAATTAATAGATATATTCTCTGACCCGGTTTAGGTATATACATATACTGTTACGTTAGGTAACATAAGTAATAAGAAGTAACGATAATAGTGAATCAACTCGGAAAAAATACCTTCCAAGCACATTTTTTTCACTTTGCACGCTTCTAACTTAAGAATGGCTAAACCTATTTGAGTATAATTAACTTGTCTGATTACTGAAATAATTGATAAAGAAATTGATATATCAATCATTAATCTGTACTTCATAAGACCAGAGTAGTGAGCCTATATATAAGTTTATGCGTAAACGAAAAATCGAAAACAATCGCGAGTCATTGCAATCATCAGGGCAGCCAGAAGTGGCTAAGTAAATTTTAGATTAGATTGATTTAATTAATTCGTTAATTATTTACAATAAGTGGGTAAGTATATAAGTACATACATAAATATGTACGTGCTTATATCTATTAACTGAATGTTTTCTTTCTTTGTGTTTTTCTTTTTTTCCCTTTGGTGAAAGGGAAGTGCAATTGCACTCTTGAATGGAACTGGAGATAAGTGTTTCTTCTGACTGAAAAAATTTGTCTTATGTGTTTATGTTTGAGTCGATCAAATGTGATGTCTATGTGCGATGTGTATTACTGGTGTACAATGAAAATTGAGGGCTGCATTTTGTAGTTTAAGGGCAAGAAATTTGAAGAAGTTAGAGGTAATAATCTTTAACCAACGGATGAACGTGGGTTGATCAAATCAGAGTCCACACAGCTAGTCGTTTATAAAATACAAAAAAAAAAAAAGCGCCTATCATGCATACCAGCTAAAAATATATCCCCACAATCCAACACAAATAATCGTGCGTTTGTTTCACAATTAAAAGTAACAACAACCCAACCACCCACGACGCATCTCTTTTACAGAACGGTACTAAAAATAAATCAAGTTCCGCGGTAGGATTCGATCATCCTCAACCAGTAGGAGTAAGAAGAACCTGTTCTCCCGAATTTTATTTTACCTTATTAAATTCCAGGGCCCAGGCCATCGCACGCGATACAGCGGTGACGCTGCGTGTGTTGACGTCGAGTCTTATTTTTATTCTTTATTATTAAATCAGATATCAATTTGGATTAATTTCCTTTTTTTTTGTTGGGGGCATCCTTCCCACAGACATGTAAAACAGCGCACGAACAACCCAGTGTTGGAGATACATTTTCTCTTTTCCAATGGCGAAAAACCATGTAATATTTGGCGCATGCATGGAAATTAAATTTTTCCAATTTTGTTGGACAGATTCAGATTCACACATCATAGAGTAGGTCATGTCCTGGTGGATCAGTGGATGACCACGGGCTGTGCTGCACTATACAATGCAAATCAGCACAAACACAAGCTTGATGTAGGATAATGAAATAATCGGAATGCATCTGAATTGGCATAGCAGGGATTTTTCTCGCTTTTGTATCGGAATTTGTGAAGTTCGCCACGTATCCATTATTCACAGGAAATAAATATTTCAGTTTTTTGAATTACTATTGTGCCATCGATGGTGATTATGGGACTGGGTAATCATTATGGTGTATATCAGATGGATTTATAATTTGCATTCGATTTAATTTTTCCGCGATAGTATCGTCGAATGTAATGTGTTACTGGGATCAGAGTTTTGTTATAATGCTATGAATATTGCTGTTGCATTGAATTTCAATCGTATTGCAATATCTGTTCGATATTGTATTGAATTTACCGCTAAAATACTATTGAGTTCCATTAATTAGTAAATTCACGTATTTTTTCAAACAGATAGATTATCCTGGAGTCGTATTACAATTTGCAATTTCCATTTAATTTTGTTTACTTTTTGGGATATTACGTATATATAGTTTGGTGTATACTGTCAGCATGTTAGTACTGGCAAACAAGTGCTCTATTATTTATTAGAGTTAAGAACAGTAGAGTCGTCTAATTAAAATTGCTTTCAAATGCTGCATATTATTTGCTCAGCAGTGGAACAATAGAAATACTCACAGCACACATTTTATTTCAAGAATTTGATTCCAATATCCATTTGAATTATTTATAATATATGTAGGTACATTTATCTCTGCAAAATATTGAAATTACATAGTAAAGTTTATTGGAGATACTGGTACTGGATGGCTATTGATTGGCGTACTACGTATTGGTTGCTGAAACGTCTACTAGGACTGTAGGATAGCAATTGAATTTGAAAATTCGTGAATAATCAAATTTAAATATGGAATAATCAATTTTTACTTGGGGATGATGAATAAGCCTCGTCTAAGAGGGCTTATTTTGAACTGATTCCATTTCAAAAGACCGATCCTTGGAAGGCAATATTTCCTGAAATTTAAATTTTAGGTAATATCATCTGAAAGATAGTCTAGAAATATACAATAAAAAATAAAAAAATACTTCAAGTACCATATTCTGTTCATCTCCCCGCAGTAGTAATATTCAGACTGGAGGTAAAAGAATCAGAAGCGGATAGATTCATAATACTACACGCTAAGCTGCCATTTTCTCCATTGCAACCAGCTACTGAAGACTGCGAATACAACAAGTAACTGATCTCGGTCAAATAGAAGAAATCATCAAGCTATCGTATCCGATCATTTGAGCCTTGGTTTGATGTTGAGTGTAAACGTGCGAGGCAATTAACTTTTGTTTGGCTACAAGCGTTCCGTAACTCCGGTGAATGATTCCTTAGGTATTTTTACTTGGAAGCCAATTAAAATTATAAGGCCTCGTTCACCCGACACCTATTCGATTCGATTTTTCATGTATACCGGTTTTACCGAATACGAGGCAGCATTTCACACGACGCCCTTTTCCATTCGATTTGTTATCTATTCTACAAGACTGGCCCACAACTACCAAAGTACCAACTACTAAATGAATTCGAGGGAAAACTTTATTCGTGCGAACGACTCAATATGAACATAAGCGCCACTGCGCCAAGTATTCGAAAAATTAATGCGAGATTTATCGAATCGTAATGGCAAGTATGGGAAAATAAATTTCACGAATACGGGATTTTATCACATGGGTTCCGAGTGAACAACTTCATACAATATTCACTGCCACTACTCTTTTCGATAAAATCGGGTATACGGTATACGAGAAAAATATCACCGCGTGAACGTAGGCTAAGGCGCTATGTAAACGTAAGGAAAGTACTTACCTTGAGGCGGAAGCTACACGTGTGCCGCAATGTACTAGTGCTTAGAAACTTTGGAAACTGAATAAAAAAAATATATATTATGAATTCCAAGCTGAGTCCTTACAATCTCGCAACACAATCTAATACATGGCCCTTCCAGTATGCGGCTAATGTTGCTATCTATCCTTTTTCTCGTGGGATACTCCTCTTTTTCAAGCGACCCATAACGTATCCATACTGTGTATGGGCCACTTCAGCTCCCAAAAACGTATCCCGCGAAAATATTCTAAATCCTTTTTTTCATAAAAAATTCCTAACATATACGAGTATAATATTTTGATTTTAATTTGTGGCGAACATTAGACTGTTAAACTGAACGATAACAGCAGGCGAATATTATATACACGTTCACAGCAAACAAGCAAGTTATACAGTTATACACATTACTACTAGGTAATTCAATAAGTTGCAAAGCCTCCTTAAAGGAATAATAACATCCAAGTATAAGGTTACATCGTTGAGGGATAATGCGTGGAAAATCAACGTCGATGACTACAATGACTACCGAGCTGTGTCCCAAAAGCTAAATACCGAAAAGATTCAGTGGTATACTTTCGAAATCAAGTCAGAAAGGCCACATCGTGTCGTTGCAAGGGGACTCCACCCCTCATGCACCAAAGAAGAGGTTATGACGGACCTTCCAGCCAAAGGCTTTAAAATTCTTGATGCCATTAATATCATCAAGAAGGAGAAGCAACAAAAAGATAAAGACGTCTTGGTAAGGAGTGGACTTCCGCTTTTTATGCTTGCCTTCGATAAGTCGGATAATATCGACGATATCTACCGTGCGTAGAAATTTAAGGATGATTCCGCAGTGCAAACGTTGCCAAGGATTTAACCATACGCAAATGCACTGCAAAAAAGAACCGCGATGTGTGAAATGCGCCGGAAATCACCTCTCCCAAGTCTGTGGAGTAAATAAACAAACCTCTGCAACATGTGCTAATTGTAAGGGAAAGCACCCAGCAAATTATAGAGGCTGTGAAGTAGCTAAGGAGTTGCAAAAACGGAGAGATGTGCTCCTTAAGCCCCTAAATGCAAAATCTAAGCTGCAAACTAAGCCAAAGCGTAAAAATGCACAGGAGAAACTAGCTAAACTAAAACTACCGGGTTCAGAGCACAAAAAGGTAAGGGAAAGAGTGACAACAGAAAAGTCCTTGACCTTTGTTCTTAAAAGAAACGGTACTGAAAAGCTAACAGCGAAAAAGCCGCCAGGTAATGGCCCTCGGACAGCAGGAGTGCAGACTTACGCTCAGGCCGCGGCATTCGAAAAACCAAAAAACGTTGAAATTTCGACGGACCCTGTCTCTCATGTTTTGTCGGTTATTCTCGAGAAATTCGAAGAACAAAGCAAAATAAATAAAATTATTCTCGATAGGCTGGTTAAGCTTGAAAGTAATTCTCAGAAAACGCGTACTTCAACTAGAACATGAATAACAAACGAATGTTAAAAATATGTACTTGGAATGCAAACGGACTCTTGCGAAACTAGACGAATTGGAGATATTCATGCGTGAAAAAGATATTGATATTTGTTTGATTTCTGAAACCCACGTAAAAAAGGAATCGCAATTAAAAATAAAAGGCTATAATGATTACCACGCTTGTCACCCTTCGGGAAAAGCGAGAGGTGGATCATCCGTGTTTATTAAAGACTGCATCGAACAATCCGAAGACCTAAAGATAGAACTTGAAACTTTGCAACTGTGCACGATTCGAGTTAAAAATAGTCAGCGTACTCTTAAAATCTCATCTATCTACTGTCCACCGCGATCCGCGCTTGAAAAATCAGATTTTACTAACTTATTTGAATCGCTGAAACCTAATTTTATCATCGGCGGCCACTTTAATGCGAAACATACGTTCTGGGGCTCAAGATACAGCTCGAAAAAAGGTAGAATGCTCTATGGGGCAGGTATGGAGTATAGTTGTGATTTCTATTCGACGGGTAAACCAACTTACTGGCCAACTGATACTTCGAAAATACCTGACCTGATCGATTTGTTCGTTGTGAAAGGAATATCTTCCAACCACATAAAAGTCGTCTGATCATTCCCCGGTTATTTTAACAATCAGCGAAAAACTAGTCTATAACCTAGAGCCAGCGAGATTAACTGGTCGAACAACTAACTGGGAAGGCTTTAGGAACGAAATTGAAGATAATGTTGAACTAAGCGTTCCACTTACGACACCCTATGAACTTGAGGTTGAAGTTGATCGCTTCGTTGAGATCGTACAGCTCGCCTCTTGGAATAATACGCCCAATCCAAGGAAAATACCGGACAGATACGGTTTACGATATCCTCCGGATATAAAAGAATTGGTCAAGGAAAAAAAAAAAAACCGTAAAAATGGCAACAGAGTCGTGCTCCGCAGCATAAAGTACACTTGAATCGTCTGTGCAATTTGTTGAAGAAGATTATTAAGGATTTTAAGAATCGTGCAATAGGCTCTTACCTTGAAAGTCTAACAGCGAAATAAGATTCCAATTATTCACTTTGGAAAGCAGTAAAAGGCACCAAAGGGCCCAAAGTCCCCGCGCCGCCAATTAAATTAAATCAAAATGAATGGGCGAGGGAAGATAAAGAAAAAGCGGACGTCATTGCCGCCCACCTGGAAGAAACCTTTAAACCGTACGATGGTCAAGTGGTTTACGATAATATCAATAGGCCGGATTTACCATCTGGAGATTTAACACTCACAAGTGCAACGCTAAGGGAGCTCACGCATCGAGAATCTAAAACCTAAGAAATCTCCTGGTTATGATTTGATCACCGGAGAAATTCTCAAAGTCTTACCTAGAAAAGCATTGATTAAGCTTCTCCATATTGTAAATGCTGCACTCAGATTAAAACACGTGCCGAGCCAATGGATAGTTGCGGAAGTCATAATGGTTTTAAAACCAGTAAAACCGCCAAATGAAGTAAAATCGTATAGACCAATTTCGCTTCTTCCAATCATATCGAACATTTTCGAGAGGATATTATTAAGGCGTCTCCAACCGGTTATAGAAGAAAACAATCTTATCCCTGACCACAAGTTTGGGTTCAGAAGTAAGCATTCGACGATTGACCAGGTGCATAGAATTACTGACGTACTGCTCAAGCGTATTTCTCGACGTCTCGCAAGCCTTTGATAAGGTGTGGCATGATTACTTGAAATGCAGACTACGACAAGTTCTTCCTATATGCTTATACGATATTCTAGAATCATATCTCGGGAATAGACTCTTTCGTGTTAGACATGGAGTCGAATACTCCGAGCTCAAAGAAATTTCGGCCGGCGTACCGCAAGGAAGCGTTCTTGGGCCACTTCTCTATTTGCTATATACTCGTGATATACCGAACAAAGATGGCACTATCCTTGCTACGTTTGCCGATGACACCGCTATCCTAGCAGTAGGTACAACAATTGAAGAAACGACTGCAAAACTGCAAAACGCACTGAATAATGTAAATGAATGGACGAGGGACTGGCGGATCGCCTTCAACGAATCTAAATCTGTTCACGTGAATTTCACTTACAAGAAAACTAATGACTTGCCAATTTTCCTAAACTCGGCCCGAATACCTTTTGCAAACGAGGCCAAATACCTGGGAATGACACTCGATGCCAGGCTGAAATGGAATTCGCACGTGAAAATGAAACGTAAAGAACTCGAAATCAAATATAGGAAATGTAGTGGTTACTCGGAAAACATTCCCAGCTCAGGACTGAGAACAAACTGCTTTTATACAAGCAAGTGCTAAAGCCGGTGTGGACCTACGGTATACAACTTTGGGGTTGTACCAAGAAAACAAATGCAAATATTTTACAAGCTTTTCAAAATAAAGTGCTAAGAGATATTGTCCAAACACTGTGGTATAGTAGAAACGACGATATCCACAGTGATCTCGGAATTCCGACAATCGAAGCTGAAACTAGAAGCTTCGCGAGAAAGCATAAAAACCGACTAATCGGACATGTCAACAATACAGTCCTACAAATTTTGGATGAGAGCAATTTATTGCGCCGACTACAAAGGACGAAACCTTTCGACTTGGTGAGATAATGATTAACCGCGTCTAGATTGCGGAATATACAGGATCCTTCAGTGGAAAGTAACCTGCCAAACGTTCTTATTTCGTGATAGAAAAATTGCTTGATAAGTTTATACTTAGTTGCGATATCTAACAAATTTATATCGAAGGGTGGTGTTTTTTTAGTCAGTAAAAATCTGACACTGCTATGAGCACGCGCTTGCTATTCTCATAGTGTCTATGGAAGAATTTTCACCTACCCTCGAAAAAAAAAAAAAAAAAAAATATAAAAAAAAAAACTACTAGGTTAGGTACATGTACGCGTAGCTGTCATTAATGTGCGCGTCTAGTGTTGCTAAGTCATTCTAGCGTTTGAGTACCGTTTTTAAAAAGTTCAGCATTAATTTTCTCAAAAATGTCTTCAAAGTACAATAAATTTAGGGTGTTCCAATAAGAGGTTCCATTTGGAATAGTGTGCTATTCTGCCACCCGGCACATGAGAAGTAGAAACTACGCCATTAATAAACATGGAACGATACACACTTCAACTTTAACATTGTTCAAATGGTCTCTTCTTTGAACGTGGCAATACCAGCTGAGCCGGTCACGCTCCATTTTTCTAATCAAGGTGTCTCTAATGAAAAATGGTTCTATAACGGTGACAGTGTAGAAGTTGTTAAAGAATATGAATATCTTGGTGTGGATTTCATCAAGAATTCAATATGGAAAGACATTTAAACGAGAAACTTATAAAGGCTAAAGGAGAAATCAGTGCAACAAAAATATTGCTCACAGCTGTAAGCACCAAATTTTCAAGACAGTTTCATTTGCTTTATGCGGCGCAAGTGTAAGCATTATGAAATGGTAGAAAAGTTGCTAAGTTATAGCAGGTCATTCATTACGGGCAATACATCTTTGAATTTAAGTAAAAGAAGTTGTATTTGCGGCATAGCGGACCTTTTTATTTCAAGTTAAAGAGCATTCGATACTATTATGATTGAAAAATAGTATCGTTCAAATGGCCTCCACGACTTTGCTTGACTGTAGTCATCCGAGAGGTCCAATTTTGGATGACTCGGGCATATAAGTTGGCCTCAATCACACCAATGACACGAAGGTCGGCAATTGCTACTGTCTTATTGGCATAGACCAGAGATTTAACGTAATCCCTAAGAAAATAGTCCAAGAGCGTTAAGTCGCACAATTTTGGCGACCAATTGAAGTCGGCTTTTCGTGAGATTACGCGACCCGAAAACTTCGCCTTCAATATCTCCAGTATTTCGTTCGATATGTGGCACGTCGCACCGTCCTGTTGCAACCACATGTCGCCAATACCCAAAGGCTCAATTTCCGGCCAATAGGTTAAGTTAGGTTGGCTGTCCACACGAGAGTGCAGACACACTTAGACCAGTGAAGGTCCTTTGTGATACCATGGATCAAACCATTGGGCCACTCAGGGACTAACAAAACCAACCGGAGCTTTTCACAAAGTGATGGATGCTCATGACGTCCAAGGACGCCAGATCGCAGAGGTCGTCAAGGAAGGGGGACCCTAGATGGAGCATTCTTTTATGCGACAGGGCTGGACATGTACATAGGAGGTGAAGGATGGTTTCCTCCTCCTCCTCGTCCCTACAGCTTCTGCAGACGTCGTTGGAGAAGAGACCAAATCTTTTGGGCTGTTGGCCCATAAGACAGTGTCCAGTGAGAACACCGACAACGCAGCTGATTTGTGTACGCTTTAACTTGATCAGATCGGCACTACGTTTTTGATCCAGCTTACGCCAGATCTGTCTCGAAATGTGACACGTTGAGCCGTTTCCCCATCTGAGGTTGGTCATGCTAATAGCGTTCAGCTTTAGTAGATACTTACATGTAGCGAGGGGCATACCCAGGGCTTGCCTTTCAGGCAAAATCCTTAGAGTGGTACCCTGTCTGGCGAGGTCGTCAGCCCTGCAGTTACCTGGAATGTCTCTATGGCCCGTCACCCAGCATAGGTGAATATTGAACTGCTCTGTCATCTCCATAAGAGATAGACGACAGTTTAAGGCAGCCTTTGAAGCTTCCTTAATCGCCATGATTTCCGCCTGGAAAACGCTACAATAATCAGGGAGGCGGCTGTTCGGAGAAAACACCACAACCCACCCCACCCTCCGTCTTAGATCCATCTGTAAAGAATTGAACCGAACTACCATCGACAGGGGGAGAAGTGTCCCATACATCCCGGTTAGGGATGCTCGTACGGAAGTTACGGTCAAGTCTCAGTTTCGGCGGGGTGTAGTCTGTGTTTTCGTGTTTGAAGTTGAGAAGATCAAGGATCGAGGAGTGGCCAAAGCTAGACCACTGAGAGAAGGCGTTCAGGCGGATGGACGCACAGGCAGCCATCTGTTTGCCGAAAATATCTAAAGGTAGCAGGTTGAACAAGATGTCCAGTGCACCACTGATGCAGATGCATGCAGATCTTTGCACCTTAGCTAGTTCAGTGAGATGGACAGCCCTTTCAAGAGCAGACCACCATACGACCACGCCATATGATAGTATAGGCCTGATAATGGACACGTATAGCCAATGAGTGATTTGAGGTTTGATACCCCAGCTCCTACCTATAGCCTTTTTTCAGGAATAGAGAGCTACATTAGCTTTCTTGACGCGCTCTAGTAGATTGGCCTTCCAGTTTAATTTTCTATCCAAAATAAGACCCGGATATTTTGCGTTTTCAGAGAAGGTGAGACTGGTGCCATTTATCATAGGAGAGTCTATGAGGGGAACTTCATATTTCCTCGTGAAGAGAACGAGTTCCGTTTTATGGGGGTTAACCCCCAGTCCACATTTGGAGGCCCATTTGGTGAGCCGAGGAGAGCATATTGGAGGCAGCAATAGCAATGTCATCAGCATAGGCGATCACTCTAAAACCTGACGTATCCAGGTCCATCAGTAGTTCATTAACTACCAGGTTCCACAGAAGAGGTGACAAGACTCCACCTTGAGGTGCACCGCAGCGAGCAATTCTTCTGGCCGATGTTCCGCCCAGCTGTGTGTTAATAATCCTGCATGTAAGCAATTGATTGATCAACACTCCGAGCGAAACATCCACTTTAAGATTTACAAGTGCGTTGGTAATCGCCTTTGATTTGACATTGTTAAAGGCTCCTTCAATGTCAAGGAAAGCCACCATGCCCATTTTTTGATGCTCAATGAATTTTCGATGGTGCGCACAAGCGAATGTAAGGCTGTCTCAACCGATTTGCCTTTGCAGTACGCATGTTGGGACGGCGAGAGCAGAGCTGGGCTAATACTTTGCCGAAGATGGATATCAATTAACCTTTCTAAAGTTTTAAGCAGAAAGGACGATAGACTGATAGGTCGGAGATCCTTTGGTTCCACGTGCGAGCTTTTTCCTGCCTTAGGTATTTAGGTATTTCCGGCCAATGGTATTGAGGCATTTTATAGACAGTAAAATTGTGATGTCGTTAAAAATACCGTACATTTGTCTGAATTGTTGATTTCACAGAAGATGACAATTTTTGGGGCTCGACCCGCCAAACGGAAAATTGCTCAACTTATAATCGCATTTGTGCCATCAAGCAATACTCCCAATAAAGGGTTTTCCAATTGGGACTCCATTTTTCGAATAGGGTGTCTCGGCCATATGTGAAGTAAGCTTCCGGCTTGGAGATGACAGGGGCTATCTGTTCCAGAGGGAGAATCGAGTGGCCAATTAGTTCCTTCCAACCCTTCAAGTCACCAGGTATGGATGGTATTATCGTTTCTTCTCAAAACAATGGAGAAAGCTGTGGATAACCACCTAAGAGAGGGTGTACTTAATACATTCCCACTGCATTACCGTCAGCATGCATACAGAGCGGGCAGATCCACTCAGACGGCTCTTTATCAGCTGACGGAAACCATCCAAAGAGCTCTCGAAACAAGAGAGATAGTAATCTCCGCGTTCCTAGACATCGAAGGGGCATTTGATAACACTTCGCATGAAGCTATTAAACAAGCCTACGCTGATGATAATTGCCAGACAATTGCCAGAGGGAAATTTGAGGAAACCCTATGTGATATTATACAAAGGGGCCTAATAGTAACTCAAGAATAGTGCAGTACGGCTGGGCTCAATATAAATCCAGCTAAAACCACAATAGTACCGTTCACGAGAAAGAAAAAACTTGAACTGAAGCCAATCCGACTGTCGGGCACGATACTGACACCGGTAAAGGAATTGAAGTATGTAGGACTACACCTAGATAGTAAACTCTTGTGGAAGAAACACACAGAGGTGCTTTAGTGATATGCAGAATCATAGGGGGTAAGTCTTTGGGGTTTAGTCCAAACATTTAAGATGGATGTATATTGCCATTGTGAGACCAATGATCACTTATGAAGCATGGACAAAGCGAATTAGTCTAGTCACAACGAGGGAGACACTCACCAAAGTGCAATGACTTGCGTGCCTCTGCATCACTAGAGCCATACGAACGTGTCCAACTGCAGCCATGGAAGTACTTCTGGAGCTAACACCGCTCCATCTCGTAGTGAAGCAAAATGCACAGCGGACGATCCTAAGGATGGCAAAAAAAAGGTATTGGAAGGGAGAAGTGCGTTGGTTTGAGAGAATACGATGCACTTCTCAAAAAACTTCCCCATTCTGGCAGTCCCTAGGGACGACAGTATCAGAAAATTTAACTTTGGGAAAAACTTTAGTACAAAGTTAAGTAACAAGAAAGAGTAGAGCATCGAATCCACGGTATATGGACTGGGCAACCACATGATAAAGTGGTATACTGACGGTTCGGGAAGTGGAGAGAGCACAGGGGCGGGTGTGTTTGGGCCAAGGACCAAGCATTCAGAGCCCATGGGCAAGTGTACCAGCATCTTTCAAGCTGAAATATGCGCTGTAGACAGATGCATCCAACTCAATCTCGAAAGAAAATACACCAACTGCGACATAGCAATATTGTTTGACAGCCTAGCAGCTATCAAAGCACTTGACTTCTATGTCATTAAGTCAAAACTTGTGTGGGAATGCTTATACAAACTTAATGAATTGGGCAGAAACAATAAAGTTACGCTTTACTGGATACCCGGTAATGTTGGGATAAAAGGTAACGAAGCAGCAGATGCCTTGGCAAGACAAGGGGCTGCAGAACCCTTCATTGGGCCTGAATCATTCTGCGGAATGGGGGATCACACCATACGAGAGGAATTCAAAAAAATGAAGAAAGAAGACAGGGCAAGCACCTGGAACGACACCACTGGCCTGAGGCAAGCTAAGAACCTACTGGGATGTTACAACCGGAAAAGATTCGAAGCCTGTATCGGCCCTAGCAAGAATAACCTACGAATCCTAACAGGCTTCCTAACGGGGCACTGCAAATTCAAGGAGCATTTACAGAAACTGGGTATAACAAATGAAGACCTTTGCAGATTCTGCAATGAGTCAAGTGAGATTCCGAAACACCTTCTGCAATGTTGAGGGGCATTGACCTACAAAAGATTGAAATACTTGGGTAATTACCAAATATCGGAAGAGGATATGCCAACCATGGACCCACTTCTCATTCTCAGATTCTTAAAGAAAACTGGTTTGGAGAGAGAGCTCTGAAGTGAACTATTGTCACCAAGGCAAAGTTAGAGTGTATGACCTTCAAACAGAATCCCGAAGGAATTGCAATGCGAGGGGAACCCTAACGATGGAACAAACATCTCCAAGTTATTAACAGGGGACACAACAGACCGCTAGGTCGCAGTGCAAAATAACCCTATACAAATAATAATAATAAGCTGCCGGCTTATTTGACGTTTCAACCCGAAATGCAATTCCATCCACAAAAATTGACTGTCTTATGCTGGAGAGGTCATTGGCATATGCTTCTTCCTCAATGATGCTGGCAAGGCAGTCGCAGTCAAGATCGCTTTCGGACCATGTTGTCTGACTATTTTCGGGACAAATTGGAAGAGGATGACTTGGAGTATTTGTGGTTTCAACAAGACTGCGCCACATGCACACAGCTGGCTAAATAAGAGAGTCTTGAAGTCTAAGTTCGGTGACCGTGTTATCTCCAGAAATGGACTAGTCAATTGCCCGCCTCGTTCGTATAATTTAACGCTCCTGGACATTTTTCTTTGGGACAATTCCAAGTCCATGATAAACGCCAATAAGCCAACGACTTGAGATGACCTCAGGACCAACATCAAACGCAAAATTGCCGACTATCGAAAGATTTGTGAGGAAATGTTATGGAAAATTGGGTTCAACGCATTCACTCGTGCAGGCGTTTCCGTGGAGGTAATGTGAATGATGTTGTCTTCCATAATTGATGGCATTGATGGTAGATAAACTCGAAATATTATTTTTATATATATCCCAACCATAACGGTTTTTTTTTTAATGAAAAACTAAATGAATAACTCTATATTTACCCGCTTTCCTCCCCTCACTATGTTTGCCTAACCGACATTATTAAATTTTCGACCGGTTGACTATATCATCACTTCCTCCTTTCTCTTTCGAAAATGTAAAAGTATCCTCATTATCATCATCCCTCTTCCAAGGATATCCCTCACGACAACATTTCCAAGCCTTTCTATCTGCCCAACAAAAAAATATGCTTTCCGATATCCCCCAAAATCAATAAAACTGTCGACATGAAAATAAAAAAAAGGTAACTCCAATAAATCCACACAAATCAACTTCCTTTGCCACCCTTGTCACTCATTCAGGATCAATAAAAATCTATTACATCAATGTAATATCCAAAGCGGAACGAACAGGGAACGACACATAAAATGTCCGGGAATAAATAATATAAATAATGTATATACTACATCCTTTAGTCGGAATGACATTTCCCAATAATTTTGGTTCCGTGTGACAAAAGTTGACAACGGAGCAAAAAAAAAAACAGTCCCAGTGCCAATACATCATTCCGCAAAGAAACCCCCAAAACAACGATATCCTTCGCAGACTGTATTTCCTAAGCGAACTCTCAATCAATTCGCACAGGAAGAAGCAAAGCGAATACACCCCCTACAGGCAATAATTCGTAGAATAAATAAGGAGTGACAGCTTTTCCTTTGCACTCCCCCAACTAAAAAAAAAGAGAAAAAAAAGAATAAAGCAAAGGACGAGAATTTGCATAAACAAATTTAAGAGTTCACCACTTACAGGCAGAATACAACACACATATCCGTATGTCAATCACTTTACACCTATTCCACGTATTTAAGAAGTCAATTTTGATATACTCGTACCACCACGCATGGAAGTGGATATCCTTGAAAAATGTAAATGGCTTTCATAATGTGTGACAGTCAATAATCGAGATATATCCTTGATACACGCTATTTTCAGCAAAAGCGTGACTTGAGTCCTTATTGATTTGTCATTCAATATTAATCAAATTTAGTATTTCTTTGATCGTTAATCCTTCAGCCGGTTCCTTTTCAAATCAATAAGTCCTAGTTCAACGTCGATTGAAATCTCTTGGATCCTTGAGTGCACAAAAAACGATCTGATTCAAATGCTGAGTATTCAACTGTCATTAAGAGCTTTTTTTACCCCAGTACAGCGTATTTTTAAATCCTCATCAAAGGATATCGCCTGCAATTGTGTCACACTACGACAGAGTTGAATATGCAAAAAATTCCTCATCGCAAATAACTGAAGAATAATATTCTTTCACATGAGTATGGATGTGGGACCAGCAAAGGCAAGAATTCCCATACGATTAACAGGTGAAATGCGCAGAAAATTCCGCAAAGGATAAAGCACAGAAAGCGGTAGATAATACCGCAAAGGATTGCATGTCAATTGTGGGAGTACTATGTGTACTCGTGCTGCTGACTGAAATTCCACTTCATTATTGTCGTTCGTTTAAGGGAAACGAAAAATTACGAAAAAAGGACGATTATGGCTTAAAACATCCCTGGGGAGTAATTACCAACAATATATTTTCATTTTTGCTGGTACACATATAAATTTTGTAAACTCACAAAATTACACTCTTAAGAGGGGTCCAATTTGCCCCCCAGTGCTGGATGGAGGATCCTTGTGGTTAAAGGGTTCAAAAGTGTTTTTCCATTCATATGAATAAATATATTTAAAATAGGAATAACAACGGCAGATAATATACACATATTTGTGAAGTCCTTTTGTGAGAGAATCCTTTTTTGCCAGAAAGGACTACCACCAGATAAAGAACAACGTGCATATATTTTTTTGGGTATTTGTTATTCATTACTGATTTTATTGTTGTTGGAGTTGTTTTTTTTTTTTAACGGCTTGCCTGCTGACCTATAACCCATGACCAAGTCAACGAGTTAAATGTTACTCTGGAAATTGCTTAATTTATTCTGGGGATATGTGGGTGTGGGGAAAGTGAGAACCTTTTCAGATGCGTTTCAATAAATCTTAAAGTGGCAATAAGGACTTTAAAAATTTAATTATGTCAGTAACCATGGGTGACTTCCAATCTGTATGAAAGTACTTGGGGTGGGTCGTTAAGTTTTCACTTTTGCTGGACTAGTGGAATCTTAAGTACGCTACACATTATCATTTGGAAATTACATTCCTGTTGGTATGCCATATCCAAATTTTTTTCCGTCGGAAGGTGGTAATCTTTTTAAGATGAAACTGAGCCTCAGTAACAGTGTGGGATTTTCACCTACTAAACCCACCTCCAATTGTACCCCTGATCTGCCACAAGGACCGCAAGGTTAAGCATTTCATCACAAGAGGGGTCTTCAGCCTTAGGTAAGCGCCTCGTTCGTGTTGGCAGCCTCCTGCGCTGCGTTCGTTGCCGCTTCTTCATAATGGTTGCCACAGTGTCGCTAACTGCTTCGCAGGGATCTTCCCTGCTAATCATCTGTCTGGTGATCTTATCTGCGATTAGGTCCTCACCCAGTTTGCTCACAAGCAGGAGTCGTTTTTCATAGTATCGTGGACAATGGAACATGATGTGTTTCGCATCCTCGACTGCTTCCGTGCAGGTTGCGAAATAGGGTTTGTCGTGGAGTCAAAATCTGTGTAGGTAGGCTCTGATGCAACCACGAGCATCTGGGGACCTGCATAGCGATTGATCGGGAAACTACTGACTGCCCAAAACTTGGCTTGGGCCAGTAGCGCAACAATCAAGTTCGTGATGAAGTGCTTACTTTACCTCCTAGTCGTGGTGCCCGGGCAACTATACGTATAAACCCTTATACGTGTAGGCCAAAATTGTAAGTGTGGGTTGTCTAGGGCCTTGATTCTAGGCTAGGTAACGTGGGCCAGCAACCTGCGTTACCGAAAATTTCTCGCTACAGAAACCGACACTATGCCTCGGATAAGGAATGATCACATGTTGACGACTTTTGGCTATTGTACCCGGACAAAAATAGGTTTCTGGAATGTAAAGACGCTCCTCGACTCGGGAAGAGAAGGTCCTTACAATGCCAGATTCCTCCAATTGGAAAAAAAACAGAATTCATGCGCTATAAACTAAACATATTGGGGGTAAGTGAAGTAAGATGGTTAGAGGCGAGCGAGTACCAGTCTCCAACGCGTAACACTGTACTACTCTATTCTGGAAAATCATCGGGAAGTCCGCGGAAATATGGAGTCGGACTATTGATAACAGCAACAGCACGTAAGGGCCTAATTTCCTGGCAGCCTCATGGTGATCGGATTTTGACGGCCAGATTCCGGACTAGAGTACGACGCGTCACCATCATACAGTGTTACGCCCCAACGAATAGTTCGTCTGAGGACGAAAAGTAGAGCTTCTACAATCTCTTAAGAGCCGTCTTTAACACAACACCAAATTGTCATAGTGATGGGGGATTTGAATGCGAATACGACAACAAAGTGCTCAAATATGTAATCGGGAAACATGGACTAGGCAACCACAATGACAACGCCGAAAGGTTTGTGGATTTCTGCAATGCCAACCGCCTTGTGGTAGGTGGCACCATGTTTGAGCACAAGACCTGCCACAAAGTCAGCTAGGTTTCCAACGACAGGCAAGTAACCTCCAACCAAATTGACCATTTTGCCATCAGCCGCCGCTTTAGATGTAGTCCCCTGGACGTCCGAAACAGGCGAGGGGCAGATGTGTGGATAGTACGAGATCACCATCTTATGATAGCTACACTCCAACTATGCACTGCTGCAGTTCGAAGATCCCACGACAACACAAGAATGCCCAGGTTCAACATCGATAGATTTAATGATCCCTCAGTGCGCCAACAATTAAGGGAGTACTTTTCGCAAGGTGTGGAAGCAATCAGCAGCTCAATTCCCGCAACCATCCAAGACCATTGGTGTGCTGTGAAAAATGTTTTTACATCTGGTGCTGAAAGAATTGTCGGTCGATCGCAGGGAAGACATAGGGCGTGGCTTTCCGAGGATACCCGGAGACGGATTGACGAACGAAAACAGCTGAAAGCTCGCGTTGCAGCTACCCCAGTAGCAGGGAGAAGCGAGCTAGAGTCATTATATCGCATGAAGATGAGAGAAGTTCAGCATAACGTGCGACAGGACAAGTGCAACTACATCAATGCGCTAGCTACACAAGCAGAAGAAGCTGCACGGAGGTGCGACAGCAGGACCGTCTACCGAACCACGAAAGAGCTGACAGGTGGTCGCAGCTCCAGCCGACACCCAGTGAAAATTCTAGACGGCTCCTTGCTCATTTCGGATGAGAACCAGCTCAAGAGATGGAAAGAGCATTTTGCTACGGTTTTGAACCGAGTATTCGCTAGCGATATGCTCCCAAATCAGACTGAGATGCCAGAGGTGAGAAGTTCCCGATTACGCACCACGACTCCCAGTAAAGATGAGATCATTACCGCGATCAAGGCACTCAAAACCAACAAGGCTGTAGGACTTGACGGTATTCCAGCAGAGCTCTTACGAGCAGTGCCCACAACATCGGCTGAGCTTCTGCTTCCACTTATAGAGAGAGCTTGGGAAGCTGAGAGCTTTCCTAAAGAGTGGAAAAAGGGAATGATCGTCAAGCTTCCTAAGAAAGGAAATTTAATGGAGTGTGGAAACTGGAGGGGTATCTGCGTGCTGCCTGCTGTAGCTAAGATAATAGCTAAAAATCATCCTGGAGAGAATCAAACAACATCTCGAAGACACACTCGATGCCGAACAAGCAGGTTTCCGCTCTGGATCCTCCTGTGCTGACCACATCAACACCCTGCGGATTATCATCGAACAGTGCGTTATATATCGATCGCCACTGCACCTGCTGTTCATCGATTTTGAGAAGGCGTTCGATAGTGTCAACAGGGAATTTATTTGGCGTGCCTTACGCAGGAGAGGCATTCCCGATAAACGTATTGCTATTATCAAAGCTACATATGAAGGCTCCAAATGTCACGTTCTGCACAGAGAGAGGTTGTCTGAGGAATTTGAGATCCAAAGTGGGGTAAGACAAGGCTGTATCCTTTCACCAATAATATTCCTACTGGTGATTAGCGATGTGTTTCGTGCAGCTTTGTCGACGGGAAACGGAGGAATTCGATGGACTCTTAGATCTCAACTGAAACATCTTGACTACGCTGACGATGTATTGTATGTTTACTTTCCCATAGAATTATGGAGCTCCACCAAATGACAGCAAATGTGGAGAGGGAGGCAGGTGTCGTCGAGCTAAAAATAAAGACGGCAAGAACTAAAATTATCAGCCTTGGAACATACTCATCGGCTCAAATATGCATTGCTGGACAACCGGTAGAGAGAGTAGAGGATTTTCAGTATCGTTAGAGTATTGTCTCAACCAATGGTGGAACCGAACTGGATATAGCCAACAGGATCGCCAAAGCGAAGTCCGCGTTCGGGATGTTGTCCAAAATATGGCGAAGCAATGCAATCAGTTTGAACACCAAGCTAAGACTGTGCCGCTCCAACGTTGAATCCGTGCTGTTATATGGATGCAGCACGTGGAGAGTGAACACTACTATCACCAGAAAGCTGCAAATGTTTGTTAATAGGTGCCTGCGCAATATCTTAAGGATTTTGTGGCGCAATCATATCTCTAACGAACGCCTTTACTAGAAAACGGGTCAGGAACAAATAGGCACAACCATCCAACGGCGGAAGTGGCCTTGGATTGGTCACACGTTCCGAAAGGGTGACAGTTCCATAACGAACCGTGCTATGTAATGGAACCCTTTAACTCAGGATGGCAGAAGACCTGGCGGTCCGAGGAGAACATGGTGCAGAATAATCGAGAAGGTGGTACGGCAGTTGGGGAAAAGTTAGGGAGAACTCAGACACATTGCCAGAAACCGTACACGATGGCGCGTAGTCGTAGTAGAGGCCATAGCACCCCCAAGGGGATACCGGCCATAAAGTATGTAATGCGCAGATAAGGTTTTACTGTCCAACACAACAGCCAAATACAACGACAAGTTGCCCAAACATTTAAAAAAAAATATATATATATATAAAGCAAATACAGTTTAGTGTCACAGTTGTTGGCATTTTAGGTCTATTCGCGTACACAATCTAATGCGCTTTAAGGTGCTTTAAATCTCTAAAGTGCTCAAGATGTATTCGGGTATTGAGCAAAGATGACAGATAAAGGGAAGAAATGAGAAGTAACGAGTAGCGAGTATTTCGCCTCTCTGCTTGAATGTGCTCGAAGAATTTCTGCCGACACAAGCGTACAAGCTGCCAAGTGGAATCAGCTGATTGCTTGATGACTCGAAGAGTTTTTGATTTCATTTCAAGTAGTCAAAAGACATGAAAAATAGATGCGAATTATCTTGAAGAAATTCACATATGGGTCAATAGTATGGTGGCCAGCTCTAAAACAGGCTTATAACATAACCAAACTTAATAAGGTACAAAGAACGGCATGCATAGGCACCACAGGCGCTCTACGGTCAACCCCGACCGACGCTCTAACAGTCTTCTTGCATCTCTTACATTTAGATCTACACATAATAAACACCACAGCACACAGTGCAGTCAGACTCAGGGGCATAGGGTTTCATAAACCTCTCTGCTGAGAGAACTCGCTCTGCCCACAACAGATTTTATGATACCCAAATTGGATTTCACAAATCGCTTTGCCGTTCAATTCCCCATAAGGTCAGAATGGCAAGATGGACTGGTAATTAAAGATTTCGACGTAACACTCTACACAGACGGTTCAAAGATGGACTGTGGAGTCGGTGCGGGTGTGTTTTCCTTTAACGTCACTAAATCCTATAGGCTCCAGGATTTTGCCAGTATATTCCAGGCAGAATTACTCGCTGTCCGGGAAGCTTGCCATCAGATCAAAACACACACCAATATAACGCGGAGGCAAAAGATAGCTATTTTTATTTATAGCTAAGCTGCCATCAAAGCCATTGCACCGTTTACTACATCCTCTAAGCTGGTGCTTGATTTCCAAAATAAGCTAGCTTGGATCGATAGCCAACTCAAGGTAACCTTGATTTGGGTAAGGTTTATGGAAACGAACTTGCGGATGAATTGGCTAGGCAAGGCTCAGCCCTCCACAGCTCTCTTGCGGAAACAGTTCAGATACCGCTTGGAGCAGTCGAAGTAGAAATATCATCAAAATTCCTTGCCCAAGCTAACCTCGGATGGACTAGGCTAACAAACTGTGTTATATCTAGAAAGATGTGGCCAAACTACAACACATCAAAAACAACCGAATTATTAAACAGAACGCGTAGGGACATCGCCAGGATAAAAGCAACCTCCACGGGTCACTGGCCCATAGGAGACCATGCGGTCAAACTAGGTATCCCACACAGCACACATTGTCGCAGTTGCAATGCCGCTACTGAGAATGAAACCCTTATCCACTTGTTATGCACCTGTCCGGCACTAGCTAGGGCCAGACTACGAGCTCTAGGACAACCCTTTTTCGATTCCCTTGAAGAAGTCTCAGAAAGTTACATTAAAGATTTAATAACCCTTTTAAATTCCACACCCTGGATCTAGAGTCTCTACACCAACACACCTTTCATATCCAGGTACACGAGTCTTGTGGTATCAAAACGGCACCTAGTGCTAACTTGGTTCTTTTCCTAAGTAGAACCACCACACCTACCTACCCATCTTGAAGAAATTACTGTGATGTGTGAATGTTCTCCCAAAAAAATCGTTTTTAAATTAATATGTGTTGGTTGGAATGTGTTGGTTTCCACAGGAGTTTAAATTGTTCATTATAATTTGTTCATGATAGTTGGGTCGACATGACTCGAAATAGCTCGCTTTTCATTCCCGTAGATTTTCTGCAATCCGGGAGTTTTTACTCTCATCATGTCGCATTTGACAAGTGATTAGTTTTTGGCTCGGAAATAACGCGAACGGACCTTTTCATAGCATTGGGAAATAATTTAACCAAAAATGTTGTGGAGTTAGTTTCCAGCGTTATGACGTTTTTCGTTTTGGGAGTTGCCCTGGGCAATAAGACCTAATAAAATCTGCAACGAATCTCGGAACACACAAATGCAGAACTACGACAAATGGTAAAAAACTCGAGTAGAATCAGTAGAATAGATCCATTGGACCTACCATTCAATTCATGAACGAGCTCAAGACAGACGTATCTACGAGTATGTATAGTACAACATTTCAAAATTTACTCGTGTTTGGGGTGTACGCATTGTGCTACTATCTAATAAAAATCAACAATAAATAAAGAAATATAATGTGTAATTGTTAATAGAAAATCATTAGTACTTGACTTACCTTGTGAGAATATTCCAATTGCTGCTAGTAGTCCAAGAAAGTGTAGGGATCCAATGAACTGCATTGCGAGATTGTTTTTAATTTATTATTCCTCAGTTTTAGGTATTTGTTTGACACAAGGCAAGCATTTGCTTAACAATACTAGTCACAACTTTGTACATTTATAATACACACAGATTCACTCTTGTTACTTGTTATGATCGTTTACATTATTTTTGTTTTGAAAGATACTGAAACTTTAAGTAGGGGTTGACATATTAATCGAAGAAATTAAATCATGTTATGGATCTTCTTTTTACATAGCATTTCAACTCTGCTTTTCTGTTCAACTTTTACTTTCACCAATGTTCTCAGTTCTAAAATCCTACACCCCTTATGATACAGATTATGTAGGTCATTCGAAAAGTGTCATCAAACATCTTTTTAATCCGTTTCACCTGTTCACTTACTCTTTCTCATATTTTTCGAAAAAATATTTGATTTTCCTTGCACTATACCTACTGTATGCGTGCAACTCAATTTGTAGTAAAAGGATGCCATAGCATTATCGTCAATGCTTACTGAAAGCCTGATATGTTCCAGTTACACGTCCTAGCAATTGGAATATCCCAAGGACATCTAACAGAGCGGAAAATTAAAGGAAACACTTTCTCTCTAGAGCAAGGATTAAAGAGAGTACGATGGTAGTAGAAACACATGACAATCTAATGGCATTACTTAGGCAAATTGGAACCGGAAATATTTATTTGACGTAAAATGAGAAACGAATACTTCGTATAAGTAAGGACATATGCATAGTAATTTTCTAAAAATCTGACTGTTCCGTGGTATGAATTAAATACTTAATGGGTAGAAATATGTAGTATTTCCTCTTGAGATGCAATGGCTTCTACCATCGTAATAATTAATTTATTTGAAGTGCAACAGCGTGCGGAAGTAATAGTTTCAATTCTTCTGCACATATACAAATATGCATGGTATTCCTTTAATAGCAAGACGAATTACATTGCACGTCTAGTTCCTTTAAAACTGCATTCGCGTAAATTGGATGCACTTAGAAATATTTGTGAATTTCGTGCGTGAACAAGAAGTAGAGGCTTCTGGAGTGCTGAAAGGATATGGCAGGTAGGAAAAAGGAATACAGTTTATAATATCGAAGCAAAAAAAAATCGAAGAAAAAAAAGTAGTAGGTCTTCTAAGGAAGATCACCATAGATAGTAATAGCCCTAACCTAGCTCAGTCTAGATTTTAATGGAATCGAAAATAAATCATCCGACTTTTAGAACTTTTTAGGCACTCCTTGGTTTCTATCTTCTCAATTCAATATTAAACTTCATAGAAACACAGTCCCGAATCATCAGAATCTCATAAGGAAACCAGAAATAACAAGAAAAACCCTAACTTCTTCCATAGAAATAAATCCACCACCATCACAGGTGAGAAAGAACAGATCTTTAAAATAGTGAGAAATTAATTATTCCATTCTCTTTTGAGCCAAAAACTTTTTGAGTTAGATATTAACCCCATTTGGTGCCATAAGGATAATGACACTTTCATATTCTTGTGAAACAGACACACAAACACCTCATCGCTAATCTACGAGTGCACACCAGTCTCATGATAACGAGGCATCATTTCGCCGATGAGATGAGGTGAGAGGAGCACGAAAAAGTACATTCAACCATCTAATGCACCTACTCAAGGAGCAAACTTGCATTCACATGGGGTTTTTGTGGTTGAAGAAAACACATCAACTAAGAGGAGCACCAGCAGTAGCAGCAGCAGGTGTGCATTGACCTCCTTTCTTTTAGTTCCACCAAACGGATATCCTTTTAAGAACTTGCCGAGTTTCTAAGCCGAACCGCATTCATTTCAATTCACTATGTTCTCTGTGCTTTTATATGGCACTTAGTAAATCCAATAAAAATGAATGAGCAGGGACGAGAGAGTAAGTTGGGTGGATGGTAAAAGACGTTATTCGCTCTGCAGTAGGAGAAATTGGCGAGAAATTACTTTCTTTTTCTTTGAGGAGTACATATTTGCCTTTCCATTTTTACCCTCTGTTTGAGTTTCGAACGCGAATCAGCAGTTGTTGTAGTAGATATATGTAGGTGCAGAAACTCAGGTGTGCTTCTGCAATATACTCCTTCCTGTTCGTAACCTCAATTTCTGATTGTGTAGGGAAAACTTGCAAAAACTCATGTCCTCTCTACTTATGATACCCTTGAGTTGTGTGTCGGATCCATGTTGCTGTTGTTATAGGAAAACCGTCTAATATTGCTGCAATCGAATTTTTAAGTACCTACTTACTGTGGTGGTGGTACTTTTTGGCGGATTTATTTAATATTTCACACAATGGAAAATAGACCCAAAGAAGGCTATAATTGAGTTAACACTCAAGGGATTGTATATAATTATCCTTATAAAGACTTCCTACTGATAGGCTGGAAACAGAGGAGAGTTATTAGCTCAGCGGTTTGAAACTAGGCTGTTGTGTTTTTTGCTAGTCCGTGGTTGGTTGGTATCTCAACTAATGAATGCGAATTGATAACACTTTTTTCACCCGTTTACATCGTACTGCTCTTTGGCTATAATTTCTTAGATAGCGAGAAGGAATAGTATACGTATATAGATAAGCTTCTTGGCATCCGAAGCAAGTACAAATTTATTACGTGGAAGAATCTCAAATATAAACATTATGAGACTATAGAAATAAATAGGAGGCCTGGTACAAATGTTAGATCACGGCAACGGCGATTTATCCATCAGGCAATGCGAGATGCCATTGAAAGCTCTCTACGGACTCTCGGCGATCTAACTACATGATAAGAAGGCGAAGGAGGTAATCAAGAGATAATCACAAACCTCCACCTGGCCAAAAACAACCCTGGACGCTAAGAGAAAATAGGCCACTGACAGTGAGACTCCGGAACCAAATCGAAAGCACAAAATCCCACCGATGGAGAAAACCAAGGAGAAGAGTACAGCGACTAGCGTTAAAACCCGAGAACTGTGGATGAAAAGAATAACTCAACTAAAAGCACGAAGCAGAAGAAAAAAAGGCAGATTTTCAAAAAATCACCACCAAGGAGGTTGCCAAAAACTTTAAACAAACCTTGTGCTAGCGCCAAGGTAAAGGCGACAACAACAACGCTTGGTCAAAAGTCGCCGGCAAAAGAACGAACCCAAGAGGCAAAGTAGGCCAATTAAGGAGAAAATCCGACTCTGCAATTGTGGCAGCGAAGGGAAATCTCTCTTACGCAGAAATACTCCGCAAAGTTAAAGTGGATCGCAAACTTTGCAATCTTGGTGAGTCGCTAACAAAGATCAGACGGACCCAGAAAGGGGACCTGCTGTTCCAACTGAACGAAATAGGCGAGAAAACCGACCACTTTAACGGCAGAATCGGTGAAACTCTCGCCGCTGATGGCGAGATCCGAAGGCTGACACACCAAACCACGGTGGAAATGAAGGACATCCATGAGGTCACCGCCATCGGGAATATTTGCGAGGCGATCAAAATCAAATCGCAGTTCCAATTGAACGGGTATGCAAAGCAGACGTCCTAAACTTAAGGAATGCTCACGGCACGCGGCACGCAAATTGCGGCGGTTGGGTTGTCGCAGAAAGCGTAAAAAAGTGCTGAAGTCGGCCAGGATAAAGATTGGCTGGTGAATTGCCGCAATTGGATGTACGAGTATATACAAAGCGTTAACGAAATGCTTTAGGTGCATAGAATTGGGCTACTTGGCGCGCTACTGCAAAAGCGAAGCTATCTATCCTTCTCGCCGTTGATTTCATTTCATCAGGAGGAATCCCCAGACGGTTCCAGGAGAAATATCGGACTTGATCATTTATTTCTAGGCCTATCGGGTGGTCGCTTACTTGATGGCACGGCAATCATGACACGTCTTGAAAGCCGGTTTCGGGGCTACGTAATCAAATCATCGAAGCATACATCGTTCCATTGGGAGAAGTAGCTGTTCAGCATTGAGCGCCTTGCGTACTCTGGTGTTAGGCACTCGATCCTTTTGAATTATTCCAGAAACACCGCGAAGAAACTTCATTTCAGCAGCTTGTATCCGCGATCTTATTCTTGTGGTCATTACCCAAATTTCAGTACCATAGGTGACCCACAATTTTACGATAATAAATATAGGTATGCTGATAAACTGTGTGTTGCCTTAATGTGACTGAGAATTGTGGCTGCACAATTGTCTGACAGAAATGCTTTTGCTTCCAATTAAGTTTCAGAATATGGATGAATAATTTTTTTTCTTTATTACTTTCACGGACCACGAGTACTACTTATTTTTATTTTAAATCTTTATCTCAGCTTGCTTAATCGACCCTTTTATCTAAGTAGTGGCAAAGTAATTCTCCAAATGAAAAGACACTTGAAGAGAATACACAAACTAAACTATACGATACAGTAACATAGGATACCAGTATCTCGAGACGACATCTTTACAACTAATGTGAATCCATTTAAATCTTCCTCGTGAGAATTTCTTTGGATAGAAAGAATTCGTCTGGTCTGGAACTTAGATAGCATCTTCCGCTATAATCTACCCTCTCGTTCTCCCTTGATGCTTCAGTACTTGTCCTCGATAGTTTCCTGCGAAAACATCCCATAAATTTCTTACTCAGAACAGGTGAACATGTACGAAACCCAACGAGGAGTAGATACATACTACGGCCCAACTATCCCCTCTAGGAACAGCACAAGATTATGTGAAATATTTCCCTATGCTAAGAACGTTCCTAGCCAATTGTTACAATATAGCTCTCGACTGAATTAAAAAAAAATCGTTACGAGAAAAAAACAAGTCAACTCCTGTTATCCTTCTTAAAGATCCTCCACAACAATATAGTGGAAATGTTTCAAATAAATTACCTGCTCCTTACCGATTCACCGTGGGCTGCCATTATAATGGATATAAACGACACACACAGTCGTTTGTATTTGCCATGGTGGATAGAAAAGGATTTACATAGAGAAGTCAATCGAATACCGATTGATCCTTGGAAAGAAGTATGCACATACCCGTACCTAAAAGATATTTGACATTATTATTATGACTGTCATCGTCCTCTCCACGTTCTCTCCCCTCTTTTTGGTTGAGCACTCAAACTGAATCGATAGCAATGGAAATGATTTGGAGATCCTTTGGAGAATATCGCATTTGTTGGTGCTTTTCTTGTGACAAACGAATGTTTGTTTTTCAAAGGTAAATTAACCTTATGATTGAAATGGAAATTGCACTTATTGGTGGACTTGCAGTAGCATGCTTTGTACATAGGTACATACGTATGCATATAAAAATATGAAGAATCGGTTGGTTTTGTATATATTTCTTTTTCATCATCGGGGAATTGAATTGAAATCCTTTTTACTGATTTTGTTCCGTCAAAGAAGATGCGATGTAAGCCATTTTTGAAACTACTGGAACGTTAAATCCGTAAAGGAGCTTTGTAGGAAGTGATTTGAACTAGGAAGATAAAAGCGAACATGGAAAGAAAAGCGTAGCGATAATGTACAAAAAAGCTGATGTTATTTTGTTCCCCCGCTGGAGATGGCAAAGGATATTTCTCAACATGTTGTAATGGTTTCTATGTTGAGACACAGATTTTTGTCGTTCTTACATGAGGTATCACACAAATCATAGTCTTTTACAATGCATTATAGTAAAGGACTGTACAGGTGAATATGTAAATGCATGAAGGACGAGAAGCGAGGCAAAAAATTGGTGCATTCAGGGTGAGATTTTCACAAAATACATAATGTCTGGTTCCCGCATAGTAATTGGTCATTGAATGGATTGAAGAATATTTACCTTAATATGTAACGGGTGCGCCATCTTTTATGCCGGTATGTAAATATTCAATAATTTTGACATTTATCAACCGATTGACTTGAGTAGACATGTTTTTGAAACGTTAATTCAGTACAATTTAAGCCATGTATCGCTTCACACCGAAACAACGCGCCGCAATAGTGACGCTGTACATTGAAAATAGTCGTTCACTTGTGTTAACTCAACGTGCATATCGTCCAAAAAATCGTGGCTAACAAGCACCGTAAGACAACACTATTCATCGTTTGGTGTCGAATTTTGTTGAGCACGGGAGATCGCCGACATGCTATTCATCAACGCCCAAGACGTTCCAATGAACTGGTTGAAGCGGTAAGAGAGAGTGTTGCCGAGAACCCGCATGTACGTCCGTCTGTACAGGATGACGATGGAGAACGCACTCTGCTCCATCAAGGTCGGTCATAACCTCACCAAGACCTTCGATGTCAACAAAGGGTTTAGACAAAGTGACACGTAATAATATCGCACTCAAACGGATTGTGCGAAACTCACGAGCCAACACCAGAGGCACATTTTGTCAAAAGTCTGTACAACTGCTTGCATACGCCGACGACATTGACATAACTGGAAGAACACAGCGGGCTGTCACCGGTGCGTTTGCAAGCATTGAAGCAGAAGCGACCAAAATGGGTTTAGCGATGCACAAGGGCAAAATGAAGTGTATGCTGTCAACAAAAGGCGATAATCAACACCGACGAATTGGATAGAATGTCACAGTGGGCAGCTACAACTTCGAGGCAGTGAGGGACTTTGGCTACATTGGCTCTACTAAAAATTTGAGAACGCCATCAGCGTTCACATCAAGCGAAGAATACCTCTTGCCAATAGCTGTTTTTTGGGCTATTCTACAGTAATGCCTTATCTCGAACAGCTAAGGAGAATCTATGTAAGATCCTGATTATCCCAGTCTTGTTTTACGGGACTTTATTGAAGGCGGATGAAGATATCCTTGGTCGCTTTCAAAGAAAATTTGTTCGTAAGATATTCGGTCTCGTTTGGGCTGACGGGTTTTGGAGGAAACGATTCAATTACGCACTATACCAGCTGTACAGCGATATTGACCTATTAAAAAACGGCATATTGGACGTTTGGGGTAACTATGATATGTACGGACTACGACTATGAATGGACATCAACACTCCGGCTCGCAGAGTCTTAGAATTTAAGCCGAGGGACGACGCAGTAGAGGGCTCCTTCGCCTAAGGTGGCATGCACATGTTCAAGGAAACTTCAGCCAACGTCGAGTGTACAACTGGAGGCAATAAGCTTAAGACCGAGCTAAATGCAGAAGCTTATTGGTTGAGTTCCAGGTTCACCCCGAACTGTAAAACCACTTAAAAAATAAAATAAATAGCTTCTCGCAACCACTCATGTTGTGTGCGTTATATTTTTCACACGAATGGAAAAAACTACAGTTTAGTTTAAGTAAGTAACTTAAGTAAGTAATTAAATGCAAGGTACATTTACAAATGTAATAATATGGCTTTCGCCCAAACCTGTGGGAAGCATCAAGTTAAGGCGCGCCGCACGCAGAACATAATGGAACACAGCCTGACTTAAACCAAGAATCTTTTTGCTTGAAATAGAAGAGCAAATACGAACATTAAAAAAATGTTTCCACAACGAAATTCTATTGTAGTTAGGGGCGTAAGTCCAGCTACCCATGAGTATAAGTCCAAGTATCAAATTTTTACTACGAAATATTCCAGATTTTCCGATATTTATTTGATATGTACGTCATAGCTATCTTAACGTTCGCAAGGCAAAGAGGAAAAAAGACATACAATTTTCTAAAGAGAAATTTTTGGCATAAAAGAAGGAAAGCAAAAGACGGAAGTGGATGAGAAATTGGTTAACAAAGTGAACAAAATTATATTCTGCACGCGCCAAAGCAAACTGAAGTCGTGGAACCATTTCAGTTCAGTTGTTCCTCCTAGCAGCAAATAATCTTAAAGTCTTTGCGTTTAAATGGCGTGTAAACTGTTTTTCTTTTCTTTCTTAAATCATTCTTTACACTAGATAGGTTAGGTTCGGTTCTGTGGGTTGATGAGAAAAGATTACTTCTTATCACAGAAAGTGTATATACTCGTATGTAGAAGTAGACATTGATGCACAATGAGGGTACTACACTTATCCTTACCTATATATCAAAATTAATAATACGATTATAGGGGGTGGCGATGGTTCATCATTTGACACGCTAATGGTTCATGGTTAAAATTCTAACGTCAGCAAGCATTTATTAATAATATATTATTAATACAATAAACAATAATTCGGAAGCAAAGATAAAATAACATAACAAATTAATTTTCCTCCTGCATATTTAAGAAAATGAAAAGCAATGAAATTGGCGTTGCGATTTAGAGAATCATCACAGTGGATCAGTAATGATGCAACGCACGCCAAAATCTTAAACTTATGCAACGACGGACTACTTAACACCGTGTCTAGGTTTCAATAGTAAGTACCATAGCATTCACAGTGAACAAAATTGGGCGGAGAATGCTATTCTGGAAAATTCTGCATTCGTAATATACACTGATGGGTATAAGACAGAGGACGGCGTAGGAGCTAGTGTGTTCTCGGCACCCCTTGATACGAAATAGTCATTGGAGGTTAAGGCTATTCGTGAAGTGGCTGAATGGCTTTGGATGAGATTGGTATCGAATTTTGATATCTTAATTTACACCGGCAGTTAGCCAGCTATAAAAGCAGTCGTTTCGCCAACAATTAAATCCAAATTGGTAAATCAATGTCACGCAAATTTAAATAGGGTATTGAATTATTGCAATCTCACTCGGTGTTGGGTTCCTATTCACTCTGACATTTCAAGCAACTGCAGAGCAGATGAATTAGCCTAAAATGGCACTAAGTAGGAGCTCTCTACAGCAGAAGAGGGATATTTTTGCCTATAGAAACGGCAAGATATAAAATTTCCACATTAGCACTGGATCAGGTCAATGAGAGATGGTGTAATCTTGACACGTGTAATCATGCGAAGCAGATGTGGCAAGCAGATTAAAGAAAAGTAAAACAAAAAGGCTGCTACTTATCAGCATAGGCACCCTGGTTGGAGGGCTAACTATTGTGCATTAGGCCGGCACGTTGCGGGGCATGTAATTCCGGCCAATGACTTTCAATGCAGCTGTGTGGATAAGGAGGATGAGGAATCACCCTTTCACTTGATAAGCCAGTCGCTCAGTACTATTCTTAAAAAGAAAACCAACTATTGGAAAATACGTCTTTGATGAATTCAAAGAAAGGCATTGCATTGATGCAACAGCATCGGGAAATTAATGCAAAAATTAAAATGGTTCCAAGAGTAATGGAACCGGCTCACGTGGTAACACAATGGACCTCATTTGGTCTAAGTGAATCCTAACGACTACGGAGCATATCTTCTAATCTAACCCAACCTAGGCAATACAAGAAGGATATGGAATAAATATATATGGTATATTACCAGATTTTGAAAAATTGTCAAACAATTTTTTTTCGTTTTGTCTAGGAATTTAAATAAAAACTGCGAATATAGTTCTTGAATCAATTTGCAAATAAACACCATGTACGTATATGTGGGATTAAAGGCTAGTACATACATATATGTATGTACAATGCGTGTCCTATATTTTCACCGTGCAGTTGTAAGAAGAATAAGTGGGTCAATGGCCGCAATTTCAGTTTGGATGTTATGTTTGAGGTCCTGAATTGTCGCTGGGTTATTGGCATATACTATACTCTTCAAATAACCCCACAGGAAGAAGTCTAAAGATGTCAAATCACATGACCTTAGACCCCAATCAACTTCTCCGCTAACCGAAATAATGTGATCTTCAAATTTCGTACGCAATTGTTGACTTCGGCGACGAATTGGGGTGCCTGGCTGGTTTTTAACACTTTCGCTCACAGTCTTGATGTTTTGGCGTGTACGTGCTGGCCAAGCATGCTGATATGGAGTTTGACACAATACCGAACCAGTTTCTTCAAAACTCTTCACCATTGCATGAAATCGGGACTCACTAGGGCGATTAAATTCACGAATTTTACGAAATGTTACTTTAACAGATCGACCATTTTCGTAATCAGATTGAATAACAAAAATGCGTTGTTGCATGGTAAACGACTCCATGACTCAATTTGACAAGTACTTGACATCTGTCAAAAGGATCAACCACATTGAATTCAGTAAATGACAGTAATTGACAGCCAACATCCACACCATCTGTTGGCTCACTCTTTACAATCTTCTTGACGCAAAACCAACAACGCGTCAACATAATTTGGGTACAGAAAAAACAGTAGCCAGTGAAAGTGTGGCGGAAGTTCTGGAAGCGTCAATTCAGCGTCGATCGCAACAGTTTGTCCGTTCACGATTTGGAATATTTTGCGAAAAGATCTCGGCCTACACGAGTATAAGATCCAGCTGGGGTAGCAACTAAAGCCTTGAGACCATGGCTTGCGTCGAAAGTTCACGGATTTGGCATTTGAGCACCTCGAAGTCGACTCGATTCAACGACAACATTATATCGCAAAATGAACCAGTGAATTGGCCACCGAGATCGTGTGAATCAACGCCTCTCGATCACTTTTTGTGCGGCTTTGTAAAGTCTTTGGTGAATGCTGATAAACCGCAAACAGTACAGTGGTTAAAAGCCAATATTCAGCGCGTTATTGGTGAGATTAAGCCCCAAATGTTCGAAAGAGTGGCCCAAAATTGGACCGACAGGATGCGCTTCATCAAAAACAACCGAGGAAGCCATATATGCTCGAAGTCCTGTTCAAAAAATATTGTTATGAGCCATTCTTCATAATTAATTAAATTAATAAAGATTTTTAATTAAGACTCAATTCCTGTCGTTATTATTTAAAAAAAAAAAGTTTTACGGGTTTAAAAAAAAAAATACCATTTAGTCTGTACCTTCTTCCGTTCAAAACAACTTGACCTCTGCCCGTCCACTACGTGGAAAATTTTGCGGAAATGTTTCGGCCTATACCAGTGTAAGATCTAGTTGATGCAGGAATTAAAGCTTTAAGACCATTAAATGCGTCACTCCTGTGCTAATTGGGCTCTGCAGCAGTTAGAAGCCGACCCACTTTTTTACCGAAAAATCGTATTCAGTAATGAGGTTTCCGTAATCATAAGATTGACAACTCTCGACTATTTTTTTTCGAACCACCTAAATGCAATTAGCTTATGCAAATAAACCAGAAACTATTAACCACTTGGAAGCCAATGTTCTAATTGCGATTGCACCACGTACAGGCTGATTTACTCGAAATAGTGGCTATAAACTGGACTGATGGGATGACCTTCGTAAAACGTAGTTGAGGTGGTCATATGCCCGAAATTGTATTCAAGCATTAAATGCCAACAAAATTTTAATCAAAACTGCTTGGAACAGATTGACGTTGCACAAGGCTCTCCGATATCAACGCTACTTTTATGCTGCATTGTTGATTTGGTTTGTAGCGAAATTAGAAAGGGCTTTGGGTAAGGATGACAGAGAGCTGCTCTATGAAGACAATCTTTTTTGTTTTTTTTTTAAACTTATCAACGATTCTACGATTTAACGGAAAAATTAAATAGTATTTTCAGATCAACAAGCGCTCTAGCCTCTAGATAATAGCATTCAATACTGTAATGCCTAATATAGGTACATATTCACAGACGGTTCTAAAATGGACACTGGCGTAAGTTCAGGCATATTCTCTGAACCGCTGAGTTTATCGAAGTCAATCCGCCATCCGAAACACAGCAGTGTCTTCCAAGCGAAGCCCCATGAGTCTGTAATAGGAGCGATACCACCAGAAAACCTTTCCAATGTAAGACCAAGAATTTAATGAAGTTCAAGGGTTTCAAGAGTGCCAAACTGTCAATTGAAGAGTAGTTCCTAAGAGCTAAAATGTTCATGTGACTATGATGAATGCTTTGACGAATCTCATCTAAAGGGCGTGGTCACAGTCCTTATTTGTCAATAATACTGCACGTCAAAAGCGGTCATGGAGCTGTCACAGTAAAGCGACGTTTATAAAAAAAAGTTGCACACTCAGTTCAAACATAAATCAAAGCCTTAAATTCCTTCTCTGTGGAATCCCAACCTTACCTCAACTTGCCATAAATATGTTAAATTTCAATTCATGCTAATTACTGCAATAGATACTAAAGGCAACAATAAATGTCCCTTCCAATTAGCATAGACGAACATCTTGCACTTTCCAGAAATGATTCTACAACTCGACAAATTTAATTACGCATGGTATATCCCAGACCGCAAGTTCTGAGTTTCCATGTCTCATTAAAGGATTCTACGAAGAACAATGAAGATGTACATATTGCATACCACTGCATCCCACCCAACTGCAACCTGTTTGTTATTCACCAAAACCTTTCAATATTGAAGAAGATGAGCTTTCCCATTGAATTTGCTTTTCCCAGAAACTCATTTAGAAAATCTGATGGATTCTGCACCCCCTGTCGATGTTTCGTTATAATTTCGAAACATTTCACAGGCTGTAGAGATTCGGTTACCATTTAATTTTACATTTTCTTACACTTTTACGTGTCAGGTAAACCTTTGTGAGTCATGTCCTTATGTGTGTTTTTCGGGAACGGGACAACCAGGAAACATCGGTATGTGACCAACATGCAAGACAAGATGTAAACTGGTATCCTTTTGAAATTTCTCTGATGTATCCACACACACACACACAGTACCAGAATACACTTGCTGTCTCTCTGGGTGCGGTGTATTTATTAAATATTCAAAGTTGAACGATTGAATATTTAATGCAATACACCGTACTCTTCCTATGCACGTGATAATGTGTGTGATAGAATGTTATAATAAAAAAAAAGGACACGAATGGATATATTGTAGTATTCCGGCATAGGACTAAGTTGTAAAAAGAAGAACCATCTGTATCATTACGTCTTCAGACTGTATCCCAGGCTGGTGATCCTTTTTTATGGTTTTTGTTTAAATTATCCTTTGTCGGAATTTTATTTTTATTTTTTTCTTATTTAAATATTTAAATCACAACCGGCTTTTTGTAACAATATGCCGCACTACACACGTTGGTAATCCATTTCTCTGTACCGCACGCAATTAGTCATCAGAAACCGAATCGAACTAAACTGATGATACCGACGACCCGATCCAAACGGCAGGACAATGAAATTCGAACTGAAGGCAAATCTCTGCTTTCATTCACCACCAGCATACAATCGGCCACAGAACAAAGGAATCCTGTGAATTCACCATACTGTTATCATTTGAGCTCAGTTCACCCACACCCCCTAGAAGGAACAAGCACATGTTTCATTAACCCCGCAATAATTGTCCAACAGGTGGTTGTGAGGGGTAGGAAAGGGGTGAAACTGTCATACTCTCCCCTCTATTTGGTAAGCCTGCGCCATGAGATAAAGGTTTCCCCTTAAATATTACCCACTTATAGGAAATCCACCTCCCACAGGTGAGGATAATTTCCCATGTATCCTGTTTGAAATATTTATTTAGATCACTGGATTAAGCGCATTCTCGTTGGGGTAGGTAATCGGTTTGGTTTGGTAAGGTTGTCAAATGCTAACAATTGTTTTTTGTACTGCTACTGGTGGTGGAGTTCTCCTCTTTGATGGGTTGGTTTTGGAACATTTTTTTTTGTTGGTAATTTGGGTTAATGAATGCTTTGTTTGGATGAAATGGGGTTGATGTGGATATCTTCAACGAGGGATATTTATACTGGTGATTTCAGGGAATATCCTGAAGTGGTTTGTGCCTAGGATTTGCGAGGGATAATTTAGGGAGTAGTTCAAGGGAAATGAATGTACTGCAGGGGGTGTAATTACCTACCGTGAGTGGCCAATGTACTTACGTTCATTTTATTTTACATACTAATCCCATTCCTAATGGTAGGCTTACCGTAAATAAGAGCGTTCTTGTCTAGTCTGCACTGATTAGGTTATATAGTTTTAGATTCGATTTAGAATGAAGAAAGTAATTTGAAGTGTGGTGCAGTTGAAGTAGTCTTAACATCTTAATAGCCCTTCAGCTAGTTCAAATACAAGTTGCGAACTGGAACACAAATTTAAATCGAATTCTAGACTCTGACTATCAACCTTTTAAATTGAGCCCAGTGTTACATAGAAATGATGGTTACTCTAATTGGAGTTTCTGTACAATTGCAATTTTCCAGTTTGGGGAAACGCCTTATAATATTGTATTTGTCTAGACTCTAGTGGCTAAAAGAGTCTGAGTGGGTCTTGGGTAAAATCCGAGAAAGAATAGTGGAATCAATTTACAGAAGGAGAATTTTATCTATACGGAAATGCTCCCGAAAGATCGAATGTTGAAGAGAGCATAACCAACTGACTATGTAAGATGCTCAGCACTACGAATATCTATTCCGCACTGGGGTATAGTTGGATAATGATATCGGAAATCAGTAGACATTGTGAGTTGGATGTCAATCTGGAAAAAAACTACACACACTTGAAGCTCCGTTACGCGAACAATAAATCACATAACTGAGGAAACTTAAAATCTCTTAACAACGAAGTGTTCCTGGGCTATCACTATCAGTCTCAAATTAATGAATTTCCTCAATTATGTCAATTATTTTTCACATAACGGGTCTTCAAGTGGTGTACTAAATTGAGTACAGTGTACGTTAATGGATAAAAGCTATGGAAGTCCTTGAGATGGGATAAATATCCGACAAGAATATCGCTATCTACATTGACAGTCAGGCTGTGCTAATGGCACTAGGGTCTTGTATCACTAAATCTGAGATCGTCAGGAATAGCCACACAATGCTTAAGGCATACCTGGACACTGCTATGTAGAAGGCAATGAAAAGCCCGATGAGCTGACCAAAAGCGGAGCAGAGCTCCCGCATAGGGACATAATCGGCAGCATTAAACCACCAAGGTGTGTGGCTAGGAGAATTATTCGGAATAGAATCAACAACATAGCAAATTTAAGATGATCCAAGGTAGATAGTTATAAGGTATCTAAGGCCTTGTGGCCTATGTTAGACCGCAGGAAATCTGGGGAGATCATAAAACTAGAAAGGTTAGGGCTAAGAACAGCGGTGGGACTACTTTCTGGTTTTATCAAATACGGATGTTTGTAGGTACAGCAATGACCGACAAGTCTCGGAGGATGTAACACATATACTCTGTGAATACCATGGAATTTCCAGAACAAGGCTAACGTACCTTTAAAGTTACTTCTTTGATAACCTAGAAGAGGAAAGGTCCCGGAACCATAATAACGACATCCTTAAATTGTGTATCGAAATTAAGTATATGGGAAATTACTTACTTGCTTACTTAGGTGGCGCTACAGTTCGGGTGAACCTAGGCTTCAACCAACAAGCCTCTCCATTTAGCTCGGTCTTTAGCTAATTGCCTCCAGTTGCGTACTCCAAGTTAGCCGAGGTCCCCTTGAACTTGTGTGCGCATTATTACCTCGAAGTTATAGCTACCCACTGTGATGTTCTGTCCAATTCGTCGGTGTTGGTTGTCCCTTCTTGTTGACAGCATATACTTGGTTTTGCCCTCGTTTATCGCTAAACCCATTTTGGCCGCTTCCGCCTCAATGCTTGCAAACGCACCGGTGACAGCCTGGGTTCCTCCAATAATGTCTATATCGTCGGCGTATGCAAGCAGTTGTACAGACTTGTGACAGATTGTGCCTCCGGTGTTGGATTGTGAGCTCCGCACAATCCGTTCAAGTATAATATTAAAGAAGTCACATGACAGCGCGTCACCTCGTCTAAAACCTTTTTTGACATCAAAGGTCTCGGTGAGGTCATTACCGACCTTGATGGAGCAGCAAGCGTTCTCCATCGTCAGCCTGCACAGACGGACAAGTTTGGCAGGGATGTCAAAACTAGACATGGTTCTACAAAGCTCTTCTCTATAGATGCTGTCATAGGCGGCCTTGAAATCGATAAAGAGATGGTGAGTATCGATTTGGAATTCTTGGGTTTTCTCCAGGATCTGCCGAAGTGTGAAGATTTGATCGATGGTGGATTTTCTTGGCCTGAAACCGCACTGACTGGTCCAATCAGGCTGTTGATAAAAGGTTTCAGGCGTTCACATAATATCGCAGAAAAGATCTTGTATGCGATGTTGAGGAGACTGATGCCTTTATAATTGGCGCAGTTGAGGGGGTCTCCTTTTTTGTGGATAGGGCAAACGATGCTGAGGTTACATTTATCAGGCATACACTCGTCTGACCAAATCTTAGAGATGAGTTGATGTATGCACTCTACCAATTCATCCCCAACTGCCTTGAAAAGTTTGGCCGGTAAGCCGTCAGCTCCAGCAGCCTTGTTAGATTTTAGCTTGGATATTGCTATCCTCACTTCGTTTTGGTCAGGTGGACGGAAATTTTGACTATCATCGTCCATGTTGAATGGTTCAATGGGGGAATTGGTTTAGGTCTTTTTGCCGTGAAGGTTCCCTAGAGATCGAGATTGGCCCACCTTGTTGCCTAGTGTCTTATTATAACCTCATAGCCATACTTATGCTAACCTAACCTAATGTTAGCTATATCGCGGTTTTCTCAAGAATGAACTAAACAAAGATTAAAAGGAATTAAGATGGTACTCGTATAAATATTTATGTGTATGTGAATGTATGATGATACAATATTTGACACTCCCTCTATCAGAGTAAATCCATATATTAAAAAATACAAAAACATTTTTTATATAATTTTTGCAAATAAATATCGATCAATACTCATTCTTCTTCTTCCTTTTTCAGCGAGGTTATGATCCGAGAATAAGGGATCACAACCCTCCCACTTCACCGCATTTCTACTGAGCCACCTGTGGGGTTCGCCTATTTGACCTCAGAGAATATCGATTTTGGATCACTCGGTTACTGAGGGCAATGAAATGCCAATGTCGTCGCATTTGTCTGATCCAGGCGTTTATAGGCTTGCCTTTCCTGCATCGCGATGTCTTTGGAACGTGCATTGATATTGCCTTTTTAACAGGGTTCAAAGGATCTATTCTTTGAGCGTGGCAATATCAGCTGATTCGATTAATACTCATTAATTCATTAAATACCAACTTCTACAAATACCTTTACTATATTACAGTGTACATAAATCAATTCAATTAATTCAATTCAACAACAAAGAGAAATTAATCATTAATCATTAATTTGATACAACGGGTATGTTTCGTTTTATCTAGCGGTTTTGTAAAAATATCTGCAATCATCTTACAAGTGGGCATATGATATTTGTTTGTTTGAAAAATGATAAGGTATGCCTATATGTTTTGATTTTTCTTGCTGTACACTATCTGTTGATAAACATATTCCGTTTTGATTGTCACAAAATATTACTCTTGGTTTTGAAGTTAACTTGTTGAGTTCCATTTCTGATAGAAGTCGCCTCACATGAATGGCCTCTTTTGCAATATTGGAAAGCGCCATAAACTCGGCCTTCTTCGTAGACAGCGCAACAGATCTTTGCCTTTTAGACTTCCATCATATTGGTCCACACCGGCCAGAATCAACAAATATCCAGAAGACGATCTTCGGTCGCCAAGATCGTTGGCAAAGTCAGCATTCACGTAACCACTGAGATCTTCTTCAGTATTCGGATAAGTCAATTCTAATGTTTCCTTTTAGTACTGAGGTACGGATGTCCAATGAAATTTCGTTGGATTGACACAAAATCTGCTGATGAATCTTGCTGCGAATGCGATATCTGGACTTGTAGCATTCGTCAGATATATTAAAGAACCAACCGACTCTCTGTATGGTGTCGAGTCCATTTCTTCCTGGGATGTCTGAGGAATATAACTATTGAGTACTTGTCTGCTGCCCAAATGCATATAAACTACCTTCGCATCTTTCATGTCTTTCTCAATGTATATTCGTTGGTTTACGTCAATTTTCCCAGTATTTCCTTCTCGAGCTAGGCTTATTACCAGAATGTTTTACGCCTTGCCCAGATCTTTCATTTCGAATTTTTTAGATAATGCTGCTTTCATCCACTCTAACAGCTGTAGAGTATCTGATGTGATCAATTATGACAATAATAACCACACCGTACTCATCCTTCTTTTTGTACAAGCATGTGTTAGATGTGGCTTATTTCAAACCCAGGCTTTGCATGAAATCGTCTAGCCTCATGTGCCACTGCCTTCTTGCTTGCTTCAACCCATGAACTGGACGAAGGAGTTTCCAAAACTTCTGATTTGAATTGTCTTTTCCAGGATAGTCGGGTTGTTCCATTTAGATTTCGTCATTCAATTCCCCTTGTACGTATGCGGTGAAAACATCCATCTGGTGCAGATGCTGCCTCATATCGGCGCAAATAGCAAAGAGGGTCCGAATGGTTTCGTGCCGAGCGGTCAACTGAAACGTTTTCTTTTCTCTTGATACGAAACACCGATATACTGTTTAGGACTTTCTTCTTTTCAGGACGGTTGACGAGCACCCGGGTGTTGCTCTTCTTAACCACTGCAGTTCAGAGTTCATGGCTTCTAAATACAATTTGCAGTCGTCTATGCTCAATTAGCATATCATCAAAAAAAAAATTAACCTCATTTCGATAGATCTTTTTTCCGCATCGCAAAAACGTCGCCGGCATTACTTTTTCGTCATGGTCTTCAGTGCTGCTGTATGGTGACATGTATGACTTTTCATCTTCATCGCTGCCATATTCGAGTACTTCGAGCTTTTTAGAATCTTTCACATGTACTTCGTGATACTTGAATTCAAACAATTCGCTGTCATCCCATGTATAGTTCTTTGGATTTATTTCTTCAAAGAAGTACACATCCCTGATTTTTATCATCTTGCTTGTGTTGGCATCCCAAGGATTGTAAGCCTTAGACTCTAGGGAATATCCTAACAACCGATATTCCTTCCCCTTTGGATCAAGCTTCGTTCTTCCAGCACAATGACTCTGCTTCCAAATTATCGGAGAAAACCGACGAACCGCTCCAGACTTGTTTCCCAAACTGCTTGTAGGATACCTGTTCCGAATGAATGCAGTAACACTGACAGCTTCAGCCCACAAATACTTTGGAAGTTCTGCCTCAATTAACAGCCATCTGACCATTTCCAAAAGAGTCTGATTAAGCCCCCAGCGACTACATTTTGCTGTGGAGTGTGTGGAACTGTAAGTTGTCTTCGAATGCCCTCTCTTTGCAAAACATCGTTTAATTCCGCTGACAAGTATTCTGCGACATTATCACTACGAAAATGTTTAATCATCTCACGTTCAGCTCTTAGCTTAAAGTGTCTAAAGGCACTTAACACTTCGCTTCGGGCTTTCAAAATTATAACCTCGACGAAGCGTGACTTGCTGCATATTCTTTTGATGTTGCTTCTTCTTTTGCCTATACACGAGTAGCACAATCGTTTTTGCTGATCGCTTAGATGCATCTACTTTTTTCGAGAGCCTTCCATGCCTCCTTTTATGTGGTTGATTTTCTTATACATTCTTGTATTCTTGATAAGTCGAATACTTAGTTGTAGTAAAAATGAAAACAAGTCTGTTTTGAAGGGAGGTTTTTTAGTGGGTAAGAATCCCACACTACTATGAGCACGCGCTGTCGATCCTCATAGTGTCTTGTTGAAGATTTTCACCTACCCTCGGAAAAAAAAATAAAAAATTCTTGTATGTAAATGTACGATGATACAATATTTAACAGAAACCACATGAAAACATTAACGGCGGTACAAAGGACGGCCGGTGCTCTGTGCACAACTCATACGGCAGCGCTGGTTACGTTTTTGCAGGTTCTTTCGCTTGATCTGCAGACAAAACTTCAAGCTGGTTCTTCAAAAACAGCAGTGTTGGGCCCTGTTTTAATATTAGGGAATTTATTACTGTTCATCCATCGATATACCATATGATATGTCACTGTTTGGTGCAATTTTTTGGCTGGCAACGTCATCGGACCGTACTTCTGCGAAAATGATGTCGGTAACGCTGTTACGGTGAACGGTGATATGGTGATATGTTAGCAAACTTTTTATGGCATAAATTGGATGGCATAGACTTGCACAGAATGTGGTTTCAACAAGATGTTGCCACTTGTCACACAGCGCGTGAAACAATGGCCCTATTGCGAACGAAATTCGAAGGATGTATTATCTTACGAAATGAAGAGGTCAAATGGACGTCAAGATCTTGCGATTTAACACCATTGGACTTCTTTCTCTTGGGCTACGTGAAAAGTGAGGTCTATGCCCAGGAGCCTTAGACATTTCCTAAGCTGAAAGATGAAATCATTCGCGTTACTAACGAGATACATACGCGCATCCTGTGTTGCGAGAGGAGTTGTGGTGGGCATTTGTCGGATATTGTGCTTCATACATAAAAAAAAATGTTTCGAAAAATGCTTCTGTATGGGGCAGGTAGGTAGGTAGGTGTATGTTAGGTGTGGTGGTTCTAATAACAAAAGAAGAACCTAATTAGCACTAGGTGCCGTTTTGATATAACAAGCTCATGTAGCCTGGATGTGAATGTGTTTTGGTGGGGAGTCTCTAGATCTAACCTGCGGAGTTTAAGAAGATTATTAAAACTTTAGTGTTTTGTAATGAGACTTCGTCAAGGGAATTGGAAAAGGACTTTTATAAAGCTCATTGTCTGGTACTAGGTTGCGCCGGCAAGGCGCATTAAAACTGGATAAGGGTTCTTTTTCAGTTGCGACATTGCAACTGCAACAGTGTGTATTGTGTGGGATGCCTAGTTTGACTGCATGGTCTCCTATAGGCCAGTGACCCGTGGTGATCGCTGTTATTTTCGCGATGTCTTTACGCGTTCTGCTTAGGAAGCCAGTTGTTTTTGGTTTGCTATAGTTTCGGCACAACTTCCTAGATATGACATAGTCTGTTAGCCTAGTCCTTCTGAGGTTCCGGCTTTAGTAAATAATTTTGAGGAGATTTCTGCTTTGACTACTCCAAGTGGAATTTGAACTTATTCCGCAAGTGAGCCGTGGAGGACTAAGCCATGCCTACTCAGTACATCAGCAATCTCGTTTTCATCAACGTTACTGTGCCCTGGAACTCAAATAAGAGTTACCTTGAATTGGTCATCTAGCGAGCTCATTTCGGCATTCCAGCACTAGCTTGGGTGGATGTAGTAGCCGAGGCAATGGCTTTGATGGCAACTTGACTATCAATGAATGTGGCGATCTTTTGCGTTGGCGTTATATTTGTGTACAATTTCATCTGGCGATATGCTTCCCGGACAGGGAGTAATTCTGTCTGTAACACACTGGCCTAATTTCAGAAGACTATATGATTTTGAGGTGCTTAAGGATTTCCGAATCCACACACCTGCACTGACTCCACAGTCCGTCTTTGAACCGTGTGTGTAGATTGTTTCATCGAAATCCTTGATCACCTGTCCATCTTGCCATTCTAATCTTGTGGAGAATTAAACGTCGAAACTCTATTTAATTTCGGTATAATCTAATCTGTTGTGAGCAAAACGCGTTCTTTCGACAGAGAGTCTAGGATGTTACTATGCCCATAGGGTTTCGTAATTCTGCCACAATGTAGGTAGGTAGGTAGAAGTGGTTGTATTAGCAACTCTATTAGGTTGTCAAAAGAGGGTTTACCTAAAGTGTGTTGTCGGGCCCTGCCTAGAGCCGAACACTTGCAAAGGAAGTGTAGGATTGTTTCTTTCTGGTTAGTAATATTGCAGCTGAGACAATGTGTATTAAATGTATTGCCTATTCTGGCCGCATGAACACCGATGGGCCAGTGGCCGGTATTAATTGCCAGAACTCTTGACATATCTGCACGGTTTCTGGTTAATAGATCTTGTGTTCTTTTCCAATAGTATTTGAGCCACATCTGCTTGGAAATGCCACAGTTCCGCATCTCCTGCCATCTACTATCAGCATTTAATAGATAATGCACAAAGATTCTACCCTTAAAGGCCCACAACAGGACGCTCAGCGCCTTCGCTAGGGAAACATCAACTGCAGATCCCCGCCTCGCTGGTTCATCAGCTCGCTCATTTCCCTCAATGTTGCTGTGCCCCGGCACCCAAAGGAGATAGATCCTGAGCCGATAACCCAGTGAGGCAGGTTGCTTTTACAACAACGTAAGATGATTTTTCAGATACTGCATTTTGAGATCTTAAGCCGTTTCTGGTACTGCATAATATATACTCCTTAAATAGTAGTGCATCTCATTGCATTGTATAATTAAGTAATTGATTTGCAGAATTGACATTTACCACATTTTAACACTTTAAGCTCCACTGACCTTTACACTGCTATGTACAGTGTGCACTATCCTGTCACTCATCTGATGTATCGAACAACCACCAATCTTCTATTAGCAGGAGTTATAAATCCATTTTGATAATTAAAGGAGATTATAGATAATTCAGTGTAAAATAATATCTACTGCCACTCAAACTTTTATTAGCCATAAAAAAATTAGTTATACTGAGGGTGGGACAGGGTTCGTTAACCCCTTCGATCCGAGAGAGTAGCAGCACTTGTACCAGTTTATATCTCGCGTGTTAATTAGTGTCATAATTTATGCACAAGGGCCAACCGGAAATATAATGGTGTGAAAATAAAAAGGAAAAAAAAAGTGTGAACCCTTTTATATCGTTTTTATTAAATTATGCTGTGTTGAGGGCGTGTGTTCCTTTCCCGTTTTCAGATTCCGCCTTGTCAACAGCAGTCATCATTACCGGCTGGTTGTTTATTGAAGGTGTTAAGTAAAGTTGAGTACCCTTTCATTAAGTCGCACTCCCATTGCAGCAACGGCACGATGACACGTTGTACAAGGTGTTGAATGACTTTTTGATCATTTTAAGGAGGTATCCTGTTGTAAGTAGAAAGTTAAACTATTTACATATATTTTTCTATTCACTTAGAAAATGAGCTAATTGGCAGAATGCCTCGTTTGCTATCGAGACATCCTGTGCGATTAATCATATATACTCCCCAGTAGTACTGTCTCTGGAAAACTAGAACATCCGCATTCCCTACACAATGCGGAGGACAAAGTCATTGCACTCATAAATTTACATCCCTCCCGTCTGAATGTAATCAACTATCCCCGTTCTGTGCATTATTATGACAAATAATTAAATTTTTGCTATGAGCCCTCTCCAGAAGGGCAGCATTACCATTGCAATGGCATTACAATCCACAAAGTGAGAGAAGGACAAATTATTGCCGAAAGGCATCTAAATCATGTAGAGTTGAGCTTCCTGTCTCATTCTCCACCAACTGAGTGCCATAAGAAATGCACATGATTTTCATATAATTTCAGGAAACTACATCATATCCTTACTGCGTCTTCTAGTCGTGAGGGTTGTATACAATGTATAAAATGGCTCAAGGCGTGTAGTCTGCCAAAAGTGTCAACCCAATTTTCGTAGAGAATAATAAATATATGATTAAATGGGAACAACGACTGGAGTCATAATAATGCTGTTATGTTTGAGGGACTTGGATTCTTGTACTTTAGGGTGCAGTGTCCTTTCTTTAAAAAGATAAGCATGTTCGGTTTTTGGGTGTATGACAGTTTCAAGAACTTACATTTTTATGTTTTTTTGGTTGTATCCGGAAGGAGTTTGATGAATCTGTTTATGTTTTGTACATGATAGTGTCATTGCGGTGCGAGTACATATTTCATTTGTTGAGTATAAGGTGCTTTAATTTCCTTCCCCGTTTTGAGTAAATAAAACTTACAGAAAATATCTAGAAGTTGAAAGTTGATAGCAAAAAAATGTTCATAGATGTGTGACTTGTGGCATATGCAGACTAATACGTGGGTCCGCTGTATCCATGTCAAACGTAAAGTAATCACCAACAAAGCCAACCAAAGTTATCGAGGAACATTCAGTTCACAGCACGGCTCACGAACACATTCAACTTCCTTCATTCCTTTGTGGATTCTGCAAACTACCCCGAAAGCCTAAGAATATACCAGAATGAAGCTCAACCTTGAAGATGAGAGAAGTTCAGAGTAGCCTGCGATGTGACAAGCGCAACTACATCAACGCGCTGGCAACAAAAACAGGAGACGCTGTAAGTAGGTGCGCAACTAGGACCGTCTAAAGAATCACCGAAAATCTGAGAAGTAATCGCACCCCAGGCAACACCCAGTGAAAATCCTTCACGATTCTTTGCTCATTTCGAATGAGGATCAGCTCAAGATATGGAAGGAGCATTTTGCTACGTTTTTGAATTATGTATTCGCTATCGATATGCTGGCAAATCAGACTGAGGTACCGAAGGTAAGAAATGGCCGAATGCGCACCATGACCCCCAGTAAGGATGAAATCGCTACCGCGATCAAAACACTGCAAAGCTAACAAGGCGGACGGACTTGACGGTATTACCGCGGAGCTCTTACGAGCAGCGCCAACGAGAAGGGGATGATCTCAAGCCTCATAAGAAAGGAAATTTAATGGAGTGCGAAAACTGGAGGGACATCTGCGTATTGCCTGCTGTACCTAAGATAATAGCTAAACTCATCCTGAAACGAATCAAGCAACATCTCGAAAATACACTCGATTCCGAACAAGCAGGTTTCCGCTCATGATCTTCCTGTATCGACTACATCAACATCCTGAGGATCATCATCGAGCAGTGAGCTAAATAGCGTCGCCACTTCACATGCTGTTCATCTATTTTGAGAAGGCGTTCAATAGTGTCAATTCGGTGTGCCTTACGTAGGAGAAGTATTCCCGATAAATTAAAAAATTAATTTTGTAATTAAATCCAAACGTCACTTTCTGAACAAAGGAAAATTGTTTGAGGGACTCGAGATCCAACGTGGCGTAAAAATAGAATAAGAATGCAATAAGTTTGAACACCAAGCTAAGACTGTTCACTTCAAATGTTGAAGCCGTGCTGTATTTTGGATGCAGCACGTGGAGAGTGACGATTACTATCATAAGAAAGGTGCAAACGTTCGTTAACAAGTGCCTGCGAAACATCTTAAGGATTTCTGTATCACTAACGAACACATCTACCAAAGAATGGGTCAGGAACTAATCGTTGAATCATCCAACGACAGAGTGGCGGTGGATTGGTCACATGTTTCAAAAATGTGGCAGTTCCATGGGTAACCATACTACGCAATGGAAACGTTTAACTCAGGATGGCAGAATACTTGGTGGTCGGAGAAGAATACGGTGCAGAGCAAACGGGAAGGAGATAATACAGTTGGAGAACAGTTGGAGGGAGCTAAGGCACATTGTCAGAAACCGTACACGATACGATAGCGTGTAGGCGTAGTAGTGGCATTAGGACGCACAAGGGGATATAGGATATAAGTCAACCATGAAAGTGTTTACTGTTACCGGAGACTGATCACTATATTCCCGCAGTTGTAAAGGTGGATTGAGATTAAGAATGCATATAAAGGACCAATTTCCCCACCCTTGTGTACCAAATGCATTGTTTCTTTCTATTTGTGGATATCGCGCGTTAATCTTCTTAAAGTTGCGTACTTTTTTGCTTGCCTTGGGAGTTGGACACTCTTCTTGGCACTGCAGATCGCGTGCGTTCGAAGATTATGTTCTTGGCACCTGGTGCTGAACTATCGTGCCCAAAAGTATGTATGTACAGTCCGAAACATCCATGTCCCGTTAGCATTTGCATTAGATAAAAATCGAACTCCCCATGCTGCCTGCTTATTCAGTCGTTGACCGGCTGTACGTTCACCTGCCATTTGTAGATTCCACTGTTGTTGCCATTCGTTAATACAGCGCTCTTTTGAGGAAGTTTGTATGTCATTCCGCATACCCACTTTTTTACTGCTTAGGTAATTTCTTTGTGCGTCAGGGGCTAGAATATCTATCATCAATCCAGTTACAACACATACGGCTTCATAAGAGGTCGTTCTGCAGACTCTCAGTGCCCTGAGGTGGTAAACTGCCTGAACTTGTCTCCTATTGGTTTTGACTTTTATGGCTTTGACCTAAATTTAGGAGCCATAGAGTATATACTCCAGCTAGTATAAGTCTCTGTCCGTAGCTTTACCAGTAGTCTAACGACTACAACTATGACAATACTGTCTGCGAAGCAAACAATATTCTCCTTCTCCAAGATCTTGCATGTCAATACGTCATCATTTAAGATTAGATTAAATATGTGATTTCATTGTACAATAAAGAAAGAATCCATAGATATAAATTCACAAAGTATAGCATTGGCATTTGCCGTCAGCCCGAAAAGAGAGATTTGTAGTCTAAAACATGAAATTATTAGATTTGACTATATTTATACAATGTAACTATTTTATCCTATCATATCTAAATAATAGTATTTAAAATGCTTCATCATGTATCTGCTTCCGGTAGTTTAAATCAGTTTTTATATAACTCGCCAGCACACTCCAATTTTGGCCGTTCAGGGTTGAAATAACTTCGTTTGACGACAGGCTGCTTTTTCCCCAGTGAATTCTCCTGATCACGTTCAATATGGGACATATGTATTCCAATGAAGTGATAAATGTCTTCCCTAGCTCGTAGATTGCACAAACTGCATTCCGGATTTCCATAAGCCCTATACGGCATATAATTTAATCTGAGAAGCTCACCTTTAGACTTGAAAATTAAAGAGATTGTACATATGCTGTTTTGGTCGTGGAAATAATTTTTTTCCCCGAGGTCGTATTCAAGAGTTCGGTACGTGTTCCTGGTAAGGCTTTCCTGTGCACTTTCCCTAAAAGTGACACGGCTAGATAGCTCGATCTTCATCAACAGATCCTGTAGATATTCTTTCCACGATGCTACATTGTAGTCTTTCAGGGGAATATCGTGTTCGCTCCACAACCTAAACCATTCACTGAAGAATTGTAATTTAATGAAAAATACTAGAGATGGGCAAAAAATCAGTACCTGTGAATTATTCACTGCGAATTAAAATTCACATACGCAGCCTGTGAGTGAATTAAAAATAAACTGTAAATGTTTATGTCCGCTACTGTTTAGTACTATGTAGCACAAGTGCCAAGTAAACACATAGCACATTATTTGCAAAATCTTAATTTTAATAACTCTCCATTTCTCTATTAAATTGCATTCCTGCTACACTCTCTTTGAATTACTCCGAATATAACGTTCGATTTTCCATAGTTTCTTTTTACGTTCATATTCTTTATTGCTCAATGTACCTTTTGTAAATTAGTTTCGTTCTTTTTCGATTTAAAAATTTACCGAGTGTGGACGCATTGGTAAACATTTATACACAAGACATTTATACGCAACATATTTATACTACACAAGTTTATTTAATAAAGTACTCCTATTGAAAATACAATTATTACATATTTACCCAAACTCAAAATTAATATTCGATACACTTTTACACAAAACACATTTCTTCCAATACAGCAGTAAAAGATACATTGAGTGACGAATGAAGAAAGAAAATGTACGCATCTAACCGTTCAGTGCGGCTATTGGTCAATGAAGAGCGACGAACGGATAAGGAACATGTACACATCTAACCGTTCAGTGCGGCTATTGCTCAATGAAGAGCGACGAGCGGATAGCGAACATGTACACATCTAACCGTTCAGTGCGGCTATTGCTCAATGAAGAGCGACGAGCGGATAACGAACATGTACACATCTAACCGCTCAGTGCGGCTATTGCTCAAGAAGGGCGACGAGCGGATAACGAACATGTACACATCTAACCGTTCAGTGCGGCTATTGCTCAATGAAGAGCGACGAGCGGATAACGAACATGCACACATCTAACCGTTCAGTGCGGCTATTGTTCAATGAAGAGCGAGGAGCGGATAACGAACATGACTGTTCAGAGCTGGCAACGAAATACGATCAACGATTAACGAAAATGTGTGCATAAGGGAGGAATTCTTTTTTACATCGCATTTATGTATACTGAAGTGGCAGGCAGCGAAGGATAGAACAAAGCAAAACGTGGTGAAAAAAATGCCTTGGGTGCAAAAATAACATGCAGGTATATGAAATGTATATTATTCGCTGGGTTATACCATAGATAATAGAAATATGTATTTCTCTTGTATGTACATAGTTATATTCAAAGCAAAAATTTACAGATTTGTGTTTGGTGTGTACAAGTGCGCGTTTGGCATCTTACCGCCAATGATAAAGCGAAAAAAGATAAGTTTTATTTTGATTTTTTTACGGAATTAGATGAGACTTCCGCAAAATGTAATTTGTGACAGGTATGTATATGCAAATCAAGCATCCTTTGGTGACATTAGTTTCTGGGGTAAGTTTATTTTTTTAATTACTGGGTAGAAATATGTTTAATGGTATTATTACTTATATGGATATTATGTGCATTGTGCATACATCAACGCATGTGAATTAACGAATTAACTGCGAGTACATTTTACGAAACAGAAGTCAATAATATATTAATTCATTGATAGATAACAGAAAAATATGTAAATTGTACTTTATTATCATAGTAAGTGAATAATTTTTATTCGTAAAAAAAATTACTCTTATACATTCGGATTCACAGGTTATATTCACAGTGAATAAGAAATCACGTTCACAGTTATAGCTGTGTAAATAAATTCACGCCTTAGCCCAACTCTAAAAAATACCCCATACTTGGACCGCATAGCACATAATAGACCTTACTACTGCTTCATAGACTTTGTACTTTGTGCTTAATGCAATGTTCTTTTTACAAAGTATGCCTTTCCAGCTGCAATTTATTGCCCTTTCGGCTTCTTTTAGTTTTCCTTGCAGGTGATTGTTAAAAGTTAGCCGAGGTGTTTTCATGACTCCAAGATATTTATACTCCTTCACGTTCTCTATTTTTGATTTTTCATCCCTTGCGTAACGACCAAAACCATTTCGGAATACCATTATTTTTGACTTGGCGGTGTTGACTTTTGGGTTCCACAAAATGCAATATTACTCTAATTTGTTAATCATGATTTGCATCATCGTTGGTGTTTCCGACAGAATGACAGTGTCATCAGAGTATAGGAGCAGCTTTCTTAATTCCAGCGAACTCGATTCGACCGGGCAAGAAAGTTGGCAAGTCATCCAGGAACAGCGAAAACAGAAGAGGACTCATAAGATAGCCTTGCTTGACACCTATTTTTGACTCAAACTAGTCTGACGTGTTGACTCCATCCCATACTGCAGTTGCGTTGTTTTTTAAAGGCTTTTTATAACTTTGAGCAACTTTGTAGAAACTCCCAGATTGCTTAGTTTGAAAAAGAGCTCCCTTCTGTCAACAGAGTCAAAAGCTGCCTTTGTCCTTGTCCAGGTTAGTCCTATCAATACTTTCCAGTGTAAATATATTATCCACCGTCGAATAGTTTTTCCTGAACCCAGCTTGGAACTCGCTAAGTAGGTCATTTGCCTGTACCTATTCTGTTAGACGTTCTAGAATGATTCCCGTAAAAATCTACATTATTGTGTTCAGAAAAGATATTCCTCTGTAATTACTAGGATCTTTGGGACATCCTTTTTTATATGTATGTAGGATTCTTATAAAAATTCCACTTAATTTACAATAATTCACTTTATTAAAAAGTCTAAGTTTAATTACATGGACGATCGTAAAGCGAAAAACAACGTCTTCTTTTATTGGGAGCAAATCTAAGTCTATCTCTTGAAATACAAAGCTACTTTTAAAATGGTTAAACTCAAAAGCTAAACTTTGAACTTGAGTATCTTTTAAATTCGCCGCTTTAACCAAGGTTCACAGTAGCGGCCATCAGCATAGGCCCACATGTATAACGGAAAAATTATATTTTTTCTGAAGCTGGCCGGTACATCACCCACGTCAAAAACTAAATTGTAGACCTTTGTTAGCTTTACCAGGAACTCGTTGGTCGCATATTTGACGAATTCGTAGGGGATACGATCTTCTCCTGGAGCTATATTTGAATTGCATCGATATACAGCTCTACAAACATCTTGTAATAGTATGGTACGGTCAAATACATCGACTCTCTGAAAGGGAAGCGCATAGTGCAGTTCGCTCGTGCAATACCTCATCATACATTACATTCCAGAATAGGAGAGCCAAGACTGGATCTTGTGGAATCCCGCCCATAGTCTTGTACCGCTTTTACCCGTCGTAAATGTCAGACAGAAGGGCTCTATTTTCGTAACAGCTCCTCAATATTTGAATATAGTACTTCGGTACTCTTTTGACGTTAAAAGCTGCTATTGAATGCCTCCAGTTTGCAGTGATGAAGGTACTTTTAATGTTGGTTATTACAGCAGAGTACTGCTTGCTCGCACCTTTCGATCTTCTCCCATCAATAGCCTCCTTTTTTAAAAAGTTGCTTACTTATAGGGCTCCATATACTTCTACACAGATGGATCTAAAACAGAATCGGGAGTAGGACGGGGTGTCCTTTGCAATGATCTAAACATAATTATCTCTTTCAACCTCCCAATCACTGTAGCGTTTTCCACTCGGAGATTATGGCGTTAAGGGAAGCTTTGTCGTGGCTAAGGTAAAATATGATACCTAATCGGGATATCACCATTTTTACTGGCAGTCAAGCCGTCAACACAAAAAAGTTGTCAATTTCTGCCTGTTTCTTCAGGAGATGGCTAAATAACTAGATATTCACCGGGTGCCGGGACACAAGGACATTCACGGGATATATGAGGCCATCAGCGCAAAAGTGGTGTAACGCACAATTTTTGTTGGTTGTTGTTCTGGTGTTACATACATTCCTTACATTACCAACTATCAATAGAAAAGTGGTGTAAGCCACCTTTTGGTATTCAAAAGCAGATGGAGCTGAAAAAATCGTTTTTGCACAGAGCATAATATAACAAGGTAATAGAGTAATCAAATTTAAAATCCCCATTCTCTCCTAATTAAATAGTTTGGGGTTACACCACCTTTGTGCTGATAGCCTCATACATTAACCTATCGATTTCACCGAACAAGGTGAATCTCGGCATACCTCTCGCTACAGTGAAATCGCTGCTTAAACATAATACTATCCACGTAACCTACCGCATATGGATAGACGATACTATGTGCTCCAACTGCCTTATTAGACAGAAAAGAGCGTTTATGACAACTATAGCCGGTGCCAATTGTGTCATAACGGCACACTGCATCATTGGAAGGCATGCCATTATCTTAGGCCTTCTCGCAAATGACTTCTGTAGAAGCTGTGTAGTCGAAAAAGGGGAAGATCCCATAACACACTTCCCTTGTACGTGCCAAACTCTTTCCGCTCATCCTAATTGCACTTAGGAGTCTACTTTTTCGGCAGCTTAGACGAATTTTACGCCAACATCAGTAGCCTCCAGCGCTTGATAACAACCTCCAATTGGTTCTTAGGGTAGTTCTTTCTGGGGATCATATATCCATGTGGTACTACAATGAACCTTTCCTGGTGTAAGTTAGGCTGCTTATAAAGCAGCTGGTCACGCTAACCTAACATAATCTATAGCTCCATTGGTAGTGATTTCCAAGTCGTAGACTACGGATTGATTGTTGAGGTGTGAACTCGTACTCTATTACTTCCTACAGATGGGCCTATTCGAATTTCCGCTTAGTTAGATTCATAATTCTGGAGATTGTGATCAATCCAACTATGTTTTTGAGTGAGCTAAGCGACATGTCTTCAGCTTCAAGGGGAATCTCTGAAGCATAAACAACTGAGCTCCGAGAACCACTACACCAAAATCTTTCTTTTTCTCTCTATCTATCCTTTCCAACGCCCACACTGTGTGTAAACATGTTAAAGTTATTCATCCTTTGTGGTAAGTAGCGATGATATGTTCTAGCTGAAAGCAGCAGTTGTCTTCTTATTATATATACGTATTCCTTCAGCAATTAAAAATAAAATACTTGTCCTAAAATTATTCACTTAAGAGTAGAACAGTGTAAGCAATCACTCCTAAAGTCTGAAATTCTTGAGATAGTCTTGAGTTTACACTTGGCCAAGATCAACAGAATGTATGGACAGATTTTATTTATGTCTATTTGGGAGCAGATGGTGCACTTGGGCACAACGGTCTCCCGGAAAGACCTATTGCTGAATTCTAGAACATATTATTTACCCCAGACACTGTCATGATGTTTATTAGCTTCACTAGATGTCTAGTAGAGAGAGCGATTAATGATATAAATTCACTGGCAAGAGTCCGCTTTCTCGAGGAATTCTGTAATTACTTGTAGGAAAGTCTGGTCGCTCTCCAGTCATATCCGTAGAATACAGGTAGGGTCTTATGATAGTTTAAAGTTTGTGGAGAGATTTCCTTAAGAGTTGAGTTGGCACCATTTAGTTTTCTTACATTGTTCTTGCTCCGATTTACAAAAAAAAAAAATAAAAAAAACTTAGGTCTCTTGAGTGGCAGATTAGCTGCTCTGTCACTCAAGAGTGTAAATCTAATTCGAGTTTGATTTGGATCGGGTTTGTAACCTAATACGTTCTTTAAAGAACGCTTCATAATGGTTTAGAGGCAGTGAAGGGGGATGCTGCGCCGGTCTTGGCCAACACGTTAGCCTTCACGTGCCAGCATCCAATCTAGATTGACCTACTTTTTCGCAGTTCCGAATGCATTTCAATTGTTTCCAGAACTAGCTTTAATTTCAATGCGACTGAATTAAACGCTTTCATGGTAGCATGATTACCCGAAAAGATGAATATAATGCTACCAAGGATGTTGGATTGCAAGTTATTATAAATGTTATTATTATTATTTTTATGTATGTAGGGTGATCTTACACATACTTGTGCACCCTGCTAATTCCTTCTAGAGGTCTATTTTCTCATAAGAGTTCCCCTCCATTAAAATGCATTCGGAATTGTGCTTGAGATTCATTTATTTTTACTATGTCTTGGCGAGAATAGTTCCCTCTCCAATCCGATTTCTCTGAGGAATCAAAGAATGAGAAGTGGGTCCATGGCTGGCATTTATTCATCTGATATTTTATACTTGCCGGAATATTTCATACTTTTGTGGATCAATGCCCCACAGGACCAAAAATGATGTTCCGAAGTATCGCTGGACTCATTGCCAAATATGCAAGGGTGGCCTTGGGCCTAAACCAACAAACTTCTCCAGCCTGTCAAGTTACGAGCCAGCTGTTGAAACATCAATTGAAAATATGATACGTTCTATGTATTATATATTTTATTATTCAAATACAGAATTAATATATATGTTACTACTTTCAGTGCATTGAACGCACATTTACGTAAACTAATTAATCTATTACTTTTCTATATTAACATATGCGTAATACTCAATAAATTTTCACACTGATTTGAAATGTAGAAGGCTGCGTTTCCCTTGTAACACCATCTGCCTTCAGTTACGTACGCCAAGTTGGTTGAGATCCCCATCCACTTATCTATGCCACCTGGCGCGTGGTCGTTCCCTACAGTGCCTTCCATCCGTTGTGGATTCGAAGAGATCGTTTTCAGAGCTGGAATGTTGGCCTCCATCCACTCTACATCAACCAGCTATCTTAGTCGCTGTATGCAAAATCCTCTGGCTAAGTTGATGTCATTGTACATTGCACCTTCTGTACCAATTGCCATCTATGCAGGCGGGACCAAAGATCACTTGAAGAATTTTTCTCTCAAAGTAACCAAGGGAACCCTCATCCGATTTTGATAAAGTCCATGCCTCTGCAGCAAACAGCAGCACTTGGATGATTAGTGTCTTATACAGAGTTAAATTAGTAGTTCGAGATAAGTGTTTGTTGCTCAATTGCCTTCTTAGTCCAGAGAACAGCGATTGACAAGAGTATTTCTTCATTTGATCACCCCACTGGTGTCATTTGAGAATATCACCATAGTGCCTAGGTACACAAAGTTCTTTACTACCTCTGAATTATGTATATCTGTCTATTGAGGGGTTCTGTCGAAGACGCCGATGTTGGGTGTCCTTTTCTGTAGATAGCATGTAATTTGTTTGACTTTCCATGACCTATAAAACCATCTTTGCTGCCTTGATCTTAATACTCTGAAATGCCTCACTGATGGCCCGCTAAGTTCTTCTGACTATGTTAATGTCATCGGCGGCGTAAGCAAGTAGTTATACAGACTTGTAAAAGATTGTTCCTCCGGTATTGGTCTCTGAACTCCGCACAATTCTTTCAAGTATTATATTATGTTAAAGAGATTGCATGATGCTGCGTCACCTTGTCTAACACCTTTCCTGGTATAAACCGTTTGGGTGGTATTCTTACCGACTTTGATGGGGCAGCGAGAGTTCTCCATCGTCATCCTTCATAGATAGATGAGCTTGGCAGCGATGCCGAGGCTTGACAAGGCTCTGTATAGCTCGTGTCTGTATAAGTACACGCTATCATAGGCAATTTTGAAATCGATGAAAAGGTGAGGCGTATCGATTTTATGTTCCTGGCTTTATTCCAAGATCTGTCGTAGTGTGAATATTTGGTCAATGGTGGACTTTCCCGGCCTGAAACCGCACTGATAAGGACCTATCAGGTTGTTGTCGATCGACGTTTTAGGCGTTCGCACAATATGGCAGACAAGATCTTATATGCAATGTTGAGAAGACTTATACCTCTATAGTTGGGGCAGTTCAGAGGGTCTCCTTTTTCCAAGATCTGGAAAATGATGCTGAGATTCCATTCATCTGGCATACTTTCGTTCTGCCAAATTTCAGATGAGCTGGTGCACGTTAATTACCAACTCATATCTTACTGTTTTGAAAAGTTCGGTGGTAAGCCCGTCGGACCCAGCAGCTTTGTTGTCACTGTTGAGTGGTACGTCTTCATTCCTATTTTAGACGTAATCCTGACTTAATTTTTCAATGAGACTCTCTCTCACATCCTAAGTTTCATTTCCCATTCCATCCAACTAACAGGACTAAATCAAATTCTCCTTCAAACCTAATAATCCGCAGTCTCGCCCAAGATTTTTATTTTATTAATATTTCTACAGTGTGTGTAGCGGCAAATCTTGTTAGCACCACCATCCACAACCATAATTTAATCTCGGCGACCATATGACAAAAATAAAAGGATAACACTTAGGCAAAATTAAATTCCATCATATGAGGCAATGTTGGTCTCCCACGGCTGCCCATGACATAGACCCCGAGCCCATGCCTGTCTTGAAAGGATGTGAACGTACGTGATCGGAATGTCATCTAGCGTAAAACAATATAACCTTCATCGCATGCATGCGCCGGTATCGAAATCCTTTTTCCTTTCTTCTAAATCCATTTTTAGTGTTGAACAATGGCACTTATTAATTTTTCAGATCAAAAATCTTTTACGACTATGTGAGAGGACACTGGACAAACAATTACTTGCAGGAGGCCGCCTTTATTAAAAAAAAAAAATTTAAAGGGATTACACTTGCAGAAACTTAAACAAACCCCAACCTCAAATTTTTATTTTTTTTTTCCAAAACGAAATCAAAATCAATAACCTTTGGGAAATTTTTTGGTAAATCAACGCTGTAGTGTTTTTCTGAAAAGAAAATAAAAAATCATCTTCAATCCCCGAGGGAAATGACATTGAATAACAACAGCCGCTAACCTCAATTATTGACGATTATTAAGGAACCCCGAAGGACCAAAGGAAACACAGATATAGAAGGAGAAGAAATATTAAATCATAATCAATTGGTTTTCCTCTTTGCAAATTGAAGAAAATGTCTTTCTAAAATAATGAAAATCTGTTTTCCTTTTTTTTTTTGTGGTCGTCATCGCGTTAACAACATTTTACTCGATGATTTCCTTTGAAGGACTTTTCCTTTCCGTTGACAAAGTTTAAGTTCTGCTTTTATTCAATAAAGGAAACGATGGAAAAAGGACTTTATGTGGGCAGGTGATTGCTTTGAATAAAGCGATGGACCTTATGGAAGCGTAATGGTTCATAAAATGAAAGCTGGCAGCGAAAGGACGCAAAATTAAATAAAAAGTCATTTATCTGGTTAATCGCGATGGGCTTAGTCTGTCCTATAGATTTAGGTGTAGGCATTGAGATTTTGTACTGCACCTGTGCTGAATTAGTTGTGGAACTACATAAGTTTTGAAGATGGTGGTGGAGGAGCAATTATTGGACCAAGCTTACTTACTTACTTAAGTAGCGCTGCAGGTCGGGGTGAACCTGGGCCTCAACCAATAAGCCTCTCCATTTAGCTCTGTCTTTAGATAATTGCCTCCAGTTGCAAGCCCATGTTTCAGCGCCGTAAAGTAGGACTGAGATGATAAGAGTCTTATACAGAGTCTCCTTAGTTGTTCGAGATAGGACTTTACTGTTGAATTGCCTTATAAGCCCAAAAAATGGCGATTGGCAAGAGTTATTCTTCGCTTAATATCTGCGCTGATGTCGTTTTCAGAGTTTATAGCAGAGCCGAGGTAGACAAAGTCCCGTACTACCTCGAAGTTATAGCTGTTCACTTTGACGTTCTGTTCAATTCGTCGGTGTTGATTGGCCCTCGCAATTGTCAGACCTAACTTCTTTCGAAAATCTGTGGACAGATCTAAAGAATAGGGTCTCCGGTAAGAAAACAGCTATTAAGCAGACGTTGTGGAGATAAATTCAAGAAGCATGGTATGGTACACCTGTGGAAATATGTCGAAATCTTATGTGAGGTGGATCTAAGTAATAAACGCTACGCTAGGAAATATTGGAGCCGGCAGGTGACCGTTTACTTATTCTTCTTAGAGAGTTGTGTGCTATACTCTTAATTTTTTCAGAAGCATTTTTAAAAAGTCCTATATAAGATAATGCGTTTTTTAAACTTATTTTTGTAAGTAGATGTTTGTTTATCTTAAAGAAATAACATTTTTTTAAGAAAATAAGTATAATTTATGTTGATACTTACTGAAATATAGTTAGGTTAGGTAGATGGGTGCCTTGTGACAGAAAGAGTCACTGCTCACTAAGACCACCAGTTCGGGTCCATTGTGCTCAAATTATTTAACCCTGAAAACGCTGTAAAGATAGTCCGCTACTAGAACCACCCAGATAGTGATATGAATTTCAGGAGGTCCGTCAGCTCTATATTGCCTAAGTCCTCCAGCTTCAAGAAGAAGGAACTACCAAGAGTCCTCATTCTTCTGATGGATATGGCAGGGCAATTACACAGCAAGTGACGAATAGATTCAATTTCTTCTTCGTCCCTGCAACTTCTGCAATAGTCGTTATGCAAGACACCTAGTTGCTCCGCGTGAACGCCAATGGCACAATGACCAGTAATTATACCAGAACGACCCGTGCGCTATAACGACTAAGTTTCACCAGAGAGCTTGATCCCTTCTTGCTGTTGGCCGGCCTTAGCTCTCTGGCCGTTGCGCATGTTTTCAGATGAACCCAGCATCTGTTTGCTCGACCGATGGCTTTATCTTCTATTTTCTTCCCTATGGAACTGATTGGGGTTACTTCAAAAGGGAGGGCCCGCGATAAGTGCAGCGTCGACCCTTTTCTAGCAAGCTCGTCAGCCCTTTCGTTTCCTTCGATATCCATATGCTACCCGGCAAAGTGTAACAGCGTTGGCTTTAGATATCTCGTTTAAAAGTGATTTGTAGGTTCTTATAAGCCTCGACCTAATAATAACAGAGTCCAGAGCCTTAACGGCTGCCTGGCTGTCTATAGAGACAGTGCTCGTTCTACCAACGATAAACTGAAACGATAACAGAAATATAGTTACTGTATCGAAATAATCAACTCAAAGCGTTTCATTCTTTTCATTTTGACTGTATATTTCAGACGAGACACTCTTTTTTGATGAAGTACCTTTCTGTATTAATTTACAAAGTAATTTGTTTAATGGAATCCTAGCCATCCGGAACTAATTCGCAAAGATATACTGTCTACATTGAAATTCAAATTCATATCCAAGCATTACCACATTTCATTTTCTGTTCCGACCCATTACAACCAAAAGAATAAAAAAAAAATATGCACACATTTCCAAATGATTTATAGTAATCACAGTTTCCACTCACTTTACAATTTACAATCCACCAGTCTCCTCACAAGCTTCCTTAAAATATGGGAGAGTTTCACGAAGGATATTAAATTCCATGTACCATGGCCGCAAAAACATGCACAGCTTCGCTCAGCAATTCCTTTTTTTTTAAAGACTGACTAACAGTTAATGCATTTGTCTGTAGCAAGGACATTTTTCTAAATGGAATCATATGGAAATGAATCTCCGAATCCTCAAGCAGTATGAATCATTTCCTTTTTCGGTTTTCTGGCAAAATATGCAATCTACGAGTATGAGTATACATATGTAAGAAATACTGCCAAACGATGTAGGTTAATTGCATACTAATTGATTGCATAAATCTTCGAACACAGAGAAAGAATCATTAGGACACACCCTTTCCATGATATTCACAATTTTTATTTTTTTATTTTTATAATTACAAATGTATATAGTTTTCGTTTAAAGTATAATAAAAGAGGATGCAAAAATTTAAGGACGTACTGAGCTCTGTCTTAGCGCTGTTAAAAAAAATGACAAACACTTTTCAATATGCACATGATTATGTCTTTTAAAGCCACAGGATAATAGTCCTTTTTTTTTGGGTATAAATGATAAATTAGAATAAATTGTACACAAGAGCATGCAAACTTATTAACTACAAAAGAAAAAGTAAAAGCGCAAAAAAAGTTTTTAAGTTTTTTTTTGAAAAGATGGCAAAGGGGGTGGGGCTTGGGTACCATATTCCATGCAAGGTCCCTTACCCTTAAACCCAAAGAGGATAGCCCTGCCAATCCTTGAGGGGTATAAATTAAATATTTTACCATCCATTTGAAGTACGCCTCTCGGCACCTGGCGCAGCCGAGCCAGAGAAACGTGGCGATGAATTCGATGAAGATGGCATACATAGAGCAGCAACCTCGTTCGCCTGCATCGTATGAATGGCAACGAGGAGTTTCTTACGTGCACCAAATGCCGTAATGCCCATCTGAATAAGGTCGTCTTCAGTCAGTGTTGTAAACATTTCCAAATCAATTTCGTTCAAAACGAAAGTCTCTGTGGGGTGAAAGATGGTAAAACAATTGTTAAGCTTGAGACTAGATTTCTTTCTGACTGATATGTAATGGTTTGTATGAAGGATAATAAGAAAAGAATACAATTTAAACTTACTTATGTAATGTTCCAATCCGAGAGTTGTCAAAAGAGAATGAATGTCCTTATGCTGGGACATTTGTATACGGCGATTCAATGGTGTCGAATCAACAATTCCAGTTGTTGCACCCAAGCAATATGGAGAAATTGGTATTCCACCGCCACCACCACCACCACCACCACCGCCACCTCCGCCACCACTATTGCCATTGCCTCCTGCACCGGCTCCTGCTCCTCCTGGAGCTGCACCACATCCACTATTGCGATTCCATGCAATGTCGTCAACCGTTTCGAGTGGTGCCGGTGAAGTACGGCTTAGCGCTAAGCCAATCCAGTTGGCATTTGGGGTGCGTAGCTCACCGCTAATGGGAGCACGTTCCATTGCCTTAAATCCAATGACACGTTTCATATCAAAGTCAAAAGCGCGTTGCTGAAAATAGTAGAAAGGTTATCAGTGTAAAGCAAGGTTTAAAGTCTTTGATTCTGTATGCATTGTGGGTCTAGACTCTCCTTCAATCTGAATGAAGACTTCATTCACGGTTTGTAAACTTCAATGGCTCTGGCCTTTTGCTTGGAGTTTCAATCGCAGTTTTGGTTTCCTAGTCGAAATTTCTGTTTCGAAGACAGTCGTCTTAGGCTTGGTGTTCCTCCCATACTAAGCCACATTCTGAATCCTGGTATCGTTCTTAGTGTCTTGGTTTCGAAAGCTAAAGGTTATTTTTAGATTTCATTTGAAACAGAGCCCTATTCCGGTCCCAAAATATATCACATTGCAAATTTCACCTCAAATGATGTCTTTGTACCTGAATAATTGGCAAACCCGGCACATCCTTTTGCCATCATTCTCCTAACCATCGGTTTACTTCCCTCAATCCTTTCTAAACCTAAATATCGTTCTCACCATAAGTTTTTAGTCCGGATATTATTCTTAGTATCAGTTCCATCTCATTTTCGCACAATTTGAGTCGCAGTTTTATTTAATTCTAAGTGCGAGTCTCAGTTTCAATCTTAGCTCTAGGCTCAAGCTACGATTACGAAATTGCGCCTGTAATTGGAATATTTAACATTAAAACGTTTGACTATCTGCCGTTTGGCAGTGCTTGACACAGTTTGGATCTAAATGAGAGTCGACACTTGGTTAAACGGGTGGGAAACAAGAATAGTCAAACGTGTGATCAATTATGCAATAGTGTAATCAAAGTTTCAGTCTCGGTCTCAGTCTCAGCGGTATTCTAAAACCTTCCTTAAGTTTAAGTCTCAAACTTACTTTCAATCAAAATTGTATCAGGCCTAGCTTATTTTATATCCCAGATTCAGTCCCAGACACAATCCCACCCTAAGCTTCCGTTTTAGTTTCGGCCTCGGTGTTAATATCTGATTGAGTCTTGAACCCGGTTTCAGTCAAAATTTCTGTTTTATTCTTCGCAAATGCTTTTTCTCAGATTGAGAAGTATATACGTAGTAGTGATCCAGAAAACCCACATCTGAACAGATGATTCGCTGGCTAACCGTGGGGAAATCCACGGATTCAAATAAGTTGCACCAATCAGCCACCCGTTCAACGGTACCGCCACCTACGTCAGATGCAACATAAACAACGTGGAGGTAATCGAATGCAGAGATCCTAACAATGTTTTCTCAGTCGCTATTAAGGTTAATGACCTCTATTAAGGTTCCAAGACAGTTTATTATTTTATATTATGGCCAGGAGAGTTTATCTTGGTTGTCTGGCTTGCCTAGGCGATAGATCATTTAGCATAATCCAGGGTGTACCACGAGGAGGCGATCTATCATTGCCTGAGGATTTCGCGCCTTATCAATAACCTGCTTTCAAGCCGCCGCCTATTTCAAGTCTTCATCAATGAGGACAAAAGCAAAATAAGAAAGCTCAACAACGGCTTGCCTCAGGGCTCCGTTTTCGCTCTCTTGCTCTTTAACCTTTACATAAGAGACATGCCAGCAACCGCATCAAGGAAATTTGGATATGCAGATGATCTGGCAATCGCCACTCAGGACAAGGACATAGCGAACACAGAAAGAACTCTAACTCTAGACCTTGAGCAAGTCAATATATATTTTAGACAATGGAGACTGTGCCCAAGCATGTCTAAAACAGAAGTTTGCTGCTTCCACCTAACCATGCAAATAGCAAGTTATAGACTGAGCGTCCAGTTTAAGAACACCTTACTTAACCACAACCGAAGCCCGAAGTACCTAGGCGTAACCCTAGACAGATCCCTTACATATAAACAACACCTAAGAAAGCACCAACACAGCGGAATACTGCACCCCAGTCTGGCTGAAAAGTGCACATGTACGCAAGGTGGACACTCAACTCAACAACACCATGAGACTTATATCCGGCACCATAAAATCCACACCAACACGATGGCTTCCTGTACTGTGCAGCGTTGCTCCACCTCGCCTGCGCCGTTTAACCACACTACTGAGGGAGCACACAAAAGTATTGGCGAACACTGAACTGCCCATCAACCACGTCATTACTATGCTCTTGTCACGACAGCAGACACTAAAGTCCCGGCACCCAACTACCAAGCTTGCTGAAGAGCTTGCGAGTGATGATTTCGATCTGAACTCTATATGGTCAACAGATTGAACAGCATCAATGCAAGCTGATAATATCACCAGCTCGAACCTATTATGCCGACCCTTCGGGTTTGAATTACCGCGCAATGTGTGGTCGACGCTCAACAGGATCCGAACCAACCACGGAAGATGCGCAGGCTCGCTGGTCCGCTGGGGAATCGCTGATTCTTCCGCCTGTGATAGCGGAGCCCAACAACAGACTATCCATCACATTGTTGCAGAATGTAGCAAGCGGTCCTACCCTAGCGACATCCAAGACTTTACGGATAGTAGGAACAACTCAGCTGTGATAGACTGGCTACAAAACTTAGATGTTGCTATTTAGTTATACTTATCTTGTATTTGTATTTAATACTGTGATCACTAAATGTTAGTTATTTAGAATAATTTTATTTGTTGTGTAAATTGTAAGTGCAAGTTTTGTTATATGTAATATGTAAATCCATACGCTAAATAAATAAATAAAAAGTCCTTCGCTACTGCCCCCGCCTATGAGTCTACGCCGGAGATTTCAGTAGACATTAAAGCCAATGTCCAGGACTGGCTTCGGTCAGAGTCTGAGCCGGGAATGGAATGTAGTCGTATTTTCACGGATGGTTCCAAAACTAGTCAAGGGTCTGGCGCTGGTGTCTTCGTGGAAGTCGACAACATTAGACTTCACTTCTCGTTAGGCAAATATGCGTCTGTTTTCCAAGCGGAAACTTATGCAATCCTAACGGCCATGAACTATGTTGTGAAGAACAGGTGGAAGGGACGTAGCATTTGTGTCTGTAGTGACAGTCAGGATCCGCTTAAGGCCTTGCTTAACCCTTTAACCACTTCCAAAATAGTTCGTGAAACCAAAAACTCTTTGAACTCTATCGCAAGGCTGAATTCTCTGTCTCTTATCTGGGTCCCAGGTCACACTGGGATCTTGGGGAACGAGATCTCCGATGAGATTGCTGGACAAGGCTCAGATGAGGCTTTCTCAGGTCCCGAACCCGCGTTGGATCTTCCAGCGTCTTCGGTTAGGGCTTCCATTGACGATTGGGTCTCTCACGAGCACAATTGTGTGTGGCATGACTCTCCAGGTTGCAGGTTGACTAAACGCATGCTCCCGGAGGTCTGTAAGAAATCAGCGGCATTCTTGCTGTCTCTCAGCAGAAAAGACTGTGGACAACTTATCGGCGTCTTGACAGGCCACTTCGCTTTTGCCAAGCACCTTAACGTGTTAGGCTTAAGTGACACTACAATCTGCGACGCTTGTGGAGAGAGCGACGACACCGCGGAACATTATCTCTGTGAGTGTCCGGCCTTTGCTCGTATCAGGTGGCAGATCTTCGGTGCGGATGTGGTGAGTGCTGGTACTGTAAGCTCCTCATCACTGAAGTGCTTGCTTGGCTTTCTTCGAAAGTCAAGGAAATTCCAGTAAAATGGGTAAATCAGGGTTTGCTCTCTGGTAGTACAATGGACCAGTTGTGTCTGAGTGCTCCAGTCGAGTGTTTCCTATCCCGACAAAAAAAGAAAAAAAAGTCAATGGCGCTATCAAGATGATGACTATAACGGAGAAAAATTAATGGAGTCGGCGGACACAATCCAGACCTATGCTTTGTAAGCAGGTTAGAAAACGGGCCTTTAAACACAATTCGCAAAGTCATAGATGTCTTCCCAAATAGCCAATACCGCGCCGTCAAGATAGATGTCAGCTACAAGATGCCGATAGTAGACTCGACCCCAAATGTAAGGTGGAATTTTCAGAAGGCAAACTGGGAAATATTCTCTAAAAAAAACCCGGTGACACCATTCGATTTATACCTGCAACACTATCCAATTTCGGTCGACTTACGGGCCGCCTTATAGCAATAGCAAAGGAACACATACGCTGCTGGACAGCGCTAGATTATACGAAGTATTCCATTCAAATTAAGACTCGAGCTTAGCGAACGAGCTTATGAAAAGCCAAGACGAAAACATGAAACAGAAATGGATGAACAAGGTCGACAGAGTTTATTTTAAAAACTTAAGTTGGAAGACCTGGAGCTCACTTCCAAAATAAGGCACGTCAAACCCGCCACCTGCTACAAAACTAATAATCGATCACAATAGTGTAGCTACCCATATAGTCCAACTATCAAAAATAATACCAGATAAAACATTCACAAGACACATCAACCAGGAGTATACAAATTAACGAAGAAATACAATATGTACTACATGGCACCTATTTAACTCCATTTGCTATTTATTAATTTTTTCTTAAGTTTCTGGCCACGCCCATATGGCGAATAGGCACTGCGACCGGAAAGATCTACTGTGCCAGGGGCCAACTTAAGGGCAGCAGTACTTCTACTCTCCTTATGAAAGCGATAATTACTGCTGTGGAGGAGTTCCTTAAGTTTGTTGGAGATATAATCTCTTTAAGGATAAAGTTTCTCCTAATTTCACACAAAGCTGCAGTTTCGTCCTCTTCTAGGCTGAGGGGCAGGTGCCATCCTTCAAGATTTTGATTTTGTTGAGGTGGTATTGTAATCGACAATGACCGGTAAGAAAGCTCATAAGCCTTCTTATATCATTTCTGCTGTATTTCAACTGCCTTTTTCTTTAGAAGGGTTCGATAGCTCTTTTAGCTTGTCGATGCTTTGGGTGTTATTCCAGTGAGAAATGCACATGTTGCATTCCCAACTATTTAGGGTATATTTAAAAGCAAAACCAAATATTCCGCAAAAGGGTTCATGTCTAGTGAACAACTCAGAGGAGCGTTTTCCGGCAGATCTACAGTTTCGTTGGCGTCGACGCCTACATGGCCCATTACCCACCACAATTTTACTTCATTGTATTGGGCCAAGTTTTATAAATTGTCATATCAGCTTAGAACTGATCTGGAACAGATCAAGTGGAAGATCAGTGCTTTATCAAGCGCCACTTGGCTGTGAATGTTGGCACCTTTGATAGGTTAGATTAGATTAGGTTAAAGTGGCTGTCAGCTAAGAATTGCCAAAACACTTAGACCAATAATAAGTCCATTATGATACCACGTGGATCGTGGGAGAAAGTTTCTCTCTACCTAGTCGTTAATCCATTTTGAGCTTCTTATGAAGCGCAGCAGGATCTTAATATCGATATTTATCAGGTCGCCTATATCGTTGTAATAGAGGGCTCCTAGGTGAAGTTTCCTTCTACTGGAGAGAGCTGGACAGAAACAAAGAAGGTGATGAATAGTTTCTTCCTCTTCTTCATCAATGCAGCTTCGTTAAAAGTCATTCACAAAAAGGCATAGCCTTGTAGCATGCTTGCCTATTAGACAGCGTCCAGTGATGACACCCATATAGTGGCGATATGGGATCTATTGAGAGAAATCAAATTGTTAGAACGTCTTCGATCCAGCTTCGGCGAAATCTGTTTTGTCGCTACACATGTTGATGCACTTGTCCACCTAAGATTTGTGCTCTCAACAGCATTCTTGTGCAAATTTATAACAGCGCAAGCCTCTATAGAGTAAAGCTGGAAAACACTGGGACCCTTTCCAAGTGGTTTCGAAACTTTATAATTGGGTCAATACATTCCGGCACCAACTCCTGTATCCATTTTTGATCCGTTGGTATACCACACGATTCCCTTTGGATCAAGCAGCGGTCCACCATTATTCCATGTATCGCGGCTTGGGATCTCATTCTCAAACCATCTACCAAAGTACAGTGATTTAGGCGTAAAGTCAGAAACCATGCTAAGCATATCTACCTCGGAGGAGTCGGTTGATAAATCCATGAGATCCACATGATCCCATGTATTATTAACACCCGACTTTCGAAGACTAACTACACTGCGAATTGACATTTTCTTGATGAATATATGTAGCAGAGTCCGATTATAGCCTCTATGGCCGTTGTGGGACAAGTATGCATAGTACCTGTGATTCCACATCGGCCCAGAAGCAAAAGGGTGGCTTACCCGAGCATATTTCAAAATGCTGTCATCTGCAGAGCTTCCCACGTCCGTCAAAAAGTCAAAGGTCATCGCACTCCTCAAGCCAAGTACCGCCGCAGATGCCCCCCAAAGCTACCGTCCAATTGCTTCCTAACACTCGGCCTAAAACTACTTGAACGCATTATCCTGAATCAGAAAGGCTCTGATATTGAAAAAGCTATCCGGGTCGAGCAAGTCTTGGCTCAAAAAAAACTTAGTCAATGACGGTTTCCAACGGAAAATGAAAACCAGTGTACGCTTCGTGTACCTCTATATACAAATATGAAATCCAATATGTACGATGCTCAGTTACAGACTACTCAATGTCTTCCTTAATGACAAACAAAACAAACTTAAAAACTGAACAGCGGCCTTCCCCAAGGGTCAGTGCTCGTCCCTGCCCTTTTGAACCTACGTCCTACTAAACACATCCGATGATTTTTTAAAGAGGTGGAGGAAGGTATTGCGCTAACGAAAAATTGTACTATGACGGCAGAGGCATAGAAATTGTTAAGGAGTACAAGTATCTCGGAGTTCATCTTACGAAAAGCTTAAGTATGGAGAAGCACTTAAACGAAAAGCTCAAAACAGCCAAAACTGCTGTTAATATGACTTGGAAAAGGTGCTTTGTCAACAAATATGTGGCCCACAGTAGCAAATACAAGGTGTTTACAGCAGTATCTGAAGCAATTTTGTTCTACGCCGCACAAGTTTGGGGTTGTGAACATTATGATACGGTTGAGAAACTTTTAAGACACTTTGTCAAAAGAGCGTTCCACCTCCCACCCAGCACATCCAACTACATGATAATGTTAGAGACGGGTTTGTCTCCACTGTTTATAAATACGTTAAAACTACAAGTAGATTTTATTATAAGAGTTTTAAATATGCCGAATGACCGACTTCCGAAGAAAGTAGCTCTCAAAGCAATTACTGAAAAGACAAGTTGGTACCACGAGTGGATGGAATTAGCTAATGGATGCGGAATGGAACTGAATTTAAATATCGCTGATTACAGAAACTGGAAAGCCACGCTATACCAACTCATCGCCAGAGTTGACGAACGATGCAGATTGAGCTTTGAAGCGGATGCAGCTGGATCACTTCACAGATTAATCTACAGCCGACTAAATTACAGTTCCCTGCATATAAACTACTTTTGCGATGAGCACAGCGTGAATGAAATATCTATGATATTGAAGCTGCGAGGAGAACTAATTCGTTTAAATTACATGCCCCACAGTGAGGACCTGACAAATGGTATGCAGTTTATGCAATTTAGCAGAGAGAGAAGACGTTTTTCATTTTGTTGTGGATGTCCAACTTTACGGGCAACAAGAAAACAATTTTTAGGCAGCTACTTCTTATCAGATGGCCAATTTATAGCCCTCCTCAATGAGTTAAATGTACCGAAACTCTACAATTTTTGCAAAACATCGTTAGCATATCGTGATAGGATTAACAGGGGAAACTGTTAAAGATTCAGATCCATGCCTTAATTGATTTAATTTAAATAAATAATTCAGTTTGATGCTTTTGATTATACTCGTATCAAGAAATTTAAAGAATTGCTTAAAGAATTGTTATTATTATTATTATTGTTATTATATTCTTTTGAATTTGTCAACCAGGCAGACGGCAAAGCCATGCTCAAATGATTTTGTATTACATTTATACATATATGCATGTTAAGTAAGTGAATTCACCAATAAAATCGAATCCAATCTAATCAAAACACATCCTCCCGGAATTTTGAACAACGACGTTTGCGTTACAGCACAAGTCCTTTGGGACCCTGGAACACGTAGCGACAGATGACCGGAACCTGAACCTGAACCACCTGTCAACAACTCTGCTATATAAATAAAGACAAGAATTAACGTGATTAAAAAACTGGCAATCTCTTGAGGCGCCTCTGCAAACCACTTACTGCCTGACTTTTGCTCTCTCCCTAATTTATTCAACTGCGGAACATGGATCCCCAGTTGCGCTAAGCAGTTGTCAAACAAACAAGAACTGAACACCACCACGACGTCAATATCTGGGATCATAAGACCAACCTCAGTTGAAGGGCTCCGCATGCTTTACAAGACAGCTCCACCTGACCTAAGAGGGAAGCAGGCCTTGATCGAAGAATTCAACAAAATTCGAGGAAATGTGAGAATCCATCTTTTTGCAGACATTGGAAACACCACCTGAGACTGTGCTCAAGAGACTGCGCTCAAGACAACCTCCGATAGATCTCTCAAAAAAGTTTGTTGCTGTATAATTCTCACTGTAAGGATTCTAGTCATCTTCATGGACAAATTCTAGCAAACAAAGTCCATTATTCAGAAACGATAACAGACAGCCTGAATTTAAACTATCGAGGAAAGCGCCGTGCAACCTAAACCGGATATGGATTTCTACTCGGAGATGCAACGGCTCCTTAGCAAGTTGGGGTCAAACTACTGACCCAAACTGCCATGTGGTGCTCCCATTAAACCACGGAACATATCCTGCTCGACTGTCCAGAGCTGTCAAATATGGGTAACCTAGATGACATCCTATCAACAGAACCTGTCTCCTACCTTCAATCACGTTATACAATATATTTATCTATGCACGGCGATTTCCTTTTGTATCTATGTGAAAAATAAATAAAAACCACAAAGTCTATAAAATCTATAACTTACCCTTAAGTCAAAGTGATGATTGCGATAAGCGTCGCCTCCTGCTCCATTTCCTGCAGTGGCTCCTGCTCCCCCGAGTCCCAACAGAACTCCATCGCTAGAACGTCGTCCACCTCGACAACCAGCCTCACTACTGTACGTCGAGTCCGGTGAATACTGAGCGTGATTTTGAGCTCCCTGTTGTCCAGTATACGGCGGATAGGCTTGCTCCAATGAAGTAGTACTGCTACTAAAGCTCTGATATCCGCTCGTATTATGACTGTTGCCATTGTTAGCATTGGCAGTGTTATTATTGTTGTTGTTGTTATTGCGATTCTGATTATTTTTAGGCGAGATACTGGTCAATGGTGTAGATGGCGCCACTTGTAAATAGTTATTGCTATTCGGTTGATTGCGATTGAAGCTATTGTTATGAGCTTGTAAATATTTCTGTGTTGGAGCACAAACGCCCGTTGGAGTGCCTTGAAATTTGCTCGCATATGCATTCAAGTTCTGAGCATGAGCACTGTTGTTGTTGAAATTAATATTCGCTTGTGGTGAAACAGTCGATGTAGCTTTGCCAACTGTCGGTGTCAACGGACTATCAGGGTAGCTTGCCAAGAGCGATGTCAATGTTCGACGGTAGGCCGTCTCTAATTCTTGGTCCTTGGGTGAAAAATATAACAAAGGAATCTCGGGCTTGATTAGAACTGTCTTGAGGTGAAGAATGTCGTGACGTGCTTCATAGATTTTATCTAAAATTGAAAAAGAAAACGAGAACGAGAAATGTCGTCATCAAGTGCAAAAACTTGTCCGAATCGTCATAAATCTTGGCATATGTAATACATGCACTTCGACTAAGGGACTCTGTTTAATACTCACCAATAAATTTCTCCACGCCCTTGATGACTACAGCCATAGTACTTTGTCGTTGTTTTTGTCGCAACGAAATGAATACTCCATACTTTGTGCTAAGACTCATTATTTCAGTTGCATCACTTTGATTGTCGGGGAAGTCAAATATCAATGCAATTGGTAAATTGCCCTGAAACCAGAAAAATATTCCCAGACACTCAATGGATGTATAAGTCTGGTCAACCTACCACCAATTGCTGTCTAGCCCTGTAGACTCCACCAATAGTACCGGTTATAACCACTTGGGATCTTCTTATCGGCTTCACATTAGCATCGCATAGCTCTGGGAACCTTATCTGCAAAAGCAGTGGATGAGAAAAAAAGAAAGTGGACAACAGCTACACAAAACTGTACGGACATGGACGCAGTTTGTGGACATTTAACAAGACGTAGACACATATATGGGAGAACCTCTGTCTTGGTCCGCTCCATAATAGTCACTAGATTTGCACTGTTCTTTCCTTTAACGATCTCATGATGCTGCGGCGATATTTCCAACTGCATTTGGACTAACATTTCAGCCTGTAAAGAGAATTAATGGAAGTTTGTTAAACTGTTCTGTCTTTAGCTTGAAGAAATGTATCTGAATGCCTTTAGCTTAATAGATACAACAAAGCTTACCGCATGTTTTCCACAGGTACAATTAATTAGGAGTTGTGTCGCCTCCTGCACTTTATCAGCATCCTTTTCTGATCCCTTTACCAGAACTAGCGATGAGTGTAATTTTGGTCTTGATGAGAAGATAACCTACAAATTAGAAACAAAAAAGTAATAAGTGTCCTTGCCCTTCTACCTAACCATCCGAACTAACCTGAACATTAAATTTAATTTCCACTTCCTTGATATACGGCGTATCGTGATCCGGAATTGGTTCACCCTCAGCTCGGATTGGTAACTCAAATGACATCAGTAAAGGCGTTGATAAACGCACTAAAGCTCTTGCTTTTTCCACTCCCTCCAGACTACCGCATAACGACACCTGATTACTTTTCTCCGTTGGATTCGATCGATTCGAATCGGGAAAGTGTATATGGGTGGCAGTGTCCTCCATAATACGTTTAATATTGTTGCCACCGCGTCCAATGATGTACGAATGATCGGTATAGGAGACGTCCATTTTCATTATGACACGAGAGCCCTAAAAATTCAAATTAACACATCTCAACCACAAATTGACTCATGAGTTGCATACCCTCGAATCCAGGCTGGCTAGAATGCGTTCTTTTGCCCGAGTTACATCGTCCGGTTTGCCAACTATGCGCACATGGGGATCTAAAAGAATTCAACGAGACCAAAACAAAAAAAAAAAAAAATAATCACCACTCAAGCAGATACATGTCCTGTGTGTGCCACTTAATTCACCACCCGATGAAGTGGAAACTGTTGCTGCTGCTGTTAATTAAGAGTACACACAATTTTTGGAAGCCTTACCCTTCTTGCTTTTGGCTCCGATTTTAAGTCTACACGGCCAGCTAATGTAAGTTTCAGTTGTTTTCATAACCTACAAAATATTTTTCATAAAAAAGTTGCATATCTGTGAAATAGAACATCCTTACGCTCTCAAAAAAATACTCAGCGCTATTTAGTCCATCAATGTTACTCTCAACTGGAAGGGAAATACAGTTCAAAAATACGTGGTAGAAGTAAGATATGGGTCAAGGATTCTTACCTTTAATCATATTTTCCAGCTTATGCCGATCGACTTTAAAACGTTCGGTATGCAAGTCCTCTGGGTTAGATACTCCTAGCTTTACGGCTATTGCTCGTATGTCACTCCAGTCACTGTCCGCTGATGATATCTCACTTGGGGTCTCGCTGGGGGCACCGCTTGAAGTAGCTGCTGCATACAACAGCTTGTTGAATGGTGGACATGAGGCCATCATTTTGACGGATGTATTGTGGTGCGGATATCCTTGTTATATAACTTGAAGCAAAACTTTTGGGTGCGTTTTGGGTTTTGTTTTCGTTGAAGTTTTCGTGATGTTGGTTTGTTGATTAATGGTTTTGGATTAGTTTATGTCTTTAAGGGGAAGAACGAAAATAATTATTTTATTTAGTTAAACAAGGATGAGCTTCAGACAGATGTAGATGACATATTCTTTGAGGGAAAAGCTTTTATTTATTTTTTTTTGCATATTTCTGCGTCAACAACCATGATATAAGAAAGATTAGACAGTGTTCAATTAATATGGAATTTGTATTGAGATCTTCTCTGGCGTACAAAAAATGCTTATATAAGGAGCTTCTACAGTTCCAGTTAGGTTGAACTTAGAGCACATGTTGCGCAAGTTGCTTCGACGTAATCGGATTAGAGGTCGATAAAAAATTTCCGCGGTTAATCAGAATTTTGGAATAGAAGTGGTGGCAAAGGAGCTCTTAATGGGCCAACAGCAGTGCTTATATTCCCATAGTTGTCTACTGTCAAGAAGTCTTAGGCAAGAAATCTTAAGTTTCCGGCATTTGAACGAGCACTTCATGACTATCCGTATCAAGGCTAAATTTGCCGACATTAGCTTAATTAGCTCACGCCCCTCACGTCTCTTGGATTAGACGTATGAGCAAAGCCCAGCCACGACGTTAAAATTGTCCTGAGCAATTTTAACAAAAAACTAAGAAAAGAGAATGTCTCTAGTAGCTTGGTAGGAAAGCAGAGTCTGCACGACACTATATTCGACAACGGATACAAGTTGTAGCCAGTACGCTTCAAGTCCTATATCCCAAGTCTTGATATTCACAAGGGGACTTGGCTCCCTTTTGATCGAAAATCCGTCAACCAATCTTCCAGTATTTTGGGTGTCCGGACTTTCCAAGGAGCCAACTATCTAATTGTAGCCAAGATATGAATGCGGATATCTAGAATGAAGCAAAATCAATGAAATACTTTGACGGAGTTTGACGTCAGACGGCTATGCTCACAAGAGACCGCCGAAGGCTTTGCCGATCGAGTCTGATGTTGACGTTGTCAACAAGCCATCAGTGAGGTGGCCTCTGATATACTGTACTCTCGGCTAACACAAAGAAATCGCAGGTTTGATGAAGAATGTCGGCAAGCACATGCAATGCTGCAATACAGGAGGTGAACAAAGCGGCGCTACATATACGTATAACGATAGGAGCTGCTCGCGAATTCTATAATACAAGCGTAGGGGGAAAAAAAAGAATATCGGCTGATAATTAAGAGGAAAAAGGAGTATAAAAAGCCCCCATCGAGGAGATTGAGAGACTTTATTGTTGGAATGGTGTTCAAAAATGTTACCTAAAGGTAAGAAGAACATGCCAGGGTTTCAAAGTCAGAACACAAGCCTGCGGGGACGAAAGCGCTAATACATTAGTAGAATCGCAGTCGGTGCTGAGGATATTGAAGGAACACTTCAGTAGAGTGCTTAACGGTGACGATGACCAATATTCCGCTGTCAAAAGGAACGAGCCATTCAATAGTGACGATGATAGTCAAGATTTCCGTCAACCTGGTCAGAATGAGGTGAGGATAGCGATATCTAAACTTAAATCCAACAAAGCTGCTAGAGCTGACGGCCTTGCCGATGAACTTTTCAAGCCAAAAGAAAATGAGTTGGTAAAGAGCATGCATCAGCTTATCTGTAAAATTGTGTATGTATGTCCGACGAAAGTATGCCCGATGAATGGAACCTCAGTATCGTTTGACCGATCCTGAAGAAAGGAGACCCTCTGAACTGCGCCAACTACAAAGGCATAAGTCTTCTCAACATCGCATAAAAAATCCTGTCTGCCGTATTATGTAAACGCTTAAAACTGATAGTCAACAACCTAATAGGTCCTTATCAGTGCGGTTTAAGGCTGAGAAAGTTCACCATTGACCAAATACTCACAGTACGACAGATCTTGCAAAAAACCCACGAATAATATATAAAAATCCACCCAAAATGCACCACCTTTTCATCGATTTCAAAAATGCCCATGATAGGGTGTATAGAGACGAGTTATACAGAGCCATGCCTAGTCTCCGAATACCTGCCAAGCTCGTCCTTCTGTGCAGGGTGACAATAAAGAACTCTCTGTTCTCGTCGGTAAGAATACCATCGAACCGTTCGATGGTAGGAAAGGTCTTAGGCAAAGTGACGCGTTATTATGCGAACTCTTTAACATAATACTTCAACGAATTGTACGAAACTCACAAGCCATCACCCTAACTTACACCGATATCACTGGCATAGTCGGAAGAACTCAGCGGGCCATCAGTGGAGCGTTTGCGAGTATTGCAACCGAGGCAGAAAAGATGGGTATAGCGGTTAATGAAAGTAACACGAAATATTTGCTGTCTACAAAAAGGACACCCAACATCGGCGCCTTGGACAGAGCGCCACAATAGACAGATATCATTTTGGGGTAGTAAAGGACTTACCGAGGCTCTATGGTGAACCTCGCAAATGACACCAGTGGGTAGATCAAACGAAGAATCGCTCTTGCCAACTGATGCTTTCATGGGCTAAGAAGGTAATTGAGTAACAAATGGGACTTCAACCAATTTGGCGTGCGCAACTGGATGCAGCTGGAGAAGTTTGTTGGTTGAGGCCCAGGTCCACCCCGGACCTAGTAAATAAGTATTGAGATGTTGACTGAGATCAAAGAAGCAGGAGCTTGTGGTTATTATACTGAAGTTCACTTAATCCAAGATATATGAATATGTACACGACGCAAACAGCCTATTAAAGATAAAGGACATAGCGTCTTCCCAGCGATCGTCAATAAATATTTTTTTTCTGTCGCATGCATGCAAGGGAACTAGAATAGCTGCCGTATTCGAAGGCGGGTAGTATTGTGACGATTTTTTTTGTGACAGCATTGCTCTCACATGTTTCTCAGACAGAATACTATCTAATCTGCACTTTAGAGTCCTATTTGCTCTACCAAGGTTCTAACTACCGCATCTTGCATAAAGGTAGGACGATCAAAGGAAGTACACGGGTATGAAATTTGGTCAACTTTGAGGCGGCAGAAGTCATACATTACTTTTACCTCAAATCTCTACTCCTTAGTTCAACTTATGTGCTTTACCAGATAAGGATTAAGGACGTAATTCATAAGTTTTCAGTAGTCGACGGGCTCAAGGTTCCTAGTACATCAGGTTGTAACCTAAGTATAGTGGGTTTTCTTTGTGATAACATGGACAAAACCAATTTAATGCTGAAACCGTTCTTGAAATTTGTATTTGAGATATATTGCTCATTCAGACTGCAAATTTCGTTGTGTTTACATTTCTAACTGAATTTTGAAATGGATGTATCGAAAACCATATTCGGCATATTTTATTGTTTTTCTTTCCCAAAAAAAAAAAAAACAGAATGGAAGTGAAGCCAAAAGAGAAATCAAAAATGTATTTGGAGAGGGTGGTCATAGTGAGTCCAAGTATCAGCGTTGGTTCCCAAAGTTTAGAAATTCCAATTTTGAACTTAAGGATGCACTTTGTTCGGGTAGGCCAAAAGAGTTAGACGATGAGCTCCTGAAGTCCACCGTCGAAAGAAATCTCACTATTACTGTAACAGTACTCCAAAGAACTTAACGTAATCAATATGATTATCCACTGACACCTAACAAAGAAGCGCAAAGTCATAAAGCCAGGAGAATGGGTACCACACTATCAAATAATCTTCAGCAAAGAATCGATGCTTGCACTGCGTTGTTTCTGTCGTGTCACCATCAAGAGCTGTTTTTGAACCTGATCGTTACCGGAGATAAAAAATGGGTTTTTTACAATAGCATTAAACATCGCCACCAATGTCTTAGTCCAGAGTACAGACCAGCACAACATCCCCGGGATGGATTTCACACGCTAAAGGTGTTACTGTGTGTTAGGTAGGTCGTTGAGGGAATAATCAACTTTGATCTGTTGCCGTAGAAACGGCCAGGTCTTGTTAATTGAAGGGGTGTTCCATTCCATCAGGATAAACCTCACCTCATACAGCTAGGACCACCTGTACGCAGTTACAGGAGGTTGCTTAAGAAAAGACGTGCATTAACCTTATTCTCCAGGTTTACCAACTTGTTCCAACGTCTGCAAAACTTCGTTAATGGAACAAATTTTAGATCTCAGAATGATGTCCAAGAGGTTCTTGGGGTACTTTTTAGTGAAAGCCAAACAATTTTTTTTGCGACGGCATTAAGAAGTTGCCTGTGAGGTGAACAGAAGTGTTGTCTAATGAAGCAAACTACAGGATGACAAAATGTTTGGTTTTAGTGGAAATTATTTAACAGACATATAAAAATATCGCAATATTTAAGTACAATATGTTATAACCTGATATAAACATGGAACTGCTTATCTGCTTCGTTTGTTGGCAAAATTAAGATTAGCGTGGGACTGTTCAAGGGTTTGACTTCTCTAAATTAGCGTTTGGACTGAGAAGTATATCTCGAAACTATTTTTCCAGCTAATCTCATCTCAAAGGATATCTTTCGCTTTGCCAACATCAATAATCAAGTGAAACAAGGTGAAACGAATAAAGTTATAACGGAAGTACCATGGCATGCGCTCTAGTTGTATACTAGGGAGAAAATATTTAAAACAAAAATAAAGTGAACCTTCAACCGATATCTTCAAAGATTGCTTCTCATCTAATTACTTCTTCAGAAAAGTAGAAAAGGAAGGAAGATCCGTAAACTTTTAGTCTATGTTTGGTGACGCAAGAAACCGCCAGATCAAGTATCCCTCAATCTCTAAAGATGTCCTATGCCGTCAGCAGCAAGTGCAAATAACCAGTGACAACGTTGCTAGCAAGCCATTAGAGATGCTTCTTCTGATGTATTGGGGTTCCCCAGACCACCTCAAATCCCTGGTTTGATGAAAAATACCGGCGAGCTAAAACAAGAAGCATATAAACTAGCGTTGCACAGAAGGATCAGGGCTGCTCGTGAGCTCTACGAGCAGAGGAAAAGGGAAGAGCATAGCTTTATCAGAAGGAAAAAGAAAGAGCATGAGAAGCGCTCGATCGGAGAGGTACATAGGCTACAATGCAGGTACGATGTTCGCAAGTTTTGCCAAAAGGTAAAATAACATCCCAAGGATTTACAATCAGAACAGATGCCTACAGAGACGAAGGTGGGCACCTAGTGGTAGAGTCGCAATCCGTGCTAAGGATATAGATGGTTGTACATAATGATGGTTAGACCCATTATTACATACGCGGTCATCGTCTGGTGGCCAAAAACTCTCCAGCAGACAACGGCAAACAAGTTTCAGAAGTTGCAAAGAATTGCCTGTTTTGGCATTACAGGTGCGATGCGCACCTGCCCTACGACAGCTCTGGAAGCTATTGTTGGGCTTACACCCTTACCAATCTTCATTAGGAAGATGGCTGCTAGATATGCCATCAGGGTGCAGCTAGATCACGAGTATAAAACAGATGACCTTGTGGGACATTTAAAGATACTCAACTCAATCCCTAAAAGAGACATGTTCTGCACTTTACCAGATATTATGGTCAGGCAACACTGATTTGGTAGGTTATTCGAGGTTGAAATACTGGACCGCGAAAACTGGTCCAATGGTGCTCAAACACTGGACCCTAGAAGTCTGGTCTGGTTCACCGACGGTTCGAAGATAGATTCTGAAGTTGGAGTTGGGGTTTTTGGGGTTGGGGTACCTGGATACCAAGGGATTGTGGGCAACGAATCTGCAAATGAGCTTGCTAGGGCCGGCTCAGAATCTGTGTTCATAAGTCCTGAACCTTATTGTGGCATCAATTGAGTGAATGCTACAACGCTGATTAACGAATGGGAAAACAATCTTCGTCTAGACCACTGGACTAGTGGGCCATGTCTAAGACAACCCAAACGATTAATCAAGCCTTACTCCTATAAGGAAATCCTTAACTTAGATAGGGAAAGCATTAAGAAGCTTGTGAGCTTTCTTACTGGCCATTGCGGCCTGAGATACCACCTTAACAAGACGAACCTGTGCCAAGAGAAGGACTGTCGGTTCTGGTTAGAGGAGGATAAGACTTCCGAACACATTCTTTGTGAATGCCCGGCACTACACTGGTTAAGAAAACGTATTCTCCACAAGGAGATACTTACTTCAGTGGAACTGAAATGCTCCGCTACTAAAGACATACTCACTTTCATAAGGGAGGTAGTACGTCTGTTAGATTAACTCCAACCCTCCGATACAATAGATGCTTCAGGTCGCAGTGTCGTTGCCACGCGGGCATGGGTTGTACAAAAGGAAAAAAAAGGATATAGAAAAAACACTTCTGCGATCATGACCAAAATCCCCCTGTCATGCAGAATAACGTATTCAATCTGGACTACGATGGACAACACCTTCGTCCAACCGACCTTGACGAGGTGATGATAACCACATCCAAGCTAAAGTCAAACAAAACTGCTGAACCCGACGGCCTAGCCGCCGAACTCTTTAAAGTAATTTAAAATGATTTGTTAGGGAGAATACACCAACTCATCTATAAAATATGGTCGGACGAAAGTATGACCGATGAGTGAAATCTTAGCATCGTTCGCCCGATCCTCAAAAAAGGGGATCCTCTTAATTGCGCCAATTACAGGAGCATCAGTCTGCTATACATCGCTGACACGATCTTATCCGCCGTGTTGTCTGAATGTCTAAAACCGTTTGCTAACAAGCTGATCGGTCTATATGAATGCGGTCTTAGACCATGAAAGTGCACCATCGACCAAATATTCACACTATGACAGACGTTGGAAAAATCCAGGAACACAAAATCGATACCCACCACCTTTTTATCGATTTCAAAGTCGCCTATGACAGTGTATATCGAGAAGAGCTGCACAGAGCTATGTCTAGTTTTGACATTTTTGCCAAACTTATTCGACTATGCAGGATGACAATGGAGAACTGACACTGCTCCATTACGGACCCTTTGATGTCAAAAAGGATTTAGGCAGGGTGACGCTTTGCCAAATTTCCTGAGGTCAAATAAATAAAAAATCCAGGAACACAAAATCGATACCCACCACCTTTTTATCGATTTCAAAGTCGCCTATGACAGTGTATATCGAGAAGAGCTGCACAGAGCTATGTCTAGTTTTGACATTTTTGCCAAACTTATTCGAATATGCAGGATGACAATGGAGAACTGACACTGCTCCATTACGGACCCTTTGATGTCAAAAAGGATTAAGGCAGGGTGACGCTTTGCCAAATTTCCTGAGTTTAAATAGGTGAACCCCACAAGCGGATCAGTAGAAGTGCGGTGAAGTGGGAGGGTTATAGTCCCTTGTTTTCGGATCATAACCTCGCCGAAATAGGAAGAAGGAGAAAACGCTCTGTCATGTAATTTCTTCAATATTGTACTTGAAAGTATTGTGCGCATTTCACAAGTCAACATATCCGTAAGAGGCACACTATTGCAAAAGTCTGTACAATTACTAGCCTACGAGGACGACATTGACATAATTGGGATGAGAGAACGTGATGTCAATGGTGCGTTCATGAGTATTAAAGCAGAAGCGGCAAAAATGGGTTTAACGGTGAACGAGGGCAAAACAAATTACATGCTGTCAACAAAGAAGGGTAATCATCATGTCGAATCAGAATGTCGATGGCAAATCATCTCAGTCTTGCTATATGGCGCAGAGGCATGGACCCTATCGAAATCGAATGAGGATGTCTCTGACTACTTTGAGAGTAATTTATGGACCCGTCTGCATAGACGGCGAGTGGAGGAGAAGATACATATAATCAAAAACTGTAAGAGCTGTACAGAGATATCGACTTAGCCAGAAGAGTACGCGTACAGCGACTGAGATGACTACGACACTTAGAGCGAATGGACATCAACGCCCCGGTCAGAAAAGTCTTCAAATCCACTCCCGATTGACGATGGAATAGAGGAAGGCATCACCTTATGAGGCGCGAACATTTGGAAACCGAAATCAACCAACTTGGAGTGCGTAACTGGAGGTAGCTGGCTAATGGCCGGGTTGGTTGGAGGGGTTTGTTAGTTGAGTCACAGGTAAACCCTGGACTGTAGCGCTATCTACGTAAGTAAGTAAGTAATTAAGTTTGGTAGAGTGCAAATGCTTCACTATTCTAACAAACAAAGCAGTTATTCGATAGCATCGTATGATTTTCAGGACATTTTTGTTAAATAACTTTATAAGAAAGCGGTCCTTGAATCTATGTTAGTGTAATGGAGAACAGTTAAGGTCAGTGGTTTCACAGACTTGCAAAGGACTTTAGGAAGCAAAAAAAAATATTTTCAAATAATTTTGAATCGAATGAACTTCAGAAAAGAAATTGTCTCTAAGTTTCAAAAGAAATAAATTAATTTTGTCTGATCTCTGTTAAACTATTCTCCAGCCACTTTGTTTTCTGTTTTTGTTATTTCACATGTAAATCTTTTAGGCATCGAAAAAGGATTGCAGATGCTGCACGAATAAATGTGGATTCTTGGGCAAAGTTAAAAGAATTACACACACATATCTATGCATTCAGCAGTACATAACCCCGAAATTCTTTCTAAGCTTTCTGTGAAAACGAGGTGACATACTCGTATGTACACCCGTTCGTTTGATTACAAACTGTGCCTCCATTTTGTGCAACTTAATATTGAGTCTAAACATTGTCAACAGGTGTCCAGAATAAGCCGTAAAAGTCTTTTGTTTTATGTTAAATTTTGCACAATTTTCTATATCTTATTATTTATTTGTATATTTTAATTCACCTATTTGCTTATATATTTCAAATTCATTTTATATCCGCACTGACATCACGTAAAATCCTTCTCTTTTCAGTGGTCTCACAGCAACTCGAATGGCTGTACTCATAAAGGTAAGCCAACAATAAAAAAATCACTACAGAACGGTTTATAAATAACAACTGCGAATTAAATAAAATTCACTTTTGACTGAAAATAGAGAAAATCAAAATCAAGACCCAGTAGTCAATTATACTAGATAATATCCGTCCGTCTTGTTTAACTCTTGCAATGCAACTAAATTGGGATTTCGAAATTATAACACCGTATTGCCTTAACGGAGTCCTTGGGGTCATTGACCACTTAGCGGACATGACACTGCATAGGCAAAGCTATTTTAAATAAATTCTTTAAGTTTTCCTACTCGCAGGTCAGTGACCGAAGGGGATGGTCTTTCATGTCTTTTTCGCTTGTTATAAACATGTTGCGAAGGTTTTAAAATGTTGCACAGGTCCTAGAAGGGGTTGTAGTCCACATATAGATGGGCAGAAAGGGACAGACACTCCTATAAAAGCTTTATCTAAAATATAGTACATAGCTTATCGAAAAAAAACATGTGATTTGTAAAAAATAACGTAAAACATTTCATACCTCCAATTCCGTATGTCAATTCCACTCAAAAGTCGATATAATTTTTTATGTTTGGATTACAACATTTTTGATCAACAAAAATTATTCCGTCAGTTGCAAGGGTTGTATTTATTTACAGTTTTTTTTTTTACAAAACACGCGACAAACAAAATATTTATATATGGTTATTGTTTGGATAAAAATGTGTGGGAACAAGAGAACAGAGTGCTGCTTCTCCTTTCCCGAAAATTAACGAATTAAAGTCAAAGAAAAAGAATAATTGAGAACGACACAAGAGAAAAAAAAAGGAACGAATAATAATATTTCTTTAATCGTCGAAATAAGAAACAAATTGATCGAAGATCAGAAAAAAATTAATTAACCACAAAATAAAATTAAATTTGCTTATTGTTGCGCTTTAAGTTTTTTTGTTTTTTAATAGCGGGAGAGTGACCTGTTGTGTGTTGTGGACTGGAGCTTGGCTTGATTATCACTGCTGTATGAGTATATAGGCGACTTGGCAGCTAGTGGGTGTGTGTTGCACATAGTTTTTTTAACGGAAAAATAGTCTGAATTAAGTCAAAATAAGTTTGAAGCTGAGTTGAAAAAAAAAACAAATGCAAGTCTGATGGTATTTATTGCTTGGGTACAGTAGTGTGGTACAAGAAACATGCCGTAATACTTTTTGTTTGTTTTTTTATTTATTTATTTATTTACCACCAATGGATAAGAAAATCTTCTGGTTATAAAAATTAATTCACTTAAAACTACGTAAAAAATTAATATTAGGTATTCATTGCATTGAGAACCAATCTCTTAAACGGAGCCCTACTAATGCATATGTCAACTTCTTCACAAATTGAATTAAAAAGAATTAGAGAGCGAGTAATAGGCTCGTTAAGTCCGTAATTGGTTCTATGAGTAGGAATATAAAAAAATTTAATTTCTATTTCGCAAAACTCTTTCTGGCACATAAAAAGATATAAATAAAAGCAAATCAATGGAGTTGATATGAAAAGATGGTATATCTTTAATGAATAAAATGCATAGAGCATCCCTGTGGCATTCTAAACTATTCATAGCAATCAGAGCACACCTTGATGAGTAATTTGGCAAATCGTTAGACCAATTTAATTTTCTCAGGGCATAACGCGTAAATTTCTTTTTCAATACGCAAGCTATTATTTTTATAGAACGGTGACTAGACTACACAACAATATTCCAGAATAGGAAGCACTAACGAACAAAATATAGTCTTTAAAGTATAAGCATCGTTAAATGCAACAGAATTCCGTCTAAGAAAACCTAACATTGAATTACCTTTGCAGACAATGTAGTCAATATGAGCACTAAAATCAAACTTATGGTCAACGATTACATCAAGATCTTTGACTTGATTTACCCTGAGTAAAGATCTATTAAAAAAAGTGTAGTTACAACTGATGACGTCACGTAATCTGGTTGCACTAAAGATTTTATATTTAGAAAAGTTCAATTCAAGATGATTAACGGGTGGGCCATGTAGTGATTTCTTTTTAAATCATAGGTTATTTTGACATTGACAGCTGTTTTCCGCTGAAAACTTATTTCCAAAGTGAGTGCTGTGTAGCCCAAACAATGCGTTTTTTGAAAAGAAGTTTTGGCCAAAATGAAGCACCCACCGCGCCTGGTGTACGCAAGTTTGTGCAAAACGTTCATGAGACTGGTAGACTAGTGGACAACACTCATGGTCCCCGTCATTTTCTGACGAGGCACATTTTCATCTCGGCGGCTACGTTAACAAACAAAATTGCCGCATCTGGGGCTCGGAAAACCCGAACGTTATTGTCGAGAAGCCAATGCATCCACAGAGAGTGACAGTTTGGTGCGGATTGTGGAGTGGTGGCATCATTGGACCATTTTTCTTCGAAAATGAGGCTGGGAACAACGTTTCGGTCAACGGTGGGCGTTACAGAGCCATGTTAACGACTTTTTTTTTTTACTGAATTTGAAGACATGGATTTGGACGACCTCTGGTTCATGCAGGATGGCGCGCCATGCCACACAGCCCATGCCACAATCAGTCTTTTGCGCACCAAATTCCCAAATCGTGTTATCAGCCGTCTTGGCGATGTCATTTGGCCGCCTCGGAGCTGCGATTTGACCACTTTGGACTTTTTTTGTGGGGAACCGTGAAGGACCGATGTTATGCTAACAATCCGGAAACGATTCAAGCACTTAAGGCCAATATCATCCAAGCAATCCGTGAGCTACAGCCCGAAACCATCAACAAGGTCTTGGAAAATTGGAGTGATAGAATGCGCTAGAGCGAAGCCAGCGGAGACAACAACTTGAACGACATTGTATTCCATAATTATTGGGAATGTTTGCTCTTACTAATAAAGCTATAATACATGGAAAAAAATTCATTTTGTTCATTTTATTGCATTTTTAAAAAGAAACTTGTAGTTGGTCCACCCTGTATAATTGCACCACGTAAGAAAGCAATCAATATCGGACTGCAAGTTAATGCAGTCATGCATTGAAGCAACAGAATGGAAAATCTTTACATCCGCATACATAAGACATCTAGAAAACTTAAATACTGAAGGTAAATCATTTATAAAAATAGTAAAAAGAAGTGGACCCCAATGGCTTCCCTGAGGTAAACCAGATACAACTTCAATGAAATCGGACGAATGACCATCAATCCGGACCGTCTGTCTCCTATTAGATAAATAGGATCGTAACCATTTTAAAAGCGTGTCACTGATTCCTAGCTTAAACATTTTCTGAAGCAGAAGACCGTGGTGCACTCGATCAAAAGCTTTGACGAATTCTGTGTATAAAACATTGACTTGTTTACCTTTTTCCATTTCATCAAGGCAAAATTGTGAAAAAAGAACCAAATTTGTACAAGTTGAACGACCTTTGACAAAACCATGCTGAGCAGGTGACAACATCTCTTTAAGTGAGAAATGCAATCTTTCGGTCACTAGTTTCTCAAACACCTTAGGAATCACTGATAACTTAGAGATAGGCCTATAGTTTGATACTACATGTTTTCGACCGCTTTTATAAATAGGAGTAATGAACGACACTTTCCATTCATTGATGAATACACCCGATGAAAGAGACTTATTAAACATCAACGCCAAGGCAGAGCAAAGAGGGACAGCATATCGTGACAGAAGCAAAGGGGAAACTAGGTCAAAACCAGCTTTCTCTTCAGAGTCAATGCCATTTAAGCAGTTTTAAACGTCTTGATCGGAAAAATGCAGTGAAGCAACGTCCACTCTAGAGTCAATATTGGCATACATATTTTCAATATCTGGAATATTAGCCGAGTTATAGGAAGATTGAAAAAATTTCGCGAAAAGCTGACAGGTAGTTTAAATATCATTAGATAAGTCACCACCAAGCTTCATACATTGCGGAAATGTCAGATCCTTGCGTTTCGAATTTAGGTAACACCAAAAAGACTTACTATTCCTTTTTATACTCGATTCCATTGAAAATATATATTGGCGGTATAAGAATTTATCAAGGAATTCGTACTCTTTTCTTAATTGAATAAATCTGGCCCGATCATAAGAATTACCAGTCAATTTTGAGCGTTTAAATGCTTTATCTTTCACATTTTTTTAAATCAATGAGCCTTTTGTTATGCCATGGAAATTTGAAACGCGATTTCTAGTAGAAACAAGTACAAAAAGATCAATTCCATTAGCGAGAACTTGTTTAGAGATGGAATACATATCTTCCAAGGACTTACCTTAAAAAATATTGCTCCAATTTAAGGCAGAAAAGAAATCATTTAGACCCGGAAGTTAGCAGTTGCATAGTTATAAGACCTAAACTTATTATTAATGCTTGGGTTACAAGAAGAATAATTGTAGTAGCTCAAATGCAATAGTAGAGCTTTATGATGAAAAGAATTGTTTGTTAAGGGAAAATCTGCTGCTTGAATATTAAATTAAAGCTCATTATTAATGAAAATAAGATCTAAAATACTACCCAAGTCATTTACAACATTATTTATCTGAAATAAGTCCAGAGATGTGAGTGAATCAACGACTAAAGATTCAGTATCCTTGGTTACGTTAAAGGGAACTAAAATGTTTTCTTCCTTCATGTAACATCAGTCAATATCACTGATATTAAAATCACCAAAAATACACGGATACCGATCAATCGTAAATTCACTCACTAGATTAACAGTATTTGATATATCATATGTTTCGAATAAATATCTAGCCCACTCGATGGTCGATTGCAGCTAGCAATGAAAAAAAGAAATTTAGCAGAAATTTTAGAGCTAACATGTACACATAAATGTTCAATACCGTCTGAATCATTATCCAAACACAACCGTTTACTATTAAAAGTACTTCGAACAGCGATTAGCACACCTCCTCCACGATCCCATCCAAGTAAAGGTGAACGATCCTTCCGGTAAAGCAAATAGGAGGCATCAAACAGCTCAGTCGATAATATGTCTGGTTTTAACCAGGTCTCAACAATGACAATAACATCGTACTCATGTAGCGAAGAAGAACTGAACAGCTGATTTGTCTTAGTTCGCAATCCGCCAACATTATGAAGATAGATGCACAATTCAGAAAGGCAATCTGATGAGGAGGAGCTTGGAGAATTAACAGTAGCAGCAACACGTCGATTATTTACATGATCACTCAAGCTTTGTTGACAAGCAGTTCCACAAACAGAAGCAACAGGTAAGGAAAGACAATTAACTATGCTTTCATGGCAGTGGGCTTTATGCCCACCTCGTTTTTTGGTCGAAATTTAAATAAACGGATACGCAGTCCATTTAACCATACTTCCGTATTGAGAAAGATAGTTAATAAATTGTCAGGAACACCAAGTTTAAAATTCACGTATTTGAGGGAACTCACATCGATTCCCAGCCTTGACCAATTTAGTGCAAATCAAAGACAACAAGTTTACCCCAAATGCAGCAGAGACATAATGCAACACAGTCTGAGAAGATGTTGTCGGCTTCAATGAAGATAAATGAAGCCATTTATAGTGTTGTATGACTTCCAGATTCACGCCAACAGCCTTCCTTCACACACTTCGGTTAAACTTGCAAACATTTCATACAAAAATAGTAAATAATAAATTTTATTCCTCACTTATCCCGTTTACACGGTGAATTAAATTCAGGTTACATTCGAATTGAGTACCATGTAAGCGCAGAAAGATGGGGGTGGCAATGGTTATTGTACCGTCGTCAATTGCCACGCTAATGGTTCATGGTTCAAATCCCGATAGGGGGTTCACACGGTTCAACATATCTGACAAACTTGGTCGGATGGATGTCGGACAGACCGATGTCGTTAGCGTTCACATTGTCAAACATGTCGTCAGACTTCACTTTTCTAGTGATGGTGGACGTACGCGTAGCAGCGCATGTGATAGTTAACATTTTACTAATAATTGCTCATAAGCTCTGTTTTCAAATTTCTATTTTTACACACTTCACTTTTTATCTTCCATATCTCCGGTACAGTTCTATATATTTAAAAAAAAAAATTCTTTCCAGAATTGCACACTCTCGCAAACAGCCAAGTTTTATTTTTGATTAATTTTCCGCGAACAACCACTCAGTGTGAATATCTTTCGGAAATGAAATTTCTTCCAGGTCGGACAGACACTCGTTCACACTGTCAGATATGTCTGTCCAACCACCAATATATAAAGAAAAATTGAAAACCATCCGACATGTTTGACAGACCGTCGCACAGTGGTTGGAGATGCGAAAGAATCCCAAATTTTCTAAATGATTGTAGCCCATTTTTGCATTTCTGTGATCTAGGATAAACGTTTTCCAGAGTTAAAGAGAATTAATAAAGTTTTTCCTGAATTGCACAAGCCTCTGAATCTAAGAATGGTGGTTTTCAAAAGATTTTCGTTGTAAGTTCATGTAGCCCAGTGAAGCCTTTTAAGCTGCAAATAAATTCTCCCTCTTATTTTTTTCAAGTCCACTGGTATCAAAAGGAATGGAAAATATTTTTTATAGACTTCTCCAAGAGGTTGTAATTTTTTGTATAACCCATATATCGTGAAATACCGTTTTCCTAATTCTGATTCTGGTCTAGATACACTGAGTAGGGTGTCTATTTACTTACTTACTTAGCTGGCGCTACAGTTCGGTGTGAACCTGGGCCTCAACCAACAAGCCTCTCCATTTAGCTCGGTCTTTAGCTAATTGCCTCCAGTTGCGCACTCCAAGTTGGTCGACGTCCCCTTGAACTTGTGCGCGCCACCTACGGCGATGATTCCCTCTACTGCCTCGCCCCTCGGGGTTACATTCGAAGACTCTGCGGGCCGGAGCGTTGGTGTCCATTCGCTCTATATGCCCTAGCCATCTCAGACATCCAATACGTAGTTTTATGACTAGGTCGGTGTCGCTGTACAGTTCGTATAGTTCGTGATTGAATCTTCTCCTCCAAAACCCGTCAACGCAAACGGGACCGAATATCTTACGAAGAATTTTTCTCTCTAAGCGACCTCTTTTAATAAAGTCCATGTTTCAGCGCCGTAAAGCACGACTGGGATGAGCAAGGTCTTATATAGAGTCTCCTTAGTTGTTTGAGATATGGCTTTACTGTTGAATTGCCTTATAAGCCCAAAAAAAAACAGCGATTGGCAAGAGTTATTCTTCGATTGATTTCTGCGCTGATCTTGTTTGTAGAATTTATAGCAGAGCCAAGGTAGACAAAGTCCTTTACTACCTCGAAGTTATAGCTGCCCACTGTGACGTTTTGTCCAATTTGTCGTTGGCTATCTCCCTTCTTGTTGACAGCATATACTTGGTTTTGTCATCGTTTATCGCTAAACTAATTTTGGCCGCTTCCGCCTCAATGCTTGCAAACGCACCGGTGACAGCCCGCTGAGTTCTTCCGATAATATCTATATCGTAATCCGTCAGGTCCAGCAGCCTTGTTGGATTTTAGTTTGGATATTGCTATCCTCACTTCGTTTTGGTCAGGTGGACGGACATTTGACTATCATCGTCTACGTTGAATGGTTCATTCTGCCTAAAAGCGCGATGTTGATCTTCGTCGAAGCCGATGTTCTTCCTGTTTGTTTTGCTTGTAGAGCTCACGAGCAGCTCTCGTCTTTCTTTGCAGCGCCGCTTTGTGTGCCTCTTGTTTTGCTGCATGCACTCGCCGGCATTCTTTGTCAAACCAGGAGTTTCGCGGTGGTGGCCGAGCGAGACCCAGCACATCAGTCGCGGCGTTTCTGATGGCATGTTGGCAGCGTTGCCACTGGTCTTCGGCACTTGATGCTGGCCGCATAAGGGTGATTGAGAGATTTCGGGATACGAGTTCAGAGAAGAGTCTGGCGGTCTCTTGCGATTGTAGCTTTTCGACGTTAAATTTCCTCACAGTAATTCTTCTTTATTGCTCAGATTGGGATATCCGCATTCGTACCTTGGCTACAACAAGGTAATGATCCGAGTCTATGTTGGCCGTTTGGAAGGTTCGGACATCCAGAATACTGGAGGCATGCCTTGCGTCGATCGCAATATGATCAATTTGGTTGATCGTTACATGATCATTGGACCGCCATGTCTGCTTATGAATATCGAGATGAGGAAACCGTGTGCTTGTTATGGTGACATTTCGCTCCACAGCGAAATCAATTAACCTTAGTCCGTTATCAGACGTGGTGTCGTGTAGGCTATGCTTACCGACTGCCCTACCAAAGACGTTCTCCTTTCCTATTTGGGCGTTCAAATCGCCCAATACGATTTTAACGTCGTATTTAGGACATTGCTCGTATGTTTTGTCGAGGAGCTCGTAGAAACACTCTTTGGTGGCAAGGTCCTTTTCTTCCGTGGGGGCATGAACACATATTAGGCTTATGTTAGCGAATTTAGTCTTGATCCGGATAGTCATAATACGCTCGCTTACGTGTTGGAAGACTTGCCTAAGTCTGCCGCGTATGACAAATCCGCGTTACCTGTTGCCTCTGTAGCAAACACCGTAGTAGATGTCACAGTTTTTCATCCTCTTTTTGCCCGGCTCATCCCATCGCACTTCCTGGATGGCGGTAATATCTGCTTTATAGCAGTCGAGGGCCTCTGCTAGTTGTTCGGCGGCACGTGGTCTGTAAAGGGACAGAACATTCCAAGTACAGATCCGAAGGTCGTTCTCCTTATTTCGTTTGCTGGGGTTGTCATTAGTTGAGTCATCCTTATCCGAGGCTTTTGGTTCTTTCGGAACCATCGATTTTTTACGTGGTAGGGAAGTTATCCCGACGGCACAACCTCCAACCTGGAGGGTGTCTACTAACTAGAAATCCAAAGACCAGCTGCGGAAAGTTGCGGGGAGGCACTTTATCACGAAAAAATGTCCACCGAATTTTCGAACATGTTTAAACGCGTCACCGAACAAAGATAAGAAATAGCTGTACCTAATGAAATAACGATTGAGTTCGAAGCAGTGTCTTCACCCCAGTCGTTTCCTGCTCTTAAAATGACAGAGTTGAAGTCATACAACCGCGAATTGGCTGATTTATTTATTGAAAGTGGTCGGGAAATAGACAAATTTGTGCTAAAAATTGGTTCCCATCACCCTGTGTTCTCAAAGCTTTTCCTCCAAGAAGAGGTGAAATGAAGCGGGTCAGAGGTTTTTTCCATTTTCAGGCCTTTTTCGACCACCGTGCGTCGTTTCTTGCGTTCACACTATCAGATTTGAGTCTGTTAAACCAAGTTTGTCAGATATGTTGGGCCGTGTGAACACCCCTGATGTCAGCAGTGCTTATTTATTTCTTATGAAATATATAAAGTCAGACCGATCAATGCGAAACCTTGTGTGAACATTAATGCGAACGCATAACACTGGTAGTAGCTTTGCCATATGGCTGGAAAAATTGTTCGCTCTGTTGATGATGATTTGCCTGTGACAATCTTTCTCTCTCTCTCTATCTATCCTTTCCAACGCCCGCACTCTGTGTAAACACGTTAAGGGTATTCATAACCCCTTGAGTGTGCGCAAATTATAAAAAAAAAATAGGTTGCATTGAAACGTGATTGACTCAATCCAGAGAGATAGAGAAAGAAGAGAGAGAAACGAAAAAAAAAAAATCCTCGTTGTGACGTCAGATACGATAAATTTGTGTTTTTCTCCACCAAGTGTAGATTTTTGAGGAGAGATGGGGTGAAAGGGCAAGCAATGACCCACGAAGCACTGCGACTTAAAGAGATCTTTTGTGCTAACCCCTGGCATGTTGTTTGAGAAGTAGTTGTCCGTAAGCTGCATTCTAGCTCATTGATGAAGCTAAGGATTGTTCGAGCTGACGAAGAGATGACATCAGAAGGTGATGCGAAGCCTTTGTTAAAGTGCGTAAGCCTAAGCCGGGTAATTGCCGGCTTACTGCTTAGAGTGTCTTCGGACAGGTTGGGCATTCCAGTGTGAGAGCATTTGCTTGCGCTCCTAGTGATATAGCTCTGTCTTTATGTGGCTGGTAACTAAACCACAGCAGGGTTCGGGAAGAGATAGGGCACCTAGTCTGGCTCATCATCATCAGCCGCTTCGTTATCAGGGAGGCATTTGTGTCTGAGGACCCAAATTCATGTGATTTTATTGTGTGCAACGAGCTTCAAGAGAGTTTGGAGACAGTTTCAAACCAGCTTAGAGTCAAAGTTGAAGGAGTGAGAGATTTGAGTGCTCGGCTATATGACATTATATTAATATGTGATCTTCGGGTGTTTATTTAAATGCATTCTCTGGCGCAGAGTTGATAGGATGATAGTTGTGTATTGACCTAGTTGTGTAAAGAGTTTATAGTTGGGACCAAAGATACCAATTCCAGCCCCATTCGACATTTTTCAACCTTCAGCGTACCTGTTGAATTGATGTGTTGTTGGAGGGATTTGAGGATAATTACAATAGCTGCGGTCCGGTATGCTAACTTTGAAGGGGTTGTTAAGATGGATTCTTTTTGGCATGAAGTTTGAGATGCATACTGCTGGAGAGGAAAGTAGGAGAATTTTTTCGAGGATCTTCATGTGCCCAAATAGATTGGAGTTTGTATTGTTGCATAAAAAGTGAAGCTTTAGAGCACTGGCAGCCGCAATCTTCATAATATTTATGTGAAGGGGTGAAATGGCCCTGGCACTTAAAGAGCTGTTGCGCCAAATATTTATTGTTTTTTTTAGGGGTGAAATATTTAAGAGAACTTCCAGCACAGCTGCTGAGCAGTCGCGCATCACGCCCGTAATACCTACGCAGGCTGGTCTTTGCACATTATAGAGTGCGGAGCGGGCAACAGCTTAATTAACTTTTTCCTACCATACTAGCGAAGCATTGGTTATTATTGGGATGACGATTGTCAGACGGCTTTAGTCGGCTTCTCAGTGGTTCTGTCTATATGAGGTTTCCGGTTTAATTTGTGGTCTAGAGTAAATCCAAGATACTTTGTTTCTTTTGAGAAATCAATTTGAATGTTATTTAGTGATAATGCTCGAAGGCTTAAATTTATCCTCCTAGTAAAAGGTATGTTTTCGGCTTTTCTTGGGGTAACAGTTAGTCCTTCTGACTTGCACCAATTATTTGTTCACAAATGCTGGATTCATCTTTGCCCCTAACTATATGACTACGTCATCTGCGTAGCTTTGGGTAAGAAATCCGGAACTATTGAGGTCATTAAGGATTCTGTGCAATACAATGGACCATAAAAGAGGGGATATGGCTCTCCCTTGGGAATAACGTTTAGTGGTTCTAACGAAGATTGAGATCTGTCTATGCTTGGCAGTAATGAGTCTGCTTTTCGGGTTATGTCTTTGGTATCAGCACCAGATTAAATTAATAAAAACGATGTGTTACTGAAGGTGCCAGAAATGTCCAAGAAGAAGCATAAGGCGATTTTCTTCTTTGACAAAATCTCTTCAATAATGCTGAATAGACGGTGTATGGCTGTGACCATAGATTAACCAGATTGATGTGGAAATCGAAGGTTATTTAAGGGGTGTTCTATAAGGGTCTATTTTCTTATGTGTAAATCAATAATTTTTTTCTTTATCTTAAGAAGCACAGAGTTGAGACAGATTCGCCTAAAGGCCTTTGGGTCTGATTATGATCCGGCTTTAGGAATGAACACTACATTCACTTTTCTCCATATTGATGGGATGTAGCTGAGTTCATAGCTGGATCTAAAGATGGGCACTAAGGATTCAATAAGAGTGTCCATTCCATAATGTAAGGAAAAATTCCATCTCCACCTGCAGCTATGTAGGGCTTTTGCGTGGAGATAGCCCATCTTAAGGAGTCGAGGGAGAAGATTTCCTTGGCCATTATCTTAGTTGGTCGGTAAGGCGGATGTTACATGACTTCATGCAAAAAAGATGTGTGAGGGTCAGTGATTTGGGAGTCAGGGAAGTTGGTTTGCAGAAGCAGACCTAATGACACAAAGCAAAAGTTTGATACTCGTACAACTCCGGAAGGACTTTTCCATGCTAATTATTTAACCACCTGCGTGTACTGTTTCCTTCCTCTTTTGTTTATCATTTTGTCATTACAGTCATGCGTCATGAAAATAAAATGGCGGATAGCGATACATACATATGTAAGCGCATACCTAATCCACCCACAGATGATGAAGTGTCAAGCTCGGGAGACCTACTAAATCTCCAGAATTGAAATGCCCAAACCAACAAATCCTCATTTTTTGAAAAATGTACAAATAGAAAATTCTCAAGCGGAAATCTCCAAACACAAAATTTCCATTTAATACCTACAGACCACTGCTTGTTATTTATGGTGCAGGGAAATAAATTCACCAAAGTTTACTTTACATGAGAATTAACTTCACCTCAAGTGGAAAATAAATGCACTACTAAAAGTTCGAAATACTCCTACTTTTTGTGGGAATTAGTTTCACTTTTAATGTGGAGTTATTTCTCGCCTAAGCTGGGTAATAATTTCACTTTTTAGATTTAGATTTAGAACTATTTTCTAAGGCCATTCATTCACAGAGCGGAGTGGCGTCCTGAGTACCTGCATGTGAGGCTGAAGGCCGTTCGGAGTCGAAGAATGTGCCATATTTTGAATTCCTTTTAATCCACGAAGCTGACCACCCAAACACTGTTAGGATCTAGGCGGTTTTTAGATAACAAGCATTTACCTTTAGAGGAGCAAGTTGCATGGACGGCAAATTCATGTTATCCAGACTCCAAATATGGTAGATTTTGTGTTTAGGGATTTTGATTTATGGATTTTAATTTGGAAATTTTGTGATTGGGGATTCAGTGCCCAATAGGTAAAACCTAATCCTCTTTCGATTCAATTTCAACTCGATTGCTCAAGTCGGTTGCAGCGAAAACACGGATGGAAACCAGTGATACCAAATATATTTTTGTGATTGAAAATGTTCCCCATTCCATAACCATTTTTCCCCATTTTCATTTATTGTAAAAAAGAGTTAAAGAAAGATTAATTAAAACATAAACAAGTTTATTGCTGAACCAGACGGTCAACTTTCAAACGGTATTTCAAATTCAGGAATCTTTTTCCAATCTTTTTACAATACGTCTTTCGGACCACCTGAAAATGAATCGTTGTCGGCGCTCTCTGCTAAGCATTTTCTTTTGTCTAGCTCCTCGATCTTACGTCAATCTTCTTCTTTCTTGCCCACTTGTCTTCCTAAAAAAAAAAATTCGTTCCCCCTAAAGGGGTATAGGGCGTTAACAACGCCTGCGCGGCATCTTGTTCGGAGCTCTACAACGCGTTTGAGCTGCCTCCAACTCATTCCCAAAGAGCTTCCTCCTTGAATGTCTCGACCCACGTCTGCTTAGGGCGTCCCAATTTTTTGTCTGCCTAGGTGAGCAGATTCCACTGCATGGTGTATTTGGCAATGGAGTAGAGTTGGGCTAAGCTGTGAATTTATGTTCACAGCTATAACTGTGAACATGATTTCTTATTCACTGTGAATATAACCTGTGAATCCGAATGTATGAGAGTCATTTTATTTACGAATAAAAATTATTCACTTACTATGATAGTAAAGTACAATTTACATATTTTTCTGTTATCTATCAATGAATTATTATATTATTGACTTCTTGTATCGTAAAATGTACTCGTAGGTAATTCGTTAATACACATGCGTTGATGTATGCACAATGCACATACTATCCATATAAGTAATAATACCATTAAAAATACTTGGACCCAATAATTCAAAAAATAAACTTACCCCAGAAACTAATGTCACCAAAGGATGCTTGATTTGCATATATGCACATATCTGTCACAAATTACATTTTGCGGAAGTCTCATCTAATTCCGTAAAAAAATCAAAATAAAACTTATCTTTTTTCGCTTTATCATTGGCAGCGTCTTAAATTTATATTTTTTTTTTATATACGCGCACTTGTACACACCAAACACAAATCTGTAAATTTTTGCTTTGAATATAACTACATACAAGAGAAATACATATTTCTATTATCTATGGTATAACCTAGCGAATAATATACATTTCATATACATACCTTCATGTTGTTTTTGCACCTAAGGCATTTTTTTCACCACGTTTTGCTTTGTTCTATCCTTCGCTGCCTGCCACTTCAGTATACATAAATGCGATGTAAAAAAGAATTCCTCCTTTATGCGCATTAGGTATACACATTTTCCTTAATCGTTGATCGTATTTCATTGCCAGCTCTGAACGGTCATGTTCGTTATCCGCTCCTCGCTCTTCATTGAGCAATAGCCGCACTGAGCGGTTAGATGTGTACATGTTCGTTATCCGTTCATCGCTCTTCATTGAGCAATAGCCGCACTGAGCGGTTAGATGTTCGTTATCCGCTCGTCGCTCTTCATTGAGCAATAGCCGCACTGAGCGGTTAGATGTGTACATGTTCGTTATCCGCTCGTCGCTCTTCATGGAGCAATAGCCGCACTGAACGGTTAGATATGTACATTTTCTTTCTTCATTCGTCGCTTAATGTATCTTTTGTTGCTGTGTTGGAAAGAATGTGTTTTGTGTAAAAGTGTATCGAATATTAATTTTGAGTTTGGGTAAATATGTAATGATTGTATTATTATAATAGGAGTACTTTATTAAATAAATTTGTGTAGCATAAATATGTTGCGTATAAATGTCTTGTGTATTAATGGCTTGTATATAAATGTTTACCAATGCGTCCACACTCTGTAAATTTTTAAATCGAAAAAGAACGAAACTAATTTACAAAAGATACATTGAGCAATAAAGAATATGAATGTAAAAAGAAACTATGGAAAATCGAACGTTATATTCGGAGTAATTCAAAGAGAATGTAGCAGGAATGCAATTTAATAGAGAAATGGAGAGTTATCAAAATTAAGGTTTTGCAAATAATGTGCTATGTGTTTACTTGGCACTTGTGTTACATAGTACTAAACAGTAGCGGACACAAAAATGTGATATGAAAAATAATTCCATATTCACGTTTTAAACATTCACAGTTTATTTTTAATTCACTCACAGGCTGCGTATGTGAATTTTCATTCGCAGTATATAATTCACAGGTAGTGATTTTTTGCCCATCTCTACAATGGAGTTGTCGTAAGGTTGTAGAGTGTGTCCCATCCACTGCCACTTTCTCCTTCGCACAGCAATGTCTATATGTTCTTGGTCCATTCCCGAATAAAGTTATTGGTTGGAGATACGATTGGCCAAAAGATCCTCAAGATAATTCATAGACATCTGCTTACAAAGGTTTGCAGCCAAGTACTGCACCCATACAGGAGTATGGCCGTGGAATCAGCTGAAGACATAGCGATTGTTGCAGTGAGCAAATTTCTAGAATAGTTAGAGTACAACTGTAATGAAGCTATCGGAATAGTATAGCTATCATGAAAGCACAGCGAAGACAGGAGTGTCAGCGAAACGTGGCGCAGACAGCTGCCAACACGGATGAACCGAGCATGTAAGGCTGAAGCCCCTCGCGACGAAATGCTTGACGGCAGTGCCGCGAGGATCAGCTGTAGGAGTTGTGGTGGGTTTAGTAGGCGGACATCCCACACTGTGACTGATGTATTGAGACTTTAAAAAATTTCCACCTTCCAACGCAAAAAAAAAAACATACCTCAGCACTGATTCTACGTTGGAGCAGAACATGCCCAGCTTGGTTCTCAAGTTGAGAACATTGCTTTTCCAGTCTTTGGATAGCATTCACAGCTTTTGCCGTCCCTATTATGCTGAACACATCCAGTTTGCTGCCACCGCGGTCAGCCGCGACCACTCTTCCGAAGTATAGAAAGTGAGCGGGAAATGAGCGCGGATGTAAGAAGTGCTCATGGCTTTTGTTGTAGCTGTGTTTATATCTAGCCCCACTTTATTTGCCTCAGGTTCTAGATTTTGAGCCATCAGATGAATGACCATTATCCGATGTAAAATAGTCAAACAGCGTCAGCGATGAGATGTTTCGAATTCCATTGTTACCTTCCGTCAATTCTGTACGAAGTACATCGCTGATGTCCACCAAGAACAATAGTGGTGCACCCCTGATGTACTCTACTTTGAACTTCAAAATCCTCCGACATTTTACTATTGTATAAATCGTGACACTTACTTCCGTCTGTATGTAGCCTTGATAATAGCCGTGAGTTTTTCTTCTATGCAAGGCCAACCAGAAAGAATCTCGTAGGAGAGTTGTCGAAATCCTTCTTGATGTTGATAAACATTACATGTAGCGGAGACCTGTGCTCGACGCATTGTTCTATTATGATCCATAAGGCGTTTATGTGGTCGATGCAGGAGAATCTAGCACGAAGCCTGCCTGTTCAACGCCGAAAATTGAATAAAAATGTTCCTTAACGCGTTCTAATATAATTTCAGCTATTATCTTGGTTACGGCCGGTAGAACGTACATATACATACACATATGTACCTCTCCAGTTTGTACAATCCATCAGATTTCTCTTCTTCGGAAGCTTGACGATCATCCCTCTTTTCCACTCGTGGGGAAATTGTTCATTTTCCCACGATCTCTGTATGAGCTGGTGTAGCAGATTCCGCGGCTTGAAATAGTTAGGCAGGAATGCCATCAATACCCACCGCTTTGTTTTGTTTTTGTTTACTGAGAGGTCCGGTGCGAATTCGGGAATTTGTTGCTTCCGAAAACTCATATCACTATCGTCTAAGTGGTTAAGTACTGTAGCGAAATGATCCCTTCATCAAGTAAGCTGATCCTCATCCGAAATCAGAATGGTTTGAAGTAGTTCATAATGAATAAGTGTAGAATACACATAAACACAGAATACACACATACACAGAACGAGCGAATCAAAATAATTTTTTCACAATTATTCATAATTTACCGATTGGGGATAAGAAAAAGGATTCTGGTAGCATTGTTTTTATTGCCGCTTAGGACTTACGCGCAGCGGCGATAGTTGTCCCCGCTAATTTAAGCGGCTATACACTATGGTGTTGCTGTAATTAACATGTATATTTTTGAGTTAGCGGATATACGTCTTATTCAAAACAATGTGAGTTCGTTTCAGATTCATTATATGAGAGACAATAGTGGTGAGCGTAGCTAACCATTTCTTGGAATGAATGTGAATGTTTTGAGTGGCGCATAAAACGAGCTACTTGCTGCAGTTCTCTGTTCCGACCACCAATGAGCTCCTTGGTGATGTTATAGACAGTCCTACTGTCACACCTGCTTGCTGCTTCTTCAGTCCTTGAGACAAGTGAGTCGTTGTACGGACATTTGTCACATCTTACCTACGCTGCGCTTCCTTCTTTTCACCCGATATTGGGCTTCTATAGTTCGGACGGGCAATATGACGTATCATTACCTCCACGCGGTGCCACCAGGATAGCTACCTAGTAGTAAACTTACGATGAGCGTATGTCGAATCCGTCTATACGTTTGTAGCTGAACATTCGGAGCTGCGCGAGCACGGCCGGGGAACTTTAGCACACTTGTGGGACCGGATGATGCATCTCTTGTTGACCTGAAGAGCCGCCAAAAGGAGGAAGGATGGCGGAAGAATTCTCTGTACGGAATTAACGACGCAATCCATAAACGGTTTTGACAGACACCTCACTCGACATTTGAAGCTCAGGTCTGTAAGGATTTCCATAGCTTCATGAGGGTTATGGAATAGAGATGGTGGCGGATGAACCCTAAATGGGCCAAGGGCAGCGTTCGTATCCCCGAAGGGGAATACTGATCTCGGTTTTCAAGTCGGCCTCTGGTCCAAGGGACCAAAACTCATGGATCTGGCCCTCCGGGCCCAACCTGTGTCGTCGTTGTAACTGCCTCACAAAGTAGAAAAAAGCTAGTTATGAGAGAGACACCAGCCTCAGATAATAACAATAATCCCCACAATTGGCAAACCGATCTGGAACGTCCACGACCTACGATTTACGGGTATGCATCTGGAATGTACAATCGCTGTACACCCCTGGGGCAGCCTAAAAACTCGAATCTGTCCTCACGCAATACAAGGCAGATATTACCGCGATTCAGGGAACATGATGGATATGATCAGGAATGCAAAAAATACCCACCTGCGACATTTATTACAGCTGTAACAGAAGACTGCATAGCTGTGGTGCGGATTCGTCGTGCGAAATCGGCTACGATCAAGGGCTATCGATTTCAAATGATTGCCTGGCTGCAATCCGCATCAGAGCTTATCAGTTTAATATGTGCACACGTATCGATGGCGCTGAAGCCCCCTGTCCAGGAGGAATTTTATTACCTCCTGGATGGTACCTATGAAGCATGTTCGGATTATGACATAAAAATTGTACTCGGGGACTTCAATGCGAAAATCGGTGAGGAAACCATCTTTGCCGAACTAGTCAGTAAACACAGCCTCCACGACAAGCCAACAGACAGCGGTTTCCAACTAATTGATTTTGCAACGGCTCGTAAATGATAAGTAGCACTAGGTTTCCTAGACTAAGAATCCACACAGCAACCTGGCTTTCCTTTGATGGTAGAACACACAACCAAATCGACCACGTGTTAATCGACGCAAGACACGTGTCTAACATCTTGGATGTGTGAACTTTCCGAGGGACCAACGTCGACTCTGGTCATATTCTTGTTGCAGATAAATTCAGAGCCAGACTGTACAATGAGAAAAAGCTGTAAACCACCTAGAAGAACAAGATTAACGTTGGACACCTTATCACGCCAGAGCCTACAAAGAGCACCTGTCCGAGAAACTTTCTGCAGTGCATTCACCAACCACAAACGCAAACAACCTGTAGACCGAATACAGAAACATTTTCATGAGGTGCCCGTGACCACCCTTGGCTACCAGCCATCACCAGCCCTTGGAATTATGATGAGTGCATTCAAGGAAAAAAGGTGACAGAAGATGCATATGAGAAAGCGCTGCAGCACAAGACAATAGTAGCGAGAAAGGAGTACCAGATCAGATGTAGGGAAAAGAATAAAATTCTGCGTAAAAAGAAAAGGGACCACACAGCCTCCCAGCTCCAGGATATCGAAAAGTCTCGTGAGCATAACAGCATCCGGAATTTCTATAGAAAAGTCAAGCAGCTGGCAGCTGGATTCAAACCCGGAACAGTAAAGGCAACCTAGTCACCGAAACGCAGGGAATTGTTTATGTGTTTAAGCAACACTTCCAGCAGTTGCTTAACGGGCAGAAAACAGAGAGAGTGATAGGGCAAGAAGAGAAACCGCTTCCAGTCAATGACGAATCAATACCACCACCCAGTATTGAAGAAGTAAGCGCAGTCAGCATAAAACAAAGCCGCTGGCTCTGATGGCCTACCAGCTGAACTTTTTAAATACGTAGGTGATATCTGGGTAGTGTGCATGCACCAAGTCATCAGCCAAGTATGGATAGAGAAAAGCATGCCCGACGCCCGGAGTATCAGCTTTATATGCCCCATCTTTAAAAAAGGCGTCTTGTAAGAACTCTCGAGGCATATCCCTGCTAAATGTCGCATATAAGATCCTATCCAACGTATTGTGTGAACGTCTAAAACCTTTCTGCATCGCACTAATCGGCACTTTCCAGTATGGCTAACGGCCCGACAGATCGACAATAGGCCAAATATTCACAACAAAGCAAATCCTGGAAAAGACCAACGAATATTGAGTCGAAACTCCACCTTTTCATCGACTTTAAAACCGCTTATGACAGCATTCATCATCTTGAACTCTACCAACCGATGGCGCAATTCGGGATACCGTCAAAACTTATCCAGATGTGTCGCGTAACGCTGGAAAACATGCGATGCTGTGTGCAACTTGGAAAGCGGTCTTCTGAACTCTGCCAAACATACACCGGGTTCCGGCAAGGAGATGCGCTGTCATGTGACATCTTCTTGTGCTGGAGCAGATAGTGCGTATAGCAGGTGTAAACACGGAAGGCGCTATCTTTCACAAATCCATTCAACTGCTGGGATTCCGGCAAGCCGTTGTAGAAGCATTAACGGCAATTGAAGAACAGGCAAAACGAGTAGGTCTTGTAGTAAATGACAAAACCAAGTACATGTTCTCAACAAACAAAAAATTATCTGCTCAAAACCTTGGACAGAACGTCACTATTGATGACTACGACTTCGAGGTAGTTAAGGAGTTTACCTACCTAGGAGCATACATAAATTCCACAAATCACACTTTCGTGAAGATCCGACGAAGAATAACCCTACCAAACCGCTGCTACTTCGGTTTGCAAAGCAACTGGGTTCAAAACTCCTAACTGGATAGACCAAATTAATGCTGTATAGACCGCTCATCTTACCAGTCTTGCTTTATAGCGCCGAGTCCTGGACGATAAGTAAGAAAGCAGAGCAAGCGTTGTATACCTTTGAACGAAAAATACATCGGCGGATATTAGGTCCCATATGCGAGGAAAGCGAATGGAGTAGAAGATGCAACACCGAACACTATGAGTTCTAACAGGATGTGGATGTAGTCCAAAAACCCAAGACACGTCGACTACATGGCTCGGCCACATCGAGCGAATGGACAACAACGCTCCAGCCTAGAGAATCTTTGAATCTCAGCCTCTCGGTTCGAGACGACAAAAAAGACCGAACCGCCAGTATAAAGACCAAGCTTGTCGCAGAGGCCAGAAGAAACTTGGTCTCACAACTGGAAGCAACGTGCCGGGGACCGCAGAGCATGGAAGGCAGCCATGTCTCAGGCAGAGACTCTTCACGGGTAGGGAGGCCTTTAAGTAAGCAAGTATAGTTTAGTACTTTCTATTGCTGAGGCCGCTGCTATTCGAGCCTTGATTGCTGTACGCTCATCGATTCGTCTCCAGGTATTCTGCCTTTTACCGATGGAGGTGGGTGCTCTAGTGGCAAAAACATTTTTCACGGCATTTCAGTGGTCATCCACGCCACCCTGCATGGTTTCTAATCATTCCTTAAATCGCTTATTATCTACTCCATTTTGTACTTCACGCCATATATACTACTGAGCATACTGCATAGATGATCCTATACTAAAACTGTCGATTCGGCGTGTATAACTATAAATAGAGTTGACCTTCAATCCTTCTTGGGACCTTTTCCTGACCTTCACATTTCAAAGAGAGCAATTTACTTAGCCGACAATTTTAATGAATAGTTCCTTACCGGTCTCACCAAAAATATTTATTTACGACTGATTCATTGTTTGCGTGTCTAATTTCAAATCACCTGCATGCAACAAGGTTCATGCATTGCAATGCATGGTTTATCGCCTCGGCCAACTGCCAACATTAATTAGAAATAATAAAAAAAAAAAAATAACCCTCGAGCTCCTTTCACCACTATATTTACTCCACTCGTGCTACCTGTCGCCTTGTTTGCTCACTAATTACACCCTTATGACATACAAAAGTGCTACCTCGGCATTCAATAAATTTCCACTTCATCCTTTCAATTAAAAGTATAAAGGGACTCTCTCTCCTTCCGACCAGGGCTCATTGCCCTCCTCCTTCGACCCATACACCTGTATACGAATGAATATTTTTTTCATATTCAACCAACGATATTTTTTTTTGACACTCAACGATGACGGATTAGCATCAAGCCCGTCACGGGTTGGGAAACCTGAAGAAAAAATCGTTAACACCATAAACCAGTTAAAAGAGTAAAGAAGAGCTCGCGCCATAAATAAGCAAAAAACGTGCAAAAAAAAAAGGATTCCTTCCAACTGTGGTGAAACTTAAGTGCTAATGCGTATACGAGATTAGGATAATAAAGTTGTTAGCTACAGAGCATCAGTTCCTTCGGCGTTGTCGTCTTCTGGCGGTTCATCATTTTTTATTTATGACCATAAGAGAAGAAAAGTGATTCGAAATGGAGATCTGAGAGGTTTCCTTTTCATTCCCTTTGCCTTGGCTTTTTGTGAAAGTCTGTAATATATCTCATGGATGGACCATTTGCACCTCATTAACTGCTGCTGCCTTTAGATAGATAGAGACAGGAGAGAAACTTTCTGTGGTTGGTTGGTAATGGGCTGCACCTTCGTCTTCTCCCTCGGAGTCATCGTCTTGAGACAAAGCCAACATTCGAGAACAATGGCTGAAAGCCCTTAACACTTCATTTAATTTATATTCATGGCGAAATTATGGTGTAGACTTGGTTTAAGATAAATGGACGAAAAGAGTTTCTGTAATTTTTTTATTTTTCGAAAATTTGACTTGCAACTACTTATGACCGACAATAGTGGAAGTTTCTGTGCCAAATTGCGAAACATAAATCAAGTATCAAAAAAGTTTTGTGGGGAAAAAGTTTTTCAAACCTAAATATACAATTTTGGAGATTTTATGGCCGTGCAAATGGTATCGCTTGAAACTTTAGATTTTTTGCTAAGAATGGTGTTTCCACGAGTTTAGTTATTCTGTCCCACCCTTCGAGGAAATTTTCGAATTTTTAAGTTTTTCCGGTACATTTGTTGTAGTACGTACATATATTACGAAGTAATTCGACTAGGGCATTGGTTTTCACGAAGCGCTACTAGGGAAACAAATTATGATCGAAATTGTATTTCCAATATTTGGAGGGTGTTGACATTTTTCAGTTAGTGAAACTTTACGATCTTAAGACTTTTTAGAAGACATATGCGTGAAATGGTCTTGTCAGGGCCGTATATATCCAGAAGACCTTATTCGGTGACAAGCTCCATGTCTTGTCAAAAGCACCCAAGAGCACATTGCCAGAAAATCAAAAACGCATTGAATGTTTTCAACTCGACATGCTTAGCCCAATGAAGTTTCTTATCCAGAATCACTCTTATTGGCTGGATTGAAGAAACAGGTAGTGATGTCCCTTGGCACTGGCTGAGGCAGACCGATCAGAATTCTTCTTCTCGCAAAGAGAAAAACATTCGTTATGAAAGGATTTTTTTCGAAAACCCACTCCTAGTGCATCATTTATCGGTCAAGTCAAGCGTCGCGTGCGCGTTAGCACAAACAGTCGCTAGACATGGCCCAATAGAAAGTACGTCAACATCATCCGGATGTTGCCTGAGCCTAGATGTGTTCAACAGCGAGTCGACCAACATGCACCACAACAGTGGAGACAGTATGCCGTCTTGCGGCAGACCCTGTTTTCCTATGCCATAAATAAAAAAATATTTTGGCGCAATATCTTTTTTGAGACAACAATACTCTCGGATGCTTGTCAGATGTTCGCGAGAGGTGGGACCGTGAAAAAACTTATTGGTGTTTTCTGGGATTCGAACGTGGAACCTCACGCGCAGTGAACCGACACACAAATCACTTACGCCACGGCGCTTCTGCCATAACATATGGTCAATCCGAATCTATAACCAAAGTTCTATTAATAAGAATTGCTTTGATGGACAACACTAATGTTTCGGCTATCCCTTATTGTCCGGCAGAGTCACACATGCAGTCAAAAGTCGTATTGTCAAAACCTCAATGTCGATTAATATGCCCGTCGCGTACGTGCGCATTCAGCTCTGGACTAGGGCCATGGACTAGATTTTGAAGGCAGGTAAGCATGCTGCATCTCCAATAGTAGATGCATCCTCAAAGCAACTCTTCGCACGTGAAATTCCACCAGTGTCCCCATACTTTTCAGTAAGAAGAAGGTAAGACTTATGGGTCTGAAACTCTTGCGGAGCAAGGAGTCATCCTTGCCAATTTTAGGAATGAAAACCACTCCGCCATGATGTAGGAATTAAAGACGGGCTAAGTCGTGAATTTTCATTCGCAGTTATAACTGTAAAAAACCCATTCAGTGCACTCTGCATGTTAGTGGAGTCCCACTGAAGCAGGTGGAGAAGTTTAAGTACCTCGGGGTTTTATTCACGAGTGATGGGAGGAGCAATGCCGAGTTATCCTGTAGAATTGGTCAGGCTGGATCAATTTTGAGAGAGCTTGGCCAATCTGTTATAAGGAAGGCCGAACTTAGTATTCAAGCTAAGCTATCGGTTTTTAACTTGGTGTATGTTCCAACTCTCACCTATGGTCATGAAATTTGGGTAGTGACCGAAAGAATAAGATCGCGGATACAAGCTGCCGAAATGAGGTTCCTTCGCGGTGTTGTTGGAATAACTCGTAGGGATCGAGTGCGCAACACCAGAGTACGCGAGGCGCTCAACGTTGAGCAGCTACTTCTCCGAACGGAACGATCTATGCTTCGATGGTTTGGTCACGTAGTGCGTATGCCCCCAGACCGGCTTCCAAGACGCGCCATGGTTGCCGTGCCATCAGGTAGACGACTTCGCGGAAGGCCCAGAAATAGATGGTTGGACCAAGTCCGACATCTCTCTTGGAGCCGCTTAGGGATTCTCCCTGATGAGTTGGAGTCAATGGCGGAGGATCGAGAAGGATGGAGAGTCCACCTGAGCATCCTACCCCCGCGACCCTCATGAAGGATTAGCGGGCCATTGAAAATGAATGAATGAATGAATGAGTTATAACTGTCAATGCGCTTTCTTATTTACTGTGAATGTAAACTGCTAATGCGAATTCGCCATAGAGTCATATAGTAGGTACACCTGTCCGGCTATTTAAAAAAAAAAAAATTTCGTCGAATTTTAATTTTATGCTGTAAGAGCCCCATTTTAAAACTCCGTAATTATTACATATGTACATATTTATGTATACGTACCTATATGTATGTGCAGACTTATATTCTTTCATAAAAAACTTACTCGCACATCTGGCTACGATGAACTTGCCGAAACTAAAGACACAGTAGGACCCTTAATTTCAATGCGTTTCTTTAAATTCGGTGTACTGGTACTGTAGTTCCCGCTATAAAATTACATTCGCAACGCAATAGCAACTTCGCAAGTATAACGTCTCTGTTATTAAATACAAACCAACCGAACCTCCAAACCAGCTGCAATAGCAGTAATAGCAACTTAGTAAGTATAACCACTGTGCTGCTATATAGCAATCAACCAAATTTACAAACCAACTGCGACCGCGATAGCAGCAATAGCAATGCAAGTATAACCTGTGCTGCTATATACCAACCAACCAAAATTTCGAACCAGCTGCGACTACGATATGCAACCTTATGAGTTGGTTTGGTGCTTGTTGGAGTGTTATAAAAAGCTTCGCACTAGCGTTGCCACTTCTTCCAGAACAAATGTAGCGTACTGAAAATAAAAATGTAACATTTTCAAAGAAAATGTAGCAAAATAGAAATTTTTGTAAATTTCCTTTATTCTCGCATTATAACTTGTAGCATTCAGTTTCACCAATACAAAATATTATAAAAATAAAAACATTAATTCAATTATCAGATGAGGTTAGATTGGCTGGTTTCATCCTCCTCCTCGTCCCTAGAGATCCAGCAGAAGTCGTTGGGGAAGATGCCAAGTCCTTTGGCATATTGGCCCTAAAGACAGTGTCCAGTGAGGACACCGAAAACGTAGCTGATCTGTTATGGCTTTAGCTTGACCCACTAAGCACTACGTTTCTGGTCCAGCTTAAGCTAGATCTGTCTCGAAATGTGACACGTTGAGCCGTTTACACATCAGTGGTTGGTCTTGCCAATAGCGTTCAGCTTTAGGAGATGCTTTCATGTAGCGACGGTCATACTTAATGCTTGCCTATCAAGCAGAATCCTTAGAGTTGTCCCTGTCTGGCGAGCCCGTCCGCCCTGCAGTTTAGTGGAATGTCCCTGTGGCCTGGCTCGCAACATCGGTGAATGCTGAACTGCTCGGTCATCTTTGTAAGAGATGCCACCATTGGGGGTGGCAATGGTGTAGTGGTAACGTCGTTAATTGCCACGCTTATGGTTCATGATTCAAATCCTGATGTCAGCAAGCATGGTCATGTGGCTGGAAAAATTGTTCGCTCTGTTGATGGTGATTTGCCCTTGACATCGGTTATCGGGGAAAAAGTACTGTGAATCAGAAGCAAAGACAAAAAATAACAAAAATCTCCCCAGTTATTTGGACTCCACCCCCGGAGAATCTTTGAAGCATAAACAATAGAGCTTCAAGAACCACTACACAAAAAAAATTGTTCTTTCTCTCTATCTATCCTTTCCAACGCACTCTGTGTAAACATGTTAAAGGTATTCATAACCCTTTGAGTGAATGAACGGCAATTTAAGGCGGTCTTTGAATTGAAAGAGCAATTTATTTATTTCCAAGCTTAATACAAGCAATTAACTTAAAGCTTAGCTTAAAAACTAACAGAGAGAACTTATATAACTAAACTAAAAGGCCTTTTTTTTAAGACCTAATGTAAGGACTTAGACTAAGAAGAAAGTGTGGGGAACATTATGAGGAGGTGTGAAGGAGCTTTATAAGGGAGGATCGGCTGAGATAAAAATCAAAGGTCATATGTGCGCTATTGGCCAAACGTAACATTCTGGACATGGGTTCAAGGTGGCCATAATTGGTCCAGTGACAAGCGAAGCGAAAGAGGGGTACAGATCTAAGGTTATGAGGGTTATTATTTAGGTAGATCGTATGTAGTAAAGCGAGAGAATCAATCGAACCTACTAATAGTTGTTGCACGAAGAGTATGTCAGCGAGATGACGGCGATTAGCAAGAGTTTGTAAACTAATCAGTTTTAACCGATCTTCGTATGGAGGCAAATTATATTTATCATCCCAAGAGAGACCACGTAGAGCGAAACGGTTAAATCTTCGTTGGACAGCTTTAATTCTCAAGGAATGCGTAACTTGATGGGGAGACCAAACTTGACTTGCGTATTCAAGGATAGGTCTGACAAAGGTGACATACAGGGATTTAGTGACATAAGGATTCGAGAATTCTTTCGAGCAGCGTTTGATAAAGCCTAGTGTGGAGTTGGCTCTGTTAATTATGTGATCAATGTGCGAATTGAATTGACTAAGGGAATGGGTTTGTTATCGAAGAAGTAGATCCTAGGAGAGGGAGAAACACGCCTGCGGGAAAAGGTAATAGCTTGACATTTACTCACATTCAGCTCTAGGAAGTTAAATTTGTACCATGTGAAGAACAGATTCAGGTCGCTTTGTAGTAGGAGAGAATCCGAAGGGGAGGCAATTATCTTAAAGATTTTTTTATCATCCGCGTACACAGATAGATCGGACTCCTTTAAGATGGAATCAATGTCACTAATAGTTAGGATAAAGATCAAGGGTCCGAGATGACTGCCCTGAGGAACCCCGGAAGTGGGTTTGATAGGGTTGGATACAGAACATCCGAAAAGGACTCTATAATGTCGATCCTCTAGATATGACCTAAGTCAGGAAATAAAGGAGGATGGAAAACCTAGGGCTTTGAGTTTGAGGTAAATAATTTTGTGTGAGATTTTTTCGAACGCTTTGCTGTAATCTGTAGAAATTACATCGACTTCATTGCCGTTCTCTAATGCGTGTAATGCTCGGGAAACAAATTCAGTTAGGTTGGTCGTGGTAGATCTACCTTTTAAAAAACCGTGTTGAGATGGGGAGAAGATTGGTGTACAATGGAAGTACAATGAGTCGTAAACAATACTTTCAAAGAGCTTTGGGATGCATGACAGTTTGGCAATGGGTCGGTAATTTGAGATCTCGCTTTTACTACCTTTTTTGTGGATAGGGAAAATGAAAGAGTCCTTCCACAGAAAAGGGAAGACGGTTTGAGAGAGTGAGAGCTGGGCACTAAGATGCTGTGATAAGACATTCATACATTTCTTTAAAACAATAGCGGGCAGCCCGTCAGGGCCAGGAGAATAGTTGTCCTTGAGCCTACTGATCTTTTCAAGAACCATGTTTGTCGTAACCTCAATTGAAACAAAAGAAGTTTGCGCACAGTTGTTCAAGTAGCTGAAATAAACACGATCTGGTTCGTGCAAGTGATCAATATATGACTGGCCAAAGAACGTTGCAAAGAGATTGGCGATCGCTTCAGGGTCGGCTGAGGATCTGCTAGATAGTCTTAAAGCGGAATGGAGGCCATCGGATTTTCTTTTAACATTAATGAATTGATAAAACCGTTTGGGGTCAGAAATTAGACTCCGTTGCATTCGGTCAAGATGTTCATGATAAAGAGATTCACAGAGAACAGAAAAACGATTATAAGCAGTGAGGTAATTGGAGTAGTCACTAAAAGACCTGGTGGATAGAAACATTTTCCAAAGTTTATTCCTATTATTACGAAGTGCACGGATTTCTTTATTATACCAGGGCGGAAATGAGGAGCAGTGTTTACTGAGCGTATAAGGAACCGATTGGGCGAAGCAAAAGAAGTTTTTTGAGTAGAAGGTTTCAAGTGCGGCATCCACATTTGAATTAGCGGAGATAAAGTCGAAGTTAATGTTACTAATTAGATCAGTAAGTTTATCGATGCTGGGTTTTCGAAAATGAAAGTTGGAAGAGCCGATAGGGTCGATATAGGTATTCCCATTTTCGTAAGAGAAGGTAAGAGATAGGGGGGGGGTTCACGCGATCTAAAGTTGATAGATCGCTGATACGGCACAATTGTCAGAATCGGAAGAGACAATAAGATCGAGATTTCTATCCATAAAGTTGGAAATGCCACTCACTTGCTGGAGTCCTGAGTCAGAAAAGCAATGTGTTAGTAGGACTTCTTTGTCGAAGAGGCGTTTAAAGCAATGAAATGGGACTCATCATCAGAATGAACCCATTTCAGCCGAGAGAGATTAAAGTCGCCCATAACTATTACCACATCGACGGGTTGTGCGACATCGAACAGGAAGTCAATCGCAGCAACGGCGAGTTGGTAGACCCCGATGTGTTGGGACGAGCGAATGTAGCAGCAAACAGAAAGGCAGAAATTAGAGAGTTTAATCTTAACACGTACGAATTCTAAGTCTTTGGAGATGGGGATATCAAGAGAGATCCCGCCGTAGTGGTTGCGAATTGCTAGAAGAACGCCACGACTCTAGAGATCGTCTGCGATCTCCTCCCCGTCCTTACGGAAGATGATGAAATCTGAGGAAAAAAGTTCAGAGTTAAGAATACACGGGGTTAGGTTGGTTTCGGTTAAAGCATAAATTTCATAAGGTAATTTTTGGGAGTTCAGAAATACATGAGAGGTTTTAGTACGCAGTCCTCTAACATTTTGATAGTAAAAACTTAGATACTTGGGACTTTTGGGAAGTGTGTTAGGGGACAGATTAGGGACGAAAATAATTGTGAAAATCGTTGCGAGATCGTTGGAGATCGGAAAGGCGCTTGGACTTGATAAAAGATGCATAAGAGTATAGGTCATTAACTATCTGAGTAGCCGAAACAGCGAAAGTCTCATGAAATTTGACAAAGATGTGCATTAGGGTTTCTTGTTCGGTTGGAAGACCCTCTTGGGAAATCAAGACCTTGATGTTGGTGTTGGTCTTGCCATCGACACAGACAGAATCAGGCTTGTCATGCAGGTAGGCAAGGTAAAGCCGAACGTTAGCATAAATATCAGCATCTGAATCGGAAAATTGTTTGGTCAGTTTCACAGTGGGAGGTAGTAACGGGTTTAAGAAGGTGGGAGAAGCGACGGTGGACATGGAGGTGTTGTTTGGAATATTGCCAGCATTATCGGGGCTTATGGTAAGAGAGAAAGAGGGGATAGGAGGGACAGAATTAAGAGTATGGAGTGAGTGAAATCAGCGACGGTAGACATGAAGGTGTTGTTTGATACATTGCCCATATTATCGGGGCGTTTGGTAAGAGAGAAAGAGGAGGTAGGAGGGACAGGATTAAGAGTATGAGAGTGAGTGAAATTGGGATAGTTAGTAGGAGGATGTGAGGACGTGACTAAAGTTAGGAAAGATTTTGGTTTTGAAAGACCAGTTACCGGATCCATTGTTTAGCTTAGTATTGTTAGTGAACGGGGGGTGAGTGGAAGGGAGCGGGGTCCGCCAAGGGTTAGCTGAATTAAGCATCGAACTAATTAAGCTGGAACTATTAATCTTAAAGCTAGACTTAGGGATAGGGTTATTATTACGCTCATAGTTATCCTTAACTTGCTTATTTATTATTCTCCCGATTGGTCCATATGCGTAGTTTCATATTGCCGAGGGTGACAGCACTATCAGGGGAACAGGAAAAACAGCAATCGTTACTCATTTTTTATTTATTTTATGTATCTACGAACTTAAAACTCAAGCAAAGCCCTACCAATATAAAAATATTTCCACACCTTTCAATAGCGCCTTAGCCAATAAAATTAATTCCACTGTATCTTAACTCAACATATTTCTCAAATCGTGTTTTATTATGTTTAGCATATGAAAGTTAATAATATGAGTTAAAAGCACAAAAAAAAAAAAACAAATGATAATTAGGTAGACTGTTTGGAGAAATGAAGCATAATGAGGGAAAGATGTAGTATGTAGCATGGCACCTCAAAATAACGCAATTTTGCTACATACCATATTTAGCAAAAGTGGCAACTCTGCTTCGCACAAACAATGGCACACGTTCGAAAAGAAAATTGGATAAAGACGTCCAGCAGATAACGTGCAAAAAAGGTAGTTTAGTTTTATAATATTGTTATACCTCTTCTTATTCACGTTTTTCGTATGAGACACACTCATATTTGGGTGTGATGCATGCAAAATGAAATTATGACTCATGAATAGCAGCTAGACAAATTATCATTAGCAATAGCAGTTTATTTATAAATTTTTTAACAGGTTGCGATTGCGAATTTTATTAGCAGTGAATGATTAGTAGGTTGCGATATTTTGCTCATCTCTAGTAGAAATATATGCAGGTTCCAAGCCAGCAATAAAGATTCTTTCCAGAGGTGGCAACAACTGGTCTATACCCTGCTGCAGCAAAGCTTCCATTGGTACCACGCGATTTGAAACCATCAAAAGATACTAAAGCATATTTGATGGACTTATCTGTTACCACGGCTGATGCAGTATAGCAACTGCGCCGAGTTTTTTGACTAAGATCAAGCTCAACCTGGGTCAGTGAGCCAATCTGTGACCTAACGGTTATCTGATTGCCTGGAAATTATGTCTCTGCTAGAAGACTAAAAGTTTTCGCTTTCGTGCCAGTAAACTTGCCATCAGACTTTCTGAGTGACACCGGTCTAGTCTGCTTACCCTTTTAGAGCACTTTAACCAATCTACTGATTTCACTGAGTGTTTCGATCTTTTCACAAAACCACCATAAGAAGCACTTTTCGATAACCGAATTAAGTGCTTATGTTCCTTTTGTTTTGATCTAAAAAGATCACATAACACCCTAAATTTGTCTTGAGTGAGCTATTTAGAAGTTTTCTGGTTTCTTTTCTGAGTCACTGTAGTTCTGGGCTTCACCAGGGAACCGGTGATTTACAGGGATTTCTTTTCACTGGGCTCGTCAGATTGGAACATATGGTAAGAACACCAGTCATACTTTGATCAGCGTCCTCCACCTTTGGTCTCATCCTGAGTTCGAGTTTTGACAGATCTGCCTACCTCTTCCCTAAAGCGCCTCCAGTTGGTTTTCTTCGGGTTGCTCTCCTCCTGCAAAGTTATAGCTTCGGATTCAATTTAGAAAGCGATGTAGGTATAGTCTGATCTGGATATCCCCAGCAGTACCCTCCAGTTAGTAAACGACTTGAAATACCTATTAGATAAAGTCAAGTCAATTACCGCCTGCCTCATTGGCGTAACAAAAGCTGGGTGGGAGCCAACATTGTTATTGTCCATACTAGACGATAGCAAACGAGTATTTATTCTGTAAGGAATTGTCCAGACGCCGTATTTGTAGGCGAAAGGACTGGTGAGTATGGTGGAGGAGGGAGAACTTCCTATGCCAACTCTTCAAGTTTTCCGCAGATCGTTGCAAAGTACATATGTGGTCTTGGATTGTCGCGCAGAATAATTAGTCCACATGCGGGCTGAAATAAGCTTAAGTGTTCATGCCTAATCGCAGTTTCTCTGGAATAAGACTACTGTGATGGTATTACCGAGTTGCGGGAAAGAATAATGAATCACCCATTCGCAGGGCCATCATACGCCTACCATGACCTTTTTTTTGGGTGAAATGATGCTTTTGCATATCATTTTCGTATATGGCTTCTAATCATTGTTCTGTACGTCTACGGTTATCGTGCAGAATGTCTCTCACTGATATGATGGAGCAGTTCAGCATTCACCTATTCTGGGTGCCATGCCGGAGAAACATTGCGGATAACTGCAGGGCTAACGAGCTTGCCGTACAGGGTTCGACTCTAAGGATTGAGCCAAAATGACAGACTCTGGGTATGCTCCTAGCTACATATAAACCTATAACGCTGAAAATGGCTCAATGTGTCATATTTAGAGACAAATCTGGCCTAAGTTGGATCAGAAACGCAATGCCGGGTTGATTAAGCCAAAGCAATCACAGATCAGCTACGTTATCGGTGTCCTCACTGGACACTGTCTGATAGGCCAACATGCGTAAAGGTTTGGCTTCTTTTCTAATGAATTTTGGAGCTATTAAGACGAAGAGGAGGAGGACACTATCTTTTACCGGCATATGGCCAGTCCTGTCCCAAAAAAGAATGTTTCATCTAGGGACTTTGTTCTTCGAAAACCTCGGCAAACGTCATCAAGCGTCACAAGCATCCTTCGCTTTATTAACAGCTCCAGTTGGTTTTAGTCCCTGGATAGCCAAATGAAAAGAGCCATGCCATCACAATGAACCGTTATTGGTCTAAGTGTATCTGTACGCTCATACAGGCAGTCAACCTAACCTGACCTTATTCGTCAGAAAACAAAATTGTAATCTGGAACGAAACTCATCCACTTTAGCTACATTCAGAGTCAAGAAACCACTGCACCGACACTGCATGAACTCATTTTCAAGAAGAAATCTAAGGTTTTATTGATTCGATAAACATAAAACTTCACTTCAAAAGGAGTCATTATTTTGCAAAGGTATCCATTCGAAATGCAAATGTTTATTTAGGACCAACCAGACGTTTTAAAAATTTAAACAAGTACCAATGACTAATGAGCCGCATTTTCCTTTTTGAACCTTTTTCGGATTTGTGTCCACAGACCATTTACTGTGTACACTCTCAATTGTTATCTGTTCATAATCCATTTGGAGCTTCTATTTACTATCATTTATCCTAAAATTACTAAACAGTGGAGTGTTAGCTTTTTTGATTTCCTACATTTGTACGCATTCTAACCACTGCAACAACACTTGGGTTTCAAGTGGTCACTTATCTGTATAGAAGAGTACCATTCGCAGCAATACACTTCCAAGGCTTTTTCAGATTTGTGGAAACGTCGCTCGAATCTCTCGCAATATTTTGCATAAATATTTCATTTGTATCCCTATCGCTCGTGCTACTGTTGGCAATTCATTTTAAATGCCTCTTGTATCAACAAAATCCTTCCAAATCACTACCTTCAAAAAGAAAAATTTCAAAAGAAATCCATCTTCCTTTCACAAAAAAAAAAAAAAAAAAACCATTTGCTACGGCAGACGCCAAAAAAATGTGTCAACACAAAAGAATATCCTTTCAATTTTGAACAATCTTCCCCGAGACCAAGATACGGTCAAAACTATTATAATCGGCCAATAGGCCGTTGGAAAAGTAATAAAATAAGAAAAGGAATCTTTGCGGCATTATTCACGGAAAGGACTTTTAATGGAGAAGATGATCTTTTCCTTTTGTTCAACTTTCTTCAATGGCCTGAGAACGATGTACATAAATGTTTTAACAGCCCATCATTCAGTGGTCAATTAAGGACATTTGAAAGGATTATGTTTCGTCTTTTACCGTGGGAAGGAGCAATGCACTGGAGTTTGGTTTGTATTTAGTCGGGGGATATCATTTGGTCTGTGTGGTGTATTAAATTTTCATTAACTCATTTGGAGGTATAGTTTTGTTGGAGACATTTATGTGTAAGTCTAAGGAGAGAAGCAAGAGAAGCCACAACAAATAAAAGTACGTCCTCTGCCACCGATAAACGTCGTTGGAATTACGGACTATAATAAGTTGCATTGCCTCCTTAACGGAACAATGTCATCGAAGTTTAAGGTGACGTCTCTCCGAAACAATACGTGGAAAATCAATGTCGATGATACCGACGGTTACCTAGTGTTGTAGCAAGGGGACTTCACGCCTCGCGCACTAACTTACTTAGTCAGCTGGCGCTACAGTCCGGGGTGGACCCGTGCCTCAACGAACAAACCTCTCCAGCCAGCGCTGTTACGAGCTAGCTGCCTCCAGTTGCACACGCCAAGTTGGTTGAGGTCCCCTCCACTTGTTTGCGCCACCTACCACGAGGCCGTCTTCTACTACGCTGTCCATCCGGAGTGGATTCGAGTACTTTCTTGGCGGCAACGTTGGGCTCCATCCGCTCTAAATGACCCAGCCATCTTAGTCGCTGAATGTGAACTCTTTTGGCTAAGTCGATGTGCTTATATAGGCCGTATAGTTCGGCATTGTTCTCCACTCTTCTCCACTCACCGTCTATGCAGATGGGACCAAAGATCGCTCGAAGAACTTTTCTCTCAAAATAACCAAGGGCATCCTCATCTGGTTTTGTCAAAGCCCATGCCTCTGCACCATACAGCAGGACTCGGATGATTAGTGTCTTATTAAGAGTTACCTTGGTAGTTCGAAATACTTTGCTACTCAATTGCCTTCTCAGCCCATAAAAACAAGGATTGGCAAGAGTTCTTCTTCTTCTTCGTGTGATCTCCCCACTGATGTCATTTGCAGAGTTCACCATAGGGCCTAGGTAGACAAAATCCTTTATTACCTCAAAATTATATCTGTCTATTGTGGCGTTCTGTCCAAGACGCCGGTATTGGGTGTCCTTTTTTGTAGACTGCATACATATATTTCGTTTTGCTTTCATTAACCGCTAAACCCATTTTTGCTATCTCAATACTCGTAAATGCCCAATGGACGGTCCGCTGAGTTCTTCCGATTATGTCAATGTCATCGGCATAAGCGAGTAGTTGTACAGACTTGAAGAAGATTGTACCTCCGGGGTTGGCTTGTGAGTTTCGTACAATTCTCTCAAGTACTATGTTAAAGAGATCGCATGATAGCGCGTCACCTTGTCTAAGACCTTTCCTGACATCGAACGGTTCGGTGATGTTCTTACCGACTTTGATGGAGCAGCGAGAGTTCTCCATCGTCATTCTGCACAAACGGACGAGCTTGGCAGGGATGCCAGGACAAGACATGGCTCTGTATACCTCGTCTCTATACACGCTATCATAGGCAACTTTGAAATCGATGAAGAGGTGGTGCGTATCGATTTTATATTTATGGGTCTTTTCCAAGATCTGCCGTAGTGTGAATATTTGGTCAATGGTGGACTTTCCAGGCCTGAAACCGCACTGATAAGGACCTATCAGGTTGTTGACGATCGGTTTTAGGCGTTCATTTAGTACGGCAGACAGGGTCTTATATGCGATATTGAGGAGACTTATACCTCGGTAGTTGGCGCAGTTCAGAGGGTCTCCTTTCTTCAGGATCGGGCAAACGGTTCAAAAAGTTTAGGTTGAAAAGTTCAGAGTTTAGATATCGCTATCCTCACTTCATTCTGATCGGGTTGACGGGAATTTTGACTGCCATCGTCACTGTTGAATGGCTCAATCTGCCTGACAACGGAATATTGGTCATCATCGCCGTTTAATAAGCTGCAGAAGTGTTCCTTCCATATTCTCAGCACCGACTGCGATTCTACTACTATCTTACCATTTTCGTCCCTACAGGCTTCTGTTCTGGCTTTGAAACCCTGACATGTTCCTTTTATCTTTTAGTAACATTTTCGAACATTATTCCTGCATTAAAGTCTCTCAATCTCTTCGATCGAGCGCTTCTCATGCTCCTTTTTGTTCTTTCTGAGAAGTCGTTGTTCCGCCTTTCTCCTGCGCACGTAGATCTCATAAGCAGTTCTAGCCCTTCTATGCAGCGCCGTTTTGTACACCTCTTGTTTGCTGCATGCGCTTGACGGCATTCCTTATCAAACCGGGGGTTTCGTTGTGGTGGCCGAGAGAAACCCAGTACATCAGAGGCGGCATCTCTGATGGCTTGTTGGCAACGCTGCCACTGGTCTTCCGCATTTGCTCCTGGCGGCATAAGACTTAGATTAAGATTAAGAGAAACTCGATCGGCAAAGGTTCTGGCGATCTCTTGCGATTGTAGCCGCCCGACGTCAAATTTCCTCACAGTATTTCGTTGATTTCGCTCCGTTCTGGATATCCGCATCCGTACCTTGTCTACAACTAGGTAGTGATCCGAGTCCATGCTGGCTCCTTGGAAAGTCCGGACACCCAGAATACTGGAAGAGTGCCTTGCGTCGATCGCAATGTGATCGATTTGCTTGACGAATTTTCGATCAAAGGAGAGCCATGTTCCTATGTGAATATCGAGACGTGGGAACCGCGTACTAGCTACGACAAAGTTTCGCCCCGCTGCAAAGTCGATTAGCCTGAGTCCGTTGTCGGATGTGTTGTCGTGCAGGCTGTGCTTTCCGACCACGCTACTAAAGACTTCCTCTCTTCCTAGCTTTGCGTTAAAATCACCTAGGATAATTTTAACGTCGTGGCTAGGGCATTGCTCATACGTCTTGTCCAAGAGCTGGTAGAAGTCGTCCTTCTCCTCATGAGGGGCGTGAACGCATATTAGGCTAATGTTGGCAAATTTAGCCTTGATACGGATAGTCATGAGGCGCTCGTTCACATGTCGGAAGCTCAAGACTTCTTGCCTAAGTCTGTCTCCAATGGCAAATCCGCATCCGAATAGGCGCTTTCCTTGTTGTCTGTAGCAATCGCCGTAGTAGATGTCGCAGTTTTTCTTCCTCCTTTTGCCCGTCCCATCCCATCGCACTTCTTGAATGTGGGTGATGTCTGCTTTGACACACTCTAGGGCCTCCTCAAGTTGTTTGGCTGCACGTGGTTTGTAGAGGGACCTAGCATTCCACGTGCAGACACGAAGATCGTTGTCCTTTTAACCTTTGCTTGGGTCGGCAACAGTAAAATCATCTGAATCCGATGCTGTTGGTTGCTTCGTAACCGAAGGTTTTTGATGTGGTAGGGAAGTTAACCCGACGGCACAACCCCAAAACTTGGAGGACCAGATCCTTTTTTTTTACCCCTGAGACAAGAGGCCGGATACACCGATGCCAGTAACCCACTTCGGGGGTATGAGCGCTGCCATTGGCCCATTAAGGGTTCATCCGCCACCAGTTTTTTTTCAGTACCCTGACGTAGTATTGAAAATCCTTACAGACCTCAGCTCCATATATGTCTAAGTAGCTCAAGTAAGGTATCCGCTGGTCTGTAGACGTCACCGTTGAGTCCATCGGGAGAATTCATTAGCTATACCTCCTCCTTCTGAGGCTAGATTTCTGAGGCGCATATTTCAGCCAATCAGGTCAACAAGAGATGCCTCGTGCGGTTAAACGTATGCGCGCTGAAGTTCACCCAGATGTGCTTACGCAGGTCTGAGTGTTCAGCTACGCATATGTATATTGTCAGACAAATTCTTTTAAAATTCTTGATGCCGCCAATATTATCAAGAAGGAGAAGAAACAGTTAGAAATCAGGAGATATTGGTAAAGCTTAGACTTCTACTAATCATTCTAAGTTTTGATAAAGACGAAAATAAAGATGTAATATATGGCATTAGGACTATTCTAAATAACATTGTCGAAATCGAACCTATGCGTAAGAGCTCCAGATCGATCCCGCAGTGTAAGCGCTGTCAAGGCTTCAATCATACGCAGACTTACTGCCAGAAAGAACCGCGATGCGTGAAATGCGCAGGTGAGCATCTCTCGAAAGAGTGTCACCTAAATAAGCAAACCCCAGCCACCTGTATAAACTGCAAAGGAAAACATTCTGCACACTATCGAGGTTGCAAAGTTGCGAAAGAGCTCCAAAAAAGGCGCGATACGCTTACAAATTCCATGCGCCCGAACCCGAAACCAATTATGAATAGACCCAAAATAGCTACGAAAAAAGCAGCGAAAAATAGAAACTCCGTCAATATTGACTTAAGATTGGGTGACAAAGAAAAACCCAAACGTAGTAGAGAAAAGGTGACAGAAGCAAAATCTTCGAATATTGGAGTGCAGTTTTATGCTCAAGCGGCGATGACAGTTAATGGCAAGTACTTGATCGACAACTCACGGGAGATAAAGGCAAGAAACCATTCAAACTTTAACGTAGAGACTTCTGCTCATGTTGCGATATTGGAAAACGGTGATAGAGGTAGCTCACAAGATCCTGTATCCCAGGTTTTTTCCCTTATTCTTGCGAAACTTGAAGAGCAATGCAGAACAATCAAACTTATTTTCAGGAGAATAGTTGCACTAGAAAACAACATTCATACCACCCGCAGTCCAACCAGAATATAAAAAAAAACGCTTAAGATTCTTACTTGAAACGTCAACGGGCTCATACGAAGACTCGACGAGCTAGAAATATTTATACGAGAAAGAGATATTGATATATGCTTGGTATGTGAAATTTATCTGACAGAACAATCCAATGTTAAGATAAGGGGATATAGCGTGCATCACGCCTTCTACTCATCGGAAAGACCCAAAGGCGGATCATCCTTGTTTATAAAAGAATGTATCGAACACTTAGCAGAAAACCAAATTTTATTATTGGTGGCGACTTTAACGCGAAACACCCCTTCTGGGGTTCAAGGTACGCCTCTCAGAAAGGAAGAAAGATTTATAATGCGGGTATGCGGGTAATATAATTGTGATTTTCACTCGACGGGCAAACCAACATATTGGCCGACGGATAGAAATAAGATACCAGATCTGATTGATTTCTTTGTTGTTAAAGGAATTTCTGGCAACTGTATAAAAGGTGCAGAAAACTTTGATCTCTCTTCTGATCATTCTCCAATCATTATGACGATAAGCGAAGCTCTGATTAAAAAAGTAGGGCCGGCCAGATTAACCAGCGCGAAAACTACTTGGGATGGCTTCAAAAAAGATATTGAAGCAAATATTAAGCTGAGCGTATCACTTAAAGCGTTCTATGAACTTGAAGCTGAAGTTGATCACTTCGTCGAAATCTTACAGGTTGCCGCGTGGAAGAATACTCCCAAGCCAAAGAAAATACCGGCCAGTTACATTCAAACTTATTATATAATAAGAAATGCAACACTTACCGAACTTAAGGAAGAAATAAAGAAACTTAAACCTTAAAGGCTCCTGGATATGACCTAATTGCGGGAGATGTTCTTAAAGCACTACCAAGAAAAGCTCTAATTAAGCATCTGTTCATTATAAACGCCACGATTAGACTAGAATATGTTCCCAGACAATGGAAAGTCGCCGAAGTCAGGCCCGGAAAGCCTCCGAATGAAAAAACGTCTTATAGACCGATTTCGCTTCTTCCAATTATAGCCAAAGTGTTCGAGAGAATATTGATTAGGCGAATACAGCCGGTAATAGAAGAAGGGCATCTCATTCCGGATCATCAATTCGGATTCAGAAGTTAGCATTCTACAGTTGAACAAGTACATCGAATAACACATGTAATCGAAAAATCACTTGAAGAAAAAAAGATTTGTTCAAGCGTATTCCTTGGCGTCTCTCAAGCCTTCGACAAGGTCTGCCATGAAGGCTTAAAGTTTAAATTACGATAAGTTCTGCCAGAGCACCTATATATAATATTTGAAGAACTATCTTATGAATAAACTATTCCACGTCAAATGTCTATAGCTGTTATGCATCTCCAAACAACACCATTGAGGAGTTTCAAGGTATGCTTGATAGGCTCGTGGATGATGCTAGAGGTCGTAGCCCAACAATTATAGTTGGAGACTTCAATGCATGGGCCACTGATTGGGGCAGCACACGGATCAATAGAAGGGGAGAAGCTCTCCTAGAAGTCGTATCGTCACTAGACCTAATATTGCTAAATACAGGAAGTGAGCACACTTTTAGTAGAAATCGGGTAGGCTCCATAGCTGATATCACCTTTGCAACTAGTTCCTTATCGAGAGGCGCCAACTGGAGAGCCAGTAATCAATATACTAACAGCGACCACCTTGCCATCCTGTTTGAAGTACAACCTAGGAGATCAAGCCAGGAACGCCCAAAGAAGGCACAACGAATGGGGTGGAAAATAAGCACCATGGACAAAGAAACTTTTGCTCTAATTTTTGTAGAGTCAACAATAAGCCCAGGAACAGCAAACGCTATGGCCGCTGAGGTTACCAAACAAGTAACTAGGGCTTGCGACTCATCCATGGCCTGGAAAACGTCAACAAATCGCCGGCCACCAGTATACTGGTGGAACCAAGAGATAGCAGAGCTACGCAGCAAGTGCCATAGAGCTAGAAGACTATTCCAGCGATCCAGATGTTTGTCCACACATCAGGACCTACGGGTGCAATTCAAAGATAGGCGAAGAGAGCTAAAACTAGCTATTCGCAGAAGTAAGCGCAATAGCTTTAAGGAACTCTTCGAGCAAGCAGATGTAAATCCTTGGGGCACCGCCTATAGAACAGTAATGGCATAACTCAAAGCCACTAGGGCACCCACCCCCTCATGCCCTCTCCTTATGCAGAAAATTGTATCGGGGTTGTTTCCACCTCAAATACCAGCAGAGCGTATAGAGCCACATCCGGAAGTACAGGACATCCCAACTGTCACGCAAAGGGAACTCCTGGATGTATGCAGATGATTCGAGGATACCAAGTCACCTGGACTGGATGGCATACCGAACAAGGCCCTTAAATTAGCCATTAAAACAAATACGCAACCATTTGTGGAACTCTACAACAAGTGTCTAACAGAAGGAGTTTTTCCAGGCCAATGGAAAAAGCAACATCTAGTGCTGCTGTCTAAAGGGAAAAAACCAGCAGACGAGCCCTCGTCATACCGTCCCATAGGCCTATTAGACACAATGGGTAAAATACTAGAGCGAATCATATGCAACCGATTAGAAGTGGCAATTGATGAAGCCGGGCGACTCTCCAACCAACAGTACGGTTTTAGGAAAGCTCGTTCTACAGTAGACGCAATAAGAAGGGTAACTACAACCTTGGGAGAAGCTATTCAGGGCAGGAGATGGAGAGGCGGTGCAAAGAAATACGGTGCCGGTGCTAACGGTCTGATGATCGATGCGAGGTTCACTTACAAGGAGCACCTTGAAAGAACGTGTGACAAAGCGGCTCGGGTGAGCGGTGCCTTATCAAGAATAATGATAGATATAGGAGGACCTAGGCAACAAAGGAGACTTATTCTATACAGGGTGGTGCAGTCCATCCTTATGTATGCGGCACGCATATGGGCCAAAGCTATGACGAAAAAGATCTACGCAAGAAGGATAAACTCTGTCAACAGACTATGTGCGCTGAGAGTATGCTGTGCCTTCCGTACGGTGTCAGACGAGACAGTATTTGTCATCGCGGGAATGCTACCAGCGGACATCTTGGCTATCGAGCTACAAAGGACCTACGACGCCAAAATTCAGGAACCTCAAGCGTCAGTCAAAAATATCAAGCTGGAAGAAAGACAGCGAAGCATTAAAGCATGGCAGGAGCGATGGAACCAGTCCTCAAAGGCAAGATGGACCCATCGACTTATACCGGGTATCCAAAAATGGATGGACCGGAAACACGGAGAGGTAGATTTCTATCTTAGCCAGTTCCTAACCGGACATCGCTACTTTCGAGCGTATCTCAACAGGTTTGGGCTCGATGAATCTCCCAACTGTCCAAATTGCGGAGAAGCCTCAGAAGACGCTCAGCACGTATTTTTTCAGTGCTCACGTTTTCATATAGAGCACAGAGAACTGGAGGAAAAAATTGGAGAAATACCAACCCCCGAAAACATTGTGCACCATATGATAGCATCGAATGCAATATGGGACAAGTTGCAGCGATAATCGTGCAGGAACTTAGGCGGCTGGAAAGAGTCAGAGAGAGCAACCAAGTCCAACCGGCAACACTTTTGGAACAAGGAGCGGAAAACAGTGAGCATAAATAGCTAACAGAGCATAAATAGCTAACCAGCCCCGCGAAGTAATACCTACGGTAGTCCCGCGGGGAGAGTGGTTGAAGTGTGCAGGGTGTGGTTTAGTACGTAGGCGTATTCCTGGCATCGAGTATTCAGGTTTGCGAATCGTGCATGCCAGTAGCTCGGGCTACTGGTATCTTTGGAAGATTACACACCCTTTGGCGCAACCATGAAAAAAAAAAAAAAAAAACGTGAAATGTGGGAAAAAAATAACGACTAAGATTATTAGAGTCTATAGCCTGGCTCCCAAAGCGAAAGTAGAAGATAAATGTACACTTATAACAATTTTTGTTTTCTTTTATTATCATTGATCCATTACAAAGAAGAAGAATTGGCCGTGGCCGCAAGCGCCATGAAAAGTAATAAGGCCCCTGTGCCTGATGGCGTACCAGCGGAACTTCTGAAGATAATCGCTCGAACGTGTTCCTGACTGTTGCTCGGCATGTACAACAGCTGCTTAAAAGACGTAGTCTTCCACAAGAACAGGGAGATACAACGCCTTCCACTGATCAGCAAGGGAAACGCGATCCGGATACACCATTAGCGTATAGACCCTTATGTTTGCTGAACACGGCAGGAAAACTCGTAGAGAGATTGTTAAAGCAGCGACTCTCTACAGCCGTTCAAAGAGCAGGCGACCTATCAGTGAGGCAGCATGGTTTCAGAAGGAGCGATTCCACAATCGGAGCAGTAGAGGAAGTGGTCACATCAGTTCAGTTGGCCTAACAGAGAAACCATTATTCCAGAATGATTGTTGTGTTGGCAACATTGGATGTGAAAAACACTTTCAACACTACGGACTGTCCACACGGGAAGTTAATCACCACTGGAGCAGCGCAGGGCTCAATGTTGGGTCTCGACCTATGGAGCATCACATATGACGGGATTCTACGCATAGAGATGCCGAAAGATACCTTCTTAGTCGGTTACGCAGATGATATTGCAGTTATCACTGCACGGGACACCGAAAATGCCCAAATAAAATTGAACCAAGTAATGAGGCGGGGGCATCCCTTCTGGATGGAAAACCACGGACTTAGGCTAGTGACTGAAAAAAACAGAGATGCTATTGCTGACAAAGAGTCGAATTCCCACAAATGTTGAGTTCCAAATGATATCAGAAGCTGTACTTGCAAAGCCAGCAGTGAAGTATTTGGAAATAACACTTGACACCAAATTTACTTTCTGGCAGCAGATTAAGTCCGCGTCGGACAGGGTGGCAAAGATCACCGCAGCACTAAACAGACTTATGGCGAACGTAGGAGGCCCGCAAATGAACAAACGGAAGCGTCTAATGTCGATTACGCACTCTATACTCTTGTATGGCTGCGAGATTTGGGCTGATGCTCATTCAGGAAAAATACAGGAAGCGAATGGCAGCAGTACAAAGAAGAGGAGCTCTCCGAGTATCTAATTCTTACCGCACAGTGTCTGAACCGGCCTTCCTTGTAGTTGCAGGAGTGACGCCCATTGATCTTCTAGCAGCAAAAAGGAAATGCGTCCACGAAAAGAAAACGGAAATAGGAACGGAAACAGCACCTACAGAAGCGAAGCAACCCACGAAGCAGAGGTGGCAAAGCAGCTGGAACGCCGAAACGAGCAGAAGATGGACCTATCGGTTGATCAGAGACGTTGCTGTATGGACAAAGCGGCAGCAGAGTGAAGTGAATTATTATACTCGTATCACCCAGTTCCTAACCAAACATGGTAACTTCTACCACTATCGATGCTCATCACACCTTTTTCACCTGTAACATGTGGGCAGGAGAAAGGATTAGCCTGGAGTTGGAGACAGGCAACTTTTCCCCAGAAAATGACGTAAACAAGATGGAATAAGATATCTTTATTCATTGAGAATATACTCAGATCGAAAAAGAGAAAGGACGAAGTAAACATACCCTCAGTAAGTTTATCAAATTGATGAACGCCTTACTGGCAAGATACTAGAAACCCGCATCAGGAGATAAATGAAATAGCCGGTCTCTAGAGGGAAAGAAACCGGCCCCACTCTGAAGTAATGCTAAAGCGGTCGCGGAGTGGGTGGTGTCAGGTTGAAAAGGGGTTAAAGGTGGTTTTTTAGTGAGTAGGAGTCTCACACTACTCTAAACAGAGCGGGCATGCGTGTGTATTAGCGTTTTTCCACAAAAAAAAAATTCGCTTTATCAAAGTGTTATAATAGCAAATGCAGAATGCTAGAACATTGCCTTATGTTACGGTACCTTTTGTATCAATTCACTTTTCGGATTTTACTTCCTTTTTTACTTCACTTTTTGAAAATCAAGTGGCTGCACTACAGCGAATCCGATAAATACCAATTCAAACAACACACAATTAACTGGTGCGCAGACGGATCGAAAACATCTGCTGGCACTAAGGCAGGAGAGTACGGGCCCAGGACTAGATAATCAGAATCACTGGGAATATTCCCCAGTATATTTCAAGCAGAAGTTCACGCGATCGAAAGATGCGCTCAATTCAACCTAGACAGTAAATATCGCGGGCAGGGCATCGCAATACTATCAGACAGCCGCTAAGCCGCTATTAAAGCACTGAACTCGCACGAGATCAGATCTAAGCTAGCTAGAAACGAATAAGACACGCCGTTCCTTGGACCTAAACCCTTTTGTGGGATAGTGTAATAATTGTCAAAAAGTTAATGCTGGTAACCCCATCAGTGTAGCTAGCGAGGCAAACTGCGTTATATGTAAATGTCATACTGCCATCAACACCACTGGTGAAGTCAGTTGAAGATTGACCACAGCCAGGAGAAGACTAATAAAAGATAAACTAAAAGCTCAAACTACCGTGTTTTAATAAGAAATAAACTAATATTCTTACAGATAGGTCCCCACAAAATACGGGAAGACTTTAGGAAAGAGGAAGAGAACAATGGGCCAAATATTGGGACGATATCCCCCAAGTAAGACAGGCAAAATTACTTCTGGGGAAATACAACCAGAAAAGAAGCAGAACCTACCTAAGAGTTAGTAAAAATCGACTTCGCATCTTGGAGGGCATGTTAACGGGTCACTGCAGACTCAATGAGCACCGTAGGAAACTGCGAATAGAGGACGACGAACACTGCAGGTACTTCGCAGAAATACCCGAGCACCTTCCTATGGAATGCGAAGCACTGATCCACAAAACAAGAAATCACCTAGGTGCCTACCTCCTATTAGAAATGGATTTACTGGATCCACTGAAGACAATCCGGTTTGCTGCAGCAGCTGGACTGTAGGAAGTTCTCTAGACCGAGTATATAATCGGCTAGAGCCGTAGTATGGGGGGCACAGTAGATCTTTTAAAGGTCGAAGTCCACTTGCACCTCACTATCATATACATCTACATCTACATCTACATCATACGGATTCAAATTACCAATGACTGGATAACAAAACTAAATCCTAAAATGCATCAGATTCATTTCACTATTTAATAATTCTGCTTTAAAGTCGTTTTGAATTATCCACTCAGCCCATCAACACAAATACCCCCTGTTTTCGGAAACCCACTTAATAACACTTTAAATCACTAATTCACAAATGTGTGCTCTAATTCGAATAAAAATCTCAAATAGAACATGAATTTAATAAAATTGAAAATATATTTCCAATTATTAATTGGAATTCGCGAAGCTTTTTAATTAATTAGTTCATCATTTATGATTTTAAAAAGGTATTACATAAACAGTAGGTCAATTGATTAAATTGCCCACAGACTATCTAAATCCGCCTCGCACAATACCTGTTTCAGTCCATGATGGTTTTTGAAAGCAGTATTTACATCTAACTAATTGGGTAAACAGAATTTCAGTTCCGCTATACAATTACGTAGTCCTGCTGCTCTCGATAGGTACTGATTGGTATGTTTTGCTAAATTTGTTCAGAAAATAGTAAAAAATTAAATAAAATGAGTATGCATATATGTTTTTTGCAATTTGTTTAAAACTATTTATTTTGTCGGTTTTTTTTCTTTTCTCTTTCAATGCAAATAGATATGAACACTTATTAAATAATTAGACATAATGGGAGTAATTATACAATTTATTATTTGCATTTTTTTTAAAACAATTATTTGGAAAATATTTACATATGTGGTTTGAAAATTAATGTACCTATTTGTTACAAGTTTACTTGATTAGTCTTACATGCTATTTGGAAATCAATTTACAAATTATGTTTGCCTAAAATTAATGTCGGAAGAGATTGAATTTAATTTTCCAATAACTGTTTGTCTTTTAAATTAAAAATAAAATTAACTATTTGACTGATACACACACAAATTTTGGGTTCTATTTCCACTATGAGCCGAAGAGCTACTGTTGGTGAAGTGTAGTTTTCATTCATGCTTTTGGCATTGTCAGTCATTAGTTCAAAGCGAAACTTTTCTACAGACTTAAGAATTAATTTCATTGACTTATGATAGAAACAAATAAACCTTGGCAGTCCTAACTTAGTTTTCTTGAATATCCCTGCAGGCGTTGTGATTAGCGGAGAAAAACGTAACTTTTCTATCTACTTACATACTTGCTGCACTTCTTATGTTATCCCCAGTTATCTGGACGCCACCCCCGGAGAATCTCTGAAGCATAAACAACTGAGCTTCAAGAACCACTACACCTTTCTCTCTCTATCTATCTATACCTTCCAACGCCCGCACTGTGTGTAAACATGTTAAAGGTATTCAGAACCCTTTGAGTGCGGGCAAATTATAAAAAAAAAAGTATTGTAGATAGGGAACACAGGTTGTTTAGAGTTGATGTTGCTGTCCCCACTGCTATGCTGCTACAAACCAGGCTATCCGACGCAATATGAACAAAAGCCGTCCAAAACAGGAGGGATGCTAGGAGATTTGTTCGCCAAAGTTCTTGAACAATGCTCAGGGCCAACTTCTTGTGGCTGACGACAAAATTGTACTTAGGTGACGACAGTGCCGTGAAATGAAAAGTTACCCGGCTATATTTTTTGACAGCCACCTCCGATTGTGAAGGAATACCCGGCATTACAGTCGAAGAAGTTAGCGACGAGGTCAAATACTCAAAAAACAAAAAGGAAGTCGGCCAGACGAGATATGCTATGAGTTCTAGAAAATGATGGGACACATCGGGTTCAGATGCCTCAGGATTTTCATCTCATTTATAAGTGGTGATCCAATACCGTTTCCGTTTCCTTCTCTCTTGCGCTGTGTACAAAGCGAATCGTGATACGCGAAACTGTCATAATTACTATTCGATGAAGCTAATGTCACACACCATTTTTTTCATTTCATTTCATTCACGAGTATTACCATGAAGATCATTAAGCACGTATTACGAGTAGGTGGCCGACTGCGCAAAGTAATACGGCTATGTGATGATCAGTGCGGGTTTGTCGCGGGATTTGCATATTGTAATAGTTGTCTTTGCAAAAGCATTCGACAGACAACCACGAGATCTGATATGGATGGCGCCAAGACATCGAGATGTTCCAGAAACCTGAGTACAGATGATCATAAACATGAACGAAGGAACAAAAGCAAGAGTAAGATGACCCACTGGAGTAACCGAAGAGTTCGCAAGCAAACAAGTGGTGCACCAGGGAATAATTTTAAGTCCTTTGCTCTTTATTGCATTCCTTGACTATCTGCTTGAACGTAACGTGAGGGACTCTAAAGTACACCAGGTATTGTTTGTTGAAGATGTGAATGTATGTATGTTTTGGAGGGGAACGGGCACCGCATAGTCGAAAAAAAACGAGTACTTGTATTCCTCATCCTTTGATCCACTCAGGCCTATTCCAGACATTTATTTGAATAGAAAAGTGCTTCGCAAGTGCGAAAAATTAAAATATCGGTGGTCTATGATCAATAGCGCGGCGATAACGGCCAATATTCCGCTGTCAGCCAGAATGAGCCATTTTTAAGTTTGCTCGGACGAACGTGTGCCCGATGAAGAAAACCTCAAATCGTTTCCCCGATCCTGAAGAAAGGAGACCCTATGAACTCAACAACGCATATAAAATCCTGTACCCCGTATAATGTGAGGAAATAAAACCGATGGTCAGCAACGTGAAAGGTCCCTATCGGTGTGGTTTCTGGTCGGGAAAGTTAATCACATATGACCCAATGACCAATTATTCACACCACGGCAGATCTTGAGAAAAACCCAGGAATATGAAATCGATGCGCACCACATATTTACCGACTTCGATGCCACCTATGACAGATCTATAGAGAGAAGCAATCTAGACCAATGTCTAGTTTTGGCAAACTTGTCCGTCTGTGCAGGATGACTCGCTCGCTGCTCCATCAAGTTCGGTAATAACCTCACCGAGATCTTTGATTTCAGGAAAGGTTTTAGACAATGTGATGCGACGCGCTGTCATATGACTTCCTAAATGACAAACTTAAATGGATTGTGCGAAACTCACAAGCCAACACCAGAGGCACAACCTATCAAAAGTCTGTACAATTGCTTGCATACGCCGAGGTTGTAAGGGAATTTTTTTTAACATGGCTCCTGCTATTAATCCTGACAATGATATCAGCACAGAAATCAAGCCGAGAATAATTCTTGCTAATCGCTGTTTTTTGTTGGGCAAATTAGGCAATTCAACAGTCGAACAACTATGCAGACTCTATATAAGACCCTGATCATCAAAGTCCTGATTCACGGCGCTGAAATATGGACTTGATTGAAAGCGGATGGTTGCTTCGTGAAAAATTCTTCGCAAAATATTTGCAACCGCTTGCGTTGGAGGGGTTTTGGAGGAAAAGATTCAATGACAAACTGTACGAGCTGTACAGCGACATCGACCTAATCAAAAACTGCGTATTGAACGTTTGAGTTGGCTAGAACGTATAGAGCGAATGGAAACCAGCGCTTCAGCCCGCGGAGTCTTCGAATCTAACCCAGAGGGATGACGCAGTAAAGCCGTAGGTGGCGTGCACAAGTTCGAGCGGACATCAATCAGCTTGGAGTGTGCAATTGGAGGCTAAGAACCAAGCTAAATGGAGAGGCTTGTTGGTTGAGGCCCAGCTTCACCCTGAGTTGTAGAGCTGATTAAGTAAGTAAGTTAATGCATCACCCTAAGCAATTGAGTACTTTTCATTCGAAACTGTGCAGTTCAATGGAATTATATTCTTCTTCCTTGTTCTTAGCATAATATTTAGAGATCCGTATTCATAAAGTCGGACAACTTAATGAAGTTTCTATTCTATGATATTCAGTAACGACGATTTTGACCTAAAACCATAATTATTTCGTTAAGCAACTATTTAGTCTTAATGATTCCTTGAGCGGATTTTACATGAACAAACCCGACATTCCTTGCAACGAACCAAATTTAATAAACATTTCAGCTACATTATTTTTTTTTCCTGATAAGCGATGTACGAGTATATCTGGAAACCGAAATTTATTACTCCAAAAGGGTTACGTTTATATTTTTATATCTGATGCTATATATATAAAGGAAACAACATATCTGGGTTTAATTCTAGACCAATAACTAAACTGCAAATCTTATCTATATAGAATGATTCATAAGGCAACCAGAGCCTCCTGGGACTGTTGCTGACTTTTTAGTACAAAATAGGGTCTAAACCCTAGATTGGTTCACTTGACTTACCTCACCATCGTCAACATATCAGCACGTACGCATCACTCATCTGGTAAGAAAAGACTAAACAAGTCTATGCCAATTCCACCATGGCAAAAAGTGCAAGGAATGACCTGCGTAGGTATAACGGGAACGATACGCACTTGCCCAACCGTTGCGATGGAAGTTCTCCTAGTTCTCCTGCATGTAACAATTATGAAGACTGCGGCTGCCAGCGCCTTAAAGATCCATCTTCTATGCAACATTAAAACATCGGACCTATAGTTGGGCATATGAAGACTCTTGAAAAATATTCGCTCTTTCTAAAGTGGTTACCCGCAACCGGGTTTTCTGGGGTAATTATCAAATTCCTTAATCCAATTATTAAAATAATTGGTATACGATGGAGTTCTCGCCCCCAATTTTAAACTACCAAAACCACTGGGACGTACTACTTTAATTTGTCAACCCGAGGTGCTCTTGCATTTTGCGCCAGAAAATTCATCGGAAGATTAGCATGCTTTCAGACAGCTAAAACGCCCTTAAAGCTCTCATGCCCTACAAGTTTGATTTCAAGATAGTTTTAAAGTGTCTGCAACTCTCCTGCAGCTTGCTGTACGCAATAATATCACACGCACATAGGTCCCTGGCCATGAGGGCAGCATTGGCAATGAAGCTGTTGACGAACTACCCAGATGTAGTGCCCAATCTTCATTCACTGGCCCCGAACCCTTTTGTGGCAATTGAAGATTGAGCTAAATCAATGGGAAACAAGAAAAGCTCACACATTGGAACTCATAGACTCATAACTTTCTCAAACAAAAGAACTAAAGCAATGAGCAAACATAACGGCAAGATATTAACTGATTTCCTTACTGGTCATTGATCTCTCAAATACTACCTCAAGAAAATCGGCATCAGTCAGTCTGATACATGCAGGCTTTGTCTTGAGGTCACCAAATCTGCCGAACATATCTTATGCCAATGTCCCGCTCTTACTCGGAGCAAAATTAAATACTTTCAAAAACGGTTCACTTCCCCATCTGACGTTGTTTTTCCTCAGCTTAACAAATACTAAGCCTTTTTCGTGAACTTGATTTCAGCTAGGAAGCAAATTCATGCAATGCGTCTCTAAAGGGGACAGCATGATATATCTCAATGATGCTGATGTGCTTCGTATAGTTATCCACATCCCTATTAACCTGATTTTAACTTGAAAAAAAGGGTAGCTAAGACGCTGTAAAGAACTTGTTAACTGGTTTCGTTGTTAACTGTTCGGAATCACTAAGGGTATCTGTTAAAAACGCACTTCTCAGGATGTTCGACCCTTTCAAACATACTCGTAGTAGCATTGAAGTGGATGTTCCGACGGATTTAGTTACGGAAGAAAGAATCGAGTTGGCTATTAGATCGTTCTCTCCCTTTAAATCCCCAGGACCCAACGCGATTATTCCGATCATGTTACAGAAAACCGTAACCACGATTATTCCGGTACTCAAAGAACTATACCTCAATAGCCTTATTTGGGGACACCTACCTAGAGCATGAAAAGAGGTTAAAGTGGTCTTCATACCCAAGGCCGGTAAGGCAAGCCGCATCACTGCGAAAGACTTTAGATCAATAAGTCTTACCTCCTTCGTCCTAAAAACTTTTGAGAGATTAGCTGACATACACATTCGCAGCAAATTACGCGATGGTGATCTATTCCCGGAGCAGCACGCATATATGAAAGGAAAAAGCATAGAGACAGCGCTGCACTGTATGGTTGGCTCAATAGAAAAATCATTGCAAGACAAAGAATACACACTGGCCGCTTTCTTAGACATTGAAGGAACCTTTAAACATGTCAGAACAGATGTGGTTTATAGAACCTTAAGCAACCTCACTATTCACAACTCCCTGATAAGGTGGATCGTCGATATGCTAGAGGAAAGACATATTAAAGTAGAGCTTGGAGGAACAAAGTTGGAAGCCTACGCCTCAAGAGGTACTCCTTAAGGAGGCGCTATCTCCCCACTGCTGTGAGTAATTGTTCTAAACGAAGTTCTTCTAAAACTCAGAAATAACGGCGTCAAAACCATAGCTTACGCGGACGACGTCGTGCTGCTGGCAACAGAAAAATTCCTCCCGACTCTGAGCGAGCAAATCGAAGGGGCACTAAGATCCATTGACTCCTGGACGCAGAAATGTGGATTAGCGGTCAATCCCCAGAAAACGGAATTAGTACTATTCACTCACAAAGGAATAATTCCACAGTTCGTAACACCTTCTGCAAGGAGTACCTCCCTAAGTATCTCAAGCAGTGCGAGATACCTTGGCCTGGTGCTCGATAGGAAACTGAATTGGAGACTGGACATTAACGATAGAGTCAAAAAAGCCACAATAACTTTCTACTCGTGTAACAGAATATTCCGATAAACTTGGGCACCGAGCCCCAAAATCATCCTATGGATGTATACAGCTATATTAAGGCCCATACTAACTTATGGCAACCTTGTATGGTGGCAAGCCGCCTACAAAACTAACAACCTAAATGCCATCACAAGAGTACAAAGACTAGCGTGCATTGGCAAGACCAGTGCAATGAGAACCACACCTACAGCAGGACTCGAAGCCATCTTCAACCTGCTTCCGATAAACATCTTTATACAAGCATCGGCGACTATTAGTGCCGAAAGGTTAAGCCAAACAGATAGCTGGAGACTAAATGCAATGGGTCATACTATGATCCTACGCAGATACCTGGGCAATGTCTTTAATATAAACTACACAACACACCTAGACTTCACAAAACCATTTTCAAGCACCTACCCGAACAGAGAAGAATGGAATACTGGCAGAACGCCCAACCCGAGAACAATAGCCGTTCTCCACCGATGGATCCAAAATGGAAACGAGTGTCGGCGCAGGCATCATCTCTGAAACGCTTGGTATCTCCTTGTTAGTGAGGCTTCCGAACTACAGCAGCATCTTCCAGGCGGAGGTCATAGCAGTGACAATAGCGGCCCGTGAGACTACGATGAGGGCAATACCACATGAGGATATCACCTTTTTCATCGTCAGCCAGGCAGCGATTAAAGCAATATCTGCTACAAAAGTAAAATCGAATCTTGTGAAGTGTTGTAGAGAAGAGCTCAAGGTTATTGGAACACAGCACAAGATAGAACTCTGCTGGTTCCCTGGACATGAAGGCATACCAGGGAATGAGAAAGCTGACAAACTGGCTATAGGAGGTTCGGCACTAAATTCGGACCAATCCGACCCTTCAGTGTACTTTCCGCCTTGCACACTCAAACTGGAGGCAGGGAACAAAGCCCTAACGGAGGCACAAACGCAGATGGTCCTCTCTAGATATTTGCATCATCACGAGGAAGCTATGGCCTGCATTTGACAGTGCAAAAACCAGGGTAAACCAGTAGGGGCTGCGGCGTAGAGGAGGTTCACGACGACACACCCCACTTTCTCTGTCACTGCTCAGGCCTCTACCACCTTAGATATAGATATCTTGGACAATACTTCTTTAAGGATCTAGAAAAATTGTCCAACAGACCGATCAACAACATCGCAAAGCTTCATCAAATCCTCTGGATGATTTGTATCTCGGACACAGTAAGTACTACATGCTTTCTACTAGGCTACGTACAGAGACGTTTATTTTTTCTTCACGAGGAAGGGATTTTTCCTTTTCCATCTTCTTTTCCCCCATGAGTATCACAATGGGTCTATACTGACCTGAGTTTGGTGTAGAGGATTTCCGTCCCTACACCAGCCCACTAACCTAACTCTAACAGGTTTCGGAATATTCCTAAAAACTGCGATGGAACTCTCCGATTGGCATAAATCAATGCGATTACTAGGCACTGTGTACCCTCTCTTCATCTGTTTAAAGAAGTACATTTACATCTTCTGCAAATGGTCGTATGTTTGTAGAACATCCCGGACCTCTTTTGGTTTCTACCACTAGCCAATACCTTTCGATTTCCTCAACTCCTTTGTCTGAAACCTGACCTTATCTTAAGGGACGTACATCATCTATCAATTCCGATACCGACCTTCTTTTTCTTTTCTAAATCAGATAACGTAATATTTTTCTCGCGGAACATAGTATTAAGTACTACCCCTATAGCACTTTATCTTATCGAAAGACTTATGTACACTGAACTCCAAATATGCCAACTCAACATACGCAAATTAATTGTTGCGAACTTTTCTCCACATATGCGGTGCTTATATGTGACTCATCGAAAATTCAGGCAAAGCGGTTAGTGCAGATGTAGAAGCTTCCAACAAATTCAAAGAGGAGTTCAAAGTATTTATTAGCAACGGCGGATATAAAGCTTAACAAATAGTGTGGATGAAACTGGTCTTTCTTCAAGGAAGAAAGAAGCAGCATCAGGGTTCAAGGCATTTCAAGTGTAAGTCGGTTCTGATTTATCAGTCTGAAACCCACACTGCTTTGAAAAACATTAAAACGATTTCCTGAACATTGGAGGACAAACAAGAAGGCTTGGATGAACTCACGCCAACATTTTCGCACGATGTAAGAAGCTACAGGTGGACCTAACAGCCCAACTCTTCGTGAATTTTTACGTAAGTACAAGACTGCGGATGCAATAAAGAACACCAAACTTTTCTGGTATAATATATAGAAAGAAAAAAAAACTACGACGAATGTAGTTTGGAAATGGATGGAGAGAATGGCTTTCAAGACTTGGAGCTAAGTGAAATTAATGATATACCTAAAAGGGTTGTTGTTTGATTTTTGTAGGCATTTTTGGGTTGCTACTTAACTCTTGTTTACCTCGCTTTAGAGGGCTTACACTTGTATCGATCCCACAATTAACGAATGCGGTAAACCTAAGAGGTGTGAGATATCAGACCGCCCAAGACCTGAAAGGGCAGGTCGAATAGAGTGAAGATAATTCAGATCCAGAAGGAGCAGCTGACCAACTGAGCATAAAAAACATGGAGAAGTTGATGTCGAAAGTTAATGAGGTCATTGATATTATAAAAACTAATGATTTTAATTTGTAGAAGTTCAACGAGCATACCAGGTCTGCTTAACGGGATTGCTCCACACAAACTTATGTTGGAAAAAAAGCCATGAATGGTAAACGACTAACAAAGGCATCGTAGGAGCAGGATCTCCCGATAGGTATCGGTCCGCTAAATAACGAGAAAGAGCCACTGCAGCCGAACACCTTGAAGCTCTGTTAGTAAGTCCTACTTCCACCTCCTCATGCTATCATTTGGGAATTTTTCCGGAAACTGCGAACGGGAGAGACCGAATGGCGAGCCTCCTGCACCAAAAAAAAACAGTATAAGTATCGGTTGGTCTGTAACCCAGCGAGCTGCAACCGCAAAAACCCAAATTGCTGGAAAATGGAAATCAACACCTCAGAGATGGACCCGGATATAGATCAATGAGCATACAGCCATCAAGGCTCAGATTTCAGAGGCTTCAGAAGTAGAAAGTATCGACCTAGAAGGCCAATATCGCCTTAAAACCTCAGTACATCGACTAACTTGCCTCAAGGGCTGAAGAAAACAAATAAAAATATTTGGCGCAACAGCTCTTTAAAGTGCCAGGGCCTAGTTTCTCACAACCACTCATGTTGTGTGCGTTATATTTTTCACACGAATGGAAGGCACCTACAGTTTAATGCCGAATCCGAACGGCGATTTGAGAAGCCTTTTCGTGACAACAATACTCTCGGATGTTTGTCAGACGCTCGCGAGAGGTGGGAGCGTGAAAAAGCTTTTTGGTGTTTTCTGGGATTCGAACTTGGAACCTCATGCGTAGTGATCCGACACACTAACCACTTACGCCACCGCGCCAGGGCTGAAGAAGCAACAAGCAGATTTGACAGTAGGACTGTCTGTAACATCAGCAAGGTGCTTTTTGGTGATGAGAAATCCAAACAACATCCAGTGAAGCTAGGTAACTTTCTGATTTCGGATGAGGATCAGCTCGCTAGATGGAGAGATCATTTCACTACAGGCCTTATGACTTAGAGAATATTTATATGATCTCGAACTGTAATGAGTCTTCTGAGGCAACGAATTCCCGAATTCGAGCCGGACCTCCCAGTAAAACCGAAATAACAGCAGTCCCTTAACAACAAAGCGGTGGGTGGTCCTGCCGAACTTTTCCAAGCGACGCCAAACACATCGGCATTAGTGCTACACACGCTCATACGGAGAGAGTGGGAGAATGAACAATTTCTCTAGGAATGAAAAAGAGGGATGAACATCAAGCTGCCAAAAACGGAAAATCGAATGGATTATGGAAATTGAAGAGGTATATGCGTTCTACCGACTGTAGCGAAGATAATAGGTAGAGTCATATTAGAACGCATTAAAGAACATTAGGATTCAAATCTCGACGTCGGGTAAGCAGGCTTTCGTGCTGCATCCTTCTGCATCGACCACATAAACGTCTTACGGATCATAATAGAGCAGTGCGTCTAGTACAGGTCTTCGCTACATCTACTGTTTAGCGACTTCGAGAACGCTTTCGACAGCTTGAAACGAGATGCTATCTGGTTAGTCTTGCCCAGTAGAGGCGTCCTAAAAAAAACTCATAGCTATTATGAAGACTACATATGAGGGTAGCAAGCGTCACGTTTTACACAATGGTAAAGTGTCGGAGGGTTTTGAAGTCCAAAGTGTAATACGTCAGGGGTGCATACTGTTACCACTGTTGTTCTTGGTGGTCATCAGCGACCCTGTAGCATTGACGGAAGGCAACAATGGAATTTGATGGACTATGGCAATTTACCTTGAACACCTCGACTACGACGACGATCGCTTAGTGGGCCTTCATCTGATGGCCCAAAATCTAGAAGCTGAAGCAAAGTGGGGCTTAAGATAAATGCAGCCAAAACAAAAGCCCTTTTAACACCCGCGCTTAACTCAGTATTGCCGGACAGGAATTCGCTGACTGACTGCGGTAACATCGAACTGGATGTGTGCAGCAGCATTGGGATGGCATAATTTGCGTTCAGAATGGTATCGAAAGTTGGGAGAAGCAATGGTCTCAGTATAAGACACAAGCTACGATTGTTCCGAATCAATGCAGAACCAGTACTGCTGCAAACCTTCGTAAACAGATGTCTAAGAATCATTTTGAGGATCTTTTCGCTCAATCGTATCTTCAACGAACACAAATCCGTGCGAAGGAGAAAGTGGTTGTGGATTGGACGCACCCTGTGGCGTGAAGATAATTTCATTGAAAATATGCAATGCAGCGGATTCCGCTCATTCAGGCAGGCAGCACATCGGGACGCCCTAGGCAAAAGTGGCGCAGGATAGTCGAGGAGGAATTCACCTCTTTGGGGACCAGTTTTAGGCAGCTCAAAAGCGTTGCAGAACTGCGAATGAGAAGGCGCGCGGGCTTTGTTGACGCCCTATGCCCTTCCAGAGGTGAAGGAATTTAAATCAAATTAATTATGTTGGTGAGCACCAAGCTGGTACCTTTTTTTAATTATGTAATGGTTTTGCTTTTTTTTTATTTATTTTTGCGTTTTTTACAAGAGGGTCTTGAATTAAATATTGTTCACCAAATTTTCTGTCTTTGGACCGCATCTCTAAATTTGCATGCATTCTCTAGTCTCGGCATACGCGGTGTTTTTTTTGAACGCATCCTTGGCATATGTGGAGTGTGTGTAGAAAAATGAGTAAATGTGAAATATACGAGCTAAACCATACTATAAATAATTTAACCACAAATTTTAATTTTATATACCTTCGCAATTAAATTGCTTCAAGAAGGTATATACATAATTTTTATATTTTCCATCATATTTTTACGTCATTAAGGGATAAATTAAAAACAAAATTCTTATATTTTCGAACCATACTTTGTATTGGGACGGAAATTAGTAATTAAAGAAAAATTCAAATATTTTACAATAAATCATAGATAATAAATATATTATATATGATAATTTCAATTATTTTGCACTAAATATCTATATATAGCATAAACTTTACTATTTTACATTATTTTCTATCTTTTAAGAAGCAGTTTTAAATGTTTATTTAATTTTCTGACTTACATATCTAAACTTAAGGAAGACAGCTTGCACAACACTAATCATAGATTAGAAATACAGTTATTCATTATTAACATCTACATATTTTTGTTATAACTTTAATTATGTATGTGAGTTTTTTTTTTGTTTAAGCGAAACACCACTTGAAATTAAAAAAAAAAAAATTCAATATACAAAAAATTCTTGAAGCAATATTATGTGTTCCTTATAAAAAAAAATTAATTAACATTATCCTTATGACCTAATTTACTATAATTTATATTTTCTTCTAGGTGTTCTTAATTGCTAATAACAGATAATAGTTACGTAATTTTACTTTTTGCATTCTCTATTGAATTCCTTTTTGATTTTAATTTTTTACAATAGGATCAGACTCTGTGCTAATTATTATCCCTACGCACTTAATGTACCCATCGCCCAAGCGCCTCATCTAACATCAACAGCAGAAGGATTCCACGAGGCATTTAAACCTTGCTGGGTACTGAACCTATAGCGTTGCCATTGGTAATAATAATAATTGCCAACTGTCATTCCAATGTTGGGGCTCCTGCTCATGTTGCTGCTTCTATGTGGAATGATTCTGCTGCTGACGTCGAGAATGGCAATGCTGATGTTCTTCTCGTTGTCCTGGTGAAGACAACACTCGATTTGTATCGATTTCATTGTCTGAATGATGATGATGGTGATGTCGCCGCGGAGAATATAATATCCTTTCTCCGTTGACAGGAAATCGTTAAATCGCCATCGCACAAAGAAAATTACGACTACGACAAGGACGATGATGGCAACGAATGCGATGACGGCGACTGTGAGCATTATCATTGTTGCATAAGCTCTAGCGGTATTGTTGTTTCGTCCTTCTGGCGTTGATGCCGCCACTGCTGTCGCCGCCGTTGCTGTCGTTGTAGCCGCTACAGCCATTGCAATAAAATAGACGATCCTAGCAGGCATTTCCGCATTTTCAATTTGACCTTTTAGTAGCAGTCGACTGACATTTGTTATAGATGACAATGATGCGGATGATGTGGACACAACAAGTCGATGTAGAAGAGACAGTAGACGTCCTGCTGTTAATCCTTTACGGCAGGATGATATCGCTGTGGCCGACGATGAGACATCAGCTGCTGCTTGAAAATAGTGAAAAGAAAGAGAAAATAATAAAAATGAATGCACATGTGTGTGGGAAATAGAAATCGGGTTGAGTGTAGTATGATTATACGAGGTGAAAGGATTTCGATTGGAATTTCAGATTTTCTATTTGAATTTGAAAGGAGCAAGAAAGTGGCGCTGTTGAGGAGATTTTCGCAATTGTCTCTGTTGCAGCAAATGAATAGACGATGAACATTTTTTATGTCCTTCTGTCATTTGTTGAAGCAGAACCGCATTGTTCAAGTGTCAGTTACAAAGCATTCAGGATGTGGATTTGTTTGATTTTTATGTTTATATCACATGGCTATTGCATTGGGAGTATTTAAAAGAAAGTAAATAATTTTAAGTCAACTGACCCTTAAGTACTTTGCGGAACTACACTGGGAGAAAGATCTAACAATTATTGAAATAGGTCAATGAAGAGCGTAGTTCATGTCCTTACTTAATGTTATTAGTAACCTCTTCAAAGAAATACAATTTACTCCATTCGGGATTAGTCCGTATGTGGATACGACAAGCACGTAGAAGATACACAATATGAAATTAGTTGGAAAGCAAAGTTGTGTTGAACAAAACATATGCGAGGTTACGTGGAATAAAGCTTAATGAAACCAGACAGATAAAGTGCGGAGATTTGGCCTTATTTTGCTTTAAAAGGCGAAACAAGTCCAATTAAGCATTGTTACGCTTAAAATCTGTATGGATAAGATAATGCGACCTGGGATTGTCATTTTGATTATCAAACCATTTCTGAATCCATTATCATAAATTTGTACTCGTACACTACTGAAAAGGATCTGACAAAAGAAGGAAGAGATAGAAGAACCGCTATGGCACAACCACGCTGCAAATAACTCAAAATCGATAAATCAAAACTAATTGTTCTGTTCTACGTGGCGACCAGCTTAAAATAGATAACGTATATTTTTATTGGAAATAAGGCGAATTTTTATGGGAAGAGACAAATGGAAAATTTGTTCTATATGAAATGTACAAGCATAGTTTTAAAGAAGTGAATTTTGAATTTTGATTTTAGCGGAAAATTGTAAACAAAGAAGCATTTTTAATAGCAAACAATCGGGGTTAATCGCCTGTGGTGAAAATATTGTAAACTTATCAAACGTCTTAGAAAGTAAGTCTGTAATATATAATAATAACAATATAGAAACAAAAATACATAGTTTCTACGTCCTTATTTCGTGAAACGAAAACTACTTGATAAGTCGAATACTTAGTTGTAGTAAAAAAATATAAACAAGTTTGTTTTGAAGGGAGGTTTTTTAGTGGGTAAGAATCCCATACTACTATGAGCACGCGCTGTCGATCTTCATAGTGTCTTGTTGAAGATTTTCACCTACCCTCGGCAAAAAAAAAAAAAAAAAAAATAGTTTCATATATTGCACAAGGATTAGAAAATAAGAATTTGTATCCCGAATTCTTTAAATTTCCCACCACGAAAGATAAATTCGTCTTATACAAAACCCACGTTCAGACTCACGAAAAATATTTCCGAGGATTTAAACTACATGTACAATATTTTGGAAACCAGCATCAAGAAATAGCACATAAGGAAGGGCAATAAGGGGTGGTCCTTATGGATTTAAAACTAAACTACAAACGAATATTATAAAAATTAAATTTGAAATGAAAAGTATCGTTGAAATAATAGACATTCGAACGGGAAAAGATAGGTTTAATATAATATGTACCCTTTTTTTTCAGATGAGAAACATGGTGTAATGACTTTTTACTTACTTAGGTGGCGCTACGGTTCCGGGTGAACCTGGGCCTCAAGCAACAACCCTCTCCATTTAGCTCGGTCTTTAGCTAGTTGCCTCCAGTTGCGCACTCCCAGTTGGTCAAGGTCCCCTTGAACTTGTGCGCGCCACCTATGGCGAGGAGGTCCACTACTTTGTCGTCCCTCGGGGTTAGAATCGAAGACTCTGAGGGCCGGAGCGTTGGTGTCCATTAGCTCTACATGTTCTACCCATCTCAGATGTCCAATACGCAGTTTTTTTTTTTTTAGACTAGGTCGATGTCGCTGTACAGCTCGTATAGTTCGTGATTGAATCTTCTCCTCCAAAACCCGTCAACGCAAACGGGACCGAATATCTTACGAAGAATTTTTCTCTCGAACCGATCAAGGATATCTTCATCCTCTTTTAATAAAATCCATGTTTCAGTGCCATAAAGCAGGACTGGGATGATCAGAGTCCTATACAGAGTCTCCTTAGTTGTTCGAGATATGGCTTTACTGTTGAATTGCCTTATAAGCCCAAAAAACAGCGATTGGCAAGAGTTATTCTTCACTTGATTTCTGCGCTGATCTTGTTTGTAGAATTTATAGCAGAGCCAAGGTAGACAAAGTCCCTTACTACCTCGAAGTTATAGATGCCCACGGTGACGTTCTGTCCAATTCGTCGGTGTTGATTGTTCCTTCTTGTTGACAGCATATACTTGGTTTTGCCCTCGTTTATCGCTAAACCCATTTTGGTAGCTTCCGCCTCAATGCTTGCAAACGTACCGGTGACAGCCCGCTGAGTTCTTCCGATAATCTCTATATCTTCGGCGTATGCAAGCAGTTGTACAGACTTATAATAGATTGTGCCTACGGTATTGGCTTGTGAGTTCCGCACAATCCGTTCAAGTACAATATTAAAGAAGTCACATGACAGCGCGTCACCTTGTCTAAAGCCTTTTTTGACATCAAAGGTGTCGGTGAGTTCATTACCGACCTTGATGGAGCAGCGAGCGTTATCCATCGTCATCCTGCACAGACGGATAAGTTTGGCAGTGATGTCAAAACTAGACATGGCTCTATAAAGCTCTTCTCTATAGATGCTGTCATAGGCGGCCTTGAAATCGATAAAGAGGTGGTGAGTATCGATTTGGAATTCTTGGGTTTTCTCCAGGATCTGCCGCAGTGTGAAGCTTTGATCGATGGTGGACTTTCCTGACCTGAAGCCGCACTGATAGGGTCCAATCAGGCTGTTGATAAAAGGTTTCAGGCGTTTACACAATATCGCAGAAAAGATCTTATATGCCATGTTGAGGAGACTTATATTTCTATAATTGGCGCAGTTGAGGGGGTCTCCTTTCTTGTGGATCGGACAAACGATGCTGATATTCATTCATCAGGCATACACTCGTCTGACCAAATCTTACAGATGAGTTGATGTATGCACTCTACCAATTCATCCCCAGCTGCCTTGAAAAGTTCGGCCGATAAGCCGTCAGGTCCAGCAGCCTTGTTCGATTTTAGCTTGTATATTGCTTTCCTCACTTCGTTTTGGTCAGGTGGACGGAAATTTTGACTATCATCGTCTATGTTGAATGGTTCATTCTGCCTGACAGCGGGATGTTCGTCTTCATCGCCGTTGTACAGTCTGCAGAAGTAGTTTTTCCATATTCTCAGCACCGACTGTGATTCTACTACGAGGTTTCCATTTTCATTTCTACACGTTTATGTACACGTATTGCTTCTCTGACACGTTCTTTTTACCTTTTGGTAAAACTTCCGTACATTGTTCCTGGAGTATAAGCTGCCAATACTCCCGATTGCGCGCTTCTCATGGTCTTTCTTCTTTTTTTTTTTTGGAGAAGCTGATGTTCTTCCCGTTTCTTTTGCTCGTAGAGCTCACGAGCAGCTCTCGTCTTCCTTTGCAGCGCCACTTTATATGCCTCCTGCTTTGCTGAACGCACTCGCCGGCATTCTTCGTCAAACCAGGGGTTTCGCGGTGGTGGGCGAGCGAGACCCGGCACATCAGTCACGGCGTTTCGGATGGCATATTGGCAGCGTTGCCACTGGTCTTCGGCACTTGATGCTGAAAGCATAGGGGTGATTGAGAGATTTGGGGATACGCGTTCAGCGAAACTCTGGCGGTCTCTTGCGATTGTAGCTTTTCGACGTTAAATTTTCACACAGTGATTCTTCTTTGTTGCTCAGATTGGGATATCCGCATTCGTGCCTTGGCTACAACAACGTAATGATCCGAGTCTATGTTGGCCGCACGGCAGGGTCGGACATCCAGAATACTGGAGGCATGTCTTGTGTCGAGCGCAATATGATCATGATCGTTATATGATCATTGGGCCGCCATGTCTGTTTATGAATATTAAGATGAGGAATACATGTGCTTGCTATGGTGACGTTTCGCTCCACAGCGAAACCAATTAGCCTTAGTCCGTTATCAGACGTGGTGTTGTGCAGGCTATGCTTATGGACTACCCTATCAAAGACGTCCGCCTTTCCTATTTTGGCGTCGCCCAATACGATTTTAACGTCATATTTAGGACATTCCTGGAATGTTTTGTCACAGTTTTTCATCCTATTTTTACTCGGCCCATCCCGGATCATCTTGAGATATTGACCTGCCTATAGCACTGAAAGGCATTCTTATCCAGTAAGAATCCAATAGGTAATTGGTATTCGGTCGCCACATTTTAGCAGACCCCTCTGGGTCTTGTAATGGATAAACATCCTAGTTTCCAATAGCATGAGTAAGCGACTTACAATCTATTTTTGTATGCACTGTTGGTATACGAACGCAGAGATGTTTAACCTACATCTGGATACCACATGTTAACAGACTCCTCTGGGGTTTGCAATAAGATAACGATTTATGACCTGGCCTACTTTGTGATCAGGGACGCCGTCAAGTAAAAGATATTATTTGTGCATGGTGGGAATGAAACGATACTGCGTATAACGTGAAAACAGGAAGGAGTATAGCCAGAGTCAAACCAAGAGTCAAACTGAAAAGGCCGCACCCAACCCATAGACAGCGGGTCCTTAGTTAAACTCTAAAAATCATAAAAAATCTTATAAACTAAAACGGTCGCAGCCAAGCTTTAGACAGCGGGTCATTAGTTGATTTATAATAAATCAATAAAAAAAAAAAAAAATTATAATAATAAATATTTGGCGCAACAGCTTTTCAAGGCCCTAGTAATAAACCGCTCCCTTAGAACAAACGATGACTGTAGCGTCTTCCAGGCCGAGGTCGCAGCCATTATAAAAAAATAAAATAAATATTTGGCGCAACAGCTCTTTAAGTGCCAGGGCCTAGCTTCTCGCAACCACTCATGTTGTGTGCGTTATATTTTTCACACGAATGGAAGGGACCTACAGTTTAATGCCGAATCCGAACCGCGATTTGAGAAGCTTTTTCGAGACAACAATACTCTCGGATGTTTGTCAGACGCTCGCGAGAGGTGGGACCGTGAAAAAACTTTTTGGTGTTTTGTAGGATTCGAACTTGGAACCACACGCGTAGTGATCCGACACACTAACCACTTACGCCACGGCGCCCACTAGCCAGCCATTATACAGCCATTATACAGGCTGCTGAAATTATACGCGAGAGTAATATCATTGGTAAAAAGATCACTGTCTATATAGACAGCCAGGCAGCCGTTAAGGCTCTGGACTCTGCCGTAGTAAGGTCGAAGCTCGTGAGAAGCTGTAAATCACTCTTAAACGAGATATCTAGAGCCAATGCGGTGACTCTCTGCTGGGTACCAGGGCATATGGATATCGAAGGTTACGAAAAGGCTGACGAGCTTGCTAGTAAAGGGTCGGCGCTGCATTTATCGCGGGCCGTCCCCTCTGTAGCAACCCCAATCAGTTCCTTGCGGGAAAAAATAGAGAATGAAGCCACCGGTCGAGCAAACAAACGCTGGGCTCATCTGGAAACATGCGCAACGGCTGGCCTACAGCAAGAAGAGATCAACCTCTCTAGTGAAACTTGTCGTTATAACGCACGGGGCATTTCTGGCATAATTACCGGACATTGTGCCATTGGCGTTCACGCGGAGCGACTCGGTGTGTTGCATAATGACTATTGCAGAAGTTGCAAGGACGAAAAAGAAATTGAATCTGTTCGTCACTTGTTGTGTGACTGTCCTGCCCTATCCGTCAGCAGAATTAGGACTCTTGGTAGTTACTTCTTCTCGGAGCTGGAGGACTTGGGTAGTGTTGAGCTAGCGGACCTCCTGAGATTCATATCACTTTCTGGGTGGTTCTAACGGCGGATTTTCTTTATAGCGTTTCCAGGGTTAAATGATTGGGGACAATGGACTCGTACTGTTGGTCTGAGTGAGCAGTGACTCCTTGTCGCAAGGCACCCATCTACCTAACCTAACCTAACAGCTTTTCAAATGCCTGGGCCTAGCTTCTCGCAACCACTCGTGTTGTGTGCGTTATACTTCTTCACACAAATGGAAGGGACCTAAAGTTTTGTGCCGTATCCGAAGTTAGGTTTGAGAAGCTTTTTCGTGACAGCAATACTCTCGGATGTTTGTCAGACGCTTGCGAGAGGTGGTGTTGTCTGGGATTCGAATATGGAAACTTACCCGCAGTGATTCGACACAACAACCACTTGCGCCACGGCGCCCACAATCAATAGAAAAACCTTAAGTATTAAACTAAAAAGGTCGCATTCCTGCCTAGACAGCGGACCTATCTATAATCTGAAAAATCGTCTTTCTTTGAACTCTCCGGCGCATAGTCTTCTCCAGAATACGGAAAAGAACGGTACGTATTCGTTACACCAATTACAGTAAATCTGTTTATTACAGTAGAAGAAATAAATTGGAAGAGATATGAATTTGTTGCCAAGTTGAAATGCAGGAATGTGAAAACATGTAAGAGAAAAGGAATAAGTTTGAAAACAATTGAATCATTAATGTGTACAATCTAAGCAACAGTGTACGATACACACTGCAACAATGCTAGAAGAAAATCATTTACAATGCTCAAACTACGAAGAAAAACAGAAATTTACGAAGCAAAAGAACGATACAAACTGCTAACGACATTAAAGCAATGCTAATGAATAGAGCATTGGTAGTGGATGCGGATTGTGGCCGATATGTTATGACAGGGGTAAACATCGGTTTTCCGGAAGGTGGCGTTCTGTCTCTATGCTAACGCACAGGCGGCGATGGACATGATCGATGAATGGTGCACTAGGAGTGGGCTTCGGTGAATCCTCTTAAAACTGAAGTTGTTCTCTTAACGAGAAGGACGATTCTGACCGGTCTGACTCAGCCAGTACTAAAAGGCGTCACCATTCGCATTTCCAATGAAGCCAAATATCTGGGAGTGATTTTAGTTAAGAAACATCATTGGTCTAAACACGTCGAGTTGAAAACATCCAATGCGCTCTCAGTCTTCTGGTAGTGTAAGGGTGCTTTTGGCAAGACACCGAATAAGGTTCTCTGGATCTACATGGCTATGATAAGAACATTCTTCGCATATGCATCGGTTGTTTGGTGGAAGGGGCTCTCGCTTGTCTCGGCTGCACGGGAGCTTTCCCGAGTACGCCTGGCTCTGCTTTAGACGCTTTGCTGAACTTACCTCCCCTTGATACTTATATCATGGGTTGCACTATCAAAGCCATCCATCATCGGGGCAGTTTTTGGTATACTCCACACTGGAAATTTGGTGAACTTGCGCGACACTTATCTTACGACTCCTGTCTTGTGGATATGCCGTCTGATGCAATGACACCAGAACTCCAGCTGATGCGCAAATTTAGAGTCGACTTTCCTTGTGTCCAGGCCTGGCTTCGGTCAGAGTCTGAGTCGGGAATGGAATGTAGTCGTATTTTCACGGATGGTTCAAAAACCAGTCAAGGGTCTGGTGCTGGTGTCTTCGTGGAAGTCGACAACATTAGACTTCTTTTCTCGTTAGGCAAATATGCGTCTGTTTTCCAAGCGGAAACTTATGCAATCCTAACGGCCATGAACTATGTTGTGAAGAACAGGTGGAAGGGCCATAGTAAATGTGTCTGTAGTGACAGTCAGGCTGCGCTTAAGGCATTGCCTAATGCTTTAACCACTTCCAAAATAGTTCGTAAAACCCAAAACTCTTTGAACTCGGTCGCTAAGCTGAATTCTCTGTCTCTTATCTGTGTCCCAGGTCACACTGGGGTCTAGTGGAACGAGATCTCCGATGAGATTGCTAGATAAGGCTCAGAGGATGCTTTCTCAGGTCCCGAACCCGCGTTGGGTCTCCCTGCATCCTCGGTTAGGCTTTGATGGTTGGATCTCTCACGAGCATAATTGTATGTGGCAAGACTCTCCAGGATGCAGATTGACTAAACATATGCTCCCGGACGTCTGTAAGAAATCAGCGGCATTCTTGCTGTCTCTCAGCAGAAAAGACTGTAGACAACCTACTGGCGTCTTGACAGGTCACTTTGCTTTTGCCAAACACCTTAACGAGCTTGGCGACATTGAGCGACACTATAATCTGCGACGCTTGTGGAGAGAGCGACGACTCCGCGGAACATTATCTCTGTGAGTGTTCGGCCTTTGTTCGTATCAGGTGGCAGATCCTCGGTGCGGATGTGGTGAGTGCTGGTACTCTAAGCTTCTGATCACTGAAGTACTGGCATAGAAAGACAAGGAAATTGCAATAAAATGGGTAAATCAGCGTTTGCTCTCTGGTAGTACAATGGACCAGTTGCGTCTGAGTGCTCAAGTCGAGCATTTTCTATACCGACAAGTCAACACACTGTCTGTCAACACTAAAGCTCCACATGAAGTACGTCCAAAAACAAATTTCCGATATGAAATACATCGCCTACCCTACCTACTCTCGAAGAAAGTCAAAGAAAGGAAAACACATTGGTTTCAATTTTTGAGAACTGAACAATTTAGGAAAAATCTGGAAGAAGCACAAAATAGCGCACATACACATGCAAGATTAAATCACCATACATGGCATACGTATTTCAGTGATGCATTCAAGAATTTAAATATTTCATGCATAAGGGTGATCAAGCTTATAAGAATGCGCTCTTCAACATTTACCGTGCTTTGAGAAATAAGGTTACATTTGAGATACGTGAATCAAAGAGACGATTTTATGCCACAAGATTAGACTCTTCTCTAACTGGACATAGGCTCTGGAAAAATCTGAAAGAAATTGGTGTGGGTAAACACATCAACAGAAATGTTATTAACCTTGATTGTGATGAGCTGAATAAAATTTTTACTTCGCTTTCTTTAATAGACTCCGATAACAACATCTCTTATTCCTGGTTTCAGGAAAGTGATAACACACTTTTCTTAGGTGGATTTAGTTTCACAGCTGCTGATGAAACCGATGTTCTAGAAAGTTGCATATCAATAAAATCAAACTCTGTAGGATTTGACGAAGGTAAGTAGGGTAGGTAGGTAGGTGTGGTGGTTCTACTTAAGAAAAGAACCCAATTAGCACTAGGTGCCGTTTTGATACCACAAAACTCGTATACCTGGATATAAATGGTGTGTTGGTGTGGAGTCTCTAGATCCAGCCTGTGGAGTTTAAAAAGATTATTAGATCTTTTAGGTTTTTCTGTGAGACTTCCTCAAGGGAAAAGAAAAAAAAGGGTTTTCCTAAAGCTCGTTGTCTGGCCCTAGCTAGTGCCGGACAGGCGCATAAAAAGTGAATAAGGGTTTCTTTTTCAGTTGCGTCATTGCAACTGCTACAATGTGTGTTGTGAGGGATACCTAGTTTGACTGCATGGTCTCCTATAGGCCAGTGTCCCATAGTAGTTGCTGTAATCCTGGCGATGTCCCTACGCGTTCTGTTTAAGAAGTCGGTTGTTTTTGATTTGTTGTAGTTTGGCCACATCTTTCTGGATATGACGTGGGCGCCGTGGCGTAAGCATTTAGTGTGTCGGATCACTACGCATAAGGTTCCAAGTTCGAATCACAGAAAACACCAAAAAGTTTTTTCACCTTCCCACCTCTTGCAAGCGTCTGACAAACATCCGAGAGTATTGTTGTCACGAAAAAGCCATAGCCATCCATATAAACTGTAGCTCCCTTCCATTCGTGTGAAAAACATAACGCACACAACATGAGTGGTTGCGAGAAGCTAGGCCCTGGCATTTAAAGAGTTGTTGCGCCAAATACGAGTACGACGACAACGACGACGAGTATACTGGATATGACACAGTTTGTTAGCCTAGACCATCTGAGGTTGGCTTGGGCAAGGAATTTAGAGGATATTTCTGCTTTGACTGCTCTAAGTGAAATCTGAACTGATTCCGCAAGAGAGCTGTGGAGGGCTGGGCCATGCCTAGCCAGTTCAACAGCAAGTTCGTTTCCATAAACGTTACTATGCCCTGGAACCCAAATCAGGGTTACCTTGAATTGGCTATCGAGCGAACCTAGCTCATTTTGGCATTCAAGCACTAGCTTGGAGGATGTAGTAACCGAAGCAATGGTTTTGATGGCTGTTTGACTATCAATAAAAATAGCGATCTTTTGCCTCGGCGTTATATTGATGTGTGTTTTGATCTGACGGCAAGCTTCCCGGACAGCGAGTAATTCTGCCTGGAACACACTGGCAGAATCCGGGAGCCTAAATGATTTAGAGATATTTAGCGATTCGGAGAACACACCCGCAACGACTCCACAGTCCATCTTTGAACCATCTGTGTAGATTGTTACGTCGAAATCTTTAATCACCTGTCCATCTTGCCTTTCTGACCTTGTGGGGAATTGAACGTCGAATCGTTTTGTAAAATTCAATTTGGGTATCATGTAATCTGTTGTGGGTAAAGCGAGTTCTTTTGGCAGAGAGTTTAAAATGTTACTATGTCCATAGGGTTTCATAAACCTGCACCCAGACTCCCTGAGTCTAACCGCACTATGTGCTATGATGTTTATTATGTGTAGATCTAAAGGTAGGAGATGCAAGAAGACTGTTAGAGCGTCGGTCGGGGTTGACCGTAGAGCGCCGGCGGTGCCTATGCATGCCGTTCTTTGTACCTTATTAAGTTTGGTTATATTATAGATTTTTTTAGAGCTGGCCACCATACTATTGACCCATATGTGAGAATTGGTCGTACCACGGCTGTGTACATCCATAAGGTCAATTTTGGATGCAGTCCCCATTTTTTTCCGAAGGTTTTGCTACAAGCATAGAAAGCTTTACATGCCTTCTTTACTCGTTGTTTTACATTTAGCTTCCAGTTAAGTTTAGGATCTAGGAGTTATGGCCCAAGTGCTCACTTTGCTCAGAGCATTTTCCGTGATTTCGCTTATGACGGAGAGAAACTTTCCTGACACTAGTATCACCATATCGTCCGCATACCCGACTACCTTGATTCTTTCTCTGTCTAATGTTAATTGGATTTGACGAAATTCATCCAGTATTTTTAAAACCTACGCTCCCATTCACCTTAAAATAAATAACCCATCTTTTTAACACAATCCTTATGACCCGAGTCTTCCCAAATGCTTGGAAACGTGTTAAAATTGTACCTGTTCCCAAAAATTAAAATGAGTTCAAGCCAATGGCTATACTGTCATTTTTATCTAAGATGCTTGAAAGAATTATAAATTCTCAAATGTGCAAATTTGCTATGTCCAAACCAATCTGGTTTTCGTCCGAAACATAGCTGCACCACTAGTTTAATAAATGTGGTGGAAGAAATTAGACAAGCCGTAGATGACAATAGTATGACCTTTCTCACTCTTTTAGGTTTTTCAAAAGCGTTTGATACGGTCAACCATAATATTCTGTGCAGTAAATTCAGGGACCAATTTCGATTCGTCTACAAATCTAATTTTTTCATATTTAAATGAAAGGTTTCAAGCAGTTGTCGCCAAAAATGAAATTCGGTATTGGGTTTTCTGCCATTGTGCAGAGGTGTTCCTCAGAGATTAATATTGGGTCCATTACTTTCTGCGAAGAATCTCAGCATAACCTTCAACAAAACACTAACCTGTAATGACCATATTTCTTCTTTTTTTTTTTTTCTTTTTTTTCCAAGGTTAGATGAAAAATCTTCCATAGACACTATGAGAATAGCAAGCGCGTGCTCATAGTAGTGTCAGATTCTTACTGACTAAAAAAACACCACCCTTCGATATAAATTTGTTAGATATCGCAACTAAGTATTAACTTATGAAGAAATTTGTCTATCATGAAATAAAAACGTTTGGCAGGTTTCTTACCACTGAAAGATCCTGCATATTCCACAATCTAGACGCGGTTAATCATTATCTCGCCAAGTCGAAAGGTTTCGTCCTTTGTAGTCGGCGCAATAAATTGCTCTCATCCAAAATTTGTAGGACTGTATTGTTGACATGTCCGATTAGTCGGTTTCTATGCTTTCTCGCGAAGCTTATAGTTTCAGCTTTGATTGTCGGAATTCCGAGACCCCTGTGGATATCGTCGTTTCTACTATACCACGGTGCTTGGACAATTTCTCTTAGCACTTTATTTTGAAAAGCTTGTAAAATATTGGCATTTGTTTTCTTGGTACAACCCCAAAGTTGTATACCGTAGGTCCACACCGGCTTTAGCACTCGCTTGTATAAAAACAGTTTGTTCTCAGTACTGAGCTGGGAATGTTTTCCGAGTAGTACATTTCTCTATATTTGATTTCGAGTTCTTTTCGTTTCATTTTCACGTGCGAATTCCATTTCAGCCTTGCGTCGAGTGTCATTCCCAGGTTTTTGGCCGAGTTCGGGCCGAGTTTAGGAAAATTGGCAAGTCATTAGTTTTCTCATAAGTGAAATTCACGTGAACAGATTTGGATTCTTTGAGGGCGATCCGCCAATCCCTCGTCCATTCATTTATATTATTCAGTACGTTTTGCAGTTTTGCTGTCGTTTCTTCGATTGTTTTACCTACTTCTAGGATAGCGGTGTCATCGGCAAACGTTGCAAGGATAGTGCCATCTTCGTTCGGTATATCACAAGTATAAAGCAAATAGAGAAGCGGTCCAAGAACGCCTCCTTGCGGTACGCCGGCCGAAATTTCCTTGAGCTCGGAGTATTCGACTCCATGTCTAACACGAAAGAGTCTATTCCCGAGGTATGAATTTAGAATATCGTATAAGCATACAGGGAGAACTTGTCGTAGTTTGGATTTCAAGCCATCATGCCACACCTTATCAAAGGCTTGCGAGACGTCAAGAAATACGCTTGAGCAAATCTTTTTTTCTTCAAGTGCTTTCTCGATTACGTCAGTAATTCTAAGCACCTGGTCAATGGTCGAATGCTTGCTGCTGAACCCAAACTGGTGGTCAGGGATAAGATTATTTTCTTCTATAATCGGTTGGAGACGCCTTAATAATATCCTCTCGAAAATTTTCGATATGATTGGAAGAAGCGAAATTGGTCCAAACGATTTCACCTCACGATTTTACCTCATTTGGCGGTTTGACCATATAAGATTACGTATGGACTAACAAAAGTTCGCTTAGTTGGTGTCAATTTAGTAGTTTTTGGAAAAAAAATATGTATTTCTGTAGTTTATAATCTAACAATATTTATTTACAAATTTCAGAACAATAGGTAAAAATGGAGGCGAGAAAGAGAAAAATTAGTGACGTAAGCTCGATTGAAGTTCCACCGCCAACACAGGAAGAAATTCGTTTTGCCATTCTCTTCGGATCTCGATGTCAACTCACGCCAGTCAAAATTCTGCACGAATGCCAAAATGCATACGGAATAAATGCACCATTTCTTGTTACTATTTCAAAGTGGTTTCGAAGATTCCAGACTGGCCATTTACTGTGGAGGACGCATCTCGTGAAGGTCGGCCCAAATCCTCGACCGACGATACAAATGTGGCCCTGGTGAAGGCTAAAATTGACGAAGATGCCAGGATGACACAGGAGATGATAGCGGATGATCTGCGCTTCGAAGAAGTCAGCTCGATGGGTTCCAAAAATTTTGAATGGAGAGTAAAAAGAGGCTCGTGTTCGTTTTGCTCAATATTTCCTGGATAGGTTTGAAAATGGAGAGTCAAGCTGCTTCAGTAAGATTGTTACAGGATATGAATCTTGATTTTACAAGTATGACCCGGAAACCAAACAGGTGTCCATGGTATGGAGCCCAGAAGGTGCAAGGCCTCCACTAAAGGCCAAACAACAAAAGTCAGCGACAAAAGTTATGATGTTTCACCAGGGAGAAAATGGTCGCCGTCATCCCGCTTAAAACTGGTCAGACAGTCACTACTAATTGGTATACTGTAACTTGCTTACCACAAGTTTCCCAAAATTTACTAGGACATCGACAAAAAGATGAGCTGCGCCGCTACTTTTTGCACCACGACAATGCGGCTGCGCACACTGCCGAAAAAACCAACAACTTTCTTGCGCTCTCGGGCATCAATGAAATTCGCCCAGCAGATTATTCTTCAGATCTAGCGCCGTGTGACTTTTAGCTATTTCCGAAATAAAAAAAAGATTTGAGCAGAAAAATCTTCACATCTAATGAGGAGATTATTAATGCAGTCAATGTCGAAATCGAAAAGCTCCAAAAAGAGGATTTTAAAAGCTGTTTTGAAAGATGGATCTATCGGCTGAAGAAATGTATTGGAATAAATGGGAATTATGTGGAGAAATTAAAAAAAGATGAAGATTAAATATCTAAAGTTAAAATTATTTTTGTGTTTTATTATTCAATCAACTAATCGAACTTTTGTTAGTCCCTCCGTACATGTAGGTAAAACTTACGGAGGTCTTCGCATGTTATGGGCCACACAACGAATTACTCCGATTAAAAACAAGGATGATGCTCGCCAAAACATTACTCATCCCAATTTTATTGTTCGGATGTGAACTTTTTTGTAACTGCGATTACGAACACAGACGGAGTCTCAATGTTGCCTACAATAGTATTGCACGGTATATCTTTGGACTGTGGAGGTATGATCATATATCTTCGTTTTCTAAATCAATACATTGCCTCATTCTAGAGAACCTTTTTAGATTTTGAACAATAAGCATGCTTCACAATGTCATGCAAATACGTCAACAGCTTTATCTTTATAATAAGATCTGTTTTCCGCGTTCTACCAGAAGTTGTGACATTGTTCCAGTACGCTACTTATTTCCAATATCTAAGCAACAATTTTTCATTCATGCCATCCGGCTATGGAATTCCCTTCCGCGAACCATTAGGTCGATAAATTGTGCAATCCAGTTTAAGGTGAGACTAAGGCAATACTTAGAATCTCTTTGATGATGATGGTTTTATTTAGAAAGTATTATTAGACAACTGGCTAAATTAATTTCATTGATATAATTCTTACTTGGCGCGTTTGTGTATTTCAATTCTATTGTTATTTTATTTATTTCTTTTTATTACTGAGATACAGCTGATTTTTGTCACTTAGTAACCCAAATGTAAATACACAAACAGTATCGTAATACTGAAGCTTACACTGACTTAAAAGATATTGTATCTTACTGTGTAAGACTATAAATAAAGAATAAACATTCAAACATTTAACAACAGACGACAGATAAACTATCAAAGTTGTAATCCTTTTTTTGTTATTTATTCTATAAAAAATATTATTATTATTATTATTAGCATAAATTTGTACATACCAGGTTGTAATATAGTACTTTGCAGGACATGCGTGGTAATATAAATGGTAAAGGAAATTAAGTGCAATATAACAGAAATGAAGAACGTTCTTCATTGTCAATCGGCACAGACGGACAGGTTTGACAGGGATATCAAAAGTTGACATGACTTTATATAACTCCTCTCTACAGATGCTGTCATAGGCGGTCTTAAAATCGATAGAGAGGTGATGAGCATCGATTTGGACTTCTTGGGTTTTTTTCAGGATCGATAGTGGTCTTTCCTAACCTGAAGCCGTACTGATAAGGGCTAAACAGGTTGTTGGTGAAATATTCCAGGCGTTGACACGGTATCGCAGAAAAGATCTAATATGCAATTTGGGCAAACGATGCTTAAATTTCATTCATCAGGCATGCACTCGTCTTACCAACTCTTTGAAATGACTTTGCGTATGCTCTCTACCAATGTATCACCAGCTACATTGAAAAGTAGTAGAATCTAGGGCCTTGATTATAGACAAGGTAACGTGGACCAGCAACCTTCGTTACTGAAACCAGGTCGCTACAGATACCGACCTATGCCTCGGATAAGGACTGATCACATGTTGACGACTTTTGGTGATTGTACCCGGACAAAGATAGGTTTCTCAAATGTAAAGACGCTCCTCGACTGGGGAAGCGAAGGTTCTTATAATGCCAGATTCCTCCAATTAGAAAAACAATTCATGCGAAATCAATTGGCCATTTTGGGGGCAAGTGAAATAAGATGGTTAGAAGCGGGCGAGTACCATTCTCCAACGTGTAACACTTTACTACTCTATTCTGGAAGACCATCCGGAAGTCCGCCGGAATACAGAGTCAGACTTCTGTTAACAAAAACAGCAAGTAAGGGCCTACTTTCCTGGCAGCCTCATGGTGATCGGATTATGACGCCCAGGTTCCGGACTAGAGTAGGACGCGTCACCATCATACAGTGTTACGCCCCAACGAATAGTTCGTCTGAGGACGAAAAGGAGAGCTTCTACAATCTTTTAAGTGCCGTCTTCAACACAACACCAAATGGAGACATTGTCAAAGTGATTAGGGATTTGAATGCCAAGGTAGGCAAAGACAACGAAGGGCTCAAATATGTAATCGGGAAACATGGACTAAGCAACCGCAATGACAACGCGGAAAGGTTTGTGGATTTGTGCAATGCCTTGTGGTAGGTGGCACCATGTTTGAGCTCAAGACCTGCCATAAAGTCAACTGGATTTCCAACGACAAGCAAGCAACCTCCAACCAAATTGACCATTTTGCCATCAGCCGCCGCTTTAGAAGTAGTCTCCTGGACGTCCGAAACAGGCGAGAGGCAGATGTGTGGATAGTACGAGATCACCATCTTCGGATAGCTACTCTCCAACTACGCACTGCTGCAGTTCGAAGATCCCACAACAACACAAGAATGCCCAGGTTCAACATCGGTAGACTCAGTGCGCCAACAATTAAGGGAGCACTTTTCGCAAGATGTGGAAGCAATCAGCAGCTCAATGCCCATAACCATCCAAGATCATTAGTGTGCTGTGAAAAATGTTTTTACATCTGGTGCCGAAAGAATTGTCGGTCGATCGCAGTGAAGAAATAGGGCGTGGCTTTCCGAGGATACCTGGAGATGGATTGACGAACGAAAACAGCAAAAAAGCTCTCGTTGAAGCTACTCTAGAAGCAGGGAGAAGCGAGCTAGAGTCCCTATATCGCATGAAGATGACAGAAGTTCAGCTTAGCGTGCGACGTGACAGGCACAACTACATCAACAGAAACAGAAGAAGCTGCACGGAGGTGTGACGACAGAACCGTCTACAGAATCACCGAAGAGCTGACAGATGGTCGAAGCTCCAGCCAACACCCAGTGAAAAGCCTAGATGGCTCCTTGCTCATTTCGGACAAGGACCAATTCAGGAGATGGAAAGAGCATTTTACTACGGTTTTGAACCGCGTATTCGCTAGCGATATGTTCCCAAATCAGACTGAGGTGCCCGAGGTGAGAAGTTCCCGAATACGCACCACGACTACCAGTACTGATGAGATCACTACCGCGATCAAGGCACTCAAACCAAGAAGGCGGAAGGACTTGACGGTATTCCAGCAGAGCTCTTACGAGCAGCACCAACTACATCGGCTGAACTTCTGCTTCCACTTATAGAGAGAGCTTGAGAAGCTGTCCTAACGAGTGAAAAAAGGGAATGATCGTCAAGCTACCTAAGAAAGCAAATTTAATGAAGTGCGGAAATTGGTGGGGTATCTGCGTGCTGCAGCTAAGATAATAGCTAAAATCATCCTGGAGCGAATCAAACAACATTTCGAAGACACACTCGATGCCGAGGTTGCCGCTCTAGATCCTCCTGTGCCAACCACATCAACACTCTGCGGATTATCATCGAACAGTGTGTTGAATATCGATCGCCACTGCACCTGTTGTTCATCGATTTTGAGAATTCGTTCGATAGCGTCGACAGGGAGTTTATTTGGTGTGCCTTACGCAGGAGAGGTATCCCCGATAAACTAGTTGCTATTATCAAAGATACATATAAGGCTCCAAGTGTCACGTTCTGCACAGAGGAATGTTTTCTGAGGAATTCGAGATCCAAAGTGGGGTAATACAAGGCTGTATCCTTTCACTAATATTATTCCTTTTGGTGATTAGCGATATGCTTCATGCAGCTTTGTCGACGGGAAACGGAGGAATTCGATGGACTGTTACATTTCAACTGAAACATCTTGACTACACTGACGATGTATGTTTACTCTCCCACAGAATTATGGACCTCCACCAAATGACAGCAGATGTGGAGAGGGAGGGAGACGTCGTTGGGTTGAAAATTAATGCGCCAAAAACTAAAGTTATCAGCCTTGGAACAAACTCATCGGCTTAAGTATGCATTTTTGGGCAACCGGTAGAGAGAGTAGAGGATGTCCGTATCTTGGGAGTATTGTCTCGACCGATGGTGGAACCGAACTGGATATAGCCAACAGGATCGCCAAAGCAGAGTCCGCGTTCGGGATATTATCCAAAATATGACGAAGCAATGCAATCAGTTTGAACAACAAGATAAGACTGTTCCGCTCCAACGTTAAATCCGTGCTGTTATATGGATGCAGCACGTGGAGAGTGACCACTGCTATCACCAGAAAGCTGCAAACGTTTGTTAATATGTGCCTATGCAATATCTTAAGGATTTTCTGACCCAATCGTATCTCTAATGAACACCTTTACGAGAGAACGGGTCAGGAACCAATAGGCACAACCATCGAACGACGGAAGTGGTAGTGGATTGGTCACACGTTCCAAAAGGGTAACAGTTCCATAGCGAACAATTCTATGCAATGGAACCCTTTAATTCAGAATGACAGAAGACCTGGCGGTCCGAAGAGAACGTGGCGCAGAACAGTCGATAAGGAGGCACGGCAGTTAGGGAAAAGTTGGGGAGAACTCAGACACATTGCCAGAAACCGTACACGATAGCGCGTAGGCGTAGTAGAGGCCCTAGGACCCACAAGGGGATACAGGACATAATAAGTAAGTAAGTGCATTGAAAAGTTCGACCGATAAGTCGTCAGGTCCAGCAGCTTTATTTGACTTTTGCTTGGATATTATCCTATCCTATCCTCACTCCGCTTTCATCGGGTGGATGGAAATTTTTATTATCGTCGTCTATGTTGAATGGTTCGTTCTGTCTGATAGCGGAATGTTGGTCTCCGTCGTCTTTATACTCGTACAGTCTGCAAAAGTAGTTTTCCCACATTCTTAGCGCCGACTGTGTTAAAACTTTTGGGTATTTGATTATGATCACTTCGACGATACCGTTCGAATCAAAAAAAAAAACTTCACAGAAATTCAGAAACATTATCTTTCTATACTACAAATTGTATTCTTTGATTCGAGGTCAAGTTATGCGCTCAGTCTGAACACCCAAGGTGACCAATAGCTTCTCCAGGATTTAAGATTCGGGGCAACCGATCACCTGATGGTAAACCAGACTTTGATTACATGTTAACATTCACATTCTTGCTACCGGTGACCATGAGGACTGAACGGTTGTGTTGGTTGTAGCAATATTGAAGCTTATAACAGATGCATTCAACGAGTCAAAGGCAATAGAAGTAACGTTTAAATAAAAGTAATTCAAGCGAATCTGAAACAACTTATCTTAATACTTTCGGGAACGAAGGAACTCTTTAAAAGTTTTGTAGTTCACAATGACACCCTAGTTTTCAATCAACAGATTCTTTTGCGGAAGGGGACGGACATACGTAACTGCTACGTTTCTCTAACTCACCGCATCACATTGGAAAACCTATACCATATTGTTCCACTCAATCACAGATAGCACGTATGCCAAAAATCCGAAGCTATAAAAGGGTTCAACAAAAATAGGAAAACTAAAGCCCACCCTCACACAAGTGTCTATCTTCGGCAACCCACTGTCATCCTGTGTCGTCCTTCCGTGACTATTATATCCTTTCTTACGTGTTTATATCGATAGCAAATGCGATACTTACACAATTTTGATCCAGAACGTGGGTAATGGTTTCGTGGTTTGATGTTGCTAAAAGCTGTATTATACCTATAGAAGGACATAAGTTAATTTCATTTTCTACCGCTACTAGATACCAATCCCTCGGATGAAAAAGGACAACAACAGCAAAACAGAAAATAACGTCAATGGCGACCAAGACTTAAAGAGAGAACTAAGTAGAGCGCGATGAGGATGAATCTTGATGATGAGTGCCTTATTGTGTCCTTCCATTCATTCCACTTAGACCAGAAGACAGATTTGCTTCTTATACACTCCCTGTTGGTTCTTTTAGCGTTTCGTTGCTTTTTTTTTTCGTTTCTTAAACCCTATTCTTGTTCGTATTGTATTAGGGGTGCAAGATGCGTGCAACATCAGCGTAATGGTTAAGCTCTTCAATTTTATTCGTCGTCAGGATGGAAGCTGATTCAAGGCTTCTCATCGTCGTCGTTGTCGTCGTCACAGTCGTCATGCTGGAGAGTTGGAGGATGCCGTCCTGCTTTCCGTTATATTTCATTGTGTGGACAGATCAACTCATAATTTTAAATTAAATTTATTAGGGCTGACATAGCAATAGCAGCAGCAAGCTGCACAGAGTGACCAGAGAAAGAGAGAGTGAGGGATGAAGTATGGTGTCCTATACTATGTATGCTAGCATGTGGCCATTTTTCTTACCCGCACTGTTTCGCTGTTGTAATATTTTTTTCTTATTTATTTTCCATGGCAGGCAGGGATAACTTTTGACTGTAGTTAGAGATGGTATGCCTAATGTTGTTTTGAGTAAGAATTATGTGATGGCTTATAGCCGTAGCTAGCGAGCGACAGTGGAGTTGGCGGCAATGTCCTCCGCCGACTTTGCCGTAAATAGTATGCACTTTCGGTCTAGATGGAAAATTATTATCCTTTTTTGTGGCATTTGATTGTACTAGATTGTTGAACGTTGTTGGAATTAGACAGCGCGACTTACGAAGCCGCCTGGGGACATATGCTGTTAGATATATTTTTCTTAAAACAGGACAAAGCGGGATGGTGTAGAATTTTACGGGGGACTTTGGTGCGGCAGAATTGATTAGTGCAGCTTTCTTTGTGCTCAGGAAGACATTTTAAAAGGCTGTTGAAATATTTAGTTGTCTACTCAATATGGACAAAATACTAAAATTTATCAGTAATCTCTGAAACGAGTCTTGGTACAACAATCAGAGTCATAACTTGCAGTTTTTGGCAGGGATTTTGCTTCTATGCTAGAGAAGTGACAAGTTGATCATTTATAATAACTTGCTATGTTAGTATTACCAACAAAGGTAGACAGGTTCTGGAATGACGGTTATGCACCTTTTCTATGTCCTCTTTGGTTCATTTATAAATGCGTAGTTCGTAACACATAAGCTAGCATGGGCCACTTGTTGTGGAACATATTGCTTAATAATGTCCTTAAGCTAAGAATTCCAGGGTCCATCAAAATGACCTTAAAACCATGGTAGTTGCCAAACACCTAGAGGTGATAGAACATGACAGTAATAAGTGTATTGGGACCGCAAACGAATGGCTGGCCCACATGAAGCTAGCTGAACAGAAAACAGAATTGGTACTTATCAGCAGTATGAGGGCAGTGAACACCGTAACGGTAAGAGTAGGTAATCATGCTGTAGTCTCCCAGCTAGAGATAAAGTACTTTGGCGTTATTATAGATGCGTGGCTAACTTTCCGACAACATCTGCAGTAGACCGCCGCTAAGGTGGCCAAGGCTACAGCAGCACTAGCACGTATAATACCAAATATTGGTTGACCAAAAATTGTAGAAAATTGCTCGTAACAAGAGTGGCCACATCAATCATCCTCTATGGATCCCAAATATGGGCGGAGGACATGAAAATTAAAACCTGCGCTACAGAACCGAAAGACATTATTTGGAGGAAAAATTAAGCGAGGCAATCACTCCGGAGAATGTAAATAGACAGATGGTAAGGTCTGAGCAAGGCTGAGACCTAATCAGCGAGACTTTCCAATGATGAAGAAGCAGCGTCACGAAAAAAGATTGTGTACATCAACAGCGGAATGCAAAGGTGATCGAGCCAATGGTATAAGGCCCGCTCACAATGAAATGCTGGATGACAGTACTGCAATGTATTTAAGTGCCTCATGAATAACCCTTTATCCTAACATTCATTGTTAGCATGAATAACTTGTAAGTTATTATACAGGGTATCCGCCGGGAAGGTATACTACTTTGTTTGTTTATAATTTTTGATTAAATGAAAGAGAATGGATCTTATATTGATAAATGTTTTATTTAATGTCGGCAATTATGTATGGAATACAATATCAGGTAAATGTCTGCCTCTGCTAGTCTCACAAATGCGAGCCCTTTTGAGCACGTTTTTCATTACATTCTCACACATTTCACGCGGTATTTCATTAATTTCATCACGAATATTTTGCTTGAGTTGCTCAAGCGTTTCTGGTTTGTTTGCATAAACCTTGCTTTTCAGATATCCCCACAAAAAGAAGTCAGGAGCAGTCAAATCAGGCCAATCAACATCACCATTTTTTGAAATAACTTGTTGTGGAAAGAGGTCTCGCAGTAATTCCATTGTAATCCTGGCTGTATGCGATGTGGCACCGTCTTGTTGATACCACATGTTAATCAAGCCCAAAGCATGCAGTTGTGGCGTTAAAAAGTTTTCAATCATGTTCTTTGAAGACGAAGCTCCTGAGCACGGTGTCGAATTGAGGTTGATGGATTGTTTTGAACACTTCCTTGAACAGCAGTAATGTTTTCAGCCGATCTTGCAGTACGTTGTGGCCCATGCTTGGGCCTATAACCTACAGACCTTCTTTCTTCGAAATCATTCACTACACGATAAATAGTGCGTTTTGTTGGCACGTTGTTTCCCCAAAAATTTCACGTAATTTTCTCATCGTCACAGTAATCGATGATTGATGTTGATAAAATGTTTTAACGATTAAAACACTTTGGTTTATCGAATATTTTTCCATAATAAATTTGCCACGTGTCTACTTCACGACTGCCAAATATGAACTGTCAAGACTAATGTTTACCAAAATGGCGGCAAAACAAAGTAGTATACGTTCCCGGCGGACACCCTGTATTTAAGTTAGTCATGTAAGAACTCTCTGTGAATAAACATTTAAAAGCTGCTCTCGTGTTTTAATACATGATTTCTCGCGTACGTGAAGTACATAACAAGCACCACAAGCACTTGGGGCAGAAGGGAGGTGGTAATCGCACACTATTCTAACTACGGGCTCAGTTTCATCTTTAAAAGATTCCCACCTTCCAACGGAAAAAAGAAGCTGACTCCTGAGTGATCTGAGCATGTATACCTGTTATCATGTCGCTTTTTTACACCCGTAAATGGCTGTCCACCCATGCTGAAGATGCGAATTTGTATTGCACCAGAAGATATTCATTCCAATATATAACTTCTATATATAGGACATCTTCAGGCGCAAGTAGCAGTCTATTCTAGAACTTGATGCATCTTTATATGACATCACGATGAAAACAAGTTCATTACAGTATGTTAGGGTTATGGAGATGTATTGTCACAAAATTTCTTTTAATGTGTATGCTTCCTAAGCTACATGCCTTCTCACGTGCATGTAATGGGACAGTTTTACATCTAGGACACACTATTGCGTGAAACCATTCAAGGCCAATACACCTGTCTCTTAGACGCATAAAAAATCCGTCCATTGATAAGAATAATTCAATCTGTTCAAGACGGGCGACAAACACGCGATTATATCATTGACACAAACCTAAAAGAAAAGCAATACATCATAGATTTCACCAAAAAACCTGCAACTTGCTACAGGAAATCTTTAATGCAGTACAGACGTCCATTTGAAGAATGTAAAGTCGCATTTCATTCTATCGCGGAAGCCATACCACCTGTCGTGCAGACTAAGTCGGAAGTGATTGATGTCTTTTTCCTAAAGACGTCCTCAAATCCTTTTTTCTTTTTTTGTAATTAACTTGCGCTAAAGGGGTTATGACTACCCCTTTTATGCATTGTTTCGATACAAAGTAATGGGGTAAGGAGATAGATAAGTATATATATGTATAAAACACTGCTTCTATACGTATATAAGGAAGGTGGGCGCATGCCCTCGCGCAGTGGTTAGTGTGTCGGACGACTGCGCGTAGCGTTCAATGTTCGAATCCCAGAAAGAACCAAACGTTTTTCCACGGTCCCGTCTCTCGCGAACGTTTGACAAACATCTGAGAGTACTGTTATCATTAGAAATCGTGCGAAAAATATAATGCACACAACCCAAGTGGTTGCGAGAAGCTAGGCCTAGGCTCTTTACGGGCTTTTTTTTTTTTTTTTGTTGTGCCAAGGGATGTGGTAATTCTTGAAAGATACTAAGCATGCACGATTCGCAAGCCCGAATAGCCGATGCCAGGAATGCGCCAACGTACTTATCCACACCCTGCACACTTTTACCACTCTCCCCGCGGGACTGCCGTTAGGTATTACTTCGGGGCTGGTTAGCAATTTATGCTGTACTTTCTGCTTCTCGACGTATTCTTTCCTGAATTCGAAGATATTTTTACACGTGCGTAACACCGTGTCTCCACGAGATATAATTATTTCAGGCTGTATGTCAAACTTCATGTCAGAAATTTAATTGTTTTATTCGGTGGGCAAATTTTGTCAAGACATTTCATTTTCAACTATATCGCGTAAGTGTAAACAACGACCAATTCTTGCTTGACACCGAGTCTCCACGAGACATATTTATTTCAGACTTAATGTCAGCCAGCAATCAGCCATGTTTTCTTCGTAGTAAATCTTAAATTGAGAGTCCCTGTCAAATTTATTTCAGAGTTTGTGTCTACGAAGAAGACAAGCCAAAAAATCAGACATAGATGTCAAGAAGCACGTTATGTCCGAAAAATTATGGTCTCCACTAGAAATATTTACTACAAGTCGCATTTCATGACACAAATTATGTCTCGTGGAGACTCGGTGTAATAAACGCGCAAGTTTCCATCCATTTTTTCTCAGATTGTAGCATATGGTCCATGAGGAATGGATGACTGGGAAGGTCATTTCTCCAGTTTTCAAATCGCCTACAGTAGAAAACTGCATGCTCCGTATCTTCCTCCTCGTCTGGACATTCTGGACAGAAAGGAGAGCTATCGTGTCCGAACCGGTGAAGATATTTGCGATAATCTCCATGGCCAGACAGAAACTGCGTGAAGTGGTAGATGCAGTTCCAGGTGGTCGGTTTATCCAAATATCGATGGTGGCGATTAATTTACAGGTCCACCTGCCTTTAACCATATTATCCCACCGAGCTTGCCACACAGCTATTGAAGCTGTTTTTTCTTCTTTTTTAACCCTTCATCTTTCGCTGGCCTCTTGATGTCTCGAGCCTCTTCTATTGTAGATTCTCTGCATTTCGTTTGCGAGGATGTCAATTGGAACCATTCCTGCTATAATAAAGCTCATCAGAGATAGTTTCAAAACCACTAATGGTCCTTATAGCGCAAAGTCTGTAGGCAGATTTCATTGTCCTCCTTGTTTCTTTGGTCGCAAGAGCCCCCGCCCAAAGCGGAGCCACATAAAAAAGAACTGAGCTGACAACTCTGGATAGTAGAATCTTCCTAGCATATCCAGGTCCTCCAATGTTGCGCATTTTTGCTCGAATAATCAGCATGTTGTTTAAACTGCAGTCTTTGGATCGGATGATTTGGGTTCCAACCTGGACATTCATATATTCCACAGATTTCCGACTGGTTATTAGAACAGCTTCAGTTTGGTGGTCAGCTAATTCTAGACCGGTGGATCCTAGCCAGCTTTTGATTTGCTTGATTGCCACGTTTGTAGCTGATTTTACTTCACTGATTTGTTTTTCTACTGTAACAACAGCGATGTCGTCAGCAAATCCAATTATATTCACTTTATGTGGCAGTGGTAGTCGTAAAACTCCGTCGTACATTATGTTCCATAGTAATGGGCCCAGCACCGATCCTTGCGGGACCCCAGCTATAACATCGTAGTACTTCACTCCTTCGTCGGTATCATACCTCAGCTTCCTGTTGGTAAAGTAGCTCGCCATTATCTGCAACAAGTAAGATGGTGTATCCATCCTAGCAAGAGATCTTTTTATAGTGGACCAGTCTGCCGAATTAAATGCGTTTTTAACATTTAGCGTCACTTCTGCGCAGTATTCCTTGGTGCCGTGTCGCCATCTTTCTCCTTCAATCGCTTTCGCAGCTATATTACAGCTTTAATGGCGTCAGTTGTTGAGCGCGACTTTGGGAATCCAAACTGGTGGTTGGACAAAGCACCTTTCTCCTCCGCTATTGTGAGCAATCTGTTGTAAATGATTCGTTTCAGGATCTTTCCCATAGTGTCCCGTAGGCATATCGGGCGATACGAAGATGCGTCTCCTGGCGGTTTGTTTCCTCTTGGTAATAAAACAAGATGTTGCAGTTTCCACTGATTAGGGAAAATTCCTTCTTCTAAACACTTTTTATTCATTAGCTCCTTTAACCCCTCTGGGGGCATAGGGCGTCAACCACGCCTGCGCGCCATCTTGTTCGAAGTTCTGCAACGCGTTTGAGCTGCCTCCAACTCATTCCTAAAAAGCTCGATTCCTCCTCAACTGTTCTGCGCCACGTTTGCCTAGTTCCTGTTCGGCGCCCCGCTATTCTGCCTGCCTGGATGAGCGGATTCCACTGCATGGCGTATTTCGCAATGGAGTTGTCTTCGCGCCGTAGGGTGTGTCCAATCAATTACCACTTTCTTCTACGTATAGTAATGCTTACAGGTTCTTGGCCTGTTCTCAGATAAAGTTGTTCGTTGGAGATCCGGTTCGGCCAAAAAATCCTCAAGATAATTCTTAACCCTTTGTTTACGAAGACTTGCAGCTTGTGTGAGTTAATGATGTCCACCTTCCAGGTACTGCACCCATAAAGCAGCACTGATTCTACGTTGGAGCGGAACAGTCGTAGCTTGGTTCTTAAGCTGATAACATTGCTTCTCCAGATTTTGGATAGCATTCCGAACGCAGCTTTAGCCTTCCCGATTCTGCTGCACACATCCAGTTCGGTGCCACCGCGATTAGCCAAGACCACACTTCCTAAATATAGAAAGTTATCAACTTTCTCGACTTCCTGTCCGGTAATGTTGAGTTGAGCGCGGGTATTAGAAGTGCTCGGGGCTTTTGTTTTGGCTGTGTTTACTTTTAGCCCCACTTTGTTTGCCTCAGCGTCTGGATTTTGGGCCATCAAATGAAGATCCATTATCCGATGTGAAAGTAGACAAACATCGTCAGCGTAATCTAGGTGTTTAAGGTAAGATGTCATAGTCCAACGAATTCCATAATTAGCTTCCGTCAATGCTGCACGGAGTACATCGCTGATAACCGCCAAGAACAATAGTGGGGACAGTATACACCCTTGACGTACTCCACTTTAGACTTCAAAATTCTCCGACACCTTACCATTGTGCACGAAGTGACACTTACCACCTTCGTATGTAGCCTTGATAATAGCTATAAGCTTTTCTGGGATGCCTCTCATGCGGAATCTCGATTCAAGCTGCCGAAAGCCTTCTCGAAGTCGATAAACATTAAATCTATCGGAGACCTATACCCAACGCATTGCTCGATTATGATCCGTAAGGTCTTTATGTGGTCGATGCAGGAGGATCCAGCCATAAAGCCTGTCTGTTCGACATCGAGAGTTGAATCTAAATGTTCTTCAATTCGTCCTAGAATTATTCTAGCTTTTATTTTGGCTACAACTGGAAGAACGAATGTACCTCTCCAGTTACCGCACTCCATCAAGTTTCCCTTTTTTGGAAGCTTAATGATCATCCCCCTTTTCCACTCTTGTGGAAATTGTTCACTATCCCAGGCTCTCCGTATTAGCGGATGCAGCAAATCTGCCGATGGGTTCGGCGCCGCTTGAAATAGGTCGGCAGGGATGCCAGACACTTTTGCTTTTTCACTGCTTTGTTAGGGATGCCGTCAGGTCCGACTGTCTTGTTCTCACCTATCTTTCTGGATGAGATTGTCAATTCCTTTGATGTAATCACTGGAATTACCTTTGGTGTAGATGATCTCTTTGGAAAAGATTTTCTACTAATGACTTCAGCATTGTCGGGTATGTTATCTGCGGGGAGATGCCGCCCTTAAGCTTTGTCATCACCATCTTAGATCCCTAAGGGTCTACGTTAGCTTCATCGCAGAGCGGTTTGAAACAGCTTTGCTCTCCTTGATAGCTCTGCTTAACTGTCATTGCCCCAGATAAAAGGACGAAAGGTACTCCTGAAAGTGTGTTTCGAGATTTGTGTACTTTGCGTCTTACCCGTAGACACTCTGCTCTTTATGGGTTGCTGCGCCACATATGTGTGTATGTGTTCTATATAAGCAAATGCTTAAAACCTCTAACGTATACAACTCTGGGCTTGTACCAAACCAAGCAATAGACATCTTATACAATCATTCCAAAATAAAGTTATAAGAGCAGACGAAATAATAAACTTTGGTCGCAAGCTTCGTATTTGTCTTCATGGTTATTGCAACCATGCTATACTTCACACTTTGGACGTGACTGGTTAGTCGCGCGACTCCAAGGAACGAAACCCTTCGATTTAGAGCAATAAGTAGTAGTCGCATGTAATGACGGTAACAGCAAGTGCTTTTGCTAGAAACTTACTTGATAAGGTACATAACTTAGAAGTAGTAAAAAAGAAAAAGGGAAGGGTGTTTTTAGTCAGTAGGAATCTGGCACTACCATAGTGTCTCATAGTGGCTCATGAAGCCCATACAAAAAAAAATATATAAATTTACGATCTACTAGGGAAAATCATTACTCAAACTTCGCATAAATATCCCAAATTAGTGTCACGATACATGTCCTTTCGCAAACACATGTTTGATGTTATTAAAACAATATTTTCTTGCACCTTTGCCTTGAAACCACAAAATTTCAAGCTGCAAATCCGAAAGCACTTTAAAACTCAAATCGAGTTCTTGAAGACATGTTTTCCTTCTCTAAGTCCATTAGGCTTTCTAAATTCTATTCCTTCATCTTCACATACTCACACACAAGCACACACTTGCTTTCGTTCATCATCCTTTCATCAACCGGATAAAGTGTTAAGCGTACATCAATCCCCCCTCGCGTTCCCCATCTGTCTCATTTTGTGTAAGCCCCAAGGGGCAATTAGAACTCTCCGGACTCAGAAAACAACTAAAACTTTCGTCAAGTGGCGGAAACATGAAAAATGGACATTTCCTTGCATTTCCTCTTCCATCTTTCATTCTTGTTGTTTCAAAGCTTAACGATGACGACGTTGCCTCTGAGAAGGATGTAAGGAGGAATTGAATAGTAGTGGCGCCCTCTTGGGTAGTAAAACTTTCCTTAGAGATTTTTGAATTGTGAAACACCCTCACCCTCTTCTGCTGTTATATTCAACGTTGTGCGCCACCCTTAAGGATGTAACAGATGTGTGTCTATTGCTGCTGAATCGTCTCTGTGATGAAGGACGATGTTCAAATATCAACAGAGAATAGTTACTAGTCAGTAAGATGGTGGTAGTGCTACTAGTACCACTGGTCAAAAATACATAAAAAAACAAAACAAAAGAAAAGCACATACAACACTACGACTACTACCACTACTGTCATACATCAACGGGAATTGAATAAAATTAATTTGAAAATTCCTTGACTGTTCGAGGAGAGAAAACTTGAAACTATGTTGAGAATGTGGTTTTCAAATTTTTTTTTTCTTTTGGTTTCTTATTTTGTGAGCGGGTTGAAAATGAAAGTCCTTGCCATACACATAGATTATGGCATATTATCTGTTAGGGTGTGGAGAGTGGGTTAATTTCCAACCTTCCCCCTAAGCATACTTGAACAAAAATAAATGGCTAAAATGTATGTTAACATCAGAGTATATTTACTTCCTGGCAACTGCATAAATTCACACTTTATTTGCCCGCCGAAGGACATTCATGCATTCGGTGAAGAGAATTCGTTCTCCGTTAATAAGAATAGCAATGCAAACTGCATAATAGAAGTGATATCTCGTCCTGAAGGGAGGAATATTGTCGTCTAACAAATGTCTTTAATGGAATGATATATGACAAGGACTCCTACCAACCTGAATGGTATGTTAAATAAGACTCATTGTGGTCTTCAAAGTCACCGCTGGACTGTTGGTCATATGGGTATGCATGGTCGAAGGAACGACCGGATGCCATTATCCTTGGAGGATCCTCTAAGATAAGATTCTCAATTTCTGCATTGTAGATGTTGAATATTGAGGCGGTGCATTTGAGCTTCATGTAAAGAGAGAAAAGGGAATGATAGTGTTTGTAGAGATATTGTAATACAATCGGACTTACCACCATTTTTCCATTAATGAAGTGTTGCGTGGTGACCATGAAACCAATTTCACTGTACACAGACTCCAGATTGTGCTCGGTATACTTTTCGATTTGATGCATTTTTATGTGGTGCGGTGGGACCTGCAACGAAAAATAATTTAGAAGCATTTCTCCTCTCCTCTTACCCACCGGTTAATATCCTTAACCCCGATTATTTCAGTCAACAATTTCTGTTAAGCAAATCCCCTTCGAGGATCACCATCACCCTCGAATTCTTGAAAATCTCATTTCCCTCATCGAGCTTTTTTTTGTACTCTGATTGCTTCGGGCGCAAAGATTCCCATTAAGTCCCCGGAATCTATGCATGTCCACAGGAGGTTAAAAGTCAAAACGGCAACAACCCTCACTGCTCTAAGGGGATGATTTTTTGAAAATTCCTTTAAAAAAGAAAACCACAACAACAGGAATGTTAACAAAAAAGGATTGAATTCCTGGCAGGATATGATTTAGTTCATTCCACGTGCTCTCTTTTTCCTTCTTCCTGTTTTATTTTGCTTCTCCTTGTGTTCATTGGGAGATTTTGTGTGGCTTCATTGCGGAATACATATCTCACCCACACATAACACCACCGAGAAGCGACCATTATCACACACCGGTATGGTGGTATACGGAACGCCCTCTCCGTTTGCTGAACCGAAAATATGCGACCAAAGTCATTCATCATGTCGAAGATATTTTTGCCAACCAACGCACGGTGGAAATTTATGGAATTTCTTGTTGTGTGTGCTTCTACTGCTGCTGGTGGTTGTCGATTTGGTGGCGGTAGCGTCGGCGGTTATTTTGGGATGTTATGTCCTTGTTGGCTGTGTTTTCGTAGGAAAATAACATCGCTCGAGGATATCACCGGAATGAGCATCCGAAAAAAGGAGCACAGCACAGCAGCATCAGAGAGACATACATAGATACTGAAAGTTGCGTTAAGCGTTTTTGTCCACACGCATTGTTTAGATGACGCCCACAGCGTACTACGAACGAACCAGCGAGCTTGCGAACGTGCAGAATCCTAAGTCAGAACACAGCATGTGGTGGAAATGAATTATGTTCTTATCAGTAGGAAAGCGAATAAAATTCCTAGCTAGGAGGTTCGTAATAGATTTCCTGGAAGGCGAATGGACTTTGGGAACAGAGCTGAATGTGATCGATATTTAGGGATCTTCAAACAATACCATAGGTGCTTAAACTTTAATGGCAGCTAGTGTTGGTAGGATGTTTGATTGTTCTTTCAGTGGCTCTAATCTCAAGGATTAGAGCGGAGATGTCACAGGCTTAGATTCACTTCGCATCGTTGACGCAGATTAGTTTAATCCTGGTCCAGTTGATAAAAATTAGAAAACAAACCAGTCAATTTACAGAATTGCCATCACTCTCTAGGGGTAGGGCGTATAGTTTTATCTGTTCAAAACTGTCATCATTTGACACAATATCCTGAGAACGGTTTTGGTCCATACTCAAAAGAAATGTGAACTTTTTTCGATATATGTAGCTTGTCCACAGGGATGATAAGATCCGATGACAGGGTATTAATGTAGGTCAATGGCCAGCAAAGGATAACTGAGTCGATCTGAGTTGCAATATAAATCGATTGAAAGTGACAAATCTAAATGAGACCTTAGGACATACCTCCTAATTGAAAATGTGGCTATATCTTGGAGATATGGCGAAATAATTGCACTACTTGTGCGGACTTACCAGCACTTGAAGAAGCGGTGACATAAGGGTAACATGGTAAAGAGAGGTGACAGAAGAAAATGTTTGTAAGTCGAGGGCCGGGTTCACTCAGGACGAGTCAAATCAAAACGGTTGTAAGAGTCGGCAATTGAAGAGCAGGCGCAACGAGTAGGTCTTGAAGTAAATGAGGACAAGACTAAGTACATGTTGTCAACAAATAAAAAATGATCTGCTCAAAACCTTGGACAGAACGTCACTGTTGATGACTACAACTCCGAGGTAGTTAAGCAGTTTACCTACCTCGGAGCAAACAGAAATCCCACAAATGACACCTTCATGGAGATCCTACGAAGAATAACCTTAGCAAATCGCTCTTACTTCGGATTAGCAAAATAGCTGGGTTCAAAACTCCTAACTCGATGGACCAAATTAATGCTCTATAGAACGCTCATTTTACCAGTCTTGCTTTATGCCGCCGAGTGCTGGACGATAAGTAAGAAAGCAGAGCAAAAATTGGGTTCCTTTGAGCTTAAAATACTTCGTTGGATATTAGGTCCCATATGCGAGGAGGGCGAATGGAGGAAAGGATACAATCGCGAATTCTATGAGTTGTACCAGGATGTGGATGTAGTCCAAAAAGCGGAGACACGTCGACTACATTATCTTAGCTACATCTAGCGAATGGATAAAACGCCCAAGCCAAGAGAATCTTTGAATCTCAGCCCCCAGGATAGAGACGACAAAAAAGACCGAACCGCCGCACAGTGGGACGTTTAAGCAATCTAACGGATCAAAATTAATTAAAGATTGATGATAATTTTTTATGTCAACAAAAGTATATTTTTCTATTGGGAAATTTCAATACAACAAATTTTCCAATCAAAAATAAATTGAACAAAGTAAAACAGAAATATGGTGCTATGCTGATTCTGAACTGTCATCAAATTCATCCTCATAATCGCTTTCAAATTCACCTGCATTGTCAGCGGTAATTAAAAGTTCCAAAACATCTTCTTTATATTCTAAATAACTCTTAGATTGAGACAAATGTCGATAAGTGGAAATTAGCGGATCTGAACTAGCCAATAAATTGTGCACAATATCCACATTTGTATCGGTTCTTGAAGATTTCCTTGAGAAAATCTCACTCATTTTCTTATATTCATTGTGCCTAATTCCTTGAACATCTTCAGACAGGTGTCCAGTTGGAATAAGAAAATGTTCAATTATAAGCGATCCGTGTATAAGGAGTTTGTCAACGGCCACCGACATTGGATACCAATTATACAGGTCGACAAATATTTCTGCAGTTTTCGAAATGAAGTGTTCAAAAGCGGGTACGTTTATATCTATTCCAGACGCGAATGCTTGCAATATTGCACTAAATTTGTCAATTAAATTTTCGACGATTCCAGTGATGGTTGAAGAACTCTGCGGATCTCCAAAAAATCTTTTCGCACTATTTCCATCAGTTGTGTTTCCTCCACCTTGCTTGGGGGTATTAAGTAGAAGTCCAGTCTCACATCTAAATCTGCCTTTAATAATTATTTTTTATTTTTTGTTCTTTACACTTTCCCTGCCGGAGTCCGTACCTGCGATTTTTTGAAGTCCAATATGTAGGCTATATGGAGCAAACATTTCATAAACGGTATATATGCATGCAGGGAAGACAACCCTCATTCAACGCAACCTTGTTTGCATGCTTGTTGTTTGGGTTTGTTAAGGTTATTCATGTCTTTAGGAGTTAGTCCGCATATGAAGCATTTTTGAGTTTAGAAATTCGATGCTAAGGCATTGCATATTTTACCATCCACCATTGTTACTTAAAACTCCGATTCAAACTTTATAGTTTTTCCAGTCACTTCTACTTCCGTAGACTGTATACTTTTGATTTGGCGGTTTAAGTATGAGACTTCATTTATTATTTGGTTTTCTGTTTCTTTAATGAATTTGAATAGTAGAGGACGACAGAATCTTGTTGAAGATGATCGTGGATTCTGCCACAAATGTATATTGTATTTGTATAGAATTTTGTGACATTTTTAACTCCACACAGCTGTATATGTACAAACGAAGAATATATTTAAGTTTTGCTCCGTAGCAATACAGAGTTCATTCAAAGAGCGCTCTTCCGCAAGATTTTTAAGTTTTCGTTTTCTAGCTAGAGGACCACCAAGGGTAAAATCTTTCTTCGGGCGACCACCATTTTTTGAACTAGTACTATGCATGCATGGGCATGCACTACAATCTATTATTGTTACTTCTCTTTTCAATTAGTATATTATTCTCCTTATCATATTCAAGACGAATATTTCTTCCAATAGCAAAACTGAGGAGGGATTAGCTGCTCCCCCTCAACCACTGGAACAATTGACTCCGTTTAACAATAATTTTTCTCTTTGAAAACAATTAGAAATTTATTTTTCTTGTAATCGCAGATAGTCGCAGATGAAAATAGTTCTGATTGAAACCGCAATGATGGTGGAGTGCAGTAATATGCATCTTATGTTACTCTTAGTTACTAAAAAACTGGAGCCTTTGGAAATTGAACCCACCGCGAATTTGATGATTTTAATTTCCTCAGACTTCTCAAGACTTTATTTCTGTAAATGAAAATAAATAGGATAAAACCTGTTATCAAAGAATCCATATTTTGACCACGTTAGTCAAATTTAAGAAAACAAGTAAATCCACTTGCTTATTGAATACTAATTACAGAAACCGAAACTGCCTCATGTTAAGAGGTGTCATAATCCCTTTTTCATCAACTGTTTATTCGTTTGATAGAATCTCTCCGTTTACTAAGGGTTTGCTTGCTCTACAAAATTTGCCGACGATCCTGTCCTGTCTTTTGAAGATCAGTGAGTTCATAAGTCACAATTAGAAGTATTTAAAATTTAAATCAAGCGATATCATTTTTTGAATCATGATCAGCTAGATTGTTCTAAACGACCCACTGTGCGCCGGTATAAGGACCAAGCTATCGCGGTTGCCAGAATACTTGGTCTTCACAACTGGAAGCAGCGTGGCCGGGATCGCAGAGGCTGGAAGGCAGCCGTGTCTCAGGCAGAGACTCTCCAAGGGTCGGGAGCCCTTTAAATATAATATAATATAAGAGTCTAGGGGTCTTCCGTACCTGGTTTTCATAATTTTCCATCAATTTCTCAATATAAACTTAATATGATGGTAAATGACTAACAAATACTAGTACCTCGTAGGAGCAGCATCTCGCGATTAGTGTTGGTTCGCTAAATAATGAGAAAGAACCACTGCAGACGAAAACCTTGCAGCTCTGTTAGCAAGACCTACTCCCACTTTCTCGTGATGCCATCTGATAATTTATTTGGAACTTGGAAACGGGAGAGGATAAATGACGAGGCCACTGACCCACAAAACAAAATAAGTTTCAGTTAATCTGTGGCCCAGCGAGCCACAACCATAATAACACACTTCCCTACCAAAAATACTTTCATGCTCTACTATGGAAAACCAGCTGGGAGTTCGGACTGACTGGACTGATGCTAACTCCAGCAACACGAATCAGCCTCATATCCTGAAACCCTCATAGTGAACGGATACTAACGGCTAGATGTCAGATTAGAGAAAGTAAAACAACCATTATTCAATGCTATGTTCCAATGGAAAAAGCAAATGAGCATTTATGCAGCGTCTAAAACCAAACGCCTAATGTGGACGTCAAAATTGTGATGGGCAATTTCAAAACCATGTTAGGAAATGCCATGCTTAAGCACGTGATGTAAGTTCACGATCTTGGAAATGGGAATGAAAATGGTGAGCGGTTAATGGATTTCTGCAATACCAACTGGCACGCTGTTTAAATACAATACCTGCCATATGATCATTTGGGTATCAATTGACAGGCGACGAACATCCAATCAGACCGATCACATTGCGATTAGCATCGCTTTATTTTATTTTATTTTAGATGTCCGAAATAAACGTGGGGCGGACATCGGACTAGAATACGATCATCATCTTATGCTTTCCTTTATATGCCTTCGTACTGCGTACGTCAACAGCAACCGCTCAAATTTGCTTAGAATAACCAGGTTTTGTACTGACAGGCTCAGGGATCTCCAAGTGCGCCAACACTTTAGGGACCATCTTGCCTTGGAAGCATAAACATTCAACAGCGCAGTGCAGAAGAACATCGACGACCACTGGAATATTGTGAAAAATGGTTTTGTAACTAGAGCAAGTCCCTATGTCGGTAAAACGCAGAAAATTCAGCAAACATAGCTATCGGCAGACTCCTGGAGACTGATCGATGAGCGTACAGCAATCAAGGCTCGGATCACAGCGGCATAGCAGTAGAGAGACCCGAGCTAGAATCCCAATATCGCCTGAAGAAAGAGGAAGTGCTACTTAGTTTAAGACGAGACAATCGTTAACACATCAACTTCCTTGCCTCAATGGCTGAAGAAGAAGCAAACAGGTGTGATAGTGGAATTGTCTATAACATCACCAAGGAGCTCATTGATGGTCCGAACACCAAACAACACCCAGTGAAGAGTATGGACGGTAACCTTTTAATCTAAGATAAGAATCAGCTCATTAGATGGAGAGAACATTTTGCAAAAGTTTTAGGCCACTTAGACGATAGTGCTAGTTCTCGAATTCAAACGAGTCTTTCGAAGCACAAAATTTCTAAATTTAGAATTTACCAGCAAATATCGCGGAAACGTTTCGTAAAGTTCGTTCTGCTTTTGGTCATTATCAACCGCCTTCTCGCACAGCTATAGCGAATTTGATTAATAAATTTGAACACCTGGAACAGGTTAGTGATGGAAAGACTTCAACTCGTGTTCATCCGGCAAGCTCTGCTGAAAATATCGCCGCCGTAACTGAGAGTTTGACTGAAAACCCAGATGTGTCCATTTCGAGACGATCACAGGAATTGGGCCTATCCGTAACCATTGCACGACAGTTTGCATAAAGATCTTGGCTTACATGCTTATAAGGTACAGTCTGCAGCCAGCAGACCACGCACAACGGCGTAGTTTCGCTAATTGGGTGCTGGAAATGAATGAACAAGATCTAGATTTTTTACACAAAGCTATTCTGAGTGATGAGGCGCATTTCCATTTGTCTGGGTATGTAAACAAACAAAACTTTCGCATCTGGGGCTCCGAAAACCCAAAAGAAATAGTGGAGCAACCTCTCCATCCACAACGAGTGACAGTTTGGTGCGGTATTTGGGCTGGCATGGTGGTGTCATTGATCCATATTTTTTTTCGAAAATTATGCTGGTGTGAACGTTTCAGTAAATGGATTGCGTTACCGAACGATGTTGACTGACTATTTTTTTTTTTTGTTTAAAATTGATGCTATGGACGTGGATGACGTTTATTTTCAGCAGGATGGCGGGCGCCCCATGCCAGACATCTGGTGAAACAATAGCTCTTTCGCGTGAGAAATTTCGTGGAAGTGTGATTTTTCAAAATGGAGACTTCAATTGGCCGCTGAGATCGTGCAATTTAACACCATTCGACTTTTTCCTTGACAATGTTATGTTAAAGAGGTTAAAGGAGTTAGCTGCTTCAAATGGGCGCCGTGTTTTGTATCCTCCCCTGCGTCTGTGTTACCGTATCTTCTGCCAAGTTAATCTGCACTTAGCCGCTTTCTCTTCCGTTGGGCCGCCAATAGGTTGTGACTGGTAATGATTCCTATGAGAAGCGCTAAGTTTTGTCTACTATTAGTGAGGATGAGCTTGGTTTTCATCTTGTCATGTTTTGTCCAGATGCTTCTGGAGACGCGGCATGATGGGAGCGCTCTCAATATTTTGTCTGCTTGTCGTTTGAAAACAAGTGCTATGTTTGAGCTAACAAGTTTTATGGGAGGAATGACTGAGTGGGCGCCGTGGCGTAAGTGGTTAGTGTGCCGGATCACTACGCATGAGGTTCCAAGTTCGACTCCCAGAAAACACCAAAAAGTTTTTTCACGGTCCCACCTCTCGCGAGCGTCTGACAAACATCCGAGAGTATTGTTGTCACGAAAAAGTTTCTCAAATCGCCGTTCGGATTCGGCACTAAACTGTAGGTCCCTTCCATTCGTGTGAAAAATATAACGCACACAACATGAGTGGTTGCGAGAAGCTAGGCCCTGGCACTCAAAGAGCTGTTGCGCCAAATATATATATATATATATGACTGAGTTTTGGACCATTGACATATCTTGTTCTGATCACTTCCTTGCCAGTTCATCCGCTATCTCGTTCCGAGGAATCCCTTTGTGTTCTGGAACCCACCAGAGTGTTACATGGTAGCTATTGGTGATAGTTTTAAGCTCCTCGCGGCAGCCCTTCATGTTAAAGATAAAGTCTACGCCAATGCTTCTACAATGATTCAAGCAATAAAAGAAAATATCGGTGGGCAAAATCGCATCATCACCTCCCCGTGGTGCTCGCTGGATAGCTATCTGATAGTGAACTAACGATGAGCGTATGCTGAGTCTGACGATATATGGGTAGCTGAACACTCAGACCTGCGTAAGCACATCTGGGTGAACTTCAGCGCGCATATTTTTAACCGGACGAGGCATCTCTTGTTGACGTGATTGGCTGAAATATGCGCCTCAGAAATCTAGCAAGTGCTCCTCAGAAGGAGGAGGTATAGCGAATGAATTCTCCCGATGGACTCAACGGTGACGTCTACAGGCCAGCGGATACCTTACTTGAGCTACTTCGACATATATGGAGCTGAGGTCTGTAAGGATTTTCAATACTACGTCAGGGTACTGAAAAAGAGATGGTGGCGGATGAACCCTTAATGGGTCAATGGCAGCGCTCATATCCCCGAAGTGGGTTACTGGCATCGGTGTATCCGGCTTCTTGTCCCAGGGGTAAAAAAAAAGGATCTGGTCCTCCAAGTTTTGGGGTTGTGCTGCCGGGTTAACTTCCCTACCACATAAAAAACCTTCGGTTACGAAGCAACCAACAGCATCGGATACGGATGATTTTACTGTTGCCGACCCAAGCAAAGGTTAAAAGGACAACGATCTTCGTGTCTGCACGTGGAATGTTAGGTCCCTCTACAAACCACGTGCAGCCAAACAACTTGAGGAGGCCCTAGAGTGTGTCAAAGCAGACATCACCGACATTCAAGAAGTGCGATGGGATGGGCCGGGCAAAAGGAGTATGAAAAACTGCGACATCTACTACGGCGATTGCTACAGACAACAAGGACAGCGCCTATTCAGATGCGGATTTGCCATTGGAGACAGACTTAGGCAAGAAGTCTTGAGTTTCCGGCATGTGAACGAGCGCCTCATGACTATCCGTACCAAGGCTAAATTTGCCAACATTAGCCTAATATGCGTCCACGCCCCTCACGAGGAGAAGGACGACACGACAAAAGATGACTTCTACCAGCTCATGGACAAGATGTATGAGCAATGCCCTAGCCACGACGTTAGAATTGTATTAGGTGGTTTTAATGCAAAGCTAGGAAGAGAGGACGTCTTTAGCAGGGTGGTCGGAAAGCACAGCCTGCACGACGTCACATCCGACATCCTTTGATCCAAAAACTGCCAACCAAGTCGATCACATTGCGATCGACGCAAGGCACTCTTCCAATATTCTGGGTGTCCAGACTTTCCAAGGAGCCAACATGGACTCGGATCACTACCTAGTTGTAGCCATGGTACGGATGCGGATATCCAGAACGGAGCTAAATCGAAATCGGCTACAATCGCAAGAGACCGCCAGAACCTTTGCCGATCTAGTTTCTTCTAATCTTAATTTAAGTCCTATGCCGCCAACAGCAAATACGGAAGACCACTGGCAGCGTTGCCAACAAGCCATCAGAAATGCCGCCTCTGATGTACTGGGTTTCTCTCGGCCACCACAACGAAACCCCTGGTTCGATAAGGAATGCCGGCAAGCACATGCAGCAAACAAGAGGTGTACAAAACGGCGCTGCATAGAAGGACTAGAACTGCTTATGAGCTCTACGTGCGCAGGAGAAAAGAGGAACATCGACTTCTCAGAAAGAACAAAAAGGAAAATGAGAAGCGCTGGATCGAGGAGATTGAGAGACTTTAATGCAGGAATGATGTTGGAAAATGTTACTAAAAGATAAAAAGAACATGTCGGGGCTTCAAAGCCAGAACAGAAGCCTGTAGGGACGAAAATGGTAAGATAGTAGTAGAATCGCAGTCGGTGCTGAGAATATGGAAAGAACACTTCTGCAGACTGTTAAACGGCGATGATGACCGATATTCCGTTGTCAGGCAGATTGAGCCATTCAACAGTGACGATGACAGTCAAAATTCCCGTCAACCCGATCAGAATGAAGTGAGGATAGCGATATCTAAACTCAAATCCAACAAAGCTGCTGAAGCCAACGCCCTTGCCGCTGAACTTTTCAAGGTAGGAGGAGATGAGTTGGTAACTAGCATGCATCAGCTCATCTGTAAAATCTGGTCGGGCGAAAGTATGCCCGATGAATGGAACCTCAGCATCGTTTGCCCGATCCTGAAGAAAGGAGACCCTCTGAACTGCGCCAATTACAGGCCGGGAAAGTCCACCATTGACCAAATATTCACACTACGGCAGATCTTGGAAAAAACCCATGAATACAAAATCGATACGCACCACCTCTTCATCGATTTCAAAGTTGCCTATGATAGCGTGTATAGAGACGAGTTATACAGAGCCATGTTTAGTCTTGGCATCCCTGCCAAGCTCGTCCGTTTGTGCAGAATGACGATGGAGAACTCTCGCTGCTCCATCAAAGTCGGTAAGAACATCACCGAACCGTTCGATGTCAGGAAAGGTCTTAGACAAGGTGACGCGCTATCATGCGATCTCTTTAATATAGTACTTGAGAGAATTGTACGAAACTCACAAGCCAACACCGGAGGTACAATCTTTTACAAGTCTGTACAACTACTCGCTTATGCCGATGACATTGACATAATCGGAAGAACTCAGCGGGCCGTCAATGGGGCATTTACGAGTATTGAGATCGAGGCAGCAAAGATGGGTCTAGCGGTCAATGAAAGCAAAACAAAATATATGCTGTCTACAAAAAAAGACACCCAACATCGGCGTCTTGGACAGAACGCCACAATAGACAGATATAATTTTGAGGTAGTAAAGGATTTTGTCTACCTAGGCTCTATGGTGAACTCTGCAAATGACATCAGTAGGGAGATCACACGAAGAATTACTCTTGCCAATCGTTGTTTCTATGGGCTAAAACGGCAATTGAGTAGCAAAGCCCTATCTCGAACTACTAAGGTAACTCTTTATAAGACACTAATCATCCCAGTCCTGCTGTATGGCGCAGAGGCATGGGCTTTGAAAAAACCGGATGAGGATGCCCTTGGTTATTTCGAGAGAAAAGTTCTTCCAGCGGTCTTTGGTCCCGTCTGCATAGACAGTGAGGAGAAGGTACAATGCCGAGCTATACGGCATGTACAAGGACATCGACTTAGCCAGAAGAGTTCACATACAGCGACTAAGATGGCTGGGTCATTTAGAGCGGATGGAGCCCAACGTTCCCGCTAAGAAAGTTTTCGAATCCACCCCGGATGGACGACGCAGTAGAGGACGACCTCACGGTAGGTGGCGCAAACAAGTGGAGGGGGACCTCAACCAACTTGGCGTGCGCAACTGGAGGCAGCTGGCTCGTAATCGTGCTAGCTGGAGAGGTTTGTTGGTTGAGGCCCAGGTCCACCCCGGACCGTAGCGCCATCTAAGTAAGTAAGTAAAAGAAAATAACAGACCTGGTGTTCGCGAAATGCAGCTATTATGCGAAAACTTGATGAAAAATTTCATCATAAGAATGACTATTTGTAGGCAGAGTCGAGGCGGACATTTGGCAGATATTTACCCTGATTCCAGCAGGCGTTTAAGTTCTTCGACAATTGTCGTTTTTTGAGTCGTGTCGGTTTACTGTCGTTTTAGTATCGGTATTCTGCGTCTTAAACGCCATCAGTTTCATTTCATTTCCATTCCATGTACATTCCACAGCAACAGCTGATAGTGACAGGCAAATATTTTGATTAGTTTAGTTGCTGAGTTTTATTTTTTCGTTTTTATTTCTCCATCTTCTTCCTACGTGTATTTTGATTTGGGTGATAGTATTCGAGCCGTTCTAGGAGACTTCTAGGAGCCGGAAGTTAAAGAACCGCCATTAAAATTAAAGAAGCAGTTAAGATGTGCCATTTGTCCAAAAAACCGCGACAGAAAAGCTAACACAGCTTGCGCAAAATGCGGGTTGCCAACGTGTCCAGAACACCGCAGTGAAATTTGCAAAAACTGTTTTTAATTAACAAAAAATATACTTTTTCCTTAATTTTCCCAAAAATTAATTTTAATTAATTTTTCTAATGAATTTAATAAAACGTTTTTAAAAATAAAAGTTGTATTTTGAGTTTATTTCTTATTATTTATTTTAGTTGAATATGTTGGGGTGCCAGCTCACCCCTGTTGTTATTCGCGTATGGGAAAAGTGTGTTGCTATCCTAAGGTTAAGCCGATTTTTGTTGCCTGTCGTTTGCTAATTTCCAAACGACAATAATTGTCGTTTAACCAGTCGTTTTGTGAAACTTAAACGCCTGATAGAATAACAATGACGTTTGCTGTGTGATTGTTGTCGAACAAGAAATTATATTCCACTTGAAGTTAAACGACATCTGGCGTTTAATGACGTTTTACGACTAACAAAACGCCAGTTGTAATGCCGAGTTCACACTGTCGTTTTTTTAATTATGCGTTAAACGTCAAGCGGAATAAGGGTGATTGTATACCATTACTAACCTCAAAGTTTGTACTTCCGATTAAAATAAAAATATCAGCGCTTTTCGTGAAAATGTTGCGTTCTTCTATTGATTTAAAATGACAACTCTTGTTGGATGACCCTTATTAGGTACTATTTAGCATACATATTCAATGGTCAATGGTCGCGGGGATAGGATGTTCCGGTAGACCATCCATCCTTCTCGATACTCCGCCATTGACTTCAACTCATCAAGAGGAATCCATAGACGGCTATCAGGGTGACCAGATAGCAATGATACTTTTTCCAATTGTTATGTTTCAGCAGCTGTCAAAGTTACCAATGACATCCAGCCGTCAAAATATTCAGTAAGGTTTGCCATTTCATCATGCATCGTTTCACGCTTGCCGAATGTGCAGAAATTATTAAAAAATATTATCAAAATTCCGGCTCAGTTGTAAATACGCAGCAACGTGAATTCCGTCGTGAGGTCGGTCGTCATCATAGCTTTAGTGTGCAGGCAATTCGTCGCACCGTAGAAAGAGTTGAGCGTGAGTACACTCTTTTGGACCTTAAGCCACGAACCAGACAGAAGAAAACATAGGCGCCGCAGCGGCCAGTATCGAAGAAGACCCAGAAATGTCGATTCGGCGCCGATCAGCTGAATTGGACATCGCCAGAGAGTCAACCCGTCTTATTTTGCGGTTGGATTTGGGCCTACATAGATATATCCGAGCTATGGTTTCAACAAAACGGCGTCCCGTGCGATACAAGCGACGAAACACTCAAAGTTGTGAAGGAGAAATTTCGCGAGTGGATCATTTCTCGGCGGGCGTTCATCAATTGCCGCCGCGATCATGCGACTTGACACCACTCGATTATTTTCTCTAGGGCTACGTGAAGTCCTTAGTCTACGCTAATAAGCCAATCACTTTGTACGCGCTCGAGACCAACATTTGGAACGCTGTTGCCAGAATAACGCCGTACGTATTGGACCGAGTCATCAAAAATTGGACCGACCGCTTGAAGCACTGCCAGCGAAGCTGAGGCGGCCATTTAAATAATGTGATATTCCACACATAATGGCATGAATGTAGCTTCAAAATAAAGCCAGAATCAATTTTATATCCCGCACCGTTGTTATTTTAATTAAATTTTTTTTCCTATAGTTCTTATCTGGTCACCCTGTATTTCTAGACCTACCACGGAGTCGCCTACCTGTTGGCACGGCAATCATGGAACGTCTTTGAAGCCGGTCTGAAAGCATACGCACTACGTGAACAAACCATCGAAGTATAAATCGTTCCGTTCGGAGAAAGAGCTGCTCAACACTGAGTGTTTCGCGCACTTGATTCCTACGAGTTATATCAGCAACACCACGAAGGAACTTAATTTCTGCAGCTTGTATCCGCGATCTTTTCCTTTCGGTCACTACATTTACCATATAGTTGCAAAAACAATTAGAGGCTTCTGACTTTAACGAATATGATTTGTTATTTGCAGATGAATCCTAGGAGCAGTTAAGCCTTTCAATGAAGAAGATATACCATATTCAAATCAACAATTTCCTTTCTTTCATTTCTTTTATTAAAGTAAATAAATTTACTTCCTATAATAATATAATGTGCGGTATTTTACAAAAAAATCCTCTTAAGTCCTTAAAGTACCATTAAAGTCCTTAAAGTACCATTAAAGTCCTTAAATACCATAATAAACCACGATGTATTCATTTTCTCATTCAAAATACTAACGTACCCACATGATAATTTATTATTTATATTTCATTAATTGCAATTCAACAGACATTCCTTATGGTTAACCCTACAGGACACCCTCACACACTAAATCAACGCCCCTTCTGCCACACCTCGCACTCATTAAAGAAAATCAAAATTCTACTGACCTTGGTGAGCCAGCATCCCACCCCCTAATTTTGTTGTTTTTCGAAACTATAACTCAAATGTTTGTTTAAATGCCACAGCTTATACAGCACATACGTAAGAAATAGAACACACAGGCTCCTCTATCTTCCTTTCTGTGGGTATAAACTGAAGAAGAACCCCCAAAGGAGACGATCAACTGCCCTTTCTGTGTTAATAAATTGTCACTTCGCTTCACTGGTCACCCGTCGTCGTCGTTGTCGTCGTTTTTATACTCGTATATGTATACCTATACACATGATGTTCATTAATTTTGCGTCTTTTCTTCAAAGCCCCAAGTGGGGGCCCAGAAAACCCATTTAAATGGTTAGCCCAGCTGTAAATACCTAAGGGTTACCCGATCCTTAATTAATAAAATTTTAACAGACCTCATGTGTAGCATACACATATGCCATTGTGTGAGTGTGTGCGTGTTTATAGGTTTATGGGACCCAAAAAGCCATAAACATCACCAGAAACTCGACCGTGAAATGATTTATATTTAGGGTGTGCCTTAGTCTTCAGAAACCCGAAACCCCGAATGGAGTGAGGTGCCCAACAAAAATTCCGCAATTTATTTAATTTTACGAAAATTTATTAATTCCCCCCCTACACACACACATACACATGAAACTCAATTAAAGTCACATCCGAATCCTTGCGCCAACAGAAACTCACCACAACACCATTAATCGTCCATGTCAAATTGGCTGCCGGTTTTGAGAATTTAATTGAGCAATTCCCGTCCACTAAGTCGCCGAGTCGATATTTTGGATAGATTCCTGTCACTATAGGTTTCTGCTCCGGCAGTTCTGTCTCGGTGGCAGAAGAGAGAAAGAAAATGAAAAAGTTTTCAATAAATTTTTGGTTTATTTTTTTTCTTGTCCCGCTGCTAATTTTCTTCATTCGCTTTTGAAGTTCATTAATTTGCGGTTTCTTTTGGGGCGCTTTTGGGAGGGAGAACGATACTTACCCACGACCTCCATTTCACCGGAGACCATTGCTGTGAGAAATGAGGGTGCTTCGGCAGAGATCTCGCATGTGAATTTCCCGGATATACTCTGTGGGACGGACAGGAGGACCACGTGACTTTGATTGGAGAGATTTCGCTGCAAAAAAGGGAAAAGAAAATAATTTTTGGAATTTTTTTATTTTTACATTTTAACTTTTTTTTTTTAAATTATAAAATTGCTGGCTCATTATTGATTCATGGTGATTGGGTTTGGTTGTAGGGATGTGAGCGGTGGAGGGTCTTGGACTGCAATTAATACTCTTGAGAAGGACCGAGTTTCTCGGTGGCGATTTGATAGATATTTTTTTTAAAGAGGTTTCAATTATAAAATTCATGGATCGTTGGAGATTGTGAAGTTGTCCAACACTTTTGAATTTTTTTCGAAGATTCACAATCTCATATATGTACTCGTAGTATGTAGATCGGGTTTTGGAAGATTGAAAAATTAGGTTTGAGAGAAGAATTTGGGCTCGCTTTAAGCAAATGTAGCTTTGCATTTTACTGCAGATCACATTTAATTTAAGCAAAAGCTATTTCGTAGGTAGGTGGTACCGGCCAAAATAGGTTTTGAGTTGTGAGAGTAAATCAATCATACATATATTGGGATATTGATCGTTTATTTAAATGATAATATACAAAGTAAATCACTTTGAATAATTTAAACTGTTGTCATCAAATCACCACATGGATGCGGGTATGGTGAATAAGGATTCTGTGGTCACAGGGCGATCTCACAAACTCGGCCCCCTTGAGCCCTTTCCGGCTCTGGAAAAGGTCGAAGCATCGTCTCGGTTTATCGTCATTTCATTATTTGTCGTCTTCTTAGTTACTTTATCTATGTAGTTGGCTATACGTCTTTGCTGGTTGCTTCGTCTGGGATGGTTTGCATCATCTTCTTGGTCGTCTTGGCTGATAATTTCGTCTTGGCTGATTGTTTCGCCATGGCTAGTTGCTTCGTTTTGGCTGATATTTGTCTTGGACGGTTGTGGTCATCTTCACTATCGGACGTGGTGTTTTCCACTGTTGACCAAGGCTTCATGAAGTCTGCGCTGGTTGTCGTCTTGTGCGGACCTTCGTGGACTCCGACTTTTGATACTTCATATCGTTTATTCGTGGAAACCCATGTAATTCTATAGGGACCCAAGAATTTGGGAATAAGTTTAGCGTTAGTTGTAAATTGGGTACGTCTAATTGCGACTAAGTCATCGACTCGGTATTTGGTGACAAGTTTTCGTTTTCTATTGTAACTGTTCCAATTTTCTTCTTGGACCAGGTTGATGTTCCGTCGGGTATCTTCTCTGAGTAGGTCGCGCTCTTCATCAAGGCCCTCCTCACTTCCTCGATGAAGCTTGCTGCTAATCCGATGTCTTCGTTCTTCTTCATCCGTAGCCCGGTTAGAACTTCAAACGGACTTCGCTTGATACTTCTTTGGTAAGTCAAATTCAGCAACATCTGGTGTATCGAGATATAGCGGTACCATTTGTTTGGATCATCTATCGCTAGCTTCGTCAGAACGGAGATGATAATACGGTTTAACCGCTCTACATGTCCATTGGCGCGTGGGACACCGGTTGTGATTTGAAGGTGTTGAATTTTTTCCTCCTGGCAGTAGTTTTTGAAGGGGTGGGAGGTGAACGCTGAGCCATGATGAGATATTATACGCGTCGGGTTTCCGAAGACTGCTTTTTGTAAGTCCAGCTTGTTGATGACTTCTGCAGCTGTCGTTGGTGGGTGACAATGGTCCGCCAATGGTGGTCGACGTGGTACGTGTCTAATGGCAACTCGTTCTTTGGGACCGGGTGTAAGTACCCCACCTGTTTCCCGGCTTTCCTGTCGCTCAGGATGTATCGTACGTAGTTCTTCCTTATGTGATCTATTTTTGCTCCTAAATTTGGGAAGAAATATTCTCTCGAGAGAACTTCTTCCATCTTTCTCATTCCAAAATGTCCTTCTTCGTGGGTAGCTCTGATTCGTTCTTGTGCTAAGCTGTTAGGAATACACAGCAACTTGTTTCTCTTTTTATCATCAATGTAGAACAAGTCATGTTCTTTAAAGTAGTCCTCATGTGGTGCACTTTGTAGAACTTTTTTTAAAACTTTAAAATAGTCATCCGCGTCTTGTGCAGCCCTTATAGACCAAGAGCCCGTAGTTAATTTTGGACGCGAGAGGTAACCGGATGTTAATGTGTTGCCTTGATGCCCAGTATTTGAGATATCCTCGTCTGACAGCACATAATGGCAGCTAGAGGAAATAACTGTATATTAAAAATCCCGCAAATTTCAAAACAGGAATAATAGGTGTAACCGCTTGAATTTACTAGTACATTATAGAGTACGACCCCTTCACTAAGTATACATGTGTCCAAGACGTCTTAAGTGTAGCTAAAGCCCTGCCAGACGCGCTAGAAACGCGTTCAAAATTCTAATTTTGAATAATTTATGTAACCGCACCAATTTTTCCTGAACCATAGGGTATTACAACGTGAATACAATTATGAAGGTCCAAGACGTTTTGGATGTCGCCAAGGGCTTGCCAGACGAAGTCAAAATATTGTCAGAATACCAATTTGGAATAATTGGTGTAACCGCTTGATTTTTTTTTAAAACATAGAGCAGGACGTCATGATTACAAAGATGTATGTCCAAGACGTTTTACTTGTCGCCAAGTCCTTGCCAGACGCATTTAAAGGATCGAAAGCCGATACGAAATGTCCCATTCATCCACACAAAATATACAACTAGACCTTAACTAAGGTATGTAACCCCACGAAATCTCTCTGAAATATAGAATAAAGCACTTCAAATATAACTACATAAGTCCAATACGTTTCACTTGTCGCCTGATTATGCCTTTGGGCACCCACTCTTCTATCTTCTCCTCGACTATTTTTCGCTGCAAGGGAGCTTGCCTCCTTGCGGGTTGGAATATGGGAACGTCGGTTTTTATATTATTTTTTGGTGAGAATATCCGGTTGATCCCGCAAAATTAATTATTGATCGTTTATTTAAATTATAAATGTCTGTTGTCGTCAAATCAGCCACCGCATGGATGTGGCTGTGGTGTATAAGGATTCTATGGTCACAGGGTGATCCCACATACATGATTGCATTTAACAAGGAACTGGATGCAAATCGCCCCAATAATTACGAACTACACCAGACTCGCTTTAGCTATTAAACGCACGGCCAAAAATCATATTCCCAGAGGGTTCAGAAAGTACTCGTAGTATATTCCTGTGTGAAATTAAGAAAGCGATCAACTTTAAAACAATATAGCACAGAACTGCTAGAATTTCTCGACAATTTGACAGCGGAAAAACAGAAAGGACAACTATTGTACATAGATTTCTCGTACGTCTGTATCAAAGCATGGTTTCTTCTAAGGAAACTTGGAGGCAGTTAAATAAAACAGCAACGGTGCGAGATATAAAATTGATACTGGCTTTATTTTGAACCTACCTTCATGCCATTATATGTGGAGTAGCACATCATTTTAATAGGCGCATCGGCTTCGCTTGCAGTGCTTCAAGCGGTCGGTCCAATTTTGTATGACTCGGTCCAATACGTACTGCGTTATTCTGGTAATAGCGTCTCTAACGTTGGCCTCGAGCTCGTACAAAGTGGTTGGCTTGTTAGCGTAGACTAAGGACTTCACGTAGCCCCAGAGAAAATAATCAAGTGGTGTCAAGTCGCATGATCGCGGTGGCCAGTTGATGAACGCTCGCCGTGAGATGACCCACTCGCCAAATTTCTCCTTCACAACTTTGAGCGTTTCGTCGTTATATATGGCCATTCGGCTTCAACTCTTGCGTCAGCACAATCTTATATAGATGTAGGCGCAAATCTAGCTGCAAATTAAGCCGGATTGACTCTCTGGCGATGCCCAATTCAGCTGATCGGCGCCGAATCGGCATTTCTGGATCTTTTTCGATACTGGCCGCTGCGGCGCCTATGTTTTCTTCATTTCGTACGAATCTCTGTCTTTTGGTAGCTTAAAGTCCAAACGAGTGTACTTACGCTCAAACTTTTTCACGGTGCGATGAATTGCCTGCACACTGACGCCATGATGACGACCGTCTTCACGACGAAATTCACGTTGCTGCATATTTACAACTGAGCCGGAATTTCGATAATATTTTTTAATAATTTTCGCACGTTCAACAAGCGTGAAACGATGCATGATGAAATGGCAGACATTACTGAATATTTTGACAGCTGGATGTCATTGGTAACTTTGCGAATATTCTTGATATCAAGATAACAGCGCTTCATAACAACCACTTTGAGCATACGTATGTATTCCTAACTTCTAGCTAATCAGTAAAAGTTAAAGCTTTATCTTTTGCGCCCCAAGTCCATTCAACCTAAGCAAATAAATCCTCACCTTTCAAATTACACCCTCTCGTTGTTTATTGTTTTTGCACATTAAAGTAAATTATTTACTCTTCTTATTGTTATTGCTGTGCAAAAGGCACTGCCGAAAAATATTTCCCATGTACATAAACGCTGAAATCGACGGTTCGCGCTCGAGCGACTATTAATAATTATTTACTCTCCGTCGAATTCAAGGTTTAATATCGTATTAAACCCCCCCAAGTCAGACTCCACTCATCATCAACTCATTCGCCTGTGTCGTGTAGCCTATAACGCATCCCCTCAAGGCTGTCAGTAGGGTTGGGGCTTATTTTTTTCGTCATCGTCATCGTAGCCGTTTTGGTTGGGTAGTGTAATGCCAATGTTCACATTCGACACAGAGAGCGCACAAAAAAAAAAAAAAACAAAATCTCGCTGTTTACATTTAATTTTTATGTTATGACGACTGGAAATGAAAATAAAATAAAAAACACGAAACGAGTAAAGGCAAAATCGAATAATAACAGCGAAATGGGTTCAGGAAAAAAAAAAATAAAAAATCGTCCAGAAATTGTAAAATCCCCGACGAATATTCCCGGGGAGAACAAAAAATTAAAAATAAAAGTTAATTGAATTTCTGTTTCATTGAATGTGCACGTTGCTTCCCGATACACCACCCCCTGTGGGTGTTGGTGAAAGACATTTAGACATTTCCCATTTCCCTCTCCCAAAAGTGAAGTTGTTAAAAAAGTATTTCAGGCGGTTTATGTCAGGATTTACACAGAACCAATACTTAGATGTCTTTAAGTTCAAAGCAATCAACATAATAGAAGTGTGGAATAGGCTGCAGGAAATCATAAAACTTATTCGAACGTAAATATTAATATTTTTACACGAGTGACATCAATCACTAAAGAATAGATCAGATGACTGAGCTAGCTTCTAAAGGGTTTTCCAATAGGGAGGGGTAGATTTTGACAATTCATGGCGGCCATGTTGTCTCATCTGTTGTTAATTTTCCTATTTTAGTATTTTTCAGACACTAAATCACCATGGCAAGTTACAGCGTAGATCAACACGTGCAAATGATAAAATTTTATTATTAAAATGGGTGGACTGTTGGGACAACGATTCGCGCGTTGCGGCTATTTTACGGTTTACATGATCCTCCTTCCCAGTCTACTCTGCAACGTTTAAGTCGACGAGTTCAGCTAACAATCTGCCAACACCCGTATGTCAACGAACCGCAAAATCTACCGAAAACATTGCCGCTGTCTGTGAGAGTGTGCAGGAGAACCCGAGGCAGTGAACTCCTCGCCGCGCACAAGAACTCGGCCTTTCGCAGACATCAACTTGGCGAACTTTGCATCGGGACTTGGGCCTACATCCGTACAAAATCCAACTGATCCAGGAGCTGAAGGAAAACGACCATAGACAACGCCGTGTGTTCACTGACTGCGTTTTAGAGCAGTTGGAAGCGGAAACCGATTCATAAAAAAAAACATCTTCAGCGACTAGGCCCATTTTTGGATGTACGGGTACGTCAAGAGGCAAAATTGCTAGATTTGTGACTATGCCGATCCATATGAGGTCCACCAAGTGACAATGCATCCGCAGAAAGTCCTGTTTGGTGTGGATTGTGGCCTGGCGGTATCAGCGGTCCGTACTTCTTCGAAAACGATGATGGCATTGCCATTATCATCAACGGAGAACGCTACCAATCGATGATAATCAATTTCTTTTGGCCCAAATTGGATGATATGGATGTGTACGACTTGTGATTCTAACAGGACGCCGCTGTATGCACAGAGCTAATGCCACGATGGACATACTACACAAGCGATTTGAGGGCATGGGTATCTCACGTAGAGGCGACGTTAACAAAGCCGCGGCGGCCATTTGAACGATGTCATATTACACGCATAATGTCATTGATATAGTAGGCCTTTCAAATAAAACAAAAAATTCATTAATATCTTACACACAACTTGTTTTAATATCTTTCGATACTATAAGAAGTTGGTGTGTTGTTGATCATACCTAACTGATGGTTTTTTCAAGACTTACACAAAAATATGATACATTGTTCAACTGCGAATAGTGCAGTAACCTTAACGTCGAATCATTTGAAAATAAAGAATTCACAATGGTTTCCTTTCTAGATATCCAAGGTGATTTCAACAGCGTCAAAACTAACGTTATAACTAAGGGCTACACTGAACACCCTGAGTATTGACGACTCTCTCTCTGTTGCAGGATTGAACAAATGGTTGTAAGCAGGGTCATCAGGGAACGAAGCCTTGATCAAATAAAGCAGTTTTATAAGAGCTTTATTCGGCAATCCCTGGACTACCTGCGCCGTTATCAAGTTGTAACCCGGAGCTTTTTTTGTCTTTAGATTTTAAATCACTTCCCTCAGTTCAATCAATGCAACTTTTTTTGCTTTAAAGTTGTCAGATGTCGTGAATGGGGCGTCGGGCGTTAACGAAGGGCCGTCGACCGGCTTAAACGTTTCTTCTAAGTGCAAAGCAAAAAGTTCTGCCTTTTCTTTGCCGCTCTTTTGTTTTTCCAAATTGGTGGCGCTTGCATTTGAGGTTTCCGGATGCCTTTTAGTGCTTTCCAAAGCGAATAATTTAATTCACTTTCACCGGAGAGATTTTCAAGGTAGGTCGCTTTCTTTTTGCTTTTAGATTTCTGAATACTATCTCTAAGGCGATTGCATAGTCGGTTAAGGACCGTTTTATGCTGCGGTGCACGAATGATTTGTCATTTCTTTTGTGCTTTTCTTTTCTCCCTCACCAGTTCAATGATTTTTCTGCTATACTTTTCGTTGCGGTTGTCGTCGTCAGGTGGACGAGCACAGTAGACTTTGGAATTAACCCGGGCAAAATAGAAATAGTGATCTTCTCAAGGAAACATAGAATCCTTCGCACTACTTCACTAATGTCAAATGGTATATTCCTGATATTTGCGGACCACGACAAATACCTAGGGTTACTCCTGGACAAGAAACTCATCTGGAACCTGAACACGCGAGAATATGTCAGGAAGGCCTTAGTCACCCTATACGCCAGCAGAAAGACTTTTGGTCCGAAATATGGCCATCAGCCTCTGAGACAGCCCCAACTGCTGCATTAGAAACTACGCTTTACCTTCTTCCAGTCGATATAATTGAGAAATCTCTAGCTACAAAAGCAATATTAAACCTAAGACATTCGCAACAGTTATCATGAATGAATACCCGTCCCTCCAGAATTGTGGTCAACTTTGCTATACCAACACAACAGACTATATAGTCCCACATTATGATTACGACATAAACTACGAATCTAGAATTCCAAGTAGAACCAACCGGTTTTTTGGTTTCACCAATGGATGTGGTAATCTTTCAAAGATACTAGTAGTCCGGGCTGATAGCATTTACGATTCGCAAGCCTGAATAGTCGATGCCAGGAATGTGCTTACGTACTTATCCACATCCTGCTCACAATCTCTCTGCGGGACTGCCATAAGGTATTACTTTGCGGGGCTGGTTCTGCTCTCCTTGCTGTCTCAATTATTCGAAGCACTTTTTGCACATTCGTTATGAGTGCACAAATTGAGGACTTGGCAGGTTATTTCTCCATTCCGTGAAGCGATTGCAATGGAATATTGCATGCTCAGTACGTATCTTCCTCCTGGTCTGGACAATGTGGACAGAGAGATGAATTATCATGTCCAAATCCGTTTAAATATTTGCGATAGCCGCCGTAACCCGATAGGAACTTCCTATGGTGGTAGTTGCAGTCCCCATACACGCGCTTGGTTCAGACCTCAATGGTGGGGATCAACTTGTATAATAACTACTGTTCGATCAAGCTGATGTCACACACCATGAAGATCGTTGAGCGGGTATTAGGTGGCCGACTGCGAAAAATAATACGGCTATCTGATGATCAGTGCGGGTTTGTCTCGGGTAAATCAACCACAGATGCAATCCAAAGTATAAGGATCATAATGGAAAAACATCGTGATTCCTTAAGGGATTTGCATATTGTATTGGTTGACTTTGAAAAGGCATTCGACAGACAACCACGAGATCTGATATGGGTGGCGCTAAGACATCGAGGGGTTCCAGAAACCTATGTACAGATGATTATGGACATGTACGAAGGAGCAAAGACAAGAGTAAGATGCCCCGCTGGAGTAACCGAATAGTTCCCAATCAAAGTCGGAGTGCACCAGGGAAGCGTTTTAAGTCCTTTGCTCTTTATTACCGTCCTTGATTATCTGCTTGAAGGTAAAGTGATGGACCCCAAGGTACATCAGTTATTCTTTGCTGACGATGGAGCTATCATAAGTGAGGATCCTACATCCCTGCAACGAGCACTTGATGTGTGGGTGGACGTTTTGGAGGGAAATGGGTATCGCATTAGCTCAAAAAAGACAGAGTAGTTATGCTGCCCGTTCTCTGATCCACTCAGGCCTATTCCAGACATTTATTTGAATGGAACAGTGCTTCCCAAGTGCGAAAAGTTCAAATATCTGGGATCTATGATCAATAGCAAAGCAACTTGTGATGACGACATCAATCATCGTGTAAGCGTAGGGTGGATGAAGTGGCGAGAAAATTCCGCTATCTTCTGTGACAGAAAAATGCCCCCTAAGTTGAAAGGAAGGCTCTACACCGCAGTTGTACGTCCAGCGCTCACATACGGCTCACAATATTGGACGATGTACAAAAAGTATGAGAGTAAATTAACGGCAGCTGAGATGAAGATGCTTCGCATGACAACAGGAGTGACAAAGCTTGATCGAATAAGAAGTTCGAAGATCCGTGGAAGATTTCACATCAAGGAAACCAATATACAAAAAATAGAGCGTGACCGGCTCAGTTGGTATTGCCACGTTCAAAGAAGAGATCATTTGAACCCTGTGAAAAAGGCAATATCAATGCACGTTCCAAAGACATCGCGATGTAGGAAAGGCAGGCCTATAAACGCCTGGATCAGACAAATGCGACGACATCGGCATTTCATTGGCCTCAGTAACCGAGTGATCCAAAATCGGCAGGCCTGCCGATATTTTCTGAGGTCAAATAGGCGAACCCCACAGGCGGATCAGTAGAAATGCGGTGAAGTGGGAGGGTTGTGATCCCTTGTTTTCGGATCATAGCCTCGCTGATAAAAGGAAGAAGAAGGTGGGGATCAGCTTGTAGGTCCATCTACCTTTTGTACTGTTATCCCACCTGGCTGGCCACATAACTAGTGATTTTGCCTTCTCCTCCTCCTTTATTCTCTTGACAGTACCTGCTTCTTGATGACTCGAGGTTCTCCTTTCGTAGATCCTTACCATCTCATTTGCGAGGATGTCGATGGGGACCATTCCGGTTATGACACAGGCTGCTTCGTCCGATATTGTTCGGAAATAGCTGATTGTTCTTATCGCACATAGCCTGTATGCTGACTATAGTTTTCTCTGTGTTTCTATCGTCGCTAACGCCGCCTCTCAAGCCGGTGCAGCATATAGAAGAATAGAGCTAACCACTCTGGATAGTAGAATCCGTCTAGCATATTAAGGTCCGCCGATGTTTGGCAGTATCCGAAAAAGAGCTGCCTGCAGTAGTGAAGCCTTCTTGATCAAGTATTCCACGTGCGTTTTAAACCTTAACCTGTTGTCCAGCATTACTCATAAGTATTTGACTGCTTCCTTGGTTCTTATAGCCTGATTTCCGACTCGAATATTCGCATATTCAACAGCTTTCGACTTGCTATCAGAACAGCTTCAGTTTTGTGGTCTGCTAATTCCAAGCCGGCGGATCCTAGCCAGTCTTTAATTTCTTTGAGCGCTTCGTTTGTTGCTGATTCTATTTCGTGGATGTGTTTAGCCATGGCGACTACGGCGATGTCATCAGTGAACCCGATTATCGTAACTCCTTGTGGCAATGCTAGTCGCAGTACTCCATCGTACTCTCTTATTCCATAAGAGAGGGCCTAGTACCGATCCTCACGGGACTCCTGCCGTAACGTTGAGGTACTTTACCCCCTTGTCGGTCTGGTACCTCAACTTCCTGTTGGTGAAGTAGTTTGTAACTATCCTCAATTGGTAGTATGGAGTATCCATTCTGGCTTGCGATCTCTTTATGAACGACCGATTTGTCGATTTAAAGGCGTTTTTGATGTCCAGAGTCACTAATGTAGAGTGTTTATTTGTCCCCTCTCGCCATCTTTCTCTTTAGATCCCTCACTTGCTGAGTCAACTACCGCTTTTATGGCATCAACAGTAAAACGCGATTTTCTAAATCCGAACTGATGGTCTGACAGTGCTCCTTTCTCTTCTGCTACCACAAGCAGTCTGTTGTATATTATTCGTTCAAGTACAATATCTTTCCCATGTCGAGTCAACATATTAGGCGATATGACAATGATTCTCCAAGTGGTTTGTTTCCTTTTGGTAGCAGTACCAAATGTTGAAGCTTCCATGGGCAAGAAGAAACTCCTTCCTCTATACACTTTTGCATCATAGCTATAAAAATCTCCGGCCTCTTTTGGACAGCCACTTTCATTGCCTTATTGGGGATGCCATCTGGTCCAGGTGCTTTGTTGCTTCCTATCTTCCTGCATGCATCGAGTAGCTCCTCCCCCGTAATAGCAGGGACATGCTCTGTATTCGTTTCTCTGATTATATCACACAAAGTAGATGCTATATGGGGGAATAGGTGCTCTATTATGGATCTTAATATAGCTGGGCAAGTTAATTGTGGGGACCTATAGCCTTTCAGCTTTGTTGTCACCAACCTGTACGCCATACCCCAAGGGTTTATGTCTGCTTCGTTACCGAGTCGTTTAAACCATATTGTTTTACTCTCTTTGATCGCCTTTTTTAAGTTGCGTCTCGCCAGGTTGAATGTGTCTAGACGCTCCTGAAAATCGACTCTTCCCCTCGATCCAAATTCAAATGTTGCTGTCGAAGTTTTTGTACGGTTTGCTAATCAATATGATGTCCGCTCCCTTGTCCTTCGCCGTTTGTGTCAGGAGGTCCTGAGCTGTCTTGCAGTGGTTCAGATAAGTTAGTACAGTTGATCTGTAGAATTGTTTCTGTTAAGTCTTCAACACGTTTAAAAAAAAACATTTTAATCTTAATCTGAATAATTTAAAAAAATGTGTGCCCTCTATTTATCTCCAAAGCATACTCGTATAACAACTATGTTTAGGTTGTGGTGTAGCAACTTTTTTTTTTCAATATACCAAGTTTTATGAAATGCTTTTTCCCGATTAGTATCATACATACACCGTCCATCGAAACTGGAGGCTAACCGAATAACACCCGAGTTTCGAACCTCTATGCGTGAAATTTATGTGCCTCTTCGCCCTCGTATGTCGTCTATTAATCCAGCACTTTTGTTTGTTTGACTACGCTGACTATACATATATTTATTCTAAGAAATGTTTACATTTTCTGGTAAAGCTTAATATATCTTTTGTAGTATAGTCTTTTATCTCTTTAGAGCAGAAGGCATATTTCTGATAACTTGCTATACGATTCAGGGAAGAACCAAAACTTCGCCTACATTCGAGACAGCATTAACATTCAGTTTCCTGGACAAGACATCTTGTTCTAGTCTTAGCTGAAGTGTCAAATGGGTCTTTCATTTGGAGACAATGCTCTCTTATCTATTAATGATAGCTCTTGGTGCGGACTTTGAAACCCTAGAGTTCCTTGAGTTGAAAAGTACTTTCATAGAATATTTTATGAAAAGATCGAACCACTAGGTGAAACCAGTATGTTGCTAAAAGTCCTCAAAAAGGTCAAGCCGACTAAGCCGGAGTCACTCAGATAGACTGATGACAAGTTTACTGAGACGAAAGCGGAAATTTTTAGTATTCAGCTGGAGACGCACTTTCCACGGAATCAGGTAACTATTAGGTAAGAGCTTGGCCCGCTAACCCAGATTGAGCTTAATCTAAGCCAGAAAACTCGGCACAGTTGGTAACAGATGATGCTATCAAATATCTTGTAGCATATTTGATGGTTTCAAATCGTCTGGCACCGATGGAATTTATCCAGCTACGCTGCGACTAGTTATGTGCCAATTGCTGCTAGCTCTGGAAAAAAATTTCATTGTTGGCTTGGCACTGGCAATATTCTTATACCACAGTCAGAGTGGCTGTCATACCAAAAATTGGTAAGAAGGATTACTCACTCCCCAAGAGTTTCAGACTTATAAGTCTCTCCTCCTGCTGGAATGCTTCATCCATTATCGGAGATGAAACGTACTTATCAGCGTGGGCAAACCTACGAGACAGCACTTCAAAATCTAGTAGTCACACTTGAATGCGCGCTTGAAGGAAAGAATATGCTATGGGCATCTTCATCGAAATGTTTTTGACAATGAGACTTTCGACTGCACATGTGACTCTACTAGACAGCACGCCAAAGACGCAACATTAGTGTTGTGGATCAAAGCAATGCTAATGAATATAACTTTGATTGCGGATGTGAATTGTGGCCAATATACTATGGCAGGGATGAACAGGAGATATTCAGAAAGCTCCATAGTGTCTCCACAACTATGGTGCATGGTGGTCGACTCTCTGTTAAACTCTCTAAACAGTTCTAGCGTCTACGCTCAGGAATATGCTATGATTCATGTTGCCGTACATTTCGTCGGGCTATGCCTAGCGACTGTTAATGCTAATGCAAGGCGGCGCTGAATAACCGATGAATGGTGCACAAGGAACGGGCTGTCGGTAAATCTTCTTAATACTGAGGTTATTCTCTTTATGAGAAGGAGGATTCTGACCAGTCTTCTCAAGCAGTGCTAACGGGCGTCGCTATCCGTATTTCCAATGAAATCAAATATTTAGGAGTGCTTGTGGATAAGAAACCTTTTTTGTCTAAGTATGTCGAAATGAAAACATTAAAGGCGATTTCAGTCTTCTGGCAGTGTATAAGAGTGCTTTTGGCAAGATATGGGGCTTTTCGTCCTCTGAATCTATATGACCATGATAGGGCCGTACCTCGCCTATATGTCGGTTGTTTGGTAAAAGGGTTGTTTGGTTGAAGGAGCTTTCCCGTAAATGTTCGACTGGCTTTTGCATGGCTTTTTTCGGTTGCACGGGAGCTCTCCCGAGTATGCCTGGCTCTGCTTTGGATGCTTTGTTGCACTTACCTCCTCTTGATACTTATATCATGGGCTTTACTATAAGGGTTATCCATCGTCTTAGGCGGGGTGTTTTTTGATATAATCCACACTGGAGTTCTGATTACCTTGTGCGTACGACTTCTTTCTCATGGATATTCCGTCTGACGCAATAACACCAGAACTTCGACTTGTGTTCACGACTCACTTCGGCCTGACTCTGAGCCAGTAATGGAATGTAGTCGAATTTCCATGGGTATTTCGAAAACCACTCAAAGTCCTGGTGCTGGTGTCATGAAAGACGATAATATGATATTAGGCTCCACTTTTCGTTAGGCAAATATGCGTCTGTTTTCCAAGCGGAAACTTGTGTAATCGTAATGGCTATGAACTGTATTATACGGAAGAGGTGGAAAGATGGAAGTATTTGAATCTGTAGTGACAGTCAGGCTACGCTTAAGAACTTGCTTAACCCGTTGAACATTCCCAGAGTAGTTCGTGAGTGTAAAAACTTTTTGAACTCGGTTGTGAGGTCAAATTCTCTGACTCTTGTCCGGGCACTAGGTCACACTGGAATTTTGGCGAACTAGATTTCCGATGAAGATAAGATGAGGTTTTCTCAGGGCTCGAACCTGTGTTGGAGCCTCTGCGTCCTTAGTTCGGGCTTTCATTGACAATTGGGTTTCTCTCTCCAAGATGCAGGTTGACTAAACGAATGCTCCCGGCCGTCTGTAAGTAATCAGAGGCATTCTTGCTGTCTTTCAGCAAAAAGGACTGCAAACAACTTATTTGCGTGTTGACAGACAGCTCTGCTTTCGCCAAGCTCCTTAATATGCTAGGCTTAAGTGGCACTACAGTGACGCTTGTTGAGAGGGTGATGACATTGCGAGTCCTGCCTGCGAGTGTCCTGCCTTTCCTTGTATCAGGTGGTCGATTTGTGGCGCTGATGAGGTGATTGCTAGTACTGTAAGCTCCTCATCACTGAAGTGCTTTCTTGAATTTCTACGAAAGGCATATGGAAAAATAAACATTTGACAGAGCAGGAGGCAGTAGATGACTAAACGCTGATCTGCCCTCTGCTGGTTGTCAGCGTGTGGTCTTGATTTCATGATTTTCATGATTTCAGAAAAGCCTTCACATCTTATACACGTTCAAGTGTTTCATTCTTTTTCCGAATATTCTCCATAAGATTAGAATCCATTTTATAGGTATAATCAGCTACAGGTACAAAGCTTGCATAAACCCCTCCACTAAATCACACGATTGGCAACACCCGGTGTAAGTGCCGACAAGAAAAATATCCCCAACCAACGACAAAAAATTAATGACTCATTAAGTGTTGTTTAATCTCCTTTACGGTGTCCTTGTTGCTGTCAGTGGGGCAACAAATAACAACAAATTGCAAAAGTACCACATTGCACTACACCTACCACAAAAATAGCCCCAAACTTCAACCGAAATTAATCCCCAGTATTGTAAATTGGTGCAGCGCGAGGCTAGACGGCGCGCTGTGTGGTTTGGTGGATGCAAGTCATGGAACGCTGAGTTGATTCAACTCTCTTACTATTATGATTATTATTATTATTATCGTTGTTTTTTTTGACATATTAAATGAATAAAAATTAATATTAAAATTAAAATTAAAACCTGTGTACAACATGGATATGCCTTGTTAAGTGTGTATTCCGCCAACGATGATGACTGGCTCAAGACCATTGAATCCAAAAAAAAAAATACCAATTTACATAAATATTGATATACTTCGAATGTAATTATGTACATAGGCATGTGTATGTATTTTCCCCTTTCGAGCCTGAGAGGTGTCATTAAAAATATGGTTATTAAATTTTTCATTGGATTTAGTTCGTCAGAACACGAAACGCAATGAACTTTTGCATAATTTTATTACCGGTTGTTGTTAAATAGAGTGCAAACAAAAATATATTTTTGAATGAAGGTTTATTTAAAATTATGGCCAAGTAATTACAGGATGATAGTCATTTATTGGGAATTAAATCACATTAATTTTGGGAATGAAAAATTAAGTTAAGAGTGGTCTGCTTCTCATATGCTTAAGTACACTTTATGCATCCTCTAATCTGCAATTTTATTGTAAACGCATTGTTTAAAGATACAATGTTAAATTGAAACAAGCAACGTGAAAAACAAACTACTATGAAAACAAAGTGAAATTTTAAATGAAGAAGACCGAACGCTTCAAAAGTAGATGCACAACAATATTTTATTTTTACAATTTTCAGATAACCTGCGAAATACGAATCTTAATCTAAGCGTGAGAATGACAACTTTGAAATGCAATATGAATCTTAATCTAAGCGCGAGAATAACAATTTGAAATGGAATATGTATGAATATTAATCTAAGCGTGCGAACAGAGACAATGCTTTATGGAACACGAGATGCGTGAACTGCTAATTTATCGTCTGGTCACACGCTTGGAAGCATATGTTTAGAACAATATCGAATTTTGGCTAAGAAAAAATGAAACTTAAACACACATGATCCAACGAGTGACATTACAATCATAGAATGCTACTTAGGTACTTTCTTCAGTGGCGATATAGCTCGGGTTGAACCTGGTATCCAACCAATAAAGCTCTCCAATTAGCTCGATCCTTAGCTGATTAACTGCAGTTGGTTGAGTGCCCTTGAACTTGTGCGCATCACTTATGGCGAGGAGGCCCCGTACTGCGCTGTTCCTCTGAGCTAGCTTCGAAGACTTTATGGTGTTCATTCGCTCTACATGTCCGACACATCTCAAACGTCCAATACGCAGTTTTTTGCAAGGTCAATGTCGATGTACAGCTTGTATAGCTCGTCGGCGTCTTTGAGTCTTCTCCTCCAAAACCCGTCAACCCAAACGGGACCGAATGTCTTACGAACAATTTTTGCCTCGGATCGACCAAGAATTTCTTCATCCGCTTTCAATAAAACCGTAAAGTAGGACTGGGATGATCAGGATCTTACAATACGTAGAGTCTCCCTAGTTATTCGAGAAAACAGCGATTGGCAAGAGTTATTCTTCGCGTGATTTCTGCGCAGATATCATTGTCAGAATTAATAGCAAAGCCAAGGTAGACTCTTACTACCTCGAAGTTGTAGCTGCCCACTGTGATGTTCTGTCCAATTCGTTTGTTTTGTAAGCAGTTTTTGGTTGCTACTTAACTTTTGTTGTAACCTCGCTTTAGGGGGTTTACACTTGTATCGATCCCACAATTAAGGAATGCGGTCAAGCTATGAAGTGTGAGATATCAGACTGCCCAATTCGTCGGTGTTGATTGTTCCTTTTTGTTGACAGCATATAGCATACTTGGCATTGCGCTCGTTTATCGCTTAACCCATTTTGGTCGTTTCTGCTTCAATGCTTGCAAACGTACAGGCGACAGCCCCCTGAGTTCCTCCAATTATTTCCATATCGTCGGCGTATGCAAGCAACTGTATGGACTTTTGATAGATTGTGCTTCTGGTGTTGGCTTGTGAGTTCCGCACAATCCGTTCAAGTACAATATCAAAGAAGTCACATGACAGCGCATTACCTTGTCTAAAACCTTTTTCGAACTCAGAGGTTGTGGTGAGGTCTTTACTGAAATTGATGAATCAGAAAGTGTTCTTCATCGTCAGACAGATAAGTTTGGCAGTGACATAACTTTTTATAGCTCTTGTCTATAGATGCTGTCATTGGTGGCCTTGAAATCGATAGAGAGGTGACGAGTTTCGATTTGGACTTCAAGGTTGGTTTTCTTCAAGATCTGTCGAACTGTGAAGATTTTATCGATGGTGGACTTTCCTGGCCTGAAACCGCACTGATAGCGGCCAATCAGGCTGTTGATTCAGGCATTCACACAATATCGCAGAAAAGATCTTGTTGTTGAGACAAGATCGCTCAATACGATTATAACGTCATATTTGTCGAGGTTCTCGTGAAAACAATCTTTGGTTTGTTCCATGGGGGCATGAGCACATATGTATTAGGCTTATGTTAGCGAATTTAGCCTTGATCCGCATTGCCATAATACGCTCGCTCACGTGTCGGAAGCTTAAGACTTCTTGCCTAGGTCTGTCGCGTATAGCAAATCTGCATCTAAAAAAGCGCTTCTTGTTGTGTCTGTGACAATCGCCGTAGTAGATGTCACAGTTTTTCATCCTCGCTTTGTCCGGCCTATCCCATTGCACTTCCTGGATGGCGGTTGTATCTGTTTTATAGCAGTCTAGTGCTTCTACTTATTGTTCGGATGCACATGGTCTGTTAAGGGTAAGAACATTCCATGCACAGATTCTGTAGTGACTCACTACATGCGTCCCAAAATATCATAATAACAATATGCTTATATCGATTCCATCCCTAACTATCGCATAGCAACTCTTAAGCCTAATCGCTTAAATTGCTTTTTTTTACACATTAAATGCGACAAATCCGGGTTTTGCTTAAGCATTAAACATAAGAACGGATCGCCGACGGTACACGATCACAGGAAATTGATTATGACGGTGTCTTGGCACCACATGCTAGAAAACCCCCGATGGGTTTTCCCAATACAACAGCATGGGTAAGCTGGGATACGTTTTATGACCAGGTACGCAAAGATCGAAGGTGGTACCGAATGTACATAATGTCTTATGTGGATGATATGGATGGAATCGATACTATATAAGGCGGAGGACACGTAGAATAAATTGAGTATAGATTTCGAATTTAGAAGAATAAGTTCTTAATTTTAACCCAAACGGTTGCATCCAAGCATCGAGACAGCGGGCCCTAGGGTACAATAAATAACTTTTTTTTTTTTTTTTGTCGGGATAGGAATAACTCGACTGGAGCACTCAGACACAACTGGTCCATTGTACTGTCAGAGAGCAAACCCTGATTTACCCATTTTGTTGGAATTTCCCTGACTTTCGAAGAAACCCAAGCAAGCACTTCAGTGATGAGGAGCTTACAGTACCAGCACTCACCACATTCGCACCGAGGATCTGCCACCTGATACGAGCAAAGGCCGGACACTCACGGTGTCGTCGCTCTCTCCACAAGCGCCGCAGATTGTAGTGTCACTTTAGCCCAACACGTTAAGATGCTTGGCAAAAGTAAAGTGGCCTGTCAAAAAGCCAATAAGTTGTCTACAGTCTTTTCTGCTGAGAGACAGCAAGAATGCCGCTGATTTCTTACAGACGTCCGGGAGCATGTGTTTAGTCAACCTGCATTCAAGAGAGTCATGCCACACACAATTGTGCTCGTGAGAGACCCAATCTTCAATGGAAGCCCTAACCGAGGACGCTGGAAGATCCAACATGGGTTCGGGACCTTAGAAAGCCTCCTCTGAGCCTTGTCTAGCAATCTCATCGGAGATCTCGTTCCCCAAGATCCCAGTGTGACCTGGGACCCAGATAAGAGACAGAGAATTCAGCCTAGCGACCGAGTTCAAATAGTTTTTGGTTTCACGAACTATTTTGGAAGTGGTTAATGGTTTAAGCAAGGCCTTAAGCGCAGCCTGACTGTCACTACAGACACAAATGCTACGTCCCTTCCACCTGTTCTTCACAACATAGTTCATGGCCATTAGGATTGCATAAGTTTCCGCTTGGAAAACAGACGCATATTTGCCTAACGAGAAGTGAAGTCTAATGTTGTCGACTTCCACGAAGACCCCAGCGCCAGACCCTTGACTGGTTTTGGAACCATCCGTGAAAATACGACTACATTCCATTCCCGGCTCAGATTCTGACCGAAGCCAGTCCTGGACACAAGGAAAGTCGACTCTGAATTTGCGCATCAGCTGGAGTTCTGGTGTCATTGCATCAGACGGCATATCCATAAGACAGGAGTCGTAAGATAAGTGTCGCGCAAGTTCATCAAAGTTCCAGTGTGGAGTATACCAAAAACCACCCCGCCTAAGACGATGGATGGCTTTGATAGTGCAACCCATGATATAAGTATCAAGGGGAGGTAAGTTCAGCAAAGCGTCTAGAGCAGAGCCAGGCGTACTTGGGAAAGCTCCTGAGCAGCCGAGACAAGCCGTTCTTTGGAGTTTCGAGCAAAAAGCAACCACATATTTACGCGAGAGCCCCTTCCACCAAACAACCGACGCATATGCGAGGAATGGTCTTATCATAGCCGTGTAGATCCAGAGAACCTTATTCGGTGAAAAGCCCCAAGTCTTGCCAAAAGCACCCTTACACTGCCAGAAGACTGAGAGCGCCTTGGATGTTTTCGACTCGACGTGTTTAGACCAATGAAGTTTCTTATCTAAAATCACTCCCAGATATTTGGCTTCATTGGAAATGCGAATGGTGACGCCTTTTAGTACTGGCTGAGTCAGACCGGTCAAAATCCTCCTTCTCGTAAAAAGAACAACTTCAGTTTTAAGAGGATTCACCGAAAGCCCACTCCTAGTACACCATTCATCGATCATGTACAGCGCCGCCTGCGCGTTAGCACAGACCGTCGCCAAGCATGGCCCGACAGAAAGTACGGCGACATCATCCGCATATGCCTGAGCGTAGACATTAGAGCTATTTAGAGTGTTCAACAGAGAGTCGACCACCATGCACCATAACAATGGAGACAGAACGCCACCTTGCGGACAGCCCCTGTTTACCCCTGTCATAACATATTGGCCACAATCCGCATCCACTACCAAAGTTCTATTCATTAGCATTGCTTTAATCCACAACACTAATGTTTCATCTACCCCGTGTTGTCTGGCAGAGTCGCACATGCAGTCAAAAGTTTCATTGTCAAAAGCACCCTCAATGTCGATGAAGATACCCATCGCGTATTCTCTCCTATCAAGCGCGCATTCAATTCTGCCCACTAGATTTTGAAGTGCGGTCTCACAGGATTTCCCACGCTGGTAAGCATGCTGCATCTCCGATAGTGGATGCAGTTTCAAAGCAACTTTGCGCACGTGAAATTCTACCAGTCTCTCCATACTTTTCAGTAAGAAGGATGTCAAACTTATAGGTCTGAAACTCTTGGGGAGCGAATAGTCTTCCTTACCAATTTTCGGTATGAAAGCTACTCTGACAGTCCGCCAAGGTGTAGGAATATATGCCAGCGCCAAGCCAGCGGTGAAAATTCTTTTCAGAGTTGGCAATAGCTGATCTAAACCCTGTTGCAGCATAGCCGGATATATTCCATCGGTGCCAGGCGATTTGAAACCATCAAAAGATGCCACAGCATATTTGATGGCCTCATTTATTACCACGGCTGATGCAATATACCAGCTGCGTCGAGTTTTCTGACTTAGATCAAGCTCAGCCTGTGTAAGCGGACCAAGCTGCGACCTAGTGATTATCCGATTGCCAGGAAAGTGAGTCTCCAGCAGAAGACTAAAAGTTTCCGCTTTTGTCTCAGTAAACCTGCCATCAGACCGTCTGAGTGACTCCGGTTTGGTCGGCTTACCTCTTTTGAGGACTTTAACCAACCTACTGGTTTCACCGAGTGTCTCGATCTTTTCACAAAAATCTCTATAAGAAGCACTTTTCGACAAACGAATTAACTTCTTATAGTCTTTTTGCTTCGATCTAAAGAGATCCCAGTCACCTTCTAAATTTGTCTTAAGAGACCTATTCAGAATTTTTCTGGATTCTTTCCTAAGCCGCTGCAGTTCCGGGCTCCACCAAGAAACCGGCGTTCTGCAGGAGTTTTTTGTCATTGGACACGCCAGTTCAAAAGAGTTGGTAAGGACACTGGTCAGGTTTTGAACAGCATCCTCAACCTTTCGTTTCGTTCTGAGTTTAGTTGGAGTTTTGACAGATCTGTCTAGCTCTTTCCTAAACCGCACCCAGTTGGTTTTCCTCGGATTCCTCCTCTCCTGCAAAGTTAAAGCTTCGCATTCGATTTGGAAAACGATGTATCTATGATCTGATAAGGACACTTCCGGCAGTACCCTCCAGTTAGTAATCGACTTGAAGTACCTATTAGATAAAGTCAAGTCAATTACCTCCTGCCTCCTTGGCGTAACAAAAGTTGGCTGGGAGCCAACATTGTTTATTGTCATACCAGATGATAGTATAAAGTCTAGGAGATGGTTTCTTCGTATGTTGCATTTGCTGCTGCCCCAGACTGTATTCTGAGCATTAGCGTCGCAGCATATGACTAGTCCCGTCTCCCGAGTGTCACAATACTTTATGAGTTCGGCAACCGCCTTCGGTGGTGGAGGCATTACCGAATCATAAGGGAAATAAGCCGACGCAACGACGAAAGTTTTCCAACTTCCGTTTGTTTCGTAGCTTACAGCTGCAGCAACCAAGTCCTGACCACAAAATTGTCCAAGCTTGTTTACTGAGAGGAAATTCGGCACAATTAGACAAGCTCTCGGTCTTTCAGATCGCTCGTCACATAGCACCGTTACTCCACGAACACCCCCAAAACCACATATGCGCTTGTTCCGCACATATGGTTCCTGGATAGATGTTATGTGGGGTTTTGTACGCACCACGGAAAGTCTACTACTTAAGAGAGCGGTAGCAGCCTTGGAGTGATGCAGGTTCATAACTTGCTTTATTATGAAATAATAGCTAGTTTTTCGTCCGACTATACTCCGATTCATACTCTTCTCCCGTTTATAAAGGGAAAGCACGGTACGTTATCGTAACAATCCGAAGGTTTTTGTCTTTATTTGGTTTGCTGCTTCATTCCACTCTATATTCCTATTCCCTATAACCCACCAGAGAATGACTTCTATTTGTAGTTTGTCGGCAAGCGGAGACTGTTGTCGATCTGATTGTCACACGGTGTAGTATCTTTAGTGAAGCTTGGTTATCCACGAAGATTGTAACCCTATATGGGTTTAGTTTGTACTTCTGTTTCAATGACGAAGACTTCGGCTTATAAGATTCTACAGTCATCTGGGAGTTTGTGTGCATTTTTGATGTTAATCGCTTTACGGAAAACTCCAGCGCCGATTCCTATGTCCATTTTAGACCTATCAGCATAGGAGTAGAAAGTCCTGTCCATTGGTTAATGTGTTTGATTCTCACTCCTGCCTACTGGGAAAAATGGAGTATTTCTTGTGAAAGTCTATGTAAGGTATGGCATAATATATTGTTCTGTCGAGATCACTTGATCTATTTCTTTGAAATATATTTAGATCCGTGTCCATAAGAGCTTTGCTTCCATTTGCTTGATTGTCTAAAACTAATCGCGCCGTGCCTCGTATGAACTCATCCAGGGGAGGAAAATTGTACATCATTTCCAGCCCTGCCTGAGACGTTGGTCTCTATAATTCTGTTATGCTAACACATGCTAATCTTTGTATCTTCATAAGAGTACTGAGGTAGCTTACTTTGTCCTAGTGATAGCAGTTATCAGCTAAAGTAGACCAACAGTTATGTGCATTCTGCCTAGGATAGTATATCCTACAAACCTCTTATAATACCGTCAAGCTGAAAGCTCCCAGATAAAAACTTATCCAACTCAGTTATGCTAAATTAAGGTGCATGGATCCCACGTCTTCAAAGAAACGCCATAAGTTTTTCCAGTTCGATTTTCTTTCCCCGATAAACATTGTCTATATCCGATTTTTGCTGCTAGTGGCATCCACATTTAACAGTAGCTAACACAGTCACGATGTCAGCTATTGAAACATCGTCGGTTAGGTGCCACATATGAGGTACACTGTCCTGACCGTGCTAACTATGTTCATGTAAAGATTAAGAGAATGGCGGTGGGTGTCGGTTGTATGGATCCAATTTTTAGATTTTAACATAAAGTACCCTTTGGATCGGTACAGTTGAGTTAATGCTTTTCAAAAGCTTTCAACCGGCGAAATTATTCATGTGAACAAATGTAGTTAGTGCTGCTTACTACAAAAGAGTGCTAGAAATAAAATGTAGAGAAAATAAATACAAGCCCAAACTGACGAAAAGGGAATATCATAATTATAATCCAAGTTCTATGAACGACGGCATCGTATTTCATTACCATAGAAATTATTCAGCAGGAAATGTAAGCACAAAATAAGATCACAAAGGTGAAAAGAGAAATTTGTCTGCTTAGTCCATAAAGGTGTGCACTTTGAACAGTTAGAGCTGGAGGGTATAATCCCAACGACGCTGATAAAAAAACTTCGAAATTCCACTACGTCCACTAATTAAACTAGATCCATTTATGTAGATGTAGATGTATGGTTGTTGAGGTGCAAGTGCATTGTAACCCCCAAGGCTAAAGTCGATGACATGCTCGATTTAGAGCACTATCTTCAGTCCAACTGCTTTGATGAACCGAAGTACCATATTATCATATTGTTATTCATTAATCATTCTTTTATTAAAGTTAAATAGGTTTACAATATCTTCTAAAATCCATTGCCGTGCTTTAATCTCGCAAAAACTTGAGAAGGGCTTAACTGATTTGGATGATTCTCTGATGAACAAAACATGTTCGTCTCAATACTGGGAAATTCTGAAAAACCCAAACGAAAAGCCGGAAAATCGAAATTGCGTTATGTATGGGAATGCAAAAACCTAGTGGTAAATTACTTGATTTACAAGTAATCTTAAACAAACCGCCGTCCCTGAAGCATAGTTTCAGAACACGGAAGAATAGTTAGTTTGTGAATAGGGCGACACAAGAAAGGAAACCCCCTCAACTGCGCCAATTATAGAGGCATCAGTCTCCTCAACATCGCATATAAGAGCTTTTCTGCGATATTGTGTGAACGCCTGAAACCTTTTATCAACAGCCTGATTGTCCCCTATCAGTGCGGTTTCAGGCCAGGAAAGTCCATCATCGATCACATCTTCACACTTCGGAAGATCCTGGAGACCTAAGAAGTTCAAATCAATACTCACCATCTCTTTATCGATTTCAAAGCTGCCTATGACAGCATCTATAGAGAAGAGCTTTATAGAGCTATGCCTAGTTTTGACATCCCTGACAAACTTGTTGGTCTGCGCAGGATGACGATGGAGAACGCCCGCTACTCCCTAAAGGTCGGTAATGACCTCACCAAGACCTTTGATGTCAAAAAAGGTTTTAGACAAGGTTACAAGGTGATTGTACTTGAACGGATTGTGCGGAACTCACAAGTCAACACCAGAGGCAAAATCTACCAACAGTCCGTACAACTGCTTGCATACGCTAACGATATTGACATTATTGGAAGAACTCAGCGGGCTGTCACCGGTGCGTTTGCAAGTATTGAGGCAGAAGCGGCCAAAATGGGTTTAGCGATAAACGAGGGCAAAACCAAGTATATGCTGCGAACAAGAAAGGACAACCAACACCGACGAATTGGACAGAACGTCACAGTGGGCAGCTATAACTTCGAGGTAGTAAGGGACTTTGTCTACCTTGGCTCTGCTGTAGACTCGAAAAACAACATCAGCGCAGAAATTAAGAGAAGAATAACTCTTGCCAATCGCTGTTTTTTTGGGCTTATAAAGCAATTCAACAGTAAAGACCTATCTCGAACAACTAAAGAGACTCTGTATAAGACCCTGATCATCCAAGTCCTGCTTGACGGCGCTGAAATATGGCCTTTATTAAAAGAGGATGAAGATATGCTTGGTCGTTTCGAGAGAAAAATTCTTCGTAAAATGTTCGGTCCCGCTTGGGTTGACGGGTTTTGGAGAAGAAGATTCAATGACGAACTATACGAGCGACATCGACTTAATTAAAAAACGGTGTATTGGACGTTTGAGATGGGTCGGACATGTAGAGCGAATGGATATCAATGGTCTGACCCGTAGGGTCTTCGAATTTAACCCCGAGGAACGACGCAGTAGGGGACCTTCTCGCCGTGGGTGATGCACACAAGTTCAAGAGGACTTGGACCAACTTGGAGTGCGCAACTGGAGGCAATTAGCTAAAGACCGAGCTAAATGGAGAGGCTTGTTGGTTGAGGCCCAGGTTCACACCGAAATGTAGCGCCACCTAAGTAAGTAAGTAACTTTCGGTGCCACAATTTAGAAGAAATGATTGTGATGGTTAAGAAATTTTACGTTTATATATGTCAATAAATTATGGAAATATTAGTCTTTTTAATACAATAAATGTATTCATTCTAATTGATGCGTATTTATTTTTGTTCGTGTACCCCTCTGGGATGCTCTCCTGCTCTCCTGTGCCTAACTATGACACTGGGCCCACCTGACTTTGTAGAAATAATAAAAACAGCCATCTCCTAAAGAAAACAAAACAAAAAAAAAAATGTTGAGGGTAATATTTGTACTTTTGCAGTTTCCACTCGAATAGATTATAGTACATGTGCACAAACAATCACTATCAAAGACCGGGTAGAAAGTCGTGAACTGTGAACAGCTCCATAGAATATATGGACTGCATAATTTTCGTGTCTTCTCCATCTACAAAGGTGGACCATGAAAGCAAGATAAGGCAACGGAAACCAACATTGTTGGGAACCCATTTTCAATGGAATACAATCAAGGTATTGCATTATAGGAAACTAATTGCAATGGCCATTAGAAAACCGATTTCGGTAAAAGTTTTGCACATACATATGCAGACTATTTTATTTTTGATACTTTCCCTCGTCTCTATCGATAGTACACGACGACGATACGCTTTACGTTAAAGTTTCGGAAAAGAGGGATATAACAATATGTTTTCGATTGTACAACCTACCTCAACATTTATTCCGGCTGATGGAAAAGTTTTCATAGCCGGATTTTCCTTTGGAGTATATCGATAAAATTCTCTTCGTCCTTTATACCACTTAACGGAATATAGGGTTTCGTTTTCCATGTCGTAATTACACATGAAAAGTGCATTATCACCACGTCGTACTGCTTGTGGAATGATCACAGAAACGTCCTTTAGTCCAACGATGAATTCTGCTGAAAAAATACAAAACAAATACATGTATACGTCAATGATATGGTAATTTATTGAAATTGCTTTAGCTATGCAAAGAGAAAGTATTTAGCTTTGGTCGATTAAAAATTATTGTAGAACATGATAGTTGTTTGTTAATATTAATATAAGGGACAAGAAGGTATTTTTCTTCTTCAGTATTATCCCGCCGAAATAAGGTAGTTGATGTTAGAAAAAAGAAGGTCTCGTAGAAAATATAGCCGTCCAAAGAATGAGGAATGCTCAGGAGATACGTTCGCCAAAGATCATTAATAATGCTCATGGCCAGTTTCGTGTGGATGACGATAACATGATGCAAAAGGTGGCGGCAGTAATGTAAAGAACTTTTGAATGAACAGTTTTCCCGGCTATACTTTCCAGGAGACACCCCCAGTTGTAAGGAAATACCCGTCAAATACTCCAAAAACAGAAACAGACATCGAGGGGTTCCAGAAACCTATGTACAGATGATCATGGACATGTACGAAAGAGCAAAGACAAGAGTAAGATGCCCCGCTGGAGTAACCGAAGAGTTTCCAATCAAAGTCGGGGTGCACCAAGGAAGCGTTTTAAGTCCTTTGCTCTTTATTACAGTCCTTGATTATCTGCCTGAATGTAAAGTGACGGACAGAAAAGTTTAAATATCTGGGATGAATGATTAATAGCAAAGCAACCTATGATGATGACATCAATCATCGCGTAAGCGTGGGGTGGATGAAGTGGCGGGAAACTCCACTATCTTCTGTGACCGAAAAATGAATCCTAAGTTGAAAGTAAGGCTCTACATCGCAGTTGTGCGCCCAGCGCTCACATACGGTTCACTATGTTGGACGATGTACAAAAAGAATGTTAGTAAATTAACGACAGCTAAGATGAATATGCTTCGCACGACAGTAGGATTGACAAAGCTTGATCGAATGAGAGGTTCGGAAATCCATGGAAGATTTCACATCAAGGAAACCATCTTACAAAAAATAGACCGCGAACGGCTCAGTTGTTATTGCCACGTTCAAAGAAGAAATCATTTGAACCCATCATTTGAAAAAGGCAATATCAATGAACGTTCCAAAGACATCGCGATGTAGGAGAGGCAGGCCTATAAACGACTGGATCACACAAATGCAACGACACCGGCATTCGATTGGTCTCCGTAGCCCAGCGATCCAAAATCGGGAGGCTGCCGATATTTTCTGAGGTCAAATAGGCGAACCCTACAGGCGGATCAGTAGAAATGCGGTGAAGTGGGAGGGTTATGATCCCTTGTTTTCAGACCATAACCTCACCGAAATAGGAAGAAGAAGAAGAAGAAGGGCTCGTAGAAAATACCAAACGACAAGGTTCGTCGAACGTTTTTAAACCATGCTCGTCAATTACATCTACTGAAAATCTAGAGTTTGTTGATAAAAGGGATGAAGCTGAAATTCTCCTGGTCATGCTCAGAGATGTTAGAAGCATGTGTCAACACCAGCTGTCAAATGGCTTTTGAGAGAAATACGATTAATAGCTTTGAAAAAAATTCCAATTTGTAATGAACGCATGTCTAATGATTCGATATGTCCCACATCATTGGAAAATTGCTGAAGTGATTGTAATACCCATGCAAGGAAAACCACCAACAGAAGTAACATCTTATAGACCGATATCCCTTGTACCAATTATGTCAACATTTTCCGAAAAATTGCTCCTGGATCCTTTCGATTTAGAAATAAACATTGAACGATAGACCAAGTGCATCGAATTACGGATGTTGTAGAAAAATGACTGAAAGAAAAAGAAGTCTGTTCGGCGTTATTTTTAGATGTTCCTTAAGCCTTCGACAAGGTTTGGCTTAAGAGCTATAAACTGCATAGGAATTAACCTAGATATTTTTTACGAAATACTGAAATCCTATATTTCAGATCGACTTTTCCGAGTTCGATACGATTAAGAACATTCGGAACTAAAGAATATTGAAGCAGGTATTCCACAAGGAAGTGTCCTAGGAGTACGACCAACCCAGTATCTGTTGTATACCAGGGATACTCCGGTGGACAACAATGCCATGATGGCTACTTTTGCAGATGACACTGCAATCTTAGTACAGTGCATTCATACTGTGAAGACAACAGAGAAACTGCAGAATGCAGTCAATTGAGTAAGTGATTGGACGCAACAATGGCGTATCAAACTCAATCAAGACAAAATCAATTCACATAAACTTCATAAATAAAAAGATAAACAATCTTCCGATATTCATTGACAACCAAATTGTATCAATACAGCAAAGTACCTAGGAATGACTTTGGTAAGGCTATAATGGAAAGAGCACATTAAAAAGAAAAGAGAAGAAATAAACTTGAAAAATAAAAAAATGTACTCGTTACTGGGAAGAGATTCAGATGTCTACCCAGAACAAAATCCTGCTATATAAGTAAGTATATGCCTGTCTGGACGTACGGCATCCAATTATGGAGCCGCATGAAGAAAACAAATATTCAAATTATACAGACATTCCAAAACAAATTCCTTCGTGGAACAATAAATGTCCCTTGGTACACAAGAAATAGCGATTTGCACCGTGACCTACAAGTAGACATGGTGATGGAAGTGGTTAGAAAGTACGCTGTGTTTCACAATCAGCGACTGGACTGCAAAATCACATCAACTCCGAGATAAAATCGTTTTAAATATACGAGATCTTTTTGCACGACCGAATATCCGAAGATTGAGAAGAACCCAGCCTCATGAGCTATTGTTCTAAAACCTAAGGGAAAGTACTTGAACTTGTAAACTAAGGAGGTGTTCTTTAGTGGCGTTAGAGTCCACAATACTTGGTAACTGAGAAATGCTAAGAGTCTTTCGAAATTTTACATCTTTGTAAGGGTGCAGAACGTGGACTGTGCTCCAGTCGAGCCTAACTCATGCTTTATACCGGGGTAGGTAACGCGTAACATCTGGCGCGTGTAATTCGATTAAAAAAAAAGTATTATCTTGCGTTTAAGAGTCTTACTCTTTTAATGCTACTGCAGGGCGTAAGTTGAAAATGAGGCCCAAGTGATATTAGGTTTCAGCATATATATGCTTACACCATGGGTGATGTCCTACATTGCTGTTTATAGACTACTAGCTGGCACCCGGCGTGCGTTGCTGCGCCTAACAAAAAAAAAAAAAAACAACTGTCAGGCAGGCGCTTGGGGATAGGTTAGGTTAGGTTAGGTTGGCTGTCCACACGAGAGTTCAGACACACTTAGACCAGTGAAGGTCCTTTGTGATACCATGGATCAAACCATTAGGCCACTCAGGGACTAACAAAATCAATCGGAGCTTTTGACAAAGCGATGGATGCTCATGACGTCCAAGGACGCCAGATTGCCGAGGTCGTCAAGGAAGGGGGACCCTAGATGGAGCATTCTTTTATGCGACAGGGCTGGAAATGTGTATAGGAGGTGAAGGATGGTTTCCTCCTCCCCCTCGTCCCTACAACTTCTACAGAAGTCGTTGGAGAAGAGACCAAGTCTTTTGGCGTGTTGGCCTATAAGACAGTGTCCAGTGCGAACACCAACAACGCAGCTGATTTGTGTACGCTTTAACTTGAGCAGATCGGCACTACGTTTTGATCCAGCTTAGACCAGATCTATCTCGAAATGTGACACGTTGAGCCGTTTACCCATCTGAGGTTGGTCGTGCTAATAGCGTTCAGCTTTAGTAGATACTTACATGTAGCGAGGGGCATATCCAGGGCTTGCCATTCAGGCAAAATCTTTGGAGTGGTACCCTGTCTGGCGATGTCGTCAGCCCTGCAGTTACCTAGAATGTCCCTGTGGCCCGGCACCCAACATAGGTGAATATTGAACTGCTCTGTCTTCTCCATAAGAAATAGACGACAGTTTAAGGCGGCCTTTGAAGTGAAGGAGAATGATTCCAGGAACTTGATTGCCGCTTGGCTGACAGTGAAAATGGTAATATCCCTGACAGATAATACATTACATGTCAGTCAGGACAGGGCTTCCTTAATGGCCGTGATTTCCGCCTAGAAAACGTTACAATGATCAGGGAGGCGGAAAAAGATGCTCAGATTGAGCTGTTCGGAGAAAACACCACAACCCACCCCACCCTCCGTCTTAGATCCGTCTGTAAAGAATTGAACCGAAGTACCATCGACAGGGGGGGAAGTGTCCCATACATCTCGGTTAGGATGGAAGGCTCGGTTAGGATGGAAGGCTTTCGATAGCGTGAATCGAGATACTATAATATCTGGTTGGCCTTACGCAGGAGAGGCATTCCAGAGAAACTCATAGCTATTAAAAAAGCCACAAGCAAGCGTCAGGTTTAACAAAATGGTAGGGTATCAGAGTTTAAAGTGGAGTGCGACAAGGGTACATACTGTCACCGCTGTTGCTCTTCGTGTTCATTAGCGATGTTCTCCGTGCAGCTGTAGGAAGGAAACCATGAAATTCAATGAACTATCACATCCCAACTAAAACACCTTGACTAAGCTGAGGATTTTCGCCTACTTTCGCATCGGATAATGGGCCTTCACCTGATGGGTCACAATCTAGAAACTGGGGCACATAAAGTGAGACTCAAAATAAACACATCCAAAACAAGCCCTGAGCACTTCAATTTCCTGCGCTCAAATGAAGATTGCCAGACAACAAGTCGAGAAAGTAAACAACTTTCAATGACTTTCAATAATTGCGGCGGCACCGAACTGGATGTAGTAGAATCGGGAAACCAAAAGCTGCATTCGGAATGCCATCGATAGTCTGCAGAAGCAATGTTTACAGCATAAGAACCAAACTGCGACTGTTCTGCTTCAATTTACACGCAGTACTCCTTTATGGGCGTATTATTTGGAAGGTGGGTACCACTATAATACGCCAGCAGTAAACCTTCGTAAACAGATGTCAAAGAATCATATTGAGGATCTTTTCGTCCAGTCGAATGTCTAACGAACAACTCTATCAGAGAATGAGTCAATAACCTATAATCACTACAATAGCCGCGTTTTGTTTTCTCCGTGAACTGAACCAGTTCACCTCAAAATAAAAAAACGCTCCTGGTTCACCTAGAAATTTCATTTTCACAAGTTAGTAGCAGCAGCTACACACTGACCTTTTATATGGATTAAAAATGGCGGAAAAATAGCAATTGAAGTGAGAAAAGTGCTTAATATTTTTATCTTTGTTTAATATATACATATATATACAGGGTGTCCGCCGGGAAGGTATACTACTTTGTTTGTTTATAATTTTTGATTAAATGAAAGAGAATGGATCTTATATTGATAAATGTTTTATTTAATGTCGGCAATTATGTATGGAATACAATATCAGGTAAATGTCCGCCTCTGCTAGTCTCACAAATGCGAGCCCCTTTTGAGCACATTTTTCATTACATTCTCACACATTTCACGCGGTATTTCATAATTTTCATCACGAATATTTTGTTTGAGTTGCTCACGCGTTTCTGGTTTGTTTGCATAAACCTTGCTTTTCAGATATCCCCACAAAAAGAAGTCAGGAGCAGTCAAATCAGGCGACCGTGGAGGCCAATCAACATCACCATTTTTTGAAATAACTTGTTGTGGAAAGAGGTTTCGCAGTAATTCCATTGTAATCCTGGCTGTATGCGATGTGGCACCGTCTTGTTGATACCACATGTTAATCAAGCCCAAAGCATGCAGTTGTGGCGTTAAAAAGTTTTCAATCATACCACGATATCGCACCCCATTCACAGTTACCGTTACGCCGTTTTCATTTTCAAAGAAGTAAGGTCCAATGGTTCCTCCTGACCAAATTGCACACCAGACTGTTACTTGGGCTTCGGCCTATCACTATACGATAAATAGTGCGTTTTGTTGGCACGTTGTTTCTCCCAAAAATTTCACGTAACTTTCTCATCGTCACAGTAATCGATGATTGATTTTGATAAAATGTTTTAGCGATTAAAACACGTTGGCTTATCGAATATTTTTCCATAATAAATTTGCCACGTGTCTACTTCACGACTGCCAAATATGAACTGTCAAGTCTAATGCTTACCAAAATGGCGGCAAAACAAAGTAGTATACGTATGCGGACACCCTGTATATATATATATTATTTTCGTACTAAATTTACATTAACGTTGTTGCCACACAATTTACACACAGAGATTCGATAACTAATTTTTTATCTTTCAACTGAAACATTATCTATTAGGACTTTAATACTAAAGAGAAAAGAAATAAATTACTCTGAAGGAAACTACGAAAAACCTTCAATATGAAAAAAAAAAAAATAAAATAAATAAATAAATAAATAAGTAAATAAATAATAATAATAATTAGATAAATAAGTAAATAAATAAATAAAATATTATTCTAATAACGTGTAACTAAATAACTAAACAATATAAACAAATAAATAATAATAAATAAATGTATAAATGTATATAATAAGATAAAAGCACAATTTAACAGAAAAATAAATAAGTAAATAAATAAATTAACAAGTAAATAAATAAGTGAATAAATAAATAAATAAATAAGTAAATACATAAAAAAAATTAACGAATACGTGAATATATAAACAAACAAATTTATAAATAAATGAATTATGAATAGGTAAACATATAACTAAAAAAACAAAAAATAAGTAAACAAATAGTTTTGTGGACAGAGACAAGAGAAAAAATATGTTCAAACATTTAATTGGTTTATGAGAGGATTATCTGAAAAAATTGTCTGTCAGCTTAATGTTTAATAATTAAGTGTTTTTAGATATTTTTGTTAGAAAGTGAGGATACAGCAAATAACTATGATTTACTTCTATCAGTCAGCAGAGCTGCCAAGCTTTACATATAATTTTTTTTTGTAAAAAGCCATCTAGTGGTGGGATAGAAATTCTGGTTCACGAAAATTGAACCAGCTCAAGTACTGGTTCAATTGTTGTTTTTGCATCCTGTGTAAAAATATGAACTGAACCAGTTCACGGGGCAAACAAAACGCGGCTAATATGAAGGAGAAAATGGCAATGAATCGGCCACACACTACGGCGCGACGACAACTCCTTTGTGAAATACAATATTTTTTTTATAAGCGATCAAATAGGGAAAGGCACGAAACACTTCGACGATGTTCAAGGGAGACTATGGAATTCACAATGTCCCTATCATCTGTAAATTTTAACGCCGGATTCTGTACCCTATCTAGAATGTGCGGAACGGTCTTGGGTGCACCATACCAGATGTGGCCGTTATATTCCAGCTTCGGGCAGATGAATTCCTTATACGAGTAGATTAGGCCCAGATCAGAGGAGGTGAAGTATTTCTTGCACCGTTTAAGGAATCTTAGACATTTTACAGCATTTTTGACGACTTCGAATATGTGATCGTTCCATCGAAGATGGTTATTAATGCACATACCGAGAATTCAAAGTCTTTTGGATTCAGCGGTGCAAGTACCATTCATGGATAATGGTTGAGAGTCTTGGTTTCCCTTAAGAGACAGAAGACAGCATTGAGTTTTGGACGCATTAAATTACACTCCATTGGTTGAATCCCATTTGGTCATGCTGTCGGAATTTAATGTGTTTAGCAAACGTTGTCGTTCATCTTTTACGGCCGAAGAGCAGGGACGTGAGTTAGGGAACGAATCTGAAAAACTGAGAGTACTGTCATCAGCGAAGGAATGGGTTGGACTAAAAGTTGCAGGCAAGAAGTCACCTGGGGTCCGTGGCGTCACAATTGGATTTGTGAGCGAGTGAGTGCCTAACAGGATTCCGAAAAGGGTACTCAACCATCGACCATATTTTTACACTCAGCTCTATTGTGGATATCCGCAATGCAAAATCCAAAAACACCTATGCTTACTTTGTTTATTTTAAATGAGCGATTGATTGATTTTATTTCAGTAACCATTAACTCATTTACAGTTAATTAAGAATAAAATCATATGGCATGGCATTACCGTCTGCTAGGTTAACAAGTATATAATATTTTTCAAACAAAAGAACAAAAAATCCAGCTAAAAGTTTTCATTTCTTATTCTATTACAATAAGATAGGGCTACTTTACAAAAACGGTATAACTTGGATACGTTCAATTCATTGAGCAGGGATTAGGTTTCGTGGTCTGTTAGGATGTCCTTACCGAGAAAGTGCCTTCTTGATTGATAGTATAAAAAGAGATTTACTATTCTAAAAATTGTCAGCTATGAGCATTTTCGCTGAGATGTTAACTATGTACAATAATTCAAAAGATATTTATTGTCATTCCATCACCGCGGTGTGGGATGGAGTGGAGATGTCTTATAGCTTTCCAGTTACGAAGGGAGTTCAACAGGGATGTACACTTAGTACGCTCTTATTTGTATTATTCAGTTTTTGAATGGCAGTGTTTTTATTAACAATATCCCTATCAAGTTTCTCACGTTTGCGGATGATATCGTGATTTCGGCTGATACACCAAAGAAGATGCAAAGAATGATTACAAAACTGGAAGAATATTGCAAAATTTGGAACCTTATCGCGAACAGGAGCAAATCACAAGTCATGGTGTTTTGAAAAAAAGGGGAGCCGATAGTCCTCGCTGCTGGTGCTCTTAACTATTATTAATAATTGATTTTTAATGTATTATTGATAAGAAAAAATAAATAAATAAATAAATAAAAAAAAGGGAAAGATATGCACTGAGAGAAAGATGGAGATTTGAGGGCGAACTTGTGGAGGTAGTGATATAATGATACCTCGAAATAACATTAGCTTGCATCTGAAAGAACATTTTAAAGAAACAAAACAAGCCATTGACTCAACTTGGAAAGTGTGTATGCTAAACTGAAACATCAGCCTTTTTGCAAAATATCGCGTCCTCGAAGCTACTACACGATCGGCTACGTTTATGTTGTATGCATCACAAGTGTGGGAATACACGCGAAACGAACCAGTTGACCAACTTCTACGCTTCTTTCTTAAGCGAAAGCTGCACCTGCTGACGACCATGCCAAACTATATGCTGCACATTGAGACAGGGCTCCCACCGTTGTATCTACATGGTAAAGGTTAAAAATATAGAACACACTCACCTACCGAAAACTGTAGCAAAGTAAGTAATCATTGGAGAAGTAGCCTGTTTTGAAAAGTAGAAGGAGCTAGCGGATAGAGCGGATTGCTTCCTTAGTCTTAGTATAAGAAAATGGGATATCTGTTAGAGATATCCGCATCTTTTCACACAACCAAGCAACAATCAAATCTCTGGAATCGACTTCTATAAATTAATAGCTCTAGTCTCTTGCGGAGATGGCTGAGTAGTTCAGTATTCGCCTGTGTTGGGAAGAATTTGATTTCTCTCAACAGATTGCATATCGGCGCTGTAATAGGTGTCATCACTGGACACTGTCTAATAGGCAAGCATGCTACAAGAGGCTAGGCCTCTTTGCGAACGACTTTTCCTCTCTCAAGAGGAAGATACTATTCCTCACCTTCTTTGTTTCTGCCGAGCTCTCTCCCGTAGAAGGAAGCTTCACTTAGGAGCCCCCTATTACGGGTACAATGATTAAGGCGATCTGATAGATATTGATATTAATAGCGTGGAGAGATTTTCTCCCATGATCCACGTGGTATCACAATGTACCTATTATTGGTCTAAGTGTGTTGGCGATTCTTAGCTGGCAGCCACTTTAACCTAACCTAACCTAACCTAAATTCTGCTGCAAATTTAACCACGGTCTCAGCGGGATCAGTCATTTTTAATTATATGTACTGCATTTTTTAGGAACTGGCTGGCCCATGCTCCCGTAGCTTCGCAAGGTTTTTAAAGAACCTTTATTGACTATAATTGACTATAATTAGAAAACAGTTTAAATATGTATCCAAAATAAAGAATTTCACAGAAACAGTATTGTAAGAAAAATAGGGATAGGACTTTAGCATATGTAGAATATGTAAAATATTATTTTTATGAAAAAATTGCATTAGCTAGCTTCTCATATTTAAGATGAAAATTCGTGCAACTATGTACTCGTATCTCCTGTCTGTCAACAGATTTCTGTCCTGGAAAAAGCTCAGCTTTGATTTCCGGTCACTCTAAATAACATGATATACGAGTAGTTATAAAAGATCTGGGCAACCAGATTTCTCCGTGGTCCAGTGAACAGAAGAATTTTTTTTTTTTTTTTTTTGCCTAAGGGGTGGTGGAAACGCTACTGCTCACGAGAAACAGGCCCGCTCTATTTCAAGTAGTGTGGGACTTGGTACTTACAAAAAAAAAAAACACCTTTGACCCTTTTACTCTACTTGACACCATCTACTCCGGAACCGCTTTTGCATTACTTCAGAGTGGTGTCGTTTTCTTTTCCCTTTCGGGGACGGCTTTTTCATATTTGTCTTGTCTTGCGGTTTAATTCTTTCTGTCGGTAAGGCTTACATCAGGTTTACTTAAATCTCATGAGGTTGATTATTAGGTCTGCCTCTCTCTTTTTTGATTTAAGCACTTTTTCTATAAAGGAGCGTACTTGATTCCAGCTCTGGTCACTCATTGACATTTTTGTCAATATGTTTTCCGGGGTGATGACGCCGATTAGAGATTCTACCGTCCTCCTTTCAGCTTCCCATCTGTTGCACTCAAGGAACGTATGGTTTGCGTCGTTCAGTTCTGATTCACCATATTGGCAAGCCGAGCTCCCTGTTTTGGCCATTCTGTGGAGGTAGGCGTTGAAATAACCGTGTCCGGTAAGAAATTGGGTAACGTAATAATTTACTTCCCCGTGTTTCCGTCCCTTCCATTCAGCGATGTTGCTGACCAGCCTCGCAGTCCATCGTCCTCTGCTTTCTGACCTCCATCTCTCCTGCCATTTCTGTTGGTGAGCTCCTTCGCCTCCTCAGTTGACGCTTCCACTCCAATTTCCGCCTTTTTGTCGTAGACGTTCTTCCTCTCTGTCGCAAGGAGATCAATAGGGGTCACTCCCGCGACTATAAGGACGGCTGGTTCCGACACCGTTCGGTACGAACTTGCAACCCGTAGTGCCGCCCACCTTTGTACTGCGGACATTTGTTTCCTTTATTTCTCTTGTCGTAGTGCGTCGCCCATATCTCGCACCCATACAGGAGAATGGCGTGGGTGACTGTCATCAGGAGTTTTTTCTTGTCAGTTGCTGGACCTCCAACGGTTTCCATTAGTCTGCTCGGTGATGTTGACCTTCGTGGCTCGTTCCGAAGCAGATCATATTTGATGCCAGAAAGTGAGCTTCGTGTTTGAGGCCATCCCTAGGTACTTCATCGCTTCCTTGCTGGTTATTACCTCAGACCAGACTTGGAAGTCGACAATAGTTCGGAATCGTCTTCTTTGTCAAAAGGACTATCTTCGTCTTTTCTGTGGCCAAACCTAAGCCATGTTCTTTCATCCAGAGGTGCACCCACTTCATCACCTGGTTGAGTTTTCTTTGCGCGCTATCGACGTCTCTTGCCGTAATCACCGCGACGATATCATCTGCATACCCTACCAGAAAGGTGTCTTCGGGCATTTCCATACGAAGAATGCCATCGTAGGAGATGCTCCAGAGATCGGCTCCCAGAATTGAGCCCTGTGATACTCCAGCAGTAAACTCCTTTATTCGAGTTCATTCTGCGGTGTTGTATAGCACCTTCCGGTCCTTGAGATAGCCCTTCAGCATCCACAAGAGATATTCGGCAATATCAAAAATGCTTTCGAGGGCTTTCAACATATCGCTCCATATGGTTGACATTTCGCACGTCCAGAGTTGCTACCAATATGATTTTCCTTGAATAATGGTAGCCCTATTGAGCCAATTGGACGGTCCTTACCACTTCCTCAATTGCTCCAATCGTAGAAAGGCCCTTTCTGAATCCGTGCTGCCTTTCGGACAAAGCTCCTGCTCTCTGCACGGCTGCTGTAAGCATTGGTCTTAGCAACTTTTCCGGGGGTTTGCCTGCGATGTTCAGCATACACAGAGCCATGTTCAGCATACACAGAGAGAGAGAACATACACTTGAAGATACAAAACGTGAATAGGATGGGAGGAAGGGAGCGTGTGAGAACCGCGGAATGATGAAGAAATGAAACAGAACAGTTACCTCGTTATTGTGATTTAATCGTTGACACCGATATAAACAAATGAAAATAATAGACGTTTTCTACATTTATTTATTTCTTAGCATATAGATAAAAGTTAGAAAAGATTAAGGACTCAAAATTGAAGAGAGAATGTATCACACACCGTCAGGCAGCTGTGGCCACTCAGCTCCCCGGTGGGTCGAATTTTAACCGACTAAAAATACACCATCTTCAGGCGAAACCCACCCAGGAACTGCTTCTGGCATTACTTCAAGGTGGTGCCATTTTCTTGGCCTCTATAGGCTCCACTTTCTATTTTGGCCTTTTATGCGCTTATGCTCCTGATTTCTTCTCGCTTATTGGATTTCAGTACCGTCTCGATGAATGAAGAACTTTTATTCTATTTGTCGGTACTCTCAATTATCTTGTTAACTGCATTGTCTGGGAAAAAATTACCTATTGCCGATTCCAGTCTGGTCCTCTCTGCTGTCCATCTGTTGCAGATGAAGAAGGTGTGGTAAGCCCCGTCTTCTGAAGAGTCGCCGTAATGGCAGACTGCGCTCTCTACTTTTCCCATTCTGCATATACGTATGTACTGATTATAATAGCCATGTATCGGCATCGCCGTATTTCCGATTGGTCCATGTAGTCAATTTCCTGCTGAGCCTTGTGGTCCATCTACCTCCGGTACATTTATAAAAAAGTAATGAAGGAACTGGCGAGAATGCATTTAGGACAAAATCAACTTTTTCAAGATGGAGTACATTAATTCCTGAATGGAAAAGATTGGAAAGCCCTGTTCAAATAGGTTAAAGCTGCTTCGCAATATCGCAGTTAATTTATGCAGGAAGCCTTTTCATATATACAATTTTCGATAAGATATTCATTATAATAATTATAAAAATTTGTCATTCAGGGAGACGACTCTCGCCATGCTATATAAGATTTGTAAATTTGTATACATGTTAATGTTATCAAGCAGCATTGTTGCGTCGCATTATGGGCAATATGTTGGCCATCCTAACTGGATACCTATGGTAATAGACTAGATATAAAATGGTCATGATGGAGGGTAGATATGTACATAAAAACAAAATTTTTCACATAGCCCTTTAAGACTCAAATTCGAATATTTTGAAGGAAAAGGTACTAACAACCTTCATACAAGTAGATGTATTTGCAGATGTATGGTTGGTGAGGTGCAAGTGCACTGCGATCTATAGTAGATCTACTATGTCCTTAAATTACGGTTGTAATAGATGACGTACTCAATTTAGAGCACTTCTAGTCCAACTGAACTGAACTGAACTGAACTCTAGAATCTGAAGTGGATCCAGCGAAGTATGTCTTCTTGCAGAATAGTGCTTTTCATTAAAAAAAAAAGTGTGCTGGTGTTTTCCTGCAGGATATTCAGTGGAAATACCCTTATATTCCCTGTTTCCTGAGGTGCTTCTTGAGTCTGTAGTGACCCGTTAGCATGCATGTCAAGTGCGAAGACAATTCTTGCTAACTCTCAAACAGGTTATGCTTCGATTCTTTGCAAAGATGTTATTAATATTGCTCAGCTTTTAGAGCACATAAAAATATAATTTTGGTCTTAAGAGATGCGTATTTTAGAGCTTTAAAACGGAACTTAGTTTCATTGAAATAGAAGAAGGAAAAGTCAATTTTTTAAGTTCAAAGTGAAATGTTTGAATTTCTTTGTGTTTTCCAACCAAAATCAAATATTTTTGTATACACGAACCTGCTCTATGTCAAAACCTAATCAACAAAAAAATAAAATTATCAAAATCCGTTCAGTCGTTTGGTGTGTAGGTCCTTGCAAAGAAATATTAACTTTCTTCTATACTATTAGGGATATCGTTCCAATGCTTGACCCATTTGCTCTCTTCTTCTTTTCTTAGTTCTTGGATCGTGGATTTGGATTTCTATCCCACAAAAAAGTTCTAGTCGAAGGAACGGATTGCCGCCTAGTGCATCAGCTGCTTTTATCTCCTCCACATCTACATGTCCTGATATGGTGAAGATGTTAACATGTTTAGATGTAAGTACATAAGTCTTAATTTACTTATATCATTTTTTATTGTCTTGCCCTATGGTGCAGAAGTCTAGAAAAAACCTTTGGGGGATTTTGATCTGTTATTCCTCAAGTGCGTTACTAGTCAGGCGAAAAATTCTTAGAAAGTATTGGGGGCTTTGGGCCTATCAAAAAGGTATTTGCTGTAATTATTTTAAAATCAAAGCCACTTAGGCTGATGATGAGATCAGTTGCATTTAATAGAAATATTAAGTATTCTCGCAGGACAAAAACTCATTGACAAGCACAAAAAGAAAAGAAAAAAAAAACCATAAGGATAGTAATCGAAGCTAACAAGACAATCGAACCCACTTCCAACAGCTTCATGCCCTCAGGACTTCTGATCCATTCCACGAAAACATCTGTCACCTGCCCCTCTGCTGCTAGTACCAATTCGACTTTGTCCAAAAAATTAGCCAGGAGCACAAATAAATTAATGAGCGCAAAACCAAAGTGAGATGGATATAGGATTTCGAGAAGCCCACGATACGAATCCGAATACGAACGAATTCGAAATTGATTGATAGAACTTGGCGTGATAATTTGATTTGTTCCTCTAGGGGGATATTTCCTTCTTCTCGCATCATTCTTCGTCCTCCTGCTCCTCTTCCATCGACGACGACGGGTGTTGTTATTATCCTTGATAATGATGACGATGATGCTAGTATTTCGGTTTCGTGCTCTGGCTTCTCGCTCGTCCTCCTCCACCTCCGTCCGACTCGCAAGAGAGAAATGTTTATTTATGCATTAATCAGGGAAATTGATTAGAAATGGATCGGGCAGGCGGCAACAGTGTTGTGGCACAGGATATTGGCCTGTTTAGGGAATACCTAATGATGAGGCTGGTTGGTGATGATGGCAGCAAAGAAGATTCGCGAATGTTTTTTTTTTTTTTTTTTTTCTTCTCTCTGTGTTTTGTCGTATTGCGTGAGTGTTTATGTGTGTGTCGGCGCTCCAGCGGGGGTGGCTTTTAGCGTACTGGTGATTTTGAAATATTTAAGTGATGATTAAATGGGAAAGGACATAGAAAAGGCCGCCGTGAATTTGGATAATCTGACTTATTAATGACAGTCTAATGGAGGTTTTAAGTTAATTTGTTGAGATCGGATTGGCATTGATTTAAAACAGAAGGGAATCGATGACGACAACAAGCGTCTAATGGATGACATTGGAAGTGATGGGAATATCAACCGTACAAGGAAGAATTCTTGTGAATTCCCCAATTGAAATGGATTATTGAGCAGTCCCTATTAGAATATAGATTTTCGTTTTCTTTTCGCTTATGCATTTCTAAAAATTCAATTTATGTGTCCTCTCGGCGCATTCTTACAGGAAACGTAATCCAATTTTTATTCCCTCTCTACTATCCCATTACCATGTCTAACAAATGATATTAATATACGAGAGCCAATAATCATAATTGGTCGCATAATGTCCACTCAAATAGGAAAATTGTATCCTCCTTCAAATCCTTTTGAGCCATAATCTACACAAAGGATGACTGCGAAAAAAAAAGTCAACGTGAACCACAAGTACCAAGCGATTGTTCTGCCACCATCACCATGAGAGCGCACACAAAAGACTGTCCAATAAAACATGAGCAACGTGATGGGAAGGAATCTCGAAAAGGACGAGAGCTAAACCAAATTATCGGCTCACAGTCCTGTACTCGTTATTCCTTTAATCAATAGTTCGCCCCGATATGGCACATGTGGCGAGTGGAATATTCTTTTGAAAATCGGAAAAAAGCTGTTTGCTCAGAATAGTGGTGGTGATGGTCATTCGTGATGCTGATGGTGGGGCAACAGGACACATAGCGATACAGAAATAGAGAAAAAAGTTTAGTAAAATAAATTGGTAAATTTGAATACGAAGCGAGACATAAAAGGAATGGATTGCAGCGCGAAATGATTAGACACAAATAGTTAATCAGATCCTTCCTCAATCACTAGTGTCCTTTTTATTACACTTAGTTTTCACTACAAAAATCGAGTTATAAACTGGAAAGAGATACTGCCATGCAACTTTAGTCCCGCATCCTGCTAATATCTATGTAATCATCACAGTCTCCATCATCGTCTACATAATCAGAGAGTCCTGTGAATAACACACAGGAAATTGTAAGCAGTTATGTATAGTGAGTGCGCATTCAAAAAACTTCACCGCAAAGCAATGAGAGGTCACCATCACGATGATGATAATGATGTTGGCCAGCATGGAAGAAGTCTATTTATATATATCACTTTTTTCCAACTCACAAGGACTAAGACCAGTGCCAGGCGGTCCTTGCATTTTTATTTCTGCATATGACTACCGAAAAATTTTAATATAAAATGAGAGACATAGAGAATGTGTTTTGGGTTTGTGTGGTCTGGTCTAGGTGGTCTCTTGATGATGGTACTGAATTCAGTTAAAAGGATACAACCATAGGGGTACTCTATACAAACTGTGTAAAAAGCAACTGTAAATACCCGAAAAATGTTGTTGGCAATTTATCCCACCATTTGCAGAGAATTCAAAAGATAAATAAAATAAAAAATAAAAAAATAGAAAATGTTCTAGTCTGTTCGGTGCGAGGATTATTTTTAGATTTTAGGTCCTGAAAATCACAGTTATAGTGCAATTGAAATTTTACTGCAATAATAAACGTTTATGGTTAACCACACAGAAGCAGGATATAGCTCTTCTACACTTCTGTCCAGGGGAAAGGCTCTAATATTGCTTTTGTGTAGCAGGACAAATTGAATGCAACAAGGATCGTTGTATAGTGTGGTATGGTATGGATTTAGATAGAGTATTCCTTTTAATATCAAGTCTTACAAATGAATGTGTTGTTTTGTGTGTTGTTGAGAAGGGAATTAAATTTCAAGCTTTGACCAGTCGGAAGGGAGGTTTCAAAAATAGTAAGTTGACCGAAGGATAATGGTAGAGATAGAGAAAAGTGATAATATTTGTTTCGAGGGTAACAGAGGAATGGGCAGAGCCGAACTGTGGTAGCGTTCGGTTTTACAGTTTCACTTAATCAGGCAATTAAAATGTACCGGCCAAGTAAAACAGTGCTTTTGAGTATTGATTTTCCAGCAATACTTAATATAGAATTCCCTTAAATCGTTCATTTGAAAGAACAATCACTTGTGATTACGGAATTGTCAATATTGGTGAGCTCTGATACGACGTCTTATTCTGCTGCTTATATGTACATACGTGTCCACAAAAGAGGAGACCCCTCAACAGCGTTAATTATAGAGGCAGAGTCTTCTCAACATTGCATACAACATATTTTCTGCGATTTTGTGTGACCGCCTAAGATCTTTCATGAACCGCCTGATTGGTCAATATCAGTGCGGTATCAGGCCAGTGAAGTCTATTATCAATCAAATCTTCAAACTTCCACAGATCCTGGAGAAAACCCAAAAAGTCCAAATCGATACTCACTATCTCTATATCGATTTCAAGGCCGAAGAGCATCTATAGAGACGAGCTGTATAGAGCCACGTCTAGCTTTGACATCCCTGCCAAACTTATCCGTCTGTGCAGGATAACGGCGGATAATGATCTCTGCCCCATCAAGGTTGGTAATGACCTCACCGAGACCTTCGATGTCAAAAAAGGTTTCAGATAAGGTGATCCGCTGTTACATGACTTCTTTAATATTGTACTTGAACGGATTTTGTGAAACTCGTAAGTCAATACCAGTGGAATAATTTTGGAGACCTGCATTGCGATTGATCGGGAAACTACTGATTGCCCAAAACTTGGCTTCGGCCAGTAGCGCAACAATCAAGTTCGTGATAAAGTGCTTACTTTACCTGCTAGTTGTGGTCCCCGGGCAACTATACGTATAAATCCTTATACGTGTAGGCTAAAATAGTAAGTGCGGGTTGTCTAGGGCCTTGATTCTAGGCTAGGTAACGTGGGCCAGCAACCTGCGTTACCGAATATTGCCCGCTACAGAAACCGACACTATGCCTCGGATAAGGAATGATCACATGTTGACGACTTTTGGCTATTGTACCCGGATAAAGATAGATTTCTGGAATGTAAAGACGCTCCTCGACTCGGGAAGCGAAGGTCCTTACAATGCCAAAATCATCCAATTGGAAAAAAATAAATCATGCGTTATAAACTGAACATTTTGGGGGTAAGTGAAGTAAGATGGTTAGAAGCTGGCGAGTACCAGTCCCCAAGGCGTAACACTGTACTACTCTATTCGGGAAGACCATCCGGAAGTCCGCGGGAATATAAAGTCGGACTACTGCTAACAACAACAGCACGCAAGGGCCTAGTTTCCTGGCAGCCTCATGGTGATAGGATTTTGATGGCCAGATTCCGGACTAGAGTACAACGCGCCACCATCATACAGTGTTACGCCCCAACGAATAGTTCATCTGAGGACGAAAACGAGAGCTTCTACAATCTCTTAAGTGCCGTCTTTAACACAACACCAAATGGAGACATTGGCATGATGTGGGATTTGAATGCCAAGGTAGACAACGACAACGAGGGGCTCAAATATGTAATCGGGAAACATGGACTAGGCAACCGCAATGACAACGGCGAAAGGTAAGCAACCTCCAACCAATTTTGCCATCAGCCTCCGCTTTAGAAGTAGTCTCCTGGACGTCCGAAAGAGGCGAGAGACAGATGTGGGGATAGTACGAGATCACCATCTTTTGATAGCTACTCTCCAACTACGCACTGCTGCAGTTCGAAGATCCCACGACAACACAAGAATGTCCAGGTTCAACATCGATAGACTTAATGATGTCTCAGTGCGCCAACAATTAAGGGAACATCTTTTGCATAATAGGTGCCTGCGCAATATCTTAAGGATTTTGTGGCCCAATCTTATCTCTAACGAAAACCTTTACGATAAAACGGGTCCGGAACCAATAGGCACAACCATGCAACGGCGGAAGTGGCAGTGGATTGGTCACACGTTCCGTAAGGGTGACAGTTCCATAGTGAACCATGCTATGCAATGGAACCCTTTAACTCAGGATGGCAGAAGACCTGGCGGTCCGAGGAGAACATGGCGCAGAACAGTCGAGAAGGGGGCACGGCAGTTGGGGAAAAGTTGGGGAGAACTCAGACACATTGCCAGAAACCGTACACGATGGCGTGTAGGCGTAGTAGAGACCCTAGGACCCGCAAGGGGATACAGGACATAAGTAAGTAAGTAATACTTGTTTTTACAATATACCTTGTCCGTACACTTTGACTTTAGTGTTCACCCTCTCTATCCATTTTAGACATAGCATTCTCAGCCAACACCCTCATGAGAAAGGTTACGGTTCCCCGCGGTAACCGGTGACTCCACCGGTCCCTACTTTATGTGGTATAAGAATGGACCCAAGCGATCTAAGTGTGTCCTGACCCTGTCAGGACAGCCACCTTTACCTAACCTAACCTAACCTAACCTAAGGGACTTTGTGTACCTTAGCTCTGCTAGAAATTCTAAAGACGACATCAGGGCAGAAATCTAACGAAGAATAACTCTTGCAAGTCGCTGTTTTTTTTTTTTTTTTGGCTTAAAAGGCTTATCTCGAAAAACTAATCAGACAATCCAATCCTACTCTACGACGGTGAAGCATCGACTTCATTGGGGGTGGATGGAGATATCTGTCGTCGTTTCGATTGAAAAATTCTTCTTAAAATATTCAAATTGAAAGTCAAAGTGCATCAGGGAAGCGTTATTAGTCTTTTGGTCTTTATTTCAGTCATTGACTATCTGCTTGAAGGTAAAGTGACGGACCCCAAGTTACATCAATTATTCTTTGCTGACGATGAGCCATCATAAGCGAAGATCATTCGTTTCTGCAAAGAGCACTTGATGTGTGGATGGACGTTAGGGAGGACTGGTATTGCCATGTTCAAAGAAGAGATCATTTGAATCCTGCTAAAAAGGCAATATCAATGAACGTTCCAAAGACATCGCGAAAGAAATAAAAGCTTATAAACTCCTGGATCACACAAATGCGACGATATCGGCATTTGATTGGCCTCAGTAACGAAGTCATCCCCAAATCGAAAGACCAGCCGATATTTTTTGAAGTTCAAACAGGCGAACCCCACAGGCGGATCAGCAGACATGCGGGGAAGTGGGAGGGTTAGGATTAGACCATAACCTCAACGGAATAGTAGAAGTTGCGGACTTTTGTTACCAAATACCAAATGTATGATGAAATCGATCTAATCTACGGTTGCCTGGATACTTTAAATAAGAACGATCGGATGTTGTTGTCTTATTTTAGCTGAAAAGTTTAATCCTTGTCTCGAAAGCATTTTCTCCGTCTTTTTTTTTTTGTCTCAAAATCTTCTTAGATAGATGGATGACCCCACTGCGTTTGGTTTCAAATTATCTGATTGCCTTATTCTCAGGGCACTAATGGCTGCCGATGATTGTATGAAGATATCTAGCGGAAGCAGGTTGATGATAGCCTTAAGCCCTGCAGTAGGTGTTGTTCGCATTGCACAGGTGATACCGATGCACTCTAGTCTTTGTACTTTCGTGATGGTCAGAAGGTTGGTAGTCTTGTTGACGGCCTGCCACCATACGAGTCTGCCATAGGTCAGTATATGGCTTACTATAGTCGTGTACATCCACAGTATGATTTTGGGATAGGCACCCTGGTTAATTGTGAGTAGAGAAACACAACTGGTTCCAACCCAATTAAGTTTATGCTTGAATTTTTTATCACAATTCCTTATCTTGCTTCAGATAAGTCGCCTTCCCATCGTCTTGCCCACGCTATGCCTTCTTGACAATAATAAAACACCACGTAGGTATACAAAAAACCAAAATACACGAAGAAAAATACGAAGAAATTTTTCTTTACAAACTGGAATGAAATGAACTTCCTCATCACTTTCCGCATCTTTCAGTCGAATCGAGTAATTGTTTTCTTCCATTCAATTTGAATTTGTCATAGTCACTCCTCCTGCGTTTCCTAATAAAATTACAAAGAAACTCTTCTTCGTCTCAAATGGTTGCCAGCCAATCATGTTTCTTTCCAAAAAACCTTCATACAAATACACAAGATATGAATTTCATAATAAAATATCACATTCTTCAGCGGAAATCGAAAAAGGAAGAGCTCACGTGTTCAAATATCAAACAGAAGCAAGGCTCTGAGATAATAAATTTCAACATCTCTGGCAGTCTCACATCTCAATGAAAACCCAAAATATCAAGAAATATGAAATTATCCTCCATGGCAACGGGGGAACAAATACCAGAAGCTCTCTTCTATGAGTCTGACGAAAACGATTCTGCGAATATGAGAATGTAGAATATACAGAAGAACAATAAGAAAAGGTTTCGCCAGAAAGACTCATTATAAAGTTTTCTGCAATTTCCATTTGACAGCACCAACGCAAACAGGGAATAGGACAAGTGGAGGAAATGACATTTTCCTGTCACCGTCTATGTACATACATATATACATATGTATGTATGCTTACGGTTTTGTTTTACTCCCCTTCGTCGAATCAAATATCTGTTGATTGTAGACGGGATGCGATAAACAAGTGAATTTTTATTAATATCTAAATGCCCTCCAGGTTGGGGATTGTGCCATTGGGGTAACTTCCCTACCACGTAAAAAAAACACTGGTTCAACTGTTGACCACCCCAGCAAACGAAATAAGGACAACGACCTTCGGATCTGTACATGGAATGTTCGCACCCTTATCAGACAAAGTGCAGCCGAACAATTAGCAGAGGCCCTAGACTGCTATTAAGCAGATATGTATAACCACCATCCAGGAAGTGCGATGAACGGGGCCGGGCAAAAAGAGGACGAAAAACTGTAACATCTACTACGGTGATTGCTACAGAGACAACGGTTTACCGGCCGAACTTTTCAAGGCAGCTGGTGATGAAATGGTAGAGAGCATACTTACTTACTTACTTATGTCCTTTAACCCCTCGGGGGGCATAGGGCGTCAACCACGCCTGCGCGCCATCGTGTTCGGAGTTCTGCAACGCGTTTGAGCTGCCTCCAACTCATTCCTAAAGAGCTCGATTCCTCCTCAACTGTTCTGCGCCACGTTTGCCTAGGGCGTCCCACTATTCTGCCTGCCTGGGTGAGCGGATTCCACTGCATAGCGTATTTCGTAATGGAGTTGTCTTCGCGCCGTAGGGTGTGTCCAATCCATTGCCACTTTCTTCTTCGTATAGTAATGCTTATAGGTTCTTGGCCCGTTCTCAGATAAAGTTGTTTGTTGGAGATGCGGTTCGGCCAAAAAATCCTCAAGATGATTTTTAAGCATTTGTTTACGAAGACTTGCAGCTTGCGTGTGTTAATGGTGTCCACCTTCCAGGAACTGCACCCATAAAGCAGCACTGATTCTACGTTGGAGCGGAACAGTCGTAGCTTGGTTCTTAAGCTAATAACATTGCTTCTCCAGATTTTGGACAGCTTTCCGAACGCAGCTTTAGCCTTCCCGATTCTGCTGCACACATCCAGTTCGGTGCCACCGCGATTAGCCGAGACGACACTTCCTAAATATAGAAAGTTATCAACTTTCTCGATTTGCTTTCCGGCAATGTTAGGTTGAGCGCGGGTATTGGAAGTACTCAGGGCTTTTGTTTTGGCTGTGTTTATTTTTAGCCCCACTTTGTTTGCCTCAGCTTCTAGATTTTGGGCCATCAAATGAAGATCCATTATCCGATGTGAAAGTAGACAAACATCGTCAGCGTAATCTAGGTGTTTAAGGTAAGATGTCATAGTCCAACGAATTCCAGAATTAGCTTCCGTCAATGCTGCACCGAGTACATCGCTGATAACCACCAAGAACAATAGTGGGGACAGTATGCACCCTTGATGTACTCCACTTTGGACTTCAAAGTCCTCCGACACCTTACCATTGTGCACGACGTGACACTTACCGCCCTCATATGTAGCCTTGATAATAGCTATAATCTTTTCTGGAATGCCTCTCCTGCGCAATGCCAACCAGATAGCATCTCGATTCAAGCTGTCGAAAGCCTTCTCGAAGTCGATAAACAGTAAATGTAGCGGAGACCTATACTCGACGCATTGTTCGATTATGATCCGTAAGGTGTTTATGTGGTCGATGCAGGAGGATCCAGCGCGAAAGCCTGCCTGTTCGACATCGAGAGTTGAATCTAAATGTTCTTTAATTCGTTCTAGAATTATTCTAGCTATTATTTTGGCTACAGCTGGAAGAACACATATACCTCTCCAGTTACCGCACTCCATCAAGTTACCCTTCTTTGGAAGCTTAATGATCATCCCCCTTTTCCACTCCTGTGGAAATTGTTCACTATCCCAAGCTCTCCGTATTAGCGGATGCAGCAAATCTGCCGATGTATTTGGCGCCGCTTGAAATAGCTCGGCAGGGATGCCATCAATACCCACCGCTTTGTTTTTCTTGAGGGACTTGATTGCTGTACGGTGCGAATTCGGGAATTTGTTGCTTCAAACTGCTCATTCGAATTCAAGATCATACCGCCGTCGTCTAAGTGATTAAGCACTGTAGTAAAATGTTCTCTCCATCTAGTGAGCTGATCCTCATCCGAAATCAGAAGGTTACCATCTAGACTCTTCACTGGATGTTGTTTGGAGTTTCGACCACCAATGAGCTCCTTAGTGATGTTGTAAACAGTCCTACTGTCGCACCTACTCGCTGCTTCTTCAGCCCTTGAGGCCAATGAGTTGACATATTGACGTTTGTCACGTCTCACACTACGCTGCACTTCTTTCTTCTTCGCACGGGATTGGGCTTCAAGCTCGATTCTCTCTACTGCTGAGGCCGCTGCAATCCGAACCTTGATTGCTGTACGCTCATCGATCCGTCTCCAGGTGTCTGTGGAAAGCCATGTGCGGTGGTGTTTCTGCTTTTTACCGACATACGTGCGTGCCCCAGTCGCAAACGCATTTTTCACAGCACTCCAGTGGTCATCCATGTTCTCTATGCTGCTGATTGCTTCTGCTTCTAAGGCAAGATGGTCTCTGAACTATTGGCGCACTTGGGGAACCTTGAGCCTGTCGATATTAAACCTGGTGATGTTAAGAAGGTTTGAGCGGTTGCTGTTGACGGATGCAGTACGAAGGCGTAAATGAGCTACCATAAGATGGTGATCTCGTTCTTGTCCGACGTCAGCTCCACGTCTGTTTCGGACGTCCAGGAGACAATTTCTAAAGCGGCGACTGATCGCAATGTGGTCGATCTGGTTGGATGTTCGTTGCCTATCAGTAGAGACCCAACTGATCTTATGGCAGGTGTTATGCTTAAACAGCGTACCTCCGATGACTAGGCGGTTGGTATTGCAGAAGTCCACAAACCGCTCACCATTGTCATTACGGTCTCCCACGCCGTGAACTCCCATCACGTGCTTAAGCATGGTGTTGTCGCTAAACACCTTGGCATTGAGATCTCCCATTACCATTACGATGTCCCCATTAGGCGTTTGGTTGTAGGCGGCACCTAAGTGGCTTTTCTTGACATATCTCAAGCCTTCGACAGGGTTTGGCACGATGGATTGAATTATAAGCTAAGACGAATCCTTCCGGAGCAACTTCATAAGATCTTAGAATCGTACCTTAAAAACAGACTTTTTCGTGTTAAGCACGGAACTGAATATTCTGATCTTAAAGAAATCGCCGCCGGAGTTCCGCAAGGAAGTGTCCTTGGGCGTATCTTATTCTTGCTGTACACTTGGGACATACCTCAAACTGAAGGCACTATTGTAGCTACGTTCGCGGACGATACGGCTATTCTGGCAACGGAAAGTTCAATCGAGTCAGCAACCATAAAACTCCAACGAGCCTTGGATAAAATCTGTGAGTGGACAAAAACTTGGCGCATTGTTCTTAACGAGACCAAATCGACGCATGTTAACTTCACTTACAAGAAAATAATCAACCTTCCCGTTTTCATTAACTCGGTACAAATACCGCATGCAAACGAAGCTTAATATCTGGGAATGACACTAGACGCGAAACTTAAATGGAAACCTCACGTTAAAAAGAAACGTGACGAAGTCGAAAATCGACTTAGAGAAATGTATTGGCTAATTGGAAGATATTCCAAACTAAGCGTATATAACAAACTGCTTCTGTATAAGCAAGTGCTTAAACCCGTGTGGACGTACGGTATACAACTCTGGGGTTGTACCAAACCAAGCAATAGGAATCTCATACAATCATTGCAAAATAAAATTATAAGAATAATCGTGAACGCTCCCTGGTATATCAGAAACAATGATATCCACAGAGACTTAGGGATAGCTACCGTGGAGGACGAAATAAAAAACTTCGCTCGCAAGCTTCGTATTCGTCTTCATGGCCATTGCAACTGTGCCATACTCCAAACTTTGGATGTGACAAATCTTACGCGCCGACTTCAAAGAACGAAACCGTTCGAATTAGCGCTATAAGACAAAAAGCCGCATGTCATGACGGTTTCAGCAGGTGCTTTTATTGGAAATCTACCTGCCTCACGCGAATATAAATCTGAAGCTTAAACTACTTGATAAGGTCAAACTTAGTCGTAGTAAACAAAACGAAGGGAAGGGTGTTTTTAGTCAGTAGAAATCTGACACTACTATGAGTACACGGTCTCATAGTGTCTCATGAAGATTTTCACCTACCCACAAAAAAAAAAAAAAAAAAAACCTAAGTGGCTATAAAAATTATCCTTTTCATCCTCAGTCGCGTCTAGAGTCGGAGCATAACACTGTATGATGGTAATTTTTCTAACTCTACTCTGGAACCTAGCCGTCAATATGCGGTCACTATGGGGTTTCCAGGATATGAGGCTACTACGTGCTGGTGGAGTTAGCATGAGTCCTACGCCGGAACTCCGTGCACTTCCAGCTGGTTTACCAGAGTAGAGCATCACAATGCTTTTTGTTGGGGAGATGTATTCCCCAGCATTGTACCATCTTATCTCGCTCAGCCCTAAGATGTCGATTTTATACCGTGCGAATTCGCGCTCCAATTGGAGGAATCTGGCGTTATAAGGCCCTTCCTTGAGTGAGTCCAGGAGGGTCTTAACGTTCCAGAATGCGATCGTTGTCCGTGTCCGATAGCCAAATTTCGTCAACAAATGATCAGTCCGTATCCGAGGCGTATGTTTTCGTTTCGGAGCAATGATTTTTTTTATGGTTGCGGCTCGCTGGGCCACAGACCAACCGACACTTATCCTGTTTTTTGGCGCAGGAAGCTCGCCATTCGTCCTCTCCCGTTAGCAATTTCCGAAGAAATTCCCAGATGGCACCACGAGGAGGTGGGAGTAGGGCTTGCTAACAGAGCTGCTAGGTTTTCGGCTGCAGTGGCTCCTACTCGTTACTTAGCGGACCAGCACCTATCGGGAGATGCTGCCCCTACGAGGCCTTTGTTAGTCGTTTGCCATCCAAAGAGAGCATATACACACTTATCTCTAAGATTTGGTCAGACGAATGTATGCCTGATGAATGGAATCTCAGCATCGTTTACCCAGCTGAAAGCTTGCGTTGCAGCTACCCCAGCAGCAGGGAGAAGCGAGCTTAAGTCCCTATATCGCATGAAGATGAGAGAAGTTCAGCGTAGCGTGCGACGTGACAAGTGCAACTACATCAACGCGCTGGCTACAGAAGCAGAAGAAGCTGCACGAAGGTGTGACAGCAGGACCGTCTACAGAATCACGAAAGAGCTGACAGGTGGTCGCAGCTCCAGCCAACACCCAGTGAAAAGCCTAGATTGCTCCTTGCTCATTTCGGATGAGGAACAGCTCAAGAGATGGAAAGAGCATTTTGCTTCGGTTTTAAACCGTCTATTCGCTAGCGATATGCTCCCGAATCAGACTTGAGGTGAGAAGCTCTCGAATTCGCACCACGACTCCCAGTAAAGATCCAGGCACTGAAAACCAACAAGGCGGTAGGACTTAACGGTATTCCAGCAGACCTCTTCCGAGCAGTGCCCACAACATCGCTACTGCACCTGCTGTTCATCGATTTTGAGAAGGCGTTCGATAGTGTCAACAGGGAGTTTATTTGGAGTGCTTTACGCAGGAGAGGTATTCCCGATAAACTAAACCTACATATGAAGGCTCCAAATGTCACGTTCTGCACAGGGGAAGATTGTCTAAGGAATTTAAGATCCAAAGTGGGGTAAGACAAGGCTGTATTCTTTCACCAATATTATTCCTATTGGTGATTAGCGATGTGCTTCATGCAGCTTTGTCCACGGGAAACGGATGAAGTCGATGGACATCTCAACTGAAACATCTTGACTACGCTGGCGATGTATGCTTACTCTCCCACAGAATTATGGACCTCCACCAAATGACAGCAGATGTGGAGAGGGAGGCAGGTGTCGTCGGTCAGAAAATTAATACGGCAAAAACTAAAGTTATCAGCCTTGGAACTAACTCATCGGCTCAAATATGCATTGCTGGACAACCGGTAGAGAGAGTCGAGGATTTCCAGTATCTTGGGAGTATTGTCTCGACCGATGGTGGAACCGAACTGGATATAGCCAACAGGATCGCCAAAGCAAAGTTCGCGTTCGGGATGTTGTCCAAAGTATGGCGAAGCAATGCAATCAGTTTAAGCACCAAGATAAGACTGTTCCGCTCCAACGTTGAATCCGTGTGGTTATATGGTTGCAGCACGTGGAGAGTGACCACTACTATCACCAGAAAGCTGCAAACGTTCGTTAATAGGTGCCTACGCAATATCTTAAGGATTTTGTGGCCCAATCGTGTCTCTAACGAACACCTTTACGAGAGCACGGGTCAGGAACCAATAGGCACAACCATCCAACGGTGGAAGTGGCAGTGGATTGGTCACACGTTCCGAAAGGGTGACAGCTCCATAGCGAACCATGCTATGCAATGGAACCCTCTAATTCAGGATGGCAGAAGACCTGGCAGTCGAACAGTCGAGAAGGAGGCACTGCAGTTAGGGAAAAGTTGGGGAGAACTCAGACATATTGCCAGAAACCGTACACTATGGCGCGTAGGCGTAGTAGAGGCCCTAGGACCCACAAGGGGATACAGGCCATTAAATATCGTTTACCCGACCCACAAGAAAGGAAATCACCTCAACTGCGCTAATTATAGAGGCATCAGTCTTCTCTACACTGCATACAAGATCTTTTGCGGTATTGTGTCCAAATCGATACTCATTATCTCTTTATCGATTTCAAGGCCGCCTATGACAGCATCTATAGAGAGGAGTTATATAGCATGTCTAGTTTGACATCCCTGCCAATCATATCCGTCTGTGCAGGATGATGACGGGGAACGCTCGCTGCTGGAACAAGGAGGGACAATCAACACCGACGATTTGGACAGTACGTCACTGTGGGTAGCGACAACTCCGACGCAATAAGGACTTAGGTTAGGTTAGGTTAGGTAAAGTGGCTGTCCTGACAGGGTCAGGACACACTAAGACTACTTGGGTCCGTTGTGATACTACATAAAGTAGGGACAGGAGGAATCACCGGTTACCGGGGGAATCTTAACCTTTCTCAGGAGGGTACTGGCTGAGAATAGCTATGCCTGAAGTGGCTAAAGAGGGTGACTAACTCAATCAACCCAGTCAATGTGTACCGGGAAGTTATAATGTACAAACAAGTATTGGGGGTGATTGATTCAATCGAACCACCTGTACTGTTGTGTAAGTTAGATTGGCAGGTCTAAGTTAACCGCGTAGGTGTAAAGATGCATAGGTAAGCGTAGTAGAGTGACTGATTCAATCTAACTCTAAGTACTGCTATGCATTGGTGTCGACTACGTGGGGTAACTGTTTCAATCAAACCCTTCATACATTTGGGGGGTGGTATTTCAACTACGCCGTGGCGTAAGTGGTTAGTGTGTCGGATCACTACGCATGAGGTTCCAAGTTCGAATCCTACAAAACACCAAAAAGTTTTTTCACGGTCCCACTTCTCGCGAGCGTCTGACAAACATCCGAGAGTATTGTTGTCTCGAAAAAGCTTCTCAAATCGCCGTTCGGATACGGCACTAAACTGTAGGTCCCTTCCATTCGTGTGAAAAATATAACGCGCACAACATGAGTGGTTGCGAGAAGCTAGGCCCTGGCACTTAAAGAGCTGTTGCGCCAAATATTTATTTATTTATTTTTTTTTTATTTCAACTAAACCAGTTGGATTTCCCTATGGATCTATATAAGTTTTGAATGTCTATGTTAGACAGGTCACTAAGGTCTCCAGAGAAGTATTCATTCACCCAATAGTTTCTTTCTCAGGGTGGCTAGCGCTGGGCATGTGCCGAGGAGGTGGAGACTGTTCTCCTCCTCCTCTTCATCTCTGCAGCTTCTGCAGAAATCATTTGCTGGGACTCCCATTCTAGTGGCTTGTCTGCCTAACAAACAGTATCCTGTGATTATTCCTACTGTGAGGCTTATGTTCCTTCTATTTAATGAAAGGAGTTTTTTTCTTTTCCTTGTGTCTAGTAAAGCCGGATCTTTCTGGACGATACACACGTAACTAGATTACTCCATCTGTTGTTTACAAAAGCTTGCGCTTCGTTAAACATGCGAAATTTCATGATTTGTATTGGGGGTGCCGTTACCTCTCTATTGACAGCTATAGGTAGTATGGTGCCTTGTTTAACTAGCTCATCTGCTTTACAATTGCCTGGAATATATCTGTGTCCGAGGACCCAGCACAGAGTAGTATTGCATCTATCCGCAATCTCGTAAAGAGATTCGCGTCAATGTTTGACCAACTTAGATCTTATTGTTGACGTTTCCAGAGCTTTCATCGCTGACTGACTGTCTATGTAAAGAACGATAGACTTACCATCTATCGGGTGCATAGAGAGTCTGCGCGCTGCTTCACGAATAGCCGATATTTCTGCTTAAAAAATACTGCAGTGGTCCGGAAGTCGGAGAGCTACGTAAGGACTTTGTCTACCTTGGTTTTACTATTCCTTATGAAAACGACATCAGCGCAGAAATCAAGCAAAGAATAACTCTTGCCAATCGCTGTTTTTTTTTGGACTTATAAGGCAATTCAATAGTGACAACAAAGGAGACTCTATATAAGACCCTGATCATCCCAGTCTTGCATTACGGCTTTGAAACATGGACTTTATTGAAGGCGATTGAAGATGTCCATGGTTGTTTCGAGAGAAAAATTCTTCCTAAGATGTTCGGTCCCATTTCCGTTGATGGATTTTGGAAAAGAAAATTTCAGTGACGAACTTTACGAGCTGTAGAGCGATATGGATCTAGTCAAAAAACTGCGTAGGGGACCTCAAGGGGACATTGACCGACTTGGAATGCTCAACTCCAGGCAATTAGCTGAAGACCGAGCTAAATGGAGAGGGTTGTTGGTTGAGGTCCAGGTTCACCCCGAACTGTAGTGCCACTTAAGTAAGTAAGTAAGCAATCACCTTTCCGGCAGAAATACCACACCACACGGTAACTTTCAGTGGATTCAAATGAGATACTTGAATAATACGGGGGACTTTCAGAGTCCCAGCAGTGAGTATTCTTCAAAAAGATGAAAACGTGCTTCGTAAATCATGATTATTTTGAAGGAAAATCCTGCTTTTCATAGTTGAGGTTTATGATACACTGAGATTTATACGGAAAAATCTTCAAGCCTTTCACAAAACTGCGCTGCAGAGACACTCTCGCACATCCTCGCGTACATCATCAATATTTTCGGTCAAACGTGATATTTTTGGTCTGTTAGCCTTTGTCCTATCTCGTGTTTAATGAGTCCAGTCGAGTGTGACCAGTCGACAAAAATATCGACACAATTATTCCAGTTTCCATTGTTCATCGTCGTGTTTTTCCCATCTGTTTACTACGCAACTGTCAATATGACGAGGACAGGAACAAGAGACGTCATTTGCTAAAATTATAGATGATTCATATAGCGTCATCCTCATTTTTGCGCCACCTTGTACTTGTTCGTGAATTATTTTGGGAATGGGTATATAGGACCGATTTTGTGCACGAGCACTATGGGAAGGGATGACACAAATTTAAATTGTTTTTAATTGTAATTTGAATGAATCACAAGTATACAGAGACAACCATTGAGTTCGATCAAATACTCGTAAAGCAAATAATGTGGAACAGATCGAGTGCGATCATACAGATTCGTTTTAATATCTTGTTTGTTGGTTGGACATGTTATGTTGACCAATCCAAGGAAAACGCCGGACAGATACGGTTTACGATATCCTCCGGAAATGAAAGAATTGGTTAAGGAAAAAAGAAAAGCTCGTAAAAAATGGCACAGAGTCGTGCTTCGCAGCATAAAGCACACTTGAATCGTCTATGCAATTTGCTGAAGAAGACTATTAAGGATTTTAAAAATCGTGCAATGGGTTCTTACCTTGAAAGTTTAACAGTGAGAAAAGATTCCAATAGTTGTAAAAGGCACCAAAAGACCCAAAGTCCCTGCGCCACCAATTAAGTTAAATCAAAATGAGTGGAAAAAAGAAGATAAAGGAAAAGCGGACGTCTTTGCAGCCCACATGGAAGAAACCATGTCAAGTGGTTTACGGCAACATCAATAGGCGGGATTTACCATCTGATGATTTAACACTCACAAGTTCAACTCAAACATGAGATTGAGAAGCTAAAACCTAAGAAATCTTCTAGTTATGATTTGATTACCGGAGAAATTCTCAAAGTTTTACCTAGCAAAGCACTGATTAAGCCTCTCCATATCGTAAACGCTACGCTCAGATTAAAACACTTGCCAAGCCAATGGAAAGTTGCGGAGTCATAATGGTTTTAAACCCAGAAAAACCGCCAATGAGGTAAAATCGTATAGACCAATTTCGCTTCTTCCAGTCATATCGAAAATTTTCGAGAGGGTATTACTAAGGCGTCTTCAACCGGTTATAGAAAAAAAATCTTATTCCTGACCACCAGTTTGGATTTAGAAGTACCCATTCGACGATTGACCAGGTGCATAGAATTACTGACGGAATCGAGAAAGCACTTGAAGGAAAAAAAGATTTGCTCAAGCGTATTTTTTGACGTCTCGCAAGTCTTTGATAAGGTGTGGCATGATGGCTTGAAATGCCAACTGCGGCAAGTTCTCCCTGTATGCCTATACGATATTCCAGAAGCATTTCTAGGGAATAGACACTTTCGTGTTAGACATGGAAACAAATACTCGGGGCTCAAGAAAATTTCGGCCGGCGTACCGCGAGGAAGCGTTCTTGGGCCACTTCTCTATCTGTTATATACTCGTGATATACTGAAAAAGAGATGGCATTATCCCTGCTACGTTTGCCGATGATTCTGCTATCCTAGCAGTAGGTAAAACAATCGAAGAAACAACTGCAAAACACATTGAATAATGTAAGTGAATGGACGAGGGGCTGGCGGATCGCACTCAATGCATCTAAATCTGTTCACGTAAATTTCACTTACAAGAAAACTAATGACTTGCCAATCTTTGTAAACTTGCCCCAAATACCTTTTGCAAACGAGACCAAATACCTGGGAACGACACTCGACGCAAGGCTGTAAAGGAATTCGCACGTGAAAATGAAACGTAAAGAACTCGTAATTAAATATAGAGAAACGGACTGATTACTCGAAAAACATTCCCAGCTCAGTACTGAGAACAAAATGCTTTTATACAAGCAAGTGTTAAAGCCGGTGTGGACCTACGGTATACAACTATGGGGTTGTACCAAGGAAACAAATGCCAATATTTTACAAGCTTTTCAAAATAAAGTGCTAAGAGAAATTGTCCAAGCACCGTGGTATAGTAGAAACGACGATATCCACAGGGATCTCGGAATTTCGACAATCGAAAACCTTTCGGGGAGATAAGGATTAATAGCGTCTTGATTGCGGAACACGCAGGATCTTTCAGTGGAAAGAAACCTGCCAAACGTTTTATTTCGTGATAGAAAAATTGCTTGATAAGTTATTACTTAGCTGCGATATCTTACAAATTTATATCGAAGGGTGGTGTTTTTTTTCAGTCAGTAAGAATCTGACACTACTATGAGCACGCGTTTGCTGTTCCCATATATAGTGTCTATGGATGATTTTTCACCTATCCTACTAAAAAAAAAAAAAAGTCCGTAAAGAATGCAAAATGTTGTTCAATGGACGCTGTAAGATTTCTTGTCTACACCTAGATAGAATTACATTAAAGGCGGCGAAAGCCTTCGGAGCCCGCTCTAGGCTCTTTGGTAAAAAGAAAAAGGCCTTCTTAGGCCCAAAATAATTCACTGGTTTCAGCTTCGGATCGTCATTCCCATTATTACTTATGCCTCACTATTGTGGTGGAAAAAAAACTGAATAGGTCGATGTTCGAACTACTATTCAAAAGGTACAGAGACTCGCCTGGGCAAATATCATGTGTGCGATGCGCACATGCCCGACAGCGACACTGGGAGCCCTATTGAGCCTCACACTTCTTTACATAAAAGTTAATACTGCTGCCGCCAGCAGCGCTTTTAAGCATCATCTATTTTGGAATATTAAGGACTCCGATTTAATAGGGGATATGAAGATCTTTAACAAAATGACGCTGCTAACGTATGTGTTACTGCTTTCATGGCCAGAAAAATAAATTTATATCATCCCAGATCGCACCTATTGAGAAAATAGAGGTCTATGCTATAGAACTATGTGCAAGAGAATGCATCAGAAGAAACCTCTGAAGGTCACACATAAACATTCTATCAGATAGCCAAGCAACTCTTAAAACCCTCCGATTTTTTAGTTGAGTCAAAACTAGTTTTGAACCGTCTCCTCACCCTCATACAGCTTGGTGCACACAACACTGACTTGAGTCCGTGGTCACAAGGGCCTCCGCTGGCAATAAGTTTGCTGATGAAGTAGCCAGATCTGGCTCTCAATCCAATTTCATAGGCCTACCTATCAGCCAAATCAAGATCTAGTTAGATCCTTGGGGGGTCTACTCTTAATCTGCTGATGTTGCGGTTCTGTTTCTGGTGACATAACTTACCAGAAATCGGTCGTCTTTTTGTCTCGTGGTCCTTTCATTTCAAAGAACCGGTTTCTCTATATCGCTTTACGTTGCGCAAAATTACGGGCTTTGACACATTTAGCATTGAGGCTACTTCTTGGTACAAATGTCCATTTCCAATCCAACATATGGCCCGGGCTACCCGGACTTCAGTTAAATCTGGCATTTTCACCTAAATTATTCACTTTGATCATAAACAATACTCCAACAACACTTTGATAAGATAATCATCGAAGGAATAACAAAAAAAAAATACGCGAAAAAGCTTTTAATGACCAAATGTCTACTGTGTTCAAATGTGTTTAGGTCTGACAGCTACATACCATAAGAGTTCCTTGAAACATAAAACATGTAAAAAAAACTTAGTTTATATTTAATCGTCAAACAAAAACCTATCATCACTGCTCTAATTTTGTCCAGCAGTGTAATTTCTATGCGATGTGTGCCAATCCATGAAGCCTACTGAATTCATTTGTCAAGGAATGATACCACAATTTTTTTTATTATGACCGTAATCGATGTCAATAGCATCGTTTCTTTTTTTTAACCAGTTCAGACCTCTTTACTTGGTTTAAGTGGGATAATCCAACACATTTATAAGTTCATATTAAAAGTGTGATTCACTTAGGTAATAGTCTTAGTCCTTTAGAAGTTTTTAGAATAATTAAGACTTACGAGTAGTATTTGCATTACAAAAGAGCTGAAAACTACAACGTAACGCTGTAAGTCTCAATACTCTTCATCGTCAGATTTTATTCATTCATCCGTATATCAATTAGTCCTTTCAGATATCTCTTGACTTAGTTTCATCACATGCGTGGAATACAACTGTCACTTTTAATAACACTCCCAGAAGATTTCCTTGAGCTCTTCAATTACATTCGTTCTCTGCCATATATCCAAAAAAAAAAAGATTGCAATAATAAAAAGGACATTAACTCAAAAAGTGTCTTCTCTTTGGGAGAAAAAGTAAGCTACTTCTTTATTCCATCTCTACCGCAGTATGTGTCCTTATTCCATTTTCTTTGCGACAAACATTTGCATACTGTCAAAAGGATACAAAAAAGAAAGGATCAGCCAAAGTGCACATGTATGAATTGCAAAACAATTAAGCAAAAAAAAAAAAAAAAATGCAATTGGGTTAGAGAAAAAAGTCCTTTTTCCAACTTTGAAATGACTTAATAGTTCGGGTCATGGCAGATTCGTTTAGAATTTCAATTGGCTGACATGTCGCACGGATGTGCCTGTAAAATATGAATCCTTCAATAATTATTGAATAGTTGAATTTTTTTTATCGTTTCTCCCCCCCAGCTGTTCGAGAGAAAAATTAATTTCCCTCAACATTGTTCTTTCTAGAATCCCCCGCATCCTTTTTCACGCGCAAAGACAATGAATTATGATGAGGTGGTATCTTCGTGACTAGAACGAGTAGATAGAAATGCATGCATGGAATATGGAATTGAAAAATTCAATGGGACACGGCACAACTTCAGTTCTGGAGTAGGATCTCTGTACTAGTAGTAGTAGTAGTAGTAGCATCATCATTGATAAATGTCCCAACCATGACATGTATAAGTGAATTATTATTTTTTTTATAATATTTTCCCACGTTAGTTCTTCGTTTGTGTATTGTTATCCTTCTTCGGTGTATGTGTGTGCAAATATTCAATTTCAATTTGAGTTTCTTTCTTCATTCCTCTCCTACTAGTCGCTTACCCCACCTTCATACATATTTTTGAGGAATCCCTCTTCGTCGGAGAAGAAGATAAATGGATGTTCCCCAAACGCTCCGGGATGGTGGAAACCTTTTCAGTTCTTTTTTCTCTGCACTACGGATATAATTTTAAGGGTGTGCCAGCTAAAGAGAAGGAATTCCTTTAAGGAAGTGTAACAAGAGTGTACTCCAGACACTAAGTACTAAAAGTGTATTGGCATCCTTTTTTCAAGAAAAAAAAAAGTCTTATGTATATTTTTTAACTTATAACACATTAACAGCAGATGGTTCCTCAAGGATGTTTCTTCCTTTTTTTTTACGTCTCCAGTTTTCTAATTTTTGGAGAGATGCCATAGTTTAATTTATTTCCTTGTGCGTTTAGCATGTCCTGTCCTTGGGGTCAAACTTCAGTATGAGCATGAGAAGGCAGGGAGTATTGTTAACTTGCCAATATTCATGTCAGAAAAGTTTTGCCTTTCATATGCACGGAGGGGGGTGGTGAGGTGCGTTTTTGAGTTGATCGATATTCAAAAAAATGACCAACCTAATCGAATTCTCTGTCAAGAGTGTTGTTGGAAGCGAAAAGATTTATGGGCTAGTTGAACGTATTCGGTTATGTGATGTCGTCATTCATTCGATTAAGTGCTTTCCAGCAGAAGGAAGAAGATTGACTTCAAGGTTGGCAAAGCCACTTAACTTAACAAAAGCATCATCTTCGCTGTTTTTCATAAATATTGAATTAGGTCCAAAATTAGTTTCGAAAAAAAATTCTATTACAAGTTCTTGGGAAATTTTATCCACACAGATGTGGTTCCTGCTGGGGTGGTTAAGTGGATTTAAAAAAGTTTTCGATATTAGCCGGGGTTGGGGCGTGTAGGAGGTTACAATTGTATAAAAAATGAAAATGAAGTTCGCCATCCACAACACGCGCGTAAAGTACGAAGGGATTTGTGGTCGTGTCGCAGAATTTTTCTTACCTCCCTGAGTTGGGAACCTTGACCTGTTCTTATATTTGCAGAAGCAACGCAGACCCCACTTACTCATATTGATGGATAAAATAACATTTTTGAATTGCAAATGAAACATATGACAATGAGTAGATGATTTGATTTGGAATCAACATACTGTCGTATTGAGTTAAAAGTTGTCGAAATGAGGACCAGGCAAATAAGTACATTATTTGTATAAGTAGATTAGTCATGAAAGAAATCTCTTGAGACTCTTTAAATAAGTCTGTTTACTTGATAACTCCGTCTCCGCCGCTACTGAATATGGTTTAATATTTTTAAGGGCAGGCTAGGTTGGAGTTGCTGCCAGCCAGCCCCAACACACTTAAACTAATGTTAGCTCCATTGTGATTCCGCATGGATTATGGAGAAATTTCTTCATACCTACCATACCATAGATCCAACTAGAGCTTCTGATGAAGCGTAAGTTTTTACTAAGTTCACTTAGATCGCTTCTAAGCGAAGTTTTCTTTTGTCGGAGAGAGCTGGACAGGTACAAAGGAGATGCAGAATAATCTGCTTCTCATCTTCGTCCATACAGCTTCTGAGTGCACACCAAGCCTTGATGCATGCTTGCCTATTAGACATTGCCCAGTGATAACACTTATTATAGTGCTAATATGTAATCTGTTGAAAGAAATAAAATCATTAGGACGTTTCAGATCCAGCTACGGCCAAATCTGTTTTGTCGCTAAACTTGTTGTACCATTGGTCCCCTTACATTTGTTCTATCGATCGCATTCAGCCTTAGTCTAAATTTGAATGTAACGATTGATATACCTAATGTACTATATACCTATTCCTAACCTTTTAGTTTAATAATAATTCCAATCTAGTCTCTGAGCATACTTACTGAATTAATTTTCGCAAGGCTGACTTTGTCAAACTCAACAGCGTTTTTCTTAACATAAGTCCCATCTCTACACTTTTGCCGGTCGTAGATGTCGTTGCGATTTTCTACGCTGATATCTTTGCCTACTTTAGCCACCAAAGAGTGTTTCTACGAGCTCATCGACAAAACATACGAGCAATGTCCTAAATACGACGTTAAAATCATTTTGGGCGATTTTAACACCAAAATAGGAAAGGAGGACGTCTTTGGTAAGGCAGTAGGTAAGCATAGCCTACACGACACCACGTCTGATAACGAACTAAGGCTAATTGATTTCGCTGTGGAGCGAAATGTCACCATAGCAAGCACATGGTTTCCTCATCTCGATATTCATAAGCAGACATGGCGGTCCAATGATCATGTAACGATCAACCAAATTGATCATATTGCGATCGACGCAAGACATGCCTCCAGTATTCGGGATGTCTGGACCTTCCGAGCGGCCAACATAGACTCGGATCATTACATTGTTGTAGCCAAGGTACGATTGCGGATATCCCAAACTGAGCAACAAAGAAGAATCACTGTGAGAAAATTTAACGTCGAAAGCTACAATCGCAAGAGACCGCCAGACTCTTCGCTAAACGCGTATCCCGAAATCAATCACCACTATGCCGCCAGCATCAAGTGCCGAAGACCAGTGGCAACGCTGCCAATATGCCATCAGAAACGCCGCGACTGATGTGCTGGGTCTCGCTCGCCCACCACCGCGAAACCCCTGGTTTGACGAAGAATGCCGGCGAGTGCATGCAGCAAAACAAGATACAAAGCGGCGCTGCAAAGGAAGACGAGAGGTGCTCGTGAGCTCTACGAGCAAAAGAGACGGGAAGAACATCGGCTTCTCCAAAAGAAGAAAAAAAAGCATGAGAAGCGCGCGTTTGAGAATATACAGAGTTTATACTCCAGGAACAATGTACGGAAGTTTCACCAAAAGGTAAAAAGAACGTGTCAGAGAAGTAATACCCGTACAGAAACCTGTAGAGTTGAAAATGGAAACCTCGTAGTAGAATCACAGTCGGTGCTGAGAATATGGAAAAACTTACTCTGCAGACTGTATAACGGCGACGAAGACCAAAATCCCGCTGTCAGGCAGAACGAACTATTCAACATGGACGATGATAGTCAAAATTTCCGTTCTCCTGACCAAAACGAAGTGAGGAAAGCAATATCCAAGCTAAAATCCAACAAGGCTGCTGGACCTGACGGCTTACCGGCCAAACTTTTCAAGGCAGCTGGGGATGAATTGGTAGAGTGCATACACCAATTCATCTCTAAGATTTGGTCAGACGAGTGTATGCCTGATGAACGAAACCTCAGTATCGTTTGCCCGATCCACAAGAAAGCAGACCCCCTTAACTGCGCCAATTATAGAGGCATCAGTCTCCTCAACATCGCATACAAGATCTTTTCTGCTATATTGTGTGAATGCCTGAAACCTTTTATGAACAGCCTGATTGGACCCTATCAGTGCGGTTTCAGGCCAGAAAAGCCCACTATCGATCAAACCTTCACACTTCGGCAGATCCTGGAGAAAACCCAAGAATTCCAAATCGATACTCACCACCTTTTTATCGATTTCAAGGCCGCCTATGAAAGCATCTACAGAGAAGAGCTTTATAGGGTCATGTCTAGTTTTGACATCCCTGCCAAACTCGTCCGTCTATGCAGGCTGACGATGGATAACGCTCGGTGCTCCATTAAGATCGGTAATGACCTCACCGATACCTTTGATGTCAAGAAAGGTTTTAGACAAGGTGACGCGCTGTCATGTGACTTCTTTAATATTGTACTTGGACGGATTGTGCGGAACTCACAAGCCAACACCGGAGGCACAATCTATTACAAGTCTGTACAACTGCTTGCATACGCCGACGATATAGACATTATCGGAAGAATGCAGTGGGCTGTCAGCGGTGCGTTTGCAAGCATTGAGGCGGAAGCGCCCAAAATGGGTTTAGCGATAGACGAGGGCAAAACCAAGTATATTCTGTCAACAAGAAGGGAAAGTCAACAGCGACGAATTGGACAAAACGTTACAGTGGGCAGCTATATCTTTGTGGTAGTAAGGGACTTTGTCTACCTTGGCTCTGCTATAAATTCTACAAACAGGATCAGCGCAGAAATCAGACGAAGAATAACTTTTGCCAATCGCTGTTTTTTTGGGCTTATAAGGCAATTCAACAGTAAAGCCCTATCTCGAACAACTAAGGAGACTCTATATAAGACCTTGATCATCCCAGTCCTGCTTTACGGCGCTGAAACATGGACTTTATTAAAAGAGGATGAAGATATCCTTGGTCGCTTCGAGAGAAAATTCTTCGTAAGATTTTCGGTCCGTTTGCGTTAACGGGTTTTGGAGGAGAAGATCGAATCACGAACTATACGAGCTGTACAGCGACATCGACCTAGTCAACAAACTGCGTATTAGACGTCTGAGATGGCTAGGACATGTAGAGCTAATGGGCACCAACGCTCCGGGCCGCAGATTCTTCGAATCTAACCCCTAGGCATGACGCAGTAGAGGGAATCATCGCCGTAGGTGGCACACACAAGTTCAAGGGGACCTCAACTGTGCGCAACTGGAGGCAATTAGCTAAAGACCGAGCTAAATGGAGAGGCATGTTGGTTGAGGCCCAGATTCACTTCGAACTGTAGCGCCACCTAAGTAAGTAAGTATGCTCTTGGTCCTCTCCGTCCCTCCGATTCTCACCCATCAACAATTTTCGGCCTTTCAATTTCATTTTCTTCGGTTGTTTTCTTGGAACAGTGGTCTCGTTAAGCGTTCCTGGATGGTTCCGACATTCAGTACTTATACATTTCCACACGCTTCAAGGGGGCAACGAAAGCAGGTACTCCAGGAAACAGAGCCCAACGGTGGGTTGGCAAGGCTCTGATGCGGATGGACCGTCCGCTAGCGATGTAGATCAGCGACGAGTGAGACGGACAACGACAGAGAAGAGAGGGTGGAAGAAGGATGCCCACATCACCACGGGCATACCCCAAGAAATACAACACAACCTTGAGACATAATTCATGACCATGAGTAGCGGTCAAAAACATAAGGAGGTTCGGGCCGAACCCACCGATGGCCGAGAGCCTGACTTTTACCCATGCATTTAAGTATTGCGTGGCACGTCTAGTCCCTTATCCCAAGATCTGAGTGGAATTCCACCGGAATAGTTAGCTTACGGGGGTTTAGTAACGCAATAATAGGAATAAGAGTGGGTACTCGAAGCTTCTTCCTCTTGAGGAGTGTCCGACGCAAGTCGTTGTTTGACGCATTTATCTGTTATAAAGTCAATAACCTCTTTTCTTCCATTCCAGGTCCAACGCTAAGCGTTGTGCCACAAATTTCTTTTTCCTTTCTCATATTCCTTCTTCCCTTTTATATTTCTCACGATGTTCTAATTGTTTTTTTTAATATTTCATTTGCGTTCACTAGCACCCTCAATTGCGAACGGTTCCTGTGAACGTGACACCAGGGTAAAGGGATGAACCCAGGAAATGCCTAGCTCGACTCTCTGAACTGCCAGTTGTTGGGGTGAACTCGGAGAGAGAGCCAGTGGAAGGCTGGAAAGAGCTGCTGGACAGCGGCGTGAACAAGTCTGTTCGTTTATTTTTTTGAGCGGAAGGTCCAGAAAGGACCAAAGAATAAAATATTGGAGTGAAAAAGGAGCGACCTGGAGAGAAGAAATCAAGGAAGGAACCAATGGGAAGAGTCGAGGGAAATCTTATTCTGGAGACCAGGAGTAGGAAGCTGAATACCCACTCAGGAAAAACAGATTAGTTGTCATATTTGACTTTAAATTCTTTATGCGATTAGTGTAGGATTTTGTGTGAATAAAATCCCGGTAGGGTTTCATTTCGTTTATTTCCCGGTGAAAGCGGGGCATGCGACCGTTAGCGATACGTTTATTTTTTTTCCTTGTTCGAGACCGGCGATAGCGGGCCACCTCAACGGCTATTTACCCTTTCATATTTTCGATAAATTCTTTCATTCATTCTCTTGTTATTCCAGTTCTTTTCTTTTTCCGATACAAATCTTCAAATTTTAGAATAAATTGGCCGTGCTCCGAAAGAGCCTTTATAACGAACGATTCGTTGTTTTTTTTTTTTTTACTCCTTTTGTCAACATTTATTTCAGGATCCCCACTTCACCCACTTTTCCCAAAAGGTATCTAGTTCCCTTTAAAAGAGCTGGTGGCGCCCATTTGGACATCGTATGTAAACCCAATTCCCGATTCACTATTTCAGTAAACCAACCCTAGCTGAGTAATCGGGAGAGCAGCACCCTACAGGATGCGGTTGCACTTTTCCGGGAAATAATTGCATCTAGAATTGTGCAACAGCCCATACTAACTTGTGGCAGCCTTGTATGGTGGCAGGCCACCAGCAGAACTAACAACTTAACTGCCATCACAAAAGAGTAAAGACTAACATAAATCGGCATCACCATTGCAATAAGAACAAAACCCACAACAGAACTCGACCATTCTCAACCTGCTTCCGCTAGACATCTCTATACAAGCATCAGCGGCTATAAGTGCCGTTAGATGAAGGCAAAACGATACGATAGCTGGAGACCAAATGTAATTGGTCATACTTCGATCCTACAGAGATATCTAGGCAATATTTCTAGTACAGACTACACTACGTCACACCTAGACTTCTCGAGACCATTTCTAGGTACCTATCCGAGCGGGGAAGAATGGAAAACCTAACAAACAATCCAAAGCTGTGTACACCGATGGATCCAAAATGGCAATAGATGCAGGTGCGGGTATCTTCTCTGAACCGCTTGGTATCTCCCTGTTAATTCGGCTTCCGAACTAGAGCAGAGTTTTTGAGGCAGAGGTCCTAGCAGTGACAATAGCAGCACGTGAGACTACGATGAGAGCAATATCACGAGAGGATATCACCTTTTTTATCGGCAACTAGGCAGCGATAAAAGCAATATCTGCTACAGAAAGAAAACCGAATTGTAGAGAAGAGCTCAATGTTCTTGGAATACAGCACAAGGTAAATCTCTGCTGGGTCCCTGTACATAAAGGCATACCTGAGAATGACAAAGCCGACAAACTGGCTAGAAGAGGCTCAGCACTAAGCTCGGACCAATTCGACTCTTCAGTGTAGATCCCGTCTTGCATACTTAAACTCGAAGCAAGGAACAAAGCTCTAATGGAGGCGAACAATAGGTGTACCTCTTTTGATACTTGTATCACCATGAGGAAGCTATGACCTATATTCGTCAGAACAAGAACCAATAGACTTATGTAGAGGGATAGGAAATCTCTCTTTACTTTCATAGGTGTCATAACGGGGCATAGCACTACGCGATACCACATAAAAAAGTTACATGTGACGAACGAAGAACTTTGTAGGGGCTGTGGTGACGAGGTGGTTCAGGAGGACACTTCGCATATTCTTTTCCACTGCCCAGGCTTCTGCCATTAAAGAAACAATTTCTTTGGACAGTACTTCTTTAAGGATTTGGAAGAATTGTTCAACAGACCAGCAAATGACATCGCAAACTTTATTAAATCCTCTGGATGGTTTTTATCTCGGACACAGTAAGTATTAAATGCTTTCTGCTAGGCTACGAGTATGTACATATGAAATATGGTATACATATGCGCATATTTTTCACGAGGAAGGGATTCGTTTTATCTTTCTTTCTCACTTTCTTTCACAATGGATGGTACCTGACCTTAGTGTGGTGTAGAGTATTTCTACACACTACGCGAAACTACTTACCTAACCTAACCTTAGGACTGTTCTTTTATTCCGCATTTCTCCTCATCGCACTAACTATGGTTACAACGAACCATTGTTGAGCATGCTGCGCGAATCAAATAATGCCATACAAATTTTTGATTTGAGTAAGCACACTCTGCAATGCCCTACTCCATTGCAACCATGACTAACCTCAATTCATCCCCCTAAGTAACTAGGTTTAATTGTGCTCAGTAATTCAATTTATCTTTTCGTAAGCGATTTTGAAATAATTCAGAATGGAGGCGTGGTCAATTTCTTTACTGAACCACTGTGAGATTGTTCAATGAAGGCCATAAACCTTTCGAATAAGATTTGCTCCAGACGGTTTTCAACTGCGGATAGAATGGAGATTCGCCTATAGTTTTCAACCTTGTTTTTTTTATTTTGCTTTTATGAATAGGACGAACAATTGCCGTTTTTAGTATTTTCGGGATTCGGCATTGTTCAAGGTTGCAGTTAATCATTATAGTGAGCGCCGATGTAAAAACTTCTGCATGCTCTTTCAAATCTACTATTTTTACCCAACAGAGCGAACAATTTTTCCACACATATCAACATTACATTACATACACTCCAACTGATCTCTTCTAAAGAAGTTGGATGGAGAATGGACGGAGTCAGTTGCAGAATCCTTAAAGCTTTTAATGAACACCCACTTTCCAAATATTGTGGCAGAATATAGTTTACCGGCTCTCAAAGTCTGCAAGATGGACCTGGGAAGACATAACACCCATTATTGTCGAAGAAAGAATTTCCTGGGCCTGGGCCTGGACGGCATTTTACCCATTATGCTGCAATAAGTACAAGACTTAGCAATAGCAAAGGAAATCTCAGCAAATGCTCCTTACCACCAGAACTAAAATAGTAGACTTCACACTTCCTTGACTCAACGGTCAACCACTCTCGCGTTCAGTGCTAGGTATAAAGGAGTTATTCTTGATCCTAAACTTAATTGGAAACTAAACATCTATCCATCCTTTCCAACGCCCGCACTGAGTGTAAACATGTTAAAGGTATTCATAACCCTTTGAGTGCGCGCAAATTATAAAAAAAAAAAAAATAAAAAATAAGGCCTGCATGGATATGGGTGTGGATATCCCGTAGTACGTTCAATTTTCACATATGCGGCAAAGTACGGTGGCCGGCTCTGATAAAAGAGTATAACATACGACATACATTAAGAAGAGATAAACAACAGTTTGTATATGCACCACAGGCGCTACGGTCAACTCCATCAGATGCTCTAACGGTCTTCCTGCTTCTTTTACACCTAGATCTTCACATTACAAACATTACAGCACATAGCGCGATCAGACTCAGAGAGTCTGTGTGCTGGACTGCGAAACGATACGGCCATAGAAATATTCTGGATTCTCTACCGATAGAACTCGTATCGAAAACGCTGCTAACTCGCCTCCAAGGATCCAACAACCGCCCGTTCAACCTGCCGCTCAAGTTATTTCAACTTCCGCTACCACCATACCTTCCACCGATGGATCACGGAGTCTCCCATCACCACCTCGCCTCATCAAACGACTTGGAGCCTTTTGGACCCCATCCGATTGGAACGATAGGCTTGAGAAATTAAATAAAAGCAATCTCTCGACCTTTACCGTAAAAGTTACTTCTCGTCTCGTCGACCCCTCATGGCTACGAAACTTCTTTCACCAACGATTTGGCATCACAATTACGGACTGCCACAAAATCTCACCAGCAAATTCCAGTAAGTCTAGCACTTTTAAGTTCACGATGCCCTCAAGATACGACTGGTTATTTTCGAGCCCCACTGACGATGCTTTCAATTTAGGTGATTTGTCCTTCAAAAAGTGGATCGCCAAAACCAATGACACTAGCTCTAAGCCTAAACTTAACACTAAGTCTAAGTCCAAGCCTAAGCCGAATCACACTTCTAAGCCCTACTCTCAGTCAAATCCTGACCCTAACTGGAGTTTTAAAACTAACATTTTTCCTATTTTTTCCCCCCGAATAATCCAGTCTCTTTCTCTTCCTTCAGTTAATACTCCCTCTAATGTTACTCCTCATCCTAAACGTAACCGCGTCTCTTTCAACCTTACACCTGCTCCTGCCACTTCGTCACAGCAAACTTCTTCCAACACTAAAACCAAGTATCCTAATTTTTCTCACTCGCACATTCTTAACCCTAGACCATCTCCACCGTTATCCTCCGTTGGCAACCCAACCGACCCCACCAGCGCTTCCAACTTTATTAAAGCAGCTTCTCCCGACGCTCCATCTACCTTTTTGGATCCAATGCTTCCCCCTAAGGTTAAACTAACTAAGCAATTAGTTGATCAGAGCGATGATGGCCGTTACGTAATGTCTCGCTTGAGAGATCGTAAAATCTACGAGAACGTTCGTTTGTATCTTGCATACTTGCACAACAAACCTGATTCCATTTGTATCGATGGTAAAACAAAAACTAATGTAATGGTCTCAATCAACCAGGAAGGTTTTCCTACTAATCCCAAGGAGTTAAGGCAATTATTCATCCGCTTTCATGAGTGCTTCAACATCTCGCCCACTGATGTCTCTAACGATCTCTCTTCATTTGCTTCCTATGTTAGCTCAAAACGTCTTTCCCATCTTCAGAGATCGCGTACTGACTTTAAAAACTACTACCGCTCCTAACGACAGACGCATTTTCGCTCCAAATAGCTCAATGCCATGCCCTGCTAGCGTAGATAAGAGCACAGTTAAACACCTATCCGTTTACTACCAGAACGTACGCGGTTTACGCACCAAAACCTCCTCTGTCTGCCTTAATTCGCAAAAGTTGCCCTACGATGTTTTCGCCCTTACTGAAACTAATCTCTCCCCCGCCTACAATAGTAATGAGTTATTTACCCCTGAATTTAACGTTTTCCGCGATGATGGTCTTGACAAAGACGATGATTCTTCTGGCCGCGGCGTTCTCCTGGCTATACATAACCGCTATGACTCCGCACTTTACAAGTCCTCGCATACCGCTAATTTTGAATTTATTTGCACTAGAATTACAATCCTTAAACGTAATCTGTATCTACTTTGCTGCTACATTCGCCCCTCTCAACCAATTCAAGGCTACCAACTTGCTGTAGATGCTATAGACTCTCTCCTTGATGCTACTGATCCCAACGATGATGTCATTAGCTTAGGGGATTTCAATCTTCCTTTTCTCCAATGGGTTCAGTCTGAGGATGAGTCTCATTTTGTCGCTTCAAATGCAACCTCAGACAAAGAAATCGTCTTCACAGATTGCCTCTCCAACTCTGGCCTCCATCAAATCAGTGGCATAACCAACAGTCTTGGCAGACAACTTGATCTTATCTTTTCATCTGATGCTGATAATTGTGTTGTTACAGCAAGCAACCATCTTCTCTCTACTCTAGATAGATGCAATCCTCCCCTCTTTGTATCGTATTCCTACGGTGACTTAAATTCTGGTATTCATTCTCAGAACTCATATAGCTTTAACTTTCGAAAAGCTGACTTCACCAAACTTAACATCCTGCTCAGTAATGCTAATTTTAACTACGCACGCGTTACTGTGGATGCTGCTCTTGCATCCTTCTATACTACAATGTTTGATTGTCTTTTGCAAGCTGTTCCTTTTTCGCTCCAAAAAAACAGTATTTCATCCCCACCCTGGTATAATAAACAATTGCGTTCACTTCGTAACAAGAGGAACAAACTTTGGAGAGCATACCTAAAATCCCGTTCTGGCTATGACTACTCCATCTATCAGCACACACATACACACTTCGCCGAACTCTGCGAAGCTCTCTACCAGGATTATCTTGATCGAATGCAATCCAGTCTCATTACTGATCCTAAGCGATTCTATCATTTCATAAATGCCAAACGAAAATCTGATAGTTATCCTTCTACCCTTAAACTCGCCAACACCTCTTCGTCCGACCCTAAAATTGTTGCAAACCTATTCGCTCACTTTTTTAGCCAGTCGTTTACTGACTGCATTCTTGAGCCCGACCACGATTACTTCTCTTATATGGACAATTGCGCCAAAACGTCATTAGTTTCGGTTTGTATCACCTCGCTACTTGTCGCAGAGAAGATTAATAAACTTAAAGATGACTATTCTTCCGGTCCTGATGGGTTGCCCCCAATTGTTCTAAAAAAATGCGTGACCCACTTGGCCCAACCATTGACTTCTCTTTTTCTTATGTCCATTTCCCAAGGTTCTTTCCCTATCCTTTGGAAGAACTCATTTATTATCCCAACTCACAAGAAAGGTCCTAAAAATGAAATATCTAACTACCGACCTATCGCCAAACTATCATGCATACCCAAACTCTTCGAGAGCATCGTTTACGACTCGATGTTTTTTCATTGCAAACCCTTGTTCTCTTCCAACCAACACGGGTTCCTTAAAGGTAGATCAACAACCACCAACTTAACTGAATTCATTTCTCAGGCGCTGTGTACATTTGAGGATGGCAGCGAAATCGATGTAATTGCTACCGACTTCAGTAAAGCATTTGATAAAATCTCCCATGGAATTATTATTCTTAAGCTGAAAGCTCTTGGTTTTCAACCCGGTTTTATCAACTGGATCAAATCCTACTTGGAAGGTCGGCAGTACGAGGTTATATTTAGATCTTCCGTCTCTAACTCCTTTAAGGCCACTTCGGGTGTCCCTCAAGGCAGTCACCTTGGGCCTTTAATTTTTGTCCTGACCACCAACGATGTCGACTGCATTATCAAAGACTCGTATCTCTCTGTCTATGCCGATGATATGAAAATATTTAGATACATATCTTCTCCCAATGACTCCCGCCCACTTCAAGATGACCTAAACAGATTTTCTCTCTGGTGCCAGAAAAATCATCTTAAACTTAACGTCAGCAAATGCCAATTCATCACCTACTCCCGTAAACGACTTCCATCAACCCATAGGAGCTACTTACTCTCCAACGAGCTTGTCCCACAAGTTTCCTCTTTGCGTGATTTAGGTGTTATCTGCGATAGGGAACTCAACTTCCGTTCCCATATTGACCACATAATAAATAGAGCCAATTCTGCGCTTGGCTTTGTAAAACGTTGGTCAAGGGAATTTTCGAACCCATACGTCACCAAATCACTTTATATAACCTTCGTTAGACCTATCCTCGAATATGCTAGCCAAGCCTGGTCGCCACACTATGCTGTACACATCCGACGTATTGAAGCCGTCCAGCGCAGGTTTATCCGTTTCGCCCTACGCGGTCTCCCTTGGCTTGATAGATACGACTTACCTCCCTACTCTGAACGCTTAAAGCTCATCAATCTTCAGTCTCTCGAAACTCGTCGCGATATTGCCGACTTACTCTTCCTCCATCAGCTAATCACTGGTCAAATTGATTGCCCCGCGCTTCTTGAATTAGTCTCATTTCACACCAATCCCCGTAACCTAAGGTCCATTCCCCTCTTCCGTCTCTCTTATCATCGCACCAATTATGGTTATAATGCACCACTGTCCAGAATGTTGCGCTTGGCTAACTATATGGAAAAAATATTTGACTTCCACTGCAGCAGAACCACCCTTCGAAACAATCTTCAGTTCCGCCTCAATTCCACCTAGTCCTGTCTTGATTTTACCACCCCCACACCCAAATTCTCACCTCTACCCTCTCCCTTCTCTTCCTAGCTCTTCCATCCTCTGTTAGTTTTAAGTTAGTTAGATAGTTTAAGCTTGTGTTAAAAAAAAATAATAATAATAAATAATAATAGTTTTAAGCTTAGCGTTAAGTCCCGTTTTTTGTTAGTTTTTAAGTTTTAGCTTTAAGTTGATGCTTGTATTAAGCTTAGATAAATAAATAGACTTCAACAGATTACTTAATCCCCAGGACGATTTTCACAAAACGTTTTGACGTACAATTTCCTACAAGAAATGAATGGCAAAATGAACAGGTGATTTAGGACTTCGATCTTCGAATCCGCCGAGACGGTTCAAAGATGGACTGCGGAGTCGGTTCTATGAATTCTTGAACACCTCAACATCACCGTTGGGCACTGCCAATGTTTTCCAGGAGGAACTACTCGTTATTCACGAAGCATGACGCCAGATCGAACTATACAGAAATATAACGCCAAAGGCGAAATATCGACATATTTATTGATAGCCAAGCTGCTATCAAAGCCATTGGCTCGGTTACTAATTCTCCAAACTAGAAGAAGAATGCCGAAATGAGCTAGCCTCGTTATACGGTCAATTCAAAGGGATTCTAGGGCACAGTAACGTTTATAGAAATGAACAGGTCGGCTCAGCCCTTCACTATTGACGTGCAGTATTAGTCCAGATTCCACTGGGAGCAATAAAGGCAAAAATCTCCTCAAACTTTCTTATTAAAGCCAACCTCAAATGGATTAGGCTGACAACTTGTGTCATATCTAAAAAGATTTTGAAAAACTACAACAAGGCAAGAACGCGTAATGGCATTGCCAGAATAACAGCGATCACCATGAGACTCTGATCTATAGGAGTCTATGCTACAAGAGACTCTTGCTCACTATATGTGCGCCTCCCCGGCACTAGCTAGGGCCAGACAAGCAGCTTTAGGCAAACCTCTCTTCATCTCACTTGAGGAAGTCTCAGGGGAAAATATTGTTACGAATGTGCAGATGGCGTTGCCTTGAGACTAACTTAGCTACGTGGATCCAGTTATAGGGGGCGCAAAGAAAATAGAATTAAGATGGAAAAAGAAAGAGAAGAATAAAATGGAGTTAATTTTCGGCACGTGTTTTCATTTTTTCTCCAATTAACTTTTCCCCCAGGAAAAGTCAATTTTATCACATTGGTGTTAGGTGTGGGGTTTTTATTCCAATATTCCGAAAATGAATGGCCTACGCTTCAATGCAGACACGGCGAGTCTACTGGACGCAGTGCTTAACCTCGGAGCACGTATGACAGAATTCACCACTACGTTTGAGAATAGAATCGGCGAAATCGAATGCACGCTAAGCTCATCAACCTTTGCTGAACGTGTTTTTGAATCTACCGTAGAGCCTCCTTCAATCAACCAAACATTTGGGTCGCGCAACGAGCTTTTAGCAATCCACAGTAACCCATCCATAGATCCGTCAATAGCGAGCCGGGGAACTTCTCTTCTACCATCCGTCAATCCCCAGGCGAAGTCACGTGTACAATTTCCAAACCTGTGTTAACACATACGGAGTACGATGGAAAACTTTGCTGGGAGCTGTACGCGACTCATGGTTTGTCATGGTTTGCAAAGGAAATGGATGGACAAGCGAGGAAGCGGCAATATTCATGTGCGCAAGCCTACGCGGGTCTGCGTTAAGCTACTTGGAGTCCTTGGATGCAAATGTAAGAGACAATTTTAAGCTGTTAGTACCAGCACTATGTAGGCGATTTGGAACAACTAACTTCGGCGGAACGGCACATGCTCAATTAAGAGGACGTGTTCAAAAGACTGATGAACGTTTCATCGAATTCGCCACAGGATTACAGCGTCTAGCGAAAATTGCTTACCCTATGTGGACGACAGATGTTTTTGACGGTCGCTGCTTACATCAGTTCTTAGACGGTGTAGTCGATTTAGAAACTCAATGCCGGGTTCGAGAGAGTGCACCGACGATGCTGAACAGTGCACAGGAATCTGCAATTCGAATTGAATCAAGCAGAATGGCAACTAGGACAGCTAGAAGAGTTCTAAAATTTGCTACACCATAGGTAAACGATCCGGAAATGGAGCCGGGAAACGAAAACTTGTCAGCTTAACGGGGCAGGAGCTGACAACGTCACCCCCCACTGCCCCAACAAAAATCCGCTCGGTTACACCAAAACAACACAAAAAAATAACACCCGCTACCAAGGTAAGGTAAAATGGTACAACGCTTCTCGGTGATTTGGATTTATAAGCTGTCCGGCAGTTCACCACAATATCTATTTTAACAAACGAGATATCGTCACAGTTCATTCAACCAATGACTCCAACTTACAGGTGGGTATGCAATTAGAATTCGATCTGGTTACTGCTTCTCCCAATTTGCAGGCAATACGAGTAACTAGAGAGAACTTTGTACCTATTTCCAATAAAAATATCCCCAGTCATTCACCACAGCAACGAAAACTTACGTCCAGAAACCTTCCGCAATCAAGTCTTTCCGTAAACTGTGAAGGGACAGCTCCAGTTGACCAGAATGGGCCGCCAATCCGAATTAGTGCATGTGGAGATAACCTTCTCTTTGTTACTGGATATGTGGGTAGTACACCCTGCCAATTTGTTGTGGATTCCGGTGCTACAAGAACCATAGTTCATCCAACCGTACTAACTCAACAGCAGCTTCGGTCATTATCACCTTGTCATACGTTGATCCAAAGCGTATCCGGTAATTTCATCAACGTCAAAGGTAAGAGTTTTCTTTCTATCAAACTTGGCAGTTTAGTGCTACGATTGCGGCCTATGTAGCTGATATATCGGAAATGTGCATTTTGGGCCTAGACTTTATGGTATCCCATGGATGTGTCATCAATTTCAAATCTAGTTCCTTGCTACTCCAAGGCAAACACAAAATAAAGCTACTTGGCTTGGGGGACTCTCAACGGCAGATTACAGAAAACGTGGACGATAATCACAGCCCTTGTTTAAGTTCGTTGCACGTAGATACGGAATATGCTACCGACCCAATAATGTAACTTTTATCAGCCTCTACACAAGGTTTAAATAGTGAAGAAATTGAGAAACTAAAAGCTCTACTCTATGCTAATAAGTCAGCATTTTCTTGGGACAGCAGTAAACTTGGAAGAACCAGCGTTCTAAAGCATCGAATAGAAGCGGGATCAGCTCGACCAATAAAACAGCCACCAAGACGGCTACCAATTACGCGAAGGGGGGAAGCTGATCAGCTCGTGCAAGATATGCAGTCCCGAAATATCATACGCCTCTCTAGCAGCCCGTGGTCGTCTCCCGTGGTAATGGTCCCTAAGAAGGATGGTACTCGCCGTTTCTGTGTGGACTACAGGCGTTTAAAAGAGAAAACAAAAAAGGACTCATACCCTCTCCCACGAATCGAATTGCTACTAGAAGCGATAGCGGGGTCCAATTGGTTTGCTACAATTGATCTTAAATCGGGCTATCGGCAGGTAGAGCTGGAGGAGTCTCAAGCTTAAAGGGAGGGGCAGTGTTACGCATGTGCAGATGGCGTTGCCTTGAGACTAACTTAGCTACGTGGATCCAGTTATAGGGGGCGCAAAGAAAATAGAATTAAGATGGAAAAAGAAAGAGAAGAATAAAATGGAGTTAATTTTCCTATTTCACAAAGGCCGCACGTGTTTTCATTTTTTCTCCAATTAACTTTTCACCCAGGAAAAGTCAATTTTATCACATTATCAAAGAACTAGAAAGTTTCTCAAATGCCACAGTTGGATTTAGAGACTTCTCATCAACACACCTCAACAGTCCAGTTACATGAGTTGTGGTATCAAAACGGCACCTAGTGCTAATTGATTTTCTTTTTAAAGGAACCGCCACATCTCCCTACTTACCTACCTACCTACGTTACACCCTAGCTGTACTTCAATAATATGTAAATATGAGTTCTACTCTGCAAATATCATTAAACTATAAATACGATACGACACTACGTCTACTTAATTTCAAACTAGTTTCGCAATCAATATCAAAACAACAAGTAACGAATTTATATCCGCGTTTGGTCTCCCTGTAGCGCTGCTAAAGAGGTAACCAAAGCACGTGTTTCGAAGCAATCAATTCTACTACAGTCGCAAAAAGTGTGCGAAACTGCTTCAATTGTATTTTTGGTAAATAAACCCGAAATTACCTCCTGTGACATAAAACGAGCCAATTTTTCCTGGCTTATATCGCCCCATCCATCTACACGTCCAATAAAACTGACTAATTGCGGCGCCATCAGCAACGCACAATCAGCTGTCCTATTAAGCCCACCCTCACTCCGCCTACCGTCGTCGTGACAATTTGTCTGCCTATGTGTACATTGACAGCCGTACGAGTATGGAAGGAAAGAAAATTTATTTTTGTCACAACAATTACGGTTAATTCAATAAAAATTATTTCTCTAAATTTCCTGCTCGTCCTGCCACTGTCGGACGATTTTATTTATCTCTCTGCGAGTCTGTCTGTTTCGAACTCTTACTTCGGTTATTTATGTACGTCTCTGTGCGTTCCTTATTGATTTCTAGTAGCATCGTTGTCGTCCCGCTTAACAAATAACAAATAAAGTTACATACCGGAAATGAAAGAGAAATGGCAGATACCAAAACGAAAATGTAAATAAATAACAGAAAAGAAATGTGTTTCCTTTGCTGTAAAAACAGTCTGGGGGGTGGGTGGGTTTTCCCTTATCATAGAAAATTCCCTGTACGTAAATCGGCGAAAAAATTATCGGCAAGGAAAACAAATTGGAAGACGAACAATTTTCCAATTTTGGATTTCTCCCCATTCCATCCCTTATGCTTTGGCACTACTGTTTTGTATGTCGCCCACGTTTCGATTTTACATTTACCTCCTCCACCCTATTGAGTCTTTAATCTTCCCTTTGTCTTTAACTGAAAAGTCTAACTCCATCCGCGCGTCGCTGCTTCCTATTTTTTCTTTCTTCAATTGTGTGCCGCACGCCCGCCTGTCGCCCTTTGTCGTCTTATGACTTTTGGCGTGTTGTGAATGTGTGTGCAGTCAATATCCTTGACTTGGACGGAAATGCTAATTTTCAGCACGGATGGTTGGATAGGCAAATTAAAATTCCGTTTCAGTCATTCCTGCTTTGCACTTTAAATCCTCGTCTGTTGCCCGCCGCCCACCGCCTACCGCACCCTCTGTGGATACAAATCAGGAATGAGGAATTCAATTATTTTGGTGACGATTGATAAATTTAGCAAGCACCCTTCACCGGATTTGCCGCCTCGACTTCAAGGATCTCTCTCAGTGTCATTGTTCCAAAATCGTAAATAAACGAGAAAGAATTTTTCGTGTGTCCTTGCGCGCCCTCAATGTGCAGCATTGAAGGAGATTCGAATTCAATTACATTAGACGACGACACTGACATAAATAGCTAATCAAATAAAGAACGGTAAGGAATTCTATCAAGGGGAGGGGGAGCGATAAGAAGAGACAGAAGAAGAGAAACTTGGAAATCTCTTCTTGATAATTGTCATCATCATTAATTTTAAGGATCAATAGCACCAATCTCATAGATGTCATGTTGCCGGTTGTAAGATAAGTGGGATGCAGGCAATGGAGGTGAGCTGTAATCTTCATTTTATCCTTGCTGCCATTCTTTTTGTCATCCATCACAAAGGCATGCGGAGAAGAGTGTTTCCTAGTCTTGAAGAACTGTCAAGCAATTAATTCTTCATGTCATTGTAATTAACTAATGTGAACACCAGATATATGGCAGATATACCATCCAAGCGGAGACGTTTTTCTGACACACAGGATAGCAGATGTTTGGGGAGATGATTAAAGAAACAGCCCACTGACACTATCTCTTGCCCAGCATCAGCAGAGCGGTAGTAGCAGTTGGTATTAAATGTGAAACAATTGGCTTATGTCCATCGATATCGTATATCTATTCCTGGAATATTTGGAGCTATGCTTTTGGGGGGCCATGCAGTTAATACCCAGTCAATTTATATTGGTTGTATAGAGTATGGCTGTGGGACGAGCACCTTCCCTATCACACGAGTTATCAATTATCATTTGGATGCGGTGAGTTGGTCTGGAAGTAGTTTGGGTTCCGTTTGAAGGATTCAGTCTTTTAGTGGTGAGAAAAAGACATGAATTAATGACGTGCAAAGGAACGTTTAAAGACTTAAGTGGAATTAACTACTGACGGAAAAAATGTTAAACTTATGGCTTTCTTCAGAAATATTAGTTCGAAGTATCTGTGAACCGTTTCACTACAAAGCAAGGGGGAATCCGTTGTTGAACAAATAACAAATTACGTCCAATAAATCAAATTAAACAATGCTGCTGGACCTGACGGCTTAGCGACTGAAGTTTCCAAGGCAGCTGGCGATGAATTTGTAGAGAGCATACACCACCTCATCTCTAAGATTTGGTCAGAAGAATGTATGCCTGATGAATGGAATCTCAGCATCGTCTGCTCGATTCACAAGAAAAGGGACTCCCTCAACTGTGCCAATTATAGGGGCCGTAACATTGCATACAAGATCTTTTCTGTGATATTGTGTGAATGCCTGAAACCTCTCATCAACCACCTGATTGGACCCCACTGCGGTTCTAGGACAGAAAAGTTTTCAATTGATCAAGTCTTCTCACTTTGGCAGATCCTGGTGAAAACCCAAGAAGCCTAAATCGATACTTATCATCTCTTTATCGATTTCAAGGCCACATATGACAGCATCTATAGAGAAAAACTGAATAGAGCCATTTCTAGTTTTGACATTTTTGCCAAACTTGTCCGTCTGCGCAGGATAACGATGGAGGACACTCGCTGCTCCATTAATGTCAGTAATGACCTCACCGAGACCTTTGATGTCAAAAAAGTCTTTAGACAAGGTGACGCGCTGTCATATGACTTCTTTAATATTGTACTTGAACGGATTGTAGAGAACTCACAAGCCAACACCGAAGGCACAATCTATTACAAGTCTGTACAACTGTTTGCATACTCCGACGATATAAACATTATCGGAAGAACTCAGCGGGCTGTCACCGGTGCGTTTGCGAGCATTGAGGCGGAAGCGGCCAAAATGTGTTTAGCGATAAACGAGGGCAAAACCAAGTATACGCTGTCAACAAGAACGGAAAGCCAACACCGACGAATTGGACAAAACGTCACAGTGGGCAGCTATAACTTCGAGGTAGTAAGGGACTTTGTCTACCTTGGTTCTGCTATAAATTCTACAAACCAGATCAGCGCAGAAATCAAGCGAAGAATAACTCTTGCCAATCGCTGTTTTTTTGGGCTTATAAGGCAATTCAACAGTAAAGACCTATCTCGAACAACTAAGGAGACTCTGTATAAGACCTTGATCATCCCAGTCCTGCTTTACGGCGCTGAAACATGGACTTTATTAAAAGAGGATGAAGATATCCTTGGTCGCTTCGAGAGAAAAATTCTTCGTAAGATTTTCGGTCCCGTTTGCGTTGACGGGTTTTGGAGGAGAAGATTCAATCACGAACTTTGATATCAAAAAAAGTTTTAGACTAGGTGAGTTTTTTAATATTGTATTTGAACGGATTGCGTGAAACTATGAGCCAACACCAAAGGCACAATCTATCAAAAGTCTGGATATTGACATATTTGGAAGAACTCAGTGGACTGTCACCGATGCATTTAAACTAAACGAGCTGTACAACGACATCGATCTAGGATGGCTACGACATGTAAAGCGAATGGACGGAAACTCTTCGGCCCGCAGTAGAGGGCCCCCTCGATCTAGGTGGCTTACACAAGTTCAAGAGTACCTCAGTCAACTTGAGCAACTGGAGGCAATTAGTTAAAGACTGAGCTAAATAGAAATGCTTGTTGATTGATTCCCAGGCTCACCCGAACTATACCGCTACTTAAGTAAGTTACAAAGTCTCCAGTATGATGTCCAAGCATGTTGATTAAAGAAAGAAGTTTGCCTTGGAGTTACTGATGTCATATGCAATTCTTCTGGCGACGCTCTTAACACGCTACTCAAGTTCTTACAGCTGATCCCAACTGTTTAGAAGAAAGCAATGAGAGCGATGTGTCGACTCCAGAAAAAAGAACAAGGTCTGGCACGAAGGACATAACATTCGACATGGAGCGCTATTTCCTAAAATGTCATAGCTGTCGCAAATACGAGTCCTGTTGTCATGTTCGGTAGAAGATACGAAGTGTATTTCCCTGAGAGGATCAAATAAGGAAATCCAAATGTGCTTCTTCAGGATTTCATTATAATAAAAGGCTACAGCGATTACCATGCGAATCATCCTTCGGAAAATGCGAGAGGCGGGTCCTCTCTTTACATCAAAGACTGTATTAAGCACTCCGAAAACATAGAAATAGAATTTGATTCTATGCAAATAAGCTCAGTCTCCGTAAAAATAAACCACTTAGACTACAACATCGGATCTAGTTACTTCCCTCCGGGATATAAGCTAGTAGAAGACGACCTCGTTCGTCTCTTTGACTCACTCGGATCTAATTTTGTCTTAGGTGGTGACTTTAACGCGAAACACACTTTCTGGGGATCAAGATGCAATTCGACAAAAGGCAGATTATTGTACAAAGCCAGCATGAAACGTGGGGTGAACTTTTTTTCGACAGGAAAGCCAACTTATTGGCCAACTGACAAAAATAAAATCCCTGACCTCGTCGACTTCTTTATCGCAAAAGGGTTAACTAAAAATTTGACGGAAATCGAAGAATGCTATGATCTATGCTCAGATCACTCGGCAGTCACTCTGAAAATAGGTGGAAGTCTAGTAAAAAAAGAAGGACCGCCTAGGTTAACTAGTAACAAAACTAACTGGGACGCTTTCAGAAGAGACTGCAAGGAAAATGTTGCTTTAAATGTACCGCTAAAGACACCGTTCGAAATAGAAGAAGAAATCGACAAACTCGTCGAAGCCATTCAGAGCTCAGCGTGGAAAAACACTCCTTTGCGAAAGACAGAAGCGCGGAACAATAAAGTCAAATACCAGCCTGAAATCGAAGACCTCATACGAGAAAAGAGGAGAGCGCGCAAGAGATGGCAACAATCCCGCGCGCCACCGGATAAAACTTATCTGAACCATCTTTGTAACAAGCTTAAAAAAGTGCTGCAGGACCTAAAAAATCACGAGACTTCTACTTACCTCGAGGGTCTGACCGCTGATAAGTATTCAAACTACTCTCTATGGAAAGCCTTGAAGTCCATAAGGAAACCTGTAATGCACTCGCCGCCAATTAGGAAAGCTAACGGAGAATGGGCAAAAGAAGACAAAGAGAAAGCAGAATTATTTGCCGATCACTTAGAGGAAACGTTCAAGCCGTTCGATGGACAACCGTTGATCGAAGATCCGAATGTTAATATGGCACCCGACAACTTTAGAGTAAAAACCGTATCCCTGTCCGAACTTCGAATGACAATACAAAAATTGAAAAATAACAAGGCTCCGGGATATGATTTAATCACTGGCGAAATTTTGAAAGAGCTACCGAAAAAAGTGCTGGTTAAGTTGCTCTACATTATAAATGCTTCCTTAAGACTATTATATGTCCCAAGGCAATGGAAAGTCGCCGAAGTTATTATGGTTCCGAAACCGGGGAAATGTGCAAATGACAAGAAATCATATAGACCCATTTCACTTCTACCAATAATATCTAAGGTCTTCGAGAAACTTCTGCTGAAACGATTGCAACCAGTAATTGAAGAAAGACACTTGATCCCGGATCATCAATTCGGGTTTCGGGTCAAACATTCCACAATCGATCAGGTGTATCGAATAACAAACGAGATTGAAAAAGCTCTAGAAGGGAAAAAAATATGCTCTAGCGCTTTTCTCGACGTATCGCAAGCCTTCGACAAGGTATGGCACGAAGGCCTAAGGTATAAGCTAAGGGTAATCTTACCGGAAAAGTTGTACAGAATATTGGAATCTTATCTTGAAAACAGACTTTTCCGTGTTAGACACGGGAGTGAATATTCGGATTTCAAAGATATCTACGCCGGTGTTCCACAAGGAAGTGTTCTCGGTCCAATCCTGTTCTTGCTCTGCACAAGAGATATACCACAAGATGAAGGGACCGTTGTAGCAACGTTCGCAGACGACACGGCTATCCTCGTAACGGATGAGTCAGTCGAATCATCAACGGGAAAACTCCAACGAGCTTTGAACAATGTATGCGAATGGACAAAAACCTGGCGAATAGTCCTCAATGAGACAAAATCAACGCATGTCAATTTTACGTTGAGAAAGATAAACAACTTACCTATATCCATTAACTCGGTACAAATACCTTACGCAAACGAAGCAAAATATTTAGGAATGACCCTAGACGCAAAACTTAAGTGGAAACCACACGTTAAAAAGAAGCGCGAAGAGCTCGAAATCAGATTTAGAGAAATGTATTGGCTACTCGGAAGATACTCGAAGTTAAGCGTATACAACAAACTGCTTCTGTATAAGCAAGTGCTAAAACCGTCTTGGACATATGGTATACAACTTTGGGGTTGTACCAAACCAAGCAATATGGCTCTACTGCAAGCATTTCAAAATAAAATGCTAAGAGCAATCGTGAATGCTCCTTGGTATATAAGGAATAGTGATATTCACAGAGATCTAGGAATTGCTACCGTGAGGGACGAAGTAACAAACTTTGCTCGCAAACTTCGTACCCGTCTTCGTGTTCATTGCAATAATGAAATAATCCGTACTATGGACGTGACAAGCCTTGAGCGCCGACTACAAAGAACAAGACCTTTCGACCTAGCGCCGTAAGGAAAAACCGCATGTAATGACGGTATTAGTAGGTGCCTTCACTGGAAAGCTACCTACCTAACGCGATTAACACTACAGAAGCGTAAACTACTCGTTAAGGCAACTTAGTCGTAGTCATCACAAAAAAATGAAAAAATGAGAGGAACGAATTTCCTACTACTATGAGTACGCGCAGCCGGTTCTCGTAGTGCCTCTCTGAGGGGGTGAGGTTTAGCCCGTAGGCATATACTGACTAGCACTGATGGCATTGTCAGATATATGAATCGGGCATAACCAATGGTACGGACCATTGGTATCTTTTGAAGATTCCTGCACCTCCAGGCGCAACCAAAAAAAAAAAAAAAAAATTATTGTATTCTACACTGACGGCTGTAGCACCACTTGTGGATTGGGTCTGGCTGGTTTTTGGACAATTAGACCAAATTATCCTGCATCCTGGAAAAAAAAAAGACGACTGTCATCCAACCGGAAGTTTTTGATATACTCGGAGTTGCTAACTAGATAATTGATGAGAGATGGCATGGTAGAAGTGTCACCATCTGCAGTGATAGCCAGGCTGTACTTGAGGTGCTTGATACCCCATAAAATCACTCCAAGATTGTTCCAGGATGACTTCTTGTTGTACCGAGTCGTAGCAAAATTGTAGGCATTAGACAATGCAATCTTTGACGCACTTGCGAAAAAAGGGAGTTTGTTCTTCAGATATTCTTCCCCTAAGTATGCTGCTGCAATGAAAGCAAACCAAAATATATGCTGTCTACAAAAAAGGACACCCAACATTGGCGTCTTGGGTAGAACGTCACTATAGACAAATCTAATTTTGAGGTAATAAAGGACTTTGTCTACCTAGGCTCTATAGTGAACTCCGCAAATGATCGCAGTGGGGAGATCAAACGAAGAATTACTCTTGCCAATCGCTGTTCCTGTGGGCTAAGAATGCAATTGAGTAACAAAGCCCTATCTCGAACTACCAAGGGAACTCTGTATAAGGCACTAATCATCCCAGTCCTGCTATATGGATCAGAGGAATGGACTTTGCCAATTCGGATGAGGATGCCTTTAGTTATTTTAAGAGAAAAGTTGTTCGAGTGAACTTTGGCCACATCTGCATAGACGGTGTTTGGAGGAGAAGGTACAATGCCGAACTATACGGCCTGTACAAGGGCATCGACTTAGCTAGCCAACGTTACAGTCAAAAAGTCTTCGAATCCACCTCGGGTGGACGGCGCAGTAGAGGACGACCTCGCGGTAAGTAGGGAAAACAAGTAGAGGAAGCTGGCGCGTAACCGGGCTGGCTGGAGAGATTTGTTGGTTGAGGCCCAGGTCCACCCCGGACCTAAAGAAGAAGATGTTTGCTGCTCTTAGTTTGGCAAAAACTTTTGTGTATGGGCATACCGGATGATAAAAGAGCGGACGGATTCTCTAGAATATGGTCGGCGCTGTACATCTCGAAGACCTCCCCATGCTCTATAAATAAACTCATCGGAGATGAAACGACTATCGAAGGCAACAGACGATGGATCCATCTGTATACGTGCGTCACTACCAGAACTCTGTGGACGGCTTATGACTTGAGGAGGACACGTGCTTAATTGTAACAATACGCGGGTCATCTCTAGGAAATTCATGGGACAGTGTGCCATTAGGGTGCATGTAAGGTGTGTCGGCGTACCTCAAAACGACTTCTGCAGGAGCTGCAATAAAAAATTAGATATTGAAAAATTGAGTACTTTCGGTAGTATCTTTTTCACAGAATTATAGCACCTACGCTACATTGAGCTGAAAAACGTCATGAAATGTATATCCCTATCTAGGTGATCGGTCGGACCACTGCGCGTGAGGTTTCATGTTTGAATCTCATGAAACACCAAAAAGTTTTTTTACGGTCCCACCTCTCGCGAACGTCTGATAAACAGAGTATTTGTAGTCACGAGAAAGCTTCTCAAAATGCTCTTCCGATACGTCACAAAATTGTAGGTCCCTTCCATTCGTGCGAAAAATATAATGCATATAACACGAATAGTTGCGAAAAGCTAGGCCTAGGCACTTAATGAGCTGTTGCGCCAAATTTATATTATATTATATATCTAGTTGGTTTTAAATCGGCCGTTTCTGAGATGCATATCCTTATCTAGATGGGTGTGAATTTACTCGTACAAGTTTCTCTTTACAGGTTCCCAGAGTAAAATAAAATGTGTAGAATGTAACCTTGTTGATCTAAGTGACCAATGACTTACGTCATAAGCCTCCTACACTTTTCGTGCTTTAGCATGGGCGATACGTCAATTATGCCCCCATGGCACTCCTAAGATCTTACAAAGCATTCGATCTCCAAAAGCTAGCTGACGAGAGATAGAGCACATTTACATCATTTATCATCTAGAGAACTTTGGGCAAAGAACGATAAAGTAAAAAACATATTAAGCATCTGTAGGTACCACTATAGGCCACAACTTACTGCCGGCCCATGCAAGTACATTTAATGTGAGTCTCAAATCAGATCTGATCGACGCGTTAAGATGATTTCTGTTTTTCTTTGGCTACTTGATATCTGTATACTGTTTTAACTAGGAACAGTATTTACTTGCAAAAAACATGTGGAAATCAGCAACACCGACCTGTGGTTGATTTGTTTCTAGAAAATGATTGCATCCAACTTTTGACTGAAGCTTATGAATATTTCAATTAAAAGCCTTACTTTGCTAGGAATCATAACTATTCACCAATATTGCGCCATTGCATAATTACGAAAAACATTTCAGGTCGTTTGTCGAACAATTTCAGAAAATCCGCAAAAAAAACCTTCAACCATCATTTCCCCTTTTGACATATTCCGCGTTATGATGGCCACATGAATATCCTTTCATTATCACACTCTGCCATTTTGAAACTCATCACAGTGCCAGATTGGCATGAAGAAAAAAAAAAAACACCCACCCGCTTATCTGTCCTATAATTCACAAAAAAAAAAAAAGATCCACTGCCACTCAGGTACGTAGAGTAGGTACGACAACATAGCTTGCCAACAAAACCGACAGAAGGACACACACAAAGCTTCAATAGCCCATCATTGTCACGTTATCTTAATTAATGCCATTGTACAGCTTCACCCGCCACTGCGCTATTTCCGAAAGAAATCTCCCCAAACAATGATTGTACAACTCGAAATCTCGTCTCGAAATGTTCCATTAGCCAAAAAAAGGGCCAAAACCAGAAAAAAAAAAAAAAACAAGTGCTAGGAAAAAATCCAATGTCCGAAAAAATCATCTCATTCCCTTGTAATCCTTTCCCTTTTTGTGTTTATTTCATTCGCGAATATTATTGTCCACGACGGGTGGTAGTGGTATTCGCGTCACCCCTCTCGCGAAATGAAATTGTCGCGAGATATCCTGTGGGCTGGTTAAACTAAAAGCGGTTCACTTTCCCTCCTCCATAGAGTTGTCAAAAACACGAAAACCAATCGAAAGTTGTGTTTTTTGTTTCCTCTGTATTTTGTTGTCGGCAAAAAAAATTTGCATTTTACAATTGCAGTCAACAACAGGATGATATCAGTGTGAGCCAGGCTGCTGTGGCAAAAAGGGGCTAAGTGCAGGGGATGAGAGTTTTTATTCTGAGCACTAGATAAACACGTCCAAAAATCCGTGGTTCAAATATACCCGCTAATTTTTTTTACATTCTGTATTGTGTTGTTCCAAAGCCATCACGAGAATGGTTTTCTTTTATTTTTATTTATATGCCAACCGCCTGTATGTGGTGTATTCATTAAAGAGTATGTGGCACAGAAATATAGCAAAGGTATTCGAATTTTACTCGTCGGCAAAGGACACAAGACGAAATAGGCATTTGCAGACTTCTGCAGGTATGTGCTCGGAATGGCAGACTTTGTTGACCCTTTGGCGTATTTGCTCCTGTCAAAGTTGAACTGGAATACAGAATTAAGGGGGCGGTTTGCTTTTGCCATTAAAAGAGCAGTCGAGACTATACACGCAAAGAAATCACAATCTTCGTGAATAGTGAGTGTGATAATCAGATCGAAAACAGTCTTTGTATACCGACAAACTATAAAGAATATGTAACACCCATGATGTCACTCTCTGCTGTGTTCTCGGATATAGTTATATAGAAGGAAACGAAGCAGCAGATGAATTAGCACGGAAAGGGTCAGCATTAAATGAGGAATTCATCCATCAGTAGCTATCCCTATTGGTGTAATGAAAAGGAAAATATGGGTAGACCTTAAAGCAAGAGAAAAGATCAACGCGTCCTGGGTAGCTAGAAGCGACTGGGTCATATACGAGTACATCTGGCAGCTTTTTGCCAACTCTGAACGAAAAAGGACCAAAAGGCTTTTGTCAATGAGCAAAAAAGAAACAAATATCATAACATATGTACTAACTGGGCATTGTCCGATATCTCAGGTCAAATCACCTGATTACTGTACGAGCTGTCATGAAACCGAAGAAGTTGAAACTATCAACCACCTACTGTGTGATTGTTCTAATCTTCAAACTCGTCGCTTCCGCTATATGGGAAACAGACTTTTCGAAGAATTGGAGCATCTGGCACAAGTCTCAGTCGGGAACATGCTATGTGTCGTTAGGAGTACAGGTTGGTTTGATTCAAGAACAATCGAGAGACAAAAAAAATTAGAGATGGAACCGCAATTTGGACAGAATTACAATATAATGGACTAAAAGACCCTCGTGTAAGCACCTTCTAAGGTTCACTTCTAACATACTCGTACCATACATTACCATACCAAGTGGCCGTGTTTTACAATAAGGAGGACAGTGCCTCTCAAGTTGTACTAGATTCCTTGTATTCCTTAAAAGATGCAATTTACTTTATTGAATGTCATAGATAAAGTAAATGATATCGTACTATTTCTACAGAGATATGTGTTCACGATGAACTCCCAAATCACTGGATCAATTCTGATGCGATTTTCACCATTGCACAGAGAATTATTTGAGAAAGGTTCTAGAATCGTAAGAATTGGGTATATCTGTGCTAAGCAATACAGCATCCACCCGAGCAAAGCAATCAATTTTTTAGACCTATAGTTTTGGTTTGATCTACGAGTATAGCCCTTAGGTATGATATCCGTCCGAAACTTGAATATACAATACATATGTAGCTTGCACATTTGTGCGGGAGCTATTTTAACATATTTGAATATAGGAAATCGTGTTTAGCGACAAGGTGTGGCAGAATCTGTGAGACTGAGGAAAATCCTCTCCAGAAAATCAAAAACTTTAGGAAACCCGGCGAAAGTTGAACTGAGTGCTGTGCAGAATCATTGAAATCTCTGTTGAAAACGCGCTTTCCGAGGCGTACGACCCATCATCGGAATTAATAGCAACATGCAATTGGAACCAACGGCGGATCTAGTTAGAGAGAAGAGAATTGATTGTGCAACTAGATCGTTCTCTCCCTTCAATTCCCCTGAGCTCGGCGATATTATCCCGATGAAATTACAGAAAACTGTAACCCCAATTATTTAGGTACTCAGAGACCTATATGTATCTTAATGGCATCATTTAGGGGTATACATATGCCTATAACATGGAGCGAGGTTATAGAGGTCTTCCTGCTTAAGGTTAGAAATATAAGCCACATTACCGCGAAAGCCTAGGTCAATAAGTATTGCCTCCTTTGTCTTAACTGCTTTTAAAATACTAACAGACACATAAACTCGTAGTAAACTACGCCCTTCAGCACAGCATGCCTATATGAAAGAAAAAAGTGTAAAGACAGCACTGCATTGTGTCGTCAGGTAATAAAAAAAAAGCTGAAAGACAAAGAATATACATACGCAACTTTCTTAGACATCTAAAGAGCCTTAAATCAGAACAGATGCGGTACGCAGGACTTTAACAAACCTTAATATTCATAGCTCCCTAACAAATTGGATTGTTAGTATATTTGAGGAAGGACATATTCAAATTGAGTTTGGAGGAACAAAGTTAGAAGCCTACGCTTCTAGAGGTACAGCCAAGACTGGGTCATACCTCATTGTTGTGTGTAATTGTCTTAAATGAAGTTCTTTAAGAACTCAGAAACAGTGGTACATAGCTTATGCAGACGACGTAATGAAGCTTGTAAGACGATAATTTCTCCCAAGCCTTAGAAAGCAAATTTAAGGTGCTGAAGGTTCTTGAAACACGGCGCAAGATAAAACTCTGCTGGGTCTCTGGACATGACGGATACCAGGGAACGAGAATATCGACGAATTGGCAAGAGGAGGCTCGGCGGTAAACTCAGATCATTCCGCCTTGCGCACTTACGCTCGAAGCAGGGAGAAGAATTTTTAGATCCAGCCTCACACTAAGCTACATATATACCAAAACGTGGTTAAGGTATTCTTCATTTCAAAGGCGGCAAAGAAGGCGAAACAATCGCCTAAATCGTTTCGCCCTACTAGCCTCAGTTCCTTTCTCCTAAAAACGAAGGAGAAAATTGTCGATCATCATATAAGGGAAAGGTTCCTTCTGCATGATCATTTGTATGGAAATCAATTTATTTATCTATCTGGGAAGTCTGCTGAAACAGCCAGTCACAATTTAACGTTATTAATTAAGATATCATTAGTCAACAACACTTTCTATGAGACTATCAAAAAGGCTATGATCAGGAAAAATATCGCTCCTCTGGTTATGAACTGGATCCTTATAACGCTACGTAGTAGGATGATAATAATCGAGTGCGGAGGCTTTCATAAAATTATAACAGCTACCAGAGGATGTCCCTGAGGAGGAGTCCTCTCCCCCTGCTCTGGACTTTAGTTATTGACGAACTCCTAGAACTACTTCAAAAATCGGGTTACAAAGTAGGAGGTTATGCAGACGAAATTGGCCATCAGGACATCATTTCGGAACTAATGCAGGGCGGCCTCAGTTTAACTTCCGATTGGTGCAGGACCAAGGGACTTACCATCAATCCCTTAAACACTATACTTGAACCCTTTTTCAGGAAAGGAATCACATTCCTAAATAAATTACTGGTACACTGAAATACGTTCCAATTGACATATTCAGGGAAGCAAAAGACCAAGGGGTTATACTTAACCAAACGCTCACCTGAAACTTACACTTGAACAAGGTTACCGAGAAAGTGACAAGACCAATGTTTATGTGTCACGCTAAGACCTGAGGACTAAAACCCAAGATAATAAAAATAGCATGGTCACTTATGCATCGTTGGCTTAGTGGTCAAAAGCCTTACAGGTCAAGACTGAGGATCAGTTGAGTAAAATCTATCATCAGGCCCGTCTGGGTATCCAGGGGCAATGAAAACGTGCCCTACGACAGTAATGGGAGCAATGCTTAGTATCACACAACTACACCTTGTAGTACAAAACAAAGCTATTCTGAGTGCTCTTCGGCTGCCCAAGATTTTGAATTTTAAAATCGGCAACTTTATAGGCCATCTGAAGATTTAAGAGTACATTCAAAATGACCCTATTCTTAAGATCCCAGATACCATGTTCAAAAGATACCGGTTCTCCAGAAAATTCAATGTCGTCATAGGTGGCCACCAGACACGGAGGAATGAAGCGGTTGTAGTCTTACCAAATTCTCAAACTTCATGCACAGGTGGTTCCAAATTGAAAAATGGTAGCGCTGGCACAGGGGTTAATGGACCCAGGTTCCAACGTACAGCAGCGCTTGGGAAATCACCAAGTGTATTTCAGGCGGAAGTCCATACAATCGAACTCTGTGTAGGAGAATGCCTGCGCAGAAGCGTCGAGGACGCCCGCCTTTACATCTTCTCGTCCAGCCAGGCAGCACTTACGGCTCTGAGGTCTTATACGGCAGGATCCAAACTTGTATGGGACTGTCTCAATCTACTCGAAGATCTCGAATCAAGAAACACTCTAACTGGGGCTTGGGTACCAGGATACGAATTCTTCGAGGGCAATGACCGGGCGGACTGCTAGCGAGAAGAGGCACCAACCACTGCCCAGGCCTTCTTCTTGTGAGTTTCCTTACCGTAACTGTGAACTTAATTGACTCATCGTCTAGCTGTTCTCTCCTATCTGAACGATGTTCATCCTTTAAGTCGAAATTGGTGTTTCTAAACTTTTCAAACCAACACCGACGATTGGTCTCGGTGACCAAGCACCTTCTCTATTTACATTTTGGATTTCCCTAATGGCTTCACTTCAATTCTGGTTTTCTTTGGGAACAAAATCAACAAAATATGCCGAATATGCTCTTCCGATACATACTTTATCTTTTACATGGCCCCAAAGAAAGAAGTTGCACACTGATAAATCGCACGATCTCGGTGGCCAATTTTGATCACCATTTTGAGAAATGATTCGGCCAGGAAACTTTTCTAGCAAAAAAGCGATGGTTTCGCCACTTGTGTGACATGTAGAAATAAACATCGCCTACATCTATAACTTCAAGTTAAAGATATAAAAATTCATTGATCTTGGTTCGATAGCGTTATCCATTCAACGCAACAGTCGCACCCGCTCATTTTTGAAGAATTAAGGCCCAATGATGGCTCCTGCCCAAAAACCGCACCAAACAGTAAAACTTTGTAGACAGAGAAGTTTGTCGACCATCTTTCTTTTTTTTCATATGAATTGCGCGCGCCGAATGGATTATTAATACCCTTATATTGATGCTCAGGGCACGGGGTGATGGGAAAAGCAGAGAGAGGAACGGATGAGATGTCGGTTTACGTAGTCTTTAAATGTATGAAGATTGCAATGATTAGGAAATACAGACTCTGGTAGATCATCCCCCAAACATGTTGTACAGCTTATAAACGAATGCTTATATTTGACAGTACATCCGAAGTTGGGCTTCAGGGTGAACTGATGTACATTCGAAGCATGACGCGTATTGCGAGTGAAGTTTTGAAGGGGAGGAATGCAACTGACTATTTCGGTCGAGGATTTTTTGTAAAAAAAAAAAAATCAGTAAAATAGGCAAAGACACGAGAAAATTCGACGGTTTTCAAGGGAGACTGTGGAATTCACAATGTCTCTATCACATATAAGCATATTAACGCGTGAGCCTGAACCCTATCTAGAATGTGCAGAAGTGGCCCTGTGGGCACGAGATCAGATGTGCGCGTTATATTTCAGCTTTGGGTGAATAGATGCCTTATAGATGGGGGCCAGATCAGATGGGGTGAAGTATTCCTTGCACCGTTTAAGGAATCCGAGACATTTTGCAGCATTTCTGGAGAAGCCGAATATGTGATCGTTCTATCGAAGATGGTTTTTAATGCACATACAGAGAACAGCAAGACATTCGGATTCAGCGATACAAGTACCATTTATGCATAATAGTTGAGGGTCTTGGTTTCACTTGAGAGACAGAAGACAGTATTGTGTTTTAGATGCATTAAATTCCACCCTATTAGTTGAACCCCATCTGGTTATGCAGTCAAGGTCGGAATTTAATGTGTTTAGCATACGTTGTCGTTCATCCTCCACGTCTTCGGGCGCAGGGACGTCAGTTAGGAAACGAATATGAAAAACTGACGGTATTGTCATCAGTGAAGAAATGGATTGGATTAGAAGTAGCAGACAATAGATCGTTTATAAAAATGAAAAAAAGAGTCGGAGGCAAAACGGAGCCCAGGGAAACAATTGCATTAATATGGTGAATTGCAGACTTCAAGCCGTCCAAGGCAACTTGTATTGAACGTTCCGAGAGGTAATTTCTAATCCATTGAAGAAGAGACTCATCGATGCCATATGCACGCATTTTCGACAGAAGAGCCTGAAGTCAATCTTTGTCAAATGCCTTAGGTTGCGGGCACAGTGACGCGACAAAGCGATGCGATCCGAAAAGCGATTCGAGAAACGAAACGAGATGGGATGCGACATGCGCGATGGTGCGCAGAGTGAAGCTGTTCTGTGCTATATTGATGCTTATCAGGAAGTATTCATCATCACAGGAATTACTTAAAAACATTTCCTCTAATTCCTTTTACAACAATTACCACCAAACTACAGTTGTAGATCGCCACTCCAATTGCTGTTCATCGATAGTGTCAACAGGGAGTTTATTTGGCGTGCCTTACGCAGGAAAGGTATTCCCGATAAACTAATTGCTATTATCAAAGCCACATAGCATATGTAGGCTCTGGACAGAGGAAGGTTGCCTGACGAATATGAGATCCAAAGTGGGGTAAGACAAGGCTGTATCTTTTCACCAATACTATTCCTATTGGATATTAGCGATGTGCTCGTGCACAGAATTATGAACCTCCAACAAATGACAGCAGATGTGGAGAGGGAGGCAGGCATCGTCGGGCTGAAAATTAATACGACAAAAACTAAAATTATCAGCCTTGGAACAAACTCATCGGCTCAAATATGCATTGCTGGACAACCGGTAGAGAGAGTAGAGGATTTCCAGTACCTTGGGAGTATTGTCTTCACCGATGGTGGAACCGAACTGGATATAGCCAACAGGATCGCCAAAGCAAAGTCCGCGTTCTGGATGTTGTCCAAAATATGGTAAAGCAACGCAATCAGTTTGAACATCAAGCTAAGACTGTTCCGCTTCAATGTTGAATCCGTGCTGTTATATGGATGCAGTACGTGGAGAATGGCCGCTGCTAGGAAGCTGCAAACGTTTGTTAATATGTGCCTGCGCAATATCTTAAGGATTTTCTGGCCCAATCGTATCTCTAATGAACACCTTTACGAGAGAACGCGTCAGGAACCAATAGAAACAACCATCCAACGACGGAAGTGGCGGTTGATTGGTCATACGTTCCAAAAGGGTGACAGTTCCATAGTGAACCATGCTATGCAATGGAACCCTTTAACTTTCTCCGAGGAGAACATGGTGCTGACCAGTCGAGAAGGAGGCACGGCAGTTAGGGAAAAGTTGGGGAGAGCTGAGACACATTGCCAGAAACCTAGACGATGGCGCTTAGGCGTAGTAGAGGTCATAGGACCCACAAAAGGATACAGGACATAAGTAAAGTAAGTAAACTACAGTTGTTTCTGTGCCATACAATACAAATAACTAAAAAAAAAATTATTTTTTTTTTTTCTGTCCTTAATTTTGATTTTCCCGCAAAATAAATGAAATTGCATTAAAAGAAACAACAATCAAAACCAATTGACCTAAAATCACAAAATCTATGAAAGAATCGAATGCATATCGTTTTTTCATTCTCATCCAACAACAACAATGCATAATTCTCGCGGACTGGAAAAAGTGGTCAGAAGACTTTGTGTGCGAAAAACTTGCGAGAACCGTGCGAGAAGCTCGCAAGTCTCGCATCGAATTTCGCTTCACTGTGCGCATGCACATAAGAATAAATGTAAACCGTTTTTTCGCAAGCAAGCGCTTTTCGTATCGCTTTTTCACGCTACTGTGCGCACAGCCTCAGAAATATCGAGTGCAACCATCTTCATTTTGCCGAAGTGTTGGAGAGATTGATCCAACTTCTCGGTGAGAAATGCTATTAAATCACCAGTGGACCTGTTGCTACGAAAACCATACTGCCGGTCATTGGAGTTTTCGTGCATCAAGATATTTCATGAGCTGACGATTTATCAGCGTTTCTATGACCTTGGAAAGAAGGGACGTGTGTGCCATGGGTTGCTAATTGAACAGGGATTTTCTGAGCTCCAAATGCGGCAATTCTTCTTATTACCAAAGCTTTGAGGACGAAAATATCTCTCATTGCTCAGAATGATTTTCCGGTGAAGTTCTTGATCAATTTTATGCATTTCCAACACCCAATTGGCAAAGTTACCACGCTGCTCATGGTCGGCAGGCTTAAGTTCATGCGTCAACTAATCCTTTTAGGCTTTATGCAAAATTCGGTGGATTGTTGTTTGTGATATGCCCCATTCCTGAGATCGACGTGGAATCGACAAGCCTATGATTTCGGCCACACTTCGAGCTACAGAAGCAATATTCCCAGCTGTACTTGCTCGACGGGCATGATTTCGATTCTTCATATCACAAACTTCTCCCAAGCTCAAATGTCTGAGCCAATTAAACAGTTGTTTTGCTGGGCGAGAAGGTGCTTCACGTCGATCGAGAATACTAAATCTTTCGAACTGTTTCAGCGAAATTTTCATGTTTTTAAAATTTTTACTTGCCAGGTGGCAGAACAGCGAACTATTCAAAATTAAAGTTCTTATTGGAACCCCTATATAGTACATATTTTACGAGTTTTCGACTGTATTCCGGCAATTGTTCGACAAATGTCGCACAAAATGACAGCGCATTTTTTGTTTCAATTGTCCCTGTAAAAACTAAGCGCAACAGCTATTACAAAAACACTATCTGACATTTAACAAAACAAAACTCACTCTCTCAACATTCGTCGTAAAACACATGCCATGGCATTAAACTCATTATTCTCCATTTGTTATGCAATTAATTTGTTCGCATTTGAACGCGCGAAACTTTAGTGTGCAATCATCAACAAAACCACATGTCACTTGGCTGTCATCACATTCCGCACATTTATTAGGGACCCAAACCCCCCTCCGTCAGGTCGAGGAATTTCATTACAATCACAAAACCCAAGTGCTGATTTAATGGAATCAGTCATTTGGAGATTCCCATTCCCTCTTGTTCCCTTCGCGTCCTGGATGCGAGATGTAAGTGTGCCGTGCCATCCCCACACTTCGCCCAAAATATGAGATTGAATTTCTAGAAAATTCCCGGCATACATTCCAAAATTGCGGCGAAGAGAAGTGGGGAAACAAAAGGATAATGCATCTACTATGTCATTTGTGTATGTATGTATATGCATTCGCTTACCACCTACCCACTGTGGGTGGTGGTATGACACAGACCTAGAAAGTGTGATTCACTTTGATGAATGGTTTCGCTCTTGTGGCGAAACTATTTCAATGGAATTTTTTTTTTGTCACAATCCTAGCTTCTCTCCGAGGTGGTTGTCCACCCCAGAATGCCACTAATGGGTAATTTCTTTTATTTTTTATTTTTTTTTCTCTTTGCATTTCATTATGCATGTTACCAATGAAAATGCTGATGGAGAGAGCGAAAGAAGGAAAAGTGTACGTAACATATTTACGTGCATTAAATTCGAATGGTGGGGTAGGTGTGCTCCCATGCTAGCGCCAACATCAACACCGACACACGGTTGTACTCTAAGCCCGGGGAGACAGTTTCCATTTTTCAGTTTTCATTTGAAATTCATCTCTATTTCTACTTTGACATAGAAATGAAGATCAACAGTGGGTGGAGAAAGAAAGGATGGTGCCGGTTCATGCTTGGATAGTTTTAGATCCCTTATGGGTCTGAAATTGAATCTTGTAATTCTCTCGAGTTTTCTGTACCATATCGTAAGGTCCTAAGCGGATAATGGCGGTGTATGTCGTGGCATAGAAAGTTCCCCGATTCGTCAACTATTCAGAACTACGCGTTCTTGGACAAATCATATCAATAACAAAAGCTTAAAGGGTTTTTGCTCGGGCTTATTAAAATCCATCTCAGTATTCACTGCCAAGGAGCAGAGGAAAACTTGGTTCTGTTTGATTTTTACCATCTAATCAGAGAAGTTGCAATAGAGATTTTTGAGGTCGACGTCAATATCTGTTGTAACGTTCCATAGACAATACAAAATCCGTCACACTTCGCGAAAATGTAGCGAAAACCTCGCACATCCTGGCTTCTAAGCATAAGTACTAACAGAAGATGATTCCTTCTTATCACAGACTGTTGAGAGTCGAGAAGAACTCAATTTTCTTGGAACACAACACAAGGTAATGCTCTGCTGGGTCCTTGGATATGAAGAAATACCAGGCGATGAAAAAGCTAATGAATTAGCAAGAGGAGGCTCGTTAACTTTATCTGAACAAGCTGACCCCTCTGTGAATATTCCGCCTTGCATACTTAAGCTTGAAGCAGGGAAAAACCCACAAAAGACTTCCTTAGAGACCTGTTCCACCAAAAGAAAGTTATAGCCCTTTCTTGACAAAGCCAGGGCCGAGAGACTTACATAGAAAGACAGGAAATCCCTGTCATGGGACATAATACTCTGCGGTACCACATGAAGAAATTGCGTCAAACAGAAGAAAACCTTTACAGATGCTGCGGTGATGAGGGATTCTATGAGGTCTCCAAGACACTAGGAAAAGAATTCTCGCGGGATGATGCTTGCAAGATATAGAGGAGCTTACTAGCACACCAACAAACAAAATAATAAACTTCATCAAATTCACAGGATGATTTGTATGTATGTATATAACAACGCAGTAAGCAATTGAAAAAACGTTGTGTTGGCTAGGTTTATAATGGGTAAGGGACAACTTTTTCCCCTAAGGGTATCAAAATGCGTCTGCATTGATATGGAGGATTCCGCTTCACCAGCCCACTTACCTTACATAATCTATCGCAGACTGGACAGAATGTTTTTGATCTTCTGATCTTCATCTTTGATCTCCCGTCAAGGTGAAAACGTCTTCCTTGACTGTTTTGTATGAGCGGCTTAAAAAATGCAGAGCTTGCACTTGCAGTTCTCCAGAATCTGTCTAAGACTATTATCGTGGTTCAGTTTCTTTTACCTTTCCCAATGCTCTCACCAAGGTAGAAAAAAGTGCTGCTCGTAGAAGTGGTGGATCCACTTCGTCTGGGTCTAAACTCAGAGATATCGATCAAAAACTTATATTTAGAACAGTATCTAGCACTTCCCTTTGAAACTTATAGCCTTACTTCAAAATCGATCTTCAACCTCATAAAACTGATGGTGATACATAAGCTAATCTTTATCTATATCCATATCTCGAACGAACACAAAATATACAAGTCATCCCTGGCCAGTGATAAGAGATTAAGAGCCGTGAATCATCCTTTCTTAGTGACTATCGTCAACCACGATGGGCCTTATGAATCTTGGCAGAATGATGCCCGGTGGTGCTTATTTGAAAATGAACATGCGCCTAAGAGTATAACTCATTTAATCTAACTAAGTAACCACTTTTTTTTTTATTATTATTTGCGCGCATTCAAGGGGTTATGAATACCCTTATCATGTTTACACACAGTGCGGGCGTTGGAAAGGATAGAGAGAGAGAAAGAGAGAAAGATTCGTGTAGTGGTTCTGAAGTACACATATGTTATTTTGTTTCAGGAATGAAGAGAAGAGATAGGAAAGGGTTTTTTTTTCTGGTCTAATAGTTCTGAATTTAGATGGAATTAGGTGTCAATATATAGTCCTCTGGGTGGTGTCACTACTAAGTTTGGGGGCGTGGGGTCACTTTTTCGGTCGTGACATTGCAAATACTACTGTATGTGTTATGTGGGCCACCTGGACACCTCTTTATGAATTTTGCTTAGGAAGTCTTCTGTTTTTGCTTTGCTGTAGTTTGACCACATCCTTCTAGATAGGACAATTTTTACCTTCACTGCTTCCAGCCGAATCTGTACTAATTCTGAACGTGAACAGTGGAGGGATGAGCCTTGCCTGGGCGTAAACGTTACTGTGCCAGGAACCTAAATCAGGGTTAGGTTGAATTGACCATATAACGAGGCTAGATCATTTCAGCATTACCTTGGCAGATGGAGTAACTGAAGAGTTTGGTTCGATAGTAGCTTGGGTATCAATGAATATAGCATTCTTTTGTCTTGGCGTTATATTTGGAAGAGTCCACGACTGTGAGATCTTGAAGGATTCTGAAAACACAACTGCACCGACTCCGCTGTCTATCTTTGAACCATCTGTGTATATTGTGAGATCAAAATCCTTAAGTCCGTCTTGTCATTTGTACTTTTAGGGAGTTGTACGCCATAAGTAAGTTTGGGAAAGTTTGTTGTGAGTTTTGCCTTCGAGCATGACGTTAATGCACTCAAGGTACTGTGTATTCCCATTATTTAATTTTATTACTAGAAACCTGAATGGTTATGATTGGACTTCAACCAAGAACCTCCCACTCAACACACGAATAACAACTGCACTATGTTGCACACTTATTCCAGTGCTGCGTGTGTTATTCACATAGCTTACAGTAGAGTTAATCATGAATGGATATTTATTTTAAACACAAGTGAACTGTGTGTTAAAATATGTCACCTTTGTCACGAATACGTATCTGTCCCCGTGCTCCATACTGTCCACATCGGATAACCCCATACAGCCGGTGTCCAACGTTTTTTTTTTTTTTCGTTAGCCTGCAATTTCTAAAGATACATCGTACTCCTTCTCACCTCCTAAACAAACAGAAAATAAAAACTTTTCCCAGGTCCTCTAACCACGATCCCTGAAAAACACAAAACTATGATAACGTAGCAAACGCACGTACATCGTTGCCATTACCATTCCATATCCTTGCCTCCTCTATATTTCACTACCACCGCCATCACCAACACCATGTGAAAACTGCTAACAAAATGCAATCCTGATACTCCTCGTTCTCTTTCCCTGTGTATGCATCTGATGCTGTGATGCTATGCATCCTGATGATTTATACGGGTTTCCAATTCGAAACTTAGCTCGTCTTTGTCGAGAGTTGGCTTGAATTGTTATTTTTTCTGCAAATCTCCTCCCCAGCGGCGGTCCAAATGAATGGGTGGCCAGGAGGTGAGGGAATAGATATCAAATTCACCAAAAAGTGGGGGCCCGAGAGTTCGTATTGCACAAACACTGAAACGTGAATCCTTTGTTGTTTTTTTTTATCGGATTTTTTTCTATGTACTCGCATGTACCGTGTGCCTCGCTTCTTTGCTTTGTATTCCTTTGGGAGGCTTTCTGACTAAGTCAAGCTGCTGAGGTACATGCATTTGCAGCAACCACTCCCTCTACGTACACACATTCCGGTGGCTTTGGAAATAAGTGAAACTATGTTTTCTCCTTGCTTCATATGTCCTGTCACACATCCATACACACGTGTAGCATGCATCCCACCTTCGCCGTATCGTCCTGCATAGTATAGTGATCTATTATGGTGGCCATCAAGGATATTCTAACCTAACTTTAGAGGTTGATGGATTCTCTTATTTTGACCTCATCCTCGTGCATCCTACTCCTCTCATGCTGAGGATGCCGCTCTCGTATCTCCAGGTATGAATATCTACATGCATGTGGCTGTGTACGTTGTCTTTTGGGCTTAAAGTTGGCTTTAGTTTACCCATTGCTATACTGGTAGTTGAACTACGTTGGTAGCTGCATGTGAGCCCACCGGAATGAAAATTGAAAGGCACATTTTATGCTTAGCTGATTAACAGAGGTGGTGCAGGGGGAAAGACCGACCGCGTTAGTGGATCCATTTCTGTTGGCGGCGGGTTAGATGGGCGTTAAGTGTATAATCAAACGACGCAGAAGTTACATGGGGCGGAGGAGAATCAGGAAAAAAATGTTCGCTTTTAGGTTTCATATTGTCCAAAGGTGAGGTGTGAGGCGAAGAGGTAGAAGTGAGATTTTAACCCGTTTGCGCTCCTTTGTGGAGGTCTTCATAGTAAAGCTACGTACAGAGCATTGTTACCTTTTTTTGTTCCGATGTAAGGAGTGACATTTTGACCTATAACCAAGAATAAGGCTTTGAAGTTGAATAAGATATGCAAATCCAAGACTTAGGGTGGAATGTGTCAGCGGAAGTCTTTGATGAAATAAAATACTTGTCAGGATGTGCTGGGCTTTCATATTTTGTGGCAAAATGACTTTAAATATTGATGGCTTTGAATACGCATTTTTAAAATTTTGCCTCGGGAGATATTCTTAGTCCACATTTACCAATCGATAGACGTTAGTTGTTCTCTCTAGGTATTCTGCCGTTGGACTTATTTATTAAGAAAGCGGCGGCATCCACAGCACTTCGTCTGCACCGAGATGACAACTGGCATTGCCACGGTTCTATCTACGGACATAGGAAAATCCTGAATCTCATGAAAAACGAGAGTAGAGGGTTAAATATGGCCATATATGGAATAAAGAGAATGCGTGTTACGAAAGGTATTACAAAACTCTTATCGGGAATGGAAAACTTCCGGAAAGAAAGATTAGTGACATAATCATATATACGGATGGATCCATGATGGAAGCCAGAGCAAACAAAAAAAAAGGCAGAGCGAGAGAAGATATATTTTGAGAAGAGCCAGAACTAGCCTCTCATATTAGTTTGCGGAAATGTACCACAGTTTATCAAGCCAAGATGAAAGCCTTGTTACATGCATTGGATCACCTGAAAATTGGTCAGGCTGTTGGTAAAAATATTACTAGCACTGGACAATCAATTAGAGATTAAACATACGGATCAAACGGATATCAATACATCATTAGCATTGGAATGAATTCGGAAACTCAACGAGTGTTTACTTTGAAATAAAATGACGCCGCTCTGGGTGAGAGGACACGTAGAGACTGAGGGTAACGAAAAGGCGGAATCTCTAGCAAAGCAAGTGTCACCCTCTGAGTTCTCTGATCCAGGAAACTATCTGTTGCAATTGGCAGGGGAGTGATCAACAACTGGGTCGCAGTCGAACAGAGAAGGTGGTCGACCGTGGAAAGTTGGAGGCAGCCAGAAATGACTGTTAAAATGCCGATAGGCACCACTCGTAGAAGAGTTCTAAGTCTGGAGCGAAGATCATTAAAATTTGGGTATTACCTAAGGAAAATGAGTCTTCTGGAGGATGACACCTGTGACCTATGCCTGGAGGAAGTTGAGACGGCAGCAATGTCCGGCACTAGCTACCAGAAGAAGGGAGATCTTGGGCCCCTCTGGATGGAAACCCGGAAGATGGATCAGATTTCCATTAAACAAATGTCAGCGCTGACATGGGGAATCAAAGCCAGAGAAGAACTGTGGAGAAATCCAGAGTGTCTCTCCGGCTAATATGGGTCGTTGTAGAGAAGTATACAAAATAAAGTTATCGCAGCTTGGCGGTCATGTCAACGGGTCACTGCAGATTTAAGGAGCACCTTAGGAAATTGGAAATAGAGGGAGGTGGACACTGCAGATTCTGCAAGGACTTTGGAGAAACACCAGCGCACCTTCTTATGGAATGCGAAGCACTGATCCATAAAAGAAGGAATCACACAGGTGCCTAACTCCTATCAGAAACGGATTTACCTTCGCTGGATCCACTGAAGATATTCCGGTATGCTGTAGCAGCTGGACTGGAGGAAGTGCTTTAGACCGAGTATATCATCGGCTAGAGCCGGAGTATGGGGGCTCAATAGATCTTTTATAGGCCGTAGTGCCCTTGCACCCACTTCTTGCCCACTATCATGTACGCATATCTATCTATCTATCTATCCAAGTTATCACAGCAGTTCGTCTAAACGGCATAGATAAGAATTATTACCATCGACCTCATAAGTGCCACGCCTAACCCAGCCTGTGTGACTTATTTCTTATCACGATCACGTACCAACAGAATGACATCTGCCGGATGGTGATAACAGACTTCCCAGAAACCGATATCAACCCTAGCCATTTCAACACATTTTAACGCTGACTATACAAAGGAGGTTACAAAGAGAGACGGAGACGAGTATCCTCAGACCAGACCCTACCCAGAGATTGGCCGTATATCATTTTACTGTTAGAAAAAAGCTTTATAATTTGTATTTTAAGTGAATACATTTCTTTTTATGTATATAAAGTATACATAAACTTTGAATTTATATATGTATATATATTCCTTTTTAGCTCAACAAACATGTGCACCTAGTCCGGTTACCAGCCAGCTGTCTTCAGTTGAGTACACCAAATTTATTGAGGGTCCCCTTCACTTGTTCGTCCCACCTGAGCCTAGACCGTCCTCCACTGGGCCGTCTATCCGGGGTGGATTCGAAGATTTTCCGAGCTGGAAAGTTGGGCTCCATGCGCTCTACATAAGTTACCTCAGTAGTTCGAGATAGGGATTTGTGATTCAATTGCCTTTTTGGAAAAGAGTAATTTTTGGTTTGCTGTCATTGCAGAGTTCACCATAGGTGGACAATGTCTAAGACCGTGAGGCCATCCTCAACTGCGTTGTCCATCCGGGGTCGATTCGGAGATTTTCCGGGCTGTAACGTTGGGATCCACCCGCTCTACAGAACCCAGCTATCTTTGTCGCTGTATGTGAACTTTTTTGCCTAGGTAGACAAACTCCTTTACCACCTTATAATTATATCTGTTTATTGTGGCGCTCTGTCCAATACATCGATATTGGGTGTTCTTTCTTGTAGATGGCATACCAAGACGCTTAACCCAACTTTGACGCTTCCGTCTCAATGTTCACATATGGCGCACTGACGGCCCAATAAGTTGTTCCTATTATGCCAATGTCATCAGCGTAAGCGAGTAGTTGTACAGACTTGTAAAAGATTGCACTTCTGGTGTTGGCTCTTGAGTTTCATACAATTCTCGCAAGTACTATGTTAAAGAGTTCGTCATCTAAGACTGTTCCTATCATCGATCGATTCAGTGGTGTCCTTATGGACTTTGATGGGGTAGTGATAGTTCTCTAACGTCATCCTACACAGACACACGAGCTAAGCAGTGATGCCGAGAGTAGACACGGCACTGTATTTCTCGTCTCTATGCACACACATCATATACAACTTTGAAATCGATGACGGGGTTGTGCATATCGATTTTGTATTCGCGGGTTTTTTTCCAAAATTTGTCGTAGTATGAATAATTGGTCAATCGTGGACTTTCCCGACCTGAAACCACACTGATAAGGACCTATCAGGTTGTTGATGAACGGTTATAGTTTTTCACATAATACGGCAGACAGGATCTTATATGCGGTGTTGAGAAGACTTATACCTCTGCAGTTGACGCAGTTCGGAGTTTCTCCTTTCTTCGCGATCGGGCAAACGATGGGGTGTAATGCTGGGGCTAACATTTTTGTCTTTAAAAGTCCTGAAGCACAAAACTTGTTCTTAAGCGTGACTCTTTAGCTATCGCCGGTGTTCTAAACAGCGAATTAATAACACCACAGTGTAGAAGAAAGCCTTTCTGTTAATGTTAGGCTCATCTGCTTTCTTATGTAGCTTGGATACTAGAGTGTTGTAGGTAAGTGCTTGTGTGCACGGATTAGATATTTTAAAAGTCTTGCTATCAATCAAGGAGGGTAACAGAAATTATTAAACACATATAGTTCCCTAGCTTGATAATTTGCTTCGGTGAATTGGAGGAAGCAGTGTGAATGACAGCTGTTATAAGAGCAAGCCCTAATGGTTACCAGAAGACGCACTGCGCACTGTTCGCTATGTGAATAACTCCCTCTGTGACTCCCTCTTGTGCTTCAATTGAATGACGGTTAGAGATGTCTATCACATCAGCTTGGATATGGTACTTAACAAACGATTTTTGCGCCTAGTTGTCGATTATACATATGCTTGTCGTGCTCGAAGAACCTTTTCGAGTCAATTCATCAGCTTTGCGTTTCCCCCGAATGTCACAGTAGGACATACCTGACGGTGCGATTATAGTATCCAGCTAAAACATTAAGAAATAAGTGGGCTTTTACTGCCTTAGAAGAGCTGGATGCAATTCAATAGCAGCGGGGTAACGATACACCTGTTCGTAAACCAATTAATGTTCCTTATAAATTTCGATAAATACTTTAACTTTCCTAGTTCAGCTTTCAAAGAAATGGGTACTTAGAGTGTTAAGGAGATGTTCTTGTAACGCAAGGTAGTAGCGTGGTAGATGTTGGATCGATAGCGGTTCTTCTTCGTCTCCGTAGCTCTTGCAGACATCGTTGGCACATTGTTTTGTGGTTAAGGTGTCTGGAATGTAATGCAATCCCACCTCGTCCGCCATAAGAATGTTGTCTTTTTTCACTATGTCATCAATTCTGTTTGTTCATCGACATTGAGGATGCATTTGACAATGCGACGTTTGACTGCATGTGTGACTCGGCCAGACAACACGGGGTAAACGAAACATTAGTGTTGTGCATGTTGGCAATGCTAATGAACAGAACTTTGGATGTGGATGCGGATTGTGGCCGATATGTTATGGCAGGGGTAAACAGGGGCTGTCCGCAAGGCGGCACTGCTGCATGGTGGTCGACTCTTTGTTGAAAACTCTAAGCAACTCGATTAATGGTGCACTTTAAGTGGGTTATGGGTAAATCCCCTCAAAACGGAGGTCGTTCTCTTTACGAGAAGGAGCATTTTGACCGGTCTGACTCAACCAGTGCTAAAGGGCGTCACTGTCCGTTTTTCCAGTGAAGCCCAAATATCAAGGAGTGATTCTGGATAAGAAACTTCTTTGGTCAAAGCATCCAAGGCGCTCTCAGTTTTCTAGCAGTGTAAGAGTGCTTTTGGCAAAACTTGGACCTTATCACCGAATAATGTCTTCTAGATATATGCGGCTATGAAATATACCCTTGCACGGCACTTATCCTACGACTCCTTTCTCATGAATGTGCGGTCTGACGTAATGACACCAGATCTGCGGCTGTTGCGTGAACTCAAAGTCAACTGTCCTTATTTATAGGACCAGCTTCGGCCAGAGTCCGAGCTAGGAAGAGAATATAGTTGCATTTTCATGGACGACTCCAAAACCAGTCACGGATTTGTTGCTGGTGTCTTCGTGGAAGACAACAACATTAGGTTTCACTTCTCATTAGGCAAATATATGTCTATTTTCCAAGCGGAAACTTTTGCAATTTTCATAGCCATGAACTTTGCTGTGAAGAACATGTGAAAGGGTCCAAGTATTTGCGTCCTTAGACACAGCCAGACTACGCTTAAGACCTTGTTTAACATTTTAACCACATCGAACATATAGTTAATTAATGTAAAAACTCTTTGAAGTCGATCGCAAAGCTGAATTCTTTGCCTCTTATCTGGGTCTCAAGTCACACTGGCGACGAGATATCTGATGAGGTTGCAAGGCAAGGCTCAAATGTGGTGTTCTCAGGACCTAAATCTGCGTTATATCTCTCTGCGTCCTCGGTTAGGGCTTCCATTGACGATTGAGTCTTTCACCAATACAATTGTGTCTGGCATGATTCTCCAGGAGGTAGGTTGACCAAATGAATGCTCTCGGTCGTCTGTACAAAATCTTGCTGTCTCTCAGCAGAAAACACAGCAAGCCACTTATAGGTGTCTTGGTAGGCTATTTGCTTTCGCCAAGCATCTTAATATGCTAGACTTAAGTTATGTAAGGTTCGTGGGTTGATAAAGAAGACTTTTCTTCTTCATCACACTCAGGTCTATGCAGGTCCATTGTTATGCCCATTGAGATTTATTGCAGCGATTTTGGTTGTTTCTTTTCCACACATTGATCCCTTTAAAGAGCCCTTAACCAGCCTGATGTCCTCGAGAAACTGTTAATGTGATATTCTTAAGTAACACTACAGTCTGTGATGCTTGTGGAAATGGCGACGACACTGCGGAACATTTCTTTGGCGAGTACCCTGCTTTTACTCGTATCAGGTGACGGATTTTCGGTGCCGATGTGGTGAGTGTTGGTATTGTAAGCTCCTCATTACTGAAGCGCTTGCTTGGCTTTCTAAGAAAGACAAGGACATTCTAATAAAGTAGGGTTTTGCTCTCTGGTAGTATCGTACAATGGACCTGTAGCGTCTGAGTGGTCCAGTCGAGCGTTTATCATCAAAAAAAAAAAAAAGTTCTAAGTGCATAGGGTCGTCAGTCACCAGCTTGGTTGAGGCCCAGATTCAGCTCGAACTTTAGCGCCACTATGCTATGCGCTATGCATTTGGTAGCCTGAAGTACCTACTCTTCTTTTCTCAGTACTTCTGGGTAGAAATCCTCTTATGCAAACCAGTCCGCAGGTTGGGTATCGTCGCTGACTTCATCTTAAATAACGCAGCGAAACCTTTAAGGACACTTGAAGCAAATGAAACCAATTTACTACCAATTGTACGCCCGACTAAAACACATGAGTGGTCCCATAGTGAAGCCCAGCCGTAATTTATTATTTAATTGCCCTGATTAAATCGCAAATATTACACAACGTTAAAGGCCAAAACTACTGAAATCTAAAAATCTATCACCCGCATCAACGACCAATTTTACAATTTCAAATTCACTCTTTATTGCAGTCATAACTCAGCAGCATTCATTGCTTTCGGGCAATAAAGTTGAAACCGAAATGGCCCCTAAAGTCAAACGTCATCACCAGTTAACTTGAAATTGTAGCACTTTGCAGCACGTGAAGTGAATATTATGACATTACATCTCATCGCTAACTGCATTACGTTAATTTCATACAAACTAGCCACGGACGAAACGCGAAAGGCCCTGACAGACAAATCATCGATTGCTCTGCCCGAACAACTGCAACTAATCATCGCATAAGTTTTCAATTTTTCGGACCCCAAACCGACCGCATCATCACTGCGTCCTGTCGATGTATCTAATATTTTCCGCGTCATGAATTTTTCTCATTAGGCCGGCGGCCACCTCTTTGTGTGCAGCTGTGCATGCACTCTGATGCCCCTAATTTAATTAACCCCAACGCCAGGCTCTAAAAACTAAAAATCCCATCGTTCTAAAATAAAAAACCCATACTTTCGATAAACAAATTTGGCTCAAATAACAAACCGGCAAATGTACACGAATCGCTCTGTGATTAGGTTTTCCTATACCCTTACCATCGTACCTAGGTGTGAAATCAATCTATGTGTATCTCTAGGTGTGGGCGAGCGCGTTGGTTGCATTTCTGGCGGAACAATTCCATTGAAGGTGAAATAATGAAATGCTATATACTACATTTGGAAAATATTTTCAACCTGACCTGTGAGATATTTCTTTAATAATATTTTGCATAACTGGATACTGCTGACAGCGAAGTGCCGCCACCATTCCCTTGTCACGCCACACCACACGGTGTGCGCGCGAGTGCTATTGGCTATATTCATGAGCCCGGATGTAATCAGTATCAGGAATTAATGGGATTTTATAGTGACACATATGCTGATTGTCAGCCGATGAAAGCTGAGGGTATTTAGATGCGGCAAGTCCATGGCGGGTATAGGTGGGTATTTTGGGGCGGATTATAAATTATATTTATTTGGTATGGAATGTGAGTGAGAAAACATGATTTCGGGAATTTAAAAAGTTTTGAAGGCCACTCACCTACTAATGAAGTTGCCAGAGCTTTCTGTTGGTTTACATCGAATTAGTTTCCCTTGGGAATGTAGAGGGCCAAGCAGCATTTATTATCACGGGAGAAGCGAAGACTTTTCTGGATGTGGTAAACTTCTAAAAATATGAATAACCCGGTCTACCAGCATGCACGATTCGCAAACCCGATTAATTGATGCCATGAGTGCGCCTACGTACTAATCCACATCCTGCACACTTCTGCCGATCACTCCGTGAGGTATTACTTTGGGGCGTTGCGCTGGTTAGCAACTTACGCTATACCATCAGCATTTGCCGTTTCGGGTCTTTTTAGTCTTTCGACTTATCTCAGCTCCTTCCTAGTCTTATTAGATGTTCTGGATTTGGCAGGTCCATTATTTCTCTTCATCTGGATATTCTGGGCCAAAGAACGAGCTATCGTGTCCAAATCTGTGAAAATGTTTTCATTAGTCACCGTGCCCAGACAGGAACTGCATAAGGTGGTAGTTGTAGTCTCCGCATGCTCTCTCTGTCCAGACTTCGATGGTGGAGGTCAGCTTGTGATCCATCTGTTTTTTGCCTTGTTATCCCACCTGGCTTGCCCCAGTGTTACAGATATTGCCCTTTCTTCGCATTTTACCCTCCTGGTAACTCTAGCTTCTTCTTCCCTCTTCGTGGTTTACTTAAGATAAACCCTTTACATCTCGTTGACGAGAATGTCGATGGGGATCACACAAGCTTTAATACAGGCTGCCTAGTCCGGAATTGTTTGGAAATCGCTTGTAGTTCTGATTGAGCAGAACCTGTACTCAGACGAGAGCTTCCTCCTTATTTCATTCGTTGTGAGTGCCCCCGCCCAGACCGGAGCAGTATATAGAAGGATTACCACTCTGCTGGATAGCACGATCCTCGTGGTGTATCCAAGCCCATCGGTGTTTAGCAGCATACGGGAAAGCGCTGTCTGCATCTGTGACGTCTTTTTGCTTGAATAGTCGACGTGTCTAGACAATTTTTTTATATTAGCGACTGTTTCATCTGTGGCATATTCTATCTCGTGGATGTATTTGGCCACAGTAACCACGGCGATATCGCCAGCATATCCAATCACCTTAACTCCTTATGGCAGCGTTAATCACGGGATTCCATCAGACATTATATTCCACAGGAGAGGTCCAAGGACTGATCCCAACAGAGCTCCAACAGAAACGTTGGAATACTTAACTCCATCGTTGGTCTGGTAACTCAACTTCCTGTTGGTGAAGTAATTCGTGACTATATTCAGCAAGTAATATAGTGTATCTATCCTGGTCAGGGCTCTCCTAATGCATGATCAGTTTGCCGAGTTAAATGCATTTTTAACGTCGATCGTTACTATACGCAGTATATCTGTGTGCTTCACGCCATCTTCTACTGCTTTAATGGCATCGTAGTACAACGCGATTTTCTGAAACCATCGCGATCTGTTTGCCATATATGATACGTTCTCGGATCTTGCCCCTAGTATTTAGCAGATATATTAGCCGATACGACGAAGGTTCATCTGGTGGCCTGTTCCCTTTGCGTAGTAACACCAGATATTGAAGTTTCCATGGTTCAGGGAAGACCACCTCGCAAGGCACCTTCGCATCTTTACTATAAAAAGGTCCGGTTTCCTTTGAACGGCCGCTTTGAAAGATGTCCATATGCTAGGCAAAATGTCCGTTCAATGACCATTATATTCTTTTCACAATCGAGGGCTTACTGATATTAGCAAACGAGCACTGTAACATTGAAGCTCCAAATTATGTACCCTTATTGATTTTAAAATGTTAGGCCTCCTCCTCGTGCCTAGAGCTTCTGCAGAGTCGTTGAAGAAGAGGCCGCGTCTTTTGGCGTATTGGCCTATAAGATAGTGTCCAGTGAAAACACCGACAACGCAGCTGTTTTTGGTTCAGCCTAGGCCAGATTTGTCTTGAGATGTGACACGTTGAGCCGTTTTTCGCCTTTTGGCGTATTGGCCTATAAGATAGTGTCCAATGAGAACACCGAAAACGCAGCTGTTTTTGGTTTGAGCCGTTTTCCCATCTGATGTTGGTCTTGCTAATATCATTCAGCTATAGTAGATGCTTACATGTAGCGAGGGGCATACCCAGGGCTTGCCTATCAGGCAGAATCGTAAGTGTAGTACCCTGTCTGGCGAGCTCGTCCGCCCTGCAGAGTTTTGGAATGTCCCTGTGGCCTAGCACCCAGCATAGGTGAATGGTGAACTGCTCTGTCATCTCCGTAACAGATAAACGGTAGCTTAAGGCGGTCTTAAAAGTGAAGGAGCACGCTTCCAGGGACTTGATTGTTGGTTGGCTGTCAGTGAAATGCTAATATCGCCTGCAGATAGTACATTACACTTCAGCCAGGACAGGGCTACGATAATCGCCATGATTTTTGCCTGAAAAACGCTGCGATGATCAAGGAGGCGGAACAAGATACTCAGATTGAGCTTTTCGGAGAAAATACCACAACTCACCCCACCCTCGGCCTTAGAGCCATCTGTAAAGAAGTGAACCGAACTACCATCGGGGGGAAGCTGTTCGATTCATCCCGTTCAGGGATGCCCGTTCGGAGTTACGGCAAAATCTCAGTTTCGACGGGGTGTAGTCCGGGCTTCTGGTTGTAGGGCTAGTATTATGTAAATCAAATTAAAGCTGAAATGATTTTTTTATTCCTAAAACCAAAAACCAACTTCCGCCCCTCAATGGCCAAACAACTAACTACTTCCTTTATGTTCCAGTGCAATGTACGAATTAGTCGTTTTGATCCGAGCAAAGAAAGCGTTCATAAAGCGTTTGCTAAGAAGCGGGGAGTTCGACCAATGCAGTAATACGACCTATCCCTACATACTTTAGTGGCCTGCTTTGAGTTGACACTACAACAACAAACAACCAAGCAAAGCGCAAAGAAGCGTGACTATGGGCACTACGGTTGCCATGTGGTCATACCTGGGTGCTATGAATGTGCTTCCACATCTTTTACCACTTGCCTTTCACATCGAAAACATTTCACCATGCTGCGTTGTCAGAATCAGAAAATCATAGCCGGGGGAGCAGTCTTGGCCATAGCAAATTACATCATATCTCTTGCAATTTTCCTTCTGTGTCTTTCTCACTCATTGCCTTCCACCACACAAGAGCCCCAAACGGAACGATGTGCCTGACCATCATAATGTATAGCCAGTGTATCATTGCCGGCCCCAAGCCCCATTTTTTATCTGCCTTCCTCTTGCATACGAAAAGACCATTGTAGAGAGATCTACTTATATGTCTACGTTGATGACATGAAAATCTTCAGGCACATTTCCTCCCCGGTTGATTCTTGCCGCTATAAGCTGATTTGGATAACTTTTCAGCCTGGTGCCAAAAATATTTCTTGAGCTCAATGTCAACAAATGCCAAGCCGTTACATATTCCCGTAAATGTCTTCCACCAGTCCATATATCCTGTCTTATCTGTGACGAGCCCGCAATTTTTGATTATCGCAGTCCTGCTTTACGGCGCTGAAACAATGACGTTATTGAAAGGATGAAGATATCCTTGATCGCTTCGAGAGAAAAATTCCTCATAAGATATTCGGTCCCATTTATGTTGACAATGTTTGATTCAACGACGAACTATACATACCGTGTAGCGACAAACATATGAAGGCTCCAAATGTCACGTTCTGCACAGCGGAAGGTTGTCTGAGGAATTTGAGATCCAAAGTGTATCTTTTCATCAATATTCTTCCTATTGGTGATTAGCGATGTGCTTCATGCAGCTTTGTCGACGGGAAACGGAGGAATTCGGTGGACTCTTACATCTCAACTGAAACATCTTGACTACGCTGACCATGTATGCTTACTCTCCCACAGAATTATGGACCTCCACCAAATGACAGCGGATGTGGAGAGGGAGGCAGGCGTCGTTGGGCTGGAAATTAATACGGCAAAAACTAAAATGATCACCCTTGGAACTAACTCATCGGCTCAAATATGCATTGCTGGACAACCGGTAGAGAGAGTAGAGGATTTCCAGTATCGTGGGATTATTGTCTCGACCGATGGTGGAGCCGAACTGGATATAGCCAACAGGATCGCCAAAGCAAAGTCCGCGTTCGGGATGTTGTCCAAAATATGGCGGAGCAATGCAATTAGTTTGAGCACCAAGATAAGATTGTTCCGGTCCAACGTTGAATCCGTGCTGCTGTATGGTTGCAGCACGTGGAGAGTGACCACTACTATCACCAGAAAGCTGCAAACGTTCGTTAATAGGTGCCTGCGCAATATCTTAAGGATTTTGTGGCCCAATCGTATCTCTAACGAACACCTTTACGAGAGCACGGGTCAGGAACCAATAGGCACAACCATCCAACGGTGGAAGTGGCAGTATATTGGTCACACGTTTCGTAAGGGTGACAGTTCCAAAGCGAACCATGCTATGCAATGGAACCCTTTAACTCAGGATGGCAGAAGACCTGGCGGTCCGAGGAGAACATGGCGCAGAACAGTCGAGAAGGAGGCACGGCAGTTAGGGAAAAGTTGGGGAGAACTCAAACATATTGCCAGAAACGGTACACGATGGACCCACAAGGGAATACAGGACATAAGTAAGTAAAGTGTAGCGATATCGATCTAGACAAAAACTGTGTATTCGGCGTTTATGATTGCTGGGTTATTTAGAGTGAATGGACATCAATGCTCCGACCCGCACAGTCTTCGAATCTAACACAGAGAGACGGCGCAGTAGAGGGCCTCCTTGCCATAGGTGGCACGCACAAGTTCAAGGGGACCTCGACCAACTTGAACTACGCAACTGGAGGCAATTAGCTAAAGATCGAGCTAAATGGAGAGGCTTGTTGGTTGCGGCCCAGGTTCACCCCGAACAGGAGTGCCAACTTAGTTGAGAAAAAGTTCAATAGTAGCTTAGCTTTCTTTCTTACCGTTCGGAACTCAGCGTCACATAGCAGGACTGGTTAAATTAGCATTTTATAATGCATTTATATAGTCCGTCCGAGCTAAGGGATTTGAGTCCAGTTGTTTTGTTAAACCGAAGTAGCAGCGGTTTCGTATGTGGGATTCATATTTATTTCAATATAGGTGAAGTCTTTTACCGCCTCGAAGTTAAAGTTATCAACAGTGCCATTCCGTCCTGTATTTTGGAGTTTTTGTTTGGTGATAACTTATACTTAGTTTTCTCGTCACTTACTTCAAGACCAACTTGTTTCGCCTGATCTTCAAATGCTGTAAGTGCCTCTATGATGGCATGCTGAGATCTCGCGATGATCTCAGTATCATCTGCGTTTCAAAACAAATGGACAGGCTTGTGGAAGATAGTGCCTTCCATGTTAACACCCGCTCCACGTACTATTTGTTCCAGCACGAGATGGAAGAAATCACATGATAGCGCGCTCCCTGTCAAAATGCGGTGCAAGTTTGGAAGAGTTCGGATGAGTTATTCCCAAATTGCACGGAGCACTGCGCATTTTCCACCGTTACGAGACAGCTGGATCAGTTTTGACAGGATTCCGAATTCAACCATCGCATTGTTGAGTTCAAGGCGATGATTGCTGTCATACGCGATCATTAAATCAATAAACAAGTGATGAGTTTCGCCTTAAAATGCGTAAGTATTTTCCACGATTTGCCGCAGTGTAAACATTTAGTCCATCGTCGATCTGCCGGGTCGGAAGCCACACTGGTACGTGTCGATTATTGTGTTGCAGAAGAGCCTAAAAGGCTCACACAGTACGTTATACATATAGGATCTTGTACGCGACATTTGGCAGGGATATAATACCTCGGTAATTCTTGCAAGACATATAAAGGGGCAAGCTGCTGATACCCCAGTCATCGGGCTTGCTAAATAGATAGTCTACTTCAATCCCTTATACAAAAATGCGGTTATGTGTTCATATCAATTTTCTCAGCTCCACAAAACACTGAGCTGTCCGAAATAATTGCACAAATTCTCATATTTACCCAATGCATATCCCCTATTCATTGAATCTCTTCTCAGATACTCAGTGGCAATCCACTTTTTTCAAAAGCGTAATCTATTCCCAATGGATTTGCATCTGGACGTTTAGTCTAATTTATAATGCATGTGTAAGAGACTCCCACATGAATATCTGAAATTAACATGGAAATGATTTCAGTCCTCTTTGTCGGTGATAGCTAGTACTCTGCCGGAGTACTTTTGTTCAAATTTTAGAAATTTAAATTCTTTGAAATTATCAATTCCTTTTCCGAATGTTCATTTGTGTTCTTGAATTCATTGATTTCTCGATTTAGTCCCCACAAATGCACGTGGATCAATTCATTAGATTCCTCCTCTCCCCTTGTATCCATTCATATTTGTGTCTATTATCAGTTTTGGTCAAAAATAAACCAACCATCCATTTTAAATTTAAAATTCATAATCGTTCCTTATCGCCACCCATCTCGGCCGTCTTGGAAGAAGATCCTTTACCACATCAAACTGAATTGGTATTCAAAAACTGACAAAGGACACACATCATCATAAATATTCATTCATCAGTCATGCATTCTCATCCCCATAAACACACAAAGGCAGAGGCTTCTTCTCCCTACTCTCGGAAGGATTCAAGGATATGTGTTTCCTGAGAATTTCGCTTATCAAGCTATTTTGGGGATTGATTTGATTTATGGACTTTTCGAGTACAAAGATGGGCAACCTATTATCCCTGTCGATCAAATTTTACCGAAGCTTAATAAAATCAATTATCCCCTCTCGTTGTACATAGTATGTGTATGCAACTACTCGATTCAATGCAATGCTATAGATTTCATAGGAATCACTGTTTGACTGCGAGTCAATATGCTGTGTCCTAAGTCCTTTGATCCCGTGCTTTTTTTCCTACTCAAATCTGTACGCTTTTTTTTAATCCTTTTGTTCGGATTCAAATTAAAAGGTAATGTTTCAAAAGGATACCTGCCGTACCGCCGTTGAATATCCATTCATACAGTTCAATCACATCTTGTTATGTGCCATATCCTTACGGAGCATTCAGAATATGTTCCACAGAGGGTGTGTATTTGTATTCAAGGAGGAAGGGGAGACGCAGGAATGTCTATTGAATGTCATTTAAATGTTATGAATGCACCACCCGCCCTATTTTTGTGGCACACATCATTTGGCCTTTCTCTTGTTGGCGCACTCTTTCTCTCGTCTCCTCGTTCATACCCATCGGCTTTGGTTTCGACTTGGATTGAATTCAAAATCATGATTAATGATGATTGGTTGTTATTGGGAATATCAACTACACATTTAGTCCCGTTGTGCATCTCTCGTTCTCTTACTTCACCTCACGGCCTGAGGATTTCTTTTGATGTCAAATAGAAAATTCTTCTCATCCTGGCGTGCGCTCCTATTCCATGTTTTTTTTTTTTTTTTTTCTATTCTTTGCATTCAACGGTGAATTTGATTGATGTCCACATTTAGATCACACAAGCACGTACTCGTCGTACATCCACCTCCTGGTAGATTTATAGACACAGAGAAAGGATGTGCTTTGGGTGGATTTGATTGATTAGCGACATTGGAAATAGCTTTGGCGACAATCAAATTTTGTTGGAACTTCGCCCAATTGTCCTTTGTATAGACTCATATACACAAACATATATTCATGCCTTATTACGGACTAAGACATGAAATGAATGAATGAGCCTCTACGATGTGGTTGATGTGGTGTGGTCCCATTTCTTGGTAAGCTAGCTAGCTGAATGCATGCATTCTCTGATTAAAATGATTCTACTTCATTATGTTTTCTGAAGAAGGATTTGTGTTACCCATGGCGTTTTGTTAGCGAAGAGAGTATTAAATGAATGTAAGTTCTTACTTATGTGAGTACATTTATATGTATGTAAACTGAACATCTTCTGAGAATTTTTACATTTCTTGTGAGTAAATTGCAATGAACTTCGAGTAATAATTTTTCTTACTCGGAAGACACTAAAGATACACACCGAAAGCCGATAATGAATTTGGTAATGATGTTCATAGCTTAGTAAGTATTAATAGTTAATGGATTTCAGTTATTGGAATGCGTCATCGCCTTACCAGTTTCGAGGTGAAATTTGAAAATCATAAGGGGGATCCAGGCTCAGTTTCAACCATTTACATCCTCGTTTTCTTTTAGTACCCTTTGCAATATGCGGTCTCTACACCCGCTAACGCGAAACTCGATTTGTGTTAGGAAACAATGTACAAGTCATTTTCAGGGAAATGTGACCGTCATTGGAGAGAAAAAACTACTTGAGTAGAGATCCTGTACCATATCGAATGGAAGCTCGTTTGCTTGAGATGTCGAACTTTGTGATAACTTAGATCGGAACGCATTGTGACTCGCAGATGAACCTTTCTGTCTTACAATAAAGCAAAGTCGCTTATCGCTTCTAATAATTACAGATTGACTAGATTCAAAGCTAAGATTGTTGTAGTTCCAAGAACAGAAATCGACTTATTTTTCTCAAAGCTTTCAATGCTGATGATCCCAGCAGAACTTACTTACTTACTTAGATGGCGCTACAGTCCGATGGACCTGGTCCTCAACCAACAAACCTCTCCAGTCAACCTGATTGATAGTCACCTGCCTTCAGTTGCGTACGCCAAGTTGGCGGAGGTCCAGTTCCACTTGCTTGTGCCACCCACTGCGAGGTTGTCCTCCGGGGTGGATTCAAAGACTTTCTTGGTTGGATCATTGGGCTCCATCCGCACTACATGACCTAGCCATCTTAGTGGCTGTATGTGAACTCATCTGGCTAAGCCGATGTCCTTATATAGACCGTATAGTTCGGCATTGTACCTTCTCCTCCACTCGCCGTCTATGCATACGGGACCAAATGTCACTCGATGGACTTTTCTCTCAAAAAAAAAACCAAAGGCATCCTCATCTGATTTGGACAAAGCCTCTGCGCCATACAGCAGGATTGGGATGAATTGTGGGTTATACACAGTTACCTTAGTAGTTCGAGATAGGGCTTTGTTACTCCATTGCCGGTTTAGCTCATAGAAACAGCGACTGGCAATTGCGGAGCTCACCATAGAGCAGGTAGACAAAGCCCTTTACTACCTCGAAACTATATCTGTCTTTTGTGGGGTTCTGTCCAAGGCGGCGATGTTGTGTGCCCTTTTTTGTAGAAAGCATATGTTTTGTTTTACTTTCGTTGACCGCTAAACCCGTCTTCGCTGCTCGATCTTAATACTTGCAAATGCCACACTAACAGCCTGCTGAGTTTTTCCGACTATGTCAATGTCATCGGTGTAAGCGAGTAGTTGTACAGACTTGTAAAAGATTATCCGGAGTTAGCTTGTTCTCTTTCGTACAATTCTTTCAAGTATTATGTTAAAGAGAACACGATTACCTTGTCTAAGACCTCTCCTGACATCGCACGGTTCTCTTTCCGGCTTTGATGGAGCAGCCAGAGTTCCCCATCGTCATCCTGCACAAACGGATGCCTGGACTAGACATGGCTCTGTATAAATCGTCTCTATATACACTATCATATGCAACTTTGAAATCGATGAAAAGATTTTATACTCATTCGTTTTTTCCAAGACCTGCCATAGTGTGAATATTTGGTCAATGGTGGGCTATGCCGGCCTGAAATCGCACTGATAATTACCCATCAGGTTGTACACGATCGGTTTTAGACGTTCACATAATACGGCAGACAGGATTTTATATGCATTGAGAAGACTCATACCTCTGTAGTTGGCGCAGTTCAGAAGGCCTGCTTTTTTTGAGGACCGGGCAAACGATGCTGAGGTTCTGTTCATCGAGTATACTTTCGTGCAACCAGATTTTGCAGATGAGCTGGTGCATGCTACTTACCAACTCATTATCCTCCTGCCTTGAAAAGATCGGCAGTAAGGCCGTCGGCTCCAGCAGTTTTGTTGGACTTAAGTTTAGATATTGCTATCCTCACTTCATTCTGATCGGATTGATGGGAATCTTGACTGTCATCGTCACTGTTGGATGGCTCATTCTGCCTGACAGCGGAATATTGGGCACCATCGCCGTTAGCAATCTGGAGAAGTGTTCCTTCCATATCCTCAGCACCGACTGCGATTCTACTGCTATATTACCATTTTCGTCCCTGGCTTTAGTTCTGGTTTTGAAACCATGGCATGTTCTTGTTACCGTTTGGTAAACTTTTTGAACATCATTCCTGCAATAAAGTCTCCCAATATAGAGAGCATATGTGGCTTGTTGGCAAGATTAAAAGAGACTCGATTGACAAACATCCGATGGTATTGTTGTCACGAGAAAGCTTTTGAAAACAAATTGCCCTTTGGATACGGCACTAAACTGTAGGTCCCTTCCATTCGTGTGAACAATATAACGCACACAACACGAGTAGTTTCGAGAAGCTAGGCCCTGGCACTGAAATAGCTGCTGCGCCAAATATTTATTTTCATTACAAACTGTAGAAGCTGTGTTCGGATAAACGGGGCTAAATCAATACCTTTCACTGTGGGCGTTGTATTCTGCCAAGGGTGCGTTTGTTACCTCACCTCTTCATTGTATATATGGACTGAATGTTACAGCGCAGCCGTGGCGGAGAATGTTTCAAAGTGGGAGACTTAAGGATTAGTCATTTGCTCTTGCGGATGATTTGGTCACCCTTGGGTCCTCTCAAACCGAACTGCAGTGCGCACTCAAAAGATCTGTAGCCGTTTGTGATGATGCTGGAATGAAGGTAAGCGTGAATAAATCGGAAGTAACGGTCGTTTCTCGAACTCCCATTCAGTGCACTCTGCTTGTCAGTGGAGTTCCGTGGAAGGAGGTGAATAAGTTTAGGTTCCTCGGGGTCTAATTTACGAGTGATGGAGAGAGCAACGTCGAGTTATCCTCAAGAATTGGTCAGGCTGGATCAATTTTGAAAAAGCTTGGTCAATCTGTTATAAGGAAGTCCAAACTTTGTGTTCAAGCTAAACTTGTCGGTTTTTAATTCGGTGTATGTTCCAACTCTCAACTATTCCTGACTGAAGAAATAAGATCGCGGATACAAGCTGCCGAAATGAGGTTCCTTCGCGGTGTTGCTGGAGTAACTCATAGGGATCGAGTGCGCAACACCAGAGTAGGCGAGGCACTATGCTTCGATTGTTTGGTTACGTCGTACGCATGCTTCTAAGAAGTGCCATGATTGCCGTGCTATCAGGTAGGCCTAGAAATAGATCGTTGGATCAAGTCTGACATATCTCCTGGAGCCATCTAGTGATTCCATCTGATGAGTTGGAATCAATGGCGGATGATCAAGAAAGATGGAGAATCCACCTGAGCATCCCACCCAACGACCGTCTTGAAGGATTAGCGGACCATTGAAAATATATGTATGTACATACAAGGAGCGTTCCAAAGTAAACCAGACTTTTTAAAGTAAGAACAATAAAAGTTGTGTTGCCAAAACCGATTTATTTTATTCAAAATAGTCCTCTTTCGACTCAATACAGCGATTTGCACAATGTAAAAGCATGGCGATTGAGTGTTTTATATCGTCGGCTGGGATGTCCTTCAGGATGTCGGTACAGGCCTTTTAGATGGCTTCTGCGTCCACGAAACGCTTTCCCTTGCCGGCAAATGCATTTTTCCAAAAGCTTAAATTTGCAAGGTGTCAAATCAGGCGAATATGGAGAGTGGTTAATAGTTAAAATGTGATTTTTAGTGAAAAAATGGGTAACAAGTGCCAATCGATGAGAGAAAACAATAAATCAGTGAAGGATGTACTAGAAATATTTATTTTCAATAAGTCCTGTTCACTTTGGAAAGCACCTTGTATGTATGTTATGTATGGAAAGAACCAACATCGAGAGCAAGCTATAATATGAAAACACAAGCGTTTTCACGCAGCTGAGACCTACCAACTCCTACTCTCAACCTCCACGCGGTGACAGCTGGGTGCCTAGTACCTTAATCCAAGAAATGGGTAACCAACCCCGTTTGGTGGATTCTTGGTGGCATCAGATAAGAGAGGGGGGGAGAGTGTTTTCTCACTAGAGCACTTCTTCCTGTTCCAGGCGGCAGTGGACGAATTCCCTAGACGGTGTCAACGGTGGCGTCTATAGTTCCAGTTAGGTTGAACTTAGTGAATACCTTGCGCGAGCTGCTTCGACGTATTCGGATCACAGGTCGGTAAGGAATTTCAAATATTGGTCAGGACATTGGAATAGAGATGGTGGCGGAGGAGCACTTAATGGGCCAACGGCAGCGCTCATACTCCCGTAGTGGACTACTTTCACTGGTGTACCCGGCCCCTCGTTCTAGGGGAATCATTAAGGAACTGGCCCTCCAGGTTGGGGGTTGTGCCGTCGGGGTAACTTCCCTACCACTTAAAAAACTTATGGTTCCGAAACACCAAAAGCCTCGGATAAGGATGACCCAACTAATGACGATCGCAGCAAACGAAATAAGGACAACGACCTTCGGATCTGTACGTGGAATGTTCTGTCCCTTTACAGACCACATGCAGCCGAACAACTAGCAGAGGCCCTAGACTGCTATAAAGCAGATATTACCGCCATCCAGGAAGTGCAATTTGATGGGTCGGGCAAAAAGAGGATGAAAAACTGTGACATCTACTACGGTGATTGCTACAGAGGCAACAGGCAACGCTTATTCGGATGCGGATTTGTCATACGCGGCAGACTTAGACAAGAAGTCTTAAGCTTCCGACACGTGAGCGAGCGTATTATGACTATCCGGATCAAGGCTAAATTCGCTAACATAAGCCTAATATGTGTTCATGCCCCCACGGAAGAAAAGGACCCTGTCACCAAAGAGTGTTTCTACGAGCTCCATACATACCAGCAATGTCCTAAATACGACGTTAAAATCGTATTGGGTGATTTTAACGCCAAAATAGGAAAGGAGGACGTCTTTGGTAGGGCAGTCGGTAAGCATAGAATACACGACACCACGTCTGATAACGGGCTAAGGCTTATTGACTTCGCTGTGGAGCGAAATGTCACCATAGCAAGCATATGGTTTCCTCATCTCGATATTCATAAGCAGACATGGCGGTCTAATGATCATGTAACGATTAACCAAATTGATCATATTGCGATCGACGCAAGGCATGCCTCCAGTATTCTGGATGTCTGGACCTTCCGAGCAACTAACATAGACTCGGATCATTACCTTTTTCTAGCCAAGGTACGAATGCGGACATCCCAATCTGAGCAACAAAGAAGAATTACTGTGAGAAAATTTAACGTCGAAAAGCTACAATCGCAAGAGACCGCCAGACTCTTCGCTGAACGCATATCCCGAAATCTCTCAATCACCCCTTTGCCGCCAGCATCAAGTACCGAAGACCAGTGGCAACGCCGTGAACATGCCATCAGAAACGCCGCGACTGATGTGCTGGGTCTCGCTCGCCCACCACCGCGAAACCACTGGTTTGACGAAGAATCCCGACGAGTGCATGCAGCAAAACAAGATACAAAGCGGCGCTGCAAAGGAAAACGAGAGCTGCTCGTGAGCTTTACGAGCAAAAGAGACGGGAAGAACATCGGCTTCTTCAAAAGAAGAAGAAAGAGCATGAGAAGCGCGCGTTTGGGAATATCGAGAGTTTATACTCCAGGAACAATGTACGGAAGTTTTACCAAAAGGTAAAAAGAACGTGTCAGAGAAGCAATACCCGTACAGAAACCTGTAGAGATGAAAATGGAAACCTCGTAGTAGAATCACAGTCGGTGCTGAGAATATGGAAAAACTACTTCTGCAGACTGTATAACGGCGACGAAGACCAACATCCCGCTGTCAGGCAGAATGAACCATTCAACATAGACGATGATAGTCAAAATTTCCGTCCACCTGACCAAAACGAAGTGAGGATAGCAATATCCAAGCTAAAATCGAACAAGGCTGCTGAACCTGATGGCTTACCGGCCGAACTTTTCAAGGCAGCTGGAAATGAATTGGTAGAGTGCATACACCAACTCATATCTAAGATTTGGTCAGACGAGTGTATGCCTGACATCAGTCTCCTCAACATCGCATACAAGATCTTTTCTGCGATACTGTGTGAACGCCTGAATCCCTTCATGAGCAGGCTGATTGGACCCTATCAGTGCGGTTTCAGGCCAGGAAAGTCCACCATCGATCAAATCTTCACACTTCACATCTCATCACCTCTTTATCGATTTCAAGGCCACCTATGACAGCATCTATGGAGAAAGGCTTTATAGAGCCATGTCTAGTTTTGACATCCCTGCCGAACTTGTCCGTCTGTACAGGATGACGATGGAGAACGCTCGCTGCTCCATCAATGTAGGTAATGACCTCACCGAGACCTTTGTTGTCAAAAAAGGTTTTAGACAAGGTGACGCGCTGTCATGTGACTTCTTTAATATTGTACTTGAACAGATTGTGCGGAACTCACAAGCCAACACCGGAGGCACAATCTATTACAAGTCTGTACAACTGCTTGCATAAGCCGACGATATAGACATTATCGGAAGAACTCAGCGGGCTGTTACCGGTGCGTTTGCAAGCATTGAGGCGGAAGCGGTCAAAATGGGTTTGGCGATAAACGAGGGCAAAACCAAGTACATATATTCTGTCAACAAGAAGGGAAAGCCAACACCGACGAATTGGACAAAACGTCACAATGGGCAGCTATAACTTCAGGGTAGTAAGGGACTTTGTCTACTTTGGCTCTGCTATTAATTCTGAGAACCACATCAGCGCAGAAATCAAGCGAAGAATAACTCTAGCCAATCACTGTTTTTTTGGGCTTATAAGGCAATTCAACAGTAAAGCCCTATCTCGAACAACTAAAGAGACTCTGTATAAGACCCTGATCATCCCAGTCCTGCTTTACGGCGCTGAAACATGGACTTTATTAAAAGAGGATGAAGATACCCTTGGTCGCTTCGAGAGAAAAATTCTTGGTAAGATTTTCTGTCCCGTTTGCGTTGACGGGTTTTGGAGAAGAAGATTCAATCACGAACTATACGAGCTGTACAGTGACATTGACTTAGTCAAAAAACTGCCTATTGGACGTCTGAGATGGCTAGGACATGTAGAGCGAATGGACACCAACGCTCCGGCCCGCAGAGTCTTCGAATCCAATCCCGAGGGACGACGCAGTAGAGGGAGTCATCGCCGTAGGTGGCGCGCACAAGTTCAAGGGGACCTCGACCAACTTGGAGTGCGCAACTGGAGGCAATTAGCTAAAGACCGAGCTAATTGGAGAGGCTTGTTGGTTGAGTCCCAGGTTCACCCCGAACTGTAGCGCCACCTAAATAAGTAAGTAGTGCAAGCTATTGTAGGGAATCTACCATAACTACACTTGAGTCCAAGTGTAAATATCTACCCCAGCTATGTAAATTTTTTTGTGTTTGAAGAAGGAGGCGCTATCCTTATTCTTTAGATCCTTAATTTCCGCTTTTTGAAGAGGCAACAATCGGTACTAGGCCATTTCTGTACTCCTTTTTTCTTTGTTTACGTGATAAAGTCTCCTTTGCTGGGATTAAAAGCAGACTTGTCTTGAAATAACGAACAAAACATCACATACAGGCTTTCTTCCTGCGAGACGCAATAGACGACACAATAAAGCCAGAAAAGAGAACAAAATAAACATAATTTCAAAAAATTAAATCAAATTTCCGTTAAAGAAAAAAAAAAAAATTAAATAAAAAGAGGAATCAAATAAAATACAAACACACACACCCAGGGTAAGGAACAGGATATTTTATGATTGCCATGTTGGAAGAATTAAAATCGAAATTGATTTTTATTGAACATTTTTCTACCAACATGGGGGTAGTGGTGGGGACACAAAGCTGGGTCGTAAACAAGGCTGACAGTTCTTTATTGCTCGCTGTTGCTCCCTTTCTGTAAGGCGTAGGTGGAAAACTTCCGCCACAATACTCATTGTATCCACTTAACATTTTAACATATATGTTATGTGTGGCGGAAATTTTCAAATTTTAAGTAGCTTCAGGGCCATGTTGTGGTGCTTCTAATTTTAGCACCGAATGGAATTGATTGAACGTCAAAGGAAATGCGTCATTGATTTCTGGGTGGAATGTTTGCACATGTTTGCAACAATCGAAATGTTTTGATGAAGAGGGCGTTGAAGTCTGAAAAGGATATTTTGGGTTTGAATACCAAGATTTTCTAAATTACTTACATCGACTGATGGATTATTATTAACTGAGGCATGTGTCCCTGGACCTGGTTATATGTAATCGGGTCAGGGTTCTTGTGTATGGAAAATATTTTAGGAACAAATAGCTTATCTCACGGTGAGGGTAATATTCTTACTATTTGGTGTTTAAATAATTTTTTGACAGTACCTCCAGCCAGCTTTAAAGATGTTGGCGCAGCTATTAGAAAGCTGAAAAACAACAAAGCTGACGGAACTGATGGCCTACCTCCCAAACTATTTCAATACGGAGGAGATGCCTTGTTTGGGTGTATGCACCAATTCATCGAACAAGTATGGGTGGACGAAAGTATACCGATGACTGATACTCGCTCTATATGCTCCGACTTTAAAAAGCATGTCTTGCAGGAATAACCGAGGCATATCCCATCGAAATGTCGCATACAAGATCCCATCCAACGTACTGTGTGAATGGCTTAAGAATTTCCGCAACACAATAATCGGCAAGTACCAGTGTAGCTTCCAGTCCGGCAGATCGAGGATAGACCAATTTTCACTCTGATGCAAATCCTGGAAAGGACAGACGAATTTCAAATCGAAACTCATCACCTGTTAATCCACTTAACCCTAGGATGGGCAGATGGGCCTACTCAGGCACATTTTGAGTTTAAACATTTGCAATGTTTTAGTTTCCAAACAAATCAGCTCGAAACTCCTTGACTTCTTGCGGTGATATTTGCTGAGCACAACAAAACCAAGTCCGGGTCATTTCGGGCCCAATTGGTGGAACAAAAAAATGTTTTCGTGCGTGAATATCGAAAAGTAACCGCTGGGCCTAAGTAGGCCCAGAGTAAACGCATATGTTTTCGTTTGTAGTATGTGGTGTTGTGATGTTATCATAATTCTGGCCGCTCTATCTTTTGCCGTAATTTCTTCACTTCACTATCTGTGGCCGAACATTTGCTTCAAGTTGGACTCGCTATTATGGGCACTTTTAACTCAAACAAACGTTTCGTTCCGGCTGATTTCAAAAAATCAAAAAATTCAGCAGCAGTGCCTATCGGGTCACGGTGGCTTTCGCAAATGTTTACACAGATTTGGACATGATAACTCACCTCCACATTGTCCAGATCAAGAGGAAGATACAGAGCACGCAATATTCCATTGCAATCGCTTCACAAAATGGAGGAATATCCTGCCAAGTCCACCATTCCTTATAGACCAAATGCTGCGGTCAGAGGAGAATTGGCTGGAAATTTGTCTACACTCATAACAAATGTGCAAAAAGAGCTCCGAATAATTGGGAGAGCAAAGAGAGCAGAAGCATAAATACACAATAAAAGTAAATTTATACCTGAACTACTGCAAAATCATTTTGTTCTTTATTCAAATTCATTTTTATATCATATACAAGACCAACAAGACCAGCCAAGACAATATTCATATGGGCCTATCGAGGCCGAGCAGGCTATCTTACTGCCTACCAAATAGCTGCCCATCCATCGCCCTAGCATCCATCGCCTTCATCTTTACAATTCGATTACTGAATTCGGGATCCCATAAAAACTGATTCGCAGTGCTCTGGGCAATTTGGAAATAGTTCATCCGAACTATTCCGAACTTGCACCACATTTCGGAAAGAAGATGCACTGTCATGTGATAACTTCCATCTAGTGTTGGAACAAATAGTGCGCAAAGCGAGTGTTAACACAGAATGCACTATCTTCCACAAGTCCGTCCAGTTGCTGGGATACGCAAATGATATTGACATTACCGGAAGATCTCAGCATGCAATCATAAATGTATTTACAGCAATTGAAGATCAGATGAGACGATTTGGTTTTGAAGTAAGTGAGGACAAAGCCAAGTCTATGTGATTAACAAACAAAAATCTATCTGTCCGAAATGTAGGACAGAATGTCACTTCGAAGTGGTCAAGGAGTTCACTTCGTCGGAAATTATGTATATTGTACGAGGAGGGCGAATGGAAGAGGAGATTTAACTGCGAACTCTACGAGAAAACTTGTTCTGTGTAACTGGAACCAGCGTGAGATGCTGTGTCCCAGATAGAGACTTTACATTGGTCCGGAGCCCATTAAGTAAGTAAATAATTCTTGGTAACTGCTTCAAATTCAAACTCCACTCACTTACCACACCTGCAACCTGATGCATCCATATGGCAAAAAGATCACCTCCAGCAAGGCAAACATATTCAACATCACGATCACAACCAAACACACGAAGCCATCGACATCAAACACAAACAAGACAAGGGGCAGCCCGCGAACAAAGGATGTTTTGACGGAACCCATCAATGGCCGAGAGCCCACCCTAACCCTGGAATCTGTGTGTGGAGTGGCACGCTAAGGGCTCGTCCCTAGTCCCCAGATCTGCGCGTAATTCTATCGAGTAGCTTAGTTTAATCGCGTAATTTAAATTTTACTCCTTGTTCTATTTTCTTCCGGTAGTTTAATTTTGTTGAGCGTAAAATGGCGTTTTAGGGCATGTCCTGTAATTAGTCAGGTCACCTCTTTCCTTCTTTTTAGTATTGGTGGGAGGAAACCTCGCGAGCGTCTGACAAACATCCGAGAGTATTGTTGTCACGAAAAAGCTTCTCAAATCGCCGTTCGGATTCGGCATTAAACTGTAGGTTCCTTCCATTCGTGTGAAAAATATAACGCACACAACATGAGTGGTTGCGAGAAGCTAGGCTCTGGCACTTTAAAGAGCTGTTGCGCCAAATATTTGTTTGGGGGGAAACCCACTTTAGTAATTTTAATTGAGTATCTTTTTTTCACTTTGTTGATTTTTTAAAATTGTTTAAACAAACAGAGCGGATGGGGAAGAAAAGCCGAATTCGGGCCAATTCGAGTCATCGGAATGTGGGTGAAAACTGAGAGTAGAATAGCGGTGGTTCAAGAGCGGTTGCATTTTTTTTTTTTTTATAATTTGCGCGCACTCAAGGGGTTATGAATACCTTTAACATGTTTACACACAGTGCGGGCGTTGGAAAGGATGGATAGAGAGAGAGAGAGAGAGAGAAAGACTTTGGTGTTGTGGTTCTTGAAGCTCAGTTGTTTATGCTTCAGCTATTCTCCGGGGGTGGCGTCTAGATAACTGGGGAAATTTTGTTACTATTGACATTGCTTCTGATTCACAGTACATTTTTCCCGACAATCGATATCAAGGGCAAATCATCATCAACAGAGCAAACAATTTTTTCAGCCACATGACCAAGCTACTGCTAGTGTTATGCCTTCGCAGTAGTGTTCACACAAGCTTTCGCAAATGATCGGACTGGCTTTGTATATTTCATGAGAAATAAATAAATGCTTGCTGACATCAGGATTTGAACCATGAACCATTAGCGTGGCAATTGACGACGTTACCACTACACCATTGCCACCCCATACTTGCGCAAATGAGCAGAGTAATGCACAGCAAGCTGCTCTTGAATCCAATAGCTGAATGTGCGGGAATTCACGAATGTGTGAGTGAAAGACTCAAAGCTCAACTAGGTTTATTATTCAGCGGGAGACCACTTCTTGGTTGACCAACGCATGTGTGAGAAGTTTGTTTGACGAGGAAAACAGAAAACAAAGAGAGTCAGCAAAGTTGAAGTTGTTAATAGTGAATAGTGGAGGAAAAGAATCGAAAAGGCTAAAAGTGAAAAAGATAAAAGAGGGACAGGAGTTACAGGACGAGGACTTCAGGATTTTTTGGGCAGATTGGAAGCCAGAACGGGGCATCCCACAGAAAAGGGATAGAACAAGGATTGGATTATTTTATTTTAAATTGTTTTTTTTTTATTGAAGATTAGTGCGCGTTTTGGTTAGGTATTATTTTGAAATTATTGGTGTACCCGGTAGGATTCTGTTCCGTTTTTCTGTTGATATTTCCCGGTGAAAGCGGGACACGCGACCCGTAATTTGTTCGGTTTAAAGTTGTTTGGGACTTGCCGTAACGGGCCATTCATACGGCGATATTTTTTTTGTTTGAGGATCTTTTTTCCTCTTCGAGGTTTTTTTTTGATCCGCTGTTTTACCTTTAGTTGTTTTTCGTTTTTTAAATTTCATTTTGTTCTTTGGATTACCTCTTTTATTTAATAAATCGCCGCTCGGATTTTCATTAATTTTTTTTTCTCCAGCACTAGTGCATTCCCCACCATTCCCCAAAACCAACCTAAAGGTTTCATAATTTCCCTTTTTAATTTTCCAAAAATGACGTGGCTTCCAAAACCTTTTTATACGTACCCTTTTTTTCTTTTTTCTTCCCCATTTCAGCGATTTTCAAATGGAACCCACCCCAGTAAACAGCACTTCGCGTGCTGTGTGTTGCATTTGTTCTCTTTCGCCCCGTTCTTCATTTTCCTTTCCGATCGCAAAAGCGATACGTTGTGGATTCATTTTTGCATTTATTTTTTTCTTTAGTAAATCAGTGTAGCAAGTCTGCTACGTTTCATTTTAATTGACCCGCAGTTTAATTCCTTTTTTTCTACCCCAAAAAAGTGTAACAAATGGATATGCACTTTCCTGGTAGCTACCGTGTTGCTCTTCTTTAATCTGAAAACACTTCCTCTCCATCGTGCAGCAATTCCCTGGTTAGAGAAACTAAAGATCCTTCGGGCCATGCCATGTGCAGCTTTAATCTCTTCAAGTCCCCAGGACCTGACGGTATCATTCCTGTTGAGATTCAGCCAGCTGAAGAAATAGTGCTTTCATGGATCAATGTCATCATGTTAAGCTGTATAAATTTGGTCCGCATTTCTAAACTGTGTGATTAACTGTCGCTATTGCTGCCTTAAGCAAATAACCAGTCGCTCTCAGTGAAATCCTCCAATATTGTTTCTTCCGGCTTACCAGATGGGCCTTAGAATGTGGACTGGAGATTAATCCTCACAAAACAGAAAACCTTCCCTTTTTCCACGAGGAAATACAAAGTTCCCCTAACTGATCCTCATACGATAAATGGCACCAGTCTCGCCTTCACAGAAATTGTAAAATACTTGGGCCTTATTCTAGATAGGAAACTAAACTGGAAAGCCAATCTACTAGAACGCGTAAGGAGAACATATGTAGCTCTCTGAGAAGCTGGGGCATGCAACCTCGAATCACAAGCTGGCTGTTCGTGTCCATTGTAAGTTCTATAGTTCTATATGGCGTGATCGTTAGGTGGCCGCGTAGGGCTATCAACCACATTAAATTAGCTAAGGTGCAAAGATCTGCATTTTTTTTTTTTTTTATAATTTGCGCGCACTCAAGGGGTTATGAATACTTTTTACATGTTTTCACACACTGCGGGCGTAGAAAAGGATAGATAGAAAGACAGAGAGATTTGGTATTGTGGTTTAAAGCTTAGTTGTTTATGCTTCAAAGAAATTTCGAGGGTGGTAGCCAGATAACTGGGGAGATTTTTGTTATTTTTTGCCTTTGCTTCTGATTCACAGTATTTTTTTCACGACCCCCGATGTCATAGGCATATCAATCATCCAACAGAGCGAACCATTTTTCCAGCGATGAGTATAAGTACTTAGAGAATATAAACTTATGAAAACAAGCTAGCTTATCACTTACAGCGGTTTCGCTAAAGCTTAGTGGAGAAATATTCAGAAAAAACGCGAAACGAAAGTAAATTTATCAAATCAGTTTTGATAATTACTTTTCAAGCAAATGTTTATCATTTGATTCTCCGGTAGCAATAGCCATTGGTTACCAATTCACCCATGTCTTACTGGCACTTTCTGATACTACCACATACTGGTGCTAGCATTCATCGGTACACATGTAACATTTTAGCAGCTTTAAGGATTTCACGTATTTATCGAGTTTAAGAGCAAAAACGTTTGATTTCTCGACTCACCTGGCACAAAAATGACGACAGCAATCATCCAAATCACGAAAGGCTCCACGCCTCTCAAGCTCAGCTCCATTCTCATTGGCATCCTGCTGGTTGGTTCTTATTTAAATTTAGGACACACTGTGCGCTAGACACACGTCCTTGTCTATTTCATTTAAATTCTTTCCAATAGGCCTTTAAATTGTTCACAAGTCCTTAGCTTCATTTGAGTTTGAAATTTGTTCAAATCCTTTCAAAAACAAAAAAGAAACACATATCCTTCTTTCCTATTTTTACCATAAAAAAATCAATAAACACTGAATGCACTTGTTATACATATGAGAGTCGTCCTGTTTTTATTCACACGGTTCTCCTCGTCCCTCTCTGATGGTGCTGGTGGCGGTGTTTCTCCATTTGAAGTGCAAAAAGAAGTGTCCTTTTGAGCCACTTCAGTCAAGTGTGAAAGCAATTTACTACGAGGACTGTCGCTGGTGCTGTATTCCCCGGTTGTGCAACTGCTGTTGATGGTTCTGCGGTAGTGGTTCAGGGTGTGTAAATGTGTCCTTTTTACGTCCTGAATTGGTAAAAAAATGCAATGTGTATGTGTAAGGACCTCCGTCGCAAGTCACACCTGATGTGATGTGTAAAAGATGAAATGTGTCTCTCTCATTTTTTTTTTTTGTCCTTTTTTGTATTTTACGTTTTGCTTGCAGCCTGCTGATAGCAGTGATCACGCGACGGATGCTGCAACTCGCTTGTACTCCTCATAAGGATCACAAAATGCAACAACAAAATATGTTTTTCTTTGTCTATCCACAGAGTAGTGGTAGGGTGTATGTAGCAGCATCAAACACACGAGGCCCCGACGAGAACCCAATTCAATTTAACCATAGCTTCCCCGAGATTTGACGTATGGCAGGCAAGCACACCGCTAGCAGGAGCATTATTTTCGTCCTGTCAAACAAAGTTTTACTACACAGCTGCACTTTGTAGTCTTCAGTTGGTGTATACTCTCTTTTGCTTTCGATTGCTCTTCGTAAATCCTTGGACAATGAAACTTTTTTTTTTGTTATTTTGTAGATACTTTTATTTTTTTTATTTTAATTACTTTAATGAAAGTTTTAATTGCGTAATAGGATGTTTTAATGGGATTTCATGGAAACCTTTGTTGTTATCCTGGAAGAGAAGTAGAAAAAGAAAATGTTAGATGGATGGATAAAGAGGAGAGGCAATGAGAGTTCAAGTTTATTTATTTTTTTATATTCTTCTCTACTGTCACCTTTAGAGAGGACTCTGGAAAATCGTCAGGACAACGTTAATTTAATTCGTTGTGAATGCGAATCAGGAGAAGAAGAAGCAGGAAAAAACAGCGAACTAGTTGCGATGAATTTGTAAATTGAAAAATACTACATTTGAATTGAATGTGAGGAGCAAAAAGAAGGAAGAGAACGGCGACAGGGACCGATGGGGACAAACACGGATGACGAAGGACACTTTGGAGTAAATTCGATTAACTTTGATTTAAATGGAAATTAGTGGTGAAATTACTTTCTATTTGATTTCGGTGGTGGGTGAAGTGATTTCGTGTTTCCTTTTCTTGTTCTTTTATACGATTTCGGTTAACTTGTTTAAGGTAAATAGTTGTGCGCTGGGGGATACTTAATCTCGATGGTAAAGGAACCACAAACAGTGGATGGTACTTGGGTTATTTTTCAATGTAAGTGGCAATAGATTTGTTTAAATTTGTTTTTTAATTTGAATGGCGTCCTGATAAATATTGCAGAGAGGAATGTGTAGACTCATCAAATTGTCTGCTTAGGTTTCGGATGCGTTCTTCTACATCAATTTCAGAAATCATTTGGGTATTTTCAGCTTTTATCAGCCTCTGGGCGTATGATGTAAAAAGGTGATGGACTATTCCTGCTTTTAAGCCTAGTATGCCGTTCCAGCAAAAATAAAGCTCCCATACAAAAATATCTCCAAAGCTAACACCAACCAAAGCATTTTAGCGGAGGAGTACACAATTCTACGCTTAATTCAAACTTCTGCTGCAGACTATATAGTTAGCTCGGCGATTAATTGTACGCTACACTTTCTCAGGCTAAATTTTGACGTACTGATCAGAGTCGGGATGAGGTGTTAAGTAAACAGTTTCCATACTTAATTTCGTCCATTTAGAGCTTATCTACGTGTAGTTTCAAATCCTTACACTTTGACAAATCCTGGAGAAAGCCCAATAAGTCCAAATCGATGCTCATCATATCTATCGATTTTAATTGCCGCCTACGACAGCATCTATAGAGAAGAACTATATAGAACTATGCCCAGTTTTGAAAACCCTGCAAAACTTGTCAGTCTAAAATGTAACCATCCGGAGAAGCGTCTGCAAAGGAACACCCTAAGGTGGAGTTCTGTCCCCGCAACTATGGCTGCTTGTAGTGGATGAGATCTTGGTAATATTGAAGGAAAATGGCTTCAACGTAACGGCCTATGCCGACGATGTCGTTATTCTGGTTTCGGGGAAATTTCTTCCAGTTCCAAGTGAAAGGCTCAACTTCGCACTACAACTAGTGGATAAATGGGTCAGCAGCAAAGGGTTGGGAGTGAACCTCAAAGACGGAGGTAGTTCTGTTCACTAAGAAGAGATCAATTCCTACCTTGAGACCCCCAAATATCGGTAGCATGTATGTAATTCTAAATTTGGAATCTGAACTGGAAGGAAAATATTGCCGAACGCATAAAAAAGCAGGCGTAGCTTTTTATTCCTGCAAAAAAGGCATTCAGTAATACATGGGACTTCAAACCAGCTGTGGTGTACTGGACATATACTGCGGTTGTAAGACCCATTCTCATATATAGTTCACTAGTATGGTGGATGGTACATGAGAAGCAATACCAGCTCTCAAATCTCACCAAAATCCAGAGGACGGCGTGCATCGGAATCATGGGATCAATAAGAACAACACCATCAGCCACAATGGAAACCATGCTTAGTTTTATTCCGCTTGACATATAATGGAGCAGTCTGCAGTCTGTAAGACTGAGAGAAGGTCGATTGTGGTCATCGAGCCTTTACGGCCATGGCCCCTTCTGTTCCGATGGGGGACATGTCGTCGTTCCAAACACGAAGTGGCGTATCTTCAAAAATTGACATCCCGATGCTAGCATTTGAAGGGAGATTTACTACAAGAATTCCAGACAGAATACCCTGCAAGAACCGAAGAATCGTGAAGACAAAAGAGTTGGCTTTCTATACCGACGGTTCTAAGACGGACGTTGGTATGCGAGCCGGAGTTTATTGTGAAGCCCTAGGAATAAACCACTCCTTTAGAATAAACGATGACTGCAGCGTCTTTCAGGCCGAGGTCCCAGACGTCATTCGTGCTGAAATTATTCGCGGGAGTAATATCGTTGGTCAAATGATCACTGTCTATATAGACAGCCAGGCAGCCGTTAACACTCTGGATCCTGCTGCAATTAGGTCGAGGCTTGTGAGAAGCTGCAAATAACTCTTAAACGAGATATCTAGAGCCAATGCGGTGACCCTCTGCTGGGTCAAGGCATATGGATATCGAAGGTAACGAAATGGCTGACGAGCTTGCTAAGAAAGAGTCGGCGCTGCACTTATCGCGGGCTCCCCTCTATAGTAACCCCAATCAGTTCCTTACGGAAGAAAATAGTGGATTAAGCCACCGGTCGGGCAAACAGACGCTGGATTCATCTGAAATCCTGGCTGGACTACAGCAAGGAATGATCAACCTCTCTGGAAAAACTTAGTCGTTATAACGCACCGGTCATTTCCTGCACAATTACTGGACATTGTGCCATTGGCGTTCACGCGGAGCGACTCGGTGTGCTGCATAACGACTATTGCAGAAGCTGCACGGACGAAGAAGAAATTGAATCTGTTCGTCAATTCTGTTGTGTGTTTATCCTACCCTATCCGTCAGGAGAATGAGGACTCTTGGTAGTTGGTATTTGTCACAAGGCACTCATCTACCTAACCTAACCTAAGTTTTCTTTTTTGTTTTCGCTGTTTTGGTGTGTGTTCCATCGAAACAAGTCAATTAAGCGTATACGCACCGAGTTAAACTGAGTTCAAACTGATTCAATATCTATTTTGAATTTGTATTCGGTTTGGTTTTAGTTTCTTATGTGACGGTGGCATAATTTTGGTTACAAACTGAGTTAGCCAACCCGGTTTGAAATCGGTTTGCTTAGATTCCAACTCGGGTTAACTCGGTTTGAGAAATCACTAGTCGGTAGTAACCTTACCGAGAACTTTGATGCCAAAAAAAGTTTTAGACAAGGTGACGCGCTGTCATATGAATTCATTAATATCGTACTTGAACGGATTTAGCGAAACTCACAAGCCATCACAAGAGACACAATCTATCAATAGTCCGTACAACTGCTTGCATACGCCGACGGTATTGACATAATTGGAAGAACTCAGCGGGCCGTCAACGGTGCGTTTTCAATGGGCTATGCGATAAACGAGGGCAAAACCGAGTGCTGCCATCAAGAAGGAACAATCAACATCGACGAATTGGACTAAACGTCACAGTCGGCAGCTACAACTTCCAGGTAGTAAGGGACTTTGTCTACCTTGGCTCTGCTATTAATTCTATCAACGATACCAGCGCAGAAATCAAGCGAGAATAACTCTGGCCAATTGCTGTTTTTTTAGGATAAAATAGCAATTTAACAATCAAGTCCTATCCCCAACAACTAAGCAGACTCTATTCTAGACCATGATCGCCCCAGTCCTGTTTTAATGCGCTGAAACATCGACTTTATTGAGGACCCCTGAAAATATAATTGGTCGCTTCGAGAGAAACATTTTTCGTAAGATATTCGGTCCCGTTTACGTTGACAGGTTTTGGAGGAGAAGTTTCAATTTCAAGCAATACGTGCTGTAAAGCGACATCGACCTAGCCAAAAAACTGCGAATTGGACGGTTGAAATGGCTAGGACATGTAGAGCGAATGGACACCAATGCTCTGGCCCGCAGAGTCTTCGATCCTAACCCAAAGGTACGACGCAGTAGAGGGCCTCCTCACCGCATGCGGTGCGCACAAGTTCAAGGGGACCTCAATCGACTTAGAATGCGTATCTCGGGGCAATTAGCTAAAGACCGAACTAAATTCAGAGACTTAATGATTGAGGCCCAGGTTTACTTCGAAGTCTAGCGCCACTTAAGTAAGTAAGTATTTATAATTTCAGAAGATCATAGTCTGAGTAGTACTTAGGCACCTGAGCTTTAGTAAGAGGTGTTAAGTTCGTAGATTTCGTAGTATATGGGTTCTTTCTACGTTCACTAGGGGATTACATTACCAAACTCGAGCAGAAGAAGAAGTTCATGGATTCTTTTATAATATTTTTTAATTTAAAATTTATTAAACCTAGAACCCACCCATTCCCAAACCCCGTTACCCCTTAACTCTTATAGTTCCGGAATAGATATTTTATACCAATGGTATACCCCGACATAAGGGAATCGCTTTTGCACCTTGTTTTGGAAGATATACCACAAAGGAGAAGGGCACATCGTACTGGCATGTTTTCGCTCGTCTAAGCTAGTCTTCATAATCGAATCCGAATTCCGGAGAGCAGCAAATTTCTGCCTCTACTTGCAACACCTCGAGCAACTTCAAAAGTCTTAGGAATCTAGAAATCGGCGAATGGCATGCCAAATGATTGCTCGGGTAGAGGAACGTGTGTACTGCCTTAATTGGGTTGTAGGTGTATGGCGCTTTCATCAGGTACTCTTCCCATTTGGTTTCCTCGTGCTGCGCAGTTCGCTACTTGAGTTTCTTCTCTAAATATGCCAGAAATCGCAATGACTTGTACTGCAGTACAAAATACAACGTCATCTAGAAAAGATCATAGTTGAAAACTTCTCACAATATTAGCCGGCAATTGTATTTTCTTGTCACGTCTAAACCTTCAAAGTTAAGCTGGGTCTAAGCCAGCGGTTTTGGGAATGTAAATTGGAAATAAAGAGAAGAGAGAAAAGAAAAGAGAGAATATTTTTTGAGCAGTGGTTTGAAACTGGTGTATTCGGTTTCCTTACATATTTCATGGGTGATGTTCGAACTAATCGGAATGATTGAACCGATAACTACCACACCATGGTACCCATAATTGATTAACTATTGACTCTACGGAGGGACTAACAAAATCTCGCTTAGTTGCTGTCAATTTAGTAGTTTTTGAAAAAAACACATATATTTCTGTAGCTTATAATCTAACAATATTTATTTCCAAATTTTAGAACAGTAGGTAAAAATGGAGACAAGAAAGAAAAAAATTAGTGACGTAGCTCGGTTGAAGTTCCACCGCCAACACAGGAAGAAATTCGTTTTGTTATTCTCTTCGGATTTCGACGTCAACTCACGCCAAAATTCTGCACGAATACCAAAATGCATAAGGAAAATAATGCACTATCTCTTATTACTATTTGAAAAAGGGATTCGAAGATTCCAGACTGGCCATTTACTGTGGAGGACGCATCTCGTGAAGGTCGGCCCAAATCCTCGACCGACGATACAAATGTGGCCCTGGTGAAGGCTTAAATTGACGAAGATGCCAGGATGTCACAGGTTATGATAGCGGATGAACTGGGCTTGAATACCATGGCTGTGTCACGAATTTTAAACTACCACCTGAAATATTCGAAGAAGTCAGCTCAATGGGTTCGAAGAATGTTTAATGAAGAACAAAAAGAGGCTCGTTTTTATTTTGCTCAATATTTCCTGGATAAGTTTGAAAACGGAGAGTCAAGCTGCTTCAATAAGATCATTACAGGTGATGAATCTTGGTTTTACAAGTACGACCTGGAAACCAAACAGCAGTCCATGGTATGGATCCCAGAGGTGCAAATCCTCCAGTAAAGGCCAAACCACAAAAGTCAGCGACAAAAGTTATGATGTCGATGTACTTCACCAGGGCGAAAATGGTCGCCGTCAGCCCGCTTAAAACTATTCAGACAGTCACTGCTAATTAGTATACTTAAACTTGCTTACCACAAATTTTCCAAAATTTACTAGGACACCGACAAAAAGAGGAGCTGCGCTTGCGCTCTCGTGCATCAATGAAATTCGCCCAGCACCTTAATCTTCAGATCTAGCGCCGTTTGACTTTTGGCTGTTTCCGAAAATAAAAAAGATTTGAGCGGAAAAATCTTCACATCTAATGAGGAGATTATTAATGCAGTCAATGTCGCAATCGAAAAGGTCCAAAAAGAGGATTTTGAAAGCTGTTTTGAAAGATGGATCTATTGGCTGAAGAAATGCATTGAAATAAATGGGAATTATGTGGAAAAATTATAAAAAAGATGAAGATTAAATATCTAAAGTTAAATTTACTTTTGTGTTTTATTATTCAATTAACTAAGCGAACTTTTGTTAGTCCCTAGGTATATTGGCCAATTCTGCCCTAATTTTTGTATTTGTCAGCAGATCACACAGTCTCATAGCGAAATCTTCATTTTCGATACTGTTTACCAGCTTGTAAAATTGATCACTAGGAGAAGATGATGATATGTCTAGGAACTCCATTCTAATCTGGAAAAATCGAAACGATTTGCACTCAATGTCATGTCTGCTGTTGGCTATTGAACTCAAATGAACGTCTGCAAGTAAACTACGAAATTGTTAAATGACAAAACAACTGCACATCCGAATCACAATTACACAGAGATGGCGGTGCACCTCCACTCCTGCTTTCTATCTATCTATGCTTTGTCATAAAATCTCAACAAAATGGCATTTACTTCGTTCACACACGACCGCTTTTCGATTGCTACTACGATTTCTAACAAGAACACAATTTCCAAGAAAGAATCAGTGTCATAACCGCCTCTCATTTTGTAGTATCAAAAAAGGGGTAAAAACATTATAACCATAAACGGAGCAAGGACATTCCTCCCGAGACATATTCTGGTACTATGTATTTTTTTTTTTTTTGCCAAAAATCAACTTCATATAAAAACAGCATAGGGAGGTATAGGATGACTGAATACTCACTCATCCTTTGAAGAAGGATAGGATTATTTAAAAGGCATCTAGACGACAAGGATGACTACGACAACGACAACGACGACGACGATGAACACCATGAAATGCCAAAACACTGAAAAGTATGATGGGGCCAAAGTCTCTCTCTCACACATGTGCACGCTTCAGTAGCACCAAGTCAACCGTGTAATTTATGTTTAACTAGTGAACAAGGATCGATAGGTTTTTATAGGTGTCATTCCATTTAGAGAGAAGGATTTTCCAATCACACACTGAATAGCCACCCCTGCATTTTTCATCCTCCGTAAATTTAACACACGCAAATGCGAAGACACACATAACGATGACAAGTGATTTGCAATTTCTTCTATTCCAGAGAGATCCATCTTTTTTTTTTTTTTAAAAAAATCGTAATTATTATTGATCCAAGTCCTTTTTGCATATTTTATTTGTCAACACACAACTCCTTTGACACATGTCAAACGTTATTTTTTGTTCACATTTTTCGGTATTCAATTTTTTAGTCCTTCAGCTATATCATCATCTTTGATCCTATCGCTAATGACACATGATAAAAGCAATAGAACCATCACCAAAGGGGGTGGTGTAAAATTAAAATTCATCGCGTATGCCTCATTGAACGTAGCGCGCGGATATAATGACGAGAGAATGAAAAATAGAAAGTGTCGAGGAGACACTCAAAACTGTTGGCTGCATCTCGATTTTTGTCTTTAAAAAAATACATGTATCTGATGCAACTCCGATCATGATGTTCGGGTGGGTGATTGCATTAAAAAAATTGCGAGTTCATTCACACACTCCCCATACTCCCATTCATGTATCTACACATGAGAGCGGTGGCGATAATGACTCTTAAAAGATGCAAAAAAAAAAAAAATAGAAAAACTTTTGCTACGTGGTTGCATGTTGCATATCCTACACATCTAGTCGAGAGTATGAATTTTGATTCTTTTCCCCCTCCCCTACTAGTAGTGCATTAGATGCATATCACCATACCCGGTAGATGTGTGGGAATACTGTGTGGTATTTAGATTTTATTTCAACGGTATTCAGTCCATTTTCCGGCTGTTAGAGAGGATTTTTATGATAATTTTTCGTTTGAAAAAAAAAAAAAATAGAGTAGTAATGCACAAGTCTAAGTCTCGAATCTCTGAGACAAGGGTGCATGAACTTTAATGATTATCGGTTGGAGTTAAGTCTGAAAAGTGGGTTCAAGCGGTGTATGGTCCATCAAATTTCGAATACCGCATAGGGATACCCAGCCTTTCATAAAGTTGGATAATAATGCTCTCAGTTAGTATTGCATGTTTCGTAACGTTATGTTCGCATATACCTTGTGCACTTCATGGGAATTGAAAGCGGATTTCTATTGAAATGTTGACGAACATTTTTCTCCCCTTCTAGCAATTTGCAGATTTTTTTTTCAGCTGTATTTTCATCTGCTATCCATAGTTAGTTACGACGAATTAAACAGTGAACACCGAAGGCAGATACAACTTTTTTTTTTTATCGAAATTTGGTGTGAAGGTTTAGTATTTCAGTTTTAGTTCCGATACTCACCTATCGATTTTTAGTTTTTATGAACGAACAGTTGTAGATCCATTTCTGTTTAATACTTTTTATGCTATTCAGGCAGCTCAATATTTTCTTTCCCCCATTTAAATCCCATTGTTCAGTTGAAGTCAACTATCAGCTTTCATGTATGTACAGTCTGTACAATTGAAGGAATGGTTTTGCCGTCTGCATTTGATTTGACAACACTGTTTGTAAGCAATTAGCACTTATATATCTAGAGATATTACTATCCGAATGTACATACAATCTGAAACATACGGCGGAATTGCATTCACCTATGGCAGTGAAGAACAGACAAGATCCTCGCGCTGCACCCTGGGTAATGCTAAAAATCTGTTCAACTCTGAGTGCAGAATATTTCCTCAAAAGGACTCCTGGCAAGTACGACAGTAGGTTAAAGGAAAAAGATAAAGTAAAAGAAAAAATTAATAGAAAATGCCGCACAATGGTTACACGTGAGTATGAGCATTATACCACCATGCGCAAGGAATAGAAACATACATATGTAAGATCCTCAGTTGAAAATGTATGCTTAACTGATAGGAGGGACAATGATGGCTTCTATCTATATACAAACAAGAAATGGAACACTATACTCCCGAAGAGTATTATTATTAATATAAATATTATAAATATTATTTAGTAAAAAAGTAATTCAAAAACAAAATTGGATGATTAATTTTGCGCCACCTTGTAGAATACTTAAAAATTGTCAGTATCTACAAACAAACAAACAATAGCCCCTTGGTATGTTGGTAGTCTACCGACACCCAGTAATCTGCGCAGGTTAGTTTAGCAGTCATCACATCACTTGGGAATGCCATTTAAAATGGTGTTAGACTCTCCAAATAGGTTGACGAAAATAGCATGGTGTTAATTTTTGAACAGTTTAGCCGACGTTTAAAGAAGATACGCCTCGGTTATTTCTTCGATCACCACATTGTTTGAAAGGCTCATTCAGTTGCTCTCTAATTCTCCGTAAATCTGCAGTTGGATTTAGAAAGAAATACTCAACCATAAATTAAATATTAACTTCGCTCAAATTTACAAAAGCCAACATAAGAAGTTGTATGCCTTGCTATGGAACAGCTAAATCGACTGCACCGATTAGCCTGTGTCGGCATTACCACGGCAATGAGAACGCGCCCGACGGCAGCATTAGGTACAACACTTAATCTCACACCGCTCCATCTCACAGTGCAGAAAGAAGCTTTGCTAAGTGCTCTTAGGCTGCCTCAGATACAAAAACTGAAGCCCGGCGATTTCACAGGCCATCTGAGCATTCTTGAAAATCCGCAATCCAACAAACAACCCAATCTTTAAGATTGCAGATACAATGCTCAAGAGATTTCAGTTGTCCAGGAAATTCGACGTCAAGAATGGAGAAACAATGGTCTCAAGATACCACCAAATGCACAAATCTGGAACTCAGATGGTTCCAAATTGGAAAATGGCAGTACCGAAGCTGCGGTCTATGGTCCCAACTTTCACCGTGTGGCAGGGCTTGGTAAATCACCTACCATCTTCCAAGCAGAAGTCCATGCGATAAAACTTTGTATTCGGGAATGCCTGCGGAGAAACACTACCGAAACCGCATCTTTAACTACTCTGACAGCCAGGCAGCGCTAAGGGCGCTTAATTCCTATATGGCAGGGTCAAAGCTCGTGTGGGACTGTCTCTGCATCCTTGATAACCTCGCATCCACAAATCAGGTTACTCTAGCTTGGATTTTTGGACACAAAGATTTTGAGGGGAACGAACTAGCAGACTGTCTGGCGAGGAGAGCCGCTAATCGGCCCTGAATCCTACTTCATGGTACCAACCAGTGATATCCACTTCACGGTAACAAAATGGGAAGCTCAAGGACTTGCCAAACACTGGGCCAACCAACAGGGCCTAAGACAAGCGAAGAAGTCCATAAACCCCAACAGAAATAGAGCTAAAAAGCTACTTGAACTAAGCAAAGACGATTTGCGAACTCTAACGGGCTACCTAACCGGACACTGTCCACTTAGGTACCATTTAAATAAAAAAAAACTTTCAGATACGGCCATGTGCAGACTCTGCGGGGAACAAAGAGAAACAGCAGAACACATTCTTTGTGAATGCACAGGGGGTGCAAAGAAACGCCTAGGTCCTCCATCTAACGCGGGTGTCGATGAGCCCAGCGGATACCTGAAACATGGATCCCAAGACATTATTGAGGGTTATCAAGAGCTTCAATTTTTAATTCTGCTTAACCATTGGGCTAGCACAATAGTACATTTGGGCCCAATCATCGTATCGTATCATATGCCTTCTATCTTGTTTTCCATGTAGCCTTCTATTCAATACCAGTACCATTATTCTTTAACTCCACGCAATCGGAATGCCTAGCAAAGTCATCAATATTTTCAGGGCAATGTATGACAACAATGTAGCACACGTCTGGAATGGCGAATTTATCTCTGATGAATTTGGAACATCAGTGGGTATGAAGCAAGGCTGCATACTGATTGTGCTCCTATTTATCCTATTCGACAATGACATAACCGATTTCGTAAGGGGAGGAATTGAACTGGACCAAGTTAAGATTCCTGCGTATATTTATGCAGACGACATAGCCTTTCATTCTCATTAAATTAACTGGATGCAGTTAATGATTAACAGACTAGCTGGGTACTGCAAGCTATGGACAAGTCGACGATGATAATATTCAGAGGTCGAAGCGGTAGGTATTCGAGCAACGAAAAATGGAGTTTTCAAGGTGAACGTATTGAAATAGTAAGTGAATGCAAATACCTAGGAGTGCGAAGAACGGTACCAAACCATGAACCACATCGTGACACACTTTCTTCTTTCGCTCATTCTAGGGTACTCTAGTCGAAAACATCTCCCGAGGCAATTACTTGGATTGTAAACCTGGATATCGATATATGACGATGGCATCGACACACACGACTGGACCATGTGTCATCTTTATATTTGTACATACATACATGCGCGTACGTATTCCTGCTATCTTTATATCTATATGTATTTTCGTTTCTATATATTATATACTCGTATGTTGTTAAATGTAGAAATTATACGAACAAATAATGTTACGCTAAATAAATAAATACATTTTTAAGTACACAGTAGAATCAGTTATCAAGTACCCAAACCAATCAATTATTTGTTTTGTCTATTACCTGCTCATAGCTGCTAGGTTTGTGCTGCATATTCAAGACATTTTCTTTACCTAAGTCTTTTTCTAACTGGAAATTTCGTCACAAATTTTGAGACCAAAGTTCCACTACCTTTTTTTTTCTATTGCAGCGGTATCAAATACCCAAACCAGTCAGTATATCAAATAATTTGTAGCATGGATGTAGGAGCTATTTCACTGCGTATGTACTAACCGGTCTTTCAATTGTTATTATTGATTCGCTAACCAGCACAGAGAATTCTGTTTGGAAACTTATCCTGTGTATGTATATCTAAACAATTTCCCAAAAATTTAATGAAATCTCCAACAAAATGAGTGATTTCCATAATATGTACAAGGACAATTCAATTCCCCGTATAAATCAGAAAACGATCCTTTAAATATATTCAACAGTCTCTGTACTGCCATCCTTAATCCAAACTGGAATCAAATACTATCCGTTCCATAAAGTTTGGTACAATGTCATTTCTGTATCCCACTTACAGAGTAGAGTGACTACAAAGAAAGAATGATCATGAGTCCAACCACTCAGAGCAAATAGCCATGAAGTAAAAACTTTGTGTCACACTAAAAGGCTGCATATCCCCCACCTCATTCCTCAGTTCATCTGTAAGCATTCTGGATGGTTTTGGAGTTTTGAGTCAATTTTAATAATGACGAATCGTAGCGTTTGTCGACAATAATATGGAAGACTGAATCAGACTCAAACTCAGACTTTTCTCTGCTCCCCAAAGTGAAAGGTAAATAAATTGGGAATCGTTTCTGGTCAAATTACCATCCACTTTTGGTCGTCGACCAGACGTCGTGTCGAGATGGAGAAATATAAAATCGAGAATTCTTTCGGAGAAATTCTGCTTTCGAAGCAAAAGAATTCACAATAAGTGGGCAGGTCTAGGTCCCACCAGCACCTTTACCTTAGGGAAGCAGAAAAATGGAAAATGTACGCAAAAAGCCACAAACGTTGGAGAAAGCAAAAAAAAAAAAATAACATGCATCCAGCTTTTTCTCGAGGATGTACGGAAAAATGTCCGTCACCCATGCCCACACTGTGGGTGTCCTGTTATGTCTTCCTGTGTGTTTGCTTCTTGTATTGTGTGATCTAAGTCTAATGGACACAGAGAATTGTGTGTGCGTCTGTATGTTGTGGTGGTCCTGAACTGTATTTGCAATTCAAAATAGTTTCACAAAGATATCCTTACATATCTGGGTTCTGTTGTGTATGCAGTTGTGTGATGTTGATGTTGTGTTATTGCTTAGTTTAGCTTTACTTCTTCCTGATATCAGGGCACCATACGTGTATGTATATTTGTCGAGTTAGTTCTTTTACAGCATCCGTTATACACATTAACTGTGAGGAGAAGATGGAACGCAGGCGGATTCATTTTAATATGCAGCATCGCTTTAGGATGCAATAAAAGAATAATTGCTGAAAAACTTCTACATATCCGTTTTCTTAGTACTCGTATCTATCTCATTTTTATTACATTTTTTGTTTATATTATGCATGCACAGGATATAAATATAGTTCAACTCAATCGGCTAGGTATACTTTTACCCCTTATTCCCTTAGACACTTGCCCATTTTGAATCCTTTTAGCATCACTTAATCCTTTTTTGCTTTTGCCTTACTTTATCCAACTCTTGCACACAAGTACCTCTCTGTTTCTTCTGTTTAACACTTGTGTTCTTGTGCACTTCTTCCTAATCGTTTCCGTTGCAATTTGTGTCCGATAGTTTGCCAAGTTTTTAAAGCCTTTTGTTCTCCTTTGATGTCCAGTTTAGTTTTTTTCTTGTGATTTTTATTGCCATGACAGCGAAGGAGGAGAATAGGTCTGTCTGGTCTTTTGGCTATTGATAATGAATGTCCTTTTTTCGAATTGCAATTAAAATCGATGCCAAAAGGGACATTACGACAGGAATTGGCTAATCGCAATTCAATGGGTTCTATTGCTGGAAATGGTCTGCTTCCTTCTTTTTCCTTTTTTGACAGATAATACGAAAAACATTAGAGCAGGATATGAGGGCGAGTTTTTTCTTTATAAGCAGTGCACACTTACTTACGTCTGTACCCATAAAGTCAAGTATTTACTTGAATGCAATTAGATGATTGCACGACGTAAGTACAAAAGGATTGACGGAGGGAGAAATATTAATGGTATGGAACTCAGGTGATACTAGGTTTCAGAAAATCTCCGGATGGCGTTTAAATAACTGGGGAGAATTATTTTGCTGTTTTGTCTTGGCTTGGACAAATAAAAAAATGAATGGAGAACTCTCGCTGCTCCACCAAAGTCGGTAAGAACATCACCGAACCATTCGATGTTAGAAAAGCTCTTTGACAAGGTGACGTGCTATCGTGAAATCTTCTTAACATAATAATTGAGAGAGAATTGTACAAAACTCACAAGCCAATATTGGAGGTACAATCTTTTACAAGTCTGTACAACTACTTGCTTACCCCAATGACATTGACATAGTCGGAAGAACTCAGCGGGCCGTAAGTGGGGCATTTACAAGCATTGAGATCGAGGCAGCAAAATGGGTTTAGCGGTCAATGAAAGCAAAACAAAATAGATGCTGTCTACAAAACAGGACACTCAACATCGGCGACTTGGACAGAACGTCATTATAGTAGTAAAGGACTTTGTCTACATAGGCTCTAAAGCGAGCTCCGCAAATGACATCAGTGAGGAAATCAAACGAAGGGTTACTCTTGGTAATCGCTCATTCTAGGGCTAGGAAGAAAATTGAGTAACAACAAGCACTATATCGAACTACTAAGGTAACTCTGCATAAGACACTAATCATCCCAGTCCTGCTGTATGGCGCAGAGCCATGGGGTTTGTCTACATTTTATGAGGATGCCCGTGGTTATTTTAAGCGAAAAATTCTTCGGCGCGATATTTGGTCCCGTCTACATAGACGGTGAGTGGAGGAGAAGGTACAATGCAGAACTATATGGCCTACACCAGGACATCAACTTAACCAGAAGATTTCATATACAGCGACTAAGATGGTTGAGTCACGTAGAATGGATAGAGTTCAAAGTTCCAGCCCGGAAAATCTTCGATTCCACCCCGGATGGACTACGTGGTAGAGGACGTCCTCGCGGTAGGTGGGGCAAACAAGTGGGGGGCCTTAACAAACTTGACACGCACAACTGGATGCAGCTGGCTCGTAACCGGCCTGGCTGAAGAGGTTTGTTAATTGAGGCCCAAGTCTACCCGGACTGTAGCGCCACCCAATTAAAGTTAGTAAGTTTGTCTAGGTTTATGGTTCACGGTATTTTTTTTTTTTTTTTTGATCAGCTGATGCCATTCGCATCAGTTATCAAACAGTATGCACAATTTTTCCAGCCATATGAAGAACTTACTGCCAATGTAGTTGGTATAAGATTGTGCTATTTATATAAGCCAGAACGGCTTTATATAATTCTTGAGGAATAAGTTAATATTTCCTGATATTTGATGCCCTGGTTGCTATTATGAGAACTATGTACCTTTAAACCTAGTCCTAACATTTGCGCAAGACGTGGTGTAATACTTGTCGTTTATGACAGTCCAAGTTGTATAGACTCTCAGAAGATTAAGCCACAGAATTTCGGAAACGATTCATCATAAAATTCTGGATGTTGTCTCTGAAAGTTATGGGTTCTTCGCGAGGTTTCATATTTGCTGCGATGTTTGTAGATTTGTAGTAGTTGCAATGCCGCAACCGAAAAAGAGACCCTTGCCCCTTGTACATATATGCACCTGCCCGGCAGCACTAGCTATGGGCAGACAACGAGCTTTAGGCAAACTCTTCTTCAACGCACTTGAGGAGGTTGCAGGGAAAAATATTAAAGAACTAATAACTTTCTTAAATTCCATAGGTTGCATTTCGAAACTTTTCATCAACATACCCCAACAGCCTGGTTACATGAGTTGTGGTATCAAAATGCCAACTGGTGCTAATTGGGTTTAATTTTTTTTAAAAGGACCGCCACTTCTACCTAGAAATTATCTCAAAGAAATGCTTATTTGCGAGCCTTAAGGGGCCATACACATGACATACTATAAGTTTGTACACTACTCCTTGCCAGGATCATCCAGAAATCTGGACAGTAAGGTGCGAGGACTAAAAAAGCAGCGACAAAAAAAAATCTTGAGGAATTATGTTAAATAAATATAGGATTTGTCAATAGGGTTTCTTGTCTATGCGTTAAGTTAGCTGCCAGTTTGTTTGACGTTTTAACTTGTCTATAGTTGCTATTTTCCCATGGAAAAGGACACTCTTTACCAACGCTTGCAAATTATCCAAATTGTGTATTAAAGTTCACGTTCAGTTGCGACAACTTGACGTCTGCAAAATCATTATCAGGAATGAAGCCCATTTCCACCTCAACAGCTTCATCAGTAGGTAAACAAAATCGTTGCATTTGGGCAAGTCGGCAATCGACGAAATGCAATTACATCCGCAAAAATTGACTGGTGCGGGTTTTATGCTGCAGGGGCCTTTGGCTCATACTTCTTCTTCAATGATGCTGGCAACGCAGTCACAGTCAATGGAGATCGCTACCGGAGCATACTGACTAGGATCAATTGTAAGATAACTTGGAGCATATGTGAATTCAACAAAGTGGCTCTATATGCCACACAGCTGGCCAAGCAATCGAGTTATTGAAGTCCAAGTTCGGTGATCATGCTATCTCCTGAAACAGATTAGTCAACTGGCCGCCTCATTTGTGTGATTCGACGCCTCTGGACTTTTTTATTTGGAGCTATGTCAAGTCCATGGTCTATACCAATACATACATACATTTTTGGCGCAACAGCTCTTTAAGTGGCAGGGCCTAGCATCTCGCAAACACTCATGTTGTGTGCGTTACATTTTCCACACGAATGGAAGGGACCTATAGTTTAGTACCGTATCCGAAGGGCAATTTGTCTTGAGAACCTTTTTCGTACAACAATACTCTCGAATGTTTGTCAGACGTTCGCCGAGAGGTGGGACCGTGAAAAAAAAAAAAACGGCATAGACTTAAAATGACCAAAGGACCAACATTAAGCGTGAGTTTGCCGACATATTGCCCGATTTGTTCGACAAGTTATGGAAAATTGGGTTCAGTGCAGTCTTTTTCCTAGCAAATGAAAATTGTGCCTATGGCGGTCATCCTACCGCGAAATCAAAGAAATTAAAAAAGTAAGTGTTCGGGAACTGGGGCAGATTCTGTATTATGTACTAACGCTGTGTCGTGTGTTATCATTTTTAGTATCAACACTTCGGTCTCAAAGATTGTATCGTGTGTATTCGCCCCTTAAGAAACCTCATAGAATTTTCACTGTGCAGCTATTAGAGCTTTAAGTGCTGTGTATGAATTATGGAACATCTCTAGAAGAGTCTTGCAATGATTAAGTACGTACACATTGTATAAAATAATAGCATGACTTGGATAAAGTCAAGAGATATTGCGACGACTGGAAGCTGAAGATCAACTTTCAGAAGTCGGAGACTAGCCAGACTGAAGGTTATCTGCTACATGGCTCGCATTTGGCCTATGCTCGCATATGGATGTCCTGTATGATCCAACGTGGTGCACAAGCTTGTTGGAAAAGATGCAGGTGTTTAAGAGGGCTTGCCTTCGTTTGTACAGACCACAATTGTCTGAGTACATAAAATTCTATCAAATCTGAGCAAATCAAATAATTCTTGATCAAGACGATTCGAAGGCACATTGCAAGAGCAATGACCTGGATGAATAGCCTGATCCTTGGGACTTATTACCCCAATAATCTCAATCACGATAGTGTGCGCCTTAACGGCTTTATCCTTCCAGAAGTGGTCCTATATCTTGATCAAAGAGTTCTGATTCAGGATAAGTTAGTGGATCTTCCACATCGCCAGAACGCCTGTGGACCGAGACGTCGCACAGAGTAGTGTAGAGCAGTTTCTTACCGCGATATTGAAGATGTTAGTAGGCAGCACGACTAATTTGATGGCTTTTTGAAAAAAAAAGGTAAGCCGTCGTCGTGTACTGCAAAGGAAGACGAGAGCTGCTCGTGAGCTCTACGAGCAAAAAAGACGGGAAGAATATCAGCTTCTCCAAAAGAAGAAGAAAGAGCATGAGAAGCGCGCGTTTGAGAATATCGAGAGATTATACTCCAGGAACAATGTACGGGAGTTTTACCAAAAGATAAAAAGAACGTGTCAGAGAAGCAATACCCGTACAGAAATCTGTAGAGATGAAAGTGGAAACCTCGTAGTAGAATCACAGTCGGTGCTGAGAATAAAGAAAAACTACTTCTGCAGACTGTATAACTGCGACGAAGACCATTCAGCATAGACGATGTTAGTCAAAATTTCCGTCCACCTGACCAAAACGAAGTGAGGATAGCAATATACAAGATAAGATCCAACAAGGCTGCCGGTCGTGACGGCTTACCGGCCGAACTTTTCAAGGCAGCTGTTGATGAATTGATAGAGTACATATACCAACTCATATCTAAGATTTGGTCAGACGAGTGTATGTCTGACGAATCCAATATCAGCATCGTTTGCCCGATCCACAAAAAAGGAGACCCCCTCAACTGCGCCAATTAAAGAGACATCAGTCTCCTCAACATCGCATACAAGATCTTTTCTGCGATATTGTGTGGACGCCTGAAACCTTTTATCAACAGCCTGATTGAACCCTATCAGTGCGGTTTCAGGTCAGGAAAGTCCACCATCGATTAAATCTTCACACAACGATAGATTCTGGAGCAAACCTAAGAATTCCAAATCGATACTCACCATCTCTTTATCGATTTCAAGCCCGCCTATAACAGCATCTATAGAGAAGAGCTTTATAAAGCCATGTCTAGTTTTGACATCCTTGCCAAACTTGTCCGTCTGTGCAGGCTGACGATGGAGAACGCTCGCTGCTACATCAAGTTCGGTAATGACCTCACCGAGACCTTTGATGTCAAAAAAGATTTTAGACAGGTGACGCGCTGTTATGTGACTTCCTTAATATTTTACTTGAACGGATTGTGCGGAACTCAGAAGCCAACGCCGGAGGCACAATCTATTGCAAGTCTGTACGACTACTTACATACGCCGACGATATAGACATTATCAGAAGAACTCAGCGGGCTGTCACCGGTGCGTTTGCAAGCATTGAGGCGGAAGCGCCCAAAATGGGTTTAGCGATAAACGAGGGCAAATCCAAGTATATGCTGTCAACAGGAAGGGACAATCAACATCGACGAATTGGACAGAACGTCACAGCGGGCAGCTAAAGCTTCGAGGTAGAAATGGATTTTGTCTAGCTTGTCTCTGCTATAAACTCGAAAAACAAAATCAGCGCAGAAATCAATCGAAGAATAGCTCTTGCCAATCGCTGTTTTTTTTGGGCTTATGTGTGATCTCCCCACTGATGTCATTTTCGGAGCTCACCACAGAGCCTAGTTAGACAAAATCCTTTACTACGTCAAAATTATATCTGTCCATTGTGGCGTTCTGTCCAAGACGCCGATGTTGAGTGTCCTTTTTTGTAGACAGCATATGTTTTGTTTTGCTTTCATTGACCGCTAAACCCATCGATGCTGCCTCGATCTAAATACTCGCAAATGCCCCATTGACGGCCCGCTGAGTTCTTCCGATTATGTCAATGTCATCGGCATAAGCGAGTAGTTGTACAGACTTGTAAAAGATTGTATTTCCGATGTTGGCTTGTGAGTTTCGTACAATTCTCTCAAATGCTTTGTAAAGAAGATCGCATGATAGCGCGTCACTTTGCCTAAGACCTTTCCTGACGTGCGTCGAATGGTTCGGTGATATTCTTATCGACTTTGATGGAGCACTGAGAGTTTTCATCGTCATTCTGCACAAACGGACGAGCTTGGCAGGAGTGTCAAGACTAGACATGGCTCTGTATAACTCGTCTCTATACATGCAATCATAGGCAACTTCGAAATCGATGATGAGGTGGTGCGTATTGATTTTATATTCATGGGTTTTTTCCTAGATCTACCGTAGTGTGAATAAATGAAGTCCATATACCAAGTATTTTTACATAATAAACAGATTTGTCTCAGTATTTTTCAATTAGTTAAATTCGTCTTTTTCCTATTTCGGCGAGGTTATGATCCGGAAACAGCAGATCATAACCCTCAAACTTCACTGCATTTCTACTATTTGCCACAGAAAATATCGGCAGGCCTACCGATTATAGATCACTGTGTTACTGATGCCAATCAATTGCTGGTGTCATCGCATTTGTCTGATCTAGGCGTTTATAGGCCTGCGTCTCCTGCCTCGCGATGTCTTTGAAACGTTCATTGATACTGACAGAGTTCAAATGATCTCTTTTTTGAACGTTGTAATACAATCTCAATTAGTTAAGTTAGAATAAATAAATTTGGTTAGATTACGTCGAAAGATAAAGGTTAAGATTAGCTTAGAGCGCCTGTATGGGGCCAGTAAGTTAGAAAAAGGTAGTTAAGCTAGTTTTAAGTGTTTTTGTTAGCAAGTAAGATATTCTAGATTCAACAAAAAAAATGGGTTAAAAAAAATTCTATAAAATAATCTTTGAAAGTCCGTGGGGAATCAGTGTTGGAGTTAAACGATCTACAACCGTAGAAGAACTAGCAATCTTCTGAAATAGTGATAAGTGATAAATTAAGGATCATCCGTCCATGAAAGAAGCACTCCATCCTGCGCAAACATGACGAAGTGTGTTGTCAATAAAACAAGACAAACATTGAATATTTCTTAGTCTGTCTACCTCACAATAAAACACGATACCAGTTTCCTTGTACACGTGTATACTTAAGGCCCTCCATCAATTTCATAATCTGCCGAGCTAAAAGTTCATACTAGCCAATAAAGCCAAACATTTCTCTTTTCTTTTTTACGCAAAAGAATAAGAATATACAAGTAGCGAACACAAAAAAACTTTTCTTTTTTTTTGGCTAGAACTTGTCCAATTCAAAAACTTGTTTCACTTCCAAAATCATCCTTATTTCCCGCAAGGATAATTCCAACACACAAAAACAAGAGTACAAAACTTTCCTTTTCTTCTCCGCCATCGTTGTCGTTGTCGTCCTTTTTCCCCGTATAAAACACACAAATTTTACTTTCCCTTCCGAGTGTGATATCATCACCTAAAACAGAAGACAATTCCATTTAATTTGTCCCACATTGTCCTGATCTAATTCGAATTTTTTTTTTTCTGTCCTTTTGTTTCCTGTCTCCCTTGGCTTCGGATTCCCTTCGTCCCAAGCTACTACACCAGTATCAGTGCTATGAAAACAACAAACATAATCTAAACAAATTTAAATATAAATAACCTAACAAATCCATAAATTTTGAATACTTCTGCTATAAGGACGATATGGAAGGTCACAAAAGAAAAAAAAACAACACTCGGGTATCCTTAGCGTATTTTACAAGGAATCTCTTCGAGATTTCAAGTAGTATCCTTCGAATATTTTTATTGCCTCCTGGAATGAAAGAAATCTCCGCAGTTCTCTCTCATCCCGCGTGCGGACAATGAGCGAGAGAGCGAACTTTAAATCCTCGCAAGTGCCCACTTTTTAGGAAAATCGTCGACCACCGACAGGCACACACACATATACTCATACAGAAAGCGGGAGGCTGGGAGAAAAAATCATATTTAACTTTTTCCCTCCCGAAGGAGGATGAAGAAAAAGTGTCCCCCGAGTTTAGGTTACATAATAACAAACACAGGCCAGGCAGGATGAAGAAGGACAAAATCGGATAAACAACCACGCAGTGTACACACAAACAGCAAACTCTGTGACAGCAAGCGGACAAAAAATAAAAAATAAAGGACGAAAGAAATCAAAACATTTGAGGGTGTTTAACGAAATTTTTAAAAAAGTTTTCTGCTTTTCTACAGCAACCGCCTGTCAAACAATTACAGAAGGATACCGAACTCTCACCAGCAGGACATGTCGCGTAGTGGTGGACGAAATACGAGACTGTGTCACAGAGGAGAGAAAAAGAAAAAATATTGAAACATCATTGTTGGGAGATGATTTCGTGTTTTTTTCTGCTCGTCGTCTTCTCCTTCTTTTACTTTTCATTTAATAAAAAGAAAATAGCCCTAACGGCACGCTCGGCGGTGACATCATCAGGATAACGAACAGTAGAGTCATCCCCCTGTGCGGCAAACACAGAAGGACTATTAGCTGCTTCTACTACTTTACGAAGAAGTTTTCTTTTGACGTGTTTTGTGATGGAAAATATTCTCCGGATGTCACTGGTGGTGGTGGAAAACGGCCCCCAAAAGTCCCATCTTAAAAAAAAAATTAAGAAGAAGAAGAAGAAAGGTCCTTCGCCGGAGATTATATTTTTCTCTCTAGCTTTGAAGAATAACACACAGGACATTCATTTTAAACGGGGGGTGATACAATTTTTGAACAATAACACAACTCAAGTGGTGGAGTTGTGATGAAATTTTAGTTTTTCTTTTCTCTCTCGTCCTTCAGTATGTTAAGAGTGGAAAGGATGCAACATTGTCCCATGTGTTGTTGGGTTGTTTATGGTTATTTGGTGTTGGCACACCAGAATATGAGAGCAGATTCAGAAGGTTTTTGCCTTTCTGGTTTATGTGTTCTGAACATTGTGTGAATGGTGACCGAAAAAGGATAATTAACGATTGTTGGAAGTTTTTCGGTGGTGACTATTTGTGTTGGCCTTTGTGTTTCTGGAGATTTGGTTAAGAAGGTCAGAAAGAAGTGGAATAGTGGTGCTAAGTGGGGATATATTAAGACATTAAGGGGCGTTATTAGGAAAATGTCCTGCCAACAACATCGATTGATTATTTGCATTAGGACGAAGTTTTTGTGGTAATTTATCTGACATAAGGGTGACTTGATAAATAAATGTTGATTACTCGTGGTGCCTTAGTAATAAGGACTTACTTTGGTGTAGGAGACTGTGCGAGCACGCCATTCTACCAAAAACACCGTTGCACCTCCTGGATTCGATTCGAACTTATGTGCAAAAGTTTTTTTTTTTTATCAAATTAATGAAGGACAAAAAGCAATTCAGGCAATTTTCTTATATAAGCTCACAATGGCTCGTAAGGCAGCAGAAGTGGCTCGGAATATCAGTAGCGCTTTTGTCTAGGTACATCCAATGACCGCACAGTGCAATGGTGGTTTCGAAAATTGTGTGGTGGAGATTAGATTCTCGAAGATGAATGTCGTCTTGATGACGACCACTTGAAAGTGTTGGTTGGGGCAGATCTACCCACAATGGTTCAAGAGCATACAAGGGATTTTGATGTGAATAAATCAGTTGTTTCCAAACACCTGGAATGTCTTGGAAAAACGACAAAGCCCAACAAATAGGTACTACATGAGTTGAATGATTCTCAAAAAAAATCCTGCACATTTTTGCGTAACAGAAACGAGTCATTTCTCGATCGAATTTTGACATCCGATAAAAAAATGGCTACTGAACGACACCCGATGCTGTTCGCTGTATTGGTTGGATCTAGATGAAATGCCAAAGCATCAGCCTGAGCCGAAGCTCCATGCAAAAAAGGCTATAGCGACCTCAATCCCTTAATGCTAACCAGATGGACGGTTCTTTGTGGTTTGGCCCACAAAGAAGAATGGAATGGTTCTACGTACAGCTACCCGTGCAGAACTGGACATTCTGTTGCATCGGAAACCCCCCGATATCTTTAGCAGGCAAATAGTAATTAATGCTACCGTTCGCCTCTGAACAGTATTACAGTGGTCAGAAAAAGAATTTGGTCACGTCTGCATTCTGAATAAATTCAAAATCCCTTCCGAAAACGTGGACTAAATCATTCCCCGTTTTAACTCTGCCAAAAATTTCATGTCAACATTGCTTTCAAGTCATTCTGGAAGGAAGAAGTATTTCTAGAAGAAGAAGCGTCGATTAATTTCTACAAAGAAGGCTCAAAAATCAAGGACAGGGTTGGTGGAAGTATTTTCTGTGATAACCTTAATCTAAACCTCTGCTTCCATCCTTTAGATCATTGTGGCGTGGTCCAGGACAAAATAGTGGCGATTGAGGAAGTCTCATCTCGGCTAAAGAAAGGAATGACATCCGCTTAGGATATCTGCATCCTTTCAAACAGCCAAACAGCAAGCAAATCTTTGTAACCGATCTCTATGACTTCATTAGTTGCTCTAGATTATGGATCGAGTCTTACAGAGATGGTGGAGCAGTTTAAAATATTCTTACGTTGGGTGCGACCGCATAGGGACGTTTCGGAGAACTTTAGGGCCGATGATCTCGCCAGAATAGGATCAACTGCACCCATTCTTCCAGATAAGGGTACTAGATATACCAATCGCTACATGCAACCTTAAACTAAAGCTGAATACTACCGAAGGTACAAATCTGAGGTGGACAAGTGGAAGAACATGTCTAGCGACAAAACAGATTTGGCCCAAGCTGGACTTAAAACTCTTAAAGAACTTTGTTTTTTTCAACAGATTACATATTGATGCTGCAATGGGGGTTATCACTGAGCACTGTCTAATAGGCAAGCATGCAACAAGGCTTTGCGTATTTCTTAACAATTTTTTCAGACGAATTCTTCGTGAGATTGTTTCTTTGACGTGGTGACTTCCACGGATCTTTGAAATTCTTAGTCGAGCAAGCTTTGTTACTCCTGCTGTCATGCAAAGCACCTTCATCTCAGCTGCTGTTAATTTACGCTCATACTCTTTGTAGATTGTCCAACATTGCGAACCGTATGTTAGCGTTGGAACCACAACTGCGGTGTAGAGCCTTCCTTTCGACTTAGGTGGTTATTTTCGGTCACAGCGGATAGCGGAGTTTTCTCGCCATCTCATCTACCCTACGCTTACGTGATGATCGCTTTTGATCACGGATCCCAGATATTTGAACTTTTCGTAGTTTATAAGGACTGTTCCATTCAAACAAACGTCTAGCATAGGCTCGAGTGGATCAGAGAACGGACAGCACAAGTACTCTGTCTTTTGGAACTAATGCGATACCCATTTCCCTCCAAAACTTCGACCCATACATCAAGCACTCGTTAGAGGGACATAAGATTCTCACTTGTGATGGCTCCTTTGTCACCAAAGAATAATCGATGTACCTTGGGGTCCGTCACTTTACCTTCAAGCAGATAGTCAAGGACTATAATAAAGAGCAAAGTACTTAAAACGCTTCCTTGATGCACCTCGACTTTGATTGGGATCTCTTCGGTTACTCCAGGGAAGCATCATACTCTTCTTTGCTCCCTCGTCTACCGAACTTAAGGGTTCAAAGGTCTAAGCATACGCCTCTTGGGGCACCCCTCTAGGAGGGGTAATCTCCCTACTGCTTTGGGTCATTGTTCTTAATGAGGAACTACTGCAACTAAGGTACAATGGCGTCAGAGCTACAGCGTACGCAGATGACGTTGTGCTGCTTGGATCCGGTAAATTCCTGCCTATCCTTAGCGAACAACTAGACGGAGCCCTAAATACTCTTAACATATGGGCCAGGAACTGCGGTCTAAAGGTTAACCACCAAAAAACCGAACTAGTACTTTTTACGAACAAAAGGAAAATAATAAAGTTTGGAAACTTCTGTTGATGGTATCACACTCAGAACGTCCGACAGCGCAAAATACGTGGGCCTCACACTGGACAAAAAGCTCAATTGGAGATTAAATATAGAGGAAAGAATTAAGAAAGTAATAATAGCCTTATACTCATGTAGTAGAATTTTTGATAGAACCTGGGGACCCTCCCCCAAAATCATACTATGGATGTATACGGCTATAGTTAGGCTAATACTGACTTACGCCAATACTGACTTACGGCCAGCTGTCAACAAAACCACCAACTTAAAGGCAATCACAAAAGTTCAGAGACTAGCGTACATTGGCACTACCAGTGCAATAGGACAGTCCCAACTGCAGGACTCAAGGCTATTCTCAACCTGCTACCGCTAGACATCTTTATACGCACATCAGCAGCCATTAATGCTATGAGAATTAGCCAGTCAGAAAACTGGAAACCAAATAGAACAGGTCACTCGATGGTCTTACATGATTACTTTCACCTCGTGCCCATAACGGACTATATGACGCCATATTTAGACTTTGTAATTCCTTTTTCTACCGCCTACCCGAGCAGCGAAGAATGGAAAATCGGTCATATACCTAATGCCGAATCTATAGCCATCTACATACATGGTTCAAAAATGAGCACTTGTGTAGGATCAGGCATCTTCTCCGACCCTCTGGGTATATCAGAATCCATACGACTTCTAGACCGCAGCAGCACCTTCCAAGCAGAGGTCTTAGCAGTGGAAACAGCCGCCCGTGAGTCTGCGGTAAGGGCAATACCGCCAGAAGGTATCACCATCTTTATCGACAGCCAGGCAGCTATAACAGTAACAGCGATTACTGCCATAGAAATTAAACCGAAGCTTGTGAAGTGTTGTCGAGAAGAGCTCAGGATTCTTGGAACACAGCACAAGGTATCGCTCTGTTGGGTCCCTGGTCACGAGGGTATCCCAGGCAATGAGAAAGCCGATGAGATGGCGAGAATCGGCTCAGCAGCTTTACTAGAACAAGTTGACCCCCTGTGTGTATCCCGCCTTGCACACTCAAGCTTGTTGCAGGGAATAAAGCCATTAAAGAGGCGATCACAAGATAGAACTCCATGGAAACTTGTGCCATCACCACGAAGCTATGGCCATCCTTCGACCAAGCAAGGACCGTGAGAATTACTCGGAAAGATAGGAAATCCCTTTCCACCCTCGTGGGCATCATCACTGAGCACAACACTCTGCGGTATCCCTTGAAGAAACTATGCCTGACGGAAGAGGAACTCTGTAGAGGCTGTGGTGACGAGGGAGTTTTTGAGGACGCTACTCACTTCCTGTGCCGCTGTCCGAGTCTTCAACAGGCCAGGAAAAAGCTCCTTGGTAAATATTTCTTCCAGGATCTCGGAGGAGCTCTCTGGGGTTTCGACAGGAAAGATGCTGAAATTCATCAAATCATCAGGGTGGTTTGTATGCAGAAACGAAGTTGGAAAATGTCCGATGCTTAACGAATTAAGAAGATGTCACTGGGGAGCAAATGCCATAACAAATATGGAATTTGTTGATATCCTTAATGGGCATGTTCGGACTGTTCTGGCTAGTTATGTAAAGTCTGCCCTAAAATATAGACGGCAAATCATAAATGAAGCTTTCTAATTCAGAACAAAATTATATGTAAATTAGTTTAACCCTTGCGTAGGTGTCAAGGTACCTGGGTACTTTTTCAACATAATTTGACAAAAAGAAAGTGTTCCACCACAGCCACTTTGTCAGTATTTTCAGTACCTTCCTAAAAAACATTTCTGTGTTGAATGCGCTATTTAGGCCGAATATCGAGCCATATGTTTGTTCTGTAGAATTTTTTTATTGACATGATCTCGAATATGATATCAAAGTACCTGGGTACTGCCATAGATTATGCACTGAAATGCGTGCGAATCCGACTGCTCACATCACATAGAAGGCCACGAAGAGTCGCTGGTCAACTAAGAAACATCCTGCCAAAAGTTGAAGGTGTTCTCTTTATGGCCGGCGTGCATCATTCAAGTGGAGAGCCCACATCGATTCTCTGGGACTCCGACCCTGTCACCTATTTTCTTGCTGCAATATCTCGTTGCCGATATTCTGCAATAAAGCGCTTTATACGCTTCGATAATGTGCATACTAAAGCTGATCGAATGTTTACTGATAAAGCCGCCCCAATTCATAATTTTTGGAACCTAATGAATGAACAGCTGCATAAAAACTACAAACCATCAGCAGACATTACTGTCGATGAATAGCTGTTTCCGTACAGAAGCCGTTCTAAGTTTACGCAGTAAATGCCCTCAAAACCAGCCAAATATGGCATTAAGGTTTGATGGGCTTGCGATGCGTCAAACTACTATCCACTGCGTGGTAAACCCTTTATTGGAAAGGAGGCAGGTACAGCACGCCAGACCATCGTTGAAGAAAACGTTGTAAAGAGGTTGCGAAGGTACAAGGCATCAGGCCGCAATGAAATCACCGACAATTTGTTCATTAGTTTGGACCTCGCGAAATACCTTCTCGCTGAAAACGTAACTTTGGTCGGCATCGTTCGCCAAAATAAAACATTCATTCCACCACAAATGAAAAAAACACAAATACCGTGAAGAGTTTTCCAGCGTATTTGGCTTCCATGAATCGAAATGCAGTATAGTATCATATGTACCGACAACAAACATGGCTGTGATTGTTTATCGTCTATGCATCATGATAGCTCTATCGCCGATGAACAAAATAAGTACAAGCCAGAGATGATATTGTATTATAATAAAACGAAGAGTGGAGTAGACACGATGCACAAAATTATTGCATTTAAGATGACAAAACGCAAAACCAAACTGTGGCCGCTCGGCATGTTTTACAATTTGCTCGATGTCTACGGTCTAGCAGCCTATGCCGTGTATTCTTTCAACAACATCACTGCGACTAATAAAGGGAAGTTGTTACTCACCAACATGACTAAATAACTCATGCTGCCAGGTATAGAAGAGCGGTCAAAAATTCCGAAAGTAATGGCCAACTTTTCCACGTCGTATTACATCCAGTTAGCGCGAGGTAAGACGATTCATCCCACAATGGCTACTCTATCTACACCGGAACGCTGAGCAGACGAAAACCTTGTGTTCAAAGGTACTTGCCACCTTTGCGGTTCAGGTCGTAAATGCAAATCACGCGAGGAGTGCATATGGTGCACAAAACCGGTATGCGATCAGCGCTGCAAAAACTTAGCAAAATGCCTCGAATGTGTCGCTGCCGATCCATAGTCGCTGCCAAAGTTGACCGGGTAGTCACATCTCTATTACTCATTTCTTTTCAAATAAAAAAATTCTGAAGATCCGTAATTATTGGCAAACAACTGCTTTGAAAAAATTCATGTTTTTTTCTCTTACAATAGTTTTTTTAATCTAATTCACAAATCAGCACACAATTACCGTACAAAATATACTGCGGTACCTGGGTACCATGGCACTCTTAAGTGTAATTTTTTGTTGCCACTCACACAAGGGTTAATCTTACTTAAAAAAAAAAAAAAAAAAAAACAAAATCACTATTGTTACTACTACTACTCAAGATCGGCGCGCAGATGGCCAGCCCAGTTCTTAGCCCCGAAAATATGGAAAATATCCTCAGCACACTCTTTCTGACCCACCCTCTTGGGGAGCAGGAAGTCTCCCATCATTAACAATGTGAAGTTGCGCTGTTTAGCTAAGGAAAGCCACTTTATGCTGGAAGGGCCATGCAAAACAGAAAGCCCCCGGACCTGATGGTATTCCAGCGGAAGTGTTAAAAGTGATCGCCCGTACGTGCCCCCAACTGTTACTAAACATATACAACGGATGCTTAGAACACGAAATCTTTCCCAAAACCTGGAAAACACAACAGCTAGTACTGATTAGCAAAGGGAAAGTGGACCCAGACTCCCCGTCAGCGCACAGATCCCTGTGTAAGCTGGATACAGCCGAAAAACTATTCGAGAGAATGCTGAAGCCTCGACTCTCTGTATCGGTGGAGAGAGCAGCTGACCTATCTGAAAGGCAGCATGGATTCAGAAAAGGTCATTCTACAATAGGTGCTGTCGACGAGGTGGTAAGGGCTATCCAAGTAACCCATCAGGGCAGCCACTACTCGAGGAAGGTTGCTGTGTTGGCAAATCTCGAAATCTCGACATAAGAAATGTCTTCAACTCTGCCAGATGGTGCGACATGCTAAACGCCCTGGAAACAAGCTTTCGGGTACCACAGTATCTTCGTATTGTCTCGGACAAGTTAGTGATGTGCAAACTCCAACCCGTGTTCCTCTGGCAAGGCCAGCTGAAAATATTCCCGCCGTAACTGAGCTGACAAGGGAACTGAAGCCAGCAGACTACGCACAACGCCGTACTTTCGCTGATTGGGTGCAAAAAAATGGATAAAAAGGTCCTGACTTTTTACATAAAATTATTCTGAGTGAAGAATTTCCATTTGTCTGGGTACGTAAACGAACAAAACTGTCGCATCTGGGATTCCGAAAACCTTAGAGAAATAGACAACCCCTCCATCGACAACGAGTGACAGTTTAGTGCGGGTTTTGGGCTGGCGGTTCATTGGGCACAGCAGAAAAGGACCCTGCCACCAAAGAGTGTTTCTACGAGCTCCTCAACAAGACATATGAGCAATGCCCTAAATAGGACGTTAAAATCGTATTGGGCGATTTTAACGCCAAAGTAGGAAAGAAGGACGTCTTTGGTAGGGCAGTCGGTAAACATAGCCTACACGACACCACGTCTGATAACGGACTAAGGCTAATTGATTTCGCTGTGGAGCGAAATGTCACCATAGCAAGCACATGGTTTCCTCATCACGATATTCATAAGCAGACATGGCGGTCCAATGATCATGTAACGATTAACCAAATTGATCATATTGCGATCGACGCAAGGCATATCTCCAGTATTCTGGATGTCCAGACCTTCCGAGTGGCCAACATAGACTCGGATCATTACCTTGTTGTAGCCAAGGTACGAATGCGGATATCTCAATCTGAGCAACAAAGAAGAATCACTGTGAGAAAATTTAATGTCGAAAAGCTACAATCGCAAGAGACCACCAGACTATTCGCTGAACGCGTATCCCGAAATCCGTCTATCATCCCTATGCCACCAGCATCAAGTGCCGAAGCCCAGTGGCAACGCTGCCAACATGCTATCAGAAACGCCGCGACTGATGTGCGGGGTTTCGCTTGCCCACCACCGCGAAACCCCTAGTTTGACGAAGAATGCCTGCGAGTGCATGCAGCAAAACAAGAGGCATACAAAGCGGCGCTGCAAAGGAAGGAGAGAACTGATCGTGAGCTCTACGAGCAAGAGAGACGGGAAGAATATCGGTTTCTCCAAAAGAAGAAGAAAGACAATGCGAAGCGCGAGTTTGAGAATATCGAAAGTTTATACTGCAGGAACAATGTACGGAAGTTTCACCAAAAGGTAAAAAGAACGTGTCAGAGGAGCAATACCCGTAAAGAAACCTCTAAAGATGAAAATAGAAACCTCGTAGTAGAATCACAGTCGGTGCTGAGAATATAGAAAAACTACTTCTGCAGACTGCATAACGGCGACGAAGACCAACATTCCGCTGTCAGGCAGAATTAACCATTCAACATAGACAATGATAGTCAAAATTTCCGTCCACCTGACCAAAACGAAGTGAGGATAACAATATCCAAACTAAAATCCAACAAGGCTGCTGGACCTGACGGCTTACCGGCCGAACTTTTCAAGGCAGCTGGGGATGAAAATACACCAACTCATCTCTAAGATTTGGTCAGACGAGTGTATGTCTGATGAATGGAACCTCAGCATCGTTTGCCCGATCCACATGAAAGGAGACCCCCTCAACTGCGCCAATTATAGAGACATCCGTCTCCTCAACTTCGCATACAAGATCTTTTCTGCGACATTGTATGAACGCCTGAAACCCTTTATCAACAGCCTAATTGGAGCCTATCAGTGCGGTTTCAGGCCAGGAAAGTCCACCATCGATCAAATCTTCACACTTCGGCAGATCCTGGAGAAAACCCAAGAATTCCAAATCGATACTCACCACCTCATTATCGATTTCAAGGCCGCCTATGACAGCATCTATAGAGAAGAGCTTTATAGAGCCATGTCTAGTTTTGACATCCCTGCCAAACTTGTCCGTCTGTGCAGGCTGGCGATGGAGAACGCTCGCTGCTCCATCAAGGCCGGTAATGACATCACCGAGACCTTTGATGTCAAAAAAGGTTTAAGACAAGGTGACGCGCTGTCATGTGACTTCTTTAATATTGTACTTGAACGGATTGTGCGGAACTCACAAGCCAACACCGGAGGCACAGTCTATTACAATTCTGTACAACTGCTTGCATACGCCGACGATATAGACATTATCAGAAGAACTCAGCGGGCTGTCACCGGTGCGTTTGCAAGCATTGAGGCGGAAGCAGCCAAAGTGGGTTTAGCGATAGACGAGGGCAAAACCAAGTATATGCTGTCAACAAGAAGGGACAATCAACACCGACGAATTGGACAGAACGTCACGTCACGGCAGCTATAACTTCGAGGTAGTAAGGGACTTTGTCTACTTTGGCTCTGCTATAAATTCTACAAACAAAATCAGTGCAGAAATCAATCGAAGAATAACTCTTGCCAATCGCTGTTTTTTTGGGCTTATAAGGCAATTCAAAAGTAAAGCCCTATCTCGAACAACTAAGGAGACTCTATATAAGACCTTGATTATCCCAGTCCTGCTTTACGGTGCTGAAACATGGACTTTATTAAAAGAGGATGAAGATATCCTTGGTCGGTTAGAGAGAAAAATTCTTCGTAAGATTTTCGATCCCGTTTGCGTTGACGGGTTTTGGAGGAGAAAATTCAATCACGAATTATACGAGCTGTACAGCGTCATCGACCTAGTCAAAAACTGCGTATTGGACGTCTGAGATGGCTAGGACATGTAGAGCGAATGAACACCAACGCTCCGGCCCGCAGAGTCTTCGAATCTAACCCCGAGGGACGACGCAGTAGAGGGAATAATCGCCGTAGGTGGCGCGCACAAGTTCAAGAGGACCTCGACCAACTTGGAGTGCGCAACTGGGGGCAATTAGCTAAAGACCGAGCTAAATGGAGAGGCTTGTTGGTTGAGGCACAGGTTCACCCCGAACTGTAGCGCGACCTAAGTAAGTGAGTTCTTTGGTCCTTATTTTTTCAAAACTATTACTGGTTACGATCGTTTCAGTGACGATGTTGGCTGAAATTTGTTTTGCCTAAAATTGATGCTATGGACGTGGATGACGTTTATTTTCAGCAGAACGGCACCACATGCATCTAAACTGATGAAACAATGGAAATATTGCGTGACAAATTTCGTGGATGTGTGATTTCTCGAAATGGAGGCTTTAACTGGCCACCTTGCCCTGCGACTTAACACCATTATACTTTTTGAGGCTAGGTTAAAGGTAAAGTCTACGCCAATGCTTCAGCAATGATTCATGCACTTAAAGAAAGTATCAGAGCTGTTATACGCGAAATATAGTCGCTATTATGCGAAAACGCGATGAAAAATTTCACCCAAAGTATGACTATTTGTAGGCAAAGCCTAGGCGGATCGTTGGCAGATATTCTATGCCATTACTAACCGCAGAGTTTTTACCTTAAATTAAAAAAAAAAATCACCACTTTCATAAAAATGTTGCAGTTTTCTATTTATTTAAAATGTCACCTCTTGTTGGATGACTCTTTACACAGTAGACATGATGTCCACCATTTTTCAAGTGAGAGGAGAAATTCTAATTTTGAACTTTGTACCACATCGAGAAGACCTGCCAATGATTTGCACTTTGTTAAGGCTGCAAGAAAAAAGAACGTCTTTTACTTCATACACAGAGATAACTCGTCGCCTTTGTTAAGTCACTTTTAGAAGTGTTTAGCAACGATTGGATGAATTCCGAATGGTGCGTGCTGGGATGCACTTTTTGACTATTTTAAAAGGACCCTCAGGATATCGTTAATCGCTTTGAAGAACGTCCAGGATTATCATACGCGGGCAGAAGGCAATTAAATCCTACTTACATTTTAAGAACTGTAAATGAATTGAAAAATAAAGCAAATCCAACTAGGCGTCTAGTGACAGTGGAAAACTGCTCATAATCTGTTCTGTGATTTGTTAGTTTCATTTATAAATAGATATCACAATGAGTTTAGTTACGCCAATTGAGCAGTCTAGACCTCAAACAAGGCGGATATGTTTTTTTTTTTTTTAAAGAAACCCAAATCCCAGAGCACTCAGACTTCTCTAGTCCATTGTACTACCAGGCAGGAACCTTTCTTTGGCGCAGTGGTTGGAAAAACTTCGATGTAATTCGTTTTCCTTTTTATATTCGGGTGGCTCATGATTGCTGTTCTCCGCTGGGGCTTGAACCTGCATACATCGGTTAACGAGAAAACGCACTACCCACTGCACCACTGCCACCCCAGGCGGATATGTTACAATTGAAGGCAATCTGCTGTTTCATTGATTTATTCCGATTAGCCAACCCTCCGAGAAAAACTAAAGTTTAAAATAGTTGACATCATAATGTTAATTATGCCTTACTTGATAGTGTTCTGTAGTACGTAGAGCCCTTAACAATGCAGATGTCCATTAGAAATCGTAATCAATGGTGAATAATGCTTATTAGGTATTTAAATAAAAATATATCAGCTAAAGCTATATTAGACAATTTTGTCTTTCATGATCTGGGAATCTGTATTTCGATTGATCGGAAAACTACTGACTGCTCAAAACTTGGATTGGGCCAGTAGCACAACAATCAATTTCGTGATGAAGTGCTTGCTTTACATCCTAGAGGTGGTCCTCGGGCTAGTATATGTATAATCCCTTATACATGTAGGCTAAATTGCAAGTGCGGATTGTCTAGGGCCTTGATTCAAGATTAGGTAATATGGGCCAGTAAACTGCGTTACCGAAAATTCGCCGCTACAGGAACCGACGCAATGCCTCGGATAAGGAATGATCCCATGTTGACGACTTTTGGCTATTGTAACCGAACAAAGATAGGTTTCTGGAATGCAAATACGCTCCCCGTCTCAGGAAGCGAATGACCTTACAATGCTAGATACCTTTAATTGGAAAAACAATTCATGCGATATAGACTGGATATTTGGGGGGGTTAGTGAAATGAGATGGTTAGAAGTGGGCGAGTACCGATCCCCGACGATGCCTAACACTGTACTACTCTATTCCGGAAGACCATCCGGAAGTCCGCGGGAATATGGAGTCGGATTGCTGCTAGGGTAGGTAGGTAGAAGTGGCGGTTCTGTAAAACAGAAACCAAATTAGCACAATTGTGTCGTTTGTATACCACGATTCATGTGACCTTGGATGTTGATGTGTGTTGGTGAGGGCAATCTAGAGCCAGCCTATGGAGTTTAAGAAGAGGATTAGCTCATTTATATTTTAACCTGAGATCTCCTCAAGTGAATTATAAAAGGGTTTGCCTAATGCTTGATGTCTAGCCCTGGCTAGTGCCAGACAAGTGCACATGTAGTGGATGATTGTTTCCTTTTCGGTGGCTATGTTGCAACTGCGGCAGTGTGTATTATATGGGATACATAGTTTGGCTGCATGCCCTCCTACCGGCCAGTGTTCCGTGATTATTGCGATTATTCTGGCAATATCCTTGCGCGTTCTGTTCAATAGGGCGGTTGTTTTGGTCTTGTTGAAGTTGGGCCATATCCTTCTAGATATGACGCAGTTCGTTAACCTATACCATTTAATGTTAGTTTTTCTAAGAAAGATTGAGGAGATGTTTGCCTTAATTGCTCCGAGCGAGGTGTGAACAAGTTCCGCAAGTGAGCAGTGGAGGGCTGAGCCTCGCCTGGCCAGTTCATCAGCATGTTCTTTGCCATCAACGTTGCTGTGACCTGGAACCCAGACTAGGCTTACCATACATTGGCCATCTAGCGACGACAGTGCCTTTCGGCATTCTATTCATGCTAACAGCAACAGCACGCATGGGCCTAATTTCTTAGCAGCCTCATGGTGAGAGGAAAATGATGGCCGGATTCCGGACTAGAGCACGACGCGTCAGCATTATACTGTGTTATGCCCCAACGGATAGCTCGTCTGAGGACGAGAAAGAGAGCTTCTACAATCTTTTAAGTGCCGTCTTCAGCACAAAAGCAAATAGAGACATTGTCATAGTGATGGGGGATTTGAATGCCAAGGTAGGTAACGACAACAAAGGGCTCAAACATGTCTCTGGCCTCAAGCAATAGCCGCTTAAGTCAAGTTATGACGGAATTGACTTAAGGGCTGCTCCAGCAGACGCTCCAATATTCGAAGTTTATGGCATATATTTTTTACTTTTCTTTCTGCAATAGTTACCGAGTTATATGCAAAGAAAAATCCCATACGTTTTTCGGAAAAGGGAACACTTCAAACTCGTTTTCTGAGAAACTGTGAAAATCGACTTTAGCCGTTATTGCTTGAGGCCACATATGTAATCGGGAAGCATGGAATAGGCAACTACAATGAAAACGGCGAAAGGTTTGTGGATTTCTGCAATACCAACCGTCTTGTGAAAGGTGGCACCATGTTTGAGCACAAGACCAGCCACAAGGTCAGCTGGGTTTCCAACGACTGGCAAGCAACTTCCAATCAAATTGACAATTTTGCAATCAGTCGCCGCTTTGGAAGTAGCCTCTTGATAGCTTCATAGCGAACCATGCTATTCAATGGAACTCTTTAACCCAGGATGACAGAAGACCTGGCGGTCCGAGGAGAATATGGTGCAGAACAGTCGCGAAGGCGACACGGCATTTGGGGAAAAGTTGAAAAAAAAATTGCATATGATAGCGCGCAGACATAGTAGAGGCCCTAGGACCAACAAGGGGATATAGGACATAAGTGACTTACAAGTTGTCTTTCGTGACGATTGATGTGCAGTGAAAAAATGCATGTGGTATATATGTAACGCCCGTCACTATCCAGCTACTGATTTTGAGCCAAGTTCTCTACCATTGGGTCATGTAGACTACTAAGTAAATTATAAGGAAACTTGCAATTAGCCTGCGGACATTAAAGACAAAATGGCAGGCACAGGCTTTTCAATCTAATTGCACGTACCTATAACAATCTGTTGACTTTTATCATACACATTTGGCTTAGCTCTGAAATTCTGTTCTTGCTTTTTGACGTTATCAACATGCCCAATTCTACATGCAACATGACAATAAAAACGCTGCATTTTAATTTTGAATCACTACACAGCCACTCAAGCAAGCCAAACCACACATTAACATTCACGAGCACATCCCATTAAAGGCTCATAAACTCGTCAACATTTAAGTGACTGCAAACCTTTGCTTTCACGTAAAGTTGAACGAAACGAACATTTTATTGCTCCTACCTACTTAATTTACCGTCTTCCTTTTATTGATGTGATTAAAACTAAATCCATTGAAAATAAAAATAAAACCAAAACTCACTCGGTATGTAGCCCTTATCCTTTAATTGTTGTTGCGCCTTGCCTAACTCGGCAGAATGATTATTCATTTATGGAAATGACAAAAAAATGCTAAGCACACACAACATCCCCTCTTGGGATCATGATTCAAGGATCGAAAATTGATTTTTTATTAAAATCAAGTCACATCCCTCTATACAAGGACAACGATAACTATAACAAAAGAAAAATAAATCCTCAACTAATTGTATAACAGGATCAAATGAAAAGACACAAAAAAGTACCCAAATAGGGCTACCGGAAGAAAATCTCCGATAGAATCAAGCGAGAGCAAGTAGAGTGACCTCCCCCGAATCCTATTTCTTTATCACAGCTGAATCATAATGCAGGAGAAGAGGAAGAGGATAAAGTAGAGCAACTGATATAAAACAGACGTTATTCTATTCATCCTTGTACTTTTTTTTTATCTAGCAAAAACCGAAACTAAATCTATCTATCTACCGCACAGTTTCCATTGTTATCCTTTTTTTTGCTTTCGATTGGGTAGCCCAATTAGAGACATACGATGACGACGAGGATTCACAAATTGAATAAATAAATTTGGGAATCCTGTCAGTAATAGAAGTGGAGTTTCCGTTTGCTATGAAATATGACAAAATTTACCAAATTATCCTCTTTGAAGTCAGCAAAACAGCAGCAGATCGAAATGTCCTTTAATCCAAATAACACCATTGTCATTTTTAGTGCACTGCACTCGCAGGATTGTGCCGGCTTTTCATAGTAGAAAAACTTTGCTACAAAATCAAATGAACGGAAACAGAAAAAATCAAAAAGAACTGAAAGAAGTGAAACTAAAACTCCATCGAGAGGAGGTCTCTAATCCTTTTTTCCCGTATTTTTATTTCTTTTTTATTCGCCTTTGCTTCCCTTATTTTTCACTGTAACTGGGTCAAACTATTGCACTTCATGTCGAATCCCCGGAAAATTATTAAAAAAAAAATCAAATCCTCGTTAAACACCTACTTCGCACGCACCTTTCACCGTTTAAATATTTTAGCAGATTTTTCTTACGAAAAATTAGATATTAATCCTTTAGTTTCAACACCTTCTACTCGCAAGGACGATATACAAACAAAACAAAAAAAAAATGAAAACAAACTCTATACAGTCGTAGTTAACACGTTACGTATACGCCACCGGCAATGGATTCCACCCAATCTATTTGACATTATCAACGGAACTAATTTGGTCGTCGGGTGTTTTGTGCCCTTTTTCGTATCCTTTTGGCAAAAGTAAGAGATGAAGTTGAAAGTGGGTGTTTTTGTTATTGTAATTGGTGTATTGGTGAACGTGAGAGAAGGGATGATGAAAGAGAAAGAGAAAAAGAGAAATGATGGATGTAAGTTGGTTTTTCCAGGATTCTGGATTCAGACTCGGATGCTGGTGAGAGATTTGCTTGAGAAAGGGGCGAGTGCTTACATTCAATAGAAGAACTTGCAAATATCCTGAGTGTATTCTTTTGATATATAGTAGTGATGGCTTTCGAAATTCCTTCCGTACGCTTTGACTTTGAGAAAGTCACTCAAATTTGCTAGCGCCACTGAGACGGGCAAATGTCGAACCACAGCCAGGACTTTTTGGAAGGAAAAAAAGCTTTTCAAAGAGAGAGTTGCATGGAACTGGAACTCTTTTTCGATATCGAAATTTGGAGAGATTCTTTTCAATACATTTTCTTGGGATTTAGTTGGTTTGGATTCAGTGCACGAATGTATAAGGGCAGGATGGACTCAAGTGGATGGTTTTTAATGAAATTGTTATTATAATACATAATCGGGTAAATTATTAACTTTTCTAGAGCGGATATACTTTTCTGAAGTGGATGACCACTTTTTCTTTTAACTGTCAGACTTGCAACACTATTCAAGAACATTCGCAATTACGTAATCAATGTTTGTCATATTGAAGCATCCTTTTCGTTTACAATGGCTTTTCGGTTTTTATGTCCTATGGGATGGGAATGAAATTAATTCAGGGCATCAGTTGAATGTTTGCTTTGGAAATGTTCTATCAAAGAGCGTTTAAAGCTTTATGATATACCTATACATTTAGGATCTTATATATCAGAAACGTGACCAAGTTTTAGAACTGCTAACCAGAAAAGGATAGATCTTCATTCTATAGCTGAATAGCTCGCAACTTTTCTTTAGACAGTCCTGTTCCCATTAAGTTACATAATTTCATGCCGACTTTTTTGTCGCCTATTTCGAACCGTTCTCGACGAAAAGAGATTATTTTGAGTCCTAGGTTAGGTTAGGTTGAAGTGGCTGCCAGCTGAGAATAGCCAACACACTTAGACCAATAACAGGTCCATTGTGATACCACATGGATCATGAAAGAAATTTCCTCCTACCTACTCGTTAAACCACTTTGAGCTTCTTATGAAGCGTAGAAGGCTCTTGATATCTATGTTTTTCAGGTCGCCTATGTCGTTGTAAAAAGGGGCTCCTAGGTAAAGCTTCCTTCCATGGGAGAGAGCTGGGCAGGAACAAAGAAGGTGAGGAATAGTTTCCTTCTTTTCCTCATCCATGCGGCTTCTACAAAAGTCGTTCGCAAAAACGCCTATCATTGTGGCATGCTTGCCTATTAGACAGTGTATAACGATGACACCTATTATAGCGCCGATATGCAATCTGTTGAGAGAAATCAAAAACTTAGAACGTTTTAGATCTAGCTTCGGTAAAAATGTTGTCCACCTAAGGTTCGTACTCTCGATAGCATCCAGTTTAAATGTAGGCTTGCAAGTAGCGATTGGTATACCTAAGGAGCCTTTGTCCGGCAGGATGGGTATAGTTGTTTCTATTCTGGCGAGTTCATCGGCCCTGGAATGTCCCTATGCCCCGGCACATAACACAGGTGAATATTGAACTGCTCAGCCATCTCCACGAGAAACGAGCGGCAGTCTAGAGCTACTAAGGAATTTATAGAGGTCGATTCCAAGGATTTGATTGCTGCTTGGCTGTGTGAAAAGATGTGGATATTTGTAGCAGATATCACATTTTTCTTAAGCCAAAAATTCTTTGATCGCCAAATTTTCCGCCTGGAACACGCTACAATGATTTGGAAGACGGAAGGAGAGCTTAAGATTAAGCCTGTCAGAGAAAACACCTCCACCAACTCCATCCTTGGATTTTGAGCCGTCAGTGTAGAAGTAGATTGACTCATCTTCTAAGAATGTATCATCATTCCAGAGTGATCTGGAGGGGATGGTGACGAGGAAGTTCTTGTCAAAATTTAGACGTGTGATAGTGTAGTCCGTGCTTTCGGGAGAGATTTTGCGTTTATTCAAAATGGAAGCATGGCCAAATTCTTTTTTTGACCACTATTGGGTAGCTTCGAGGCGAACGGCTGCATTCGCTGCCATTTTCTTGCTAAATATATCGAGGGGTATCAGATGAAACAAAATGTCAAGTGCCGCAGAGGGGGTTGTACGTGGTACTCCGCCTATGCACAGACAAGCTGTGCGCCCGACCTTACTTAGATAATCGTGATTTATAGCTTTTTCAAAGGCCGTCCACCAGACAATGACCCCGAATGTGAGTATCGGTCTAATGACCGAGATGTAGAGCCAGTAAGTGATTCGGGGTTGTAAACCCCATCTAATTCCAATAGCTTTTTTGCAAGACTACTGTAGCTTTCTTTGCTCTTACTTGAATATTATGTTTCCAGCTTAATTTCTTATCCAGGATGAGACCCAAATACTTAGCTGTGTCACAGAAAGTTAATCTGACACCGTTTAGAGAAGTAGGGTTGACTAGCGGAATTTTATACTTCCTGGAGAATAATACTAGTTCAGTTTTATGGGGGTTTACACCCTTGTTGGGGGTTTCGAGTCCTAGTCGGGCATAAATCTCCTCCTTTCTTATCTCGGATTAGGAAATTTTTTCGTTTTGAGATGAGAGTCTTTGCCGAACACACAGAAACTCTGGGCTCTCGAAGAACTCATTTTCTGAATAAATTATACTTTCAGACATCCGCCCACTAGTCACTATTTATGGTTCCTCGAAGAATGTCTCAACTTCTTCCAGGTCCTTCCGAAATACTGAGATTGCTCCTTCAATTTGGTGTCATATTCCTGGAGGGCAATCTACTCTTTTTCTAATACAATATATGTTAGTGCATTCTATTGCTTAGCCTAGCTGGTTCTTCCACATGGCATATGCCCAGGGTAAGGCTGCGATTGAGCCGACGTTTGATCTGCCTGCAGCAAGTTTAGTTGTCATTTTTTAAATGGCTAACGTTCTGCAGATGTTTCGAACTGATGACGCATTTTTAAGGACTATTCGGTCTTTATATGAGTTTGAATCAACAACTGTTTCTGTGGGCATTAAAGTTCGAAAAGGTTCCGTTTTGTCACTTTTCTCTACTTATGAGATTAACCAAGATATGTACGTATATGGAGGGCATGTTATTTATTTATATGGGTATTGTTATCTTAGACTGTGACTTAGTGGACTATTGGCACTTCGGCTAGTACCTTAGAGAAGTTCGTTCCCTCATTAGAGTTCGCATCATATTATGATTCCTTCAGAATTGTGTTTGGGGAGCCTACACTTTCACCTTGCGTTGGAGAGAATAGTTTACTCTAGGCCTCCCTCTCCAATCTGGAAATTTAAGAGGGAGGTTAGTATATCCTCATCTGATCTTCGGTACTTGCCCAAATATTTTAATCGTTTGTGGGTCAATGCAGCACAAGACTCCAGAAGATTTTAGAGAGCTTCGCCAAGCTCATTGCAGAATCTGCAAAGATCTTCATCTGTTACGCTTAGTTTCCTTCAATGCACCCTGAATTTGTAAAGCCCCATTACGAAGCTATTATTTTTGGTAAGACATGTGCAAGCTTCGAATCTTTCCCGGTTCTAGCATTCCAGAAGATTCTTAACTTGTCTTAGATCTGGAGTATTATTCCGGGCTCTCATCTTCTTCTCGTCTTTTGTTCTCCATTTTTCTCAATTCTTTGTGTATATTATGATACCCTATTTCATAGAAGGGTTTTCTGCTCCGTTACCCTTTATCTCGACATGACCGGGTAGAGTGTAAAGTGTTACATTATTATTTCTTCCCAATTCACCAAATTTTTGTAGGCATTCCCACACAAGTTTCGACTCAATGAAATAGAAGCCAAGTGCATTGATAGCTCCTTGAGTGGCTGAGAGTATTGCTATGTCCCAACTACTGTATCTTCTTTCGAAATGGATTGGACATCTTTAGCACATATTGCCGCTCGGAATATGCTGGTTCTCTTATGTTACCCAGAGGTTTTAAGCGCTTTGTCCTCGGCCCAAACATATCTGCCCCTGTTCCTTCTTCAGTTTTCAAGTCGTCTGTATACCACTTTATTGTGTGGTTGCAAAGTTTGCATATTGAAGATTCGTCGCTCTAATCGTTCTTGTTACTTAAGTTAGGTTAAGTTAGAAGGGCATGCTACAAAAAGCCGCCTCATTTAGGCAAGACAGGTCCCATTATGATGCAACATGGATATATCATCCCCAGGGAAGCTATCCCTGGAACCAGTTGGAACTTCTTATGGAGCGCTGTTGTCTGCCGATGCTGACATAAGCTAGCTCGCCTAAATTGTCGAAGAGGTGGGCTCAATCTCTTATTTTCTACGAGCGGAGAGGGAATGACACGTATAAAGAAGGTGTAGTATGGTTTCCTCCTCATTTGCTAAGATGCCCAGCCTAATTGCATGCCTACCGATGACACAGTGCCCCGTTATGACACCTACTGTAATTGCGATGGGTGACCTTTTAGCCCGATAAGGCAGTTGGAGCGTTTCTGATCCAGATCAGGTCAGATCTGTCTAGTAATGAGGCACCTAGTGCCACTAACCCAAGTGCGATTAGTCGCACTAATGGTGTTGAGCTTAAGTAGCAGTTTCACTATAGCGAGAGGCATGTCCAGGTTCGTCTTCCTCGACGAGATTGATAGACAAGTGCCCTCCTTGACAGGTTCATCGGCCGAGCAGATTCCTGGAAGGTCCCTGTGCCCCGGAACCCAGATAAGGTGAATGTTGAACTGTTTGGCCATCTCGTTAAGAGACAAGCGACAGTTTAGAGCTATTTTTAAGTTGAAGGTATCATATTCCAGGGACTTGAACCCAGCTTGACTGTCAGTAAAGATAGTAATATCCTGTCTGGATTTCATAAGGCTTCTTGTTACGAGTACTTAACTTCATACGAAATTTTTTCTCAGAGCTAAATTTCTTGATACTGCCATCCCTGGAGATTGTCAGAAGTGGAAAATTCATCATCATCATATTCTCTCGAATTGTTGCTTTTTTCTCTTCCGTTGCCATCTTAAGGACCATTCATCTTTGCATTTTCTTAGCTCTAGGCTCCTCTATATCATAAATACAAGAAGCAAATGGCCGCAGTACTGGGCTGACCCATATTGATCTCCTTACGGCAGAGAGGAAGTACTTCTATGACAAAAAGGCGGAAATTGGAGTGAAAACGGCAACTGAGAAGGCGATGGATCTCACCAAATAGAGGCGGCAGGAAAGATGAAGGTCAGAAATCAGAGAACGATGGACCGCGAGGCTGATCAAAAACATAACTGAATGGAAGCGATGGAAAAACGGGAAAGTACATTATTACGTGCTCAACGGAGTCGTGCTCCGCAGCATAAAGCACACTTGATTCGTCTGTGCAATTTATTGAAGAAGATTTTGGAAAGCTGTAAAAGGCACTAAAAGGCCCAAAGTCCCCGCGCCGCCAATTAAACGAAATCAAAATGAATAGGCAAGGGAAGATAAAGAAAACGCAGACGTCCTTGCGGCCCACTTGGAAGAAACCTTTAAACCGTACCATGTTAAGTGGTTTACAACAACAATAGGCCGGATTTACTGTCAGACGATTTAACATTCACAAATGCAACGCTAAGGGAACTCAAACATGAGATCGAGAAATAAAAACCTAAGAAAGCAGAAACTAGGTTATGATTTGATCCCCGGAGAAATTCTGAAGTTTTACCTAGAAAAGCATTGATTAAGCTTCTCCATATTGTAAATGCTGCACTCAGATTAAAACACGTGCCGAGCCAATGGAAAGTTGCGGAAGTCATAATGGTTTTAAAACCAGGAAAACCGCAAAATAAGGTAAAATCGTATAGACCAATTTCGGTTCTTCCAGTCATATCCAACATTTACGAGATGGTATTACTAAGGCGTCTCCAACCGGTTATAGAAGAAAATAATTTTATCCCTGACCACCAGTTTGGGTTCAGAAGTAAGCATTCGACGATTGGTCAGGTGCATAGAATTACTGACGTAATCGAGAAAGCACTTGAAGAAAAAAAGATTTGCCCAAGCGTATTTCTTGACGTCTCGCAAGCCGTTGATAAGGTGTGGCACGATGGCTTGAAATGGAAACTACGACAAGTTCTCCCTGTATGCCTATGCGATATTCTAGAATCATATTCGTATCTCGAGAATAGACTCTTTCGTGTTAGACATGGAATCGAATACTCGGAGGTCAAAGAAATTTCGGTCAGCGTACCGCAAGGAAGCGTTCTTGGGCCACTTCTCTATTTGTTATGTACACGTGATATACCGAACGAAGATGGCACTACCCTTGCTACGATTGCCGATGACACCGCTATCCTAGCAGTAGGCAAAACAATCGAAGAAACGACTGCAAAACTGCAAAACTGCAAAACGCGCTGAATAATGTAAATGAATGGACGAGGGACTGGCGGATCGCCCTCAACGAATCTAAATATGTTCACGCGAATTTCACTTATAAGAAAACTAATGACTTGCCAGTTTTTCTAAACTCGGCCCGAATACCTTTTGCAAACGAGGCCAAATACTTGGAAATGACAACCGACGCAAGGCTGAAATGGAATTCGCAAGTGAAAATGAAACGTAAAGAACTAGAAATCAAATAATATAGGAAATGTACTGGTTACTCGGAAAACATTCCCAGCTCAGTACTGAAAACAAACTGCTTTTATACAAGCAAGTGCTAAAGCCGGTGTGGACCTACGGTATACAACTTTGGGATTGTACCAAGAAAACAAATGCCAATATTTTATAAACTTTTCAAAATAAAGTGCTAATAGAAGTTGTCCAAGCACCGTGGTATTGTACAAGGTGGTGTAAAATTAATCACCCTATCGGAACATGTCATAATTTTTGCAAATGGCATCGTACGTCAATCATATTTAACATTTGTGAACTACACAGCTGCAGTATATAAACAGACAAGAACAAAAAAATTGTAAAGCTCCAAATAAAGATTTCAATCACTCAAATTAATTTTTTTATTTAGTAAAAAAGTAATTCAAAAACAAAATTGGATGATTAACTTTGCGCCACCTTGTAGAAACGACGATATCCACAGGGATCTCGGAATTCCGACAATCGGAGCTGAATCTAAAAGCTTTGCGAGAACTAATCGGACATGCCAACAATATAGTCCTACAAATTTTGGATGAGAGCAATTTATTGCGCCGACTACAAAGGACGAAACCTTTCGATTTGGCGAGATAAGTATTAACCGCGTCTAGATTGCGAAACATGCAGGATAGTGGAAAGTAACCTGCCAAACGTTTTATTTCGTGATAGAAAAATTGCTTGATAAGTTATTACTTAGTTGCGATATCTAACAAATTTATATCGAAGGGTGGTATTTATTTAGTCAGTAAGAATCTGACACTACTCTGAGCACGCGCTTTCTATTCTCATATTCTGCGGGAAAAAAAAAATATTACGTCACCCAATTTCTTACCGGACACCGATATTTCAACGCCTACCTCCACAAAATGTGCAAAACAGGAAGTTCGACTTGCCAATATGGCGACTCACAAGTAGACGACGAAAAGCACACTTTCTTTGAGTGCAACAGATGGGAAGCTGAAAGCAGTGTGCTGGAATCTCTAATCGTCGTCATCACCCCGGACAACATGGCGACAAAAAATGTCAATGAGTGACCCGAGGTGGCATCAAGTATACTCCTTCATAAAAAGGGTACTTAAATTCAAAAAGAGAGATGAAGATCTAATACAATAATTACGCTCATGAGATTTATGTAAGCCTCACTGGCAAGAAATATGGAAAACAGGCAGTCCCGAAAGGGCAAGGAAAACGACACCACTCCAAAGTAATACAAAAAGTGGTTCCGGGTAGTGTTAGGTTGAAAAAGGGTTAAAGATGGTTCTTAGTGAGTTCCAAGTCCCACACTAATTGAAACTTATCGGGACTGTTTCTCGTGAGCCGTGGCGTTTTTCATCACCTCTTAGGCAAAAAATAATAATATAGGTGGGTAGCCTTTTCTGAATATCTCCTCTTTGTGCTTTTTCCACATAAGTGTAATGGTATGAAAGATATTTCACTCCTTTGACTGGTGTCATTATCGTGCCCGACAGCCGAATTTGCTTATGTTCAAGTTTCCGTTTCATCGTATTGTGGTTTTCTACTAGACCCCTTTATATTATGTCACAGAGGGTTTCTTCAAAATTTCCTCTGGCAATCAGTACTATGAGTTGAAGCAGAAGACCTATCTGCAAGCTCACTCAAAAGCATAGTAGAGTTCATCACCATACCGGGTATATTGAGTGAGCTTTAAGATCAGAGGAATTCACAATAGGAACAATGTGGCTGTAGTGATAAGGTGACCTAATCCCGCCTCTTCAACAATCTACAATCTACAATCTACTATGCCATCAAATTCTGAGGCTGGTTAATTTGTCAAGTAGTTGATCCACAACAAGACACCACATTAGAGGGGATATCACTCCTGCTTGTGGGCATCCTCTTGTTGTGTTGGTCTTCATAATTCTACGTGACGTCTGCGTTTCTGCTGATCTTGTTCTTAGGGCTTGTGTGATACCATCTACGCCGGGTAATTTGAAAGGCTGAAAGCAGCTGACTGCAGATTCAATTCTCCTTCTAGGAGATAAAGCAGGTGCTATTTCACAATCTTCTTCCCGAACTCTTAATATTTTCGTCGTCCTCCCTTTATATGTCTTCGGCGAACTTCCGGGAAAGTGGGTTCCTAAGAGAAGTAGTGCTCTTTTTTTTTCATCCTCATTGAAACTGCCGCCCCGCATGGATGTTGTAGAAATGTCAAATTAGTACTCCACCATGATAAATCTTTCCCAGGGGTATTACAGCGGGATGTTACAATGCAGTCGTGATAAACAATGTTTCAATACAATTGACTTAAGCATTGTTTACTTACTTGGGTGGCGCTACAGTTCCGGGTGAACCTGCAAATCAACAAACCTTTCCATTTACCTCGGTTTTTAGCTAATTGCCACCAGTTGCGTACTCCAAGTTGGTCGAGGTTCAGTGAACTTGTGAGCGCCACCTACGGCGAGGAGGTCCACTACTGCGTCGTCCCTCCGGGTTAGATTCGAAGACTCTGTGGGTCGGAGCGTTGGTGTCCATTCGCCCTATATATCCTACCCATCTCAGACGTTCAATAAGCAGTATTTTGACTAGGTCGATGTCGCTGTACAGCTCGTGTAGTTCGTTATTGAATCTCCTACTCCAAAGCCCGTCAACGCAAACGGGGACGAATATCTTATGAGGAATCTTTCCCTCGAAGCGACCAGCGATATTTTCAGCCGCTTTTAATAAAGTCCAGGTTTCAGCGCCGTAAAGCGGGATTGGTATGATCAGGGTCTTACATAGATTCTCCTTAGTTGATCGAGAAATATCGCTGTGAGAATTAATAGCAGAGCCCAAGTAGACAAAGTCCCTTACTACCTCGAAGTGGTAGCTGCCCACTACGACGTTCCGCCCAATTCGTCGGTGTTGGTTCTCCCTTGCTGACAGCATATACTTCGTCTTGTCCTTGCTTATCGCTAAGCCCATTTTGGCTGCTTCTCCTTCAATGCTTGCAAATGCGCCGGTGACATCCCGCTGAGTTCTTAGAATAATATCACTATCCTCGGCGTATACAAGCAGTTGTACAGACTTTTGATAGATTGTGCATCTGGTATCGGCGTGTGAGTTCCGCACAATCCGTTGAAGTAAAATATTTAAGAAGTCACATGACGGCGCATCTTCTTCTTCTTCTTCTTCTTCACACATGACTGCGCATCTCCTTGTCTAAAACAGTTTTTGATATCAAGTGTCTCAATGAGGTTATTACCGACCTTGATCGAGCAGCGGACAAGCTTGACAGGGATGTCAAAACTAGACATGGCTCTATAAAGCTCTTCTCTATAGATGGTGTCATATGCGGCCTTGAAATTGATAAAGAGATGGTGAGTTCCGATTTGGCTTCTTGTGTTTTCTACAGGATCTGCCGTAGTGTGAAGATTTGATCGATGATAGACTTTCCTGACCTGAAATCGCACTGATAGAGGCCAATCAGGCTGTTCATGAAACGTTTCAGGCATTCACATAACATCGCAGAAAAGATCTTGTATGCGATGTTGAGGAGACTGATGCCTCTATAATTGGCGCAGTTGAGGAGGTCTGTTTTCTTGTGGGTCGGGCAAACTATGCTAAGATTCCGCTCATCAGGTATACATTCATTTGTCCGAATATTAGGGACGAGTTGGTACATTCTCTCTACCAATTCGTCACCAGCTGCCTTGAAAAGTTCGGCCGGTAAGCCGTCAGATCTAGCAGCATGGATTTTAGCTTCGATATTGCTCTCCTTACTTCGCTTTAGTCAGGTGGACAGAATTTTCAGCTTTCATCGTCTATGATGAATATATATGGGAAGACATACCGTCAAAAGCACGTCCGAAAACACATTACTACTGCACTACTTTTGCTATCAGTGGGTTGAGGGATTACAAATGGATTTGCACTATAAAAACGAATAAAGCATGTCACCTGTTCTGAAAGTAAGAACCTAAAACAAGAGTTAGGGTAAGTCGTGAATTTATGTTCACAGCTATAACTGTGAACGTGATTTCTTATTCACTGTGAATATAACCTGTGAATCCGAATGTATGGGAGTAATTTTTTTACGAATAAAAAAATTCTTTGTGAAAAGAATAAAACACTATAATTAAATTATAAATTAGTTCAATATATTTATATATGTATGTTGGTATATGAAAAAGTGAGAAGATATTCAAGATTAAGAAAAAGAAAAAAGAAATAGTTAAGATTATAGCATAAAAAATGTTACTAAAACTTATTCTTTGGCAATAAACTACAGAATAAACATAACAAATCAAATCTGAAAATCCATAAAAAAATTGTATTGCTATCCATTGTATACAGGTAGTTATAAATTCATAGATACTTCTACTTTTTACTTATGTCCTGTATCCCCTTGTGGGTCATAGGGCCTCTACTGCGCCTACGCGCCATCGTGTACGGTTTCTGGCAATGTGTCTGAGTTCTCCCCAACTTTTCCCTAACTGCCGTGCCTCCTTCTCGACTGTTCTGCGCCATGTTCTCCTCGGACCGCCAGGTCTTCTGCCATCCTGAGTTAGAGGGTTCCATTGCATAGCATGGTTCGCTATGGAGCTGTCACCCTTTCGGAACGTGTGACCAATCCACTGCCACTTCCGCCGTTGGATAGTTTTGCCTATTGGTTCCTGACCCGTTCTCTCTCTTTGTCAAAGCAAAGTCCGAACGCGGACTTTGCTTTGGCGATCCTGTTGGCTATATCCAGCTCGGTTCCACCATCGGTCGAGACAATACTCCCAAGATACTGGAAATCCTCTACTCTCTCTACCGGTTGTCCAGCAATGCATATTTGAGCCGATGAGTTTGTTCCAAGGCTGATAATTTTAGTTTTTGCCGTATTAATTTTCAGCTCGCGACGTCTGCCTCCCTCTCCACATCTGCTGTCATTTGGTGGAGGTCCATAATTCTGTGTGAGAGTAAGCATACATCGTCAGCGTAGTCAAAATGCTTTAGTTGAGTTGTAAGAGTCCATCGAATTCCTCCGTTTCCCGTCGACAAAGCTGCATGAAGCACATCGCTAATCACCAATAGAAATAATATTGGTGAAAGGATACAGCCTTGTCTTACCCCACTTTGGATCTCAAATTCCTCAGACAACCTTCCTCTGTGCAGAACGTGACATTTGGAACCTTCATATGTAGCTTTGATAATAGCAATTAGTTTATCGGGAATGCCTCTCCTACGTAAGGCATGCCAAATAAACTCCCTGTTGACACTATCGAACGCCTTCTCAAAATCGATATTCAACAAACTGTTCGATGATAAGCCGCAGGGTGTTGATGTGGTCGGCACAGGAGGATCCAGAGCGGAAACCTGCTTATTCGGCATCGAGTGTGTCTTCGAGATGTTGTTTGATTCGCTCAAGGATGGTTTTAGATATTATCTTAGCTACAGCAGGCAGCACGCAGATACCCCTCCAGTTTCCGCACTCCATTAAATTTCCTTTCTTAGGAAGCTTGACGATCATTCCCTTTTTCCACTCGTTAGGAAAGCTCTCAGCTTCCCAAGCTCTATCTATGAGTGGAAGCAGAAGCTCAGACGATGTTGTGGGCACTGCTCGTAAGAGCTCTGCTGGAATACCGTCAAGTCCTACCGCCTTGTTGGTTTTGAGTGCCTTGATCGCGGTGATGATCTCATCTTTACTGGGAGTCGTGGTGCGTATTCGGGAACTTCTCACCTCGGGCATCTCAGTCTGATTTGGGAGCATATCGCTAGCGAATACACGGTTCAAAACCGTAGCAAAATGCTATTTCCATCTCTTGAGCTGGTCCTCATCCGAAATGAGCAAGGAGCCGTCTAGGCTTTTCACTGGGTGTTGGCTGGAGCTGCGACCACCTGTCAGCTCTTTCGTGATTCTGTAGACGGTCCTGCTGTCGCACCTCCGTGCAGCTTCTTCTGCTTTTGTAGCCAGCGCGTTGATGTAGTTGCGCTTGTCACGTCATACGCTACGCTGAACTTCTCTCATCTTCATGCGATATAGGGACTCTAGCTCGCTTCTCCCTGCTGCTGGGGTAGCTGCAACGCGAGCTTTCAGCTGTTTTCGTTCGTCAATCCGTCTCCAGGTATCCTCGGAAAGCCACGCCCTATGTCTTCCCTGCGATCGACCGACAATTCTTTCAGCACTAGATGTAATTCATAGATACGCGTATTATATACAATACATATTAAGAAGTTACGATTTTTTTTAAATTTTATAAGATAAAGAATAACAAAAATAATGAAAATATATGAAACTAAATAAAAAAAAAATCCTGTTAAGTATTTGAGTTACTATTTAAAAATAGCAACATTTTTACTATTGTGCTGCTTAGCTGACTTCGTCTGTCCGAAATAATTTGACCAGCATTTAAAAAAAGCCTTTCACAAGGCACGGATGTAGCAATTGCACTAAGTTGTTCTTAGGAAGCTAAAGCAAGCTGCTGGAACATATACTTATTTTCCCTCCACCACTTTAGTGGATCTTCTTGTCTCGGAAGCCTGTCTAGGAATCTTTGCACTTCGGCAATGGCTTTACTTGTGGACGTACCTTTTGGTTTATATTCCGCAGCTTCTTTGTCAAACTCAGCCCAAACATCATCAGCACTATTAGAATCAAGATTAGCTTTTTCCTGCGTAGATGTTGATGGTATTGTGTCATTGTCGGTGCTTGAGTTTTGTTGGGCTAAACACTTTTCTGCCACTAACGAAATAACTTTTCTGTTTGCACGGTCTGCACTTTTTTTGTCTTTTAATGCAATTTGTTTGAAACGTGGGTCCAAATATGTGGCTGTTGAAAGATTATTATTATTCTCTGGTCTACCGAACCTCTCAGCTAACGATCTGTTAAATTTCGCAACAACTTTTTTAACACATTCTGCAAATGGTTTATTTATAAAGCCTTTATAAACTGAATCCAATCCATTAGCCAAGGGAATGACAAGAGAAGCAGTTAAATATTTCTCCCCAGAAACAATTTTTGTTACTTTCTCAAAAGGCCTTAAAATTTCACAAAGTTGGCGAATAATCTCCCATTCGTCCACTGTTAGGTGATAGGCTGCATCCATGTTAGATAAAGCCATGGTGGTTTTCACTGCGTCTTCTAGTAAAATATATCTTTTAGTGGGTTTCTATTGTCTTGATTTTTTTGGTAAAGCAGGAGTTTTGTTGTATTCACGTGACTTCTTTTAAAGTGACCAACCACGTGTTTAACTTTACATACAATTCTTACAATTTCCTCTTCTTTTAAGCCATCGTTTACAACTAAATTGATCGTATGTGCAAAACAGCCAAAATGTTGCCAACCCAATTCACTTTGTACGGCGGCTTTAATATTGGCTGCGTTATCAGACACGACCATTAAAATTTTACTCTCTACATCCCATTCCGTAAGGACTCTCTTTAGTTCATACGCAAGGTTTTTGGATGTGTGCTGCACTGGTAAAATTGTACATTCCAAAATAAGAGAAATTAAATTAAAGTTTTCGTTTAGAAAATGGACGGTAACAGCCATATAACTCTTCATATTTACAGACGTCCAGCAGTCTGCAGTAACACACACCTTTATAGCATTCCTTAAAACTTCCCGTGTTTCATTAACGCACTTTTCATACCTTGCAGGGATAATGGCTCTTGAAATCATATTCCTATTTGGCAATTCATAAGACTCATTGAGAGCTGCAACGAATTGGCGAAATGCAGGTTCCTCCACAATACGAAAGGGCTGGTAAGTGTCAGTAAAAAGTCAAAGCAATTTTTCATCTATCATTTGCTTGCATTTTGGGGTTACTCGTTTAGGTATGAATGCATGCATTTGTGTTTGGCGAGGACCAGTAATGCGTACTGGTGGAGGAACTGATAGGGAAGATGGTATTAAGGAAGTTGATGAACCTGCTGGATAATGATCTCGCTGCTCATTCACAGAACTCTTTGCAGCTGAAGATAGACCTGAATCACTATCTACGACAGTGGTACTGCTTGCAGGTGGCCGTGGCTGATCATCCTGTTAAAAATAAATTCTCCACTTACTAATAAAGTACAATACAATCTATGTACATCTTTTTCTGTTATCTATCAATAAATTATTATGTTATGGACCTTTTATTGCATGTGTGGATATATGTACAATGTACATGCATATGTAGTATCCCTAATAGTGCATACCGTTAAACACATTCCGAAGCAATAATTAAACAAATAAACTTACTCCAGAATTTAATGACACCAAAGGATGCTTGATTTCCATATACCGTTTAAAATTTGATGTGGTAGTTTTGTCTGATAGTTTCGCCTTGCACAAATTACACTTTGCGAAATTTTCATCTACTTCCGTAAAAAAATTCCAAAGAAAACTAATCTTTTTTCGCCTTACTACCTATTGGCGGCATCTTACACGTATTTTTTTAGCTAAGCGCACTTGTACACACCAAACAAACGAATGTGTAAATTTGTGCTTTGAATATATACCTGTGGTATATATAACCAATCGAATAATATACATTTCATATACCTGCATATGGTTTTTGCACCCAAGGCATTTTTTTCACCACGTTTTGCTTTGTTCTATCCTTCGCTGCCTGCCACTTCAGTATACAAGATAAACTTATTTAAGTTTTATAATCATAAAAAAAAATCTTTATTTCAACTGGCAGCGTTTCTGCCTTCCAAATTACAACTGACCATGAGTAAACTTAGAGCTACTTTAAATACTAACTTAATGCTGCGACTGCAATTCTGTCCCGTATGTTGATGGGAAATGTTTTATGCTGACACACCTGTCTGGCGGCGGCGCGTGTGTGCATCGTTGAGTGAATGATATGCTGATACGTCTTCCTGTCGGCAGCGCGTGTGTGAATTGCCCGCGCATGTTTCCGGCCGGTGTGATATTATTTCACCTTAACTCCTCCGCCCTTAAGAGTGAACGTCCGCGTTCACTTAGAAGAAAGGTATTTGGTTAATACGAGATGTTGATGCTCTTGGTTGTGGGCTTGGTGAAGAGGGGCCCTTGATAGTTTCCAAGGATTCTGCTATTGCGTTGATCTTTTCGTTCTCTGATGGCTTATCATTTTTTGTAACGTTCCTGAGGATGATCAGTATAACAACGAATAGTAGTACACAAGCTCCAAAACTCAACATTGTACTGTTTTTGACTTTGGTCCTTAGAAGCTGGATGTATTGTGTGTTGTTAGCGTGGAGTTCCTTTATCATTTCTAATGAAAGTACCTCTTCTAATTCGTGGTTTGATGATGTAGGTTGTAGAATTGCCGGGAGTGGGTTAAAATGAGTTATCTCGAAAGATTTAAAGATGTTTCTCCCAATTTGAATGCTGCTGTTATGATATCTGATGAGGAACGTACCGTTAAGAGACATTTGATCGTTGTCGATTGTAATTTGCCCAGTGTATCGGTTCAGGAAAATGATGTCAGATGAGATTTCTTCGAAAGCAGGAACTTGTTGGCTATTCATTGCTGTGCAGTTCGCTTGAGTGCTATTAAGTAAATTTGGGATACAGGTTGTATTACTTAAGTCTACAATATTGTTCTTATTACAAATTGACAGTTTGTTTATTGATTTACAATTCGTGTTTATTCCATATATTTTATCTTTGCATTTTATAATTTCCTTAAAATCAATTTTAATTATTTTAGCTTCTTCTTTTACTGCTTTTATTATTAATTTATTACAAATTTCTTCGCTTACAGTTGGTAAACTTACTATATATGAAAGGATAAAATTATTGAATGCTATTTTAATTTCAGAAAATTCGATTGCTTCTTCTATATTTTTGAATGGTATTTCTTTGTTGTTTATTATGTTTTCAATGACATTTATTTCAACATTTGATAGAATATATGAATTTATAATATTAGCTCTTGCCCAGTGCAATGCGTATGCAACATTAGTTATTTCTTCTTTTAGTAGATCTAATTTATATTTTATATTGAATACAGAATTCCACAGAATTTCTCACTGCACTCACAAATGAATTCAATAAAATTTTTGAAACAGCCAATGTCCCAGAAAGCTTTAGAAGAGCGATAATTTTCCCATTGCACAAAAAAGGTGAACTAGATAATCCAGCTAACTACAGAGGCATTTCTTTTTTGAATACTTCGGCAAAACTATTTAGTGCTTTGATATTTAATAGGCTTACACAATGGATGGCAAACAATCGAATTTTAAATGAATACCAGGCGGGGTTCAGAAAGCATTATTCAACACTGGATCAAATTTTTACTCTCACCAACATTGCAGAGTTTTTTAAACAAAGTAGCAAAAAGCTATATGTCTTCTTCGTTGACTTTCGAGCAGCTTTTGACTCCATAGCGCGTGAAGCTCTTTTCTATAAGCTGTACAAAATTGGTTTATCAAGTAAAGTGATAAATGTGCTAAAAGCGATGTATGAGAGTAACGTGGCGTACGTATGGAATGGAGAGAATGTATCGGAAGAATTTGGAACACAAATGGGAGTTAAGCAAGGATGCATCCTAAGCACGCTACTCTTCATCATATTTATCAACGACATAGTAGGAGAAGTAGGAGGAGGGATCGAGCTTGGTAGTGTGCGGATACCGGCGCTAAAATTTGCGGACGATATAGTGTTTTTATCGGAGACAGTTGAAGCGATGCAGCTTACTATGAACCGTCTTGAAAACTACTGTAAGCAATGGAATTTGACGGTGAATTTATCAAAATCAAAGATGATGATTTTTAGAAATGGCGGTGGAAGATACTCTCGCAACGAAAAGTGGTTCTATTGAGGTGAAAACGTTGAAATAGTGAAAGAGTATAAATATTTAGGTGTGCTAATTACATCCAACCTCAATATGAAAAAACACTTTGAATGTCAGCTAGCAGCAGCTAAAAGAGCTATTTCATCAGTTTGGGGACGTTGCGTCGACAATAAGTTTATCGATCACACAGCGAAGAATAAACTATTTCGTACAACTGCTGCCTCTATACTGCTGTACGGAGCCCAAATTTGGGGTTATTGCTTTTTTGAAGAAGTTGAAAAATTTCTAAGGTACTTTTTGAAACGAATCTTTCGACTTCCAATATGTACACCGAACTATATGCTGCATCTAGAAACTGGAGTCCCTCCTCTCTTCTTAGATACCCTAAAGCTGCATATAGATTATATTGTTAAAGTAGTGGAGATGGATGATGGAAGACTGCCCAGGATTGTTCTGAAGCATATACTTTCGACAAGAGGGCATTTGGTTCAAAAGTGGGAGGAGTTGGCAGCAAATTATGGCGCGAGCTTAAATATTGCATCTGATATACAACTTTCAATGATAAAACCTATGCTTACAAATGTTTTGAAAAATGCAGGTAATTCCATGTATGAGAGATTTGTAGCTGAAGCACATTCATCGCAACATAGGCTGATCTACAGTAGGCTGAATTATAACCACATTGAAAGCGACTCAACGTACTTCCTCAATCGTTACTCTCTGCATATGATAAGCACAATATTCAAACTTAGAGGTGAACTAACAAGCCTTTATTTTATTCCACATCGACCCGATCTGCCAATTTTATGTGACCTGTGCAACCTTAAAGAGAGGGAGGATGTTTACCATTTCATCGGAAGATGTCCCATTTTAGGAGAATTTCGCGCGAGATACTTCGGAGTAATTTCGCTAGACTTGGATGAGGTGATCAACGTACTGAACGGAAGTCATGGTTGGGATGTTTTGTACAACTATGCTACAGCTGCAATCCGCCACAGAGCCCGTATTTTGGAAGGCGATTTTTAAACAGAAATAGCAACCATATTGTCAATCTGGTAGACGGCCTTAAGCCAAACCATAAACGACTATGTATATATATATACTGTTCGTGAAAATTATATGAAGTTAATAAAAAGTCTAACTAACTAACTAACTATTGAATACAATTTCTTCCATTAGGTTTCCATTTTCTTTTACAATTTCTCTTATAGCATTAGTTCTATTTGTTATATCATTTATCTTATCTATTACAAGTTTATTTATTACAGTTTGCCTGTTGTTATTCTCTAAGACATTGTTTATTTTTTCTTGAATTATCTGGAAGTCATGTTGATCTGGATTTACAGTTATGAATTTCCATGCACTTCCCAAGAAATCGAGTGATCTTTTGGTTTTGGGTTGGCTGGGTATTAAACGTTTTAGGAGGGATTTTATTAAGGATATTTCCCTGGGACAAAAGGTGGAAATTGGTATGGGAGGTTTGTAGACGTTCTCTCATTGTTGACTCTATGTTGACCAAGGCTTGCGAGTATGCTGAAAGATCTATTTCATGGATTATTTTATATGTGCCTGTTTGTAGTCTGGATATTCCTGTGTTGATTGTCACGAGTCTTGAGTTTGTATAGTCCAGTATTTTTACGTCAGCTAAACAGCTTGTCAGTAGGTGTCTAGAAAGAAAGGTTTAGAAAGTCGGTTATGATTTGATGTTTGATTTATGGACAACCTTGCCAGATTGGGTGACTACCGTAGTTTTTCTATTTTCTTTGACAACTTCTTTTGCATACCTAGGAGTAAGTTTTGACCCTAATCTTTTGTTCTTCCTGACGTAAATGATGTCGTTTGCTGAGTAGTCCTTTATTGGAGGTTTCCCTTTATTGTGGTAGGTTAAGTCATATTCCTGTTTATCTTTTAGTTTGTTTTTAGTTTCAGAACGTACTTTGTCAATCTGAGAAGGATCTATATTTCTGCTGAAGAATATATCTACTGGTTTCCTGTTTGTCACTGAATGTATTGTGAAATTATAGGCATTCACTGCTGCTTCTAAAAGTTCCGTAAAGGAGTTATGCGCTTGTTCCCTTTTGATGCATCGCATTATTTCAGCGAGAGTCGAGTGAAATCTCTCGACCTGTCCATTTGAAGTGCTTGTGTATGGAGGTGTCTTGTATACTTCAATGCCGAATTCGTTTTCAAGCATAAATGTTATTGAAGCGGAGTTGAAAGACTTCTCATTGTCGAATACTATAGTCTTTGGAATACCATAAGCAAATATAATCTCTCTGAGAGGTTGCCTAATGTCCTCTGTGGCTTTTGATTGTATTTCTTTTACCTTGGCATATTTGGAGAATTTGTCTAGCGAAGTTAGTACTAGGCTGCCCTCTGTAGAGAAAATATCCAAATGTATAATTTGTCCGGGGTGACTCGGAATGGGAGTTGCCTGAATCTCCACCTTGTCTGGATGGCGATCATACTTATTCTCCTTACAAATGCAGCAAAGTTTTATTATTCTTTTTATTTTACGGGACATACCAGGGAAATAGTATTTTCCTAAAATCTGTAATTTATTCTCGCGTTCGTTCCTATGAGCACGTTGGTGGGTGCTTATAATGATTTCTTCCTGCCTATTTTCGTCGGTTATGTCTTCGACAAATACCTGAGAGAATCTAATGCGATAATTACTGAAATATTCTTTGTAGATTTCTTGTATCATACCTTGTATGCGTTCCTCCGTTTTGATGCAGTTGATTACTGTGGGGTTCAGTCGCGCTTTGAGGATTTGGATTAGACTACGGGGAGTGTAAGATGGTTCTGTTATTAAATGTCGATGATAGGTGGGGTGAATTATGCGAAACTCTTGACTACTTGCATCACCAACATTAAGGAAGATTTGATTCTTGAAGGCATTTACTGGCGATTCCACACTGAGTATGAGGCCGTGCGACGAACTTTCGTCACTGTGTATGGTTGGAGTGAGGGAATTCATTTCGGATCGGATGGGGGGCCTAGAGAGTGCGTCTGCAACTACGTTTGTTTTGCCCGGTTTATATTTGAGCTCGTAGTTATATTCTTCTAAAATGGCTTTCCATCTCTTCAGTTTGGTGTTATTGTTTTTGTTACTTAAAGAGTAAGTTAGTGGTTGATGATTAGTATGAATCGTAACTTTAGCTGACCCATAGAGATAATTTCTGAAGTTGTTAAGTGCCCAGATTATAGCTAGCATCTCCTTCTCGTTGGCTGCATAGCTTTCTTCGGTCTTAGTTAATGTTCTTGATATGAACATAATGGGCTTATCTCCCTGCGATAACACCGCACCTAGAGCATAATTTGAAGCATCGGTTACTAACTCAAATGGTTTCGTGAAGTCGGGGTATGCGAGTATAATGTCTTCTAATGTTAAGGTCTTTTTGATTTTATTAAAGGCTTGTTTAGCTGATTCGTCGAGGTGGATGATTTTTTTGCTTGAGAGGTTTTTGGACAGTCGTCCGTCTTCCCCCCTTAAAAGGGCTGTCAGGGGTTTCGCAAGCTTGGCATAGTCCCTAATGAATCGGCGATAATATCCCGACAGACCTAGGAAAGAGCGAAGTTCCTTTAGGGTACGAGGGTATGCAAAATCTTGTATTGCTCTTATTTTTTCTGGATTGGTTTTGATGCCGTCAGGCGAAATAACGAACCCTAAGAATTCTACTTCTTGCTTGTAGAATTCGCATTTGTCTAGCTGCACCTTCATGTTTGCAGCTTGTAATGTTTGGAAAACTTTCCGAATATTTTGTTCGTGTGTAGCCTCGTCTTTGCTAAAAATCACTATGTCATCTATATAGACATAGCATATTACTTCAATATGTTCGCAGAGTATATCGTCAAGTGCTCTCTGAAAGATAGATGGAGCGTTCTTGAGACCAAATGGGAGCCTCGTGAACTCGTACTTCCCATTATTGACCGAGAAGGCCGTTTTTTCTGTATCAGATGTTTTAAGGGGAATCTGATGAAACCCACTTTTCAAATCTATAACAGTAAACCATTTACTTTGACCGAGCTGTGCAAGAACTTCTTTGATTTGAGGGATCGGATATCGGTCTGCCACGGTAATACTGTTCAGCTTCCTATAATCTATGACGAGTCTATATTTTTTTTCTCCAGAAGCGTCAGCATTTTTAGGCACAGTCCATACAGGAGAGTTGTATGGGGAACGTGAAGGCCTAATTATGCCATCATTGAAAAGTTTTGTTACCTGCGTCTCAACCTCGCTTTTGAGTGCTATAGGGTAGGTATAAAATTTAGTATACACGGGTGCATCAGTTGTTGTTCTAATCTCGCCCTTTACTATAGTGGAATAGGTTAGCTTTTCTTCCGGCTCATCAAAAAGCATGAGAAAAATCACGTACAATTCTATCTATGGATATCTTTTGTTCTGGGGACATATGACTGGTTCTAATATTGATAGAGTTTACTGATTGAGAAGCCATCTGCTTAATACGTATTTTTACTTGGTTGTTAATAGTCATGTAATTATCTTTAGTATAGATAACTGCAGAGAGGCTCTTAAGGCTGTCATTTCCAAGAATCGCGTTAAAGGATTTTAGTTTGGGCATGAGGAAAAATTTAATTTTGATATTTTGGAGACCAAAAAGGCTAATAAAGGTATGATGAGTAACTTGTATGTTGCCTCCAATTGAGTTGCAACAAAACGGTTTTTCGTTCGATAAGGGATTTTTTACCAGGGATGGCTGGATGTAGTTTTTATTGGATCCAGTGTCAATTAATATTTTTTATATCTCCCCACTCTCCGTTGCGCATTCGAAATATGGCAGCGAAGAGTCAGTTAATCTAAAAAATGTATGTCACTTAGCTCCATAATATCATCAGATTCGGTATTTTCTGGTTGTATCATCTCGGCGTATTTCTGCAAAGTTTCTTCATACTCATCCGGGTTGTTCATGCTCGCCTGCATATCCTCGTATTGACTGATCTGTTCTTCTTGTGCCATGGTATCAACATGGAAATTTCTTTGTATCTTGGTAGGATGCACCTGCTGTGATGGAGAAGCTAATGGTCTTTTTGGAGCTGGAGGCCAATTTTGCATTCGAGGTCTGTTTATGTAGTTGACTCTATTCGAGCGGATTGTATCCGTGTCCATAGGCTCTGGTGGTGGTTGCGCGGAGTGGCAAAATGTGGTTGACGTTGTTGTTGATATTGCTGTGAAGCAAACTGCCTCGGAGGCCTTGGAGGTGGGATAGGCCTGGCGTTGTACTGGTACGGTACCTGTTGCCTGGGTGGTTGAGGTAGGTACGTTAGTTCAGGATAAAATGGTTGGCGATTTGAAGCCTGTGGATGAATATTGTTTCTTCGTTTTGGTGGAACTGGTGGAGGTTCTGGATGTTGTATTCTCCTGCTATGATTATTTGCGATTGCGTACTGCGAGCTGTAATTTTGGTTTTCCAGCTTTAAGCACAAGTGCAATGCCTGGGGCAAGTCTACCGGTTCTCGCATTCCCAAAAGTCTGGGAAGGTCGCCTTTCAGACCCCTGATGAAAGTGTCGAGCGCTTTGTCTCTATAAGTTTGCATCAGTAAATTCAAAGAGTCTGCACTGACATCCATGCACGAGATTTTGTTTAATACTAATGAAAGGTGTGAATACACTGCTTGGTAAAATTCTTGTATGGATGTGTTGCCCTGTACTAAAGTTGTCATTTGGTACTCCAAAGTACCCAAGTCGCGTTTGTCCGCGTAATGTAAGGTTAGACAACGTGAAATGCACTTCCAGTCCAATGGAGTATTATAAGACTCCAACACATGGTCTGCATTCCCAATAATTTTATTTCGTATTGTGTTCAAGATGCCGAAATATTTTGCTGATCCCTTAATGGAATCATAGATCTTGAGAATTCGTTCTACGCTTTTTCGCCACGAACTAAATCCACCTGGATGACCAGAGAACTCACGTAGGCTGCGTACGACGTCGAGTATTTTATCGAGTTCATTAAAATTGTTTTGATCAGGAAGTATTGCTTGATCAATTCCTGCAAATTGATCCGCGTGTGGATTTAAAATAGAACTAATGATAGATCGACCTTCAGTTTCTAAGGTTTCGCGAATCATAGAGGCAATGAGAGTCTGTAATGGAGGATTTATAACGGGATTGGATTCATTACTTTTTCTGGAAGTACTGCCTGTACCTGCCTGAGATGCCTGAGATGCCTGAGCAGCTTGAGCATCAAGAGCGGATGGCCGTAATATGCTTTCGTTATTCATTTTCACAGATCGCAAGACAACCAAATAATTTTGTTTATATAAAAAGTTCAAAAACTAGGTTTGTTTACTCGAATTTTAATATTGTTAAGACTAATATTGCTTCTTAAAAGTTACTTGACTTGGATAATTTCTCTTCCTTTTAACTTGACTAATCTTAAAAAAAAAATTTTGTCTTTTTAATTCTTCATATAATCTTCAAAAATATTTTCTTTTCTTCCGAATTTTTGGTATAATCTTTAAAAATATTTTCTTTTTTTTTCAATTCTTCGTATAAATCTTTAAAAATATTTCTTAAACTATGCTTACATTAATATTAAAATGTTCATCTTTCTCTGGAGATGCTGGGTGCTGGCGGCTAGCTACTGCTTCCTCTTTGCTTCTGCTACTAGGGGGCGCTTTTTTTTATTTCCACACCCACAACGTATGTCTTTTCCGCGAACGTACTTCTTGAGTACTCTTTATCGCACAAGGGTTTCGGTGACACGCACTATCACTAACCGGTGGACCACAGGAGATTTTCGACGCGTAAAGCACGAACACTACTTAAGGGTTTACTTTACCGACACGCTAAGCACTGATACTACTTAAGGATCTTCACTTAAAGGACTCCACTGTGGTCCCTGCTCGGGCGCCAGATAAACTTATTTAAGTTTTATAATCATAAAAAAAATCTTTATTTCAACTGGCAGCGTTTCTGCCTTCCAAATTACAATTGACCATGAGCAAACTTAGAGCTACTTTAAATACTAACTTAATGCTGCGACTGCAATTCTGTCCCGTCTGTTGATGGGAAATGTTTTATGCTGACACACCTGTCTGGCGGCGGCGCGTGTGTGCATCGTTGAGTGAATGATATGCTGATACGTCTTCCTGTCGGCAGCGCGTGTGTGAATTGCCCGCGCATGTTTCCGGCCGGTGTGATATTATTTCACCTTAACTTACATAAATGCGATGTAAAAAAGAATTCCTCCCTTATGCGCATTAGGTATACACATTTTCGTTAATCGTTGATCGTATTTCGTTGCCAGCTCTGAACGGCAATGTTCGTTATCCGCTCCTCGCTCTTCATTGAGCAATAGCCGCACTGAGCGGTTAGATGTTCGTTATCCGCTCGTCGCTCTTCATTGAGCAATATCCGCACTGAGCGGTTAGATGTGTACATATTCGTTATCCACTGTATCTGTATCTTTTATTGCTGTGTTGGGACGAATGAGTTTTGTGTAAAAGTGTATCGAAAATTAATTTTAAAGTTGGGTAAATGTGTAATGATTGTATAAGCAATACATTGTAGTAGTACAATACAATGGCTGTAGTTTTGTTAAATTAATTTGTGTATTATAAATGTATTGTGTATAAATGTTAACCAATGCGTCCACACTCGGTAATTGTTTAAATCGAAAAAAAACGAAGCTAATGTACAAAGGTACATTAAACAATAAAAAATATGAATATAAAAAGAAACTATGGAAAGTCTAACGTACATTCGGATTAACTCAAAGACAGTATATCAGGAATGAAATTTAAAATAGAGAAATGGACAGTTATCAAAATTAAGGTTTTGCAAATAATGTGCTATGCGCTTGCTTGGCACTTTTGTCACATAGTACTGAACAGTTGCGTATACAAAAATGTGATATGGAAAAGAATTCTTTATTCACGTTTTAACCATTCACAGTTTATTTTTAATTCATTCACAGGCTGTGAATGTGAATTTTCATTCGCAGTGAATAATTCACAGGCAGTGATGTTTTGCCCATCTCTACCTAAAACCACAAGTTATTGTGGTGAAAGTCGTAGAACGAAAGAAAGAACGTAAAACCACAAGTTAGTGAAAATCATCCTTTTGTGAAAAGTCATATTTTTATATATGAATAGTACTAATGTATAATTTTTAGTTATGTATATTCTCAAGTCAATGGGCATCACAATGGATCTATTGTGATGCCCATTGAAGTTTACTTCAGTGGATTTGTTCTCTTGCTACATTTGTGAATTCTTGTTAGGTAGTTTTAACCTACTTAATGCCTTCGAAAAACGGTATAGATGGAAAAAAAATTATCAGATAGTTCTTCAATGTCTTGACAGTAGTAGCCTTCTAGACTCTTGTTCCTCTGGCAACAGAGGCTTAAGCTGGGCAGTGGTAAAAAAACCGGGGGGTAACTAAATTGACCTCTTCACAAATTGTCGTTCCCTTAATATTATTTTTAAAATGCGATTTCTTAGTATATTGTGGCCAGTGCGTACGCTTATTAGTAAGGAGAGGGATCCCCATATCCTTATAGTTTACAAGTCTCTATCGTTCTAACTTATAAATGTAAATTAAAATATCAAGCGTCTGCACAAACTCTTTTTCTTTGTTCACTTTCAGTTGCTTTTACAATAATTTGGAAACCAATTTGCTTCTTTCCACCATAACTCCTCTGGTAACATACACGCATATGTTTGTATGTACATTGTACATTGTACATGCATGCATGGTTGGCCGAAACTTTCCCAAAAACTTTGGATTTTCAGTTTCTAATTGATGTTCAATTACGAAAATCCTCTTGCATGAGACACATACACAGTCGCAGACAAAATAATATCTATTTATGCATGCGGATGAAAGATTTCAATTGAAAATAATTGCAAAAACTTTTCCCTTCGTAATAACAATATCAAATTGAAATGTTTCAATATTTTTGGGTGTTTTGACTCGAGGTCAGTGAGCGGAGGCCGACAGGGGGTAGATTTAATCAAAACTTTGACAGGAATCAATTTTGAGAAATCCTCTCTATCGGTTTTAAAAAGAGCACAAGAGGAATGAAAAGAGAGGGAAGTAGGGGCCGCGTTGTTGATTTGTATCAATATACTGAAAGAAATCACTGGTTGTGAAGTAAATTCTCAAGTTGGTCTTCATTTTGGAGCAAATTAAAGATGTTATTGCTTCAATTGAATGTAACTTTTTCACTTTTAAAGGGACTGTAAGGCAAAGTTGAAACATCTAAATTTAAATTGATACAGATACTGAATCGAAGGACATTGAGAGCATATACTACTGAAAGAGTGTACGGAAGTCTTACCAAAAGGTAAAAGGAACGTATCGAAAGACCAAAACCCGTACAGAATAATGTAGAGATGAAGAAGGAAACTACGTAGTAGAATTACAGTCGGTGCTGAGAATATGAAAATCTACTTTCAAATTTATTCAATTCAATTTCAATTCAATTTATTTGTTTATCAATTTATAACATTTAGAATAGTCTACAAATAGCAATGGTTAATAATAATATAAGTAAATTAATAAAGAATCTGCAATCTATAGTTCAGAAGGAACTAGAGGCGAAAGCAGCAGGCAAAGCATAAGAAAATAACATAAAAAAAAAAGTTTAGAATGTAGTGAGATGGGGTCACGACAAGATTTATATATTGTATATAAATACATTTATTTTTTTCCTTTTGCTGTTTAAATACCAGCATAGATATAAATTTAAATACAATAGAATAATGAGTTAAGTAGTAACACGTAATAGATCATAAATATATCATAAATATCTTTATAATTTAGGTCCAAAAGCCATAGTCTAATTTTTTTTAAAGAAAAATAGATTCAATTCTTATACTTCTAATGCTATAAGGAACATAAACAGTCTCGGAGCAATTGACGTAAAAAAATTTAAAAAAATTTGCAAATTATGATGAGGTGCTAAAGCAAGATTTTGATTGTTTACTCTAAGGCTATAACTAGAAGAGCAATAAATAGCCCCATCTGGCGAAAAATATTTTCAAAACTTTGTAAAAATATAAGTGTTTTAGAGGTAGAACTTTAAGGTTTCGGAAAAGTATTAAACTATTATATCTGCGATTTTTACTACAAATAAGACGTATAACGTGTTTCTGAGAATTTAGAAACGGGTGGATTTTGTTGTTGTGCGTACCACCCCATGAAACTATTCCATATGCAAGCTTAGAATGCACTACACCGTAATAAATACACTTAAGAAGAATTCGTGAGCAATACGATTTTAAAAGGTACATTTGCCTTGTGGCAAATGCACTTCTTTAGTGCATCGGTATGAGCAGACCAACTCATCTTCCAGTCAAGCAAGACTCCAAGATATTTAAACGACTTGACACTTTCAATATTAAAACATTTATCAGAGCATGTACGTGAGTCAAAAAATGTCTGCGAGGTATCTTCCGAATTGCAAATATACTTACTGTGCTTATATTTGTTGCAGTTAGCACAATGAAAAAAGAAAGGTCCATGGACAACTTCCTTACAACAAACACTGAAAAACATAATTTTAGTTTTGTAACTAATAACCATTTAATGCATTTGGAACCAATGACTTAAGACCTCCAGGTCATGATTTATGTCAGCAGAAAGATTAAGAACAGAGTCACTCTGAAACGCGCATGCCATATCATCAGCGAACGCATTAACATTGTTTCGATATTTTTGTGAAAAAAACGAGTTAATGAAAATTTAAAAAAGTATCGGACCAAGCACATAACCTTAGGGAACTCCTATAGAGATCATGCTATTGGAACTGAGTTGTCCATTAACTTTAACCTTTTGCCTCTGCCAAATAAATATGAACAGAACCAATTATGCATTACTCCCCTAAAACCACATTTGTACAGTTCTTACTTACTTAGGTGGCGCTACAGTTCGGGGTGAACCTGGGCCTCAACCAACAAGCCTCTCCATTTAGCTCGGTCTTTAGCTAATTGCCTCCAGTTGCGCACTCCAAGTTGGTCGAGGTCCCCTTGAACTTGTGCGCGCCACCTACGGCGATAATTCCCTCTACTGCGTCGTCCCTCGGGGTTAGATTCGAAGACTCTGCGGGCCGGAGCGTTGGTGTCCATTCGCTCTACATGTCCTAGCCATCTCAGACGTCCAATACGCAGTTTTTTGACTAGGTCGATGTCGCTGTACAGCTCGTATAGTTCGTGATTGAATCTTCTCCTCCAAAACCCGTCAACGCAAACGGGACCGAAAATCTTACGAAGAATTTTTCTCTCGAAGCGACCAAGGATATCTTCATCCTCTTTTAATAAAGTCCATGTTTCAGCGCCGTAAAGCAGGACTGGGATGATCAAGGTCTTATATAGAGTCTCCTTAGTTGTTCGAGAGAGGGCTTTACTGTTGAATTGCCTTATAAGCCCAAAAAAACAGCGATTGGCAAGAGTTATTCTTCGATTGATTTCTGCGCTGATTTTGTTTGCTGAATTTATAGCAGAGCCAAGGTAGACAAAGTCCCTTACTACCTCGAAGTTATAGCTGCCCACGGTGACGTTTTGTCCAATTCGTCGATGTTGGTTTTCCCTTCTAGTTGACAGCATATACTTGGTTTTGCCCTCGTTTATCGCCAATCCCATTTTGGCCGCTTCCGCCTCAATGCTTGCAAAAGCACCGGTGACAGCCCGCTGAGATCTTCCGATAATGTCGATATCGTCGGCGTATGCAAGCAGTTGTACAGACTTGTAATAGATTGTGCCTCCGGTGTTGGCTTGTGAGTTCCGCACAATCCGTTCAAGTACAATATTGAAGAAGTCACATGACAGCGCGTCACCTTGTCTAAAGCCTTTTTTGACACCAAAGGTCTCGGTGAAGTCATTACCGACCTTGATGGAGCAGCGAGCGTTCTCCATCGTCAGCCTGCACAGGCGGACAAGTTTGGCAGGGATGTCAAAACTAGACATGGCTCTACAAAGCTCTTCTCTATAGATGCTGTCATAGGCGGCCTTGAAATCGATAAAGAGGTGGTGAGTATCGATTTGGAATTCTTGGGTTTTCTCCAGGATCTGCCGAAGTGTGAAGATTTGATCGATGGTGGACTTTCCTGGCCTGAAACCGCACTGATAGGGTCCAATCAGGCTGTTCATAAAAGGTTTCAGGCGTTCACACAATATCGCAGAAAAGATCTTGTACGCGATGTTGAGGAGACTGATGCCTCTATAATTGGCGCAGTTGAGGGGGTCTCCTTTCTTGTGGATCGGGCAAACGATGCTGAGATTCCATTCATCAGGCATACACTCCTCTGACCAAATATTAGAAATGAGTTGGTGTATGCACTCTACCAATTCATCCCCAGCTGCCTTGAAAAGTTCGGCCGGTAAACCGTCAGGTCCAGCAGCCTTGTTCGATTTTAGCTTGGATATTGCTATCCTCACTTCGTTTTGGTCAGGTGGACGGAAATTTTGACTATCATCGTCCATGTTGAATGGTTCATTCTGCCTGACAGCGGGATGTTGGTCTTCGTCGCCGTTATACAGTCTGCAGAAGTAGTTTTTCCAGATTCTCAGCACCGACTGTGATTCTACTACGAGGTTTCCATTCTCATCTCTACAGGTTTCTGTACGGGTATTACTTCTCTGACACGTTCTTTTTACCTTTTGGTAAAACTTCCGTACATTGTTCCTGGAGTATAGACTCTCGATATTCTCAAACGCGCGCTTCTCATGCTCTTTCTTCTTCTTTTGGAGAAGCCGATGTTCTTCCCGTCTCTTTTGCTCGTAGAGCTCACGAGCAGCTCTCGTCTTCCTTTGCAGCGCCGCTTTGTATGCCTCTTGTTTTGCTGCATGCACTCGCCGGCATTCTTCGTCAAACCAGGGGTTTCGCGGTGGTGGGCGAGCGAGACCCAGCACATCAGTCGCGGCGTTTCTGATGGCATGTTGGCAGCGTTGCCACTGGTCTTCGGCACTTGATGCTGGCGGTATAGGGGTGATTGAGAGATTTCGGGATACGCGTTCAGCGAAGAGTCTGGCGGTCTCTTGCGATTGTAGCTTTTCGACGTTAAATTTTCTCACAGTAATTCTTCTTTGTTGCTCAGATTGGGATATCCGCATTCGTACCTTGGCTACAACAAGGTAATGATCCGAGTCTATGTTGGCCGCTCGGAAGGTCCGGACATCCAGAATACTGGAGGCATGCCTTGCGTCGATCGCAATATGATCAATTTGGTTGATCGTGACATGATCATTGGACCGCCATGTCTGCTTATGAATATCGAGATGAGGAAACCATGTGCTTGCTATGGTGACATTTCGCTCCACAGCGAAATCAATTAGCCTTAGTCCGTTATCAGACGTGGTGTCGTGTAGGCTATGCTTACCGACTGCTCTACCGAAGACGTCCTCCTTTCCTATTTTGGCGTTAAAATCGCCCAATACGATCTTAACGTCGTATTTAGGACATTGCTCGTATGTTTTGTCGAGGAGCTCGTAGAAACACTCTTTGGAGGCAGGGTCCTTTTCTTCTGTGGGGGCATGAACACATATTAGGCTTATGTTAGCGAATTTAGCCTTGATCCGGATAGTCATAATACGCTCGCTCACGTGTCGGAAGCTTAAGACTTCTTGCCTAAGTCTGCCGCGTATGACAAATCCGCATCCGAATAAGCGTTGCCTGTTGCCTCTGTAGCAATCACCGTAGTAGATGTCACAGTTTTTCATCCTCTTTTTGCCTGGCCCATCCCATCGCACTTCCTGGATGGCGGTAATATCTGCTTTATAGCAGTCTAGGGCCTCTGCTAGTTGTTCGGCTGCACGTGGTCTGTAAAGGGACAGAATATTCCACGTACAGATCCGAAGGTCGTTGTCCTTATTTCGTTTGCTGGGGTCGTCATTAGTTGGGTCATCCTTATCCGAGGCTTTTGGTTGTTTCGGAACCATCGATTTTTTACGTGGTAGGGAAGTTACCCCGACGGCACAACCCCCAACCTGGAGGGCCAGTTCCTTAATTATTCCCCTAGGACAGGGGGCCGGGTACACCGGTGCCAGTAGTCCACTACGGGAGTATGAGCGCTGCCGTTGGCCCATTAAGGGCTCCTCCGCCACCATCTCTATTCCAATGTCCTGACCAACATTGGAAATTCCTTACCGACCTGTGATCCGAATACGTCGAAGCAGCTCGCGCAAGGTATTCACTAAGTTCAACCTAACTGGAACTATAGACGCCACCGTTGACTCCGTCTAGGGAATTCGTCCGCTGCCGCCTGGAACAGGAAGAAGTGCTCTAGTGAGAAAAGCACTCTTCCCCCCCTCTCTCATCTGCTGCCACCAAGAATCCGCCAAACGGGGTTGGTTACCCATTTCTTGGATTAAGGTACTAGGCACCCGGCTGTCACCGCGTGGAGGTTGAGAGTAGGAGTTGGTAGGCCTCAGCTGAGTGAAAACGCTTGTGTTTTCATATGATCGCATGCACTACCGTTTGACTAGCCATTTGTACAGTTCGTCCAAAAGTATTTGATGATCGACGGTATCAAAAGCTTTTGTAATGTCGATAAATAGAGCTGCAGTTAAATTTCTGCTATTAAAACTATTATAAATATTTGACCAGAAATTTAAGAGGGCTCCTTTCAGTACGAAAACCAAATTGAGACTCACTAAAAAATTTGATTTTCTCTAAATATTTGATCATTCTGTTCTTTATAGCTTTTTCAAATATCTTAGAAAATACTGAAAGTAAAGAGATTGGCCTATAATTATTTAATGAAGTTTTGTTACCTTTCTTGAATAAAGGTAACACTTCGGCTTGTTTTAAGTCGTCTGGGAACACACCAATAAAAATGCTCTTGTTATAAATATGACATAAAATGTTACAAATGTTCAAAGCTATTTTCTGCACGAAGTTGTTAGAAAAGCACCGAGTAGTTTCAGAATTAGAGTTTTTGAGTGAGATAATCATTTTGTACAATTTATAAGACGTAATTGGATCAAAAAAGAAGCTCTGAGGGGATGACACTTCATGAGCTAAACATTCGCATTTATTAAAAACAGGACAACTATCTAACACCACTTTAGACCCGACAGAGGCAAAATAAGCATTGAATTTATCAGCTAAATCCTTGGGGTTGGAGATGACAACATCATTAACTTTCAGGCTTTGAAATTGTTCGATTTGATTTGATTTATTCAGTATTTCTTTGACCAAATTCCATTCTTTTTTTGAATTACCTTTGAACTCTAAAAACTTACTTAAATAAAAATTATTTTTACACAACAAAACATCTTGAGAGATTTCCTAACATAATTGTTTATAGGCAGTATAGATTTCTATATTATTTGGATTTTTGACTTTTTTCTTGTGAACTTTGTTCTTCTCTTTAATGTTATTGATTAACTCAAAAGTTATCCAAGGTTTAAGTTTTTTTTAATTTTGGTCGTACTTTTCACTACTTCTCTCGAACATTGCTTGACATACTTTTTTAAGGTTTCAATAAATGTAGAAAAAGCTCTTGAAGGATCACTTGCACTAAATATGTTATCCCAGCATTCAAAACGAAGTAGATTATTAAGCGCAACATAATCAGTTTTTAGGATGGAAGAACAGGAAGGCAAGTTTTTTGAACTAGTACCAGAAACGAATTTAAAGCTCAAACACGTCATGCAATGATCGGTTAATTGCAAATCTAAAATGGAGCTGCTGAGCAGGAATTTTTGGAAGCTAAAAAAGCGCACCATGATGTGATCAATGCAAGTCTGAGTAGAGTCTGAAATACGAGTTGGTCTGTTTATACATGATTCCAAGCCATAAGATCACAGTAAAAATAAATAATTGTCTACTAGAATCGAATTTTGATATCTATGTTGAAGTCACCCAATAAAATTATGTCATTAGCTGACTCACTTGACAATAGATTTTCTAATTCCTCATAAAACACGTTAATAGAAGACTCATGAAATCTGTAAATACAAAACAATGTTAACTTCTTATCATTTACCTTCACTTTTAGAACATCACAACTATGCAAACTATAACTGTAAGCTTCCACATTAATCGTATTTTTAATAAAAGCGGCAACACCGCCAGAGGCATATTCATTATTACAGCAAGATATGAAATTATACCCTCCAATACCAAAAAGCGACTTTTCTTCTTCGTAAATCCACGTTTCCGACAAAAAAATAAACTCTAGCTTATTCACAAAAGTATTTAAATGCACAAGAAAGTTATCAACATTTTTACGCATACTTCTAATGTTTTGATGAATAATAAGAAAATTCTCTAAGTATTTTTGGCTAAAAACGAGATCATCAGAGTCAACGTCTACGCAGTTGACAGATGGAATGTTTAAAAAATTTGTTAGTGGATCTTGCATATTAATTAAGTGCTAAAAGGTCCTCAACATAGTCGATAACAATGTAGTTAGCGTTATCCCTCTTACTAATAAGTACTCTCCCGTTTTTAACCCAAACATACTTATGCAAATGGTGGGCAAAATCGCATCATCACCTCCACGCGGTGCCCGCTGGATAGCTATCTGATAGTGAACTAACGATGAGCGTATGCTGAGTCTGACGATATATGTGCAGCTGAACACTCAGACCTGCGTAAGCACATCTGGGTGAACTTCAGCGCGCATATGTCTAACCGGACGAGGCATCTCTTGTTGACCTGATCGGCTGAAATATGCGTCTCAGAAGTCTAGCAAGAGGTCCTCAGAACTCAGAAGGAGGACGTGCGGCGGACGAATTCTCTCGATGGAATCAACGGTGACGTCTACAGACCAGCGGATACCTTACTGGATCTACTTCAACATATTTGGAGCTGAGGTCTGTAAGGATTTTCAATACTACGTCAGGGTATTGAAAAAGAGATGGTGGCGGATGAACCCTTAATGGGCCAACGGCAGCGCTCATATCCCCGAAGTGGGTTACTGACATCGGTGTATCCGGCCTCTTGCCCTAGGGGTACAAAAGAAAGGATCTGGCCCTCCAGGTTGGGGGTTGTGCCGTCGGGTTAACTTCCCTACCACGTAAAAAACGTTTGGTTACGAAGCAACCAACAGCCTCGGATACGGATGATCTTACTGTTGACGACCAAAGCAAACGTAAAAAGGACAACGATCTTCGTGTCTGCACATGGAATGTTAGGTCCCTCTACAAACCACGTGCAGCCGAACAACTTGCGGAAGCCCTAGAGTGTCTCAAAGCAGACATTACCGCCATCCAAGAAGTGCGATGGGATGGGCCGGGCAAAAGGAGTATGAAAAACTGCGACATCTACTATGGCGATTGCTACAGACAAAAAGGACAGCGTCTATTCGGGTGCGGATTTGTCATTGGAGACAGACTTAGGCAAGAAGTCTTGAGTTTCCGGCATGTGAACGAGCGCCTCATGACTATCCGTATCAAGGCTAAATTTGCCAACATTAGCCTAATATGCGTTCACGCCTCTCACGAGGAGAAGGACGACGCGACAAAGGATGACTTCTACCAGCTCTTGGACAAGACGTATGAGCAATGCCCTAGCCACGACGTTAAAATTATCCTAGGCGACTTTAACGCAAAGCTAGGAAGAGAGGAAGTCTTTAGTAGCGTGGTCGGAAAGCACAGTCTGCACGACAACACTTCCGGCAACGGACTCAGGCTAATCGACTTTGCGGCGGGGCGAAACTTTGTTGTAGCTAGTACGCGGTTCCCACGTCTCGATATTCACAAAGGAACATGGCTCTCCTTTGATCGAAAAATCGTCAACCAAATCGATCACATTGCGATCGACGCAAGGCACTCTTCCAGTATTCTGGGTGTCCGGACTTTCCGAGGAGCCAACGTGGACTCGGATCACTACCTAGTTGTAGCCAAGGTATGGATGCGGATGTCCACAACGGAGCGAAATCAACGAAATGCTGTGAGGAAATTTGACGTCGAAAAGCTACAATCGCAAGAGACCGCCAGAACCTTTGCCGATCGTGTTTCTTCTAATCTCAATCTTAGTCCTATGCCGCCAACAGCAAATGCGGAAGACCAGTGGCAGCGTTGCCAAAAAGCAATCAGAGATGCCGCCTCTGATGTACTGGGTTTCTCTCGCCCACTACAACGAAACAACTGGTTTGATGAGAAATGCCGGCAAGCACATGCAGCAAAACAAGAGGCGTACAAAGCGGCGCTGCATAGAAGGACTAAAGCTGCTTACGAGCTCTACGTGCGCAGGAGAAAAGAGGAACATCGACTTCTCAGAAAGAAGAAAAAAGAGCATGAGAAGCTCTCGATCGAGGAGATTGAGAGACTTTATTGCAGGAATAATGTTCGAAAATTTTACCAAAGAGTAAAAAGAACATGCCAGGGTTTCAAAGCCAGAACAGAAGCCTGCAGGGACGAAAATGGCAACATAGTAGTAGAATCGCAGTCGGTGCTGAGGATATGGAAGGAACACTTCAGCAGACTGTTAAACGGCGATGATGATCGATACTCCGCTGTCAGGCAGAATGAGCCATTCAACAGTGACGACGGCAGTCAAAATTCCCGTCAACCCGACCAGGAAAGGTCTTAGACAAGGCGACGCGCTATCATGCGATCTCTTTAACATAGTACTTGAGAGAATTGTACGAAACTCACAAGCCAACTCCGGAGGTACAATCTTCTTTAAGTCTGTACAACTACTCGCTTATGCCGATGACATTGATATAATCGGAAGAACTCAGCGGGCCGTCAATGGGGCATTTACGAGTATTGAGATCGAGGCAGCAAAGTTGGGTCTAGCGGTCAATGAAAGCAAAACAAAATATATGCTGTCTACAAAAAAGGACACCCAACATCGGCGTCTTGGGCAGAACGCCACAATAGACAGATACAATTTTGAGGTAGTAAAGGATTTTGTCTACCTAGGCTCTATGGTCAGCTCCGCAAATGACATGAGTGGAGAGATCACACGGAGAATTACTGTTGTAAAAGGTAATTGGATTACTTCAGATTCCTTGGATAGAAATACACCAGAGAAATAAAGAACACGACTTGCAGGTTTGATGATTGACAAGAGAGAGTTTTTATTCAGAATAAAAATATGACATTTGCAAAGACAATTGCTATAGCTCTAAATTATTTAAGTTAACACACAGTGTTTTATGATGGAACACTAATAATCAAAATTATGTTACAACAGCCTCACTAGTGTTTCAATCATTAAAGAAATCAAAAGATAAAGAAGATTAACGTCATACTAAAATGTTAGTTGCCTAATCCAAATTCTGGAATAAATTTATTTAGCTTTAAAGAATTAAGTGATTTCGTTAAGATGTCTGCAATCATTTCATTTGTTGGTTTGTATTGCAGATTCAGACTTATCTCTCCTTCAGCTTCTTGATCCAAATGCTGTTGAATAAAGTACTTGCGCACATCAATATGCTTTGTACGTGCATGATAGTTTTTGTTCTTTGCCAGGTGAAGTGCCCCTTGGTTGTCGCAGTATAAAACAATTTTCTTCGACGCCTCCAAAAAAATTTCACATTCGAAGCGTTTTAACCAAAGCGCCTCTTGGATAGCTGCGACCATGGACATAAATTCGGCCTCAGTTGAAGATAATGCAATTGTTGGTTGACGACGTGCTGCCCACGAAATTGCACCACCTTGTATTCGAAAGACATAATCAGTGGTTGAACGTCGCTTGTCGAGGTCTCCAGCCCAATCTGCGTCACAGAAACCAATCATCTCCTCATTTCCTTTTGGATGAAATGTCAGCTTGTAGTCAATGGTCCCCTTCAAATAGCGCAGCACTCTTTTTACAGCTTGCCAGTGTGCACTGCCATAATTATTATTGTATCAGGACGACTTATTTGTGCAGCATACATAATACAACCAATCGCCTCTTGATACGAAATATTTGCCACTTCTCGGTGCTCGGCATCTGTCTTTGGACTCATCTCCTCTGGTAGTTTTTGGTTTGGATCCATCGGCGTGTTGACTGGATTGCAGTTTTCCATTTTAAACCGCTTGATGACGGTACAAATGTAATGACGCTGATCAATTGAAAGTGATCCGTTTGGGTTGCGAGTAATGTTCATTCCAAGCAGCGAACTAGCCTCACCTAGGTCTTTCATCTTAAAATGCGTTGATAACTCCCTTTTCAACTTGGTGCACATCGTAGCGTTGCTTCCAAATATCATTATGTCGTCGACCCACACTGCCAGTATGATAGTATTTTGTTGCGAATGTTTGAAGTAGATGCATTGATCAATGGAAGATCGCGTGAACTTCATTTTTCGTACCAAAACATCGTTTAGTTTGTCATTCCAGACCCGACTGGATTGCTTCAGACCATAAAGCGCTCGCTTGAGACGACAAACCTTTCCCGATTTATCATCGGCCCCGTCTGGTTGACGCATATAAATTTCTTCTGTCAACTCACCTTGGAGAAATGCAGTCACTACATCCATTTGGTGTATCAGCATCTTAAACTTGACTGCCATCGCCAATAGGAACCGAATCGACGAATAACGCGCCGCAGGCGAATAAGTTTCATCGTAGTCTATGCCTCTTACTTGGCTATAGCCTTTGATGACAAGTCTAGCTTTATAACGCTCGATAGCACCGGCAGCATTGCGCTTTACTTTGTAAACCCACTTACTATCTATCGCTTTTCGGCCAGCAGGCAGCTCGCACAGCTCCCAAGTGTCATTGGCTTTCAGTGATTCGCATTCGACTTTCATCGCCTCTTCCCATTGCTTCTTCTCCTCGCACTGCTTCGCTTCTTGATAGGATTTAGGTTCACTGACATCTTCAGTAGCACCTGCTAGCATCGCGTATAAGCTCTGGACAGCTCGAATGTTTGCAAAACGTTTTGGACTAACATCCCTATCGCCACCTGTTACTGGACATGGTATGACCAACAACTCACTAGTAACAACATCGAAATCGATTTCATTCACAGACGTATATGACGAATTCGCAATGTCCATCGCCTCACTGAAATCGTTATTTACTGTTTCAGTACTATCGTTGATTTCGATTACAGAAGCATTTTGAACATCTGGACTAGTGAAGATAACAGAATCATCTAACTGCTTACTCATATCTGGACATTCATTATTGCATCCATTCGACGGTAACTGAGCTAAATTCTCTGGAATAGCCTCACTGAAATCATCATCCGAATCATTGTCATCATCACTTGAATTGTTGTCAGAAACAAAGCCTTCACCAACTTCATCCGCATTAGGTACCTTTAATGGAGAAAATGGAGAGCTGAATTTTTGTGCAGTTACCTGCAGTTACAATGACTTTCTTAGCTTTCGGTTCGTATAGCCGATACGCCTTCGACTCCTCACTGTATCCAACCATGATACACTCAGTCGCTTTTGATGCCAATTTGTTACGCTGAACTTTTGGCACATGTGCCAAGGCCTTACACCCAAACACTCGTAGCATAGACAAGTCAGGCTTTCGTTTCGTCCATTGCTCTTCTGGTGTGTCATATGATAAAGCTCGACAAGGAATTCGATTGATTAAGTAGGCAGCTGTTACTGCAGCCTCGGCCAAAAAACTATTTCCCAAACCACTATCAAAGAGCATACAACGAACCTTTTCCATTATTGTACGGTTCATTCGCTCTGCCACACCATTTTGCTCAGGTGTGTGTGGTACAGTCCGTTGATGCAAAATCCCGTGGTTAGTCATGAACGTGTCGAATTGTTTGTTACAATACTCTGTGCCATTGTCGGTGCGGAGACATTTTATAGTGCAGCCTAGTTGGTTCTCAACAAAACACTTGAAGTTCTTAAATATGTTGAACACCTCGTTTTTATGCTTCATTGGATACAGAAATATTCTTCGACTGTAGTCGTCGATAAAAGTGACAAAATATTTTGCGCCACCAAACGAACGCACCGGCATAAATGCTACGTCACTGTGGATTACCTCCAATAATCCTTTTGCGCGGTTTTCACTCGTTCCAAATGGAGTTCGCACACGTTTTCCCTGTACGCAAATCACGCATTTTTCATCATTGCTCTCCGAAAAATCTACACCCAAAGCCACTTCCTTGATCTTCCTCAAGTTCGCATCACATGTGTGTCCCAAACGACGATGCCACAAATTTTTGTCAAGCGCCACCATCGCAGCTCCTGCTCGATCCGTTGAGCAGTTTAATCTGTACAAATCATTGATTAGAGGTGCCGTTGCAACCAATGATTTCTTTGCATCGAAGATTTTACAGCTCTCTTTATCAAATACCAATGTGTTACCACGTTTAGCCATCTGACTAACCGACATCAAATTCGCACATATCTCTGGAATATGCAAAACATCTTTGACCAGAACTGAATGATTATGAGGTGGGCTATTGGTGCCAACGAACATCTTGATGTCCCCAGTGCGCTCGACGGCTAAATGAGAATTGTCGCCCACAATAATTTCCCGTTTCATAGGTTCGCGCGTGTCTAACATATCAGCATTATTCATGGTCATATGCGCTGAAGCACCTGAATCGATGTACCATTCCTGCGAAGAGTTACCTTGAGCCACAAACGAACATAAAAACATTTGATCCTTCTTCTTCCCCTTGTTTGGGCATTTGTTGGCAAAATGGCCCTCTTGATCGCATACATAGCATGTTACAGATTTGGTCCTCCTTAATGTTTGCACTTTATGATTCTTCCTTTGAAAGTTGCTACGTTTGTTTGCAACAAAAGCGGCGTCCACACTCTTCGCTTTAGGAGTAACTTCCTGCAGCAAACGATTTTTGACAAAGTCCAATGTTAATTTGTCCTTTGTGTTTTCGATGGCCATGACCATAGGGCGATATTCATCGGGTAAGCCAGCCAACATGAGTGCTGCCACCACCTCATCTCCTATTTCTAGACCTGCCTTCTTCACCTTCGTCGACATCAAAGCCATTTTATGGACATATTCCTCCATCGACGCGCAGTCTATTGGCCTAAGCCCAACCATATGCTTCAGCAAATCTACACGACGACCAATACCAGTATCCTCAAATGCAGCACAAATCGACGTCCAAGCATCTTTAGCAGTTGTACACTTTTCCGTGTACGTATAAAGCGTTGATGAAAGAAGCAAATTAAGCATCTGTATTGCCAGAAAGTTCTTATCAGCATCCTGCTCCGTCCCGTCAAAGCACTTCCAATGGCCCTTCGTAGCAAGATAGGCCTTGGCTTCAACCTTCCACTCATCAAAATTACTCCTGCATTCGAGTTTCTTTGGTTTCCCCATTGTTTCTTGGTTCGAATTTTTCTTCCAAGACGCTTCCCCGTCCGTATAAAGAAAAATTAGAAAAAATGCCAAAAATGGTTAAAATATCAATCACAATGATTTGATGAATATTTAATCGTTGCCTGGGCCCATAACCTGTTGTAATAGGTAATTGGATTACTTCAGATTCCTTGGATAGAAATACACCAGAGAAATAAAGAACACGACTTGCAGGTTTGATGATTGACAAGAGAGAGTTTTTATTCAGAATAAAAATATGACATTTGCAAAGACAATTGCTATAGCTCTAAATTATTTAAGTTAACACACAGTGTTTTATGATGGAACACTAATAATCAAAATTATGTTACAACAATTACTCTTGCCAATCGTTGTTTCTATGGGCTAAAACGGCAATTGAGTAGCAAAGCCTTATCTCGAAATACTAAGGTAACTCTTTATAAGACATTAATCATCCCAGTCCTGCTGTACGGCGCAGAGGCATGGGCTTTGAAAAAACCGGATGAGGATGCCCTTGGTTATTTCGAGAGAAAAGTTCTTCGAGCGATCTTTGTCCCGTCTGCATAGACGGTGAGTGGAGGAGAAGGTACAATGCCGAACTATACGGCCTGTACAAGGACATCGACTTAGCCAGAAGTGTTCACATACAGCGACTAAGATGGCTGGGTCATTTAGAGCGGATGGAGCCCAACCTTCCCGCTAAGAAAGTCTTCGAATCCACCCCGGACAGACGGCGCAGTAGAGGACGACCTCGCGGTAGGTGGCGCAAACAAGTGGAGGGGGACCTCAACCAACTTGGCGTGCGCAACTGGAGGCAGCTGGCTCGTAACCGTGCTGGCTGGAGAGGTTTGTTGGTTGAGGCCCAGGTCCACCCCGGACTGTAGCGCCATCTAAAGATAAAGGAGATACTTATACAATTTTTCTTTCTTAGCCTTCTGTGCAGCTTGTAAAATATATCTTGTCGCACCACTTAAAGAATCATTTATAAAAATTTTACTATTTTTTTCACAACCAAAAATATTTGAGGTTAAGTTATTTTTTTTTACTAAATTTATTCTTCATTATAACTTTTTTTTTTAATTTAGAAACAAATTTAACCACTAAGACATTTGATTCACTTTTATCTAAATTACTGGTTTTCTTTACATTTTTAACGTAGCAATTGTCAATATCGGTTTCAGAAACATCTGCGCATGCACCCTTTGAAAAAACTTGAAGAGCACAGTTAAGAGCATTGCTATTGTTTACGTTTGGTACACTCACTATTTCAACACAATTTTCTCTTCTACCCTTGTGCAAGAAATTCACTTCGCTTTGCAGTTCTCTCACTGTTTGCAAAAGTTTATTTTTATCCTCTTGTAAAGAGCTTATCAAAGAGAGAGCATAAGCATTTTCAGATCTAAGAGCCACAATTACGTTGTACACTGTTTCCAAGGTTATCACTTGCTTGCTATGGGTAGAACACTGCTAAAGTTGGTGTTGCTGCTGAATAGAAACCGGTTCCTGAACTAGCTGGTGATGATGTTTTTGTTTTTGCTGTTGATGATCATGTTGATGTTGTAATTGAAACCGTTCCCCAATAGTTTGAATTGCGAGTGACGATGTTGACTGCGGATCTGACGTAGAGCTTTCTGATAATTCAGCTGATGAGAGAGGCGAATTGTTGCCATCAATTATTTGTTGTGGTAGTCATTCTGGCTGCTGTTTCGTACGATTCGTAGGAGGGGGGAAACGAATGGAGCCCCTTCGCGCAGCAGAGCAACTCTTACAATGAAATTGCTTATTTGATTTTTGCAAAAACTCAACGTCAGCCGGTTGAATATTAACGCAATTGCAGTGGAAATACTCATTGCAACTCATACACTTAATTTTTGGCTGATTACATTCAACCTTAGATTTACAAACACAGGGCATTTTATATTTTATATTTTAATTTTAAATGGAGGAAATAGTAAAACTTTACACGGCCAGATCAAAGTACGTGTTGACCCCACGACACCACGAACGCATATGAGTCTACTTCTGTAGACTGTATAACAGCGACGAAGATGAACATTCCGCTGTCAGGCAGAATGAACCATTCATCATAGATAATGATAGTCCACATGTAAGTCTGCCTGATCAAAGTGAAAAAAGGATAGCAATGTCCAAGCTAAAATCAAACAAGGTTGCTGGATCTGACAACTTTTCAAGAAAGTTGGTGGTGAATTGGTAAATAGCATACACCACCACATCTCAAAAATTTCGTCAAACGAGTGTATGAACGAAATCTAGGCAAGCCCCACAGGCGGATCAGTAGAAATGCAGTGAAGTGGCAGGGTTATGACCCCTTATTTTCGGATCATAACCTGGCTAATAAAAGGAAGAAGAAGAAGAGTGTATGAACGGAATCTCAGCATCGTTCGCTCGATTCATAGAGGCAACAGTCTCCTCAACATTGCATACAAGACCTTTTCCGCAATATTGTGTGAACGTCTGAAACATTTCACCAACAGTCTGATTGACCCTTATCAGTGCGGTTTCAGGCCAGGAAAGTCCACCATCGATCACACTTCGTCAGATCGTCAAAAAACCAAAGAAGTCCAAATCGATACTCAGCATCTCTTTATCGATTTCAAGGCCGCCTATGACAAACTCTATAGAGGAGAGCTATATAGAGTCATGTCTAGTTTTGATATCCCCTACCAACCTTCTCTGGGATGTCAAAAAAAAGTTTTAGTCAAGGTGATGCGCTGTCATGTGACTTCTTTAATATTGTACAATACTTGAACGGATTGTGCGGAACTCACAGCCAACACCGGAGGCCCAATCTAACAAAAGTCCGTACAACTGCTTGCATACGCTGAAGATATTAAAATAATTGGAGGAACTGAGCGGGCTGTAATTGGTGCATTTGCAAGCATTGAAGTAAAAGCAACCAAATTGGGCACAAAACTAAGTATAAGCTGTCAACAAGAAGGGACAATCAACACTGACGAATTGGCAGCTACAACTTCGAGGTAGTAGAGGACTTTGTAAACCTCGGCTCTGCTACTAATTCTGAAAATGGCAGCAGTGCAGAAATCAAGCGAAGAATAACTCTTGCCCATAGCTGTATTTTGGGGCTACTAAGGCAATTCAGCTGTAAAGTCCTATCTGCATCTAAGGAGTCCCTATATAAGACCCTGATCATCCTACTCCTGCTTTACGGCGCTGAAACATGGACTTTATTGAAGGTGGATGAAAATGTTCTTGGTCGTTTTGAGAAAAAATTCTTCGTAAGATATTCGGTACCGTTTGCATTGACGGATTTCGGAGAAGATTCAGCGATGAACTATACGAGCTAGATAGCGACATAGACCTTATCAAAATACTGGCTATCGGACGTTTGAGATAGCTGGCATATGTGAAATGAATAGAGGCAAAAACTCCGGTCCGCAGAATATTCGAATCTAACTTAGAGCAATGACGCAGTAGAGGGCCTCCTCGCCGTAGGTGGCACCCACAAGTTTAAGGGAACCTCAGCCAATTTGGAGTGCGCAACTGAAGACAATTAGCTAAAGTTCGAGCTCAATGGAGACCCTTGTTGTTTGAGGCCGAAGTGCACCATGAACTGTAGTGCCACTAAAGTAAGTAAGTAAGAATCGAATTGCCTCAAGTATCCTTCAAGGACCTCTTTAATCGCCATGTTAGTTACCCACCTCTGGGAATAATTGAACGATACGACTCATGTCTGTATTAGGGTTATTGTCTATCCCTTTTTTGATTCCTCTGTCTTGCCGATTAGTTCAGTAACTTTATTCTCTTCGTTGACGTCTAAGATCAACACACTGTCACCTTTGTCTGGAGTTAACTCTTTGTCCAAAACAATAGTAGAAGTGAACTGTGGAAAGCATTGAGCAAAAACTTCCACCACCACTGTGTCTTCATAAAAGTTGCCAAAGTAATTGTCTGGATATCCCTGTTAGCTGCTCCCAATGGCTAGGGATACCTACACGTGTCGTGAATTTTAGAAAAAAAAAAAAAAGTTTCTCCAATATCCTAACGTGTTGACAAAATCCTTTTCTTTCAATACACATTGACCGCATTCTCTCCGGGTGTGTTAATTAAATCTTGATTAATAGTTCGCACCCGCATCCATTGAGACAAAATGACGTCGAATACTTCAAGAATATCATTCGAGGTGATTCTCTCCTACTCCATTCAAAAGTTGCATTTTTTTTGTGTTTTCTTCCTTAAAAGGGCTCCCTTCTGTTAGGGTTGAAAGGTTCAGCAACTATAAATCATTAATACTTAATGCATCCCACGGGAGTAATAAAAAATGACCGCACACAGAGTTCACCCTGCGCCGCCACCACTGCATACTTCGTAATGGTAATAAAAATAGAAGCTCACTTCTTTCTTACGCCACCCGTCTCTTAGAGAGATTGGGTGTAGAGGTAGAAAGGGTAATTTCCAAAGAATTTATTACTTAAAAAGTATGAAATAAATTTTTTACCCCCCTCTCCAAAACGTGGGTGGGCTGATGATGTTGATGGGTGGAACGACGCCGAGTGGTAGGGGATGCTGCAGAAAAAAGCATAAAACATAAATAAATTGCATTTATAGGGTGACGTTGCATAAATCAAACTGAAGTCCTCGAAATGCATGGAAAATAAAATAAAAAAATGGTAAAGTGGAGGCGACATGGAAATGTGGTCGGAGACACTGACAACAGGCAGACATGGTTTCCTATGGGGATTGCCGGCATACGGGTGAAGGATTACATTGCGGTGAGTGTTGTGCGAACGAAAGCAAGTGCGGCAACTGATAAATTTATACATGTCTGCATACACTTGTAGTTACGCTACAGCTAAAGTCCTTAATTTGTAATGAAATTGAGTTATTCCTTTGTAAGTTAAGCTGTATGAATGGCTTTTAAAAATCGCTTGTCCACTTTAACTGAAAGTAAGGCTTGCGCATAACAAGCTGATCTTATTGCAAGAAGTTTTATTACTCACATTCATTTCGAGTTGATTAATTTTATTCCTGAAAATGCCTGTTGATTGCGAACAAATAAACAGCTTTCAGAAAAGCTGAGACAATATGTACGGTACATCTACAGTTGCTGTTGTTTTTTTTTTTTGTGCATGTAACCAATGCAAATGATATTCGATATGCCTTCAAGTAATCACGATCTACATCCCTAAATGAGTTTTACTATGTTTTCCTTTACATCCCTGCAAATTTGCAGTTTCCAATTTTTCTACATTCAGTTTGAATGCATATTTTGGAGAAAGACAAAGATAATATAACGTGGGTAAAAGAGGCACATGTTGGATTCAGGATGCACTGGAGAGCAAACACACGACCGTATGCGTCTTTTTATACATCGAAGAAGCCTTCCATGTAGCAATTAGGATTGGTCTCGAAATAAAACGAGTGAACCACACTACAAGTAATTGGATGTGTGAAGTGCTGAGATGGAGGTGGGACAAAAAACTATCACAATAAGCACCACCAGAAGCTGCCACAAGAACGAGTACTGTCACCATTGATGTGAATCCTTTTAGTAGATGAACTACTGCAAAAACTGTCCGATGCCTGCATTACCTGCCAAGGATACGCAGAGGATATAGTCATTATTGCAAGAGAAGAAATTGAAGAAACGCTTTGCGAAAACACACAGAAGTAGTGTGAAATAGCACGGTTTAGAGTGAACCATGCCAAAACCACTTTGGCACCCTTCACAGAACTAACAAGGTACAACTTGGAAACTAGAAAAAATAAACGAAATAGATTCAGAAGATTCTGTGAGAACATAGCGTTGACCTCCACAGCGGGTGAGATAACATGGCGCAGGTGCGCCATTGCCCACTGAAAAATCAAGATGGCAGATACACCGAAGATGAAAGGCAGAGGCCACTTCTACTATTCGAAACACACTTGCAGGGTAGTTCATTCTACAGCAGCATAGATGTATTATTAAGGTGTAAGAGGCCCAGGAGAAAAGTTTGGGTTAGTGTGTCGGATCACTACGCATGAGGTTCCAAGTTCGAATCCCAGAAAACACCAAAAAGTTTTTTCATGGTCCCACCTCTCGCGAGCGTCTGACAAACATCCGAGAGTATTGTTGTCACGAAAAAGCTTCTCAAATCGCCGTTCGGACTCGGCATTAAACTGTAGGTCCCTTCCATTCGTGTGAAAAATATAACGAACACAACATGAGTGGTTGCGAGAAGCTAGGCCCTGGCACTTTAAAGAGCTGTTGCGCCAAATATTTATTTTATTTAGAAAAGACTGGGCGATGGCAAGAAACATCTGCTCGGAACAAAGGCTAAGCTATGCCCTATAGGCTATGCAGACGATATTGAGATTATCATCAAAGACAAACATGAAGACAAAAACTTTTCCGATGAAGTTAAATATTTAGGAATTGTCCTGGACAAGAGCTTAAGCTTAAATGCAGGTGCATGTTATCCACTTACGCCACGGCGTGTATGGGCGTGGCTATACACCTGATAAAAAAAAAGCTGGGCTCTAAATACCTTTCAGCCATTTAAAGTACAGGGAGTGGATGGTATATTCCCTGTCCTATTATGAAAATGTCAGGAAATGATTATGTCACACCTCCTAGGAGTATTGAGATACAGCATTGCACTTGGACATACCTACACCAATAATCTGGAAAAGGGCAAAGGTTATATTCATCCTGAAAGGAGATAAAGAGACACCACTTAACCAAAATTCTTTAGACCCATCATACTGACCTTATTCATGTTAAAGACGTTAGAAAAGGAGGTTATTGATAATCACCTAAGGATGAATGCGCTGGAAAAAATACTTCTCCACTACAACCAACACGCCCACAGAGCAGGAAGATCCACAGAAACCGCGCTCTACCAGCTGAGTTGGGTTCAGGATGCCCTGGAGAGCAAGTAAATGATAGTATGCGCTTTTCTAGACATCGAAAGAGCCTTTGACAACACCTCCCATGAAGCAATTCACTTGAAATAGAACGAGTGAACCACACCACAAATAATTGGATGTGTGGATTGCTGAGACGGGGTGATACAAAAAACCGTCACAATAAGCACCACCAGAGGCTGCCCACAAGGAGGAGTACTGTCACCATTTATGTGAAGCCTATTAGTAGATGAACTACTACACAAATTGACAGATGTCGGCATTAAGTGTCAAGGGTACGCCGATGATATCATCAGTATTGCAAGTGGAACGTTTGGAGAAACGCTATGTGAAATAATTCAAAGAGGTTTAAGAACCACCGAGGTGTGATGTGGACAGTAGGACTTAGATAAAACCCTACCAAAACCACTGTGATACCCTTCACCAATAAAAGAAAACTAAAGCGTATGCAACCTATTCTACTGGAAGTGATCAGGGTCGACTCACAGAAGTAGGTGAAGTATCTAGGTATACCACTAGATAGCAAACTTCTTTGAAAGAACATGAAGAAGCTATGGTAACCAAAGACACTAGAGCACTTATGGTGTACAGGAAGATTTCAGGAAAAACCTGGGGATGCAGCCCAGCCGTACTAAGGTGAATGTAAGTGGTGATAGTTAGATCCATCATCACTTACGGTACAGTAGCATGGGTTACCAGAACAAGGCTAAGTACTACGAGGACATCTCTAAGCAAAGTTCAAAGGATAATTTGGTCTCTTTAAAGGATTGAAAATATTCATAGTAGATTTACGCACTTTTCCTTAAGGAACTTCAGGTGGTCTGAACTGGCAGTTGTAGTTCTAGATGTGCATTAATTGATCTAAGATCTTTAAAATGTTTCAGATAAACTCTTAGTGTTCTTTTTATTAATGACACTCAATAGCAGGACTTATTCTTCGGATTTACTTGAATTTATGTCTCTTTATGTTACTAAGAGAAACCTAAGAAATACAGATGTTCTCTTTTTGATTCCTAGTCACAGGGCATTCTTCAAATGAATAAAAATATGTTTGAAGCAATTGTCCTGAATCTTCTTAATAATGTTAATACCATGTAATTAGCTGTAGTCAATAGATTGTATATAAATACATTGATCATCAAAGTTGGCGGGTTTTAGATTTAATTTTTGGACTCTTTTAACTACTTATGAGCGACTGCTGCAGTTATATAACTTCAGTGAAGCTTTGGTGTGTAGTCCTGAGTACAGTCACATAACAATTATTTGCTTTGGAGCCGTAGATTTTCACACTAATAATACCTCTAAACGGTTTCGCACAAAATTCCATCATCTCACAGTATTTGTGGCAAATACATTAATTGTAACCAGTTGATCGAAGTGGATTTCGCAACGACGAGTCTTAACATACTATCCCAGCCAAAGAAATCCAGGCTTCCATCTCCTCTCAGCCCATGGTCCATTATATCCTTAATAGCAAATCATTTCCGAACTGGTACAACAATTTCTTACCGAGAATCTCCCACAAAAAGCAAGCGAGCGCGCCGAAGAACTCTCCCATCAATTACAGATGCTTAATTTCGTGTGCGTATATGGGTTCTACTTACTCAGCATCATCACCATCATCATCATCATCATACGGCCTACCTGGCCCCATATCCCCTCCACATATGTGTAGCAACATATTTCTTTGGTCCTTATTCGTTTCCAAAGGCAATTTATCGATGTTACCTTATTAGTTGGAGGAAGCCCACTACCCGATGGCTAGCTACTACTCGTACTTTACTTGTACCACTCATTGGGGCAATTTTTCTTTAAACCTAAGAGGATTCCTTAAATTACCCCATAAGTCCATCCATCTATTTGCGGGCCTATACAACTCGTAGGTGCCTGCGTGCGTGTGTGTGTCTGGATGGGATTTGCAGGAACCGGGCCTATTACCGGTGATGAGGTCGAATGTTGGCAATTAAAATTGATGTTATAAATTAGGAGTTTTTATTGGTTGTGCTCTGCTGCTGTGCGTTCAGGATAAATGCCAATTTCGACAGAGAACTGATAGACGACGGAGATTGCTAACAAAGCAATCAATCTTGGAACGGATTTCGATCTACGTCGTCGACGGTAGCGGTGGGGAAAAGCCGGTATGGGAATGAAATGTAAGTAGGTTCAGTGCAAAAAAAAAGCAAATAGACTGAGATAGAGATTGAGATCTTTTTGTGTGAGGGAACAAGTTAATCGCAAGAGGAGGCTTATCGAACGAAAAACACTGGCAATTGAATCGAATTGAAATGGGCTCGAGATAAGCCTTGTGTAAAATATGAAGATGTACTAAAAAGTCTTTAAATAGGCTTTAAATGAGACCAGAAATCTATTCTTTTTCTGAGAATTCGAACTCTTCAATGTACATATAATATAGGTTAACTATGGGGAAGGTGTTCAAAAATATTGTGTTTCTCCCTGTTGCGTCGGTCGATGAATGTTTTGTTATTTTTAGAAGATGTTGCTTTCCTTGAATCGTTACGATTTCAATCAAAATATTTTACACGAAATATTATTTTAACCAATACATTCTTTTCTTCATCAATTTGCCTATGTTGCATGTATAGAGACGAGTTATACAGTGTTCGTCCCTCTGTGCAGGATGACGATGGAAAACTCTAGCTGCTTCAGCAAAGACGGTAGAAACACCACCGAACCCTTCGATGTCAGGAAAAGACTTAGGCAAGGTGAGGCGCTATCATGTGATTGCTTTAACATAATACTTGAAAGAATTGTACCAAACTCACATGCCAATATGTCGCCGCGCGCCCGCGCCGTGGCGCACGCGGTTATTGTCTCGGAGCATTGCGCGGGAGGTTTAAAGTTCGAATCCCGGAAAACACCAAAAAGGTTTTTCATGTCCCACTTCTCGCGAATGGCTGACAAACATCCGAGAGTATTGTTGTCACGAGAAAGCTTTTCAAAACAAATTGCCCCTCGGATACGGCACTTAACTGTAGGTCCTTTACATTCGAATGGAAAATATAACACACACGACCCGAGTGGTTGTGAGAAGCTGGGCTCAGGCACTTAATGAGTTGTTGCGTCAAATATTTATTTATTTATTTTATTAACATGCTAACATCGGATGTAAAATCTTTTACATGTCTGTACAACTACTCGCTTACGCCGATGAAATTGACATACATAATTGGAAAACTCAGCGAGTCGTCAGTGGGGCATTTGCAAGTATTGAGATCGAAGCAGCAAAGATCAATTTAGTGGTCAATGAAAGCAAAACAAAATATGTGCTGTGTATAAAAAAGGACACCCAGCATTGGTGCCTTGGACAGAACGTCACTATAGGCAGATCTAATTTTGGGGTGGTAAGAACTTTGTCTACCTAAGCTATATGGTGAGCTCCGCAAATGGCACCAGTGGAGAGACCAAACGAAGAATTACTCTTGCCAATCGCTGTTTCTATGAGCTAAGACGGCAATGGAGTAACGAAGCCCTGTCTCGAACTACTGAAGTTATCTCTAACTCATGGTTTACGCAGTGGATATGCTCAAATCCTTATTAATAAAAAAAAATCAGTCTTAACTGACGTTTGTTAACTTGTGGTTAGATAACTTGAGCATTTCATGAGTTAACGAGTTGATAACTTTGCAAAATAGTACGTGTGTGTAAAACTGCTGCAAAGAAGAAACACAAAACGACGATGCGGAGATTCATGGCATTAGTCAACCTGCCCTGAGCATTATTTGCGCTTAAGTATTATAGGAAAAGCTTTTGCCTCAAAAGCAAAAAAATAAAAATTATGAAAATGTCGCAAGACACTTCAGCCCAGATCCAAGTTATACATGATTCTCGGCACTTCGGTGCTGTGATGGCAACTTCTCCAAATACAACTGCATCAGATACTGATACATTCGCTGTTTACTTACTTACTGTTGGTAGGCCTCAGCTGAGTAAAAACACTTGTGTTTTCATATGATCGCATGCACTACCGTTTGACCAGCCATAGCTTAAGAAGGTAATTTGCCAATTAATAAAGCTTCATTTGTATATTAAGAATTATGTTTGTCTTACATATGTGTTCGGGGAACCAGTTCTGAATTAGATCAAAAATTCTCGCTAGAAGGTTGCATATCAGCATCGCCTTAAGAGTCGTTATGGGGCATTGTCACATTAGTAGGTACGCCAAAAAGAACGGCCACTTTTTGAATGATTTCTGTTGGAGGAAGGCCTTTATACTGGTACTTCGATTTCGATTAGCAAATAGAAAACTACTTCGAAACTTGCATCCTCGACTACGTGACAAATATTACTGTCAGGTGCATCCACGGGCTTATAAGTACATCTGGTTGATTCCGTGACTAGTTCTGGGTAATACTTATACCCTCATGGTTTTATAATGGCAACACTCTAGTCTAAGTGTCCGCCACTCGAGCTTTATCTATCAAAGTATGCCAGAACTCAAAATGAACTTGGTCTGGTCACTTGCTTTGTCTAGTTCCCCGAACACATAAGATCAACACAATTGTTGATACACAAATGAAGCTTTATTAATTTGCAAATTTCATTCTTAACTTATGCAGTCCGCTTAAGATGAGTGTGCAAGCAGCCAAATCAGGGGTCGAAGTCAGAGAAGAAATAAGTAAATTTGTTCAATAAATAATCAAAAGAATGTAAGTTAAACGATTATAAATAAAGTGAAAACTATGAGTACACAATATTATGAACATAACTACACAAAAAAAATAGGACTAACGTCAACACGAAAAGCGCAACCCAAAAAGTTATAATGTCGGAATATATGAATGAGCACCCAAGTTTGGCAAAAAATTTGCTTCCAAATACCTGGCAAGGAACAGCAACATCCATAAAGATGTGGGACTGTTTGTTAAAAAAGCTAAACATTACTGGACTACCAATTAAGGACGCCAAATTTAGGTTATCGCAGACCAAAAATTCCAGGCAAAGAAGAGATTGCCATTCAACAAAACTGCAAAAAACAGAACTGTGGGTGGTCCGTAATAGGAAAAGCCGATTTCAGGAGAGGAGCTGCTAACAATAGAAGCAGCTGGATTAAAAGCAGCAGTTGAGGGGCTTTCAAATGTTAAGATGTTTGGAAGTTCCCAGAAGTTGCCTGAGCCGGAAGGCAGCAGTTCAATACCGCACACAAATAGTGCTTCTGATGATTTGGTGGAAGAATCACTTCGTTTTAGATAAAAATTATTTTATTTTACCGAATTTCACCTCCAAATTGCATGTGTTTGAAATTTAAGCTGCTACAATTTCAACCCTTAATCTGGTACAACCGGCATGTCAAATTGAAAATTACGTTCCGTCTGCTTTCATAGGACATAATCCCAATACATTCATTCGTACGACGTTTGACGGAATTTTCTTCGTACACTTACCGATCCGTCCTCTGTAAACGAGTAACTTATGAACGGAATATGTATATTTGGGATCGCGACTTCCCTGAACGTATGCACGTAAACGTAATTTGGCATCATCACTTCTGTTAATGAGTGCGTGAACATGCTCGTTCAATCAAAGTGTCATTCTATTGATCGCCACCAATCATAATTTGTGTCAGAGAAAAAATAAGTAATTTTGTGCAGTAAATAATCAAAAGAATGTAAGTTAAACGATTATAAATAAAGTGAAAACTATAAGTACACAGTATTATAAACATAACTACACACAAAAAAAAAATAAAAAATAGGACTACCTAACGTAAACACAAAAAACACAACCCAAAAAGTTATTATGGCGGAGTATATGAATGGGCACCTAAGTTTGGCAAAAAATTTGCTTCCAACTACCTGGCAAGGAAAAGCAACATCCATAAAGATGTGGGACTGTTTGTTACAAAAGCTAAACATTGCTGGACCACCAATTAAGGACGCGAAGTTTAGATTATCGCAGACCAAAAATTTCAGGTGAAGAAAAAATTGTCATTCAACAAAGCTGCAAAAAAAAAAAAAACTGTGGGTCCGTATCAGGAAAAGCCGGTTTCAGGAGAGGAGCTGCTAATAATAGAAGCAACTGGATTGAAAGCAGCAGTTGAGGGGCTTCCAAATGTTAAGACATCTGTAAGTCCCAGAAGTTGCCTGAGCCGGAAGACAGCAGATCAATACCGCACACAAATACTGCTTCTGATGATTTGGTGGAAGAATCACTGTGTTCAGATCACTTCGTTTTGGATGAAAATTATTTTATTTTACCGAATTTCGCTTCCAAATTGCATGCGTTTGAAGTTTAAGCTACTACAATTTCAACCCTCAATCTGGTACAACTGGCATGTCAGATTGGAAATTCCGTGTGCCTTGATAGGACATAATCCCAATACATTCATTCGTATGAGATTTGACGGAATTGTTCTTCGTACAATTAACGATCCGTTCATAGAGGACGCGATTCGACCCCAGTATCTGATGCCACACACGGTGCAGTTGTATTTGGAGAAGTTGCCACGCACAGCACTGAAGTGCCGTAGGAATTTCGATGACGGCGCCGAAGCCGTGAAGTAGTCGGGACCATCCGGGTGAATTTTCTTTTCTTTCTCCAACAACTGGGTCAGAGTTTTTCTATATTTTGCCTATAATTCGATTCAGTTGTGCTTGGGCTTCTTCTTCTTCTTGGGGCTCTTAACTCTGTCCTGGAACTATGGCCAAATCCGCGTGTGGATCTCCATGGAAGTTAGAGTCTACCTTGGTCGCCGTTGTGTTGCATTCATGAAATTTAATTTCAGCAAAAATAATATTAGTGGCAATTATACTCGTAGTAATAATATAAATAAATTGTAATTACCTCTTAGAAAACGTATGTATTTTAGTTTTTTTTTTGTCTTTAATGGCCCACCAGAGATTTGCCCCGGTTGTCAATTATTATGACGTTTCAATAGAATGTAGTAGATTTTGTTTTCATTTTGGTACGATAAAGGACATTTGTTGCCATTTGCTAACAATAGATATAAATAATACGTCAGATAGCTATTGCATGAAGAAAACATTTTTAATAATAAAAAAATTGAATTCATGATAACCTCTCTAACTCATTGGTTATCAGTGTGTTACCGATTTTTTATTAACACGGCTGATACTGTGTAAGACATTTATCATCCCAATTCTGCTATATAGCGCAGAGGCATGGACTTTGACAAAACCGGATGAGGATGCCTTTGGTTTTTTTGAGAGGAAAGTCCTTGGACCTAACTTTGGTCCCACCTGCATAGATGGGCAGTGGAGGAGAAGGTACAATGCGGAACTGTACGGCCTATACAAGGACATTGACTTAGCCAGAAGAGTTCACATACAGCGACTAAGATAGCTGGTTCATTTAGAGCGGATGGAGCCAAACGTTCCAGCCAAGAAAGTCTTCGAATCGCCCGGGAAGACAACCTCGCCGTAGGTGGCGCAAACAGGTGGAAGGTGCCTCCAACCAACTTGGCGTGTCAAACTGGAGGCAGCAGGTACGTAACCAGTCCGGCTGGAGAGGTTGTTGGTTAAGGCCCAGGTCGACCTCGACTGAAGCGCCACCTAAGTAAGTAAGTAATCCATTATGCCGCTGTTCTGGTGCTCGCGTCGTTGAATAATTATACGCGCTACCAAATGATGAAGAGAATAGTAGTAATTACCCAGCCCTATGGAACTTTATTTTTAGATCTCTAATATTGAAAGCGACTAACAGCAAGTAAATCACTCTTTCTAGAAGCTATAAGATCAACCGCAATGAAAAGTATCCCAGAGAAATCATCGATCTGGTGAGGGACAAACGAAAAGCACAAAAGAAATGGCAAATCACCTGTACACCGCAGCATAAAAAGGTCCTTAACCCACTATGCAATCGCCTTAGAGATAGTATTCGGGAATTTAAAAGCAAAAAGATAGCGACCTACCTTGAAAATCTCTTCGGTAAACGAGACTCAAAATATTCGTTTTGGAAAGCGCTAAAAGGCATCCGGAAACCTCAAATGCAAGCGCCACCAACTCGGAAAAACAGTAGAAACTGGGCCAAAAGCGACAAAGAAAAGGCAGAACTTTTTGCTTTGCACTAAGAAGAAACGTTTAAGCCGTTCGACGGCCCTTCGTTAACGCCCGACTCCCCAGTCACGGAATCTGACAACTTTAACGTAAAAAAAGTTGCATTGATTGAACTCTGGGTTCCGACTTTATAACGGCGCAAGTAGTCAAGCAATTGCCGAATAAAGCTTTTTTCAAACTGCTTTATTTGATCAACGCTTCGTTCAGATTGCTCTATGTTCCGAGACAATGGAAAGTCACTGAGATTATAATGGTCCTGAAACCAGACAAACCGCTGAATGAGAAGAAATCATATCGGCCTATTTTCCTATTGCCGGTTATCTCAAAAATATTTTAAAATCTAATTTCCAAACATCTACAACCCGTAATGGACGAAAGACGTCTCATTCGTGACCATCGCTTTGGATTTAGAATCAGACATTCTACAATGGAACAAGTCCGCCAAATAACTGACATGATTGAGAAAGCTCTGGAAGAAAAAAAGATTTGTTGTGTTCTATTTCTTAACGTCTCACAAGCATTCGATAAGGTTTTTCACGAAGGCTTGGAATATACCATAAATTGCAACTACTACTGCCACGGCAACTCTTTCTAACCTTACGATCGTGCCTCACCGAAAGACTCTTTCGTGTTAAGCACGGACATGATTAATCTGACTTCAAGGAGATTGCGGCCGGAGCTCCACGAGGAAGTGTCCTTGGCCCACTTCTATATGCACACTACACGCGTGATATCCCGCAGGAAAGAAACGGGGTCATCGCCACGTTTGCTGACAATATGGCGATATTGACAATGTGGATAGATTGCCTGTATATCTAAACTCGGCTCAAATACCGTACGCGAACGAAGCAAAATATCTAGGAATGACTCTAGATGTTAAACTTAAATAGAAATCGAACGTAAAAAAGAAACGCGACGAGCTCGAACACAAATACCGATAAATGTACTGGCTACTCGGAAAACATTCGAAGTTGAGCCTACATAACAAACTGCTTATCTATAAGCAATTGCTAAGGCCGGTGTGGACGTATGGTGTACAGCTATTGGGTTGTACCAAGAAAAGCAATAGAAACATCATACAAACTTTTGAAAATAAAGTTCTTAAAACGATCGTTAAAGCACAATGGTATGTACGTATTGAAGATATTCATCGAGATCTGGGAATTCCCTACGTCGGTCGTCGAAGAGATAACAAAATCTGTGCGTAAACACAAAGATCGTATTCACGGCCATTGTAACCGTACCGTCATTCAACTACTTGACGCGAACAATTCAATTCGTCGTCTGGAATGGACAAAACCTTTTGACCTCGCGTCATAGTACATGCCGGTTGTGAAAAACGCAGGAACTTTCATTGGAATTTAACCTGCCTAAGGCGCTACATTTCTTTTTAACTACATACGCACATCTTTTTACAAAAATCGCGAGTCTCATAAGCGAAAATAAAACTGATGGATGGGCGTCGGCTTAGTTGTAGTATTCATTTTGAAGAGATGTGTTTTTTTAGTGAGTAAAAATCTCGCACTACCATACACGAGCGGTCGGGCCTTATGATGTCCTTAGAAGATTTTTCACCTGCTCTCGGCAAAAAAAAGAAAGGAAATTGGACATCTACGAGTATGTTTAAAGTATTTAATGCATTTATCAATGACACGTTGCTGCGTGTGTAGGAGAGCACCTTTCGATAGGAACTCACTGCTTTTTCTATATCCTGGAGGTTGGTTAGATTGCCTTGAAGGTATTCTGAAATTGTTTGCGAATAGCCATGACCTAGCCTAAGGTGCACTAAAATATTTGAGAAAGGGTATGGAGATCACACAAGAAAATTTTTTGCTTACATTCATCCATTTCTACCTTCGCCGGCAACATAGGGCAAGTACTGTTTTCGGGAGAACTTTCGGTATAAAAATTCATTGTCACTGTAGAGGATTTCAAAAAAGTTCCCTCCAATTCTGGCTGAATGTCCGCCTGTTCATCTGTGTGTATAGCTGAATGCAGCCAAATAGCTGGACGGGATTATTTAAAAAAGTGGGTTTTTTTTTTAAAACGGCCATACAATAATATATAAGCAAGGCATTATATATGTAAGTAGGATCATGACGTTCCTAATTTTGCAAAATAAAACACTGGATGGAAAAGGAACGAGAGAAATGACATTGTGCGTTAATTGTACTGCCTTGTAAATTTTATGGGTTTGAGGAAATATTTTGTAAGGCATTTCCAGATTCGTGGAAGAGATTAATCTTTCTCTTGTGTAAAAGACATCGAATTAGAAGTAGTTTCGCCCTTTCTTTTTGTCGGGATATAAACCGCTTAACTGGAGTACTCAAATGCCACTGATCCATTGTACCAGATGGAGCAAACCCTGATTTCCTGATTGGTATTTTCTTGTGTTTCTAAGATAACGAAACAAGCCCTTAAGTTATGAGGAGCTAACAGTACCAGCACATAAGCACCGAAGATCTGCCACTTGATACCAGCAAATGCAGGACACTCACAGAGGAAATGCTTCGCAGTATCATCGCCTTCTCCACAAGCATCGCAGACTGTAGTTTCATTTAAGAATATCACATTAAAATGTTTGGCGGAAGCGAAGTAGCATGTCAAGACGCCAATAAGTTGAGGTATGTGTGTTGAGATTTGGAGGGGGATGTTCCTTCTATTGCAGGTGATCATCTTAGATGCGTTCGAAGGCCTTCAGTGTAAAGGAAGTGATTGGCCTGAAATCTATCGCGTTTTCATGACCGCGCTAAATCAGTGCACATCAATTTCACTAACAGAAGAATAAATCATATCCCGGTAACTATCAACCAAAAAGTAGTGCCGTACGCAAATACAGCAAAATATCTTGGAATGACCCGGGACGCTAAGTTAAGATGGAAAGAACACGTAAAAAAAAGAAAAAAACGAATTGGAAATAAAACACAGAAACATATACTAGCTGATAGGAAAGGATTCGCCACTATCAATCTATTCTTCTTCCTTTTATCAGCGAGGCTATGATCCGAAAACAAGGGATCACAACCCTCCCACTTCACCGCATTTCTACTGATCCGCCTGTGGGGTTCGCCTATCCACTATCCACTATCAATCTATTATAAGCTTTTATTATATAAGCAATCATTGAACCCAATATGGACATATGGTATTCAACTATGGGGCTGTACCAAAAAGAACAACGCAGACATCATCCGAACATTTTAAAACAATGTGCTAAGGAATATCGTTAATGCACTCTGGTACATAAGGAATAATGACCTCCACAGGGATTTAGGAGTGGAATGTGTCACAGATGAAACTAGGAAAAATGCACAAAGGCATGAATCAACGCTTCAACAAAACACTAACCCTGAGGTAGTACAACTTTTAGACAACGCAAATATAGTGCGAACGCTAAATAGGACAAGACCATTTGAATTGACCTAGGTGTATCAAAACACACACATGTAGAAATATATTTATATATAGTAGGTATATTATGTATCTGGATATCTACCTAACATTCGAAAATATGTATATACGAGTGTAATGGAACGACAACAATGAGCGTCAGGACGCTCGGTGTGAAGCTATCCCCCAACGTTTTTGAGTGGATTAAATCCCACTTATGTTCTATGCACTTACTTATATACATAAAAAGACGCTATCATCTGTCGAGAGACGCCAACGGGCGGAACTCTCGAATCGAAAACAACGACCATAGAGGACAGAAAAAAATTGCTAATTAGTCCAGGTGACTAGATCGCAATATCATCGAAGAGCACAGAACGTGGACTGAACTCCATCCGAGCCTAACCAACGGTATTAACCGGGGTAGGTAATAAAAAAAAAAAAAAAAAAGTCCTCGCCTATTCGCCTTTGGAATAAAGACCACTCTTACCCTTTTCTATGAGGGGGGGTCCGTGATCATTTAGTACACCGCTCCTTAAAATCAGTGTGAGCCATGGAATTGCTAAGTCTTGCATTTATTGCGGCATAATGGGTAAAATACCATCCAGGCCCGGCGATTTATAAGGGCTGAAACTGTTTACGGCCCAGGAAATTGTTTCTTCGTCAATAATGGGTGTTATATTTCCGAGGCTCCATCTTGCATACTTCAAGAGCCGGTAAGTTATGTTCTGCTTTCTTTGCACATGGGAAAGTGGGTGTTTATTAAGAGCTCTAAAGATCTTGCAGTTGACTCAATCCAACTTCGTTTGAAGGGATTAGTTGAAGTGTTTCTTATAAGCTCTAATACAAAGTCAGTAAGTTTTCTCCAAATACCAATTCATTATGTAAACAGTCCTGCTGGCCTTATTTACATCCTCTTGACACCGTTCTGTGTCCTCGCCAGCAAGTACACTCACTTGGAGCACAGCCATTTTGACTGCGGCAGAAAAAATAACTTTCAAAGTAAATCGTAAATGTAATTTCGTACCCGTAGTAATGACCCCCAAATAAACGCTCAAAATCGACTTTTTCACTGCGGCACAGACAGAGCAACCGGAAACAGTAATTCCCAACTTCCTTCGGAGACAGTCTTTTCCGACAAACAAACCCAAACACACACCGACATAAAAGCATACATAACGTACGTACTCTCAATTGAAATACTGCAGATTTTAATTAAAAACTTTTGAATCCTTCCGCACATACACAAACACATTCGCATGCGTGTGGAAAATTTTCGTGAATGTAACTAAAATACTACAAGGAGTAGAGAGAGAATTCACCTGTAAAGTTTACCTCTTGTTGTTGTGCAGTGCGCTGAGAGGAGGATAGACTTTTCATCATAAGGACCACATGTGTGTGAAAGGCGAGGGCGATTTAGAACTGCAATAAGATACAACCTGCAACAGTGTCGCTAGTTCTGTACGTAACGCCACACAATGTGCGTTCTCCTTCTTGCGGTCCGCTTTGTTTCAATGAGAGAAGTTGAAAATGGAAACTTTTCACTGACTTAATACCCCCGGTTAAGTCCTCCCTCCCCGAGGACTGTCTGATTTATGCATGTTAATTAACTTAATTTAATTGGTTACATCTTACAAGTGTGTGCTGTGTGCAGCAGGGACTACAGGTATACAAGCCTTTAGGAAAAGTTTCAGTTTCCTTGTGGGAAATCTTATACATTCGATAAAATGCACCAGGAATTCCCGAAGGAATGAATAATAATCTCCCATGGGATACGAACAGTTGTACAGTGTGCGTTGTGGTTCCATCTCAGAGCAGCAGATATCCAGCATTTGGATAAACAAAGGATTTCAATAAAAAGGATGATTTCGTGTAAGCTCTCTCGCTCTCTCTCTGGCTCCTTTGCAAATCTTGAAGAAGTCCATGCAAAGTCAGACAAATCCAGATTATCTCTGTCAAGGGTATACATATCTGGATATGCAAACAGTAACGTACACACTCACACACATAGGTCAGTTGTCAGCATAGCCATGAATAGATGGACAGACAACTACGAAGGAAAACAGTGATTTGCCTGAGTGGTTGCAAGACCACAGGCAATTTGTGCCATAAGCTCGTGTGCACAACGATGTTGGTTGTCGAAGGACAATGACTCAAAGGATTTGGCCCATGTGCCTGTGTATTAAGTCCCTTGGTACTCGTATATTCTCTAGTTCCTTCGTCGGTTTTTGGGGTTCCTTTCCACGAATGGAAAACAATTTTCGGAAAACAATGAAAAGGCAATTTGCTGAGCTCATTGTGTTTGCATCTGTGTGTGGACAGACTAGGAAAAGGTGCTAGCTGATGATAATGGCTTTGATTTGGGGCTTAGAACCCCCAACCGTTTTGTTGAGGATTTCAGTGTGTTTTGCTGCTTTGTTGCAAGATCATGCTTCATGGGCAAGTACAGAAAGGGTTTACCTATAAATTTAAATAAAAAAATGATTTGTGGCAGCTTTTCAGGTTGGAGAGCTATGTACTTTTCAATGCACCTAGGAGGAGGTGAAATTGAATTTTCATGATAATGAAGAAAAATGAGTTCGATGAGGGTGAAGATACGAGCCTAAATTGAGGGAAAAACTGATAATATCTTTTCAAATCAATCATAGAAGACGCATTGAGAACCTGCGTCCTGGTGGGAAGGGTATTACAAGAACTAAATGGATTCGCAGACCCCATTACAATGTTATATGAATACTGCCACAAAATAGTTTATACTTTTGTATATGTATGTATATAGTACACCTTCTTCGAACCGTGGCTATGCACCTGAACGATATCATCGAAATCCCGCGGCATTCGTGTGCTGTTTGATGATTTAAATTTAAGGTTGGCAAGGAGTGAAAACATAATATCATGGGACCAGTATTCTAGTTCGATACGTTTGATGATTTTGTCGATAACTTTCTTAAAATATTCTTCAAGGTTCGGAATGTTTATAACATTTTCTGCTTTCTTATAACGAGACTTCTTGTGCTTAAGCGTAGTGTAGGATTCATTTGATTTCACCACCATCAGCATAGCTAATGTCTGCGAAAATTCGCAACGAGTCTATTGATTTCTTACTGGAAGCGCAGTTTCCTGATAGCTACCTTATTGCTGCTCTTCAACCTGAAAACACTTCTTTTCCATCGCGCAGCAACTCCAGGCTTATAGTAACTACAAAAAAGACCCTTTGGGCCATGTGCAGCTTCAATCTATTTAAGTCCCAAGACCGGAAAGTATCATTGTTACTGAGATTCAGCAAGTTGAAAACGTAGTGCTTACGTGGCTCAATGTCATCATGTCGGGCTGCCTAAATCTGGCTCAAAACTGTAGATCGAGGTTGTAGTCATCTTTGCGCCTAAGGCAGGAAGAAGTTCGCATGTGGATTAAAAGGATTTCCGACATATCAGCAAATCGTTCTTTCTACTGAAAACGCTAAAGAGGCTGATCGATATCCAATTGCGCCATACCATAGCCAGACTATGTTCTCTGGGTTCCAACATGCGTACTGCAAAGGCAAATCCGTTGAGACAGTCTTACAAACATCTCGGAGCATTAAGGAATACACCATGGTGACTTTTCTTGACATTACTTACTTACTTATGTGGCGCTACAGTTCGGGGTGAACCTGGGCCTCAACCAACAAGCCTCTTCATTTAGCTCGGTCTTTAGCTAATTGCCTCCAGTTGCGCACTCCAAGTTGGTCGAGGTCCCCTTGAACTTGTGCACGCCACCTACGGCGATGATTCCCTCTACTGCGTCGTCCCTCGGGGTTAAATTCGAAGACTCTGCGGGCCGGAGCGTTGGTGTCCATTCGCTCTACATGTCCTAGCCATCTCAGACGTCCAATACGCAGTTTTTTGACTAGGTTGATGTCGCTGTACAGCTCGTATAGTTCGTGACTGAATCTTCTCCTCCAAAACCCGTCAACGCAAACGGAGCCGAAAATCTTATGAAGAATTTTTCTCCCGAAGCGACCAAGGATATCTTCATCCTCTTTTAATAAAGTCAATGTTTCAGCGCCGTAAAGCAGGACTGGGATGATCAGGGTCTTATACAGAGTCTCCATAGTTGTTGCAGATAGGGCTTTACTGTTGAATTGCCTTATAAGCCCAAAAAAACAGCGATTCGCTTGATTTCTGCGCTGATCTTGTTATTAGAGTTTATAGCAGAGCCAAGGTAGACAAAGTCCCTTACTACCTGGAAGTTATAGCTGCCAACTGTGACGTTTTGTCCAATTCGTCGATGTTGGTTGTCCATTCTTGTTGACAGCATATACTTGGTTTTGCCTTCGTTTAACGCTAAACCCGTTTTGGTCGCTTCCGCCTCAATGCTTGCAAACGCACCGATGACAGCCCGCTGAGTTCTTTCAATAATGTCTATATCGTCGGCGTATGCAAGCAGTTGTACAGACTTGTAATAGATTGTGCCTCCGGAGTTCCGCACAATCCGTTCAAGTACAATATTAAAGAAGTCACATGACAGCGCGTCACCTTGTCTAAAACCTTTTTTGACATCAAAGGTCTCGGTGATGTCATTACCGAACTTGATGGAGCAGCGAGTGTTTTCCATCGTCATCCTGCACAGACGGACAAGTTTGGCAGGGATGTCAAAACTAGACATGGCTCTATAAAGCTCATCTCTATAGATGCTGTCATAGGCGGCCTTGAAATCGATAAAGAGGTGGTGAGTATCAATTTGGAATTCTTGGGTTTTCTTCAGGATCTGCCGAAGTGGACTTTCCTGGCCTGAGCCCGCACTGATAGGGTCCAATCAGACTGTTGATAAAAGGTTTCAGGCGTTCACACAATATCGCAGAAACGATCTTGTATGCGATGTTGAGGAGACTGATGCCTCTATAATTGGCGCAGTTGAGGGGGTCTCTTTTCATGTGGATGGGACAAACGATGCTGAGGTTCCGTTCATCAGGCATACACTCGTCTGACCAAAACTTAAAGATGAGTTGGTGTATGCATTCTACCAATTCATCCCGAGCTGCCTTGAAAAGTTCGGCCGCTAAGCCGTCAAGTCCAGCAGCCTTGTTGGATTTTAGCTTGGATATTGCTATCCTCACTTCGTTTTGGTCAGGTGGACGGAAATTTTGACTATCATCATCTATGTTGAATGGTTCATTCTACCTGACAGCGGGATGTTGATCTTCGTCGTCGTTATACAGTCTGCAGAAGTAGTTTTTCCATATTCTCAGCACCTACTATGAGGTTTCCATTTTCATCTCTACAGGTTTCTGTACGGGTATTGCTTCTCTGACACGTTCTTTTTACCTTTTGGTAAAACTACCGTACATTGTTCCTGGAGTATAAACTCTCGATATTCTCATGCTCTTTCTTCTTCTTTGGCGAAGCCGATGTTCTTCCCGTCTCTTTTGCTCGTAGAGCTCACGAGCAGCTCTCGTCTTTCTTTGCAGCGCCGCTTTGTATGCCTCTTGTTTTGCTGCATGCACTCGCCGGCATTCTTCGTCAAACCAGGGGTTTCGCGCTGGTGGGCGAGTGAGACCCAGCACATAAGTCGCGGCGTTTCTGATGGCATATCGGCAGCGTTGCCACTGGTCTTCGGCATTTGATGCTGGCAGTATAGGGGTGATTGAGAGATTTCGGGATACGTTTGGGATATCCGCGTTCGTGCCTTGGCTACAACAAGGTAATGATCCGAGTCTATGTTGGCCGCTCGGAAGGTCCGGACATCCAGAATACTGGAGGCATGTCTTGCGTCGATCGCAATACGATCAACTTGGTTGATCGTTACATGATCATTGGACCGCCATGTCTGCTTATGAATATCGAGATGAGGAAACCATGTGCTTGCTGTGGTGACATTTCGCTCCACAGCGAAATCAGTTACCCTTAGTCCGTTATCAGACGTGGTGCCGCTAGGCTATGCTTACCGACTGCCCTACCAAAGACGTCCTCCTTTCTATTTTGGCGTTTTAAATCGCCCAATACGATTTTAACGTCGTATTTAGGAGCTGTTTTGTCAAGGAGCTCGTAGAAATACTCTTTGGTGGCAGGGTCCTTTTCTTCTGTGTGGGCATGAACACATATTAAGCTTATGTTAGCGAATTTAGCCTTGATCCAGATAGTCATAATACGCTCGCTCATGTGTCAGAAGCTTAAGACTTCTTGCCTAAGTCTGCCGAGTATGGCAAATCTGCATCCGAATAAGCGTTGCCTGTTGCCTCCGTAGCAATCACCATAGTAGATGTCACAGTTTTTCAACCTCTTTTTGCCCGGCCCATCCCACCGCACTTCCTGGATGGCGGAAATATCTGCTTTATAGCAGTCTAGGGCCTCTGCTAATTGTTCGGCTGCACGTGGTCTGTAAAGGGACAGAACATTCCACGTACATATCCGAAGGTCGTTGTCCTTATTTCGTTTGCTGGGGTCGTCGTCAGTTGGCTCATCCTTATCCGAGGGCTTTGATTGTTTCGGAAACATAGGTTTTTTTACGTGGTAGGGAAGTTACCCCGACGGCACAACCCCCAACCTAAAGGGGCAGTTCCTTTGTTATTCCCTTAGGACGAGGGGCCGGGTACACCGGTGCCAGTGGTCCACTACGGGAGTATGAGCTCTGCCGTTCGCCCATAAACGGCTCCTCCGCCGTCATATCTATTCAAAGGTCCTGACCAACATTGCAAATTCTTTACCGACCTGTGATCCGAATACGTCGAAACAGCTCGCGCAAGGTATTCACTAAGTTCAACCTAACTAGAACGATAGACACCACCGTTAACTCCCTCTAGGGAATTCGTCCGCTGCCGCCTGGAACAGGAAGAAGTGTTCTAGTGAGAAAACAATCTACCCCCCTCTCTCATCTGCTGCCGTCAAGAATCCGCCAAACGGGGTTGGTTACCCATTTCTTGGATTAAGGTATTAGGCACCCGGCTGTTACCGCGTGGAGGTTGAGAATAGGAGTTGGTAGGCCTCAGCTGAGTGAAAACGCTTGTGTTTTCATATGATCGCATGCACTACCGTTTGACCAGCCTTTACATTGAATTTGATTTTGACAATATCAAATCAAAGGCAATCAACGACGGAATTGGAAGTTTGAAAGTCAATCAATTCTTCACAAGCAGGATTATTAACACACAAATAAGCGGTGCATTGGCTAGAAGACTTGCCAGTTGCGGAACACCGCGGGTGGTGTCTTGTCACTTTTTCTATAGAATCTAGTAGTCAACCGGCTGCTAATCGACCTGGAAAGGAAACGATGTAGAGTGATTTCCAATGCAGATGATATCGCTATCGCCATTGCCTTACGCAAATAAACAGCCTCAGGGAAATCCTTCAGTATGCTCTCCGCTGGCTCATCAGGTGAAATCTAGTATCTCTTTCGTAAATATAAGTCGTGAAAGTACAGTATTTAACATTCTGGATAGCAGACGCAGTGACAGGATCAAAACGGGTGGGAACAAGGTTGTATACTTTCTTGATTGGAAGCAGAATTCGAAAGAGGATCATTCTTTGCTTCAAACATCTTGCCTACGCCAAAGAATAATAAAGTTGCAAAAATCTGATGAGTTTGATGGCGACTTTTACCAAAATAAAAAATTCTCAGTCAAAGAAATAACCATGAGACAGCCAAATCGCTGTCAAAACGGGAAACCGCAGGCAGCCTGGCTTTTAATATGGACAATAAAGAGTGGCTCTATTATACACATGATACATAGATATCATAGATAAACAGTCACAAAAGTTTTGAAATCACCAACGATAGAAGAATGTTGGTTATGATGCAATGCTGTAGTCCTTTTCGTGAGGTCGCAGACAGATGCGGCCTTTTTTATGCTGGATTCATAGGGTCTTTACGGATAAAACCCAGTAAATACCAACCAGTTGGGCTAGCAGCAGAGAAAATTAATCGCATTTTTACCTCAATTAACGAACTCCTACCTGCCCCTATCAACTCCAATAAAATACCCGCCAAGATCGATGAATACTTCTTTATCGACCTGAAAGACCTATCGGGTCTTAACGTCTCTAACTTCTGCAATGTCTCTGAGACACAGCACCCTGTGCATTTTCTTTAATGAAAATCTACGATCGAATCGATTAACCAAGGAATGGAATATTTACAGCACCAAATCCAAGCTGCGACTGTTCTGCTCCAATATCGAATCAGTACTACTATATGCATGTACTACTTTGGAGAATCAACGTCATTGTCATTCGTAAGCTGCAGGCTTTCGCAAATTGCATCTCGAACGATCGCCTGTACTCGAGAATAGTTCACGTACCTATAGGCAGCGCAATTAGCGAAGGAAATGGCAATGGATTGGTCACACTTTGCGGCGCGAAGAAAATTCCGTTGCCAAACACGTTATGCCATGGAATCACCTTGCTCAGTCTGGTAGAACTGGGGGTCGTCCTAAGCATACGTAGCGCAGAACGGTTGAAAAGGAATCTAGAGCTTTTGGAATGAGTTTGAGAGAGGTACAGAAGTCCGAACACGATCGAGCGCAGGCATTATTGATGCCCTATGCCCCTCTATGGGTGACAGGACTTAAGAAAGCATGTAAGGGATGAATTACGCAAGTTTCATGGGTGTTAAGAAAGTGAGGTATCAACGTGAATCAATTACCCTTTTTTGACGCATATATGGATCATTACGAAAGTTCGTGCCCGATTTGATAATGAAACACAAGCGATTACACTTTAAAGAAAACAATTTTATTAATCGATTATATAGTCCCCGTTATTTTCTACAATTGTCTCCCAACGTTTTACAAGCTTGCGGATTCCGTTTTCATAAAAACTTCGTGGTTTTTCTTCAAAAAATGTCGTAAGGTAGTTTTCGACAGCTTCGGGGGAACCAAATTTCTTTCCATTTAAACCGTTCTGAAGAGACCGAAACAGATGAAAATCTGAAGGAGCAAGGTCTGCGGAATGCTGTGGGTGCTGAAGGATTTCCCATTTTAACTCCTTCAGTTTTTGCAGCGTTTGTCGGGCGACATGTGGCCTGGCGTTATCATGATGGAAGATGACGCCTTTTCGATTTGCCAAAACCAGACGACTTTCTTTAACTTTCTCATTAAGCTTAGAGAGTTGCTCACAGTACTTATTCGCCGTGATAGTTTCGCCAGGTGAAAGAAGCTCGAAAAAAATGATACCCTTGGAATCCCACCAAACAGATAACAGTACCTTCATTGGATGGAAGCCAGCTTTTCCCACGGGTTCTGCACCTTCACCTGCTTGTTTCCAGCTTCTTTTTCGCTGCACGTTATTGTACAGAATCCACTTTTCACCACCTGTTACGACTCGATCCAAGAAAGGTTCGTTTTCATGGCGTCTAGCAGAGATATGGCCACGGAGACGCGGTCCAGCTTATTTTTTTCCGTCAAACAATGCGGCACCCACGTATCGAGCTTGAAAGTGAATCCAAGCTTCTTTAAATGATGAAATGCTAACGAATGATCAATATTAAGCCTCTCAGCAATCTCCTTAGTTGAAATCTTCGGGTAATTTTTTACTAAGGTTCGCAAAATGTTGTCATCAATTTCGGAAGGCCGTCCAGAACAGGGTTGATCGTCCAAGGTCATATCACCGTTACGAAATGTACAAACCACTTTTTAACGGTCCTAAGAGCAGGAGCACGATCCGAGTAAACGCTCTGAATCTTGTTGCAGTTCCAACACTCACTCCTTTTCGAAACTCGTACAGCATTACATGGCGAAGGTGTAACTTTTCGTTCTCCATTTTAGATTTTTTTTTTCACACACAATTTGACTTAACGGGGTCTAGCGATAAAATGACTTCTGATGCCACAACCTATCCATTGGTATACAACAAGTCCATAAAACAAACAATGGTTGCGTCATACCGTGAACTTTCCGCCACGTATGAAGATCGGGCACGAACTTTTGCAATGATCCAATATTTATGGTCGGATCAACGATGTAATGACAAGTGCAACCATTATACTTTATCGGACGGACAGTAAAATTTTAATTACCTCCATCAGAATTGCGTGACAAATAACCAAAATATAGAATTTGTAGTGCCTTACAGGTTGCACCACTACAAAAATTTATATCGTATTTGCTTTGGGCCAGATGGAGAAAACAAGTTAAGCGTTTAGTGCATCACCAAACGTTCGGATAAACACCTCTCAACCATAGATTCCGTGATATTTGTCCTGACAATAAATCGCTCTTGTGATCATAATAGCATTTACCAAAATTTACAGTATACGTCGAACCAGCTTGACTTTAATTCGAGAATTTGCAGAATCATCACCCCTCTTAAGGTAGTATCCACCAAAAATATTTGTAATTCCAAAGCCCATTCACTGGAAACTCATTGTTTTGGCAAAAACAATCCCGCTCACCATCCATCATCGAACAAAGTGATTACATAATCCAGAATGTTTCAAGGATCAACAATTGAACGGCCGGACGAGAGGGTTGGGTACTTTGAAAGCCTCTCGATTCAAATAATCCTGAAAATATCAAATGGGTTCCCACTCACTCCTCCCGCGTACACACACAAACACACACACAACAAACAGAGCAAACATTTTCCAAATTCCATTTACAACAATTGGCCATCATTCGGACCGATTATTTGAAGCCCAGCCATAGATAAAGCGTGGAACGAGGCGCCGCGCAATCCTATAATTGTTTAAAGGTTTCAATTTTAATATTTTTCGAAATTAATTAATTATAATTAAAATAATGGGCAGTTCTATTGAAATTTTGTGGCAGCCTAAAAGCCACCATCAATGCCCATCCTTCAGTCGGTAAACGACCGAATTGTATAAAATATTACTTTAGTTTGCTGCTAATTTCTATTCAAGGACATCATTCTGGGTATGTGTGTGCTGGTATATCCCTATCATCTACTTCTTCCTTGTCGTTCTTGTTCATTGATAAAGCTGATGAATTGCGTGTGATTTTTAGGTAGCAAAACAGCAACAAAATAAATGAATTCAATTAGATTCTTCCCTTCAAGTCATGCTTTGAAATGCTATAACATTTCCCGTTTTAATCATTTCGAAGGATTTCGTTTTAATTGAATTTCCTGTTGTTACACCTTTGCTCAAAAGGTTTTTCCAAAGTAACCAAGAGCAAGACAAAGTTGACTCAGGAGTTCTGTTCTGTATTGCAAAGTAATCACTTGCCATTGAAGACACCCCAAACTAGGTAGAGCTCCCAAGATGATGACAACGACAAAGATGACTCTGTGGGGGTTGGGAGGGAAGGGATAAATTGGGTAAATTAAAGGATAATGGGATTAAAATCAACGCCGACAAAAGGTGAGCACTGTGAAAGGTGTCGTTGGGTCATTCATGAGCTTTCTCTAATCCATGGGACCACCCAAAGAGAAACTGAAACAACTTCTTAAAGGATTCATCATTCACGGAAGTAGTTTGTTTGCCAAAAAGGGATGAAAATCGTAAGAAACGTTTGCTTCTATGTACACGTAAGGATGAGCCAAAACCAAATCCCAGGGATATCCTTTACAGTGTGTATCTAAATATTATCGGATTATTTACATCCTGTGGCTTCTATACCTATCCCTATGACTGGGCAAAATGATTCAAGACTCACAGGTAAAAGCGAAAAAAGGGATAACAAATTCTAGTCCTCCACTCGCCTTGCAGCGGTTATATTGCAAAATAGTTTTACTTGCTATAACGGCTCTGCTCTACATAGTAATCTTTTGGGGAAACCCACCAAAAAGGTAAAAAAAATGAAAAGGAATTCCTTTTTTTCCAGCACAGTTTCTATGCATTTCTATGGAGGCAAAGAGTTGGAAGGTAAAAAGAAAAAAAGAACTATTCCAGGAAATTCTCTTGAACAAGATTTAGTTTAATTTTTATTTTTTTTCGTTTTTTGGGAAGGAAGCAGGAAACTCCGGAAACAGATAAGGTTATGTATTTATTTGTATTTATTCTTTTTTTTACATTGCTTTGCTAGGAGACGAATTTTTGTTTGTTTGTGAAACAGGAATTGGCAGGTGGAATGGATATAAATAAAATGTGCAAGACAATGGCATAACGATTATGAAAGGAATGCACGAAAGGATTGGGTCAAGTGGTGGAAGTGAATGAACTGATTGTTGGATACCTAAGTGCCAGAAAACAGGTAATCCAGGTAGGAGGTGAATAATATGGTTCTCTAGCTACTGAAGCTTTGAACGTCCGTTTTCTAATAAGTTTGTACGTCCGCGGCGCCGGATGAACTGCTTACTGTGTGTGCTCTGAAAGCTTAAGTTTTTTCATGCGATTGCGCAACATAAGTTGGAAAATGAGGAAAAGAGATTTATTTTTGGTATTTAGGTTTGAAACTCTGGTGACATCAGTTCTCAAAGCGGACTTACTATATGGTTGGTGTCCGAACTAATCGGGGACTTTACATTCGATTTTGATTTATGGTCTTTCGTTTCGAGTACGAGTTGGACTACTCTACGCTGCGTGCATCCGCATCATTGGGGTTGCTACAAATAGGTTGGTACCATGGAGTATTCTACGCTCTCAAGTGCAGGTTGAGGTAAAGCGTTATCCCATTGCTTTAAGCTAGCTGCAAAACGCAGCTTGTCTAAATGCCTGATAGTTGGTATGCCATTGTGAATGAGGGTCGGTTTATATGTCAAGGCCTGCTACGAAATTAGTACTATTACTATGTAAGCTTCCAAAATCTTTAATAAGCGCGAGTGCTATTCTGGACTCTGAAGTTTAAACATATCTATTTATTATACTGACGAGCACGTAATGTTCTTAATGTTTCTTTTAAAAGATTAATACCTTAGCAGTACTCGTGTGAGATATACAGAAAGACAAAAGACTAATTATGACATATTAAGATTTTGAAATTTATAGAAAGCTGACTGTTCTCAGTCTCTTCTTCGTACTCACTTCACTTCACGGAGTTGAATCAAAAAAGTTTTTCAGAGGGTTGGTATATTGTGTATGATATAAATTCTGTTATTATACGTACACCTAATTTTCATGGCGGTATTTTCTGTAAGTCACGGTAATAACCATTGTAGTCTGTCAAAAGTGATAGATGAGTCGATATTTTGCTGACTTAGTTGCAATAGCTCAACTCACATTTTGTATGCGCAGTATGCTTTCGACAGTGCTGATTCTATTCAGCGCACTTCTAACAACGCAGTGTGCTGTCGACTCTGTTCGGTTTCGACTCTTATGACAGTGTGCTGTTGGTACTGTACTATGTACAAGCGAATCAGACTTGTCAGTCTCCTGATCTCATTCTGAACATTGTTTTTGCCTTTAAAATAATACATCAAGTCTGCAATCCATTTGCCGAAGATCTTCAAGGGATCGCTTTCAGATTTTTCTTCATTGGGGTCTGTTGTTTTTCTTCCTTCGCTACAGAATTTACGTTCTCTCCCTTTTGGATTTTAGTTGTCTACCTCAGGTGGCTTCTAGCTTGACGGCTGCATTTCTGAGCTCACATTCGGTAGTGATCGCCACACCACAGTGCTCCCGGGAATTGGTAAATCGCACGCCGTTTTTTTGTTTTGATTTTTTTGATTGTTTATGTTTTTGGTTGTATTCATCTCTTGTGGGTCCCGACTCAAAGCCGCTTTCTCCGCCCGGATGTGTATTCGGCTGTATGATCCCATGGTTATCTTCGCAGGTAAGGAAGCCATGCGTGGGTTGATACAGGTCCTTATGGGTTCCTGTCTCAGAGCTAATCAGGAATGTTGCATGTGAACGTACACCACCAATTGAACTGCGACGTGACGGAGAACGTACTTTGAGGCCTGCTAAGGTTTTTACGAGACAGTGGCGATTGCAGCATTAGCCTCAGAGCTATTTCAACCAGGTTTAACTCTTACTTACTAAGGTAACAGAATACTACAACCGTCTACTTACTTTACTTATATCCTTTAACCCCTCGGGGGGCATAGGGCGTCAACCATCCACATCCAGTTCGGTGCCACCGCGATTAGCCGAGACGACACTTCCTAAATATAGAAAGTTATCAACTTTCTCGACTTGCTTTCCGGCAATGTTGAGTTGAGCGCGGGTATTGGAAGTGCTCAGGGCTTTTGTTTTGACTGTGTTTATTTTTAGCCCCACTTTGATTGCCTCAACTTCTAGATTTTGGGCCATCAAAAAATAAATAAATATTTGGCGCAACAGCTCATTAAGTGCCAGGGCCTAGCTTCTCGCAACCACTCATGTTGTGTGCGCTATATTTTTCGTACGAATGGAAGGGACCTACAGTTTAGTGCCGTATCCGAAGGGCGATTTGAGAAGCTTTTTCGAGACATTTGGGCCATCAAATGAAGATATATTATCCGACGTGAAAGCAGACAAACATCGTCAGCGTAATCTAGGTGTTTAAGGTAAGATGCCATAGTCCAACGAATTCCATAATTAGCTTCCGTCAATGCTGCAGGTAGTACATCGCTGATAACCACCAAGAACAATAGTGGCGACAGTATTCACCCTTGACGTACTCCACTTTGGACTTCAAAGTCTTCCAACACCTTACCATTGTGCACGACGTGACACTTACCGCCTTCGTATGTAGCCTTGATAATAGCTATAAGTTTTTCTGGGATGCCTCTCCTGCGCAAGGCCAACCAGATAGCATCTCGATTCAAGCTGTCGAAGGCCTTCCCGAAGTCGATAAACATATCCACCCTTCTTTGGAAGCTTAATGATCATCCCCCTTTTCCACTTTTGTGGAAATTGTTCACTATCTTAAGCTCTCCGTATTAGCAGATGCAGCAAATCTGCCGATGTGTTTGGCGCCGCTTGAAATAGCTCGGCAGGGATGCCATCAATACCCACCGCTTTGTTCTTCTTGAAGGACTTGATTGCTGTTATTATTTCAGTTTTACTGGGAGGTACGGTGCGAATTCGGGAATTTGTTGCTTCGAACTGCTCATTCGAATTCAAGATCATACCGCCATCGTCTAAGTGATTAAGCACTGCAGCAAAATGTTCTCTCCATCTAGTGAGCTGTTCCTCATCCGAAATCAGAAGATTACCGTCTAGACTCTTCACTGGATGTTGTTTTGAGTTTCGACCACCAATGAGCTCCTTAGTGATGTTGTAAACAGTCCTACTGTCGCACCTACTCGCTGCTTCTTCAGCTCTTGAGGCCAGTGAGTTGATATATTGACGTTTGTCACGTCTCACACTACGCTGCACTTCTTTCTTCTTCGCACGGTATTGGGCTTCAAGCTCGGTTCTCTCTACTGCTGAGGCCGCTGCAACCTGAGCCTTGATTGCCGTACACTCATCGATCCGTCTCCAGGTGTCTGTTGAAAGCCATGTGCGGTGGTGTTTCTGCTCTTTACCGACATACGTGCGTGCACCAGTCGCAAAAGCATTTTTCACAGCACTCCAGTGGTCATCCATGTTCTCTTGCAATATGCTGCTGATTGCTTCTGCTTCTAAGGCAAGATGGTCCCTGAACTGTTGGCGCACTTGGGGAACCTTGAGACTATCGATATTAAGCCTGGTGATGTTAAGTAGGTTTGAGCGGTTGCTGTTGACGGATGCAGTACGAAGGCGTAAATGAGCTACCATAAGATGGTTACCACGTTCTTGTCCGACGTCAGCTCCACGTCTGTTTCGGACGTCCAGGAGACAATTTCTAAAGTGGCAATTGATCGCAATGCGGTCGATCTGGTTGGATGTTCGTTGCCTATCAGTAGAGACCTAACTGATCTTATGGCAGATGTTATGCTTAAACAGCGTACCTCCGATGACTATGCGGTTGGTATTGCAGAAGTCCACAAACCGCTCACCATTGTCATTACGGTCTCCCACGCCGTGAACTCAAAAAAAAAAAATACAAATATTTGGCGCAACAGCTCTTTAAAGTGCCAGGGCCTAGCTTCTCGCAACCACTCATGTTGTGTGCGATATATTTTTCACACGAATGGAAGGGACCTACAGTTTAATGCCGAATCCGAACGGCGATTTGAGAAGCTTTTTCGTGACAACAATACTCTCGGATATTTGTCAGACGCTCGCGAGAGGTGGGACCGTGAAAAAACTTTTTGGTATTTTCTGGGATTCGAACTTGGAACCTCATGCGTAGTGATCCGACACACTAACCACTTACGCCACGGCGCCGTGAACTCCCATCACGTACTTAAGCATAGTGTTGTCGCTTTTTCTAACTCTACTCTGGAACCTAGCTGTCAATATCCGGTCACTATGGGGTTTCCAGGATATGAGGCTACAACGTGCTGCTGGAGTTAGCATGAATCATACGCCGGAACTCCGTGCACTTCCAGCTGGTTTACCAGAGTTGTTACACTTTATTTTCGCGCACCGATTAAGCAAATTAGCCAACTTGCTAAACTAATTAAAGATGAAAAAAAAAAACGAGATACGAAAAATATGAACAAAACCGGCGATCGCTCCTGCGATCGGATACGCAATGGCGAGACGTATGTAAACGTCAATTGGAAGAGAAAGGGAACACGGCGAAGGAAAAAAAAGTGTAACACCACACAGCACGTTAATGCTGTCGCTCACCGGCTGCTCAGCTAGGGTGGTTCGATTTAAAAAAATCTAGAGATGCGCGTTAAAAAGAGTAAAAGAAAAATTATTATAGTTGTACCGAAAAGGATTTCGTTACTACGGGCGCCACGAAATCTTTTCCGGAGGGAGATTTCGAAACCTATGGGGGATGGGGGATGGGGGGGTGGGGGGGGGGGGGGGGGGGTGTATGGTGGGTGCTGAAAATATTTGTTCACAAGAAATAAAAAAAAAACAAAAGCAATTTCGAACTACGTTATAATCACTCCTTCGGAGCGAGCGATTTATTAAAAGAAAAAAAATAAAGGGAAGAAACAAAAGATTGGATTACAAAATTACTGCGATCAGAAAAAAACCTCAGGGAGGAAAAAAGATCCCAACGCAAAAAGAAAATTATCGCCGTAGGAGTAGCCCGTTACGGCAAGTCCCGAACAACTCAATCCGAAAAGTTACGGGTCGCGAGTCCCGCTTTCACCGGGAAATTTAAACGGAACCGAATCCTACCGGGTTACGCCAAAACTGAAAATACTTCCTAACCGAAACGCGCGCAATTTTTAACAAAAAACACAATCTAAAATGAAACTCAAACTTATCTGTTTATCCTGAGTTCCTCCTTGTTTTAGGCTCTTCCTAATCGGTGCCCCGCTCTGGCTACCGATCTTCTTCCAAAAAATAACTCCTCTTGTCCTCGTCCTTTTCCTCCTGGTCACTTGTTTCACTTCCTTCACTCCTTGTTTTTAAATTTTCCTCTTTTTTCAACCACTTCACTAACTGTCACTATATCTATTTCCACTCTTTGTTCGCTTTCTTTTCTAACGTAAAAAAAAAAAATCCTCTAACTCAGAAAACTTCTGCTAACTTTGATGGTCAACCAAGAAGTGGTCTCTCGCTGAATACTAGGCCTAGTCGAGCTTCGAGCCTTTCACGTACACATACATGAATCCCCGCACATTCAGCTATTGGTCTCAAGAGCAGCTTGCTGTGCATTACTCCGCTTATTCGCGTAAGTATGCAACCGCTCTTGAACCGCCGCTATTCCGCTCTCAATTCTCACCCACATTCCGCTGGCTCGAATTCGTCCGACTTGGCTTTTCTTCCCCATCCGCTCTGTTTCTTTAAACAATTTGTGAAAATCCACATAGTGAAAGAAGATTAGCAATTAAAATTATAATAAAAGAAGGAAAGAAGTGATCTGGCTAGCTACAGGAAAGGCTCTAAAACGCCATTCTGCGCTCAACAAAATTATACTACTGGAAGAAGATAAAACAAGGAGTACGATTTTAATTACGCGATTAATCTAATCTACCCGGTAGAATTCCGCGCAGATTTGGGGACTAGGGCCGAGCCCTTAACGTGCCACTCCACACATAGACTCTAGGGTTAGGGTGGGCTCTCGGCCATTGATGGGTCCAGTCTGGACCTTCCTCAGGCTATGGGCAGCTTCTCGTCTCTTGTCGATGTTTCAGTGTGTATGATGTGTTAATGTTGTCGATGTTGTTGATGTTGTTGTTACAGTACGCATTGGGTGTTATGTTGTTGGTGTTGTATGTGTGTAGAATTTATGACGATTGGGCCCCTCGCCCTCTCCGATGATAAGTGTTGTTGATTCGTCCGCTGTTGGTGTTCAATGCGTTTTGGTGATGTTGGTGATGTATGATGCGTACACGGTGCTGTTGAGTTTTAATCTGGGACACCACGTCCCCTCCTCTCACAGGTGCATCGCAGTTGTGATGTTTTGTTTTTTTCGAGTTGAGTATGTTGTGTTTATAATGTGACCTCCGTCTAGGTCGATGATTGTATTTGTGTTGTACCTCGTGCCGGTTCGTCTCTTTACGTGTGTGTGCGTGTTTGGGAAATTCGTCCGGGTGGTCCGCCCACTCTTTCCGGTCGTCATACGCTGGTCGCTCGCCTCCTTCCCGCTAGAAGAACCGTCCGTTTCTTCGGGTCATCTGGAGATACCTAAATGGTTGTTATTGCAAGATGCTGGGGAAATGGGCCTATGGCTGATGGACCCATGGCTGCCCTCCACTTTCCCAGAATGTTGCAGGAATAAGGTGAAAAAGAAGGGGGAGTAAAGGATGCACAGGGCGTTTCTTGTTGCGGTAAAAATTTACCGTAACAGAGTAAGGCATCACAGTGCTTTTTGTTGGGGAGATGTATTCCCCAGCATCGTACCATCTTATCTCGCTCAGCCCTAAGATGTCGATTTTATACCGTGCGAATTCGCGCTCCAATTGGAGGAATCTGGCGTTATGAGGCCCTTCCTTGAGTGGTTGCAGGAGGGTCTTAACGTTCCAGAATCCGATCGTTGTCCGTGTTTGATAGCCAAAGGTCGTCAACAAATTATCTGTCCTTATCCGAGGCGATTGTTTCCGTTTCGGAGCAATAGTTTGTTTTACGGTTGCGGGAGTAGGGCTTAGTAACAGAGCTGTTAGGTTTTCGGCTGCAGTGGCTCCTTCTCGTTACTTAGCGGACCAGCATCTATCGGGAGCTGCTGCCCCTACGAGGCCTTTGTTAGTCGTTTGCTTCGCGCGACTCAGTCTAATGAGTGACACATTTGATTGGCAGGATTCGCCTCTCTCGAGAAATATTATTTTAAAAGTATATTCCAGTCGTTTGTGTCTTCAATTCCAACAGAATTCTAAACATGATTATATCAAACCTCTAGAATTGTAAATAATATCTTCATTGCAATCGTATTCATATCTGCCTGTGTGCTTACCTTCTTCAAATTTGCCAGGAATCAATTTGCAAGAGCAAATCTCTCTCGATCGACCTTTGACAAAACTGATTGATGCACAAATCCTTGATTGATGCGCAAATCCTTCGCCAAAGTAATCACCCCCCGTACATCTACATCACAAGTCTCACTTATCTTAAGCACCGAACTAATCCGCGCAAATATGAATAGAACACGTCAAAGCGTCACGTCGCGTCAGTATCTACGACCCAACCAATCCTTCCTCGTGTACAAACACACGCACGCCAAGGATTAATACTTTAAATTCATCAATTAAAATGCAACCGCCGTTTTCAAATTGCAGTGTCGTTGTCACTACTCAACAGATACACACATACATATGTATATAACCATGCCTGCACATATAGTATACTCGTACCACCCGACCCGAATGGATTACGTTAACGTTTTCAATTACTCGATGTAATGAAAGTGGCAGCAGGTGCACAATATGCTGGCGACACTATAGGCTAGGCACCCTCCCTCATGGTATGAGCACAGAGCACGCAACTCTTCTTCTTTCGTTATTTGTCGCACATCGTCCTTTCACTCTTGAATTCGTACACACGCACACATGAACGTGAGCTGAGTCAGAGCATAAGCTCGTAATGAATTGTTGCATAATTTTCAGCGCTTAACTTTCCCCAAAGGGACACACACAACGAACGACTCACATGAGCTGCTGCGACAGACGATGAACGACAACTCTTCGAAAAGTGACACATTTGATGCTGTGTCAGTCGACTGTGAATGTGTTGTACCGTGTTGTGCAGATGTTGCACGTCTCTCGCGACAAGTCTGGCTGTCAGTCAGTCAAGTCGGTCAATAGAATGGCGTGGAATGTTGATGAAGGATGGTGCAAGGAAGGGGGTAATATTTCGCGTCTCTAAGTAAATCAGCCGTTGACAATATTGTGATCTGGGCGTTGTTATTTTGGGGTGAGTCCTTTCATGATGGAGCAGTGTTGAGAAGAGGAAAGTCTTTATTCTGTGTGGAACATAAATCAGGAATTTTGGTGGGAAAGAGGAATCAATAAGGCAATGTGGCCGCATTCATAAATTAGCATCGTGAGCGAGAGCAGGAGGCAGGTGTAAGTTGAGATTGTGGAAGGATTAATCAAATTTTTAACGCCAAGGTACACTGTTACTACTTGAATAGGCAACTAGAAATTATATTGATTTTGGATAATACTTGTGAGGAAAATATCTAATTATCGAGTTTACGTTTGTAAGTTATTTAGAAATATCGTGGTTTGATATACATAATTTCGTTTCTTTTTTTTAAAACACAATTTCTGTTTCCACCATTTTCACACAACAAACTAAAAAACAACAGAACACCTAACAAGCGATCCATTGCTGTATACACTGTTGGATCCAAAATGGAAATAGGTGTAGGCGCAGGCATCTTCTCTGAAGCACTTGGTATCTCCTTATCAACTCGGCTTCTAAACTCGAAGCTTTTGAAGTTTTGTAGAGAAGAGCTCAAGGTTCTTGGCACACAGCACAAGGTAAAGCGTTGCTGGGTCTCTGGGCATGAGGGCATACCAAGGAATGCCGGCGTACGAGCCGACGATCTGGCTAGATGAGTCTCATCACTAAACTTGGACCAATCCGACACTTCAGTGTACATCCCGCTTTCCACACTTAAACTCCAAGCAGGGAGCAAAGCTCTAACAGAGGCAAAAAACAGCTGGACTTCTCTAGATACTTATTTCACCACGAGGAAGCCATGGCCTACTTTCGACAATAGACTTATGGATAGAAAATACCTCTCAATTCAATTCAATTCTTATTGATATCATAAATAATTAACATTTTGATATAATTATCTGCAAAGCTTTGGGGCTTATCTGCAGAAAACTAGTAACATAATATATATTTTCTTGTTTTTTATGTGAGTTGGGCTGCATATATATAATTGGCTTAATTTACAGGTTCAAATTTGTATATAAAAAAGTAAAGATTTCTAAATATGTACATACATACATCTCTTGATATTTATTCTATCCTATGTTGAAAAAAATACTGTTTCGCTTTTTTTTAATAAAAGAGGTTTTGAAAAATTTCTTAAATTGTTCATTAAATATTTTCGGTACTTCTACTTCACATCGCCTACGCCCATACTCATTCCAGTGTCGCGGGATTTTGTATCGTCCTTCCTGTCTCTTTCGTGTATTGAAGTTATGTTGAACTGGAATTTTGAAAGTGTTCTCATTCCAAAATTTCGAAATAACTTCCATCTTATGTAGCTGTTCGATATTAAGCAGTTTCATCTTGTTACTGATCTGCTGTCAGTCGTAATGCTGCCCTGTCCTTAAGCGGTAGATTATTTTGTGAACTTTTGTTTGCATTTGACTGAATCTGAGGTGCATTTCCCCACGCTAATATACCATGGTGTAGATGCGATTCTACTAATCCAAAATAGCATTGCCGTAGAACATCCGCTGTACAAACGTTGCTGAGATGGAACAGCGAGTATGCTGACTGCCGAAGTTTTGTTTCCAGCGCTCTTACGAGTCTATGGTAGCTCCATTTAAAATTATAGTCTACGATGACCCCTATATATTTATATGTTGACACATTTCCAATAAAAGCTTCGCACGTGTCATCTCCTTCAAGGTGCGTGTGGTTTCCGGCATTATGAAGGCAGTTGGTGGTCATGCATTTTTATTTTTAGTACTGCTTTTTGGATATGTGGTGGGCGTATGTGCATTATTTTTGTCTTCTTTGTGTTTATCAAGAGACCGTGATCATGGCACCAAGCTGTTACTGCATTGAATTCCTTTTGCGTTATTTTTATTGCCCTTTCCGCACATCTATGATTGACAACTATCGCTGTATCATTTGCATACGCGTATCCCTTACTAAGCTGAAGAGCGGAAAGTAGATCATTAACATATATAATAAAAAGTAACGGCCCTGCGGTACTTGCGGTACTCCATGTAATGTATTTTCCGGATCGCTATAACTCTCCTTAATTTTAACTTTAAAGCTACGATTTTTTAGGTAGCTTTCAAACCAGCTCAAGATAACTCCTCGCACGCCGATTTTATCTAGTTGCTGTAATACATTCTGGTGGCTCAGGGTATAGAAGGCCCTTTTAAAGTCGACGAATAGGACCACTATGTTATGATTTTTATCCAGGCTGCTGTTTATTTGATTAATGAACTCTCCTAATAATTGATTTATACTTCTGTTCTTTCGAAACCCAAACTGGTTTCTTTCTAGAATTTTGTATCTTTCTAGGTATTGGTAAAGCCTATCTGAGATTACCCCTTCAAGTACTTTATCCACCGCTGACAAGATAGAGATAGGTCGGTAGTTCACTACGTCACTTTTTTTACCACTCTTGTATATTGGTCTCACTATAGAGACTTTAAGCATTTTAGGGGTTTGAGTTATGTGTTACGCTTTTATTTATCAGTTTGCAGATTATTGGCGATAGCAACACAGTGTGTTGTTTAAGGTCTCTCGGTCGTATGCCGTCTATACCCGGTGATTTGTTGTCACTTAATGTGCATAGCTTCCAAAAATCACGTGTATCGTAAGCGAAAATAAAACTGCTGGATAAGCGTCGACTTAGTTGTAGTATTACTTTTGAGGAGAGGTGTTTTTTTAGTGAGTAAAAATCTCACACTACCATAAGCACGCTCGGTCGGGCCTTATGGTGTCTTTAGAAGATTTTTCACCTACTCTCGGGAAAAAAAAAAAAAAAAAAATGTGCATAGTATATTTTGTACTTCTCTTATAGTGACTTCCTCTAGATACATCGATTGTATTGCACTTGAAGTTGAGCCGATAAAAGTTTGCTGAGTACATTGGTGTACTATACTAATAACCTTCAGTGATAATTGATTTGCAAACTTATTGGCAAGACCTCCTATATTTGATTCACATGCAAAGCTTTTGGATAAGGCGTCATCAAGATTTGATGGTGTTCTTCCCAATATCTGATTAACAAGCCGCCATGGTTCTTTGGGATTTGCTTTTGCAATTCGAAAATTTTCCTTTAAATACTCGAATTTTGTGGCATTAATCATTTGTTTAAGGCGTTTCGATATGTTTTGAAGTCCTTTTCATATTGTTGGCTTCGTCTATTGTTTTTGTATCGTCTGTATAATCTGTCCCTTTCTTTGCAGGTCTCCTTTAATTCCCGTGTCATCCACTCACACCCAATGCTTTTTCGTTTTTCTTCCCTTGTTGTTGTTGCCGCTTCTATTATATCCATGTACCTTTCTCAAAATTGCTTATAGAGTTCATTTACGCAGTCGTATTGTTCAAATTCATCCCAATTAGTATTTGTCATTCCTTGCAATACTTTACGACTACTAATGTATTTTTGCATCATTTTAGGCCTCCTTTCTGTGCTATTCTGTATGACAAGCCTGCAGTATATAGCATAATGATCGGATATGTTTAGTCCTACGAGGGCAAGGTGAAAAGTTCTCGGCCTGACGCAGAGGTAGCGCTCCAATCAGCAAATATTTATGTTGCCTGCCTGGGTGCACTTCTCATTAGTTCGTATGACAAGTTTCAACTTGTTCTCTCAAGTAGTTTGTTTACACGAACTTTTGCAGTAGACGTCTTGTGTGTTTTTCGTTAAAATGAATAAACTTGAATATCGTGCGGTCATAAAATTCTTCGTTTTGGATGGGTTAACCCCTAAGGAAATTCATCCAAAGTTGACAAAAGCTTACGGGGACTCTGCTCCTTCCATGTCAACTGTTAAAAAGTGGGCAGCTAAATTTAAACGTGTTCGCACGTCCCTTGAAGATGACCCACGTGAAGGATGGCCAAAAACCGCAACCACACCCGAAACCATCGGAAAAGTGCATGATATCATGTTAGACGATAGGCGAGTGAAGGTGAGTGAGATATCGGAAGAGAGGGTTGCGAAACATCTTGCACACGAACTTAGGGATGCGAAGGCTCTGTGCAAGATGGGTGCCGCATTTGCGTAAACGATTTTCGCGGCAATCTTTCGACCGATTCAATAGGGATCCGACCGATTTTGTGCGGCGATTTGTCACTATGGATGAGACATGGGTCCACCACTACACGCCAGAAACGAAACAGCAGTTGAAGCAGTGGGTGGAAGCCGGTGGTTCAGCGCCAAAGAAAGCGAAAACGATCGCATCTGCCGGAAAGGTCATGGCCAGTGTATTTTGGGATGCGAAAGGGATCCTGTTAATTGATTACCTTGACAAAGGCAGAACAATTACGGGCGAATATTACTCCAAGCTTCTTGACCAGCTGGATGCCAAAATTCGTGAGAAGAGGCCTGGCTTGAAGAAGAAAAAAATCGTCTTTCACCAGGACAATGCACCTGTACACAACTGTGCGTTGGCGATGGGAAAACTGCTGGATTTGGGGTACGATTTGCTCCGCCATCCCCCCTCTTCACATGATTTGGCACCCTCAGACTTCCATCTGTTCCCAAACTTGAAGAAATTTGTTTTTGGGAAGCGCTTCGCATCCAATGCAGAAATTGAGAGGGATGAATATTTTCACAGCCTTCCAGACTCTCTCTTCCGAGAAGGAATACTGGTGTTGGAGAATCGCTGGACTAAGTGTGTTCAATTCAAAGGAGATTATGTAGAAAAATAAAATCATCTTTTAACTGAAAATCGCAGTCTTTCATTGTCAGGCCGAGAACTTTTCACCTTGTCCTCGTATAACCGCTGATTCTATTTTTCTGCCTATGACACGAACTAAGATGTGATCTATCAGCGTACTTTTGTTTCGTTCTAGATCGATCCGAGTGTCTGATTGTACGGCATTGCAAAGTCCTTTCGATGCAATTATTGGCAGATCATTTTTTTGCATGAGGCTCATTCTGATCTTTGACATTGAGGTTCATATCACCTAGAATCACTAAGGCCATGTTAGATGCAAGTTCATTAATTTTTATTTATTTTTTTTTGCCGAGAAAAAAGCTCAAGGCTACAAAGATCTCCGCCTCAAAAGACTTCTCCTAAAGCGCAAAATGAAAGTCTCACAAACCCGGATGTGTTAATTCGGGAAACGCAAACCTTGGAAGAGAGTACTCTGAAAAAGGAAAACGCCGTGCTCCGTAAGAGGCTCGACGAAATGGAGCTGTTGTGTCGGGAGCTCAAAAGCAAAGTTGAGAAACTTGAATCAGAGAATAAAGTTTCTTTGCTTCAAAACGAGTCTTCAAAAATGCAGACGGTTACTCATAGTGAGCCCTCCTCAGGTAGCCATCACTACAGTACTGACGAAGAAGAACTCACTCGCGAAACGGATTAGATACTTAAACGAAGGCCATTTAAAAAAACGCAAGGCCGGCTCATCGCCCGAGGTTGTTCCACAACACGAACCTAATCGGAAAGCGCAGCCAAAATCTGATAAGAAAATTGAAAGCAAACGCGCACCTCCACCAATAAATATTACAGGCGTTGCGGACTACAATTCTTTGAGGAACATTTTAAAAACAACGATCGCTACTGAATTTAAAATAACTAACTAACGATGCATGGAAAATCAAGGTTAATGACGCTGAGAGCTATCGGGCTGTATCTCAAAAGCTCAACAACGAAAAAGTTCAATGCCATCCTTACGAAGATAAGTCTGAGAGACCCTTGAGGGTCGTAGCTAGAGGACTTCATCCATCATGCGCTAAAGAAGACGTTATAGGTGATTTACGCGATAGAGGTTATAACATCTCGACGCCGTGAACCTTTCAAAAAAGGAGAGAAAACGACCCGAGCGGGGAGAAGAACCTATAGTGAAACGTAAACTTCCGGTTTTTGTGCTGTCATTCGATAAAACGGAAAGCCAGGAAAAGACATATAACATTCGTAGAATCATGAGTATGGTCGTTAAAATCGAGCCGCTACGTGTCAACACGAAGACAATCCCTCAACGTAAGCGTTGCCAAGAGTTTAACCATACATAGGCGTACTGTTGGAAAGATCCGCGCTGCGTTAAGTGCGCTGGAAAGCACTCCTCGGAAAATTGCATTTTGAGCAAAAATGAAAAAGCAACTTGCGTTAACTGCAAAGGAAGGCAACCAGCAAATTATCGCGGTTGCGAAGTCGCTAAGAAATTACAGATGCGACGCAAAAAAATCTACAATGCCGATTGTACGGGGAACAAAATCAGTCGATCGGGCTCCTAAGTCGATAGAACGTATTGCTAAGCAGACTGAGCGAGCTCGTAAACCAATTGTTCAAACTACTAAGCCGACTGAAAGGACGCTTGAATCAGCAGAGCAGACTCTTAAAACAGTCAACCAGCCTTCTGAGCCGATTAAACGTACGTCAAAGTCGTCCACTAAAAAGGCTGAACGCAAAATAACCTCGGATAAGCCAGCGAACCCCGTACGTTTGACGTATTCTCAAGCTGCAGTCAAAGCAACCAAACGAAACGACGGCCCACCCTCTGATCCGTTGAATGAAATTCTGAACTGCATCTACGCTAAGTTCGAGGAACAATGTGAAGTTAACAAATGAATTCTCGAACGTCTTAGTAACGTCGAAAGCTTTTGTATGGCAAACCTTATATCTAAATCTTATTTACTTAGATGGACGCTTTGCTTAAAATAGTAACATGGAATGCAAAGGGACTCTTACAAAAATCTAACGAATTAGAAATGTTTCTAATAAGAGAAAATATCGACATATAATTGATCTCCGAAACCCATCTAACAAGGCAGTCGCAAATAAAGATAAGAGGCTGCGCTGGTTATCACGCATATCATCAATCTGATAGAGCGCGGGGCTTTTCGTCCTTATTCATTAAAACTAACATCGAACATTCGGCCGATATAAGTATAGAGCTGGAAAAACTGCAGTTGTGCGCGGTAAGGGTTAAAAATAAACACCTGAGCTACAATATAGCATCTGTTTACTGTCCGCCGCGATGCTTACTAGAAAAAGATGTATACTTTCGTGTCTTCAATGACCTTGGTTCAAATTTCCTTATTGGTGGAGATTTCAACGCGAAGCACACCTTCTGGGGTTCAAGATGTACATCTTCTAAAGGAAAAATTCTCTACGAAGTGGCATATGAATTCGGTTGTTGTTTTTATTCGACAGGAAAACCGACCTATTGGCCAACTGACTCACAAAAAATTCCCGATCTTATCGATTTTTTTGTTACAAAAGGCATTTACGAGAAGTTTATTACAGTCAAAGAATGTTTTGATCTCTCTTCTGACCACTCGCCGGTAATTTTATTACTTGGAGAAGCGCTGATCAAGAAAAAAGGACCTCCAAGACTCACTAGCAATAGAACAAACTGGGAGGGCTTTAGAAATGATTGCGAAACAAATATCGCCTTAAATGTATCACTTAGAACACCTTGTGAACTAGAGGACGAAATTGAAATCTTTTTGTGGAAGCAATTCAAAGAGCGGTATGGAGAAACACTCCTTCTAGAAGCTATAAGATCAACCGCAACGAAAAGTATCCCAGAGAAATCATTGAACTGGTGAGAGAGAAACGAAAAGCACGAAAGAAATGGCAAATCACTCGTGCACCGCTGCATAAAACGGTCCTTAACCGACTACGCAATCGCCTTAGAGATAGTATTCGGGAATTTAAAAGCAAAAACATAGCGACCTACCTTGAAAATCTTTCCGGTGAAAGAGAATCAAATTATTCGTTTTGGAAAGCGCTAAAATGCATCCGGAAACCTCAAATACAAGCACCACCAATTCGGAAAATCGATGGAAACTGGGCCAAGAGCGACAAAGAAAAGGCAGAACTTTTTGCTTTGCACTTAGAAGAAACGTTTAAGCCGTTCGACGGCCCTTCGTTAACGCCCGACTCCCCAGTCACGACATCTGACAACTTTAAAGTCAAAAAAGTTGAATTGATTGAACTGAGAGAAGTGATTAAAAATTTAAGGACAAAAAAAGCTCCGGGTTACGACTTGATAACGGCGCAGGTAGTCAAGGAATTGCCGAATAAAGCTATTATCAAACTGCTCCATTTGATCAACGCTTCGTTCAGATTGCTTTATGTTCCGAGACAATGGAAAGTCACCGTGATTATAATGGTCCCGAAACCAGCCAAATCGCTAAATGAGAAGACATCATATCGGCCTATTTGAAAAACTTCTTTCCAAACGTCTACAGCCCGTAATCGACGAAAGACGTCTCATTCCTGACCATCAGTTTAGATTTAGAATTAAACATTCTACAATTGACCAAGTCCACCAAATAACTGGCATGATCGAGAAAGCTCTGGAAGAAAAAAAGATTTGCTGTGGTGTATTTCTTGACGTCTCACAAGCTTTCGATAAGGTTTGGCACGAAGGCTTGGAGTATAAATTACAACGACTACTGCCACGGCAACTCTTTCTAATCTTACGATCGTATCTCACCGAGAGACTCTTTCGTGTTAAGCACGGAAATGATTACTCTGACTTCAAGGAGATTGCGGCCGGAGTTCCACAAGGAAGTGTTCTTATCCCGCTTCTATATGTACTCTACACGCGTGATATCCCACAGGAAAGAAACTGTGTCGTCGCCACGTTTGCGGCCGATACGGCGATATTGACCACGGGCAAAACTATTGAAGCAGCAACTGGAAAGCTGCAACATGCTATTAATAAAGTCCACGCTTGGACGAATTCTTGGCGTATTGTGCTGAACGAAAGCAAATCTACTCACGTCAACTTTACCTATAAAAAAGTGGATAGATTACCTCCATATCTTAACTCGGCTCAAATACCATACGCGAACGAAGCAAAGTATCTAGGAATGACTCTAGATGTTAAGCTTAAATGGAAATCACACATAAAAAAGAAACGCGACGAGCTAGAAAACAAATACCGACAAATATACTGGCTACTCGGAAAACATTCGAAGTTGAGCCTACATAACAAACTGCTTATGTATAAGCAACTGCTAAAGCCTGTCTGCCTTTGAAGGTTGAGAAAAGCAACAGAAACATCATTCAGACTTTTGAAAATAGAGTTCTTAGAACGATCGTTAACGCACCGTGGTATGTACGTAACGAAGATATTCATCGAGATCTGGAAATTCCCAGCGTCGTCGAAGAGATAACAAAATTTGCGCGTAAACACAACGATCGTGTTCACGGCCATTGTAACCGTACCGTCATTCAACTACTTGACGCGAATAATTCAATTCGTCGTCTGCAAAGGATAAAACCTTTTGACCTCGCGTCATAGTATATGCCGGTCGCGAAAAAGGCAGGAACTATCATTGGAATTTAACCTGTCTAACGTTCTACATTTCTTCTAACTTCGTACGAAAAAAAAAAATCACGTGTATCGTAAGCGAAAATAAAACTGCTGGATAAGCGTCGGCTTAGTTGTAGTATTACTTTTGAAGAGAGGTGTTTTTTTAGTGAGTAAAAATCTCACACTACCATAAGCACGCTCGGTCGGGCCTTATGGTGTCTTTAGAAGATTTTTCACCTACTCTCGGCAAAAAAAAAAAAAGTTTATTAATGAATCCGTTTATCTGACGTTAAGCTCATCACGCCTAATTCGCAAAACCAAACTCTCATAAAAACCGTTTTCGGGCTCAAATCCACTGAATCCATAAGTAATATTATCCTTTAAAAATATTGCAATTCCTCCACGTCCTGATTTTCTGTTCGCGTATTCATTGTTAAAACCATTTAATTTATACATGTTGTTTTCTTCTTTATATATGTAGGAAATTAAACACTGTAGTCAAATTAATAATAGATAATTCATTTAATGTAAGGATTAATAGGTAGGTTACAATTAAGTAGGGTTGAAAATTAGGATTAATTGAAGTGAATTTGAATGAATTGGATTGGAAAGATTTCAAACTGCTGACGGCTGACTGCTTGCATCTAACTGCTGCACGGCTGGGCGGGTGATATAAAAAAAAATCCGTAACGTTGCTGACACTGCCTTTTATGTATCACGGTTAGCTGTTCTCATGATGATGCTGCTTGATGAGTGAGTGGCGTGATAATGGGTAGAACCATGGGGTGACCCTTACATCCGGCCATCCTGCTGGTCGTTCGTCGCGAACGAGCTAGCTTTGTCTTCTGCATCGTCCTCTTGTCGCCAAGGTTTCATATATTCGCTGCTTGTTGTGGTTTTCTTTGGACCCTTTGAGTTATGTACACACTTCTCAACTGTGAAACGTTCACCTCTACCCTTGGAAATGATTTTGTACGGACCTAGAAATAGAGAAGAAAGTTTTTTACCTGTTGTAAATTGCGTTCCTTTGATTGCCGCAATATCCCCGACATCGAATTTTTGTGCTGGCTTCCGCTTTTTATCAAATGTTTTTTTGTTCTCTTGCTGAATTTTTTCTATTTGCTGTCGCTCATGAAGCCTCATTTGTTCCCTCTCTGCACTGAAATTGTTTAAAAGTTCTTGTTGAATTAGATCCCTTATTTTATATATATATATTTCCTCTTTTTTCTGATAGGAAACCCAAAAAGAACTTCAAATGGGGTACATTGTAAGGACCTTTGGTCTGTGCTGTTGATTGCGATCTGAACTCTGGACACAAACTTATACCATTTGTCTGGCGAATCAGCAGACAACCTTTTCAAGATATCCAATATCACGCGGCTAGTTCTTTCTGCTTGACCATTACTCCTTGGCATCCCTACAGTAATGAGAATATGCTCGATGTTTTCGTCTTGGCAAAATCTACTAAACGTCTCAGAATTGAATGCACCCCCGCGGTCAGTAACAACTCGACGTGGATTTCCAAAAAGCTGCTGCTGATCCGACAGCCGACGCACAACTTCGTCCGCACTTAGAGTTTTTGTTGGATATATCCAGGTGTACTTGGAAAAACCGTCGACAATTGTTAATATACACTTGTATTGCTTTTGTGTCGCATCGATTGGGCCTATATGATCTAAATGATAGGTCGATCTCCTTTGTCCAGCTGCTCAATAAATCCTTCCTTCTTGCCGCCCTTCCGATTAGCTAAAATACATTTAACGCAATTCGAAATACAGCTGTTAATTTTATCTTTTAAATTTGGTAAGTAAAATTCCTGCATAATCAATTTTAACGTTTTCTGGACTCCAAAATGACCCTCTTCATGCTTGTTCTTTATAATTTCCTTTTCCATATTTCGCGGTATAACAAGTAACTCAAACCCATCAACTTCTTTGAACAAAAACTCACCTTTCATTACAAAATTTGTATACTGTTTCTTCTTAAGCACCTCTTTGATAGATGTAATAAAGTCGTCATTTTCTTGGGATTTCTTTAGCCGCACTAAGATTTCTGGCTGCGAAACGTAAGTAACAGCATACCTGCTTAATGCATCCACATGATGCATTCTTGTTCCTGGTCGGTGTTCAACCGAATTCGTCGAAGTCTTGTAGATACATTATCCATCTCTCTACGACACCAAAAAACAGATTCAATAACTGGAATTTTTTTTTTTTTTTTTTTTTTTTCGTGGGTAGGTGAAAATCTTCATGAGACACTATGAGACCGTGTACTCATAGTAGTGTCAGATTTCTACTGACAAAAAACACCCTTCCCTTCGTTTTGTTTACTACGACTAAGTTAGACCTTATCAAGTAGTTTAAGCTTTATATTTATATTCGCATGAGGCAGGTAGATTTTCAATAAAAGCACCTGCTGAAACCGTCATGACATGCGGCTCTTTGTCTTATTGCGCTAATTCGAACGGTTTCGTTTTTTGAAGTCGGCGCGTAAGATTTGTCACATCCAAAGTTTGGAGTATGGCACAGTTGCAATGGCCATGAAGACGAATACGAAGCTTGCGAGCGAAGTTTTTTATTTCGTCCTCCACGGTAGCTATCCCTAAGTCTCTGTGGATATCATTGTTTCTGATATACCAGGGAGCGTTCACGATTATTCTTATAATTTTATTTTGCAATGATTGTATGAGATTCCTATTGCTTGGTTTGGTACAACCCCAGAGTTGTATACCGTACGTCCACACGGGTTTAAGCACTTGCTTATACAGAAGCAGTTTGTTACATACGCTTAGTTTGGAATATCTTCCAATTAGCCAATACATTTCTCTAAGTCGATTTTCGACTTCGTCACGTTTCTTTTTAACGTGAGGTTTCCATTTAAGTTTCGCGTCTAGTGTCATTTCCAGATAATTAGCTTCGTTTGCATGCGGTATTTGTACCGAGTTAATGAAAACGGGAAGGTTGATTATTTTCTTGTAGGTGAAGTTAACATGCGTCGATTTGGTCTCGTTAAGAACAATGCGCCAAGTTTTTGTCCACTCACAGATTTTATCCAAGGCTTGTTGGAGTTTTATGGTTGCTGACTCGATTGAACTTTCCGTTGCCAGAATAGCCGTATCGTCCGCGAACGTAGCTACAATAGTGCCTTCAGTTTGTGGTATGTCCCGAGTGTACAGCAAGAATAAGATACGCTCAAGGACACTTCCTTGCGGAACTCCGGCGGCGATTTCTTTAAAATCAGAATATTCAGTTCCGTGCTTGACACGAAAAAGTCTGTTTTTAAGGTATGATTCTAAGATCTTATGAAGTTGCTCCGGAAGGATTCGTCTTAGCTTATAATTCAATCCATCGTGCCAAACCCTGTCAAAGGCTTGAGATACGTCAAGAAAAGCGCTAGAACAAATATTTTTCTCCTCAAGGGCTTTTTCAATTTCGTCGGTTATTCTATAAACCTGGTCAATTGTGAAATGCTTGATTCTGAACCCGAATTGGTGGTCAGGTATTAGGCGTCTCTCTTCAACGACCGGAAGAATCCGTTTCAGTAGGAGTTTTTCAAATACCTTCGATATTATTGGTAGTAGCGATATCGGTCTGTACGATTTTTTGTCATTTGGATATTTCCCCGGTTTCGGAACCATTATGACTTCTGTGACTTTCCATTGATTTGGAACGTATAATAATCTAATGGAAGCATTTATTAAATAAAGCAATTTTAATAGTGCCTTTTTTGGTAATTCCTTGAGGATTTGGAATAACTGGAATGACTTCAACAATTTTAAAGACTTCAATGGCTTCAGATGACTTCAATGATTTGAAAGACTTCAATGACTTCAGATCACTTCAATGATTTAAAAGACTTCAATGACTTCAGATGACTTCAAAGACTTCAAAGACTCCAATGACTTCAAGTGAATGCAATGAATGCTACTGACTTCAAGGCGACTTCAATGAGTGCAGAGCATTCAAAATAATTGCATTCATTTTGACTTCAAAATTATGATAGCAAAAAATTATTGCTAAATCATGACTTCGAAATGAATGGTGATTTATTTTTTCTAAGTTGGAGTCATTATTGAAGTTATTAAATTGAAACAAGTCCACGTGAATTCTTAGTATGACTTCAGTGAATGCATTCCGCAATGATTGCATTCTTTTACAGCCCTGGTATGTATTAGAACATTATGCTGTCATTTTCTCGATATCATCAGCAATCACTATCTCAATGATACGAACACCGTCGGTGCTTCTAGCAAGAATTTAATTGTTGTTAAACCAAACATACTTCTAGTTTACCGCTTTCACTTGTGTCTTTGCCAGCCACAGCATCTTTTTATTGTGGGCTGTGGGTAGAGTACTTATGTAAATACTTTGCTTGGCATACACCGGGTTTTGGTCTTTGTTCATTGCGACGCATACCTGTTCGAATTTAAGTGTGCCCTTAACTTTAGATTTTTGCAGAAATATTTATTTTGTTTGTTTTCGCGAGAAACTAACTGCCATATTAGTCAACTGTTTGTTCCACTCTCATTGGAGTCATTACGGGGCATAACGCTGTGCGATACCATATTAAAAAGTTCAGTGTGACGAACAAAGACCTTTGTAGGGGCTGTGGTGAAGAGGAATTTCAAGACGACACTACCCACTTTCGTTGCCACTGCCTAGGACTCTATCACCTAAGAAATAAGTTTCTTGGACAATACTTCTTTAAGGATTTAGAAGAATTGTCCAACAGACCAATAGATAAACGACTTTTTTTTTCAATTTGTGCGCGCCGAAGGGATTATTATATCGCAAACTTTATTAAATCCTCTGGATGGTTTGTATCTCGGGCATAGTAAGTATTAAACGCTTTCTACTAAGCTATGTATATACCCGTCTATTTTCTTTTTTTCACAAGGTACGGATTCATTCTATCTAGAAGCTCCCGTGCCTTCTAATTTTTTCTGCGAAAGTGACAACAATGTGTAATAGTCTGCAGTTTTGTGGTTTGTGGATTCGCTGCATTTGATTATATTTTGTGTTTATGGTCACTGGATGGTCTAAAAATAATTATGGCTTGCGTTCTTGGATGACGGCTTTTGAATTAGGCGATGGCATCCGAAGTGAACGATTTTATTCATTTTAATGCTGTCCGGTCCTTTAAATTAAAAACAAATTAACTGATCAAAGAAATGATCATAACTTCATAGACGGTTAATGAGTCACCGTCATGTTATACATTCCAATCAAGTACACCAACTTGATGGAGCTATCTACTTCCGATTGATATATCGAATAATCTACCATGCCTAAGGGCTATCGTGTACGGGTTCTGGCAATGTGTCTCAGCTCTCCCCAACTGCCGTGCCTCCTTCTTGAATGTTCTGCACCATATTCTCCTCGGACTACCAAGTATTCTGCCATTCTGAGTTAAAAGATATTGCATACCATAGCTAGCTACGGAACTGTCACCTATTCGGAACGTGTGAACGATCCACTGCCACTTCTATCGTTGGATGGTTATGCCTACTGGTTTCTGACCCGTTCTTTAGTAGAGGTGTTCATTAGAGATACGGTTTGGCCAGAAATCCTTAAGATGTTGCGCAGGCACCTGTTGACGAACGCTTTCTAGTGATAGTAATGGCCGCTCTCCACGTACTGCATCCATATAACAGCATGGATTCAACGTTCGAGCGGAACAGTTTTAGCTTGGTGTTCAAACTGCGTTGCTTCGTCATATTTTGGACAGCATCCCGAACGCGTACTCTGCTTTTGGCTATGTCCAGTTTGGTTTCACCATCGGTCGTGACAATACTCCCAAGATACTGAAAATCATCAACTCTCCCTGCCGGTTGTCCAGCAATGCATATCTGAGCCGATGATCGTCTTTATTGGGGGTCGTGGTGCATATTCGGACATTTCTCACCTTGGTCTGATGTGGGAGCATATCGCTACCGAATACTCATTTCAAAATCATAGAAAAATGCTCCTTCTGTCTCTTGAGCTGGTCGTCGTCCGAAATAATCAAGGACCCGTCTAGGCTTTTTACTGTGTGTTAGCTGTCAGCTTTGTTGGTGATTATGTTTGCAGCGTTGATGTAATTGCGTTTGTCACGTCGCACGCTACGCTAAACTTCTCTCATCTTCATGGGATATAGGGATACTAGCCCCCTCCGCTCCCTATCCTCAAAGAGAGCCACGCCCTATATCTTCCCTGCCATGGATCGATATAACAATGTTAAATGGTGACGCGTCGTACTCTAGTTCGGAATCTGGCCATCATAATCCTATCACCACAAGGTTACCAGGAAAGATAGATATAATATGGCTCTTTGCTCATTAGGACTGTGTTTAACGTTTTGAGTGCACGAAATATTATATATTTATATAAATCACATCATAAGATACTTTTTTTATGACGCGAGATATGGTGCAAGCGCTTCAGACTACATACATATCTGATGACATTATTGAAAGCCACGGTTAGTTTTCTTTTTGTTTCGGAATTATGGCAGCAAAAGACTTGACAACCATATGTTATTATTGGCATTATAAGTATTTTGACAAGCCTAAGTTTGATGAGTTGCGGTGTAAAGTTTTTGGCAAGGGATAAAGTTCTTAGGCAGCAATATACCTTACCAATTACCAATTGGATGTGAAAGTCCCATTCGAGGGTAGAATTTAGCCAAATGACAAGGTTATTAGCCTTTTCCACATATTCCAGAACTGTGTCCCCAAGATACAGAACAGGAAAATAGCAAAGATGAAATTTAGTTTTATAAACCACAAGGCACTTTGATTTTTTCGGGTTTAGACAGAATTTAGTAGTCTTGGATCAGTTCCTTAGGTCACTGTTTAGGCTTTCTGCTGCATTTTCGATCATTCCTAATTTGCAGTCGCTATAGATTCGAACAGGTGGGCAAAATCGCATCATCACCTCCACGCGGTGCCCGCTGGATAGCTATCTGATAGTGAACTAACGATGAGCGTATGCTGAGTCTGACGATATATGTGCAGCTGAACACTCAGACCTGCGTAAGCACATCTGGGTGAACTTCAGCGCGCATATGTCTAACCGGACGAGGCATCTTTTGTTGACCTGATCGGCTGAAATATGCGTCTCAGAAGTCTAGCAAGAGGTCCTCAGAACTCAGAAGGAGGACGTGCGGCGGACGAATTCTCTCGATGGAATCAACGGTGACGTCTACAGACCAGCGGATACCTTACCGGAGCTACTTCAACATATTTGGAGCTGAGGTCTGTAAGGATTTTCAATACTACGTCAGGGTATTGAAAAAGAGATGGTGGCGGATGAACCCTTAATGGGCCAACGGCAGCGCTCATATCCCCGAAGTGGGTTACTGACATCGGTGTATCCGGCCTCTTGTCCTAAGGGTACAAAAAAAAGGATCTGGCCCTCCAGGTTGGGGGTTGTGCCGTCGGGTTAACTTCCCTACCACGCAAAAAACCTTTGCTTACGAAGCAACCAACAGCCTCGGATACGGATGATCTTACTGTTGACGACCCATGCAAACGTAAAAAGGACAACGATCTTCGTGTCTGCACATGGAATGTTAGGTCCCTCTACAAACCACGTGCAGCCGAACAACTTGCGGAGGCCCTAGAGTGTCTCAAAGCAGACATTACCGCCATCCAAGAAGTGCGATGGGATGGGCCGGGCAAAAGGAGTATGAAAAACTGCGACATCTACTACGGCGATTGCTACAGACAAAAAGGACAGCGTCTATTCGGGTGCGGATTTGTCATTGGAGACAGACTTAGGCAAGAAGTCTTGAGTTTCCGGCATGTGAACGAGCGCCTCATGACTATCCGTATCAAGGCTAAATTTGCCAACATTAGCCTAATATGCGTTCACGCCTCTCACGAGGAGAAGGACGACGCGACAAAGGATGACTTCTACCAGCTCTTGGACAAGACGTATGAGCAATGCCCTAGCCACGACGTTAAAATTATCCTAGGCGACTTTAACGCAAAGCTAGGAAGAGAGGAAGTCTTTAGTAGCGTGGTCGGAAAGCACAGTCTGCACGACAACACTTCCGGCAACGGACTCAGGCTAATCGACTTTGCGGCGGGGCGAAACTTTGTTGTAGCTAGTACGCGGTTCCCACGTCTCGATATTCACAAAGGAACATGGCTCTCCTTTGATCGAAAAATCGTCAACCAAATCGATCACATTGCGATCGACGCAAGGCACTCTTCCAGTATTCTGGGTGTCCGGACTTTCCGAGGAGCCAACGTGGACTCGGATCACTACCTAGTTGTAGCCAAGGTACGGATGCGGATATCCACAACGGAGCGAAATCAACGAAATGCTGTGAGGAAATTTGAAAAATTCGAAAAGCTACAATCGCAAGAGACCGCCAGAACCTTTGCCGATCGTGTTTCTTCTAATCTCAATCTTAGTCCTATGCCGCCAGCAGCAAATGCGGAAGACCAGTGGCAGCGTTGCCAAAAAGCAATCAGAGATGCCGCCTCTGATGTACTGGGTTTCTCTCGCCCACCACAACGAAACCCCTGGTTTGATGAGGAATGCCGGCAAGCACATGCAGCAAAACAAGAGGCGTACAAAGCGGCGCTGCATAGAAGGACTAGAGCTGCTTACGAGCTCTACGTGCGCAGGAGAAAAGGGGAACATCGACTTCTCAGAAAGAAGAAAAAAGAGCATGAGAAGCGCTCGATCGAGGAGATTGAGAGACTTTATTGCAGGAATAATGTTCGAAAATTTTACCAAAGGGTAAAAAGAACATGCCAGGGTTTCAATGCCAGAACAGAAGCCTGCAGGGACGAAAATGGCAACATAGTCGTAGAATCGCAGTCGGTGCTGAGGATATGGAAGGAACACTTCTGCAGACTGTTAAACGGCGATGATGATCAATATTCCACTGTCAGGCAGAATGAGCCATTCAACAGTGACGATGACAGTCAAAATTCCCGTCAACCCGATCATAATGAAGTGAGGATAGCGATATCTAAACTCAAATCCAACAAAGCTGCTGGAGCCAACGGCCTTGCCGCTGAACTTTTCAAGGCAGGAGGAGATGAGTTGGTAAGGAGCATGCACCAGCTCATCTGTAAAATCTGGTCGGACGAAAGTATGCCCGATGAATGGAACCTCAGCATCGTTTGCCCGATCCTGAAGAAAGGAGACCCTCTGACCTGCGCCAACTACAGAGGAATTAGTCTCCTAAATATCGCATATAAGATCCTGTCTGCCGTACTATGTGAACGCCTAAAACCGATCGTCAACAACCTGATAGGTCCTTATCAGTGCGGTTTCAGGCCTGGAAAGTCCACCATTGACCAAATATTCACACTTCGGCAGATCTTGGAACAAACCCATGAGTATAAAATCGATACACACCACCTTTCATCGATTTCAAAGTTGCCTATGATAGCGTGTGTAGAGACGAGTTATACAGAGCCATGTCTAGTCTTGGCATCCCTGCCAAGCTCGTCCATTTGTGCAGAATGACGATGGAGAACTCTCGCTGCTCCATCAAAGTCGGTAAGAACATCACCGAACCGTTCGATGTCAGGAAAGATCTTAGACAAGGCGACGCGCTATCATGCGATCTCTTTAATATAGTACTTGAGAGAATTGTACGAAACTCACAAGCCAACACCGGAGGTACAATCTTCTTCAAGTCTGTACAACTACTCGCTTATGCCGATGACATTGACATAATCGGAAGAACTCAGCGGGCCGTCAATGGGGCATTTACGAGTATTGAGATCGAGGCAGCAAAGATGGGTCTAGCGGTCAATGAAAGCAAAACAAAATATATGCTGTCTACAAAAAAGGACACCCAACATCGGCGTCTTGGGCAGAACGCCACAATAGACAGATATAATTTTAAGGTAGTAAAGGATTTTGTCTACCTATGCTCTATGGTCAGCTCCGCAAATGACATGAGTGGAGAGATCACACGGAGAATTACTCTTGCCAATCGTTGTTTCTATGGGCTAAAACGGCAAATGAGTAGCAAAGCCCTATCTCGAACTACTAAGGTAACTCTTTATAAGACATTAATCATCCCAGTCCTGCTGTATGGCGCAGAGGCATGGGCTTTGAAAAAACCGGATGAGGACGCCCTTGGTTATTTCGAGAGAAAAGTTCTTCGAGCGATCTTTGGTCCCGTCTGCATAGACGGTGAGTGGAGGAGAAGGTACAATGCCGAACTATGCGGCCTGTACAAGGACATCGACTTAGCCAGAAGAGTTCACATACAGCGACTAAGATGGCTGGGTCATTTAGAGCGGATGGAGCCCAACCTTCCCGCTAAGAAAGTCTTCGAATCCACCCCGGACGGACGGCGCAGTAGAGGACGACCTCGCGGTAGGTGGCGCAAACAAGTGGAGGGGGACCTCAACCAACTTGGCGTGCGCAACTGGAGGCAGCTGGCTCGTAACCGTGCTGGCTGGAGAGGTTTGTTGGTTGAGGCCCAGGTCCACCCCGGACTGTAGCGCCATCTAAGTAAGTAAGTATAGATTCGAACATCGTCAGCATACATATGTACAGACGAGTTTTTAATGACATTGGGAAGATCACCGATGAACATACCGAAGAACAACGGCCCACGAATTGATCCCTGAGGTACTCCTAAAAATAACTCCAAAAAACACGATGACCTGTTACCGACAACGACAGCTTGTCTCGTCCCACTTGAGTATGAAATCATTAAGTCAGCTGCTAACTTAGAAAATCGAAATTGGCTTACTCATTTTGAGATAAAAATATTGTGATCGACTGTATTGAAGGCCTTCGAGAAGTCTAAACGACCAAGAAAAGACACTAGATCTCGATCCATCGATATTCTTATGTCATCAGTGACTTTAAGAACTGCAGAGGTACAGCTATGATTACTCCTAAAACCCGATTGATAAGCAGTTGATAAGTTGCTTGTTTTTTAAGAACTGGCATAACCTTGGCGAACTTCCAACCCGTAGGAAAATAACTTTTTGATATAATTGTGTTATAAACATGTCTACGTACAGGTAAAATATGTGGTAAGATTATTTTAACAAAAAGAGGGTGTACCTTATCAACACCAGCAGCTTTAGATTCTATATCTAATACCGCCTTAACAACATCAGTTTCTTCCACTCGCTTGAATTGAAGTATCTGAGAGTCATTATTATTGAACAGCAAAGGTGCGCTTGCGGTGGATAAAGGGGACTTTTGTGAGGTGTTCTGTATGGCGGCAAACTCTGCATTTAAAGCGCCGACATTTAGGTCCACAGAACACTGTTCTCTTTCCCGCCCAACACCAAGCTCACGAATGTTCTTCCAAATTGTTTTGGGTGGTAAGTCTTTGTCAAGCCGTTCTATGTAAAAACGACTATTGGCCTCCCTGACTTCGATACTCACTTTGTTTCTTTGAGAACGAAAAGCAGCGTTAAACTCGAGGAGTCTAAAACGCTTCCATCGTTTGTAGGCGAAATCTCTAAGCTTAATAGCTTGTAGAATTTCAGGTGTAAATCAAAAGTTGCTTACATTCCTCAGGTTTTTTGTTTTTAGTGGTACGTTTGCGTCAAACAGATTTTCAATGGAATCTTTCAGAAACTTTACCTGATCCGTCGTTAACTGCATGAAACAAATTTGTTACCAATTCACCCGAAAAATATCCCTTTCCAACTGAATCATATCGATTCTCTTGAAATCTCGGCACTCGTAAGTTGCCATATTTTTTGCGGTACTACTTTAAAGATGGCGAAAATAAGATCATGTTTTGAGAACACGGGAACTGACAACTGATCATAAAAGAGGGTATTTTCGGGATTATTGACAAGAAGCAGATCCAGTAAAGTGGATGCAGAATAAGTGAAGTGTGTTGGATGGTCGCTGTAAATCGCGACCAATCTTAGCGTATTTATTTTGTCGATAAAGGATCTCGATACATCTTTTGAAAGCAGGTTGCAGTTAAAATCACCACACAACGTTACTTCGGAGTAGAGGGTGGATATGTTTTTCAGAGAAGAGAAGACACCTGAACGATCAAGGTCACTACAAGGCCTGTAAATTACACCCAACAAACATTTATTCGTACCATTATTTATTTCAAAAAAGCAGTATTCGACGGGAGTATTGGTGCAAGCGATTAACTTACACCGAAGACAGCTCCGAATGTAAATTGCCGTTCCACCACCCCTGCGATCAGTTTTACCTGTGCGAAATAGTCTGTAGCCATTTAGTAAGAAGTACGTCAGGTCTATCAGTCTGAAACCATGTTTCAGATATGCATATAATATCGACGCTTGACCATTCGAACAAGAATCTAAATTCATCGATTTTCGAAAATAGACTTTGCGCGTTTATGTGACCTACTCTAAGACCAGTACACTGCTTACACAAGATCTCAATCAAGGCGCGCAAGTTATTGCCTCTGTTATCAGCTGCTGAAACAGTATTATTAACCATTATTAAAAAATACGAAAAATAAAAAAATATGAATTACCCCAAAGACACAGAGAAAACAAGACAGAAAAGACAAGAGAAACACATTCAGACATTTGGCTTAAGTTCAAGGGCAAACTAAAACAAAGACAAGAAAGAAAAAAACTCTTGATTTACAAATGATAAAATAATAGGGCGCACATAATACAGCTAACAATGTTCTTCTCGTATTATTATCAATTGGTGCGTTTGTATCGGCAATCAATAAATCCAAACTTTCCATTGATTTGACTAGAATAGCTTTATCGCCCGCTTTAACTCGAACGCAGATCCTTCCACTCAAGGTGAACACACTCAGCAGCTTTTTACTTCGCTTTGATTTGAGAGCTTTTCGAAGAATCATATGGTAAGGCGATGTCAAAATTTCATTTACATAAATGGAGCTGTCAGATTGAACGCCCACATCATGTAAAGAAATATCGAGTTGAGGCGGAAGGTTCAGATGTAGCTTCAAGCTGCTGGACCCTCTATGTAAGATCAGTGACTTGTTCAGTGACCTTTGCGAAACGCTGATTAAGATCGCGATCGATTTTGTCAAGTTTCAGTGCCAGTTTTTTGTGTTCCTCCATAATCAAATTTTTAGCCCTTGATAATGACTCCTAATCATTACTCCCAGTGCTTTCAAAGAATTTTTATCGTCCACTTTTACTGCCCCTTTAGCCTTAGGTTTATTTTGTTGTTGGTCTTTTTCCCTCAAAAGTGATATGGCGATTGCAGCAGGTGAAATGATTTGTTTTAAATTAATTTTACGCAGCTAAAAAAGGCGATTTAACACGGAACTCCAAAACTCACTTGAGTGTCCAAGGCTTATGAACCAAGAAAAAATAATTTATCTATATATAAATACTTTGTAATTTACTAAATTTGGATTATAAAGTGCGGTTCACGCAAAATCTGTACGCGTATATGCTATTATATCTTTTTAACCAACACCTCGAGAACAACAAATAATACATCTAATTAAACGTTGTTTATTAAGCTTAAAAGTAAGAAGAAAATGAATCTTATATTTCTTTGCTGTGCAAACAATTTCGGGTGTTTTTCCTGATGGATCCCATAAGCTTTTGACCACTTTTCATGTTGACTTGTCGTCGCGATAGTGGACCTGTCTGACGAAGAAGGGAGGGTCTCCTACGATAAGTGGAGGCTCATTGAAGGCAGAGTGAAGAACTGCCTTTACGAGCGTATTTTGACTCATCCTAACTGCCATTAGCAGCATAGGTGAAATCTGGCCAGGAGCCAAGCTCAACGTGGTGGAACGGAGCCAAATCCCCCACAGGCCGAAAGCAAGGATCTGTGTTCCACTCGAACCGCCCGAGCCAGCAAAAGTCCTTAGCCTTATTCCCTATCAGAATCCGGACCTACCATTCAAAGACTGGAAGGCATTTGAGGAGCCATCGAGCTCTAAAAAAAACGGATAATGACACCAAGAGATCTGGCCGCTCGCTAGTCATGTCTCTAACTGCCGAATCAGTACCTCTACTCCGCACGAAGGAGTTCAAGATCCGTTGTGGTCTGAAGGTAATTGATGTTAGGGTTTTACGGCGGACCGAAATAGCATCGCAGGTTCCTCTAACTTGGCGACTCCCGCCCTCCCCTGCGTTGTAGTCCCTGATGATGAACCATCATCCCCCGATGACCTAAACGCTACCGTCGTGGAGAGGTCCGTATCAGCTCATAATGATGCTCAAACTGATACAGATTAGTCTCCACCATTCTTCCTTAGCATCCGCTAACCTGCTACTTCACATCAATGAACGAGGCTTTGACATTGCCTTGATCCAAGAACCTTGGATAAGAGATGACACCGTCATAGGATTGAGGGTCCCAGGATATACGCTATACCACGCGAAGGATGTAGGTAGAACCCGAGCTTGCATTCTTGCTAAAACCTCCTTAAACTTAACTTTTCCTCGCCACCATAGCACAAGAGACCTAGCAGTAACACTGCTTAAATCAAAAAACACCACCATCTGGCTGGCGTCAGGATACCTATCCTATAACGACCCCGAGTCTGCTCCATCCAAGGAAGTGGAAGAAGTGGTAGATGAAGCAAGGAGGAGAAGAGAAGCCATCATATTGGGGTGCGACACCAACGCGCACCATGATCTATGGGGAAGTACCGACACTAACCCTCGAGGTAGGTCTATTTTCGAGTATTTAGTAGGCACCGACCTAGTAGTTTGTAACAGAGGAAATAGTAAAAAAAAAAAAAAAAAAAAAAGAAAGAGGAAATAGTCCTACTTTTATTACTAAGACTCGGCAAGAGGTGCTTGACGTCACCTTTGCTTCCCAAAGTATGTATCCCGCAATTTCCAACTGGACTGTATCTAACAGTCATTCGTTTTCCGATGACCGCTATCTGGAGTACAAACTGGAAATCTGTCACAGTACCGCACCCTTGGTCTTCCGCAATCGACGGAAAACCGACTGGTGCTTACACAATAAATCCCTCTCTGCTAAACTATCCAATCAAGTGTACACTACACCAACTACACAGTTGGAATTAGACAAGATAAACACCGTTCTAACTTCTGCACTTAATACAGCTTTCATCGAATCCTGTCCGATCACAAGAAGAAAGGTGGGCAATCGTCCCCCATGGTGGAATGCAGAACGTAACAGTCTTCGCTGCACAAGCAGGAAACAATTCAATAAAGCCAAACGAACAAGGCTACCACTGGACTGGGAGATCTACAAAGAAAGTTTGAAGAACTTCAAAATAGAGGTTCGGAAAGCTAGACGCAGATCCTGGCGCGGTTTTTGTCAGAGTATTGACAAAACGTCTCAATCCTCTAGACAGCGAAAAGTCCTCTCCAAAACACCAACTATACATAGTGTCCTCATGAATCCCAATGGCTCCTGGGCGGAATCGGACGAAGCATCGCTCAACCTGCTCATGGACACTCACTTCCCCGGCTGCACGCCTACCCCCAACAATGATCGCGCCTTGGTAAATGCTGCACGCCCACAGGCACCAACTCATCTTATAAGCGAGGATAAGCTAAAATGGGCAGTAAACAGTTTCGAACCATTCAAACCCCCGGGACGGGATGGTATTTTTCCGGCCCAGATTCAGACCCCCTTCAATATAGTATGGCAGTACCTGCATTCTGTAGGCTTGTCTTGAGCTCGGAAGAACACCAACTGCCTGGACCGAGGTAAGAGTGGTCTTTATACCCAAAGCAGGCAAGACATCACACACTCTTTCAAAGGACCTTAGACCTATTAGTCTAACATCCTTCTTTCTCAAGATTCTGGAAAGAATCCTGGACCTACACATCAAGGCCACTATTGATAGCACCCTACTATCCACGTCACAGCACGCCTATCAAAAAGGTAAATCTGTCGAAACGGCTTTGCACTCCATCATCCACCCTATCGAAAAATCACTCTCAATCAAAGAGTTCACCCTGGTGTCATTTCTAGACATAGAAGGTGCCTTCAACAACGTTGAAACAAATTCGATTACCAGTGCCTTACGTAGGCTCAACATCTGCGAACACATCTGTTGTTTCATAGAACACATTCTAAAGAACAGGGTAATAACAGCATCTTTCGGAAGTAGCACTGTCAAGCGACATGCACATCGAGGCACCCCTCAAGGGGGTGTACTCTCTCCACTATTGTGGAATTTGGTGCTCAACGAGGCCCTTCTAAAGATCGAAAAAACTGGATGCAATGTTATTGCCTATGCAGATGATGTCGCCATTCTAACAACAGGCAAATACCCGCAGACGCTGGCTGATGTCATGCAGTCTCCTCTTAATGAACTGCTCAGATGGACCGATAAATGCGGCCTCTCCGTTAACTCGACGAAGACCGAGCTAGTTCTATTCACAAGAAAACACAAGCTACCTGACTTCACTCCGCCCAAGATAAGGGGATCCACCCTCAAGCTTTCAAATAGTGCTAGCTATTTAGGCCTAAAGCTTGACCGCAAGCTAATTTGGAAGGAGAATGTCGTCGAACGGGCCAGGAAATCGCTGGCCGCTCTATACATCTGCAAGAAAGCAGTAAGCTCCACCTGGGGCCTTAAACCAAGCATCATGCACTGGCTATACACGTCGCTCATTAAACCGATTCTCATGTATGGAGTATTGGTATGGTGGCCCGCCTTGGAGAAGAAATCCAGCCTATCCATAATGGAAAAAACTCATCGAGTTCCATGTCTCAGTATTACCGGTGCACTGAGAACTTCTCCCACAGCGGCGCTCCAAACCATGCTCCATCTGCTTCCGATTGACATCGTCAGTAAGCAATTGGCTGTCAGCTCGGCAATAAGACTGAGAGGCTCCAAGCAGTGGAATTAGCAACACACGGGACATGCCAGTATACTTTCGATGCACCGTCATCTTCCCAATTCCACTGACCATCTGCCCACTGAATATGATTTTAACAAGGGCTACACGCACTCGATACCGGACAGAAGTGAGTGGACGCAACGCAATGTCCTTTACAACGAATCGCTATCAATTTTCACGGACGGGTCGGAAACCAAGGACGGAGTCGGTGCCGGAATTTTCTCGGAAGATCTGGACATACACCTCTCCTTTAACCTTTCAGACTACTGCAGCGTTTTCCAAGCCGAAATCACCGCAGTTCGCAAAGCTGCTGACTGGCTGGCGGCTAGCACACTATCAACACCGGTTATTGTTATTTATGTCGACAGTCAGGCAGCCATCAAATCCCTCGCATCCAGCACTACGAGATCTAAGGCAGTGAAAGACTGTCGCATATCTCTTAACGAGATAGCTGGTCAGTACAACCTCACTGGGTACCAGGTCACTGTGACATACCGGGGAATTGTGCAGCCGACGAACTAGCACGACAAGGCTCCTCTGGTACAGATAGCATAAGCATCACTGACATCGAAGCGCCAGCGTCTTATGTTAAGTACCTTATTGAAATTGATGCCGAGAAAGTAGCTTATCATCGATGACAACATCTAGACCAATGTCACACCGCCAGACAGCTCTGGCCGACACTGAATAAATCCAGGTCCATCGGACTCTTGAAGCACAAGAGAGGAACCCTCTCAAAAATAACAAATGTCCTCACTGGACACTGCGTCATAGGAAGACATGCCCAACGATTAAGTATCCCTCATAATGACTTCTTCAGAAGCTGCAGAGATGAAGAGGAAGAAGAGACCATCAGTCATCTCCTGTGCGCCTGTCCTGCGCTCGTCAACACCAGGAAGGCCACTCTAGGTGAATACTTCTACAATGATCTTAATGATCTCGGTAACGCCTGCACGGCTAAAATTCTCGACTTCATTCAACGAAGCAAATGGTTCCAAGAGTAAGAGGGTGGTCCACCCGCCTTATACATCGGCAGTACAATGGACCTACTTTCTGGTCTAAGTACATCCTCATCGAGGGCCGATCCTAACCTAACCTAACCTTCATGTTGACTTTTGCTGCAACATGGTTCCATTTAATCAACATTGAATTCAAATTTTTGAGAGTTCCTGCATTCCTCAATTTAATTTAACAATTGCCCAATATTTTTTTATTGGTCTATTGGTCGAATCTGGGGGATGTCATTGTGGAAGCTGTCACAAAAGCTCTGCTCCTAAGGTCGCAACTGCAGATCGCCTGCCAAGCCATAGCTTTCTTAGCAAATTTATCCACTTTTATGTACTTAAACTTGGAAAGGCCATTACCGCGATTCGTTGAAACATAAAATTGTTGACCTGGCAGCTGCTTAACGTCAAATTTGACATACGTTTTATCGTCCATTACTAAGCAGCCTTTTAATTTGGTTAAAAATTTGTCGTACAGAATTCTAGCCCGTTTTTTTGCTACTAAATTTTGTTCGTCCGACCGGTTAGGATATTTTATTGCACGATACGATTTAAATCCTGCTTTTAAACGTATATGTACGCCTCGCTGTGCTCTTGCTTGTATCGAAATTTTGCTCTGTGATTGTCCGATAGCCCGGGATTGCGTTTCACAGATCTCATTACCTTTGACACCAGCTTCGAATTCTTATATCCCGTTTTTTTTTTATATCCTTTTTTAGCTCTTTCGATAGTTAATGTCTTATGTTAATGTCTAATGCGCACAGTCGTTTTCGGTAATTTTAACATCCTTGCGATCTCTGAGCCGAATAGCGAAGGATATTCAAGGAATTTGTTCACGATTAATTTGCGATTTTCAACTTCCATTGCGCACAGTACCACGGATACATATTCAATCAAAACAAAAAATTCACCAGGTTAGATTAGGTTGAAGTGGCTGCCAGCTTACGCCAACACACATAGACTAAGAAAGGTCCGTTGTGGTACCACGAGGATCATGTAATCGTCAGCCTTACAATACCCCGGAATATCCCTATGCCCCAGCCCCCAACAGAGGTGAATATTGAACTGCTCCGACATCTCCGCAAGGGACGAATGGCAGTCTAGGGCTACTACTGAATTTATAGAGATCAATTCCAACAATTTGATTGCAGTTTGGCTATTTGAAAAGATGCGGATATCCTTGGCGGATATCACGATTTTCTTTACCCAAGATAAGACCTCCTTAATCGCCATTATTTCCGCGTGGAACACGCTACAATAATCTGGTACATGGAAGGAGAGCTTAAGATTAAGCCTATCAGAGAAAACAACTCCACCAACTCCGTCTTTCGTTTTCGAGCCGTCAGTATAGAAGTGGATCGAGTCGTCTTCTATGAAAGCCTCTTCATTCCAGAGTGATCTGGAAGGGATGGTGACAAGGAAGTTCTTGTCAAAGTTTAGATATGGGATGGTGTAGTCCGTGTTTTTGGGAGAGATTGTGAATTTATTCATAATGAAGGGGTGGCCAAACTCTTTCCTTGACCACTATTGGGTAGCTTTAAGGCGAACGGCTGCATTCATGCCATTTGCTTGCTCAAGGGGTAACAGATGAAACATAATGTCCAGTGCCGCAGAGGGAATTGTACGTAGTACTCCGCTTATGCACAGACAAGCTTTACGCTGGACTTTGCTTAAATAGTCGCGATTTATAGCCTTTTCTAAGGCTGTCCACCAAACAATCACCCCGGAAGTAAGTATCGGACTAATGACTGAGATGTATAGCCAGTAAGTTATTCGAAGCTGTAAACTCCATTTATTTCCAATAGCTTTTTTGCAAGACAAAAGTGCTACTGTACTTGACTCTTTCTTGAATGTTAGGTTTCCAGCTTAGTTTCCTATCCAGGATAAGACCCAAATATTTCGCTTTATCAGAGAAAGTTAAGCTGATACCATTAAGAGAGGGAGGATCGATGAACGGAATTTTATATTTCCTTGAGAAGAGTACCAGTTCAGTTTTATGTGGGTTTACACTCAACCCACACCGAACCGCCCATCTGGTTAACTTGTTTTGTAGCAGTTCTTTAAGGGTATTAAGGTGCTTTCCTGAGACTGCTATAGCAACATCATCTGCATAAGCAATCACCGTGCATATCCTCCAGTATCGTTAATAATTCATTAACCACCAAATTCCAAAGGAGGGGAGATAGAACACCACCTTGTGGAGTGCCCCTACTGACAGATCTTCTAGAAGACGTCTCACCTAGCTCTGAGTTGATAGTTCGACCATTAAGCAGTAAATTGATCAATTCGCATAGTGAGCTGTCTACCTTCTGGTCTGAGAGTGCATCTGCAATCGCTGGTGTATTGGCATTGTCAAAAGCACCCTCTATATCTAAGAAGGCTACCATTGTATATTCCTTATGAAACAGGGAGTACTCAATATTACGAACCAACGAGCGTAATGCTATTTCAACTGATTTACCGTTGCAATAGGCATATTGGGCCACTGACAGAAGTTTTGTATCAATACTGTTGCGCAAGTGGATATCAATCAATCGTTCTAATGTTTTTAGAAGAAATGATGATAGACTAATTGGTCTGAGATCTTTCGGACTTGTGTGAGAATATTTGCCAGCTTTGGGTATGAAAACTACTTTGAAATCTACACAGCTTTTAAGAATTGTTTTTAGCACCTGTAAGATAAGGTCCGACGACTTCTATTGTTCGGCTGGTATTATGCCATCCGGTCCTGCGGATTTGTGTGGTTTGAAGCTGTGTATCACCCAACGGAGATTGCTCTGTGTAATTAAGTTAGAGGAGTTGTTTAAATTTGCAGCTGGTATATTAGAGACAATGTTAACAATTAAGCTGTACAGAAAAGATGTGTATCACAAAACTTCCCAACTATCACTATGGGCGCTGCAATAATCACCAAAAGGCGTACAGATTTGGCGTGAACCACACTTTATTGCACGATGAGAACAGTGCATCTAATCTGTCATAATTGACAACTCGACTGACCATCCATCTTATCTTATTTACCGTCAAAGTGTTCAGTCAACATCGAATTTTCCAGTTAGAGGAATTTGGTACTGTAAGGTTTTTTTTTTTTTTTGGTTGCGCCAAGGGATGTGGTAATCTTCTAAAGATACTAGTAGCCCGGGTTATTAGCATGCATGATTTACAAACCCGAATAATCGATGCCAGGAATGCGCCTACATACGAATCAACACCCTGCACATTTCTACCACTCTCCCCGTGGGACTGCCGTTAGGTATTACTTCGCAGGGCTGGTTTGCATGTCATGCTATTCATCACGCAACCGGTCCTTCCACTCCCGAGTCGAGGAAAGTGTTCACAGTACAGAATCCTATCTTTATCTGGGTACAATAAAGAAAAGTAGACAACGAGTGATCATTCCCTATTCTGTAGCTAGCAAGATTCTGTAACGCAGGTTGCTGGCCTATGTAACCTAGTCTTGGCGCTAGACAGCAAGTACTTGCAATTTCAACCTACACGTGTAAGGGCTTATTATACCTATAATCCTCGGAGACCACCAATAGGAAGTAAAGCAAGCACTTTATCATGAACTAGATTGTTGCGCTACTGACCCAAACCATGTTCTAAGCAGACAGTAGTTTCCCGATTAATCGCAATGTAGATCCCCCATGCAGGACTTTTTATGCCTCTCAATGAAATCTGTTATAGAAATGGCTTACATAAGCACTTAAGTCTACAAAGCTTATCTATTCACCTAGAGTAAACGTGTCAACTCAAAGTGAGATAAAAATACGCATGTGGTGCCAATGATGCTTACGCTCTTGCTGACATTTAAAAATGTTTCAGTGAATTGCAAGGTGATAGATATTCTCTAAGACCTATTTGCACCATTAACGTTGTTAATAAATGGCTTTCTCTATTTGTATGTTTACTCTATATGCCTACAGATAACCGATTTTTATTCCTTGCTTGTTTAATATAAAATCGATTTCATGTGCATATATTTTGGTCCTCCGAGCCGCATACTTCCCACATTCCGAGCATCCGCCTTGACCAACGTCAATAAAAACAAAGCTAGATACCTAATTCCAACTTTAATAGGTAAAATATTTCTTCTCTCTTTTTGGATTGTTGCCATGTCCCAGATAATAACCATTCAAAAAATGCTGGCATCATCCAAACCAAGATGACCATGGTCATAGTACACCCCTCTACAAGAACTTTCAATATTTTACCAATTTTTCTTATCTAACAAAACAGTTTCCATACACAATCTTGTTTACTGAGATTCAAAACTACAAGATAAGCATGCAACGAGAAAGAGAAGTAGAAAAAACAACTTCATCACTGATATGATAAAAAACTACAAAACATGAAATTTCAATAAAATATAAAGAAAAAAGAAATAAAAATAATAATAATACGGCACCCAATTTCCAGGATACCGAAAAATATCATCTCCTGTCTCCTTCGTTCCCACTCCACCAGTGTGATCCCATTTGTTGGCCATCCATTTGCCTTCCCTCGATAAATAATAAACAAACTCAGAGAACAAGACACAGATAGAGCGAGTCCTTTTGTTATACTACCTACATACATACATACATGCGTATCTCTGACATGTGTGTGTTTGTCCTTATAAATATTTATTTGACATTTTTAGTTTTTATCATCTCTGGAAGCAAGTATAGCAATAGCATCGTTCTAGGTCAATAATAATTTTCAGTTGTATCGCACGAAGGATAATTCGAAATAAACATATCCCTCTCGACCAAGAAACAACATTTGCAAGTAATTTCTTTCTCTGCTTGTTCTTCTCGGTTCGTTCGTCTTCCTAGGAATAAATGAATGTGAATTTGGTGGTTTTTGGAGGATCCTTGATGTTAATTTGATTCCCATCTGAACTGATTTATTCCGCGCCGCAAATCAATACATATATACAGAGAGAAAAGGAACTCCTTGCTTCTTAACACACTCTCTAGTTAGACTTATCCCTTTGTTACTGCGACGCACATATCTATACGTATACTCACTCGTAAAACATATCTATTTTGGGCGTTTTGTTCCGCCACTGTCATTGTTCTCTGGAGTTATTATTATTTTTACGGTCATAATGGGAAAAGTTGTTTTTGCGACGAGTTTCACCGCAAAGGCGCAGGAGGGTAGGGAATCCTTCGTCCCAAGGATAACAAATTCCAATAATAATATCGATAATTTGCTGTATTTTCGGCCGCCAATTGTCTGCGAGCGGCCTTTGGTTTTTTTTTTCTCCTCAGATTCGGTTTTCATCGCGAGATGGTGAGAATTTGAGTGAATTTTTCTTATTGAAGATGAAGTGAATTCTATGCGTGGGGGTGTGTGTGTTGGTTAATAGAAACTAAGATGTGTCATCAGATCCTCTGGAGTGGAAATTGATTGAAAAAGTTTTCAATTTTATGGGATTAACTTGGTTGTTACAGAAAAACGCAGAAGAAGATGTAGGAGGGCGAGTACTACATGACAAGAAGCATATACATAGTTGTCACCACCTTCAGAATCATGTCCAAGCATCTGCGACTTTGATGGATGACATGTCAATGACAGTTAAAAATAGACTGATCTGACAATAAATATTTAAGATATTCCGAAAGAAAAACAGGATGTGTGACTACCCATAAGGATGTCAGTAGATTTATAGTTTTACATTCGACTACCATAGCAGTAAGTTACGTAAGTTAGTTAGTTTATGGTATATCAAGTAAAAATTACAGTAGTCTAATAGTTATGAATGAACAGCGGCATTGAGAGAAAAGTGAGAATTAGCACACCCTATGCCTAGGTTGTATGAAGGCAACTGTTTTCGTTTCAGAACGAACCAATGCTAACATCCGAAGCTGATGGACATCAATCCAATTGAAGTAGTAAGCTCTAAGAAAGATCCAAAAGATACTCCATGATGGAACAAAATACGGCTGGTCAAACGGTAGTGCATGCGATTATATAAAGACACAAGCGTTTTCACTCAGCTGAGGCCTACCAACTCCTACTCTCAACCTCCATGCGGTGACATCTGGGTGCCTAGTACCTTAATCCAAGAAATAGGTAACCAACCTCGTTTGGCGAATTCTTGGCGGCAGAAGATGAGAGAGGGGGGGGAAGAGTGTTTTCTCACTAGAGCACTTATTCCTGTTCCAGGCGGCAGCGGACGAATTCCCTAGACGGAGTCAACGGTGGCGTCTATAGTTCCATTAGGTTGAACTTAGTGAACACCTTGCGCGAGCTGCTTCGACGTATTCGGATCACAGGGTGGTAAGGAATTTCCAATGTTCGTTAGGACCTTGGAATAGAGATGGGGGTGGAGAAGCCCTTAATGGGCCAACAGAAGCGCTCGTACTCCCACTACTGGCACCGGTGTACCCAGCCCCTCGTCCTGGGGGAATAACTAAAGGAACTGGCCCTCCAGATTGGGGGTTGTGCCGTCGAGGTAACTTCCCTACCACGTAAAAAACGAATGGATCCGAAACAACCAAAAGCCTCGGATAAGGACGACTTAAATTATGACGACACCAGAAAACGAAATAAGGACAACGACCTTCGGATCTGTACGTGAAATGTTCTGCCCGTTTACAGACCACGTGCATCAGAACAACTCGCAGAGGCTCTAAACTACTATAAAGTAGATATTACCGTCATCCTGGAAGTGCGATGGGATGGGCCGGATGAAAAGCTGCGACATCTACTACGGTGATTGCTACAGAGGCAACAGGCAACGTTTATTCGGCTGCGGATTTGTTATACGCGGCAGACGCTAACATTAGCCTAATATGTGTTCATGCGCCCACGGAAGAAAAGGACCCTGCCACCAAAGAGTGTTTCTACGAGCTCCTCGACAAAACCTACGAGCAATGTCCTCAACACGACGTTAAAATGGTATTGGGCGATTGTAACGCCAATGTGGCGTCTACTACGGTGGTTGCTACATAGATAACAAGCGGCGGAATATTCGCATCAACCTAGGCAAGAAGTCTTAAGCTTCCAACACATGTGCCAGCGCGTTATGATAAGCCGTATCAAGGCTAAATTCGGCAACAAAAGCCTAATATGTACTCATGCCACCACGGAACAAAAGAATCTTGCTACCAAAATTTGTTTCTATAAGCACACCGACAAAGCATATTAGCTATGTCCTAGATACGCCAAATCGATTTTAACGCCAAAATAGGAAAGGAGGACGTCTTTGGTAGGGCAGTCGGTAAGCATAGCCCACAGAACACCACGTTTGATAACGGACTAAGGCTAATTGAAATGTCACCATAGCAAGCACATGGTTTCCTCATCTCGATATTCAGAAACAAACATGGCGGTCCAATGATCGTGTAACGATAAAGCAAGTTGATCATATTTTGATCGACGCAAGACATGCCTCCAGTGTTCTGGATGTCCGGACCTTCCGAGCGGCCAACATAGACTCGGATCAATACCCTGTTGTAGCCAATGTACGAATGCGGATATCCCAAACTGAGCAACAAAGAAGAATCACTGTGAGAAAAATTAACGTCGAAAGCTACAACCGCAAGAGACTGGGTCAAGCTAAAGCGATCACGGATCAGCAGCGTTGTCGGTATTGTTTCTGGACCCTGTCTTATAGGCCAACACGGCAAAAGACTTGGCTTCATTTCCAACGACTTCTGTGGGAGTTGTAGGGACGAGCAAGAGGGGAAACCATCCTTCATGTTCTTTGCATTTGTCTAGTCCTGTCGCATAAATGAATGATCCATCTAGGGCCCCCCTCCCTTGAAGACCTCAGCGATCTAGCGTCATTAGAGGTCATGTGCATCCATCACTTTATCAAAAGCTCCGGTTGGTTTTGTTAGTCCCTGAGTGGTCTAATGGTTGATTCATGGTATCACAAAGGGCCTTCACTGGTCAAAGTGTGTCTGTAGTCTTGCGCAGACAGCCAACCTAACCTAACGTAACCTATACAAGTTTTGTACTTACGCAGGTATACATCGTTCTTCGATCTTTCATTATCTTATGTATCCTGTACGGACGTACTTTTCAAGCTCTGAAAATTATTCAAATACTTTCTATTCCTGGTAGCTCTGCACCGTCTGCACTGCTCGCTTCAACCTGACGATTCGCAAACGCGTGCGAATTGAATCAAACAATGTCAAAACAATTTTTTTTATCCCACAGCGAAACTCGTTCTAAGGCAGCTAATCTACGTTTAAAGTAAAATGTCAGGATACGTAACATTTTCAAGGCTAGCCCTTGAATAATCGATTAGAACACCTTATCCATTCATTAAGCCTTATTAATGAAATCATTTGGCTTTCCGCCATAACTTGGCCTAATCCAATCAATTAGTACATAGATTAAATCCAACAGGAACGCTTGGACTTACTAATCCCTGTCTAACAACATTAATAATTGAACAATAATCACACTTTCTCCGTTATACACCGGCGGCAATCGTCCTCATTCAGGCACCCACCCCACACAACCGGTCTTCATTGCGCTTGATATCTAAATTAAATTTTCATTGATCCCTCTATCCTTCTTATGCCTAACTTCCTACAAAAAAACAAACTCTCCTCGTGTAATTGTATAACCACCCCCAACAAAATAAATAAACCTATCAACCCCATAACAAAATTTTAAAAAATAAAACACAAAATGCTTAGTACTGCATCCCACAGGAAACAAAGAACAATGAGCCAATATAGCGAATGTTTAACGAAATCGGGGAGAGTTCAGGACGTCGACGTCTTCAGTCGTCGTTTTTAATAAAATATCGCCGCTGCCTCCTTTGTTGGCATAAAAGTTTAAGCACTAAATAAGCTTTTAAGGATTAAAACTAAATTATAAAATATTCCTTCCATCGGTTAAATAACAACAGAAGCAGCAGCAACAAGCATCAACAATTCTTATCCATTCCGTTCATCCAACCAGTGATGACAGAGAATGACATTTTACACCCCTGTGTCCTTTTGGCCTGTCATTGTTGTTCGGCAATCCTGTCGCTTGTTCTTCTTCCATTCAGGAGCAAACATAAAATAAAAAGCCAGAAACTTGAAGAATAAATTAAAAAAAAAAAAATGTTGCATCGACGATGGTTAGAGCGATGGGGGTTGTTTGGTGCCACTAGTTGCGATGTGGCTGAAAATAGCTTAAAGGAGAGGACGTCGGCGAAGAATAGCCTCAGAGACTGAGTGCGGTTTTTCATGTCACCGACGTTATTAGACATGAAAGACAGGCGCTTTTGTTGCCGCGTTACCACTGTAGTATAAACTCCCGCCCCTTCCTGCATCGTATTTGTGGGACAAGGAGGGAAGGAAATTTCAATTTTCGTTCGAAAGGAGACTTATTTGACAGAAGACTTTATGTGATGCTTCAACCAACTCTTGTGGTCCGTGACCTTTGCTCCATGAGGAGAGTTAAGTCCACCCTCTAGTTCTTTTACTCCTAACCAGCGAGTAAAGACTTTGCATTGCTACTTGTATTCATTTTTCTATTCCTTGTGGACAGGATTTCAGGTAAGTAAGCACCAGGGTGGTGCCCGTTGATTGGAACATGAAAATCAGGAAAAGGAAAATATAAAAAAGAGACTGTTTGGGAGAAGTTTAAAATGTTTATTTCAATTTAAATTGAGGCAAGTTCCCACCGGATCTTAGTATGGTAGGAGCGTCAAAGCCATTCAGTTGGAATTTAAGTCAATAAACCCGAGATCTCCAATTGGGACATTCGTTAAAAGCTTTCCAATGGGTTAATTTGTATCTAAAGTTGAAAGCCATAAGTCCGAGATGGCAGGGTTCGGAGTTAAAGCTATTGAACGAAAGTTATCGAGAATTGCAATATCCTCTACCTCTGGCTAACCCCTCCAGTGGTTCTTAACCCTAGATTAATAAACTATATTCATTGTTACATCGTTCATAAATATAGGTCTGTGAGACCCCTTATCTTCAAAGTTATCTTATTTACTATTTATAAATATTTTTGAAAAAAAAAAAAAAAAAAAAAAAAAACACATAGTTTTTTTCATAGAACATTTATTTTAAACATAACATTAAACTCTTTCACAAGGTACTGAGGTGCACGTGTTTGTATATCTTTCACACAGCATGCTAATGGCTGATTTTTCAAATGAGAGGGTCTGTGAGACCCATGTTTATGAATCTAGGGTTAATAAGATCAACAAACTCCAGGAACATTACGCCGCTGATCCTGATGATCTGCTCGCCATAACTAATTTTTAAAGACAAGTGGAAAACTTTTTCGGTGTGTCAAGTGTGATGTTCTAAGGCGACGATCTCTTCATTTCCCAGAACCGTCACTAACCAAGAACAAGCAGCCTGAAGTGAAGATGCATAGTGGATCTGTTTCCAATTTGTTAAACAGAAAAACCTCTCAGTCATCGGTGGCTTCCTTGTCGGTCTCTGGTGAAAGAGTAGGCGATTGCACGCTGCAGATGGTTTACGAGAAATTGGCGAATTTGGAGAAACTAAATAAAGAGTTTCTACAATCTTTGACATCTTTGCGGGAAGAGAATGCTGAACTCAAAGATAAAATCCATGGCCTTGAAAGTAGAATAAATTGGCAACAGCAAAGTGGACTCCAGAATAGTATGGAAATTGCTGGAGTACCAAATGTTGATGAAAGCAACTCTAAAAGTGTAGCACAACAAATCTTTCGAGAGGCATTGGGAATGGTTTTTGAAGAAAGTCAAATTAAGAAATGCTCTTTGAAAGAAGTGAAAACAAAGAAAAATATCGATGAGAATTCTCTTTCTTCAAGTAAACGGATCGCCTGTCTACAATTTTCGGAGTTGTCTCTTAAGCAACGAATAATGAAGAAGAAAATGAAGAAAAAGAAAAGTATTAACCCTTTGTACCGCAGTGTGTCAAAATTTGGAAAAAAAGTAAGTTTTCAGATTCATTTGGTGCCAAAAACTATAATCTGATAAATAAAAATGCACTTAATTTGTTTATTTCTATTTTATTTATAAAAAACACTGTGTTGCATATATGCAACATTATGTCATAAGCCATTATTTTCATTCTAAATGAAAGCTTCTGAAGCAATTATTTATTTTATTGTAGCAGAGACCCACGCCACATTTTTCACACGAAGTTTGAGTGTATCCTTTACAACTTGGGTACTTGCACCTTATTCGTTTATCAGCCCATATACGCCAATGTCCAATCTGATCTTGTCGAACAGGTTTTGGTGGAACATGTTGAGTGGGGCCTTTGTGTTTTTTTGCCTGAAGTTCAATCTCTAAGCTAACCTTTCTTTTCCTGGTTTCTGCTAGTTTAGTGCCTACTTTACACAGAACTTCTGCAATTTCAAGTCGAAATTCTGCTGAATTCAATATCTTGTCATTACTCGTAGAAGGAGTCTGTTTTTTTACACGCTTATACAAAAGCCAAACATTAGCTAAAGTAAGATCAAGAATATGATAAAACATTCTCACTTGCCATCTTTTACTTCTTAGCAAAATTTTATATCTTCCCATAATGCTGTCAATTAAGTCAACGCCACCCATGTAGCGGTTATATTCTCCAACAACAAATGGTCGGTCAATATCGATATATCTTTTGTTAGATTTGTCATATCTTCTCACTGTCGACTTAGGAATATCTCCAGCAAATGTTGACGCTAAGTGCACAATTTTGTTATCCCGCCAAGATGTAACAGAAATATCAACACTATTTTCATTGGCAACATACTCAACAGAAGCACCACGGGGTTGTTTTTTAAATAATTTCTCATCCGGTAGTTTTGAATTGTGTATGCGATTCCTTCTTATTGTTCCCAAAGACCAAATACCTTCTTTGGCTAAATATCCTAATAATGGAATCGAAGTGAAGTAGTTAGTTGTCAAAGTAAAGACGGTAATTCATATGCCTAGGAATAATCCTTGCTAAACGCATAACAACGTTGGAAGAGGCTCCGAGGTCTGGTTCCCCTGGGTTGACAACATTTTCTTTGCCTGATTCAATCTCGACTTTATAAGCAAATCCTGAAACACCGCTTAGTACCTGCAATTTATATCCCCATTTATTAGGTTTATTAGGGTTGTACCGTTTCAAATTATTCCTTGGCTTGGTGGAACAAATTTGTTCATCCACACACAAATATTGCTCGAATGAGACCCTCATAAACGACTCATTTAATTTATCAACAACGGGCCTTATCCTGAAGATTCTGTCGTTCTCGGGATGCGATATTGGAACATTCTTGCTGTTGTCACTAAAATGAATAAGCTGCCGAATCTTTTCAAACTTATTGAAGGACATTGTTTCTTGAACCGCCGAAATTATAATAGAGTTTTTCCAATAGCTCCTAACTCTTGGCAGATGAGCTATGGACATAAAGAAAACGATGCCAATAAACTGACGTATATCTAATGACGGTAAATGTGGTTTTAGGGTCTTTTTGAATGGAGTACAAATTAGTTTCGTTTTTGATCATTTCGATGAGATCATTTGGGAACAAATACATAAAGAACTGAATTGGGGAATCAAGTTGGTGAATTTCTAATGGCAAGGTTGTGTCACCTAGAAAAGCAAGCTCAATGTCATTCAAAACTAAGTTCTTCTTCTTCCATATGATGTTTTTTTCCTTTTTTGCTAGTTGAAGGCTGTGTATCGTCAGACAATATCAGGATGTTGTGGATATTCTTCATTACACATCTTTTCTAAGCTATTACTCACGTCAATATTCTCTATGTTTGCTTCCAAATTTTGATTTTCCTCTTCTTCAGATTCTGGTTCGAGTTCTGGTATAAAATTTGGGTCATCCAAGAGGTTGTCGTCAGAAAAATCCATTTCATCTTCACTATCTTGCATATTTTCAAATATTTCAGTGATATCTTTTGGAAGTAAATGTCGCGAAGTCATTCTACAATATAAAAAATAGCTGGTCACAATGCGGTTTCAAAAATAAGTCTCATATCACAATGTTGCATAAGTGCAACAAACGAAAAACGCCCGTTTTCCACTATGCTTACAATATTTTTCTAAATTATTTCACAGAAATAAGAAATATTTATACTCACTTGTTAAATAAATCACTTAAGTTTACAGAAACACCAAAAACACTATTTTTTATTTAATTTATAAACTTCGATGCTCACCGTAATTGTTGACTGAGTGAACTGAAATTAGTCAGAGCAAAAAATCCCCGTATAACGGAACCAATTGTCAGTCATGAGTATATTTTTCATTGTAATATATCTTGTAGATATGCAACAATGCGTAACAACGTCTCTTATTTGCTAACCGCTAATTTGAAATAGACTTTTAGGGTATGTTGCATTTCTGCTACATGGCGATACAAAGGGTTAACGGTTGCATACTTGGTAACGGGAGCAGCAGCAGCAACGGCAGTGGCAAACCTACAGAAGTTTACATCAACTACGCTCTTACGAAATACACACAGGCGTTGCTGTTGCAGGCGAAGGCGGTAAAAAAAGAAAAAGGGTATAAATATGTGTGGTTCAAAAACAACAAAATTAGTATGAGAAAGTTTGAAGGTAGCATTGCCATCCCAATTAGGTCTTTTAATAATCTTAAACTTCTTGTTTAATTTTTGTTATACATTTTCATTAAATGAATTGCGAAATTGAGGTACTTGATGATGTTATTCCTACCTCCGATCTCAACTGTAATAATTGTGAGAATGTATTTATATCCAGCTCATATTGTAAAAACAAAATTTTCTTCATTCACCAGAATATCAGAAGCTTGAGAAAGAATTTTGCATCTCTTGTATTTCACCTGAACGCCTTTGTTTGTGTTCCCGATTTTGTTTTTGTTTCAGAGATTTGGATTTACGAATTTGAAGTAAATGATTACAGCTTACCGGGATTTAATTTTTTTGCCAAAACAAATGAAAACTACGTAGCTGGGTTGGTTGTTTTGTGAAGCAAGATTATGATTGTGTTAGCTCATGCTTAGATTTCTTAAGTGCCGATATTTTGAAACTATCTTTTAAGAATATTAATGAAGTCTATGTAATATTATGTGTCTATCGTCTTCATAGATACAGAGCTTCGGTTTTTATGGAAGAATTTTCTAATCTTTTAGATAATGAAAAATCGAAAAATCTGATTATTTTACTTACTTACTTAGGTGGCGCTACAGTTCGGGGTGAACCTGGGCCTCAACCAACAAGCCTCTCCATTTAGCTCGGTCTTTATCTAATTACCTCCAGTTGCGCACTCCAAGTTGGTCGAGGTACCCTTGAACTTGTGCACGCCACCAACGGCGATGATTTCCTCTACTGCGTCGTGCCTCGGGGTTAGATTCGAAGACTCTGTGGGCCGGAGCGTTGGTGTCCATTCGCTCTACATGTCCTAGCCATCTCAGACGTCCAATAAGCAGTTTTTTAACTAGGTTGATGTCGCTGTACAGCTCGTATAGTTCATGATTGAATCTTCTCCTCCAAAACCCGTCAACCTAAACGGGACCGGAAATCTTACGAAGAATTTTCCTCTCAAAGCGACCAAGGATATCTTCATCCTCTTTTAATAAAGTCCATGTTTCCAGCGCCGTAAAGCAGGACTGGGATGATCAAGGTCTTATACAGAGTCTCCTTAGTTGTTCGAGATAGGGCTTTACTGTAGAATTGCCTTATAAGCCCAAAAAACAGCGATTGGCAAGAATTATTCTTCGATTGATTTCTGCGCTGATCTTGATTGTAGAATTTATAGCAGAACCAAGGTAGACAAATCCCTTACTACCTCGAAGTTAAAGCTGCCGACTGTAACGTTTTGTCCAATTCGTCGGTGTTGGCTTTCCCTTCTTGTTGACAACATATACTTGGTTTTGTCCTCGTTTATCCCTAAACCCATATTGGCCGCTTCCACCTCAATGCTTGCAAATGCACCGGTGACAGCCCGCTGAGTTTTTCCAATAATGTCAATACCGTCGGCGTATGCAAGCATATTGTAGCTCGGGTGTCTATACCGATGAAACGAAAATCGTTGGAGACATATCATCTCCTCCTGACTTTCTCCTATTGCAGGATGACTTAATTGAGTGTCATTAAATGTTACCCACTCTCGCTAGCGATTTCGACCACATTGCAGAGTCCACTTCATTCGTGACGACCCCTTAGTCTGCACCTTTTTTTTATTTTTTTTCCTGCACGAGACCCACGAAAGTTGAGTTGTGTTTTGGCTTCGAGGAGTATCGGACGTACGGCTCGTGAATAAATAAACCAAATTAGAATAAATTGTGCGTTTTATTTCTAACACTACGCTTTCACAATGATTGATGTCGTCATCATAGGCTTATTCGCTTTTAATCACAGATACCAGATATTTGAACTTTTCACATTAGGAAGCACTCTTCCATTCAAATAAATGTCTGGAATAGGCCTGAGTGGATCAGAGAACGAGCAGCACAAGTACTCGGTCTTTTTTGAACTAATACAATACCCATTTCTTTCTGAAACGTGCACCCTCAGTTCAAGTGCTCGTTGCAGAAACGTAGGATCCTCACGTGTGATGGCTATTCTATATTCTTTCAGACTCAAAGGCTATCTCATCTGCCCAACCACTTTTCATTTTTTCGGATATTCGACCGCCTCACTAGCTTCTTCTGCTGTAATGTCGGGTATTCTTCACAGATAGGGATGGCTCTTGGAAAGCATAGCCGAGGGAGCTGTTCATTCCAAAGCCAAAATATCTCCTAAGCATTTCTCCTTGTTTAAACGACTATTTTGAAGATGGTTGCACTCTTGTTCATATTTTGTCACCGCTCCTGGATCGCCTGGTTTGTATCAGCAGCCGTGGAAGATATTTTCTATACCTTCCGGTGCAGGCCCTCCTCGGCCATAATGTTTCTTTGGCGTCTTGCTGTTGGTCTTTTGAAATCCCTAGCCAGGATTTGGCCTTCTCTTAACAAGTTCGCAGTAGGAAATCCCACATATTGTTTGCTCTGCACTCTTCATCCTCATCATCGTTGATGGTGTGATTTAGGTAATTTTTTATCACGAAAACAAAACTCTCGCCTTTTTTTTTGTCCAGATTGTACCACTTGATTTTCCCAGAGACCCTTGTTTGCTTGCTTTTTTCCACTGTCTCCGACAGGAGACGGTGTTGCTGTGCGATCGGTTCTGCCAGGATCACTTTGCCATCTTTTATCCGAGGCTTCATGAAACTGGCTACCAAATGGTAGTCAATCCGGGTTTCACCTCTAGCATTCCTGTAAGTGATCAGGTGTCGGCTTTGTTTGATGAAAATGGTATTCAACACGATAAAACCGTGTGACCTGCACATGCTTGTATTGTCTTCACCAAGAAGGCTTCTGGTGTCGTATTCAAGTCCTCCATGTCAGTCTTCATAATCCTCGTTTGACTTCCCGGCATATCCATTCAAATCTCTACCCAAAATGGGTAAATTTCCCCTTATGACGGCACCCAATTAGGGGAGCAAATGCACTGACAATATTCCACACCTCTCCTTGTATAACCAATTTAAGAGATCAAATGGTTTCTACCCTGCTCGCCTCCGTAGTACAACATCTTGTAACCTTTTATCCCAACGTCAAAGAAACATGCCTGATTTCCGGTGTTTTACCATTAAGTTTCTTTGACACACATGACGTCCACTCAGATGTCCAAGCAGGACTGCGATGATTACTGACTTGTACAGAGTAACCTTAGTAGTTCGTGACATGGCTTTCTTACTAAATTACCTTCCTAGCCTATAAAAATGAGTAATTCTTCATTTAATCTCTCCACTGATGTCATTTGTCATAGAGCCTAGGTAGACAAAATCCTTTACTACCTCAACATTATATCTATTGTGGCGATCTGTTCAAAGCGCCATTCTTTGTTGTTTTTTCTTGCAGACACCATATATTTTGCATTGTTTTCTTTGTAACTTGCAAACACCCCACCAACAGCCCGCTGAGTTCTTCCATGTCAATGACATTGCCGTAAGTGAGTAGTGGTACAGACTTGTTAAAGATTGTAGATCCGGTGTTGGCTTGTGGGCGCGTCACATTATCTAAGACATTTCATGACACTGAACGGTTCGGTGGTGTTCTTTCCGACATTGATGAAGCAGCGTGAGTTCTCTATCGTCATCCTGCATAAACGGATAAGCTTGGCACGGATGCCGAGACTAGACGTGGCTCTGTATAACTCGTCACTATACAAGCTACCAAAGGCAATTGTGAAATTGATGAAGAGGTGGTACGTATCGATTTCATTTTCTTCGAATTTGTCAATATCTACCGTAGTGTGGATATTTGGTCAATGGTGGGCTTGCCCCGACTGAAACCGCACTCATAAGGACTTATCAGCTTGTTGACGATCGGTTTCAGGCGTTCACAGAAAAAAAAAAGGCAGACAAGATCTTATATGCGATGTTGCGATGACTTGTACCTTTGTATGTGGCGCAGTTCAGAGGGTCTTCTTTCTTCAAAATTCGGCAAACGACGCTGAGGTTCCATTCAACGGATGAAAAGATGTTACAGATAAACTGGTGCATGCTTTTTACAAACTCATCTCCTCCTGCCTTAAAAAGGCCATCGGCTCCAGCAGCTTTGTTGGATTTAGGTTTAGATATCGCTATCCTCAGTTCATTCTGATCGAGTTAACGAGAATCTTGACTATCATCGTCACTGTCTGACAGCAGAATATGGTATTAGCAGTCTGCAGAAGTGTTCCTTCCATATCCTCAGGATCGACTGCGATTCTACTGCCATATTACCATTTTCGTCCCTGCAGGCTTCTGTTCTGGCTTTGAAACCTTGGCATGTTTTTTTTACCTTTTAGTAACATTTGCGAACATTAGGCGAACCCCCCAGGCGGATCTGTAGAAATGCGGTGAAGTGGGAGGGTTGTGATCCCTTATTTTCGGATCATAACCTCGCTGAAAAACGGAAGAAGAAGGTAACATTTGCGAACATTATTCCTGCAATAAAGTCTCTCAATCTCGTCGATCGAGCGCTTCTCGTGCTCCGTTTTCGTCTTTCTGAGAAATCGATGCTCTTCTGTTTTTCTTCGCTTGCAGCTCTAGTCATTCTATTCAGCGCTTCGTACGCTTCGTTTTGCTGCATGTGCCTACCGGCGTACTTCATCAAACCAGGGGGTTTATATAGTGGCATATAGCTGAAGTTTTGGGTTTTAAAAAAATCGGAAGTATGGAATGGAATGGCAGAGAATGCTGGCTAGAGCCTGCTGCGCTAGGTTAGGTTAGGTACGAGTAGATGGGTGCCTTGTGACAAAGAGTCACTGCTCACGCAGACCAACAGTACGGGTCCATTGTGCCCAATCATTTAACCCTGGAAACGCTGTAAAGAAAATCCGCTGTTAGAACCACCCAGAAAGTGATATGAATCTCAGGAGGCCCGTCAGCTCAACATTACCCAAGTCCTCCAGCTCCGAAAAGAAGGAACTACCAAGAGTCCCCATTCTTCTGACGGATAGGGCAGGACAGTCACACAACAAGTGACGAACAAATTCAATTTCTTCTTCGTCCCTGCAACTTCTGCAATAGTCGTTATGCAGCACACCGAGTCGCTCCGCGTGAACGCCAATGGTACAATGTCCAGTAATTATGCCAGAGATGACCCGTGCGTTATAACGTCTAAGTTTTACTAGAGAGGTTGATCTCTTCTTGCTGTAGGGCGGCCGTAGAGCCCTGGCCGTTACGCATGTTTCCACCGGTTTCGACCGGTGGCTTCATCCTCTATTTTTTTCCGCAAGGAACTGATTGGGGTTGCTACAGAGCGGAGGGCCCGCGATAAGTGCAGCGCCGACCCTTTCCTAGCAAGCTCGTCAGCCTTTTTTTTACCTTCGATATCCATATGCCCTGGTACCCAGCAGTGGGTCAGCGCATTGGTTCTAGATATCTCGTTTAAGAGTGATTTGCAGCTACTCACAAGCCTCGACCTAATTACGGCAGAGGCCAGAGCCCTAACGACTGCCTGGCTGTCCATATACACAGTGAGCGTTTTACCAACGATATTACTCTCGCGTATAATTTCAGCAGCCTGTATGATGGCTGTGACTTCGGCCTGAAAGACGCTGCAGTTGTCGTTTATTCTAAAGGAGTGGTTTATTCCTAGGGCTTCACAATAAACTTCGGCTCCCGTGCCAACGTCCATCTTCGAATCGTCGGTATAGAACGCCAACTCCTTTTTCTTCATGGTTCTTCGGTTCTTCCGGTATATTCTGTCTGGAATTCTTGTAGTGAATCTCATTTCAAATGCTAGCATCGAGTTCATGTGATCAGTTTCCGTCGATCCACTGGTGGCCGGCCATCGGAACAGAATGGAGACATGGCCGTAAAGGCTTGATGACCACAATCGGTCTTCTCTTAGTCTTACAGCGGCTTTAGCCGCCAAACTTCTGCAGTATATGTTAAGCGGAATGAAACTAAGCATGGTTTCCATTGCCGCTGCTAGTGTTGTTCTCATTGATCCCATGACTCCGATGCACGCCGCCCTCTGGATTTTAGTAAGGTTTGAAAGCTGGTATTGCTTCTCAAGTGCCGTCCACCATACTTGTGAACCATATGTGAGAATGGGTCTTACAACCGCTGTGTATATTCAGCACAACACAGCTGGTTTGAAGCCCCACGTATTACTGAATGCCCTTTTTCCAGAAGTAGAAAGCTACGCTTGCTTTTTTGACGCGTTCGACAATATTTTCCCTCCAGTTTAGTTTGGAATCTAGAATTGCGCCCAGGTATCGAGCTGAACTTGAGAGACTTAGTTCAATGCCCCCGATATTTAGGGGTCTGAAAGAAGGAATTGATCTCTTCTTAGTGAAAAGAACTACCTCCGTCTTTGAAGAGTTCACTTCCAGCCCTTTGCTTCACTAGTTGTAGCGCGAAATTTAGGCTTTCACTTAGGACTGGAGGAAATTTTCCCGAAACCTGGATGACGACGTCGTCCGCATAGGCCGTCACGTTGAAGCCGTTTTCCTTCAATATTACCAAGACCTCATCCACCACAAGGAGCCATATTAGCGGGGACAGGACTCCACCTTGGAGTGTTCCTCTGCAGACCCTTCTCCGAATGGTTACATCTCCTTGCGTTAAAAGTATATACCTTGATTGAAGCATCTGTGCAATCCAGTTGCAGAGGCCGTTGTTGAGATGAATTCTGTGCAGACTGTTCAGGATCGCTTCAGAGTTTACGTTGTTGAATGACCCTTCAATGTCTAAGAACGCCCCAAGAGTGAACTCCTTGAAGTGGAGAGATCTTTCTATTCTCGGTACGACCCGGCGAAGGGCCGTATCTACTGATCTGCCGCAGATGTATGCATGTTGTGATTTAGATAGGTAATCATCGCCGATCACATTTCTTATATATATGGTACATCTATTAAACGTTCCAAAGTTTTCAGCATGAAGACGACAGACTGATAGGTCTCAAGTCTTTTGTATTTTTGTGGCTCGCTTTCCCTGCTTTGGGAGTAAATACAACGCGCACCTCCCGCCAAGCTTTAGGAACATAACATAGCTTAAGGCGTCCTCTGAAGATACCCTTGAGCCATGGAATAGCAATATCCACTGACTCTTGCAGCTTTATATGCAGCAAATGATTTAATTGCATAAGCTATCTTGTCATCATCTATTATATTACCCACCTCTTCCGCGCTTATTCCCATGTCGTCTCTGCAATGGTTAGATTATCTCCGGAGATTCGTGTACACCGGGAAAGTGAGTACTCAGTAGCATGTCCAGCGCTTTCTTGTGTGATTCTGCCCAGGTGCCATCGCTTTTCCTAATATTGGATTCCGGCGTTGGTGTCTTGGCCGGGACCTTCCTTAGGCGGGACGCTTCATTTGTTGATTCTATAGATGCGCAAAAGGACTTCCAAGAGTTCCTCTTTGCGAACCTAATCTCTTTCGTGAGGATCTTCACGTTTCTTTATAGGTGGACCACTCGACGACCCACTCCTTAGCGAGGTTCCACCCTACTCTTGAAATGCGAATTAGTTCCGATATTTTATCCCTCCACCATGGTGGACGCCTTTAACCACTAAGCCTACTAACTGGGCAGGACTTCTCGAAGGATCGCGTAAGGGAACCCGTAAATTCATCGACTACATTGTCAACTGCTTTAATCGGGTCGAGGTCCTCAGTGAGGTGATTCACTGATTTCCTCAGTTCTCTCTTGAATTTTGACTTAGCCTCACACGGATTTCTAAAAATGCCTTTCCCACGAGTAGAAAGTTGTAGCTTGAAGAGTATCCAACAATGATCAGATAGCGACGCCTTGTTGGAGACTCTCCAGTTAATAACGTCAACAGAGCTCTGTTCAGAAATAAAAGTTATATCCAAGACTTCTCTTCTATTAGACGACACAAAGGTGGGGACATTGCCTCTTCTTCTTCCTTTTATCAGCGAGGTTATGATCCGAATATAAGGGATCACAACCCTCCCACTTCACCGCATTTCTACTGATCCGCCTATGGGGTTCGCCTATTTGACTTTAGAAAATATCGGCAGGCCTGCCGATTTTGGATCACTCGGTTACTGAGGCCAATGAAATGCCGATGTATTCGCATTTGTCTGATCCAGGCGTTTATAGGGCTGCCTTTCCTACATCGCGATGTCTTTGGAACGTGCATTGATATTGCCTTTTTAACAGGGTTCAAATGATTTCTTCTTTGTACGCGGCAATACCAGCTGAGCCGGTCGCGCTCTATACAGGGCGAAGGTAACTTTCCCTGGGCATTTGGGTCATTGCCTTTATTACAAATAATAAGATTGGTTTCTAGAATATAATTAAACAAAACTTCACCTCTAGCATTAATGTCGGTGCTACCCCACAGAGTATGGTGGGCGTTGGCATCACATCCCAAGTCTAAGTTTTTCTCACCTTTTTGAGACGCTGATATGAGCGACCTCAGATTTTCCGAGGGGACTTCAATGCCGTCATCGTAGAGTAGAAACGTAGATGCCACCGTGTAGTTTCCATTAACCCCTCTCACATTTACCACTGTCAAGTCGCCGGAGCTGAAATGAGATAACATTAGTACAGGGTGTCCGCCGGGAAGGTATACTACTTTGTTTGTTTATAATTTTTGATTAAATGAAAGAGAATGGATCTTATATTGATAAATGTTTTATTTAATGTCGGCAATTATGTATGGAATACAATATCAGGTAAATGTCCGCCTCTGCTAGTCTCACAAATGCGAGCCCTTTTGAGCACATTTTTCATTACATTCTCACACATTTCACGCGGTATTTCATTAATTTCATCACGAATATTTTGTTTGAGTTGCTCAAGCGTTTCTAGTTTGTTTGCATAAACCTTGCTTTTCAGATATCCCCACAAAAAGAAGTCGGGAGCAGTCAAATCAGGCGACCGTGGAGGCCAATCAACATCACCATTTTTTGAAATAACTTGTTGTGGAAAGAGGTCTCGCAGTAATTCCATTGTAATCCTGGCTGTATGCGATGTGGCACCGTCTTGTTGATACCACATGTTAATCAAGCCCAAAGCATGCAGTTGTGGCGTTAAACAAATGCAAATCCTTGTGCAAAATTGTGGCCAAAGTCGTTCTTTGAAGACCAAGTTGCTGAGCACGGCGTCGAATTGAGGTTGATGGATTGTTTTGAACACTTCCTTGAACAGCAGTAATGTTTTCAGCAGATCTTGCAGTACGTAGTGGCCCATGCTTGGGCCTATCACCTACAGACCCTCTTTCTTCGAAATCATTCACTACACGATAAATAGTGCGTTTTGTTGGCACGTTGTTTCTCCCAAAAATTTCACGTAACTTTCTCATCGTCACAGTAATCGATGATTGATTTTGATAAAATGTTTTAACGATTAAAACACGTTGGTTTATCGAATATTTTTCCATAATAAATTTGCCACGTGTCTACTTCACGACTGCCAAATATGAACTGTCAAGACTAATGTTTACCAAAATGGCGGCAAAACAAAGTAGTATACGTTCCCGGCGGACACCCTGTATATTAGGCACGATACAACTCCTAACCTTACCAGCGTCGCTTCTATAATATACATTATAGCTTTTGACCCTAATCCCATCACGAGATTGTTATGAATCCACGGTTCCTGGATTAGGGCCAGATCCAGCTGCTCCTCCATGAGGGGCAGCTTCAGGTTGTCGGAGGCGACTGCACTTTGATGAACATTGATTTGCACTACCTGCATCGGTTGCCGCAATCTCAACTTCCATAGCGTCAGTCGCCCCATCGTTCTCCGCGCGTTGAGCCTACTTTAGGAGCTTTAGAGTTACCTCTCCCGCTCCATAGCACAACCTCAACTGCTTATCTACCAGAAGTGAAGCCGGGGGTTCATTTATAAGAATGATGAAGCCCTTGGTCCCATTCTTCGCCTCTTCCTCCCCGAGGACCTCCTAGCCCCTCATATCAGTAGAAGGGTTCTGGGTTTTTAGGAAGCCGATGATGTCTGTTTTGTCCACACCCCAGTCAGAAACACAGAGCCTTCCCTTGGGCATGGTGCGTATCTCCTTTAGGGATACCGCTCGCAGTGCAGCCCCCTCCCAGAGTTTAAAACCGCGAATTGTGGCTTTCGCGAAATCAAGCGATAACTGATCCTTAGAGTCTATGATAATGACCCCACGATGCCACTTCGCTCTCCCGAATGTGGGTGCGGTTCCACCGGCATTCTTTTGAATACGCTCAAAGATTGCTCCAGCTAAGGCCTTCTCAATCATCTGTCGGCATTCTTGAGAATACTGGCTACTAGGTTTTCCGAAGTCCACCACAGCTAGCTGCAGTGAACTGCGAATCGCCCTGCTGAAAAGAATCGCCGTATCAGCCTTCGACCTCTTGGGGGGATTTTTTGCGTCCTCTGAAGACTGAAGCATCTTTGATACAAAATCCTCCCTCCTTCAACGGCCCTCGAGGTTTCTGGTTGAGCACCAGCAGGACCTGTCTTAGCGGCAGCGGTCTTGCTGGTTTTCGTTTTTACTTAGGGGCAGCGACCTTACGGCTGGCCTTGGTTTTAGCAGCGCTTTGCTTAGGCTCAGGCCTTGTCAGAACGCCCTTTGCTATTGTATCAATAGCCCAGGTCAGCGAGTTCTTTTCCCTTTCGGAGAGGGAAGAGGGATCTTTTGCGGCCAGCACCGACTTGACATGCGTCGTTCTACGGAACAACCGCCGTCTCATCTGGCCTGGGGAGACCTTCTTCCCCCCTTCGGTTTCCGCACACCCTCGGAACGATCTGCTAAAAGCTGCTCCTCCATCTCCATACAGATCTCCTCCTGATCCGAGCTAGCCGCCGATGGTGGCTGCAGCTCAACCAGTTCCGGTACGCCCACGGATAGCTTGTCAGCTTCCGAACTGGTGTTGCCGTCTTTTTCTTTTTCCTTTTTGTTATTATTTTCGTTCATCATTTGTTGTTCCCACGAGTATGGCCGCAAAGTATAATTCGGCCCGCCAGAGCCGCCATGCCGGTGTAAGGCATTTACTATACACAGACCTCGCCAGGGCATCTGTAACAGCTCGTTAGTGGTTGGTTTTATATATATATATCCCCCAACCTTTTATCTTTCTGCATGGTTTTAAAAATGCTTACACCACCGGTAGAATTAGGGAGACTATCTCTTGGTTTTTTGGACCTCAGCAGCACTCGCCGAAACATCTCCACAGAAAAACCTTTGGCCCTTCTTAAGCCCCAACACCACGACAAAGTGGATAGTAATCGCTGGCCTGCTGCACTAACTTGCGGTCCAAGATACCAAGCCTTGAAATAGGCTCTATGGAAACAATTAACAACATTTTCAGGTTTTTTGAATTTAGTCTCGTTGATATCCATTATCAGTTATTCATAGTTTGTAATGGGAGTTGATAAACACAAAGGGCTGTTGTATTTAGTGTTCTAGCCATAGTTTAACGGCAAAATGTATGGCACGTAGGTTAAAGTCATTTTATGAACCTTAGCCATCTAACACGCGCATCAACTTTTAAAAGGTCTGTTGGTTCCTTAAAGATACAAATTTATCTACAGCCTCTTTTTCTTTTAACGAGCGTAAAATTTACTCCAATGCCGATGCTAAAAAATAAAAGTTCAAAAGCAAGAAGCGGTGTTGATAGTCATAAAATGTTATTAAAAAGTTTCCATCCCAAAAAATTAGATCCTATTTCTAACTTTTAGTATCAAAATTAATCATAATTACACCAAACTGAAAATTTTTAACATAAAACCAGTAACGCCCCCAACGTCCCGCATTCATAAATCTCTGAGCAACAATTCACCTAAATCCACAAGTTGAACAGACGTACACACGCATTGCCACTACTTCTGCAGGGACTCCTCTCTTTTCGTGTGCTACATCCCCTAGCTGCGTTAGAAGTCACATCTCTAAGTCCTTGTAATATTTCATTGAATTATGTGTGGGCGAACGAAGGGGAGAGGACACTTTTCTTGTATGCAATAGCGTATGAAAAAAAAAAAAATACAAAAGATATTTACCACTCCCACAGTCGCCCACTGTGAAAAAGATTTAAGATTTCCTGACTTTCCCTAGGAAAACGCTGCACTTGGGGGGTGGTTTATCATACAAAACAGAAATTCCCCGGACCAAAACCTTGACATTCTCCCCCTCGGAGTAAGCTGCTTATCTGATTACCTACCTGATGACACCATAACGCATTCTTTTAGCGTTCCAACAGATGGATAGCGATAAGGCTATCAAATTTATTTCAAGAAAATCCTTTGAAAGCGTATTTTATATTTTTTTTTTATTCGAAGCATCTCTGAAGAGGGTACGGTAATGATTGCAATTCGGTAAAAATTGCTCGAATGTTGAAGCAAGATTCCTTTACAAGTCTTCATTCCGCTTTACCTGAATGGCAAGGATATTCTGAATCATCTGGTGGAACCCTGGAATTTGACTGTAAACATTTTTTCCTAGGAGGAGAGATCCTCTCTCCGTCTTCAAGGTTGTAAACATTTTTTGTCTTTTTTGCTTCCGGTGACTCTTGGTATGTGATTTCACTAAAGGAAAAATAAAGGAAATGTTTGTGATAAAGGATATCCAGTCACTCTATTATTCTTGTTTACCACTAAACTATTCGTATACTCCGACAATATTTTTTGCAAGCATTGAAATTGATTGCTTGTACTTTAACAGCACCTAGTCTCGATGTGGATCTCTTACTTCGAAGACGTCCGTTATCTTAAAAACAAACCTCAAGCTTGCAGTAATTTTCTGATAATTTCTTGACCACTGAGTGTCTGTCGTCTCTCTGTTTATATTTCAATCTTATGTCGGAAATTTCCCCACAGATGAGATTTGGGTGTGAATCCTTACATTGGACCGTTGTCCTGCGTGGTCATTGCATGCGGTTGCTAATGCCAAACACAATCTAAAGTTTTGTTAGGAATTCAATTTCATAATTTTGTGGAATTGAATCTAAATATATTGTGGGAACCTTAAATTAGAACCTGACCTGCTTTGCGGTGGCTTATCTTATGAGGTTTGGAAAATCGAATGAAAGGACATAGGTACTAAACTATTGAAAATGCAACATTTAGTTTAAAACTAACGACAATAATCATCAAGATAGGCGAACCCCACATGCGGATCAGTAGAAATGCGGTGAAGTGGGAGGGTTGTGATCCCTTGTTTTCGGATCATAGCCTCGCTGATAAAAGGAAGAAGAAGAAGAAGACAATAATCATCAAGATGCGTTGCATTTGCATCCCATAGATGTACAATAGATATATCAAGGGTGAGTTACATGTGCAATGCGACCTTTAGTATACATAGTGTGCCCCCCAAAACTAAGACTGTAGTCAATGATATGCTTGATTTGAAGCGCTTTCTTTAGACCAACTGCTTTGGTGAAACGGAGTATGTAAAGTAGATCAGCGGGGCTAGTATCATCTCTGACAGAAGATAAGCACCTAGGTGATGTCTTTTGTGGATTTATTTATTTATTTTATTTTATTTATATTTTCGTGATTCCTATACACTTTAAGATATAATATCTTATAAACTAGTGTTAGGCTAATTCTGTATTTAAAACTTTAAAAAGTTGACGATAATAATAATATTTCACGTTATAATGACATAGTTATAATAAAGCATAATAATTCATAATTTAATCAAAAATCATTAATACTAATTAATATTTTGTGACAGGTGGTTTCTTAATTCATTTTTAAACCTTCTTGTGTTATTAATTCTCCTGATAGAACGCGGTAAGGAGTTCCATAAGCGAATGGAATTAATAAAAAATTGACACTCAGTGGTAAGGAACGAGTAACGTGGATGAGTCAGCTGTCTAGACCTGTTTGAGGAAGGTATAACGAGTTTCTCATACAGATATGGAGGCTGTCGTGTTATCAGGATAGATGAGAGAAGGGTTAAGGTGCGGAACTGTAGAAGGCTATTGAACGTCATATTGAAAATGCGCGAAGACAAGTGCGACACCCGATCATACCTACGTAGTCCAAAAACGTACCGAACGGTGTTGTTGTAAGCGACCTGGAGTTTTCTTTTACTGACAGAGTTGCACTTGGCAAAAACTTCGCACCCGTATGTCAATGTTGGTATGACCAATGTTTTGGCGAGCATGAGCCGTGTTTTAAAAGGGGTGAAAGTTTTACTTGCCCACAATGTTCGAAGAACACCATAAGCCTTACCAGTCACAACATTAATGTGGTTATCCCAGGTCAGATTTCGATTAAAGACCATGCCAAGGTTTTTGGCCGTCTCAACGTATTCAATAGAAGCATCGCTTAAAAATACAGAAGGGAAGTACGACAAGTCCAATGAATTCCTTGAGATGACCAGGCACTTTGATTTTGCAGGGTTTAACAAGAGGCCATTCGTTTCAGACCAGCGCGCTATACTTTCAAGGTCCTCATTAACGCAGACAGCACCATGTTCAATAAGACCAAGATCGGAGCTCAAGTACATCTGCACATCATCGGCATGCATTTCTATCTTGCAGTGCTTAGTAATTGATGGCAGATCGTTGACGTACATCGAGAACAGTAGTGGGCCTAAAATGGACCCCTGTGGGACGCCACTTAAGGTCGTAACGGAGTCCGATAGGACGTCGCCAATTTGGACAATTTGCTTTCTATCTGAAAGGTATGACCAAGACGCTTTACTGCATCGTGTGAAAAGTTGAACAGTCGACATAGCTTATTGCATAGGTTATAAAAAAGTCACCTTATCGTCATCCATACTTTGCCGCAAATCTTCCGTGACGTTCACTAATGAAGTTATGCAACTGTGACCCTTCTTAAATCCCGATTGGTGTGTTGTCATCAAATTGTTGGTGTTAAGATATATGCCCATTTGCTTTTGTAAAATTCTTTCAAAAGCTTTCGAAAGAAAAGACAAAATAGAAATGGGCCTAAATTCGTTTCCTTTTGAATTTGTTGGTATAGGTACTACTTTAGCCATTTTCCATTGTGAAGGATATTCACCAGATGTTAAAATAGCATTGAAAATATGTGTAATGTATGGGATAAGGATTGGCAACATGAGCTTTAAAAACCGGGGATGTATCTCGTCCAGCCCAGCTGCAGAAGACTTTATTGAGAGCAGGCTTTCAATGACTTCGGCGCAGTTAACAGCTCTAAAACAGAAACGAGGGACTATTAATTCTGATTGATTTGACAATCGACTGTGTGAATCTCTTATTAAGTTCGGCGGATTTGAGGAAGAGGATGCAAATTGTCGATTGAGTACATTGCAGTCGACATTTTCGATTCTGTTGAGCTTTGGTTTAGCGATCCCAATACTACGAAGATTACGCCACAATTTACGGCACCCGAGAGAGGAATTAAGTTGGGCAGAATACATTTTGGACTTTGAATTTCGAATTTCCACTACCACCCGGTTTCGCAGGGAACAGTAAGCTCGCCGAAAATCATCCAAGTGGAAACGCTTCCAGCGGTTATATGCCTGATCGCGTAAGTGTATGAGTTGGCGGATGTGTGCAGTGAACCATTGCTGTTGTTTAGGCTGAAAAGTTTTGGTTCTTAATGGAACATAAAAGTTGAAAAGGCGTCTTATGTTTTTATTTAGAAATTCAACCTGGTCATTGGGTGAAGTTAAATAATAGATAGAGTCCCAGCTTATGCTTCTTGCCTGAACTTCTAATAACGGGTAATTGATATTCACAAAATCCCTATACTGATATGTGGTAACAGCTGTTACAGTAAAATCGTAGGTCAAGTAAATAAGGTCATGTTTGGAGAACGCAGGAGCCGATAATTGATCATATAACGACACTTTGTGAATATCACTCACCCTAAAAACGTCTAAAAGTGTGGGTAGGTGACCACCAAAATGTGTTGGTGAAGTTACGTTGACAGCCCGCAAGTTAAACATGCTCATACTATCGATAAGACTATTATCTAGGAGAAGATTACAGTTAAAGTCTCCACATACAACTATATTAGGACAAGTAAAGGCAATTTCTTCCATCAGAGTTAGGAAGGGACAAATGTCAACGTTCCTATTAGGCCGATAAACAGTACCTAACAAAAGCTTACCCTCATCACCGACTAGCTCAATAAACACATATTCAATGCTACTATAAGCCTCCGATTGAACTTTAGGCATACACTTAATATGCTCTTTTACAAATATAGCAACACCACCCCCGACACGACCTTCTCTATCCGAGCCAAAAACTTTGTATCCCTTGGGAGAACACATTACATCATTGATGTGATCAGCCAACCCGGATTCGGAAACACAAATGACATCTAGATTAGATTCTTCAAACAGGTAGCGAAACTCATCAATTTTCGGGTACAGGCTTTGGGCATTGATATGACAAATCCTGAGACCATCGCTTTGCTTACCTAAGATCCTTATCATTGAATGTAGCGTATTATGCATGATTACAGCAAAGAGTAGATAACACAAAAAAGTTTTTAAAAATTAAGAAAAATGTTAAAAAATTTAGATTAATTAATTTAATTTAATATGAAGAAAAAAGAAAAATTCTAATAAATGTAAGTGATATTATTATTTCTGTTCTGCATTGCTGGCAATTTCCTCATTGGGCTCTTCTATTGATCGGCTGGCTGCTTCTTCCAGTGTTTGAAGAGAGTCGATTAACACAGCTGATTGAGTTGGTCGACCTTTAATGTAAACAACTCCACGTACGGTATATACCGCGGAAAAGATGTTTTTTCGTTTCAACTGCAGTGCGCTTTGTAATAATTGTTTATTTTGTTGCGTAAGGCTTTCGCGCAGATAGATTGATGACGATGAACTCGCGGTGTTAAAACCTAGGTCGCACAAGCGTAGATTTTGGTGTTGTTTACGGAAGTTTGCGATCGATTTCAAAATATAGTTTTTATCGTATGGTGAATTAAACTTAATCATTATCGCTGAATCAGGAGAATTCGATTTCGGACGTGTGCGATAAATGTTCCGGAGAGTGGGTGGTTTAGCGGCAATAGTGTGCCACAAGAGATGGAAAATTGATTTTAAATTTTCATCTGGAGTGTGCGGGACTCCGTACAAAAAAGCATCACACGCGATTAGCCTATTCTCTTGAGAGTTAAGCAGAAGTTAAACTTCACTCAGTTCGTTTGTTGTGGTTTCGAGTTCACATTTCACTTCGGAGACTTCGGTAGTTTTCTCAGCAAGCTTGTCTTTCGTGTATGTAAGTTCTTTAGTGATCGTGGAAAGGGAAGATTCGATGTTACTTATGTCGGTATTAATGAGTTTGACGTCTGAAGTATAATTCAGTACCGAGGATTCCAAGTGCACAACTCTTTTGTTTATGTCACAAACACTGCTTTTAATTTCGTTAATTTCGCGATCAATTTTGTTTGTAATGTTTTGTTCCATCTCGGACATTTTATTAAAAATGCAAACACTTTGTTTACGGGGTAGTTCTTCCATCATCTCACACATATTTTTGCTGTCATCGGCCGATTTCGGCAGAGATTTTTGCAAAGGGGGACACAGAGAGCTTCGCGGCGAATCCGTCTTAGCAGATTTCGAGCGGGTCGAAATTTGTTTTGGTGGTGGTGACATGGAGAGATGGGTAAGTTTAATGAAGAACAAAGAAAGGAACACGGTGAAACTGACACAACCAAGAAAAGTATGTGCGTAACTTTTATAATTGTTTTACACTTTTTTTTTATTAAATGTATAAATTTTTCATTCGCTTGATCACTCAGAAGCGTTGGAAGTGTATACACTTAATTTTTGCACAAGCCCGGCTAATTTTTACTATGTTACGATCAGAATATAGAACTTGGAGATTGCCAGACAAAGAACACGTCTACTCAGTAGCAATCATTGCATCTGAATGTGCTTCGCATTCCGTGGGCGCCGTGGCGTAAGTGGTTAGTGTGTCGGATCACAACGCATGAGGTTCCAAGTTCGAATCCCAGAAAATACCAAAAAGTTTTTTCACGGACCCACCTCTCGAGAGCGTCTGACAAACATCCGAGAGTATTGTTGTCACGAAAAAGCTGCTCAAATCGCCGTTCGGATTCGGCATTAAACTGTAGGTCACTTCCATTCGTGTGAAAAATATAACGCACACAACATGAGTGTTTGCGAGAAGCTAGGCCCTGGCACTTTAAAGAGCTGTTGCGCCAAATATTTGTATTGTTTTTTTTGCTTCGCATTCCATAAGAAGGTGTGCTCGTGTTTCTGAGCGATCCCTATAGAATCTGCAGTTTCCATACCCTTCTAGTCGCAATTTCCTAAGATGCTACTTGAGTTCCGAATGACCCTCACATGATGCGAAGTCGATTCTTGCGAACTCTCAGGCAGGTTCTGCTTCTTTTCTGGCTGTAGTTTCCCAGAAGTTCTTTCGCCTATTTCAGCTGGGAGAGCTGCTTCATTCCCCTCCACTCCTATGCGTCCTGGTACCCACTAGAGAGTCACTTTATTAGCCTGTCCTAGTCTGATCTACTGCGAGCTCAATGCCTTGATTGGGACTTGGGCATCTGACAGTATTGCGATAGGCTGTCAGTGATATTTCCTGTCGAGGTTCTGTGCCCGTACACGCCTGCCCCAGTGCATGTATGTAGATGTTTTTGCTCCATCCGAGTAACATTTAATAGTACGTTGTTTGAATTGGTACTTATCGGACTCACTGCTCCAATGCCTTTTATTATTCAGCTTTGAGTAAAATTTTCTCTCGAAGCAGTATTTCTTGACCATATCAACTCTGGGCCAGTCAGAAGCGGCACCGATTTGGATAGGGTCTCTAGCTCTTTGTTTTCAATGCAATTTACTTTCCGGACGCCGGCTTTGATTACTCTCAATATGGTCTCCTTTGCGATCCTTTCTAGTACTGTGTGTAGCGGAGGTAGTCTTGCAATCAGCTCTAGTGTTGCTGTGGGATAGGTTCTCGTATACAGTGCCCTTTTTGCACTTTGCCAAGGGTTGTCCTCATCGTGCTAAGCCTCGTTCCGCTGATCCATGCCATTGCACCATATGTGATGATGGGTCTGACTATAATCATGTGCATCCACTTCAGTGAGGTTCGATTGTACCCCCAGGTTTTATGTGAGATGTTCCTGCAAACCATAATTGTTCTAGCGGCTTCGATTAACACATGTTAATTCGAGAAGAGTTTGCTATCTGGTGCTATGCATATATACTTGACCTGTTTTTGTGGGCCGACTATAATACGGTCGCTTCAGGAAGGTTGTATATGCATCAGCCGCTTTTTCCTTGTGATTGGTACCACAGTGACTCTGGTTGAGTCCTTGTGATTGGTAGACTCATCTCAGTGGGAAGACATTCGCACTTCCATCGATTCAATGCGATTCCGTGTTCTGCGAGGACTATATGCCTTTTCGAGATTCTGTCAGGAACGATGAGTAATTTCATAATAATCTTTGGTAACTCTATTTCTAGTGCGCCAAGTTTATTGAAAATGGCATTTCTGCGGACCGGGTTCCTAGTCCTGTCGGTGCTTGGACACACTCTTCTGCATTTACATCGTCGTCTTATACAGTTGTGAAAGGTGAAAACCACACCCCAAGCCCCTTGCCACAGTTCTTTACGTCAACAGAACAAACGCCTCTCGATATATTGGTTAAATATACTTTATTCAATGATGCCAAAATCGTACATTCACATCGTACACAGCCTGACTAACTACTGACCCTGCTGCCGAAGTGCAGCCTCCTTTTATTCACCACGCTGGACCATGGTGAATACCGCTTATTGTAGTGGCTCGCTTTTCAGCACATCAGATTGGCCAATAGCAGGCTGAATTGATGTAATCGTCCGATGAAGGTGCGGCTAAAGGTTGCGTCAGTCGATGTGGTGTGTTCTGATGGTATGATTTGTTGTTACGGTTGCGTGGTCTGATCTGGTGTGGTACGATGTGGTGTGATGGATTCTTTCTCGAAAAGTATCAAATCATTTACCTGGTACTTCGTTGGTCTTCTATGCCTTCCGTCGTATCTTCCCTTCTGGTATTCCTGTTCCTTGATGATGTTCTGCAATGCTTCGCTTCTTCTTTCCGACATCTCCTCTGGTCCAGCGACCTTACGGTTTTCGAGTTCTCTGTCTAGTTGATCCTTCGCTATACTCCTTGGCGTGTAAGCAAATAGCAGCTCGTGTGGCGTAGCCCTTGTCGTTGCGCTTTTAGTGGAATTTGAACTCCATTGAAGGGACCGTAATTGACTTGCCCAGTCTTGACCGCTGGAGTGGGCGCATTTTAATGCCGCTAGAATCGTCCTATTAATCCTTTCGACCTGTCCATTGGCCCTGGGTGTCCTTGTGGCCGTTTTTATGTGTTGTATGCCCATTGTCTCACAAAACTTTTCGAACTCCTTTGCCGTAAACGCGGTGCCTCTATCGCTTATTAATCTCTCCGGGGCTCCAAAATATCCTGATATTTCCATTAGTGCATTCAGGGCACACTTCGCAGTGGCGGCCTTTACTGCCTTTAGTACCACGTACTTTGTAAAATTGTCCACGAGTGCAAGTATGTAGCGTGTACCCCCCTTTCCTAGCACAAAGGGTCCCAGGTGGTCCACGTGTACCGTGTGGAATGGAATAGGAAGTCGTTCGGTATTATGCAGTTCTCCCTCGGCCATTCCTCCCTTTCGCTTGGCATATGCGCATTCCACACATGATCCGATATACCCTTTCACAAACCGCCTCATTTTTGGGAACCAGTAGGTGCCTTGTATTCGCTGTTGAGTTTTTTCCGCTGCAAAGTGCCCACAGTCATCATGACACATTTTCAAGATCTTCCACCTGATTGCCTTTAGAACTACCCACTTCTCGTCGTCGCCTATTCGCCGAAACAGTCGGTTTCCTCTGACAGAGTACTCTTTTTGTAGTTGTTTGGTTTTGAGGTCTGCTTCTTTCCTTTGGAGTACGTTTATGATGTCTCGTAGGGCCGGATCTTGCCACTGCATACTGGCTACCCAGTCTTCATCCGAGATATTGATGTTCAGCACTAAAGTAGATGCTTCTTCTACTACGTGGTGTCCTTCGACTGGTTGGCGACTTAGCGCATCGACGTACGTTGCCCGTTTCCCCGGTTGGTGAACTGTTCGGAAATCGAATTCTTGTAATTTGAGCCACCATCTGGCTATTCTAGGGATCATCTTCAGCTTGTTCTGCGTGGCTACGATCGCCTCGCAGTCAGTAACGACCTTGAATTCGCGTCCAAGAAGGTATACTCTGAATCTTTCCAAACTTTCCACCACCGCTAATACCTCTAGCTCGTAGCTATGATATTTACTCTCGTTCTCTGTTACTCTGCGACTGTAATGTGCTACTGGCCGCAAGTTGGAGTCCGCCTTGGACCGCTGCAGTAGGATCCCTGCGAGTCCTTGAGCTGAAGCATCCGTGTGTACCTCCTGGACGCCCTCGACGTCGTATAGCGCTAGTACTGGAGGGTTGATAAGTGCATCCTTCAGCGCCTTAAACGCCTTTTCCTGTTCGTCTGCCCATTTGAAATGCGTTTCGTCTTTCAGCAAATCAGTTAGCGGCGCTGCTATCACAGCATATCCTTTTACGAACTTCCTGAAAAATCCAGTCAGGCCCAAGAATTGCCTTACCCCGCGTACATCTTTTGGTTTTGCAAATTGCTCTATTGCACCCGTTTTCCTTTGGTTTGGTTTAATTCCATTTCCTGTTACATAGTGCCCCAGGAACTCCAGGTTGGTTTTCAGAAAGGCACACTTTTTCATGTTGAGGGTTAGCCCAGACTCCTTAAGTACTTTGAGGAATCGTTCTAACTTCTGCAACCCTTCATCGATTGTTTTACTCGGAATAATTATATCATCAAGGTAAACAGCGATGTCCCCTCTGGGCATGCGTGCTTTAACTTGGTTCATGCACGCCTGAAATGCCGCAGGTGCATTCACTAAGCCAAATGGCATCCTCCTAAACTCATACATGCCGTCTTCAGCTGCAAACGCGGTATATTTTCGACTTTGATCAGCAACCCTGATTTGGTGATAACCCGAAGCAAGATCCAGGGATGTGAAGTATGTATTTCCTGCCAACGATGCCAGTACCTCCTCCACAATCGGCATCGGGAACTTCCTCTTGATCGTTGCCGCGTTCAGTGCCCTGTAGTCTATGCAGAACCGATCACTTCCGTCTTTTTTCTTTGTTAAAACAATCGGGGAGCAGGAGTCCGATTTAGATGGTTGAATAACTCCTTGCTGCAACAACTCATCGATCTTGTCCTTTATAATGCTCCTCTTGGCAATCGGCACTCGATAAGGTTGAATGCAAATGGGTCGTTCCATTTGCAGTTCAATACTGAAGTCTGCCCACGTATACTCGCCTAATTCACTGGCATACTTCGCAAAACACTCCCTGTGGTCGTTCACTAGCTTTTTTAGCTTTAGCCTGTGAACCTGCTCCAACACTTCGACATCTAATTCCATAAGTGAAATTTCCTCCTCCGGTCTCTTCCGCGTACACTCTTTGGTGATGAGTCCTCCACCTTCGCTCTCTGTCGTTCCATCACTAATCCTTAGTTTCTGGTAAGACTTCTCGATTTTTACCTGAGGTTGATCCAAGAGCGTGCGGCCGATAATTAGCGGATAGGGTTGGTTGATAGGGTACAACTAGCAACTCGCACCAACTCTTCAGCCTGTCCACTTCGATTTCTACATACGCTTTTCCTATGACTTGACATCTACCTCCTCCGAATCCAGTTAACTGCCTGCTGTCTTTACTACATGACACTTTGATATTGTCGGCCTTTGTTTTGCGCAAGGACACACAGTCACTACCCAGATCAATGAATGTCAGCACCTTGCTCCCATTCACTCTGACTTTTTTCTCGTACTCACTTTTTTGTTCGCTGATTAGCAATTGGTGCGGCCTACTGCCTGATTGTCCTCCATTTCTTGGTGCTGGGCAGTTTCAACTAATGTGCCCCGTCTGTTGGCACTGATAGCACTTTATTGCGCCTGGAACAGATTTTCCCGCTGTGCTTGCAGTATTCACTGGCCTCGGAGCGTTCCGCACTTCCGATCGGTGCTCGTTTCTGCTCCTCAACCCAGTAGTCCAACGTATCTTCTTGAGTAGATCCTGTATCGTCTCTGGTTGAGCTGATTTGAGCACATCCTTGCACTCTACGTCAATCAGTCCTTGCACTATGTATTTAATCAGTGATGTATCCCGTATATGTCCCCGAGATGCAATGGCCTTCATCTCGAACACATATTCTTCTACATCTTCGCTCTGTCGTTGTCTTCGGTTTCGTAATAGCTCGTGTATGTCAGCATCGTCTTCTGTGGTAGGGAAGATGTCACACAATTCGTCGAAAAATTCTTCCAGGGTCTCTGGCGTTACGCTGCGACTCCAAAGCTTTGCAGCCCCAGATAGTTTTGTGGTTGCTGCCATTAGTACCAATTGTTCGTCTAAATTGTAGATGCGTTTTACATCTTCAACCTTCCGTTTCCAGCCTTGTGATGACAATCCCACTGCATGCCTGGGGTTAAACTCCGGAAGAATGTCGACGACGTCTCTCATGGAATACGCAGTCTTCTGATAGGACCTGTCTTCAGTCTTCTTGTTCGGTGGTCCAAGTGCGGGTGTTTCTTTCACCCTGCCGACGCACGGGGTCTGCTTGATTGCTGCCCTGGTTGCCCTCTGCCGTTCCGCTTCCTCTAAACGTCGGACCTTTTTCCGCAGTTCTTGCAGTTCCTGCTGCGCCCTTTGCTCTTCACCATCCGCAACAACCCCTTCTGATTCCTCCACAAGTCCCTCAAACACCAGCAGTCTATTCAGTAGATCTGCCTTTACACCTGCTTGCTCCAGCCCTCGAGTTCGAAGCTCTTCCCGTAACTCATCCCTCGTTAACGCTGAGAATTCTTCTACCCTCGCTACCTGGTCTTCCATGTTACACGTCTACCTCAATTATCCACCACTTCTTTGCCGAACTTCTTTAGCCAGTCAGGTAAGTCTGTTAGCTGTCTGTTAGAAAGCTGTGCTGCGAGCTCTATCCCACTTCTGAAATTGAAAGGTGAAAACCACACCCCAAGCCCCTTGCCACAGTTCTTTACATCAACAGAACAAACGCCTCTCGATATATTGGTTAAATATACTTTATTCAATGATGCCAAAATCGTACATTCACATCGTACACAGCCTGACTAACTACTGACCCTGCTGCCGAAGTGCAGCCTCCTTTTATTCACCACGCTGGACCATGGTGAATACCGCTTATTGTAGTGGCTCGCTTTTCAGCCCATCATATTGGCCAATAGCAAGCTGAATTGATGTAATCGTCCGATGAAGGTGCGGCTAAAGGTTGTGTCAGTCGATGTGGTGTGTTCTGATGGTATGATTTGTTGTTACGGTTGCGTGGTCTGATCTGGTGTGGTACGATGTGGTGTGATGGATTCTTTCTCGAAAAGTATCAAATCATTTACCTGGTACTTCGTTGGTCTTCTATGCCTTCCGTCGTATCTTCCCTTCTGGTATTCCTGTTCCTTGATGATGTTCTGCAATGCTTCGCTTCTTCTTTCCGACATCTCCTCTGGTCCAGCGACCTTACGGTTTTCGAGTTCTCTGTCTAGTTGATCCTTCGCTATACTCCTTGGCGTGTAAGCAAATAGCAGCTCATGTGGCGTAGCCCTTGTCGTTGCGCTTTTAGTGGAATTTGAACTCCATTGAAGGGACCGTAATTGACTTGCCCAGTCTTGACCGCTGGAGTGGGCGCATTTTAATGCCGCTAGAATCGTCCTATTAATCCTTTCGACCTGTCCATTGGCCCTGGGTGTCCTTGTGGCCGTTTTTATGTGTTGTATGCCCATTGTCTCACAAAACTTTTCGAACTCCTTTGCCGTAAACGCGGTGCCTCTATCGCTTATTAATCTCTCCGGGGCTCCAAAATATCCTGATATTTCCATTAGTGCATTCAGGGCACACTTCGCAGTGGCGGCCTTTACTGCCTTTAGTACCACGTACTTTGTAAAATTGTCCACGAGTGCAAGTATGTAGCGTGTACCCCCCTTTCCTAGCACAAAGGGTCCCAGGTGGTCCACGTGTACCGTGTGGAATGGAATAGGAAGTCGTTCGGTATTATGCAGTTCTCCCTCGGCCATTCCTCCCTTTCGCTTGGCATATGCGCATTCCACACATGATCCGATATACCCTTTCACAAACCGCCTCATTTTTGGGAACCAGTAGGTGCCTTGTATTCGCTGTTGAGTTTTTTCCGCTGCAAAGTGCCCACAGTCATCATGACACATTTTCAAGATCTTCCACCTGATTGCCTTTAGAACTACCCACTTCTCGTCGTCGCCTATTCGCCGAAACAGTCGGTTTCCTCTGACAGAGTACTCTTTTTGTAGTTGTTTGGTTTTGAGGTCTGCTTCTTTCCTTTGGAGTACGTTTATGATGTCTCGTAGGGCCGGATCTTGCCACTGCATACTGGCTACCCAGTCTTCATCCGAGATATTGATGTTCAGCACTAAAGTAGATGCTTCTTCTACTACGTGGTGTCCTTCGACTGGTTGGCGACTTAGCGCATCGACGTACGTTGCCCGTTTCCCCGGTTGGTGAACTGTTCGGAAATCGAATTCTTGTAATTTGAGCCACCATCTGGCTATTCTAGGGATCATCTTCAGCTTGTTCTGCGTGGCTACGATCGCCTCGCAGTCAGTAACGACCTTGAATTCGCGTCCAAGAAGGTATACTCTGAATCTTTCCAAACTTTCCACCACCGCTAATACCTCTAGCTCGTAGCTATGATATTTACTCTCGTTCTCTGTTACTCTGCGACTGTAATGTGCTACTGGCCGCAAGTTGGAGTCCGCCTTGGACCGCTGCAGTAGGATCCCTGCGAGTCCTTGAGCTGAAGCATCCGTGTGTACCTCCTGGACGCCCTCGACGTCGTATAGCGCTAGTACTGGAGGGTTGATAAGTGCATCCTTCAGCGCCTTAAACGCCTTTTCCTGTTCGTCTGCCCATTTGAAATGCGTTTCGTCTTTCAGCAAATCAGTTAGCGGCGCTGCTATCACAGCATATCCTTTTACGAACTTCCTGAAAAATCCAGTCAGGCCCAAGAATTGCCTTACCCCGCGTACATCTTTTGGTTTTGCAAATTGCTCTATTGCACCCGTTTTCCTTTGGTTTGGTTTAATTCCATTTCCTGTTACATAGTGCCCCAGGAACTCCAGGTTGGTTTTCAGAAAGGCACACTTTTTCATGTTGAGGGTTAGCCCAGACTCCTTAAGTACTTTGAGGAATCGTTCTAACTTCTGCAACCCTTCATCGATTGTTTTACTCGGAATAATTATATCATCAAGGTAAACAGCGATGTCCCCTCTGGGCATGCGTGCTTTAACTTGGTTCATGCACGCCTGAAATGCCGCAGGTGCATTCACTAAGCCAAATGGCATCCTCCTAAACTCATACATGCCGTCTTCAGCTGCAAACGCGGTATATTTTCGACTTTGATCAGCAACCCTGATTTGGTGATAACCCGAAGCAAGATCCAGGGATGTGAAGTATGTATTTCCTGCCAACGATGCCAGTACCTCCTCCACAATCGGCATCGGGAACTTCCTCTTGATCGTTGCCGCGTTCAGTGCCCTGTAGTCTATGCAGAACCGATCACTTCCGTCTTTTTTCTTTGTTAAAACAATCGGGGAGCAGGAGTCCGATTTAGATGGTTGAATAACTCCTTGCTGCAACAACTCATCGATCTTGTCCTTTATAATGCTCCTCTTGGCAATCGGCACTCGATAAGGTTGAATGCAAATGGGTCGTTCCATTTGCAGTTCAATACTGAAGTCTGCCCACGTATACTCGCCTAATTCACTGGCATACTTCGCAAAACACTCCCTGTGGTCGTTCACTAGCTTTTTTAGCTTTAGCCTGTGAACCTGCTCCAACACTTCGACATCTAATTCCATAAGTGAAATTTCCTCCTCCGGTCTCTTCCGCGTACACTCTTTGGTGATGAGTCCTCCACCTTCGCTCTCTGTCGTTCCATCACTAATCCTTAGTTTCTGGTAAGACTTCTCGATTTTTACCTGAGGTTGATCCAAGAGCGTGCGGCCGATAATTAGCGGATAGGGTTGGTTGATAGGGTACAACTAGCAACTCGCACCAACTCTTCAGCCTGTCCACTTCGATTTCTACATACGCTTTTCCTATGACTTGACATCTACCTCCTCCGAATCCAGTTAACTGCCTGCTGTCTTTACTACATGACACTTTGATATTGTCGGCCTTTGTTTTGCGCAAGGACACACAGTCACTACCCAGATCAATGAATGTCAGCACCTTGCTCCCATTCACTCTGACTTCTTTCTCGTACTCACTTTTTTGTTCGCTGATTAGCAATTAGTGCGGCCTACTGCCTGATTGTCCTCCATTTCTTGGTGCTGGGCAGTTTCAACTAATGTGCCCCGTCTGTTGGCACTGATAGCACTTTATTGCGCCTGGAACAGATTTTCCCGCTGTGCTTGCAGTATTCACTGGCCTCGGAGCGTTCCGCACTTCCGATCGGTGCTCGTTTCTGCTCCTCAACCCAGTAGTCCAACGTATCTTCTTGAGTAGATCCTGTATCGTCTCTGGTTGAGCTGATTTGAGCACATCCTTGCACTCTACGTCAATCAGTCCTTGCACTATGTATTTAATCAGTGATGTATCCCGTATATGTCCCCGAGATGCAATGGCCTTCATCTCGAACACATATTCTTCTACATCTTCGCTCTGTCGTTGTCTTCGGTTTCGTAATAGCTCGTGTATGTCAGCATCGTCTTCTGTGGTAGGGAAGATGTCACACAATTCGTCGAAAAATTCTTCCAGGGTCTCTGGCGTTACGCTGCGACTCCAAAGCTTTGCAGCCCCAGATAGTTTTGTGGTTGCTGCCATTAGTACCAATTGTTCGTCTAAATTGTAGATGCGTTTTACATCTTCAACCTTCCGTTTCCAGCCTTGTGATGACAATCCCACTGCATGCCTGGGGTTAAACTCCGGAAGAATGTCGACGACGTCTCTCATGGAATACGCAGTCTTCTGATAGGACCTGTCTTCAGTCTTCTTGTTCGGTGGTCCAAGTGCGGGTGTTTCTTTCACCCTGCCGACGCACGGGGTCTGCTTGATTGCTGCCCTGGTTGCCCTCTGCCGTTCCGCTTCCTCTAAACGTCGGACCTTTTTCCGCAGTTCTTGCAGTTCCTGCTGCGCCCTTTGCTCTTCACCATCCGCAACAACCCCTTCTGATTCCTCCACAAGTCCCTCAAACACCAGCAGTCTATTCAGTAGATCTGCCTTTACACCTGCTTGCTCCAGCCCTCGAGTTCGAAGCTCTTCCCGTAACTCATCCCTCGTTAACGCTGAGAATTCTTCTACCCTCGCTACCTGGTCTTCCATGTTACACGTCTACCTCAATTATCCACCACTTCTTTGCCGAACTTCTTTAGCCAGTCAGGTAAGTCTGTTAGCTGTCTGTTAGAAAGCTGTGCTGCGAGCTCTATCCCACTTCTGAAATTGAAAGGTGAAAACCACACCCCAAGCCCCTTGCCACAGTTCTTTACATCAACAGAACAAACGCCTCTCGATATATTGGTTAAATATACTTTATTCAATGATGCCAAAATCGTACATTCACATCGTACACAGCCTGACTAACTACTGACCCTGCTGCCGAAGTGCAGCCTCCTTTTATTCACCACGCTGGACCATGGTGAATACCGCTTATTGTAGTGGCTCGCTTTTCAGCCCATCATATTGGCCAATAGCAAGCTGAATTGATGTAATCGTCCGATGAAGGTGCGGCTAAAGGTTGTGTCAGTCGATGTGGTGTGTTCTGATGGTATGATTTGTTGTTACGGTTGCGTGGTCTGATCTGGTGTGGTACGATGTGGTGTGATGGATTCTTTCTCGAAAAGTATCAAATCATTTACCTGGTACTTCGTTGGTCTTCTATGCCTTCCGTCGTATCTTCCCTTCTGGTATTCCTGTTCCTTGATGATGTTCTGCAATGCTTCGCTTCTTCTTTCCGACATCTCCTCTGGTCCAGCGACCTTACGGTTTTCGAGTTCTCTGTCTAGTTGATCCTTCGCTATACTCCTTGGCGTGTAAGCAAATAGCAGCTCATGTGGCGTAGCCCTTGTCGTTGCGCTTTTAGTGGAATTTGAACTCCATTGAAGGGACCGTAATTGACTTGCCCAGTCTTGACCGCTGGAGTGGGCGCATTTTAATGCCGCTAGAATCGTCCTATTAATCCTTTCGACCTGTCCATTGGCCCTGGGTGTCCTTGTGGCCGTTTTTATGTGTTGTATGCCCATTGTCTCACAAAACTTTTCGAACTCCTTTGCCGTAAACGCGGTGCCTCTATCGCTTATTAATCTCTCCGGGGCTCCAAAATATCCTGATATTTCCATTAGTGCATTCAGGGCACACTTCGCAGTGGCGGCCTTTACTGCCTTTAGTACCACGTACTTTGTAAAATTGTCCACGAGTGCAAGTATGTAGCGTGTACCCCCCTTTCCTAGCACAAAGGGTCCCAGGTGGTCCACGTGTACCGTGTGGAATGGAATAGGAAGTCGTTCGGTATTATGCAGTTCTCCCTCGGCCATTCCTCCCTTTCGCTTGGCATATGCGCATTCCACACATGATCCGATATACCCTTTCACAAACCGCCTCATTTTTGGGAACCAGTAGGTGCCTTGTATTCGCTGTTGAGTTTTTTCCGCTGCAAAGTGCCCACAGTCATCATGACACATTTTCAAGATCTTCCACCTGATTGCCTTTAGAACTACCCACTTCTCGTCGTCGCCTATTCGCCGAAACAGTCGGTTTCCTCTGACAGAGTACTCTTTTTGTAGTTGTTTGGTTTTGAGGTCTGCTTCTTTCCTTTGGAGTACGTTTATGATGTCTCGTAGGGCCGGATCTTGCCACTGCATACTGGCTACCCAGTCTTCATCCGAGATATTGATGTTCAGCACTAAAGTAGATGCTTCTTCTACTACGTGGTGTCCTTCGACTGGTTGGCGACTTAGCGCATCGACGTACGTTGCCCGTTTCCCCGGTTGGTGAACTGTTCGGAAATCGAATTCTTGTAATTTGAGCCACCATCTGGCTATTCTAGGGATCATCTTCAGCTTGTTCTGCGTGGCTACGATCGCCTCGCAGTCAGTAACGACCTTGAATTCGCGTCCAAGAAGGTATACTCTGAATCTTTCCAAACTTTCCACCACCGCTAATACCTCTAGCTCGTAGCTATGATATTTACTCTCGTTCTCTGTTACTCTGCGACTGTAATGTGCTACTGGCCGCAAGTTGGAGTCCGCCTTGGACCGCTGCAGTAGGATCCCTGCGAGTCCTTGAGCTGAAGCATCCGTGTGTACCTCCTGGACGCCCTCGACGTCGTATAGCGCTAGTACTGGAGGGTTGATAAGTGCATCCTTCAGCGCCTTAAACGCCTTTTCCTGTTCGTCTGCCCATTTGAAATGCGTTTCGTCTTTCAGCAAATCAGTTAGCGGCGCTGCTATCACAGCATATCCTTTTACGAACTTCCTGAAAAATCCAGTCAGGCCCAAGAATTGCCTTACCCCGCGTACATCTTTTGGTTTTGCAAATTGCTCTATTGCACCCGTTTTCCTTTGGTTTGGTTTAATTCCATTTCCTGTTACATAGTGCCCCAGGAACTCCAGGTTGGTTTTCAGAAAGGCACACTTTTTCATGTTGAGGGTTAGCCCAGACTCCTTAAGTACTTTGAGGAATCGTTCTAACTTCTGCAACCCTTCATCGATTGTTTTACTCGGAATAATTATATCATCAAGGTAAACAGCGATGTCCCCTCTGGGCATGCGTGCTTTAACTTGGTTCATGCACGCCTGAAATGCCGCAGGTGCATTCACTAAGCCAAATGGCATCCTCCTAAACTCATACATGCCGTCTTCAGCTGCAAACGCGGTATATTTTCGACTTTGATCAGCAACCCTGATTTGGTGATAACCCGAAGCAAGATCCAGGGATGTGAAGTATGTATTTCCTGCCAACGATGCCAGTACCTCCTCCACAATCGGCATCGGGAACTTCCTCTTGATCGTTGCCGCGTTCAGTGCCCTGTAGTCTATGCAGAACCGATCACTTCCGTCTTTTTTCTTTGTTAAAACAATCGGGGAGCAGGAGTCCGATTTAGATGGTTGAATAACTCCTTGCTGCAACAACTCATCGATCTTGTCCTTTATAATGCTCCTCTTGGCAATCGGCACTCGATAAGGTTGAATGCAAATGGGTCGTTCCATTTGCAGTTCAATACTGAAGTCTGCCCACGTATACTCGCCTAATTCACTGGCATACTTCGCAAAACACTCCCTGTGGTCGTTCACTAGCTTTTTTAGCTTTAGCCTGTGAACCTGCTCCAACACTTCGACATCTAATTCCATAAGTGAAATTTCCTCCTCCGGTCTCTTCCGCGTACACTCTTTGGTGATGAGTCCTCCACCTTCGCTCTCTGTCGTTCCATCACTAATCCTTAGTTTCTGGTAAGACTTCTCGATTTTTACCTGAGGTTGATCCAAGAGCGTGCGGCCGATAATTAGCGGATAGGGTTGGTTGATAGGGTACAACTAGCAACTCGCACCAACTCTTCAGCCTGTCCACTTCGATTTCTACATACGCTTTTCCTATGACTTGACATCTACCTCCTCCGAATCCAGTTAACTGCCTGCTGTCTTTACTACATGACACTTTGATATTGTCGGCCTTTGTTTTGCGCAAGGACACACAGTCACTACCCAGATCAATGAATGTCAGCACCTTGCTCCCATTCACTCTGACTTCTTTCTCGTACTCACTTTTTTGTTCGCTGATTAGCAATTAGTGCGGCCTACTGCCTGATTGTCCTCCATTTCTTGGTGCTGGGCAGTTTCAACTAATGTGCCCCGTCTGTTGGCACTGATAGCACTTTATTGCGCCTGGAACAGATTTTCCCGCTGTGCTTGCAGTATTCACTGGCCTCGGAGCGTTCCGCACTTCCGATCGGTGCTCGTTTCTGCTCCTCAACCCAGTAGTCCAACGTATCTTCTTGAGTAGATCCTGTATCGTCTCTGGTTGAGCTGATTTGAGCACATCCTTGCACTCTACGTCAATCAGTCCTTGCACTATGTATTTAATCAGTGATGTATCCCGTATATGTCCCCGAGATGCAATGGCCTTCATCTCGAACACATATTCTTCTACATCTTCGCTCTGTCGTTGTCTTCGGTTTCGTAATAGCTCGTGTATGTCAGCATCGTCTTCTGTGGTAGGGAAGATGTCACACAATTCGTCGAAAAATTCTTCCAGGGTCTCTGGCGTTACGCTGCGACTCCAAAGCTTTGCAGCCCCAGATAGTTTTGTGGTTGCTGCCATTAGTACCAATTGTTCGTCTAAATTGTAGATGCGTTTTACATCTTCAACCTTCCGTTTCCAGCCTTGTGATGACAATCCCACTGCATGCCTGGGGTTAAACTCCGGAAGAATGTCGACGACGTCTCTCATGGAATACGCAGTCTTCTGATAGGACCTGTCTTCAGTCTTCTTGTTCGGTGGTCCAAGTGCGGGTGTTTCTTTCACCCTGCCGACGCACGGGGTCTGCTTGATTGCTGCCCTGGTTGCCCTCTGCCGTTCCGCTTCCTCTAAACGTCGGACCTTTTTCCGCAGTTCTTGCAGTTCCTGCTGCGCCCTTTGCTCTTCACCATCCGCAACAACCCCTTCTGATTCCTCCACAAGTCCCTCAAACACCAGCAGTCTATTCAGTAGATCTGCCTTTACACCTGCTTGCTCCAGCCCTCGAGTTCGAAGCTCTTCCCGTAACTCATCCCTCGTTAACGCTGAGAATTCTTCTACCCTCGCTACCTGGTCTTCCATGTTACACGTCTACCTCAATTATCCACCACTTCTTTGCCGAACTTCTTTAGCCAGTCAGGTAAGTCTGTTAGCTGTCTGTTAGAAAGCTGTGCTGCGAGCTCTATCCCACTTCTGAAATTGAAAGGTGAAAACCACACCCCAAGCCCCTTGCCACAGTTCTTTACATCAACAGAACAAACGCCTCTCGATATATTGGTTAAATATACTTTATTCAATGATGCCAAAATCGTACATTCACATCGTACACAGCCTGACTAACTACTGACCCTGCTGCCGAAGTGCAGCCTCCTTTTATTCACCACGCTGGACCATGGTGAATACCGCTTATTGTAGTGGCTCGCTTTTCAGCCCATCATATTGGCCAATAGCAAGCTGAATTGATGTAATCGTCCGATGAAGGTGCGGCTAAAGGTTGTGTCAGTCGATGTGGTGTGTTCTGATGGTATGATTTGTTGTTACGGTTGCGTGGTCTGATCTGGTGTGGTACGATGTGGTGTGATGGATTCTTTCTCGAAAAGTATCAAATCATTTACCTGGTACTTCGTTGGTCTTCTATGCCTTCCGTCGTATCTTCCCTTCTGGTATTCCTGTTCCTTGATGATGTTCTGCAATGCTTCGCTTCTTCTTTCCGACATCTCCTCTGGTCCAGCGACCTTACGGTTTTCGAGTTCTCTGTCTAGTTGATCCTTCGCTATACTCCTTGGCGTGTAAGCAAATAGCAGCTCATGTGGCGTAGCCCTTGTCGTTGCGCTTTTAGTGGAATTTGAACTCCATTGAAGGGACCGTAATTGACTTGCCCAGTCTTGACCGCTGGAGTGGGCGCATTTTAATGCCGCTAGAATCGTCCTATTAATCCTTTCGACCTGTCCATTGGCCCTGGGTGTCCTTGTGGCCGTTTTTATGTGTTGTATGCCCATTGTCTCACAAAACTTTTCGAACTCCTTTGCCGTAAACGCGGTGCCTCTATCGCTTATTAATCTCTCCGGGGCTCCAAAATATCCTGATATTTCCATTAGTGCATTCAGGGCACACTTCGCAGTGGCGGCCTTTACTGCCTTTAGTACCACGTACTTTGTAAAATTGTCCACGAGTGCAAGTATGTAGCGTGTACCCCCCTTTCCTAGCACAAAGGGTCCCAGGTGGTCCACGTGTACCGTGTGGAATGGAATAGGAAGTCGTTCGGTATTATGCAGTTCTCCCTCGGCCATTCCTCCCTTTCGCTTGGCATATGCGCATTCCACACATGATCCGATATACCCTTTCACAAACCGCCTCATTTTTGGGAACCAGTAGGTGCCTTGTATTCGCTGTTGAGTTTTTTCCGCTGCAAAGTGCCCACAGTCATCATGACACATTTTCAAGATCTTCCACCTGATTGCCTTTAGAACTACCCACTTCTCGTCGTCGCCTATTCGCCGAAACAGTCGGTTTCCTCTGACAGAGTACTCTTTTTGTAGTTGTTTGGTTTTGAGGTCTGCTTCTTTCCTTTGGAGTACGTTTATGATGTCTCGTAGGGCCGGATCTTGCCACTGCATACTGGCTACCCAGTCTTCATCCGAGATATTGATGTTCAGCACTAAAGTAGATGCTTCTTCTACTACGTGGTGTCCTTCGACTGGTTGGCGACTTAGCGCATCGACGTACGTTGCCCGTTTCCCCGGTTGGTGAACTGTTCGGAAATCGAATTCTTGTAATTTGAGCCACCATCTGGCTATTCTAGGGATCATCTTCAGCTTGTTCTGCGTGGCTACGATCGCCTCGCAGTCAGTAACGACCTTGAATTCGCGTCCAAGAAGGTATACTCTGAATCTTTCCAAACTTTCCACCACCGCTAATACCTCTAGCTCGTAGCTATGATATTTACTCTCGTTCTCTGTTACTCTGCGACTGTAATGTGCTACTGGCCGCAAGTTGGAGTCCGCCTTGGACCGCTGCAGTAGGATCCCTGCGAGTCCTTGAGCTGAAGCATCCGTGTGTACCTCCTGGACGCCCTCGACGTCGTATAGCGCTAGTACTGGAGGGTTGATAAGTGCATCCTTCAGCGCCTTAAACGCCTTTTCCTGTTCGTCTGCCCATTTGAAATGCGTTTCGTCTTTCAGCAAATCAGTTAGCGGCGCTGCTATCACAGCATATCCTTTTACGAACTTCCTGAAAAATCCAGTCAGGCCCAAGAATTGCCTTACCCCGCGTACATCTTTTGGTTTTGCAAATTGCTCTATTGCACCCGTTTTCCTTTGGTTTGGTTTAATTCCATTTCCTGTTACATAGTGCCCCAGGAACTCCAGGTTGGTTTTCAGAAAGGCACACTTTTTCATGTTGAGGGTTAGCCCAGACTCCTTAAGTACTTTGAGGAATCGTTCTAACTTCTGCAACCCTTCATCGATTGTTTTACTCGGAATAATTATAGCATCAAGGTAAACAGCGATGTCCCCTCTGGGCATGCGTGCTTTAACTTGGTTCATGCACGCCTGAAATGCCGCAGGTGCATTCACTAAGCCAAATGGCATCCTCCTAAACTCATACATGCCGTCTTCAGCTGCAAACGCGGTATATTTTCGACTTTGATCAGCAACCCTGATTTGGTGATAACCCGAAGCAAGATCCAGGGATGTGAAGTATGTATTTCCTGCCAACGATGCCAGTACCTCCTCCACAATCGGCATCGGGAACTTCCTCTTGATCGTTGCCGCGTTCAGTGCCCTGTAGTCTATGCAGAACCGATCACTTCCGTCTTTTTTCTTTGTTAAAACAATCGGGGAGCAGGAGTCCGATTTAGATGGTTGAATAACTCCTTGCTGCAACAACTCATCGATCTTGTCCTTTATAATGCTCCTCTTGGCAATCGGCACTCGATAAGGTTGAATGCAAATGGGTCGTTCCATTTGCAGTTCAATACTGAAGTCTGCCCACGTATACTCGCCTAATTCACTGGCATACTTCGCAAAACACTCCCTGTGGTCGTTCACTAGCTTTTTTAGCTTTAGCCTGTGAACCTGCTCCAACACTTCGACATCTAATTCCATAAGTGAAATTTCCTCCTCCGGTCTCTTCCGCGTACACTCTTTGGTGATGAGTCCTCCACCTTCGCTCTCTGTCGTTCCATCATTAATCCTTAGTTTCTGGTAAGACTTCTCGATTTTTACCTGAGGTTGATCCAAGAGCGTGCGGCCGATAATTAGCGGATAGGGTTGGTTGATAGGGTACAACTAGCAACTCGCACCAACTCTTCAGCCTGTCCACTTCGATTTCTACATACGCTTTTCCTATGACTTGACATCTACCTCCTCCGAATCCAGTTAACTGCCTGCTGTCTTTACTACATGACACTTTGATATTGTCGGCCTTTGTTTTGCGCAAGGACACACAGTCACTACCCAGATCAATGAATGTCAGCACCTTGCTCCCATTCACTCTGACTTCTTTCTCGTACTCACTTTTTTGTTCGCTGATTAGCAATTGGTGCGGCCTACTGCCTGATTGTCCTCCATTTCTTGGTGCTGGGCAGTTTCAACTAATGTGCCCCGTCTGTTGGCACTGATAGCACTTTATTGCGCCTGGAACAGATTTTCCCGCTGTGCTTGCAGTATTCACTGGCCTCGGAGCGTTCCGCACTTCCGATCGGTGCTCGTTTCTGCTCCTCAACCCAGTAGTCCAACGTATATTCTTGAGTAGATCCTGTATCGTCTCTGGTTGAGCTGATTTGAGCACATCCTTGCACTCTACGTCAATCAGTCCTTGCACTATGTATTTAATCAGTGATGTATCCCGTATATGTCCCCGAGATGCAATGGCCTTCATCTCGAACACATATTCTTCTACATCTTCGCTCTGTCGTTGTCTTCGGTTTCGTAATAGCTCGTGTATGTCAGCATCGTCTTCTGTGGTAGGGAAGATGTCACACAATTCGTCGAAAAATTCTTCCAGGGTCTCTGGCGTTACGCTGCGACTCCAAAGCTTTGCAGCCCCAGATAGTTTTGTGGTTGCTGCCATTAGTACCAATTGTTCGTCTAAATTGTAGATGCGTTTTACATCTTCAACCTTCCGTTTCCAGCCTTGTGATGACAATCCCACTGCATGCCTGGGGTTAAACTCCGGAAGAATGTCGACGACGTCTCTCATGGAATACGCAGTCTTCTGATAGGACCTGTCTTCAGTCTTCTTGTTCGGTGGTCCAAGTGCGGGTGTTTCTTTCACCCTGCCGACGCACGGGGTCTGCTTGATTGCTGCCCTGGTTGCCCTCTGCCGTTCCGCTTCCTCTAAACGTCGGACCTTTTCCCGCAGTGCTTGCAGTTCCTGCTGCGCCCTTTGCTCTTCACCATCCGCAACAACCCCTTCTGATTCCTCCACAAGTCCCTCAAACACCAGCAGTCTATTCAGTAGATCTGCCTTTACACCTGCTTGCTCCAGTCCTCGAGTTCGAAGCTCTTCCCGTAACTTATCCCTCGTTAACGCTGAGAATTCTTCTACCCTCGCTGCCTGGTCTTCCATGTTACACGTCTACCTCAATTATCCACCACTTCTTTGCCGAACTTCTTTAGCCAGTCAGGTAAGTCTGTTAGCTGTCTGTTAGAAAGCTGTGCTGCGAGCTCTATCCCACTTCTGAAATTGAAAGGTGAAAACCACACCCCAAGCCCCTTGCCACAGTTCTTTACGTCAACAGAACAAACGCCTCTCGATATATTGGTTAAATATACTTTATTCAATGATGCCAAAATCGTACATTCACATCGTACACAGCCTGACTAACTACTGACCCTGCTGCCGAAGTGCAGCCTCCTTTTATTCACCACGCTGGACCATGGTGAATACCGCTTATTGTAGTGGCTCGCTTTTCAGCCCATCAGATTGGCCAATAGCAAGCTGAATTGATGTAATCGTCCGATGAAGGTGCGGCTAAAGGTTGCGTCAGTCGATGTGGTGTGTTCTGATGGTATGATTTGTTGTTACGGTTGCGTGGTCTGATCTGGTGTAGTACGATGTGGTGTGATGGTGCTTACAGTTGTTTAAGTTATTCATTGAGTACTAGCTGGTTTTAGCACGTTTACTTAGCTTAAGTAGTTGTTTTGCGTTCCTCTTGTTGTAACACATACTTAGTGCTAAATACCACATTTACCTCTCGCTTAGTTACTGGAATGTATCCCAGGTTGAAGCTTGTTCTAAATAGAGTTACCAAGGCAGGGAGGATGCAATCAAGATCCTTCTGAATAAGGGCTGTGATAACACGGGGCAGAGACCTCGTGCCTTCAAAGGTTTAAATGAATCGATGACCCACATAATTTTTTTATTGACTAAACAGATTTCCATATAAGCTGCTGACTCTTCTGGAGGTGTCACAGGTGGTGATTTCAAGAGAAAAAAATGTGTAATCATTTAAGATTATCGACCATGGGAAGTGAACCTCTCCAGGATTTCCCTTCAACTTGATGAATAGGAGTGATCAGATTTGATAAGCAACCCTACTGCATGTGAATATTCCTTTTGGAGACGAGCTGCGACTGGAGGAGATTCAATGCTTTCGCAGTTCTTTCTCCATATTAATCTTTAGGATTTCCTCAATTCTGTGTTAAATTTAGTCAGTGCCGACCTATATTTTGCTGCATTTAGTGATATATATATATATATATGTGGGCGCCGTGGCGTAAGTTGTTAGAGTGTCGGATCACTGCGCGTGAGGTTCCATGTTCGAATTCTAGAAAACACCAATAAGTTTTTTCGAAGTCACACCTCTCGCCAACGTCTGACAAACATCCGAGAGTATTGTTGTCTCGAGAAAGCTTCTCAAACAAAATTGTCCTTCGGATACGGGACTAAACTGAAGGTCCCTTCCATTCGTGTGAAAAATATCATATAACGCACGCAACATGAGTGGTTGCGAGAAGCCAGGCCCTGGATGAATTGGTGATCAGATAGCGAAACTTCATCTGACACGTGCCAATTGACCTTAGTGTTTAAAATAAAATGGCTCGAGAGTGTGAGATCAAATACCTCTTCTCGAATAGAAGTTCGTTTGTTACCTTCGTTACATACAGCTAGATTTCTATAAGTAAGGTAATCAAGAAGTAACTCACCTCTTTTGTTGATGTCGCTACTACCCCATACCTTATGATGGGAATTTTGGTCGCCTCCAATGATTAGATGAGACATGGTACTTTATAAAACTCAATCAAAAGCACAGTTGATCAGGTTATTTAGGCTATTTATGCATGAGTCTGTCCATACTACGACTGAGTATTCTTACTGACCACGAACAGCTCCCACAAACGAAAAACTATGTTTAAAACTTTTTTTTTAAGCTTCTCTAACGAATACACTTTTTTGGAAATCAATGATGATGATATCAATAGCCGTGTTTTTTTGAAACCAAGCCAGCCAGTAGTTGCTAGTAAAGTAAAATTTTACACATAAAACAAATAGAACAACTGGCTGGCTACTACTCATGATTTTATCCCCAGCAAAAAGTTACTGGCTGGGAATTTCGTGATGCCTAATTTCAGGCGGCGCAAAAATTAATGTTTTTTAGTTATTTGTTGTTGCTGTCACTGCGAGGTTGCTTGGTTCCCAGAGATTTGTTCGTATAAAATCGGCTGGCTTTAGCTGGCTGGCAAATCGTTTAAATGAACGACTGGCTGGCTAGGTTTCAAAAAAACACGGCAAATGATGATTCCTATATAACAGCTGTTTTGGCACTTAGTGAAACACAGGTAGTTGAAGAATAGTCTGATTTGAAACTGCCTGGATATAACTTAGTGCCATTATTCTTTCCCCATCGCGGCCACGCCATTTACGTCCGTAGTGATATAGCTTAATAAGTTCCACTACAGTATGGCCACTGTTCCAATCCGGAATTTAATTTCAAATGGCTAAAATTCACCGTCCATAAGCAAACAATCCACTACTGTTTTGTCTACAGAAGCCCTAGTGCGGATAACAACTTGACTTTTAACGAATTTGATGCGCTGTCCGATTCCATCTCATACTGAAATGAGCCTACACGTATACCGGACATTGAAAGTCATTCCGCCAACACTCTGGACTTGTTTCGTACTATACACCCTGATAAATACATCATTGATGTTTTAGCGCCTCTAGGCCGGTCTAACCACAACATCATACCAGCTAAATTCTCGTACTCTGACCACACAGTTAAAGAAAAAAACGCCCAAAAGAAAGGAGGCAAACTCGTGGTTTGACCAGAGCTGCAAAGAGGCTATCAGGTTGAAAGAAGTAAGATTTTTTGTCTTACAAAGCCAACACATCTGAGGAAAGCCGAAAGAAGTTTAAACCAGAAGTTTAAGCCAGAAATGACTGCAGTGCTCTCAATTGACGTGTAAAATTCTTACTTACTTACTTACTTAGGTGGCGCTACAGTTCGGGGTGAACCTGGGCCTCAACCAACAAGCCTCTCCATTTAGCTCGGTCTTTAGCTAATTGCCTCCAGTTGCGCACTCCAAGTTGGTCGAGGTCCCCTTGAACTTGTGCGCGCCACCTACGGCGATGATTCCCTCTACTGCGTCGTCCCTCGGGGTTAGATTCGAAGACTCTGCGGCCGGATCGTTGGTGTCCATTCGCTCTACATGTCCTAGCCATCTCAGATGTCCAATACGCAGTTTTTTTGACTAGGTCGATGTCGCTGTACAGCTCGTATAGTTCATGATTGAATCTTCTCCTCCAAAACCCGTCAACGCAAACGGGACCGAAAACCTTACGAAGAATTTTTCTCTCGAAGCGACCAAGGATATCTTCATCCTCTTTTAATAAAGTCCATGTTTCAGCGCCGTAAAGCAGGACTGGGATGATCAAGGTCTTATATAGAGTCTCCTTAGTTGTTCGAGATAGGGCTTTACTGTTGAATTGCCTTATAAGCCCAAAAAAACAGCGATTGACAAGAGTTATTCTTCGATTGATTTCTGCACTGATTTTGTTAGTAGAATTTATAGCAGAGCCAAGGTAGACAAAGTCCCTTACTACCTCGAAGTTATAGCTGCCAACTGTGACGTTTTGTCCAATTCGTCGGTGTTGGTTTTTCCTTCTAGTTGACAGCATATACTTGGTTTTGCCCTCGTTTATCGCCAAACCCATTTTGGCCGCTTCCGCCTCAGTGCTTGCAAAAGCACCGGTGACAGCCCGCTGAGGTCTTCCGATAATGTCTATATCATCGGCGTATGCAAGCAGTTGTACAGACTTGTAATAGATTGTGCCTCCGGTGTTGGCTTGTGAGTTTCGCACAATCCGTTCAAGTACAATATTGAAGAAGTCACATGACAGCGCGTCACCTTGTCTAAAGCCTTTTTTGACATCAAAGGTCTCGGTGAGGTCATTACCTACCTTGATGGAGCAGTGAGCGTTCTCCATCGTCAGCCTGCACAGACGGACAAGTTTGGCAGGGATGTCAAAACTAGACATGGCTCTATAAAGCTCTTCTCTATAGATGCTGTCATAGGCGGCCTTGAAATCGATAAAGAGGTGGTGAGTATCGATTTGGACTTCTTGGGTTTTCTCCAGGATCTGCCGAAATGTGAAGATTTGATCGATGGTGGACTTTCCTGGCCTGAAACCGCACTGATAGGGTCCAATCAGGCTGTTGATAAAAGGTTTCAGGCGTTCACACAATATCGCAGAAAAAATCTTGTAAGCGATGTTGAGGAGACTGATGCCTCTATAATTGGCGCAGTTGAGGGGGTCTCCTTTCTTGTGGATCGGGCAAACGATGCTGAGATTCCATTCGTCAGGCATACACTCGTCTGACCAAATATTAGAAATAAGTTGGTGTATGCACTCTACCAATTCATCCCCAGCTGCCTTGAAAAGTTCGGCCGGTAAGCCGTCAGGTCCAGCAGCCTTGTTCGATTTTAGCTTGGATATTCCTATCCTCACTTCGTTTTGGTCAGGTGGACGGAAATTTTGACTATCATCGTCTATGTTGAATGGTTCATTCTGCCTGACAGCGGGATGTTGGTCTTCGTCGCCGTTATACAGTCTGCAGAAGTAGTTTTTCCATATTCTCAGCACCGACTGTGATTCTACTACGAGGTTTCCATTTTCATCTCTACAGGTTTCTGTACGGGTATTACTTCTCTGACACGTTCTTTTTACCTTTTGGTAAAACTTCCGTACATTGTTCCTGGAGTATAGACTCTCGATATTCTCAAACGCGCGCTTCTCATGCTCTTTCTTCTTCTTTTGGAGAAGCCGATGTTCTTCCCGTCTCTTTTGCTCGTAGAGCTCACGAGCAGCTCTCGTCTTCCTTTGCAGCGCCGCTTTGTATGCCTCTTGTTTTGCTGCATGCACTCGCCGGCATTCTTCGTCAAACCAGGGGTTTCGCGGTGGTGGGCGAGCGAGACCCAGCACATCAGTCGCGGCATTTCTGATGGCATGTTGGCAGCGTTGCCACTGGTCTTCGGTACTTGATGCTGGCGGCAAAGGGGTGATTGAGAGATTTCGGGATACGCGTTCAGCGAACAGTCTGGCCGTCTCTTGCGATTGGAACTTTTCGACGTTAAATTTTCTCACAGTAATTCTTCTTTGTTGCTCAGATTGGGATATCCGCATTCGTACCTTGGCTACAACAAGGTAATGATCCGAGTCTATGTTGGCCGCTCGGAAGGTCCGGACATCCAGAATACTGGAGGCATGCCTTGCGTCAATCGCAATGTGATCAATTTGGTTGATCGTGACATGATCATTGGACCGCCATGTCTGCTTATGAATATCGTGATGAGGAAACCATGTGCTTGCTATGGTGACATTTCGCTCCACAGCGAAATCAATTAGCCTTAGTCCGTTATCAGACGTGGTGTCGTGTAGGCTATGCTTACCGACTACCCTACCAAAGACGTCCTCCTTTCCTATTTTGGCGTTAAAATCGCCCAATACGATTTTAACGTCGTATTTAGGACATTGCTCGTATGTTTTGTCGAAGAGCTCGTAGAAACACTCTTTGGTGGCAGGGTCCTTTTCTTCTGTGGGGGCATGAACACATATTAGGTTTATGTTAGCGAATTAAGCCTTGATCCGGATAGTCATAATACGCTCGCTCACGTGTCGGAAGCTTAAGACTTCTTGCCTAAGTCTGCTGCGTATCACAAATCCGCATCCAAATAAGCGTTGCCTGTTGCCTCTGTAGCAATCACCGTAGTAGATGTCACAGTTTTTCATTCTCTTTTTGCCCGGCCCATCCCATCGCACTTCCTGGATGGCGGTAATATCTGCTTCATAGCAGTCTAGGGCCTCTGCTAGTTGTTCGGCTGCACGTGGTCTGTAAAGGGACAGAACATTCCACGTACAGATCCGAAGGTCGTTGTCCTTATTTCGTTTGCTGGGGTCGTCATTAGTTGAGTCATCCTTATCCGAGGTGTAAAATTCTTACATGTCCAAAAATTGAGGCAAAAAATTCTACAATGTCCCAAAGGTAGTAAAAATTGTTGGTCATTCGTCAAAGATATTAAAAATTCTGCCTTGTCTGCCATCCCAACGCTCATTTACAATAACATTCCAGCTGTCAGCTCCTTAGACAAAGCCAATCTGCTTGCTGCCCACTTCGAACCAACTCCACCTTGCCAGATAGCGCTTTGTCTCCGCCTGTACTTGAGAGCGTCGAATTTTCAATGGGACAAGTCCATTTTCGCACTCGTACAGTTGCAAGAGTACTCAAAGGTCTTAACGTACACAAATCTACAGGTGGTGAAGGGGGCCACATAGCGAAAAATTGCGATAAGCAACCATCCTGCATGTTCTGCAAAAAAAAACACCCAGACGACGCGCATCATATAGCTGGTAGCAGAAGATGTCCGGTCTTCAGGAGAGCTATTACAAGTAAAATACCATGAAGATACTACAAATAAATCTTAATCACTGTAGAATAGCCCAGGACATCCTGGCACAAACGGCCAAGGACGAAAGAGCCGACGTTGTTATGATCAGCGAGCCCTATAAATGTCCCGAACAGAACAATAACTGGATCTGTGATAAAGCAAAACAGGTGGCAATATGGATATGTGGACCCCATGCCTTCCAAGAAACTAACGACCAAACAGAAGGCGTCGTGCGTGCGAAAATAAATGGAATCCATTTCTATAGCTGCTATGCAAGACCCAGCTTGACGACCAGCGAATATCAACTAATGCTGGACCATCTAACCGCGGATGCGCTCCAGAGAACCCCAGTGGTTATAGGAGGAGACTTCAACGCGTGGGCCACAGAATGGGGCAGCAGGCTCACAAACACCAGAGGGCAGGCCTTATTGGAAACATTCGCTCCCCTAGCAATAGGCATTGCTAATAAGGGCCGGGCAAATACTTACCGGAAGGCTGGAGTAGGCTCCATCATTGACATTACCTTTGCGAGCAACTCCATCCTGAAAAACATAAAGTGGAGGGTCAGTGAGGAATATTCACACAGCGACCATCAGGTGATAATACTGGAAATAAAAGGGAAAAAACCAGTCCAGCTTCCAAAACTTACTGGCCCAAAATGGAACGACCGATCTTTCGATAAGGATGCATTCGAAGAGATGTTGAGCGGTGATCAAACTCCAAGCGGAACAGCGGAGACCCTCGCGCACCACCTCACAGGCACCATCACCACAGCGTGCGACGCATCAATGCCTAGGAGAACAAACACCAGGAAGGCATCACCGTGTTACTGGTGGAACGAGGAAATAGGCGAACTTCGGGCCAAATGTCTACAAGCCCGGCGCAAAGTTCAACGATCAAGAAGGAGGGCGGATTTCCAACAATGCCTGGACGCCCTTAGACTGGCGAGACGTAACTTTAATAGAGCCATCAAGGAAAGTAAAACTGCGTGTTTTAAACGTCTCTGTCAAGAAGCCGACATTAACCCATGGGGCTCGGCATACAGAATGGCGATGACGAAATTGAAGGGCTATAAGACTCCTCAAATAACATGTCCGATAATGCTGAGATCCATAGTAGAGCACCTCTTCCCTCAAAGGCCTGCTACTATGTGCAATATTATACGAGAAGTCAATCCAGAAGATATTCCTTTAATTACTCACGAGGAGCTGCAAAGGGCATGCAGCAAGATAGGTGACAACAAGGCGCCGGGACCTGACGGCATCCCGAATAAGGCAGTAAAGGCAGCTGTAAAAAAAAGACCAGACCTCTTCATATCAACAATGCAGAAATGCCTTGAAGAAGGAACCTTTCCCGAAAAATGGAAGACGCAGCATTTGGTCCTACCGCCAAAAGGAAAGAAGCCTCCAGGGGAACCATCATCCTATCGTCCAATATGCCTATTGGACACCATGGGAAAGATCCTCGAGAAGATAATCTATAATAGATTACTCGCAGTAGCAGAAGAGAAAGGAGCCCTCTCAGATCACCAATTTGGTTTCAGAAGAGAACGATCTACTGTTGATGCCATAAGAGCGGTAGTTGATATCGCCAAAGGTGCCATCGAAGGCGAAAGATGGCTCTATGGCACAAAGGAGTATTGTGCAGTAGTAACGCTGGACGTTAAAAACGCATTTAACTCTGCGGACTGGTCGTTTATTAGAAGGTCACTTGCCAGGATGGATACGCCATATTACCTGCTACGGATAGTGACGAACTACTTCAACAACAGGAAGCTGAGGTACAACACCGATGATGGGGTAAAATACTACGACGTAACTGCGGGAGTTCCACAGGGATCGGTTTTAGGGCCACTATTGTGGAACATCATGTACGACGGAGTCCTACGATTAACTCTACCTGGCGGAGTAACGATAATTGGATTCGCCGACGACATTGCAGTCGTGACAGTAGCTAAACAGATCCATGCAATAGAATCAGCTACAAATGAAGCAATTGCCCGGATAAAAGATTGGCTAATATCCGCCGGACTAGAACTAGCTGACCATAAGACAGAAGCTGTTCTTATAACCAGCCGGAAAACCGTCGAATTTGCCAACTTTCAGGTTGGTAACCAAACCATCAGGTCGAAGGAGGCGGTTAAATACCTTGGAGTAATGCTGGACAACAAGCTACGGTTTAAAACGCATGTTGATTTTGTTGCCAAAAAAGCATCGCATATGCAGGGAGCTCTCTCGCGTATCATGCCTAACATCGGTGGACCTGGATACGCTAGAAGGATTCTACTCTCTAGAGTTATCACCTCAGTTCTGTTGTATGCCGCCCCAGTCTGGGCGGAGGCACTGAGGACGAAGGAGACCAAAAGGAGACTATCGTCATCATACAGACTCTGTGCGCTACGGACAATCAGCGGCTTTCGAACCATCTCTGACGAAGCTGCATTTGTCATAGCTGGAATGATCCCCATCGATATTCTCGCAGATGAAATGCTGAGGATATATAACAGAAGAGCATTGAGTCATCACGACGCCACTGGTATCAAGGTGATAAAAATCGAAGAAAGGGCAGCGTCAGCAGCTATGTGGCAAGCTCGTTGGGCTAATACAACAAAAGGCAGATGGACATATAAACTTATACCGACAATCCAAGACTGGATAAGTCGAAAGCATGGAGACTGCAACTATCATCTAACGCAGTTCCTGTCTGGCCACGGTGGCTACCGCAAATATCTACACCGTTTTGGACATGACAACTCACCATCCTGCCCGGAATGCCCAGGTGAAGATGAAGATACGGAGCACGCAGTGTTTTACTGCACACGTTTCACGGCATGGAGAATTACTCTGCCAAGTCCGTCACTACTCCTCGACCATATGTTACAGTCGGAAGAGAATTGGATGGCAATATGTTCCTTCGTAACAACTCTACAAAAAGAGCTGCGGAGAATAGAAGAGCTAAGAAGAGCAGCTGAAACAGCGGAAGAAGCTGACACAAGAAGCATAGCATAAATTGCTAACCAGCCCCGCGAAGTAATACCTAACGGCAGTCCCGCGGGGAGAGTGGTTGAAGTGTGTAGGGTGTGTGTTTAGTACGTAGGCGTATTCCTGAAATCGATTACTCAGGTTTGCGAATCGTGCATGCTAGTAGCACTCGGGCTATTAGTATCTATGAAGATTACACATCCCTGGCGCAATCCAAAAAAAAAAAAAAAAAAAAGATGGTATCTCCCCTATAGTTCTGAAGAGGTGTTCTTCCACGCTGGCAAAACCTCTGCGTAAGCTTTTCTGTCTGTCCTGCGCTTCTGGGCTCTTTCCGAGTAGATGGAAAACAGCATTTGTCCAGCCCGTCCTTAGAAAATGCGAATCTTCCTCCCCGTCCAATTACCGACCCATTGCACTTACATCCCTTCTTTCCAAGGTCATGGAAACGCTGATAAATCATCAGCTTATGAAACATCTTGATTTATGAAAACTCCTCAATGACCGGCAGTACGGTTTTCGTAGCAACCGGTCCACTGGTGATTTGATGGCATATCTCACCGAGAAGTGGAACCAATCAATCCATCACTTCGGCGAAACAAAGATGGTTGCGCTCGATATTTCTAAAGCATTTGAGTTTGAGAGTTTGGCATCAGGCTCTTTTGTCGAAAATGCGTGCATATGTCATCGATGAGTCTCTTCTTCAATGAATTAGAAATTACCTTTCGGACCGTTCAATACAAGTTGTCTTGAACAGCTTCAAGTCCGCAATTCTGGTGCTGGTGTTCCCAGGGCTCCGTTTTGTCTCCGACTCTCTTCCTCATTTTTATAAATTTTTCTTTTTTTTTTCCGAGGGTTGGTGAAAAATCTTCCATAGACACTATGAGAATAGCAAGCGCGTGCTCATAGTAGTGTCAGATTCTTACTGACTAAAAAAACACCACCCTTCGATATAAATTTGTTAGATATCGCAACTAAGTATAAAATTATCAAGAAATTTTTCTATCACGAAATAAAAACGTTTGGCAGGTTACTTTCCACTGAAAGATCCTGCATGTTCCACAATCTAGACGCGGTTTATCATTATCTCGCCAAGTCGAAGGGTTTCGTCCTTTGTAGTCGGCGCAATAAATTGCTCTCATCCAATATTTGTAGGACTGTATTGTTGACATGTCCGATTAGTCGGTTTCTATGCTTTCTCGCGAAGCTTCTAGTTTCAGCTTGGATTGTCGGAATTCCGAGATCCCTGTGGATATCGTCGTTTCTAATATACCACGGTGCTTGGACAATTTCTCTTAGCACTTTATTTTGAAAAGTTTGTAAAATATTGGCATTTGTTTTCTTGGTACAACCCCAAAGTTGTATACGGTTGGTCCACACCAGCTTTAGCACTTGCTTGTATAAAAGCAGTTTGTTGTCAGTACTGAGCTGGGAATGTTTTCCGAATAACCAGTACATTTCGCTATATTTGATTTCGAGTTCTTTACGTTTCATTTTCACATGCGAATTCCATTTCAGTCTTGCGTTGAGTGTCATTCCCAGGTATTTGGCCTCGTTTGCAAAAGGTATTCGGGCTGAGTTTAGGAAAATTGGCAAGTTATTAGTTTTCTTGTAAGTGAAATTCACGTGAACAGATTTAGATTCGTTGAGGGCAATCCGCCAGTCCCTCGTCCATTTATTTACTTTATTTAGCGCGTTTTGCAGTTTTTCAGTCGTTTCTTCGATTGTTTTACCTACTGCTAGGATAGCAGTGTCATCGGCAAACGTAGCAAGGATAGTGCCATCTTCTTTCGGTATATCACGAGTATATAACAGATAGAGAAGCGGCCCAAGAACGCTTCCTTGTGGTACGCCGGCCGAAATTTCTTTGAGCTGCGAGTATTCGTTTCCATGTCTAACACGGAAGAGTCTATTCCCCAGATATGATACTAGAATATCGTATAAGCACACAGGGAGAACTTGTCGTAGTTTGGATTTCAAGCCATCATGCCACACCTTATCAAAGGCCTGCGAGACGTCAAGAAATACGCTTGAGCAAATCTTTTTTTCTTCAAGTGCTTTCTCGATTACGTCAGTAATTCTATGCACCTGGTCAATCGTCGAATGCTTACTTCTGAACCCAAACTGGTGGTTAGGGATAAGATTATTTTCGTCTATAACCGGTTGGAGACGCTTTAGTAATATCCTCTCGAAAATGTTCGATATGACTGGAAGAAGCGAAATTGGTCTATACGATTTTACCTCATTTGGCGGTTTTCCTGGTTTTAAGACCATTATTACTTCCGCAACTTTCCATTGGCTCGGAACGTGTTTTATTCTGAGCGCAGCATTTACAATATAGAGAAGCTTAATTTTTATAAATGACGTCTTGTCTGCTACTTCTAATCCAATCCATTCCTTCGCTGATGACAGTACCCTCAGTTTTTCATATTCGTTCCCTAATTCACGACCCTGCTCTTCGGCCGTAGAAGGGGAACGACAACGTATGTTAACCATATTGAATTCCGACCTGGACAGCATTACCAAATGGAGTTCAATCAATAGAGTGGAATTTATTGCATCCAAAACTCAATGCTGTCTTCTGTCTCTCAAGCGAAACCCCTCTCAAGCGAAACCCCTCAACCATTATCCATGAATGGTACTTCTATCGCTGAATCCGAAAGACTTGCCAATCTCGGTATGTGCATTAATAACCGTCTTCGATGGAACGATCACATATTTGAAGTCGCCAAAAATGCTGCTAAATGTCTAGGATTCCTTAAGCGTTGCAAAAAATATTTTACCCCGTCTGATCTGGCCTCCAGCTATAAGGCATTCATCCGCCCAAAGCTGGAATATAACACCTACGTCTGGTCTGGTGCACCCAAGACCGTTCTGCGCATTCTAGATAGGGTACAGAACCGCGCGTTAAAACCTATAGGTGATAGAGTCATTGTGAACTTCATAGCCTCACTTGAACAACGTAGAAATATCTCATGTCTTTCCCTACTTTACCGCTTTTTTTATAAAATATGCTCCAGCGAAATAGCTAGCTGCATTCCTCCCCTTCAAATCTTCACCCGCAATAGGCGTCATCCTTCGAATGCACATCAGTTCACCCTCAAGCCCAACTTCGGACGTACTGTCAAATATACGGATCCGTTTATAAGCCGAACAACACGTTTGTGGAAGGATCCTAAAAATTACAACCTTCAAACACTTAAAGCCAACACAAACCGGCATCTCATCCGTTCCTCTCCCCCCTTTTCCCATCCGCCCGTGCCCTGAACATCAGTATAAGGGTATTAATAATCCCTTCGGCGCGCGCGAATTATAAAAAAAAAATATATAGTTTGACTGTGCCTTTTCACTGTATCTGTCAGGCGAACTGACCTGGTTCGGTTGTAGAAGGTTAAGAATAGACTATTTTGATCAATAAATCGAGTCCATTGCAATCCGGTTCTCTCCAATACCGAATATGTATTTACTTCCCTACTCATTTACTGTAGGTAATTCCTGAACACCTCACTCCCGAATACTCAACTTAGCACTAACACCAACAACCTCTATGTATGTTCTGTGGGACGTAGCTTGCATGTTCAAGAGCAACTAAATATTTCCACAAATTGTGGCAGTGATATTGCCTTTTGGTGTTTTCTTTTAACAGCCACATGCATTCAGACACATTCGGAAAAGGACACATATCCTGAAACGCTATGTATCTCACCTGTGAACTTTTCACTTGAAAAAAAAAGGAAGAAGAAACAAACAGAAAAAGCATCCCTTCCAGGAACGACCGTTGGGTGATTTATTTTTTCACTTCTATACAAGTACGAGTATGGTATGTCCTGAGATGAGTGTGTGTGGCCCCCAACCAGTAGTGGTCTGTGGTAATCGTCGGGTAGAGAAACAAGTTAAAATTTAGGTGGCATCGTTACAGGAGGTTTTTTTTCTTGTTAAAAACCACTGCCACCACTATCACTACAGAATAGAATTTGTTTGTTATGCTTTGTTTAGAGGGTTAGCATGTAGGTTGCACAGTGCCACTGCAAATAATGTAAATTAAGTGACATCGGGTCTTGATTTATGGCTAAAATGGAAGTTTGTCTGAAGTGAATTTCATTTAAGTTTTGAATACAGGAAATGCATCTGAAAGCTTTCACTCACCGGGGGTTATAGGTATATGTATGTATGTACGAGAAAATGTTTGTTTGGTGAGGTACCATGGACTAGACGTAGCCGCCTACGCTTACATACAGGGCTCTGGAGTGTATCATCAGTTATATTTGGGGCTAGTTGTTTCAGGGGTCAAAAACAAATGCTGCAGCGCAATACAAGGGCAGCAAGAGAGGAGTATCGAGCCAGAAGAAGGTGAGAGAAGAAATACTACGTAGAAAGAAAAGAGCCCACGCAGCCTCCCAGCTCAAGGAAATCGAAGAGTCTGGCGGACACAACAACATTCGGAACTTCTATCGAAAAGCCAAGAAACTGCGTTTGAAACCGGAAAGCAGGGTCTTCGAAATAGCGAGGGTTGATCACCGAAGCGCAGGGAATCATAGATGGGTTTTAGCAGCATTTCCAGAAGCTGCTTAGCAGGCGACAAAAAGAGAGAATAGGGTAAGTAAAGAACATACGTCCAGCCAATGAAGAGCTTTGAAAGAAGTTGGCGCAGCTATTAGAGAATTGAAAACAACAAATCCACTGGCTCTGATGGCCTACTCGCAGAGCTTTATAGCTATGGAGGTGATGCCATGGTAGGGTGTATGCACCAAGTCATCGTCCAAGAATGGGTGGATGTCAGTATGTCCCATGTCTGGGGTATCAGCTCTATATGCCCCATCTTCAAAAAAGGCTATGCTATTATATATCTTGCAAGTATTACGGAGGCATATCCCTACTAAATGTAGGGATATCCACCGTACTGTGTGCCTTCCTGCGAGAATCGGCATATACCGGTGTGGCTTCCGCCCTGGTAGATCGACGATAAACCAAATGTTTAGATTAAGACATATCGTGGAAAAAACCAACGACTTTCAAGCCGAAGCTCACCACCTGCTTATTGACTTTAAAGCCGCAAATAACAGCATTCATCGATATGAGCTCTACAATGCGGAGGCTGAATTCGGGATCCCGTCAAAACTGATCCAGCTGCTGTGTCGCGTAACGCTAGAAAATACGTGGTCCAATTTGGAAATAACTAGTCCGAACTATTCCGAATTTGCACAGGATTTCGGTAAGGGACGCGCTGTCATGTGATTTCTTCAATCTCGTGCTGAAACAGATAATGCTCAGAGCGGTCGTTAACATGGAACGCAATATCTTCCACAAGTTGGTTCCGCGTGCCGTCGTAGAGGTATTTGCGTCAAAAGAAGATCAGGCGAGACGAGATGAAATGAGACCAACACATGTTATCAACAAGCAAAAATCTGTCTGTCTAAAACATAGGACAGAATGTCACTTGTAATAACCTTAACTTCGAGGTGGTAAAGGAGTTAATCTACCTTCTTAGAGCTATATTAGCTACATGAAGATGTGGATGTAGTCCAGAAAGCTAAGATACTTCGATCACTTTGGCTCGACCACATCAATCGAATGAACAACAATATTCCAGTCATATTTCATATTTCATATTCCGGTGTAAAGGCAAAGTAGTCGCGAATGCCAGAGAACTTGGTCTGCTGGACTGGAAGTAGGATGCCCGTATTCGACGCGGATGGAAACATGCTGTGTCTCAGGTAGAGACTCCACATGGATCGGGAGCCAATTACGTAAGTAAATAAGTAGTGTTTCCAATTCAACAACAACTTCAAATTGGGAATAGCAATGAGTTCGTCAAGGTTTCACTTCATGACCAGTTCCTTTTACTATACACGAATCACATAATGGAGTTTCCAAAAGACTATTCGTTCTGCAGATATTCGTATTAACCAGCCCACTTACAGTAAGCTTAATAAAACAGAAGACTTGAAACAGCAAACGAATATACGGTGCTGAGAGTACATGATAATACTATTGCTCAGGGTATGTTCATGTAAAAACCACATCTCCATACTCGTATCTAATTTTCTCAAATATTTTGAGGAGTTCGACGCACTTTAACGCATCAAAAAGACCACTTGCAATCCTACTGTCTTTCACTTAAGTGCAATAGCAACCGTATATAAACTTTCCCCCAATTATAACGCTTTTCTCAACAAAGTTATGCAGTGGAACGTCCCTATAATTGAATCCCTCCAATTCTAAAATGTTCTCTTCATTTGCATATTCTCGACCAATTTCAGAAACTTTACAATCCCACAATATTCCTGCAACAAAGTTGTAAGTCATTACTCTTCTTCCTCTTCGTTCTGTTGGTCTGCTGTCATTTCGGTACCCCATACGGTACGGAACTATACAACTTCTACCAAAGTAATCACTCAATAAGCATATACGCATGGTAATCTCCGTCGTCTCTTCAACTGTTGGAAAACTTGTTATTTGCATCCAATTGCTGTAGATACAAATTTTCTTACCACAACAGCAGTTTTCGGTTCTTGCCCCGACCAAACAACAAAAGCCCTCCTCCAGGGGAAGACATTAAAAACCATCCAAATTGCAAAATAGTCGAACATTACCACACAGCCAACGTCGACCGATGGGGAGTATGCATCTCCGACCGGCTTAAGCGCACCATGCCCATTCATCTCTCGGTGGAGCCACGTTGGCCATCAATGCGATGAAGCTGGAAGAAATCGGTTCAAAGCGCTTTCCGGGTATGTATTCATGTTAATAGTTATCAGAGAATTAATTAATCCCTGTCTTTGGCGGCGTCGTCATCTCCGTCGTCGTCGTCATCGTAGTCTCGGAAAAACTTTTAGGCGCCTTGGGTAGTATGCTTCTTTTTTTTGCCATCCCCCCAAACCATCTCTCTACCTATAATTTTCGTTCCGTCAAAAGCATGAACAGCTGAGGAGAAAAACTTTTTCTACGTTCAGCTCCTGGTTGCCGTGAATTTTGTACAGAAGTTGCACTTGAGTCCAGCTTTCCAAAGTCTCTTCACCACCACCACATCGTTTTTGTAAAATTATGGACTACAACTTCGATATTTAACGATAAATTAAAATTTGTTTACGTGAAATTCGTCGACTGAAGCAGGACTTTGGTACATACAGCCAGGACGAAGAGGACGGCCACTTGAGATGTTTGCTTCTTGCACTTGGACGCTTCCTGTTATCGACAAATTTTCTTCTGTGGGTCGACAGTGGAACGAGAGATGACCACCGACCATGCCAGTGGCAGTATGAGGTCATGGGTTTTCTTTTTTTATGTTCGTTTACAGTTCAAGGGGGGCAAAACTTCAAGAGTTGTTTCGTTAAAAAATCAAGAAAAAAAAAAAAAGTAAAAATAAAGATAAAATTATGGGCAGTGGGGGGTTGAAACCTGCCAAAAAGTCTGTTTATTACTGACCGTTCGGAGGAAGGTGTAGCTCCTTTTAAGTCTCACACCAGTGTCGTGTTCTTCTAGTTAGATACGTCTGAAGGTATTTATTTTGTGAAAAACAATTAATGAGTTTCCAACTTGTAAAGAGATTTGTTTTCAACTTCCTAGTCTCGTGTTAGTGTTCTACTTTGGAGAAGGATCCAAAAGGAGGAGGTCTATTTGGTACTGGGACTAAATTCAATATTTAGGTTACTGATAAGTGATTGATAGTTTTACATCAACTAAAAGAATTATGAGCAGTGGTCTAGAAACTATCGATTTCGTTCTCAGAATGCAGACGTCAGTCCTCTTTAAATACAATACATTTAAACACAACCGCTTAATAATGAACATTCAAAGTTTTACCAGATATTATGTATTCTTCTTCTTTGTCTAAGCCATAGACCTATTTTGGGTCGATTTCCTTTGTACGATATCACCAGGCTTTTCTGTTCTGTGTTATACGAGCGTTCATATCCCTCTCCCGCATGTCCTTCTTTATGATTTTGCTCCCGGGTGGTCTTCCCGGGCCTTTTCTCGTCTCTGGCAAATCTAACACTTGCCTTACTGCGTGGACGTCTGGTCTACGAATAACATGTCCGTACCATCGAAGGCGGTTCAATTAGAGCTTTTCGCAGATAGGTGTTACTCTGCTACTGCCTCTTATATGCTTGTTGCTGACTTTGTTAAGCAACGCCACTCCACTGGCCCACCTCAGCATTCGCATTTCAGTGACATACAGTTTTTGTATGAGTTTTTGTGGAGCGGCCCAGCACTCCGAAGCACACATCATTGCAGGTCTGATAACTGCTTTATAAATAGACATTTTGCCTTTTACCTGTTGTTGGGTCTTTTGGTTGCATAAAACACTTGACGTGGCTGCCAGCTTTGCCAGCCACACTGAATTTTTTTTGGTGACGTCCCTCTCTAGTGACCTATCGCCGCTGACATCTGAGTCAAGGTATTTAACGTTGTCCAACTCTGTAATGAGTTGGCCACCAAATTTTAGTTGCACCACGCTAACAGCGCGTTTGTTACAACTGAATTCAACCATTTCAGTTTTCGTGTGGCTCCACCCATAAGGAAGACCTTTGTTGCAGAATCGCTTTGAGTGCGCGCAAATTATAAAAAAAAAAAAAAAAAAGAAGCGCTACACCATCAGCATATAGCAGCGTCCACGGTAAGCTTACATACTACTTACTTATGCCCTGTATCCCCTAGGGCCTCTACTACGCCTACGCGCCATTGTGTACGGTTTCTGGCAATGTGTCTGAATTCTCCCCAACTTTTCCACAACTGCCATGCCTCCTTCTCGACTGTTCTGCGCCATGTTCTCCTCGGACCGCCAGGTCTTCTGCCATCCTGAGTTAAAGGGTTCGATTGCATAGCATGGTCCGCTATGCAACTGTCACCCTTTCGGAACGTGTGACCAATACACCGCCACTTCCGTCGTTGAATGGTTGTGCCTATTGGTTCCTAACCTGTTCTCTCGTAAAGGTGTTCATTAGAGATACGATTGGGGCAGAAAATCCTTAAAATATTGCGTAGGCACCTACTAACGAACGTTTGCAGGTTTCTGGTGATAATAGTGTTCACTCTACACGTGCTGCAACCATATAACAGCACGAATTCAACTTTGGAGCGGAACAGTCTTATCTTGGTGTTCAAACTGATTGCATTGCTTCGCCATATTTTGGACAACATCCCGAACATGAACTTTGCTTTGGCGAGCCTGTTGGCTATATTCGGTGTGGTTCCACCATCGGTCGAGACAATACTCCCAAGATACTGGAAATCCTCTACTCTCTCTACCGGTTGTCCAGCAATGCATATTTGAGCCGATGAGTTAGTTCCAAGGCTGATAATTTTCGTTTTCGCCATATTCATTTTCAGCCCGACGACGCCTGCCTCCCTCTCCACATCTGCTGTCATTTGGTGGAGGTCCATAATTCTGTGGGAGAGTAAGCACACATCGTCAGGATAGTCAAGATGTTTTAGTTGAGATGTAAGAGTCCATCGAATTCCTCCATTTCCCATCGACAAAGCTGCTCGAAGCACATCGCTAATCACCAATAGGAATAATAATGGTGAAAGGATACAGCCTTGGATTACCCCACTTTGGATCTCAAATTCCTCAATCTTCTTCTGTGCAGAAAGCGACATTTGGACCCTTCATATGCAATTGAATTGGACCCTTGACAGCAATTAGTTTATCGGGAATACCTCTACTGCGTAAGGCACACCAAATAAACTCCCTGTTGACACTATCGAACGCCTTCTCAAAATCGATCAACAGCAGGTGGAGTGGCGATCGATATTCAATGCACTGTTCAACGATAATCCGCAGGGTGTTGATGTGGTCGACACAGGAGGATCCAGAGCGGAAACCCGCTTGTTCGGCATCGATTGTGTAGTCGAGATGTTGTTTGATTCGCTCCAGGATGATTTTAGCTATTATCTTAGCTACAGCAGGCAGATACCCCTCCTGCTTCCGCGCTCCAATAAATTTCCTTCCTTAGGAAGCTTGACGACTATTCCCTTTTTCAACTAGTTAGGAAAGCTCTCAGCTTCCCAGGCTATCCCTAAAAGTGGAAGCAAAAGCTCTGCCGATGTTGTTAGTACTGCTCGTAAGAGCTCTGCTGGAATATCGGGAACTTCTCACCTCGGGTATCTCAGTCTGATATGGGAGCATATCGCTAGCGAATATATGTTTCAAGACCATAGCAAAATGCTTCTTCCATCTCTTGAGCTGGTTCTCATCCAAAATGAGCAAGGAGCCATCTAGGCTTTTCACTGGGTATTGGCTGGAGCTGCGACCACCTGCCAGCTCTTTGGTGATTCTGTAGACGGTTCTGCTGTCACACCTACGTGCAGCTTCTTCTGCTTCTGTAGCCAGCGCGTTGATGTAGTTGCGCTTGTCACGTCGCACGTTACGCTGAACTTTTATCATCTTCATGCGATATAGGGACTCTAGCTTTCTTCTCCCTGCTGCTGGAGTAGCTGCAAAGTGAGCTTTCAGCTGTTTTCGTTCGTCAATCCGTCTCCAGGTATCCTATGTCTTCCATGCGATCGACCGACAATTTTTTCAGCACCAGATGTAAAAATATTTTTCACAGCACACCAATGATCTTGGATGGTTGCGGGCAGTGAGCTACTGATTGCTTCCACACCTTGCGAAAAGAGCTCCGTCAATTGTTGGCGCACTGAGGGATCACTAAGTCTATCGATGTTGAACTGCAACAGTGCGTAGTTGGAGAGTAGCTATCATAAGATGGTGATCACGTACTATCCCCACATCTGCCCCTCGCCTGTTTCGGACGTCCAGGAGACTACTTCTAGAGCGGCGGCTGATGGCAAAATGGTAATTTGGTTGGAGTTTGCTTGCTTATGGTGCCACCTATCACAAGGCGGTTGGCATTGCAGAAATCCACAAACCTTTCGCCGTTATCATTGCGGTTGCCTAGTTCATGCTTCCCGATTACATGTTTGAGCCCTTTGTTGTCATTGCCTACCTTGGCATTCAAATCCCCCATCACTATGACAATATCTCCATTTGATGTTGTCTTGAAGACGGCGCTTGAGAGATTGTAGTAGTTCTCCTTTTCGTCCTCAGATGAATCATTCGTTGGGGCGTAACACTGTATGATGGTGACGCGTCGTACTCTAGTCCGGAATCTGGCCGTCAAAATCCTATCACCATGAGGCTGCGAGGAAATTAGGCCCTTGCGTGCCACGGTAAGCTTTCCTGGATTTAAAGGATCAGGAAGTCCATTACTAGATTGAACAGCAATGGGCTCCAGGCTGAGCCTTGATGGACACCTACTTTTACTTCGAATTTAACCGAGAGTTTACAGAAACACTTCTCTCTCTCAAATTTTGGGGCAATGTGGTAAACTCATGCCAACTCGCGGTAAAACGCACAGCACCTCGCGTTGCCTTTGTTTTTGTAGAAGGGTATCATAAAGCTGTTTCGCCATGGCATGGGAACTCCTTCGCCGGCCATTTTACTAAAAAGTGAGGTAAGCCAGGTGGTGATTCATCGCCCAGTTTGTTGAACACATGTGATGGAATCCTGTTTGTGCAAACTGCTTTGTTCTCTTTCATTTTGTGCACCGCAATTTGCCTCTTTTTCTTCTGTGATGCAGAAGGGGTAGAATCCTCGGATCGCATACGCTTCACCTCGGTACCCTTATCAGATTAACTGGTAGAACACAAAGGTGTCGTCATCGTAGTCGTAGTCACATTCGAACGTCCTGTCAGAAGCTGAATACAATCAGTCGCTGTCGTGGTTGTAGTCGCAGTTGGGGTCGTATAAAGTTGGACGGTTTTTAATATTTGTCGTACGACAAGGCTGAAAAGTGTGCGCAAAGTCAAGTGACAGCAACTACGACTACGACAACGACATCATTGCGGTCTACCAGTGAGAGGATTTGGCCATTTCGAGAATGCATTCTCTTGAAACGAGTTTTAAAGCGCGATCAAATTGCCTTGTTTCAGCTGAAGTCAATCTGACGCTGGTGTTTAGGGATAATTTCTTCACACCTACTTCAACAGCAGAGCAATCAAATTCCACCGAGTGTTTGTCTGAAAGCACCTTAGAGGACTCACCACAGAGACTATCCAAGTCTGAGTCGAGATGGGAAGACAGATCCACTCCACCTTGTCTCTTGTCAGCGACAATAAAGGAGAATCAGCCCTAATTGCAGCGACCTCCTTCGGACTTGGCAGGAAAACAATTGCTGCCCCAGAACTTTATACAGTAGAGTTTTTTAAAGGTTTATTTTTAATTGAGTTAATTTTGGACCCACTAGTAATCGGGTTGGCAAACATCACCGACATGAGAACTCGGTATACTGTCGAAAGACATTAAGTAAAGTACGAGTAGAAGGTCACCTGGTTACCCTGAAATGCGCATACTAGCGACCAGACACCCTCTTAGGTATGCATCACTCGGCATATGCTGTTCCACATTAGATTGGAGAGATTTTGGAGCAGTTGTCTCCTAGTGGTCACTTATTCCTGACAAGGTGGCGAGCTTCTAGCTCTGGCTGCCATTAGTACTTGCTACTGAGTTCGTACTCAATCTTAACCAGTTAGAAGTCCTTCCTGTTAAGTCGTTATTCAGGATTGGATTGTATTAATTTTTTCATTGCTGATATTTCATGTCCTGTAGTCAACTGGGATTGATATTCTGCTCTCCATGGATACATACACCTATGTGTGAACATAGTATTTAAAGTACAGGAGGAGTACTAATCTATCCAAAAACCATAAAGTACTTTTAACCCTTAATCCAATTTAGGTTTATTGTAATAAACATTAAAAGCCCTCCTTTCACAAAATGTCAATTTCAGATGTTTAAAAAAAATGTCAACTTTGTTGCTGTGTCACCATGTTGTCACCTCTCCATAATCAACTTGATTGCAGGAGAATAAGTCTAAAATCCGTTTCTTCATGACTTCAGTGTGATATTCTTCCTCCCACCAAGTGTGTCCGGACAAAGGAATCAGTCATTTCATTGCAATTGATCAACCTTCTCATCACTCAAAATCGCAATTCATCGATAGCGAAGCATGTGTATGCTGTGCTATGCATGCACACCATCAAAAGGTAAAATAAGTGCTTACTTCATCATCATCATCATCATCGTAGTCGTTTGCGGAGGATCAACTTCGCATATGGCGAAAAGTCCTTCCAGTCATCAAGTTCTAGGTAAATTGTCAAAGGATTTGCAGGTTATTCGCCAGAAAATGAAAAAAGGGAACGCGAATAAATTTGAAGGAAAATATGCAATGACTTAGCAGGAATGAACTCCCGCCCTGTGTCCTTTGCGTGTGCAATGGTACTCCGTTTTTTGAGAGCTGAAGTGAATGGGAATTTTTGAAATTGAGGGTGTGCAGTGGATACTGTTATTTGGGCGTTAATTGAATCAAAAGGATAACGTATATAAGTCGTTTTCAACTGCAGCGGTGTTTTGTCACACATAGCGGAAAATTGCAAATGAACCTTGAAACCTTTACTCATAATTGTATGTACATACGTATGTATATCTTATACAAAATGTCAGATGGAATATTAAACTTGAACACAAAATCCAAAGATGGAGTTGAAACAATATCCTGTCGCGCTAACAAATGGTTCCTCACCGCCACCTATCCTCCATCACCCTTTCGCTTATAATCACGTTCTTCAGTTTCATTCTACAGGCACATCCTTTGTTGCCAGGATTTGAAATTGGGTTTCAATCTGACTTTAATTTCGAACAAAAAAAAAAAACAGAAAAACACTCACGTTGATTGGTAAGTATTGGTGATGGGTGGCGAGATGAGACTTTTATTGGTATCAAGGAGACAACAGAACGAAAGCGCGACAAATTGGATGTGAGACTATTTCTCTCCTTTATATCCTTGTGTGCTTGCTGGGTGAATGTGAAAATATTCAAATATGATTTTGGCTATGGCGGGTTGAGGGGGTAAAATAAAAACAATAAGTGATGAAAGAAAATTGGAATATTAACAAGGGGCAGAATTGCATTTTGCAATTGAAGCACAAGGAAGCAAACAGATTTGGCAGGATTTCTTTGGAGCTATTTGGGATGTTTATGGGAAGATCGTTTCTGGTATTTGACATGAGTTGTGAATGAAAATGAATGCTTTAATAAAACGATGGTGTTTTACAGGCGACATTATGCCAGCAATCAGATGAGGAAACATCGCAGTGATCCGAGCTCCTGTTTGTGCTAATTCAGTGTACGTACTGCAGATTTTGGCAAATGGTTATCGCATACAAATACAACACTTGGATACTTGAAACGGGAATCGTGTAAATGATATTTTAGAAGCTGTGTGGTTGAAAATGGATCACAGTATCTGTGTCCACTGTCGGATAGTACTTCCTGGTATATTCGAATTAGAAATCTCTTCTACTTCTTCCAACATTTAAGCATTAACAACGATGGTTCTTGTCCAGGGAAGCACCTTAAGTCCTTTGCTCTTTACTGCAGTCCTCCACTGTCTGCTTGAAGGTTAGGTGATGGACCCCAAAGTGCACCAGTTTTTCTTTGCTGATGATGGATCCATCATAAGTGATTTCCTGCTACGAGCACTCGGCGTATGGGTGGACGTTTTGGAAGGAAATTGTTACTGCATTAGTCCAAAAAATGACTATTCCAGACGTATTCCAGACATTTATTCGAATGCAACAGTACTCTTCAAGAGCGAAAAGTTCAAATACTTAAGATCTATGATCAATATCTATGCAACCGGTGATGGCAAAGTCACGGTGGATGAAGTGGCGGAAAATGCCCCTAAGCTGAAAGGAAGGCTGTATATCGCAGTTGTGCGTCTAGCACTCATATGCAGTTCATAATGTTCGACAATATACACAACGTAAGAGGGTAAATAAATGGCAGCAGAGATAAAGATGCTTCGCATGGCATGAGTATTGACAAAGCTTAATCTAATAAGAAGTTCGAAGATCCATGGAAGCATTCACGTCAAAGAAACTATCTCACGAAGAATAGAGCGGGCCCGGCTTTGCTTGTATTTTCATTTTCAAAGAAGACTTCTGTTATCAAGGCAATATCAATGAGCGTTGCACTGGTATCGCGAAAGAGTGGTAGCCTAAATGCGATCGGGTCAAACAGGCGGACGGTCCATTGTGTTTCCCCTTTTGTTCATGGAACATGTATAAACTTTCTATCTTTCGGTCGGTCCAGTAGCGAACCAACCTGAGCTCTTTATGAATCGTATCATATTCTTTAGTGGAACTTTCACAAGATCACTTAGTTCGTTAAAAAGTCTGTTACCCATATGGTGTAGGTGGCGGTTTTGGAAATTTTGGGCAGTCACATAGCAAGTGTTTAATACTTTCTATTTTTTCTGCGTCTTGACAGCTCCTGCAGCCATAAACTGCGAGATATGATACAGCCGCCTCTCGTAATCCATGCGGAGTTGATTGGCTCTCTTGTTTTGAGGTCGATTTTTGTTTCTAGTACACCAATAGTAACTTCTATTGACGTCTGAGTATGTTCTATATGTAATGCTGATCCCTTTCTGCATACTTCAATTGTTATCTCATTTCCTTCTATATTGCTATGTGCGGGAATATATTGCATATATTGTTCAGTGAATTTCGACATCTAGAAACTGGTTTAGACCTAACATGCTGTCTAGTGCTTTGATTGCCGCTTGAGTATCCATTTATTTATTTATTTTCATTCATTTTATTTATTCATTATTTATAATTTAACATACTTTATTTATTTAATCTACCATAACAAAATTGTAATTGAATACGTAGTGACATTTGTATTTAAACTAAAAATAGTGGTAATGCCACTTCATAAAAGAGGCAAAATATCTTTGTAATGTAACAAAGATAGTAATCTTGGAAGGATTAAGTTTCTTTCTGTCAAGATATTGCAATCGTCCGGGAGTTTGTATGAGTATGTACGTATATGCATTTTAGATCCGTCTGTGTAGAGTTGAATGATCTGTTAATTTTTTGATGTGTTGGAGTCCCACTCTTTTTTTTCGGGAATAAGTTTGGAGTAATTCTTATTGAAATCTATGTAGGGTATGATTAGATTAGATTTGTCTTCTTATTTCTCGTAGGGTAGGATATCTGCCTATGAATTGAATTACATCTTCTCTCTCTGCAACGTTGCATATACCACATAAAATTGGGAGATCTTTTCGATGAGGTACGTAGTTTAAAGGAAGAAGTTCTTCTCGCAGTCTCACCATCATGGATATTTCGTGAATACTCAACTCATCTCGAAAGTAATTTCTGTTAGGTTGCAAATTATGATTGACCCAGCTATAGATCGATCTGTGTAGTGATCCCGAAGCATTCTCTAGGAATCAGTTTCTGCATTGTTCGTCCACTTTTTCTATTAGAAGGTATAAGGCAGCTTTCCAGCTTGCAGTACCTACTTCCCTGTCGTTTAGAACCAATCCACATTTTTGTGCTATCTCCAGCCATTCACCATACCAGCTGCTCCTATTAGATATAGTTTTAAGGGCTGCGATCTTGGGAAGTCTCTCATTTGGCATGTTTAGTACTTTGAGTATATAATCGACTTGCAATTTTAAGGTCTTAATAAAAAGGGGGGACAGACCCGTTTCCAACATTATCATGTAATTGGGCGTGTTAGCAGGAAGATGAAATGACCTTTTGATGTAATATCGTAGGAGTCTTTCCACAGATTCATATTTTTTATTTTCCCATGCTTGCGCAGCATATAGCAAAATAGGTTCGGAGGCAGCTTCAAATACTCTATACTTGCTACTCTGGGTTATGTTCTTATTGATGAAACATCTTTTCCACGTTATATTCACCGCAGTTTTGGCTTTGATCAGTTTTTCTTCTAGATGCTTCTGCATACTTAAATTGCTCGTAAAATAAACTCCAAGGTATTTGTAGTCCTTAATTACCTCAATGATTTCGCCATTATAGGTCCACCTCCCATTCAAGCAAATTCTACCTCCCCTTTTCTTGAAAATCATGACTTTCGACTTTTCAAAGTTGACTAAAAGGCCCTATAAACTGCAGTAATTGTATAGCCGATTAATCATCAACTGCAAAGCTTCTGCTGAATATGCCAGCATGACTATATCATCCGCTAAAAGTAACGCCTTGATGAGTACCCCAGCAAATTCAATGCCTTCTGAAACCACTCGGACTTTTCCCTTCCATTCCAAACTGAAACCTTTCTATCTTCATAAAGGTTCTGGACGAATCTTTCGAACTTCCGCGACAATCCCATGCCAAACAGCTTATAAATTAAAGCTCTGCGGTCAACTGTATCAAAGGCTGCTTTAATGTCGACGTAGAATACGTACTGTTTTTTATTTTTCGAGATAAAAGATTCTGCAATGCTACGCAAAACGAAGATGTGGTCTATTGTGGAATATCCTGGTCTAAAAAATGCCTGAAATTCTTTTAACAGCTTATTTACGTGAATCCATTCCATAAGCCTTCTTTGCAAAACTGAAGTGAAAATCTTGTACGTTGCATTTAGGAATGAAATCACACAATAATTTCTCGGATCACTCGTGCAGCCCTTTTTATGGATAGGAAAAATTAAAGCCTCCTTAAATTGTTGTGGTATATTCCCATTAATCATCACATCATTAAACACGCGGATAATTCGGAGACAGAGGTCATTAGTCCCATACTTATAGAACTTGACCGGTATTCCGTCAGATCCTGCCGCTTTGCCATCTTTCAACCTATTTAAAGCCGTGATCACCTCTGGATATGTTATTCTCGAGTCTAATAGTTCATCTTTAAAGTCCGGTAAGGCATATTGGAACACGCTACTACTAACTATAGGATTCAGCAACTCGTTAAAGTGTGTAAATAGGACAGTAGGACTAAGCTCTTGATTGATTTTGAATTTTTTACCATTAAATTTTGCCGCTAGTCTCCAGAAATTTGATAAACTTCGACAATTAGCTAACTTCAAAGCTTCTGTTTCGTAGTAGAGTACGCCTTCTTCTTTCTTCTACATAGGGCTTTGAATTGGCTATTAGCTTCAATATAAAAAAGTTTAAAGAAACCATCATTGGCTTCGCGGAAAGATTACAGCCATGCAAACGATAATTTCCTTGCCCTTTTACATTCTACATCGAACCATGGTTCTGTACAATTTTTTTCACTGCTTCTGTTGTTCCTAGGGGAGGGATACGATTCCTTTATAACTTCCATAATTGTGTCGAGATCAAATTCTTGCACCCTTCTCAATGCTACGCTGAGTTGTCTCTTATAATTAAAAATATTGGCTTCATTCCACCTCAATTTGGGAAGGAACAACAAGTTTTGTATTCCTTCGTTCTCATGTGCTTCGAGTCTAAATGTTACGATTAGTGGCATATGATCCGAATATGGTATTTGGCCCCCTTCAAAGTCAGTGACATACGAATTCCAATCTTCTCCTATGAGACCGTAGTCTATGACTGTAGTCCCTTGCTTTCCCATAAATGTGAACTCCCCCACATTATCCGAAGTACTTGTTCCGTTTTGAAGTCGAAGCCCTTACGGTTTACACAGCTCTAATAATTTCGCACCTCTTGCATTCACTAATTTATCTTTTAATTATCGAACTATACCAGCTGAGTTGTTTTCAGATCCTGCTTCACTGCCCGTTCGTGCGTTCAAGTCACCTACAATTAATATATTTGGATTATCGCCACACAATAGAGACTCTTGTATTCTTCCGAAAACCTCCTCCCAACGGTTATAATTCAGATATAGATGTAAGCTCAGATAGGTTAATCCGTTTAATTGTTTGAATTCACAGCTTATTCCCTTAAGATCTCGTTTATATCCAAAAAAAAAACTACCTCCACTCGCTCTACCCTAGCATATGTTCTTGTTGCACTTATCCATTCAAATTTATAATTCATAACTCGACTCTCAAAATAACTAAAGCATTTCTCTGTTAAAAATGTTTCAAATAAAAATAAAAATTCAAATCGATTTATGAAATTGAAAAAAACTGTGTATAAAGACTTATTCGATAATCCCGATGCGTTATAAGTTAATATTCTGAAATTCATCAGTTTAATATTTTCGATGTTTTTATTACTACTATGGCAGATGGCACTCAAATTAAAAGAGGATGTTGTTGAACAGCCCCTACAGTTTGGGAGCCAATGTTGTATTCTGCACCAGAGCTTTCACCATTCGTCGATCTTTTCCCAACTGTCACTGTCAAGTGATGTCTGTCAACTAACAGCTACTGCAACGCCAATTCGCCGACGTCTCCATCGCATTTGAGAGAGTTGCTTCTGTCATAATAAAAAAAGTTTTCCCCGACTTCTAGATTCTGTCCTCGGATTTGAACATGGATGCTATTGTTTTTCGCAGAAATCTCGTTCTTTAGCTTTATTAGCTGTCGACTTCTCTCTCGCGCTGCTGCCGGATAGTCTTTATGCATCGAAATGCCCGTGTCCCGAAGTTTTGTTGTTGCCTTTGAAATGCGCCCAACGTCCTCTTTGCTCTGCATTTCGACCAACACATTGGAAATTAATTTGTGTCCGGAGTACATCTCTCGCGCTGTTCCCACTAATGTATCATCATATGTAGGGTATGACATAATCGATTGTTCTATCGAGATCTGTTCCTATAGCTGTGTAGTATAGAACCATGTCCATAGGAGCTTTGCTTCGACGCGCCCGATTGTTTGTGGCGAATCGAGCTCTTGGCAGCTGTGCTTCGAATGTACTCGTACAGGGGGAGTACTCATCACCTCCAAGCCTGCTTCCGGTGTTGATCTATGTGCTTCTGCTACATTTATGCATATTTGTCGTTGTACCTTAGTTAGGCTTACTAGATAGCTGGTCTTGTTTGTTGCATTCCACCATACAATGATACCGTTGGTAAGTATAGATCTGACAATTGCTGTTCAGGGTGAACAGATAAGAACGATAGGAAAAAAAATTTAAATAAAACAACAACGGTGGGAGACATAAAATTGATTCTGGCTTTATTTTCAAGTTAGATTCATGTAATTATGTGTGGAATAGCACATCATTTAAATGGCCGTCTCGGCTTCGATGGCAGTGCATCAAGCGGTCGGTCCAATTTTTGATGACTCGGTCCAATACGTACGGCGTTATTTTGGCAATAGCTTTGTGAATGTTGGCCTCGAGCTCGTCAAAAGTGGTTGGCTTGTTAGCCTAGACTAAGAACTTAACATAGTCCAAGAGAAAATAATCGAGTGGTGTCATGTTTCATCATCGCGGCGGCCAGTTGATGAACGCTCATCGTGAGAAGACCCAGTCACCAAATTTCTCATTCACACCTTTGAGCGTTTCGTCGCTTGTATGGCATGGAGCCCCATCTTGTTGGAACCACAGTTTCAATTCTTGTGTCAGAGCAATCTTACATGGATGAAAGCCCAAATCCAACCACAAAATAAGCCGGGTTGACTCTTTGGCGATGCCTAATTCAGCTGATCGGCGCCGAATCGACATTTCTGGGTCTTCTTCGATAATGGCCGCTACAGCGACTACATTTTCTTCATTATGCATCAATCTCTGTCTGGTTGGTGGCTTAAGATCCGAAAGAGTGTACTTTCGCTCAAACTTTTCCACGGTGCGACGAATTGCTTTCAAACACGTTGGCGCTGAGTCCGTTCCTTCATGTTTGCATGCTGACTATTCATAATAGCCAATCTTAGCAAAAACCGAGTTCACTGGTACAAGTAAGATGCAGCTGATGCAATTGTAGCAGCCGGGTGGTCTCAAGTGGGTGGTGATATTCGTCATCAGGCTGCTTTAGTTTAGTTTAGTTGAACTTACGGCCCTGAATCTTTTAATTTGCAATATAATCGACCTATTTGTTATCTCTCCCGACAGTTACACTCGGAATAAAATTCAGCAACCGATGCATTTCCATGATTATATGTCTGAGAGCGCATTTCGTGCCTTTCAGGACACTCTGCTTAAAATCTGCTTACAAACCGCATCAAATGCACCCCACCTTGCGACAGGACGAGACATCTTCTTTCCAATGTGAATTTCCAAAGGCGTTCGTTCCTAAAAATTTACACTGGCTTACTCATCATAAACCACTTCTGTCAGCAGTCTCCCAAAAAGAGGGTAGGTGTGTCTCAAGTATAGAACTACCCTTACGCCATAACTAAAGGCCTGCAGACTTGTCCAAGTGCTACCCAGTCCACACAATGCTTGGTCATAATTTAATTTTCCATGCTGTGTCCAAAAAGGAAAACCGTACCAGGATGCATTGCACCATATCTACGTACTGCCCAAGGGTCCCTCACAAAAAAAAAGCAGCTTTCCTTCGTGTCGGAGCGATGAAACGTGAATCGCAGTGAGAAACATTATGTTCAACAAAAAAAAAAATAAAAATGAGAAAAAATCCTGTCGGACAGGGAAGCCAATAAGCTGCAGTCTAGGAAAGAAAACTGCAGGACTCTGCATGCAGTGGTATGGGTATCCTCGAGAAAATAATCTTGAATTATGAGAATATTAGTTGTCTGGTGACAACTTGTAATAATAACCGTCCACGAACGACCAAGGAACTACTACCACCGCGCTGTACACACCCGTACTGAGCCCTAAGAAGATGTAGATTGGCCGGCAGATATCTTGTGTAAGAAAACTAGCAAAGGAGGTACACGAGGTACTAAACTTTCAGCCTTAGTGCACAGTACAAAGGGAAACCCCTCCAGCATGTAATTTACTCCCAAAATTCAACCCCATGCAGAATTGACAGTCTGAAGTGGGTAAAGAATAAGAATGACCTTGCTGCCCTACGCGACCATCATAAACCATAAAACCTTTCGGATACGCTATGTGAGGTATACATTTCCCACTCTGTCGTCTCTTTGGGAATCTATGAGAATCTTTCGGGACACAACGCAAACTGAATTCGAAAAGAATCTCAGCACGTAACTGGGATTGTATGCAAAGTGTCTTCTTGCAAGTTTGCTATGCTAACCCTATTTCCATTTCTTTTTCTGGTGGTGCTGCCCTCGCAGCACTCCCCATCTTTGTCACGAAGTCCTCGGGTCGCTTCAAAGATTTCGTAATGGAATTGTGTTTGAGTCGGAGTATGGGTTTAGTTCACTAAGTTTCTGGAGAAGCAAGTATTTTCATTTTCATTTTTTTTTTATTTGAATCTCGTACGTGATTCTGGAATCGATGCGGGTTATACCATATATTCTCTTAGTTCTTGAACAGGAGATAGTTTACCAATGGTTATGGAACCTGTTGAGAACAATGAATTCAAAGTGAAATTTTCTTAAATTTTCCAATTTGATACGAGAGGATTCGCATCTACATCAAGGGAGTAGGACCTTCTTCCAACTGATGTAATTAAATTATCGGCGACAACATGATTGTGCGCTCTGCTTTTTGGAGCGCACCGGCGATGTTGTGCGTAATCGATGGACACATCGTAACAGCTCATTTTATCCTGCGATGCCATTAACTGATTTATGCTGTTGTAGCGCTGCTGTCTTGGCACGGCTTCTGCAGGCAATAAATTTATTTTTAACCATAAATTCTGGGAGTTTTGGTGGGTGCGGGTGGTACTTCCACTTGACAGTGCGTAGGTACGAGTGTGCATAATGAAGATGACAATTTATGACAATCTCCAGTTTTGATTTACCGCCGCATAGTAGTTGAGTGTCGTTCCGTTAATGTAAATCGGATGTATTAATTGAAAAATTATTATATTTCCATTAACTTACAAAAGATGGGGGCACAATGTGCTATTATGAACTTTTTTATGTGGCCAATAAACAGGCATAATAGAGAGACAATCGCTGATAAATAGGTCTGCAGTGATCCTGAAAATATATCCAAGGAATCTCTTTAGCCATAATTATTCACCTCAGGTTTACTAAATCTTCTTATTTTAAGAAGTCCGCAAGTGATTCAAAGAGGTTAAATCTAGTACGCTATTTAGGCCTAACCAGTAAGAAAAACGTCTCCCTATGTGGCATTGTGCAGTAATTATGTATCCCCTGCTGCGTTTAAATAATTTAAGCAAACTGGCAGTAGCCAGTGCGGCCATTCGAATAAAAGCCTGCTAACAGTCATCTAGTTAGAACGATGGCCACTCCTCAATCCCGGATTTTTTAAACATAAATACCGACTACACCTTGCCGAAACTGAGATTTGACCGTAACTTCCGTAACTGAGCATCCCTGATGACAATGAATAGGATAATGCTCCCCCCGTTGTTGGTACTTCAGTTCAATTCAGCACAGCTCCGAGACCAAAAACGCTGAGGGTTGTGATGTCTTCTTTAAAAAGCTTAACCTGAGCATCTCTCTCTGTCCTCCAAATCAGTGTAGTGTATTTCAAGCGCAATTCATGGAGATCAAGGAAGCTTCCTCGGCTGCACGGGAGCTTTTCCGAGTACGCCTGGCTCTGCTCTAGATGCTTTACTTTTACTTAGGTGGCGCTACAGTTCGGGGTGAACCTGGGCCTCAACCAACAAGCCTCTCCATTTAGCTCGGTCTTTAGCTAATTGCCTCCAATTGCGCACTCCAAGTTGGTCGAGGTGCCTTTGAACTTGTGCACGCCACCAACGGCGAGGAGGTCCACTACTGCGTCGTCCCTCGGGGTTAGATTCGAAGACTCTGCAGGCCGGAGCGTTGGTGTCCATTCGCTCTACATGTCCTAGCCATCTCAGACGTCTAATACGTAGTTTTTCGACTAGGTCGATGTCGCTGTACAGCTCGTATAGTTCGCGATTGAATCTTCTCCAAAATCCGTCAACGCGAACGGGACCGAAAATCTTACGAAGAATTTTTCTCTCAAA